>OX387244.1:47353998-48613906 GCA_947561735.1 Cenchrus americanus | reverse complement strand
CGGAGCCACGCACAATCTTCTTGCGAGCTTCAACGGATTCTTCCACCACCAAGCCGTCTAGGAAGCGGCAACTTCCAAGAGTAACAAATCAAACACTTGCTTGATGATTCCCTAGTGCCACAAAGATCAAACCTTGATGCAATGCACTAGAAACTCTCAATCTCACAAAGAATACCACCACTAAGTCAAGTGAGTGAGAGAGAGGGGTGAGAGATCTCTACAAGGGAGTATGAACCTTTAGAAGTGCCAAGAGAGGCTCTCCAACCCCGGCTTGGAGTATAAATACTCCCCCTTTCCGCTACTAGCCGTTAGACACAAAACACGTGCCTCGCGGACCGTCCGCGATGCCCTCGCGGACGGTCCGCGTTTGAATTCCAACGGTAAAATCGCTAGGTCAACGGGCCGCGGTGGCCGAGCGCCGGGACCGGGCGGACCGTCCGCCCGGGGCCGCGCGGACCGTCCGCCCGGCCCACGCGGACCGTCCGCGGGGCCGGCCGCGACCGTCCGCCCCGGACCCCGAGCAAGACCTTGTTCTCGTTGCAAATAACGGACCGTCCGCGGTACCTCGCGGACCGTCCGCTCGGTCCTTGCGGACCGTCCGCTCTGGTCTCCGCGGACCGTCCGCCCCGAAGCATATTTTCTCGAAATCTTTTGCCAAAAACTCGGTTATTAAATAAAAATCAACCACCCACGGACCGTCCGCCCGAAGGGCCCGGACCGTCCGCCGATGCCGTAAAAACTTGTTTTTCTTTTGATTTTCAATAAAAACCTTTTACCAAGAGAAACCACCACTCATCTAAATGCAATGCATGCAAATTTTTGATCTAAGTGGCACTATGGAAAGTCAAGCCAATGAAATTGATCCCTCTTGATAGTACGGCTATCTATCCTATTAACCCGGTCATATAACATCCTCTCGATCACCTTATGACCGTAAAAGCAAAACCCTATCTTTTACCTTTGCCTTGAGCCCTTTCCAACATAAGTCAACCAAGACCTTCTCATGTTCCTCACATGATCTCATCATTCCACCGGACTAACCTATTCTTATAACTCAAATGAAATTGTTAGTCCACAATGATTGTCATTAATTACCAAAACACAAATTAGGGGCCTAGATGCTTTCAATCTCCCCCTTTTTGGTAATTGATGACAACCATTTAAAGGAGTGATATAATAAAGGTTTTGTGTTTTGGAATCACTTACTCTTTTCAAATAAATTCAATAAATATATAGAGTAATTGTCTCCAAAAACAAGAATATAGAGATAACTCCCCCTACAAATGTGCATATAATTTCCATTTGATTTTCACACATATGCCTAAATATGATAAATTTTGACGGAGTTTCCCTACAAAATTGAGATCAAGGCAACAACCACAAATATATATCAAAAGGGATTACGGGTTAGCATCAAGAACTATTATAGGAACTAGAACAAATCATAAGATAAACAAAGCAAGAACATAATTGTAGAACATCACAAGATAGCCACAAGTTCTAGTTCTCAAACACATCACACAACAAAACGTAAGTTTCACAAGAATTATTACAAGCCACACGAAGTTCATGCAAGACCGAAATTAAACATGTAAATGCAATGCAAAGAGTTCCAAATTCATGCAAGCAAGGTGAGCTCCCCCTAGAAAACACACACTCCTCCAAATCTCTCTCCCCCTTTGGCATCAAATACCAAAAGGGCCTAGTCATCCTGTGGCGGCGGCGGAGGAGGATAGAATGGCGGAGGAGGACAGAACTCTGGTGGTGGAGCAGGAGCCGGATAATAATGATAAAAATGATCTCTGAAATCTCCAAAAGCAGTGTTCAGGGCATGGACATCGTGCTGAAGCTGTGTCTGCTGATCATGTAACTGCTGATACTGCTCGGATGTGGACATCTGAGAGAATCTATCATTGAGGGCACTGAGATCATTCTGAAGATCAGTCTGCATTTCACCCAACCGCTGCATCATGGGATCATGCATAGTATTATAGACATGATGACCAAAGGTGTCTAGACTAGTATCAATCTGATGCTGAAAATTCTGCTGCATAGTCTGGAAGGTGTCAGTCATCTGCTGTCCATATGCCTCAAAGTGAGATTGAAACCCCGACTGCATTTGCTGAAACTGAGAATTCATTGATTGTTGAATATTAGCAAAATAGGGATCAAAGTATCCGGCAGGAGGCTCCCACTGTGGCTGCATAGGAGGAACTGGAGGAGGAGGAGGCATAGCATAAGTACCCTCATCAACATTAACATTGCCCAAGTTGCCAACATTTGCATTTTCATCATCACCACCATGAGCCTCAATATTTTCTGCAACATTGTGAGCCTCTCGCTTCTCGTCCATAGGGTGTCAATGGCTTGTTCAAAAAGGCTTTAGCATTGTAAAATGGGCGATAAAGTTCATGCTTCACATCACATAACCCATTGAACCCCGTCTTTATCTTGATCAATGACATAATATAGGGGGCAAAATAAATACTATCTCGAACAAGACGTTTCTTGCAAATCATTTGATCAAGAATAAGTTTCACAACATCAAATCTAGTTCCATTCATAACATAATCAATCACATTCCAATAATGTTCCCGACTTTATCCTTATTACCACTTTTAGGCATAAAAGTGTGCCTAATGATGTTGTTGATGGCGGTTGGATGGTGTCTAAGTCCCGATGACATGCGCTTCATTATGGTTGCATTAAGAGTGCCGGCTCGTAAAATACGAAATTTGTATCTTCAAGAATATCCTCGTTATAAACATCAATACCCTCACTAAAATACTCATAGTTAAGATGATTAGCAGCGGCAAATTCTGCAAATGTGGCTTCATACTCACTTTTACCAGTCATCCATTTCATTTTCTTCCCTATGAAATCCATTTCATAAGTTGCATAGAATTGTCTAACTATTGTATCATTCCAAATCACATCTATCTTGAAGAAATGGTTTTAACCGCAAATTCTCAAATTTTGTTGCTACCCCGGCAAAGAAGGACAGCTTTTAGACTCAAGATAATCAAAATCAACCCTTTGATGAGAGAAAACCGTGCACTCCATCAAACTACTGAAAAATGCTTGTTCTTGCACAAGAGTGTGGAAAAATAAATTGTGGGTGTCACGGGGTTGATTATAAGCATTTTCATTTCTAGCAATAGCAAACTCTCTTTGGGTCCACTGCCTTCTAGGTGCTGTGTAATTAACCACATCAATGATTTCAACATTGTTACCTCCCCCTTGACTTATCTCATCTTCATCCATCATAAATGAGGCACTTGCTGCTTCATCGGCGGATTGAAATCGCCGTCATTTGGATTGTCGAGTTCCTCTTCTTCCTCGGAGGTATCATCTTTTCTCCGCCTCTTCGATGTCCCAACATCCTTGCCCTTCTTCTTTGATGTGACCTTTTTGGTCACCTTTTTAGTGAGAGAAGCTATAGCCTTGCGAGCACCTGTCAAAACCATATATTTCAATGAGTATTAACTTTAGGAAGCAATTTGAATTGATAATGAACCCCATTTGAAAGGTCACCGTGCATGGGATCCTCGGCCCGGGGCCGCGCGGACCGTCCGCGAGGAGGCGGCGGACGGTCCGCCCGTACCCCGACGGCGGCGCCCATGAACAAGGACACCGATCCTTTCCAACCTCATAACTTCATCAAAAACCGAAATTTCTTTACCAAAATTTTGCCACAACACTACATTGATATCCCAAACACATTCACCGAGCCAAAATCTTGAAATCATGGACGAAATTTAGATCACACCTCCAAACCCTAACCACCTCCTTGCTCAAAATCCAAGAGATAGACAAAGAGATTCGAAAAAGTACCGGATGACATGGTGGAGAACTTCGCGGAGAGTCCGGGGGATGTGCTCGGACGGTCCGGGAGAGCCCCAAGAGAAATCCCTAAGAGAGGGGCTATCACCTTGAGAGAGAGCAAAAGAAGGGAGGAAGAAGTCAACCGCCTTCGGTGGGGAAAGGGAGAAGGCACCGGGTCGATTTCATCCCGCGGTCTTGGGACCCACCCGCGCGCGACACGGGCGGACGGTCCGCGACACCCCCGCGGACGGTCCGCGAGGAGGAGCGCGGACGGTCCCGGCCCCGTGGCGCGGACGGTCCGTTAAAGATGCCAGAACCTCCAGAACCGCACCGTTGCCCCACGAACCACGCGGACGGTCCGCGCTGCCCTGGCGGACAGTCCGCCAGGAGCAGCCGGACGGTCCGCCAAGTTGAGACGGACGGTCCGACCTCCTTTTTTTATTTCAGCGTGAATTAACTTTGAGAAGCGCTATTTCAAGGATTTCTTTTGGGATCATTGCTCAAGAATAATAATAGAAATTTATTTAATGATGCAATGTGCTGAGTAAGGCTAAAGAAAATATGCACAAGCAAACTTTACGAAACAAAAAAAACAAGAGATAAGTTAGAAATTAATAAGAGAGAAAAGCAAAAGCATATGGATAAACACATGTGCTAGTTCTCAAGCCACATTTGAGATGTCAATCACATTTAGCTCATTTCTCAATTTGCAAAACCGAGACTCATCCAAAGGCTTGGTAAATATATCCGCCAATTGATCGTCCGTGTTTACTCCATCAATCTTGATATCTCCTTTACTCACATGATCTCTAAGAAAGTGGTGCCGGATGTCAATATGCTTGGTTCTAGAATGTTGAACGGGATTGTTTGCAATCTTGATAGCACTTTCATTGTCACATAAAAGAGGAATTTCCTTGAATTTCACACCATAGTCAAGAAGTGTTTGCTTCATCCATAGTAATTGGGCACAACAACTCCCCGCCGAGATATATTCCGCTTCGGCGGTTGAAAGAGCCACTGAATTTTGCTTCTTAGATGACCAAGAAACAAGTGACCGTCCAAGCAATTGGCAACCTCCGGAAGTGCTTTTCCTATCAACCTTGCAACCGGCATAATCCGAGTCCGAAAACCCTACTAATTCAAATTGAGCACCCTTTGGATACCAAAGACCAATGTTAGGAGAATACTTTAAATATCTCAAGATACGCTTTACGGCGGTCAAATGACATTCTTTAGGAGCGGCTTGAAATCTAGCACACATGCACACACTAAACATGATATCGGGCCTAGATGCGGTAAGATAAAGCAAACTACCAATCATGGACCTATAAAGCTTAAGATCAACCGGTTTACCTCCCTCATCAAGATCAAGATGTCCATTAGTAGCCATAGGAGTTTTGATGGGTTTTGCATCTTCCATGCCAAATTTCTTTAAGATGTCCCTCACATATTTAGATTGGCAAACAAAAGTGCCTTCCTTCAATTGTTTGATTTGGAGACCAAGGAAGAAACTCAATTCACCAATCATAGACATTTCAAATTCCCTAGACATCATTTCTCCAAATTCTTTACAAAAATCTTCATTAGTTGAACCGAAGATGATATCATCAACATAAATTTGACAAATAAAGATGTCATTTCCAATTTTCTTGGTGAACAATGTAGTGTCAACCTTTCCAATTTTAAAGCCATTTGAAAGAAGAAAGTCCCGAAGCCTTTCATACCAAGCACGAGGGGCTTGTTTCAACCCATATAATGCCTTAGAGAGCTTATACACATGATTAGGCTTTGTAGGATCTTCAAAACCGGGAGGTTGCTCAACATATACTAGTTCACTAATTTTCCCATTTAAGAAAGCACTTTTGACATCCATTTGATATAACTTGATGTTGCGGGAACAAGCATAAGCAAGCAAGATTCTTATGGCTTCAAGTCTAGCTACGGGAGCAAAAGTTTCATCAAAATCCAATCCCTCTACTTGAGTATAACCTTGAGCAACTAATCTTGACTTGTTCTTTACAACAATACCATCTTCATTTTCTTTGTTACGGAAGACCCATTTAGTACCAATAACATTATGATTCTTGGGTCTTTCAACTAACTCCCAAACTTCATTTCTAGTGAAATTATTTAATTCTTCTTGCATGGAGATAACCCAATCCGGATCATTAAGTGCTTCATCTACACGCTTAGGCTCATGGAAGGAGACAAAAGAGTAATGTTGACAAAAAGAAGCAACACGAGATCGAGTTTGAACACCCTTACTAATGTCACCCATGATTTGATCAATGGGGTGATCTTTGGCGACTTGATGATGAATTCTTGATTGATCAAATGGTTCTTGAGTTGATGGAAAAGGTGTGGTTATATGGGCTATTTGATTATCTTCTTGAGATGAGTCATTGTTGCTTGAGTTACCATCTTGTCGAACATGATCATTTGTCGTGGAAGTGGATGGGTTAACTTCAATAGATACCGATGGATCTTCATCATCATCTTCTTCTCTAGGCATGATATCCCCAATTGCCATAGTCTTCATTGCTTTGCTTAATTCTTCACCTCTCACATCATCTAAATTCTCTTTTTCATTTTGAGAGCCCAAGGTTTCATCAAATTGCACATCATATGCTTCCTCAACAAATCCTTTAGACTTGTTGTATACTCTATAGGCTTTGGAATTTGAAGAGTATCCAAGAAGAAATCCCTCATCACACTTGCTTTGAAATTTAGACAACCGAGATCCTTTCCTCAAGATATAGCACTTACAACCAAAAACCCGGAAATATGAAATGTTAGGCTTTCTTCCATTTAGAAGTTCATAAGGTGTTTTATTGAAGAATCTATGACAATATAGCCTATTAGAGGCATGGCAAGCGGTGTTGATAGCTTCGGCCCAAAAGGAATCCGAAACTTTGTACTCATCTAGCATTGATCTTGCCATCTCAATTAAGGTTCTATTCTTCCTCTCAACAACACCATTTTGTTCCGGTGTATATGTAGTTGAAAACTCATGCTTGATCCCTTTCTCATCACAAAACTCTTCAACATTGGTGTTCTTGAACTCACTACCATTGTCACTTCTAACTTTCTTCAATTTTAGCTCAAATTCATTTTCGGCTCTTCTCACAAATGACTTGAAAATATCACATGTAATAGCTTTGTCATGAAGAAAGAATACCCATGTGTATCTTGAATAATCATCCACAATTACAAGACAATAGGTATTGCCACCAATGCTTCTATAGGTAGTAGGACCAAATAAATCCATATGTAGTAATTCCAATGGTCTTGAGGTTGACATAGTACTCTTGCTAGGATGTGAGTTGGCAACTTGCTTTCCGGCTTGACAAGCACTACATAATTTATCTTTCTCAAATTTTACATCTTTCAAGCCAAGAACTAAGTCATGTTTCACCAAACGGTTGAGTTGTTTCATACCAACATGGCCAAGTCTTCTATGCCATAACCATCCCATAGAGGCCTTTGAGAATAAGCAAGTAGTCAAATTTGCCTTTTTAGATGAGAAATCCACTAGATATAAGCTCTCATGACGAAAGCCCTTAAAAATAGAATCTTTCCCATCTAGTGAGGTTACCTCAAAATCATTACTAGTGAAAGTACATTTATAGCCATTGTCACAAAGTTGAGCAATAGATAGCAAATTGAAATTAAGAGAATCAACTAGCAAGACATTAGAGAGATTATAATCTTTAGAGATAGGTATTTCACCAATGCCTTTTACGCCTCCTTTGCTATCATCTCCAAAAGTGATGTTATCAAAATCGGAAATGTCTTCATCAAGATGAGAGAATATTTTCCTTTCACCGGTCATGTGGTTTGTACAACCACTATCAATTACCCAATGTCTTCCTCCGGCTTTATAGTCCACCTACAAAAGAGATTACTTTGTTTTAGGTACCCAAATCTTCTTGGGTCCTTCAATGTTAGTGACCAAAATTTTAGGCACCCAAATAGATTTCTTTTTACTACTACCGAGAGAGCGACCAACATAATGAGCACAAACAACTCCCTTAGAATCTTTCTTAAGAATATATGAGGGATCCAAGGATATGGTCTTCTTGCTCTTGCATTGGTGATCCACACCAACCCTTGTATTGCACTTATGGCACATCTTAATCTTTTCTTCTTCCTCAAAGGAAACATTTGAATTTACAAAGATACTTTCCTTAGGAATGAAAGCCTCCTTTCCTTTCTTGGGCAAGTAACCAAGTGCATCTTTATTTAATGTGAATTTTTGATTTGTCCAAATATGATTAAACCGAACATGACTTCCAAAATATCGTGCAAGATCATTAGATAAGCACTCAATCTCCTTTTTCAAAGATTCATTCTCCAATAATATAGATTCATAAGACATATCCTCACTAATACAAGAGCTAGTGCTTGTGCTACAAGATGGGTTAGATGAACAAAGAGGAGCATTCAATATATTACATTCAACACCCATACTCATTTTTCCTTTGACATCTTGTGCAAGGAGAGAGTTGTGAGCTTCCTTAAGCTTCTCATGCTCATCTTTTAGAGTTTCCCAAGAAATATTAAATGTTTCATGGGAAATCTTTAGATTTTCATGAGTAGTCTTTAGCTCCTCAAAAGAATTTTGAAGTGAAATATTTTTCAACTCCAAATCCTTCAACTTTGATCTCTCCAAGCGCAATTTGTCATCGGACTTAATAATCATGGCGACAAGATCATCATAAGATAAAGCATTATCATCATTATCACTATCACAATCATCATCGTTATCGTCGATTATTACCTTAGATTCACCTTTTGCCATGAGACAATATGGCTTAGAGAAGAGTGAAGGCGCTTCCTTGATAGCAACCCCGGCAAGTCCTCTTGAAGGCTTGTCATCATCTTCTTCATCGGAGCTTGCATCGGAATCCCACTCAACAAAATATGCTTGACCATTCTTCTCCTTCTTGTAATATTTCTTCCTCTTAGGTATACCCTTCTTGTCCTTTTTCTTGCCATATTTATCTTCTTTCTTGTTTGGACAATTAATTGATATATGCCCAATTTCACCACAATTGAAACAATCTTTTCCTTCAAAAGGATTCTTCTTCGAAGATTGCCCCATCTTCCCAAACTTCTTCTTCTTCATGATTCTTCTTAGTCCCTTTACAATAAGAGCCATTTCTTCATCGGAGTCAATATCTTGGTTCTCATCATCATTTTCCTCTTGAGTAGCCTTGGCCTTGAGAGCAATATTTTTCTTCTCTTCATTAATTGATTGGCCTTGAACTTCCTTTTGTGATTGCTTGAATAAATCATGAGTTTGCACTTCACCAAGCACCTCCGTAGGAGTCATCTTACTCAAATCACTCCTCACAAGCAAGGTCACAATTGTCTCATATTTTGCCGGAAGGCACCTAAGGAACTTGTGAGAGAAATCTTTGTTTGATACATCAAAATCAAGACACTTGAGTTCATTCACTATATCATTCAACCGGTTGAACATAGTTGAAACATCTTCATCCTTCTTCATGGTGAACTCATTGAACTTTCCCTTATACACATAAAGTTTTGCCTCCTTAACCGTAGATGTTCCCTCGTAAATTTCCATAAGCTTCTCCCATATCTCATTTGCTTTCTCAAGTCCCTTCACTCTATTGAATTCACTAAGTGCAAGAGCATTGTAAAGAACACTCAAAGCTCTATCATTGAGTTTTTCATTTTTATCATCTTGATCCGTCTTATTCTTAGAATCCAAAATGACATATCCTTCCATTACTATCTTCCATAATTCTCTTCCCAAGGCTTTAAAGTGAACTTCCATTCTTTTCTTCCAATAGTCATAATTGTTCCCATCAAAAACCGGTGGCTTCCCAACATGAAACTTATCCTCCTCACCCATTTATCCTACTCCGAGATGGTTAAATCTCTCAAACAAGGAGTCCTCGGTTTTGATACCACTTGTAGGATCTAGGATACCGACTAGAGGGGGGGTGAATAGGCGGTTTAAAAACTAAAAACACAACACTAGAGAAATTTAATTAGAACCACAAGGAGAAATAAATCTCTACCTACTCTATTCCTATGTTGGGGTTTTGCGGCCTAGGGTGACAAGATAAACAACAACCCCTAGAAATAAAATGCTCAAAGTGAAGTGCTTGAAAGGAAATTGAGAAAAGAGATAACCGAGCACAAGAGACGAATTTTATCCCGTGGTATCGATGACTTGCCGGTCACCCCTAATCCACGTTGAGGTGGATTCAATGTTCAACCGCTCCTCTATCAAGGCACCACTTGATCTTGAGCCGGTTAGAACAAGAGAACCACTCCACACCTCGATTCCACTAGAGTTGCTCTTTACCGCTCCGGTGAGGTGAGCACAATACCTCTCACAACATGAAATCCGAGCCACGCACAATCTTCTTGCGAGCTTCAACGGATTCTTCCACCACCAAGCCGTCTAGGAAGCGGCAACTTCCAAGAGTAACAAATCAAACACTTGCTTGATGATTCCCTAGTGCCACAAAGATCAAACCTTGATGCAATGCACTAGAAACTCTCAATCTCACAAAGAATACCACCACTAAGTCAAGTGAGTGAGAGAGAGGGGTGAGAGATCTCTACAAGGGAGTATGAACCTTTAGAAGTGCCAAGAGAGGCTCTCCAACCCCGGGCTTGGAGTATAAATACTCCCCCTTTCCGCTACTAGCCGTTAGACACAAAACACGTGCCTCGCGGACTGTCCGCGATGCCCTCGCGGACGGTCCGCGTTTGAATTCCAACGGTAAAATCGCTAGGTCAACGGCCGCGGTGGCCGAGCGCCGGGACCGGCGGACCGTCCGCCGGGGCCGCGCGGACCGTCCGCCCGGCCCACGCGGACCGTCCGCGGGCCGGCCGCGGACCGTCCGCCCCGGACCCCGAGCAAGACCTTGTTCTGTTGCAAATAACGGACCGTCCGCGGTACCTCGCGGACCGTCCGCCCGGTCCTTGCGGGGACCGTCCGCCCGGTCTCCGCGGACCGTCCGCCCCGAAGCATATTTTCTCGAAATCTTTTGCCAAAAACTCGCTTATTAAATAAAAATCAACCACCCACGGACCGTCCGCCCGAAGGGCCCGATCGTCCGCCGCATGCCGTAAAACTTGTTTTTCTTTTGATTTTCAATAAAAACCTTTTACCAAGAGAAACCACCACTCATCTAAATGCAATGCATGCAAATTTTTGATCTAAGTGGCACTATGGAAAGTCAAGCCAATGAAATTGATCCCTCTTGATAGTACGGCTATCTATCCTATTAACCCGGTCATATAACATCCTCTCGATCACCTTATGACCGGTAAAAGCAAAACCCTATCTTTTACCTTTGCCTTGAGCCCTTTCCAACATAAGTCAACCAAGACCTTCTCATGTTCCTCACATGATCTCATCATTCCACCGACTAACCTATTCTTATAACTCAAATGAAATTGTTAGTCCACAATGATTGTCATTAATTACCAAAACACAAATTAGGGGCCTAGATGCTTTCAATGGTGTACAACGTCACGGAGTAGACGGCCGTCCTGGCGAATCTTGCTTCTGGCGGGGCGTCATGGCGCGTCCTGTGCGCGTCCAGGAGCGGCTTCGACGGTGGCGGTGTAGAGGTCTCCTGTGCGGCGACCGCCCGTGTGAGGACTCGAGGGTGCCGTTGACGCGAGGCCGTACGGGGGTACAGTAGCTGGCGTGGCGGCATCCCGTCGCCGCACGCTTCCACAACGTCGGGGATGGTGATGCAGTGGCCGGGATGGCGTCGGGGACGGTGGGGATGGTCGCACAGGGCCGATGGCGACGGAGGTGACCGGTCCCGCCGGCCCGACGTCACGGCGTTGTCCTTGCACGGACGGGGCATAGTTGTCCGTCTTCCCTTCGAGGGCTCCGCCGTCCTCTTTCGAGGGTGCGGCACGTCGGCCGTACGGGAGTGGGTGGCACAACGCCACGGGGTTGTTGCTGACCCCGCCGCACAGCGTCGCACAGTGTCGGGGATGGCCTCGCCAGGGGAGTTGGCAGAGCAGTGCCGGGGCGTGATTCCCAGGCGCGTAGTAGCGTGGATTCACCTTTGACTTGGGCGCCTGCAAATGTCAGTGCATTAAATGCCCCTGCCGGGGGAGCAGGTATGGAGGCGACGGGCCCGTGATACCCTCGAGCGAGACGGAGACTTGCTCGAGGGGGTGCTCGGCTCTCGATCGAGATGGGGCCTCGCGCGAGGGCCGTCCAACCCCCGAGTGAGGCGGAATCTCGCTTGAGGGGGCGTCCGACCCTCGAGCGAGGCGGAACCTCACCCGAGGGGGCGACCGGCCCTCGAGTGAGGCGAAGTTGTACCAGGGCGGCGCCGTACCCCTCGAGCGAAGCGGAGTTCCGCCCAAGGGTGGCTAGGCCGATTGTCTAGTGGGTCGTGGGTCCGTGGGTTTGTTTTGCACGTGTGTTTAGGTTCGTTTTGCGTTTGTTTTTTACGAATTTAAGCAGGTTTTCCCTAGTTGTTTAGGGGACCCTCATGGTTGTCCCTGACAGCGGCGCGCCCGCCATGGCGCTGTCGTGGAGGAAGGAGGACCGATGGCACTCCTGCTGCTGCGAACTCCACCGCATGGGGATCAGATGAGGATGAATAAGAGGGTGTTGTATGATATGTGAGACCGAGTAAATCCTAAACCCTATGACATGTGGGACCCACTAACGGAGTGAAAATTGCCACCCGCTCCATATCTCATTCCTACAATCCAACATAAAAGAGGGTCGGAGCCGGTCCAACTCGACATTTGCAATCAAACATGAATGGTTTGAGTCATCCCAAAATGAGGGTCGGCTCCGCTCGACTCCCACCAATCTGGAACCAAACACACGGACACAGCAGGGAACGGCCAGCAGACGAAGACTCCTCTGTCCTGCAACACCTGCAGCTGAGTCACAGTCATGTGGACCCCATGGCTGTGGAGCCCACACAACAGTGACATAACGAACAGTGACATAACGGCAGAGGATCTCGTTCCCGGCGCTGCACGGCGAAAGGCGTTTCGGTGCGGCGCGGCGCGGCGCGGCTGCTGGAGTGTTATGTGTTCATCATTCCAAAAGTGATCCTGGGATCGCGTGCAGTGACGCTGACAGGAACTGTGGTTCCGTCGCCTCTGGGCAGCTCTAGGATCCCATGCAGCGAAGCGCACAACGGCACAAGAGGTGCACCCAGCCCATCATGTACGTACACCGGCCGGCGCACAGGCACAGTGAAAGCGACGACGCCAGTGCGCACGGATGGGAGGACCAACCGATCACTGTGCGACGCTGTTGGCGATTCTCTTCCCTTCTACTAGTAGCACGCATGGCAGTATGGCACTTGGAGACCTACTACCAGTACTTACGTGTACCGCTCTCTCGAGGGTTGACCGTTGAGGCTTGGAGCTAATCAGTAGCTAGTCGCCGGCCCGTGAGCTGCCTGCCTCGTGTGTTGGAAAAAACAGCTTAATTATGAATAATCCAGATTTAATGCTGAGGAAAAGCATATTGACTAAAAATGATGCAATCACACAACACAAATGAACAAGCCACATATTAAGAAATTACTCACACTTCTTGCGCGATGAGTTGACGAACGCGTCGAAGAAGTAGTTGCAGATCCACCAAGCGGCCGCGTGTGACGCCGCGTAGCAAAAACCCGATTACCGCCCCGTGTGCGGATTGTTGCGGTAGTGATTTCGGAGATCCCGCTTCCTCTAAGCCCGGTGCACGCCGAGGTCGAAGGTCGACGAAGCGCGGCGGCCTAGCGGTCGAACGACGAACGCGTGGGAGATGAAGTGTATGTCTACTCTATGTCCCGCCACCAAGACGTCTCCTGGTGTTTATAGGCTCCACCAACGTTTCATATTCCTCTCATCAATCGGACCCAGAATCGCTCAATTGATTCAAGCGAAAACGTCACCTTTATCAAGCAAAGCCGAAATCGTCTATTTGATTGCGAAGAATCTGTCACCATTAAGCGATCGAAACGAAACGTTATTGACACAAAGACAAAATTAAAATGCACCGTAACAACCGTTGTACACGTACGCGTCGCGCTCGTCGCAAGTCACAAGCCACGCGATAATTTACGCGAAAATGTGCGGCCGCGCGTGCGTGTATCAACGCCTCCTTTTCTCTCACGCGCATCTATTTTGCTTTATGATAGGAGACTCCCATATTTAAACAAGCGCAACCCCTCCTCGGTCTTCGCAATCTGAGACTATTATCGTCGTCTTTAGAATTTACTAAATGGGCGACATGGACCAAATTCCAACATGGTGTTGGCGCAAGGAAGCGAAATTTATTGGGCCGGCCGCATCAGACCGACGTAGTACTTACTGGTCGCAGCGAACGTGACCGGCCGAACCTGCAAACCTTTTTTTTAACTGCCGCTCGTCTCCTCGCCTCCCGCGGAGACTTTCTCTACCCTGACTGATCAGGCGGCGATCAGAGATGGGGACACGCCGGCCACCGCGCACGGTATAGAAGGGGGGCCGGCGCGGCCAGCACCCCCAGTAGCCGCGACCACGGGCAAGCGCGCGCCGCGCGTCCGGAGCCCGGAACAAGTGGGCGGCTTGGCAAGCAGAGGCGCAGAGCGGATCCTGCTCGCGGCTGCGCGTGTACTTCCAAGGAAAGACACGATCCCAGTGGGCGCCCGCGAAGCCAGGACCGGCGGATCTTGGCGCCATCGAACCGGCCAGCCGATCTGATCTCCGGTCCCGGCCGCGCTCAGGCCGCTGGCCGGCCGGCCGTTCTACACTTCTACTCCAAGGTGCGTGTGCGTGTGAACTTCATAACCCGTCGCGCCTGTCCTTTGCCGGGCACGGGCTAGTTACCTACCGGCTCATCGTCTCCTCCTGAGCGGTTTTTACTCGTGCGGATAGAGCATATGGGGTGTCTTTAGCAGGAAGGAGTCGCAGCAGTGCGCGCCTGAGCTGGTCGTTTGGAGCTTTTTGGCTTGCGCCCTTGTTGGCTTGCGCTCGGAGATACTTGGGCGGGGAGCAAAGCTGCAAGGCCGGAGCGAATCTCTCGTGAGCTGGGGGTGTGCGCCGTGCGGTGTGCCCGCCCGCGGCTGACTCTGCGGTGGTGCCGAGTGGTGGAGACCCACGCGTCAGTTCCGGCGCCTAGGCCTTCCCCTTCCTACTATAATCCGCTGCCGCTGGGGATCGCTGCTGTTTCTTTTTACGTTTCGAGGCTGATCCGCGCGCGTGGTTTTCAGCGAAAGCTTAGCCGCTTTCCTCTTCGGGGCTGGCTGCGCCACGGCCGCGCGCAAACCTCGCCGGGCTTCCTCTACCGGACGGAAGCTGTAATTTCCCATCCCAGCCGCCTCTTTCGCCGCTGCTTGCCCTGCAACTGCAAGGTTTCTTGCTTTTATCTCGTGGGCTTCTTCGATTCTCATGTTCAAACCTGTGCTTTGGTTTTTGCTGCCTCCCTGGAGATTCCACCGTCAGTCTGGCTTTGCCTACAGAACGAAAAAGGTTGCAGTGTTTCTTGCTCCAGGCTTCTCCTTTGGCTGTCCTTTTCTTTCCAGGGATCATTTGGAGCACAAAACGCTTGGTTTCCTCTTCGATTGCTCGTCTTCCTCTGATCGAGGAATTCAGCTGTTGGCCTCCAATTTTATGCATTGCGAGTCTGTGAGCTGTGACGTTTGCGCCATTCCTTCCGTTGACCGATTTGCGGCTCCCGTTCTTGTGCGCAGGGGAGGATCGCGGCAGCATGAGGCGCGTCATGAGATGGCTCAAGCATCTACTGGCGGGCAGGAAGGAAGAGCACAAAGGACTCGAGGTGAACCATGCCGCTACTAGCGATTGGAGCGACGGCCATGAGAATTCGAAGGAGAAGAGGAGGTGGAGCTTCGCGAAGCATAGGAAGAGCGGAGCTGACGGCGGCGCGCGGTCGTCGTCGGGTCGGCCTGCCGCCGCAGCTGCCGTGGCCGAGTGGCGGCAGATGAGGGGGAAGGAGGATGCGAGAGCTAAAGAGAAGGCCGCCGTCGTGATCCAGAAAACCTTCAGAGGCTACCTGGTATGATCGTTATCAGTGCCCCTCTTTTCTTCTCATTCTGATCTGCTCCTAGTTTTCTTTTGCAAAAAAAATATGCAGTTTAGAAGTTTCTCTGACGATGGAGATTCTTTCGTGCAGTGCTTTTCCCCTCTCTATTCTTCATCCTCCTTGTTTGTTTTTGGCTAGGTGGACTAGACTGTTGTTGCATCTGACGTCACTTCTGCTCCTACGCCCTTTATCTTTTTCCACGGTGCACAATCATCTGTTAACAGTTGCACTGTCGGTACTATACAAAATCTGCACGTTGATCAGTCCTGATATTGTTTACTCTGCGTCTGCGATGACTTCTCTCTATTTGCCGGCAGAGCAATTGAGAATTATGTAGCCTGACATAAGTGCCCATTACCGGTGGAGTTGTTTAACACTAGCAGTTTTTTTTTTCTAGAGCAAAGTCTGACATTGGGTCTGAATCCATCGTGTCAGGCTAGGAGAGCGCTTCGTGCTCTCCGGTCGCTCGTCAAGATCCAGGCGCTGGTGCGGGGATACCTGGTGAGGAAGCAGGCGGCCATGACGCTGCACAGATTGCAGACGCTCATGCGGCTGCAGGCTGACTCCATCGCCGTCAAGAATGATTCATACCGGAAATCCGTGGAACAAGTAATCATCAGGACACTTCGCTTTGCTTTGCGGCATCATTGACGATTTTCGTGTCAATGGAGTTGCATGTAACCTTGACTTTTGATTGGTTTGTGTGCTCGGTTTTGTCATGCAGGAGAGGATCTCCGCTCAGGAAGTCCGGATGAAGCGGCCGGCGACGCCGGCGCACCGGCGGATGCGATCCGACAGCACGGACTCCAACTACGAGCGCAGCCCGCGGATAGTGGAGATGGACACGTGCCACCTCCGCTCCCGCTCCTCCCGGATGGCCAACCGGTACCACCCGGAACACCCGTCGGAGTACGCCCGCCTCGCGACGCCGACGCCGTCGTGCTCGCCGCTGCCCGGCGGCAAGCAGCAGCCGGCGCGGCTCTCGTTCGGGCGGAGCGGCCACGAGCAGCGCGACCACCGAAGCTCCAAGACGGCGCAGAACACGCCCCGGTTCGCACCGTCCCACGACTCCTCGCCCGCCAAGAGCGTCGAACGCAGCCTGGGCAGCAGCAGCACGCCGCGGCGCGCCTCGCCTCGGGACCGGGACGCGCTGGTCAGCCCGCGGTACATGGCCGGCACCGCGTCATCCGCGGCGCGGACCCGGTGCCACAGCGCGCCCAGGCAGCGGCTGACGACGGTGCCGCCGCCGGCCGAGGCCCCGGGGGTGAGCGTAGCGGCGCGGGCCGGGACGTCGAGGAGGCCGTGTTCGCACGCGCGCGGCGGCGGGCTCTTCTCCCAGTGCTCCGACGCGACCCGGACGCCCGGCTGCTCCGTGATAACCGTCAGCGACGAGGTGGCCAGAGACTACTACCTGGACAGCTTCTGGTGATCACACGATCGACGCGATGCAATGCAAAACTGCTGTTTTGTGTTCAGATTGTAGTCAAGTTTTTCCAGATTTGTACATAGTTCTAGGCCAACACGGATCGGGAAGGAAGAACGGAGTTTTTCTTCTTGTGCAAAGTTTTTTCCCCATAATCTCCTGAAGAAAAAGAGAACACGAGACATGAACTGTATAGTGTCTGACTAGTTGCCAGCGCCCAGAGGAAACTTACTGTGCTGATTAGAAATTTTACTGTTTGATCTTGTTGAAGTGTTGCCATCATGTGAAGGATGAAAATAACGGCCATTGTCGGACAGTGGTACCGGCAATCTAGTTATGACAGGTGCAGCGCATGCGCATCCGCATCCGAGAGCATCTCCGAGATTGCTAAATTTTACTCGGCGGATCTTATGTTTTGTCAACTTCTAAAAAGACATGCAATGTAAAAAAAGAGTTCATCTCCAACACTTAGACATAATTCAGTTGCCTAATCCAAATCTAATTTACCTCAGGAATCTTGAGAGAAACAAAATTATGTTTATGCTCTTTCACCTCTTGAAAACTTACATCGGGAGTCCTTCTCTATTCTTTATTTCTTTTTTTACCCTCCCACCTACATGGAAACAACTATGGCAACCACTATCTGCACGCATATATATGAGTTTTGTCAAATTTCTATTTTTACTAAGTTGGTTTGCTAAACTCTCGGAGGCTATTTTTTCTTGTTTTGTCAAAATTAGATGGGTGCCTAATTGATTTGCCAAACTATTGGAGTTGCTCCGGCTATTTAGCTGGGAAAATTGTATCTATGAACAGTGTTACAATATTACCGAAATAGTATTTTTGTTAGAGAATATACGATGAATGTGATCAGTGAATAAGGACATTTTTTCTCCTCTTTGCATGGCGTCTGACCCACGGAGGCCGGTGACAGGGGGCGATCGTGCTTTGGTTCACCAAAAGTCATCTAGCTTACTTCGTCAGACATGGATAACATGTGATCGCAACCAGGAGACCTGAGTTCAATTTCTCATTGAAGTGAAATTACGAGACTAGTTTAACAAAAATCCCCTCACCGGTAAAGTCAGGGTTCGGAGATTTTTCAAGTCAGGATTCAGTTTTCTTCTCTTAATGAAAATCGTGGGGCGGTCTTAACCCCATCGATTTAGTTTTAACTAAAGTTCCTCTAGCCTAGTTGGTTAGAGGGGGCTGGGGTAATATCAGTGCCAGTCCTAGCATTTTGAGGGCCCTCGAGCAAACTTTCCACAATGTTCGCAGACTATGTAACTTATATTCTTATATAAAATATTATGATATATACATTTTTCTTGCAAAGTGAACAAAATTTCTCAACTATAAAAAATTGTTAGGTAAGTTTTTAAAATCTAACACCTATTTTTTTAAAGAAAAACACCATCCATGAATACTAAAATAGAATTATGAGATAACAAAAGAATACAAATAATTAAATTAAATTAAATTAAATTGATCATGAGTCGCGCGAGGCGTCGTGGCCTAGTGGGGGAAAAGAGTTGGTTGTCGGACGTTCGCCGGCTGCCGACCTCTTGGTAGACACTATACACATGTATACGTACCTATACATATATAGGCTTTGGCCCTTCCGCGGATTGGGCCCTCGGCCATCGCACCCGATGTCCTCTTAGGGTCGGCCCTGTGAGGTATGATCGTAACCTGGAGACCCAAGTTCGATTCCTCGTTTGATCGAATTTACTACTACTTGTAGGGTATGTGGAGCAAGACTGCATGAGTAAAGTTGGAAGGCAAACTGAAACATATCCATGCTGTAAGAAAGTAAAACTTCATACTCATCCAAGCTGAGGCTGGTCCCGCTAACAGTGCCGCTATGGCTATGTTTTCTCCAGATGACCAGAAATCACTGTTATATAGTTCCTCTAGCAGTGCTCTGATCTGCATTTGCTTGGTTTTCTACCTAGCCATCGTTTTCTTATCTTTTTGTAAAATTGCAGTAGCATTCGAGTACTAAACCTGGAAGAATGGTTGTAGCATCTATTAGTACTCCCTCCGGTTTGGTAAATGAAGTCGTTTTGGACATGATTTGAGACAAACATTGGGAATATAAATCATGAATAACTTTTAAGTCATTGAGTTTGGAAATGTGAAAACTACATGAATAGATTTGTTTTGCAAAATACTTTCATAAAAGTATACATATGCTAGTTTTTAACAAATATTTTTATAAAAATAAGAAGTCAAAGTTGTACTTTGGAGACCGCGTCGCTGTCCTAAACGACTTCATTTACCAAACCGGAGGGAGTACTCTAGTAGTACCAGACTACCATTGACCTCTCGCAAAATGAAATGGCGATGGAGTCAGTGCAACTCTGCAGCTTGCTTCATTTCGAGGACGGGCACTAGCCCAGTTGGTGGAGCAGCTGGATGTAGCGCCCATACCCTGTGTTCGAGACTCACTCGGCACAGGTTTTCCTCGTCGGAGTTTATCTCCGAAAAAAATCTTCTCGCCCGTGAAGTTAAGGTTCAGGAGTTTTCTAAGTCAGTAGGAGACTTTTTTCTCTTAATGAAAACCGTGGGGGCGATCTTAACCCCACCGATTTAGTTTTTTCAGCTTGTTCATTTCCGAAGCTTGAAGCTATGTCCATTGCGGTGGATGCTGGGGCATGGATTTGTTCTTGCTCGAACAGGGTACGGCGTGGGCTTTCTCAGATTGCCACTGAAGAGCCCAACTGCTCAAATCTTGAAAACATGGAGAAAAGGGGCAGTGTGACAAAACGTATACATTCTACTGCAGGGGAGAAAACGTAGCACAATGAGGCGTTCAACTGCTGTAGAGCTTCGAATAGGTTATAGTATCATCACTTGGAATGCATTACTAATTAGTTTTTTACCAAATTTGAGATTTATAAACTTATAAAATATTCGTCTCATACTCGTACTACGAATCATCTGCCACATGATATTATCAGGAAATCCAGATTCTCAAAAGAAAACAAAGATCGGTAAGTTCTCTTCAAACTGTCAATGCTAAGAATATGAGTTGCATGCGACCTCCGTGAATTCTGGCTGCGCCAGATGATTGGGTCCTTTAAATTGAGTTCACTTTTATGTTTTTGTTTGTGTTCGGTCAGAGATCCAATCGAGATCTAATCTTTATAAGTAGGAATAGCTAAATTGCATTCACGAGCTAAAAAGGTCACGGGTCCATCCGCCTGCTGTGTCTTACCCCTCAGTCGCTGTAACTTTTTGCCAGATCTCGGAGATAAGGACAGTGCCCTGTTTCTACGAACAATCCATGATCAGTTTTTTTTTTTTTGGGAAACCCCAGGATCAGCTTTGGTGTTGTTTATCACTAGAGGGTTGGGCCCTTTGTCTAAAAGAAATGCATAATGGCCTGGGTTTCTTTTAGCAACTTACCAGAATGGGCTAAGAACTGGACATGGACCCAAATGTTCTGGGCCCTCGCGGCTCGCTAGGCCGGACACAATGTATTTTTTTTCTCTGTTGATCATGGCCTGGTTGGTTTCTCGCGTGATGATTTTATTCACACACACAAAAAAGAAAAGGTCTTGATGATCATGTTTGTATAAACCCTCTTTAAAAAAATATGTATGTGCCTTTTCTTGGTGATTTTTCTGTGGCTCACGGTCCTGTTGTCTAATTGACAGATTTAAATTTGACCCGAAACAAATTTTTATGTATTGGATTTTATTACGTAAAAAAATATGAAATCCGTATCAAAGAGCACTATAACTCCACTAGTTTATGCTGATTTGCATCTTAGCACTACGGGAGAACCGAAATTCCCCGAGTGTCAAACTCTTCCCCGAGTGCCAAAAATAGAGCACTCGGGGAAGTCAATCTTCCCCGAGTGTTGCACTCGGGGAAGAAATACACTCGGGGAAGAGAGTGTTTCCCGAGTGTCCAAAAACCCATGGCACTCGGAGGAAGGGTGGCACTCGGGAAAGTCATCTTCTCTGAGTGCAACACTCGGGGAAGAGGGGCACTCGCAAAAAGAAATTAGCATTTGACGGCAACATTGGACAGAACCGTTTGCCAAAAAATTGAAAAAAGTCCTCCCCGAGTGCCATGCGCTGGCACTCGGGGAAGGAGCCTCTTCCCCGAGAGCCTTTTCCTGGCACTCGGGGAAAGCTCTCTTCCCCGAGAGTCACGCGAAAGCACTCGGGGAAATATTTTTATTTTTTTAGTTTTTTTGCTCCATTTTTATGCCTTGCCACATTATTTAAAACTCTTTGCTCAAGTTTGGTTCAATTTTGATTTTTTTAGATATATTTTGTTATTTTTCGTTTTCTAGAATTTTTGGGGACACTTCAAATTTGAACTACAGGTACATGAAATCATATAATTTGACGATTCAATAAAATGATATTCATGATATTTGGTGTATATTGAGGCCATATCCAATTATTCACATCAAATATCGAGCATTTTGTTGTTGTAACATGATGAACAACTTGCGGGAAAAGTGTTTCTAAATTACAGAAAATCCGAACGTAGTCCGAAAATCACGAAACTTGTCAGGGCGTCGTGCTATCACATGCAAAGGTTGTGTGCAACAATTGAGACGATGGCTAAAACCCAAACATCTCCACATGTGATCAGTGTGATAACACACCAGAGATGTCTGGGTTTTAGGCATCCCACATCCCAACTTGCTCGAAATCTTCTCAATTCTTGCACACAACCTACATATGTGATAACATGACGCCCCGACAGGTTTCGTGATTTTCGGACTTCGTTCGGATTTTCTGTAATTTAGAAACACTTTTCCCGCAAGTTGTTCGTCATGTTACGACAACGAAATGCTCGACATTTCATATGAGTTCCTGGATAAGGCCTTAATATACAACTAATATCATGAATATCATTTTTGAATCACCAAATTATATTATTTCATACACCTGCAGTTTAAATTTGAAGTTTGCAAAAAAATTTCAACAAAACAAAAAAATTAACAAAATATAAAAGAAAAATTCAAACTCACCCCAAATTTAGGAAAGGAGTTTCAAATAATGTGGGATGGACTCACAAAAAGGATAAGGAAAAAAATAAAAAATAATAATTAATTCCCTGAGTGCCTTCGTTGGCACTCGGGGAAGAGACCCTTCGTATCGATCCATCTCTTCCCAAAAATTTGATTTTTTTGCTTGTTGATACAGAGATCTATCTAAATTCATGGAAATTTGATTTTGTTGTTAAATTTTCTTCTAGAAATCCATACCTTGCACATTTCTCATCAGTACCTGCAGCCTCAAACTTACTACTCATAGCTAATTTTAGCATCTGTGCATCACCTGAACATGTATTTCGATTGGAATAAAAGAGATGAATAGGGACAAACTTGTAATTGAATCGTGTGGACAGCTCTTATATAAAGGTAGTAAAATGTTCCACACTCGAGCTAGTTGAATTCAGTTACTTTATGAATTGTTACATGTTTGATGGATACAAAGATATACTAGCTCAAACAACAAGTAATCATGTGCTAAACTTGTATTTAAAATGATCAGAATCGGACTCAAGTTAATTACTTCATAGTCGATATATGGTTACAGTGCTATGTTATTGCATCGTTATGTTCTCTACTTCTAAACTTCTCAGTGAAGTTGCTCTAAAAAAATCTTCTCAGTGAAGTGATCAGGAATATCAGTTGTGTAGATATTTTAGTAACAGTTCTAAGTCCTGCCTGCTTTGTTTCAGAAGAATAACATTTCTACCCAGTTTAACATAACTCTCTGGAGGCACTTAGCTTTGCTTCCTAGGCTTTGCACTGCTAGAGAAATCAGAACAATGCAGATATGAAGCACTGCAAGTTTTGTCTTTTTTATCTTGACATGTATCCATGCTATTAATTGTTTTAGGATTATTTTGTAAGAATAGAATCATAGATTTCACTTCCTGGACTAGCTTTATAAATGTTGGAGTTTATTCCCTTTTGACAAGGTAATATGTAGTTTTGAGTCCCTTCATGACAATGGATATTATTCCTAAACTTTGCACTGCTCTTCTGTATTTTGGCAACAACTCATGCGAATGTGAGCTCAATTACCTATTAAAGCTAGAATATTTTTGGGCTTCATGTCCCTACGAATCCTACTGATTTCCCTGAGCTATAAGTTATCTTCATCTTAAGAGCTAGTGCCACCACTCCTAAGTTATTGTTTCTTTAGACAAACTGATGTTTAACCTTTTAAAATTAAAATGGTTTCTGATATACACTCCAGTGTTGTTTGACTTGCATGCATGTTAAGTCAAGAAAGATGATTGATAAGAATCGCTAATTTTTTCACTCAAATATTGTTATCTGGATTTTGGTAGACAAACAGCTGTCCACTCAATACAGATATCTTTATTGCTGGCTGTTGGGCATTTCTAAATATTGTTTTGCCGTGATATATATTCCAAGTCCATAGTGAATGATTTGGTTAGAAAATTAACAACATATGCTTCTTTAGTTAGTCAACAACATGTCACTGAACTGTTTTTTTTCTTTGTGTTTGTTTTCTGTGTGCTCTTTTTTGCAGGCTTTCAATTTTGAGGTGTAATGAACGCATTATGGACCATCTGTTTACCTAAACATTTATTCATGATAGTGTCACACCCGATTTTACAAGGAAAACCGAATGCATCTCACATGTGCGCCAGGATCAATTTACACACACATGATAGACAAAACGAGTGTAATACCATTGCAGTGACAAAATGTTCAAGAGTTAAACCGATACAATATCCATTATTACATCCAGAGAGGTGGACTCGAAGGTCCAAACACAACGATAACTAAACGACGAGCAGCTCCATCTTTGACTTCCACAGGCATGATGACTGGGGGATCCGCATGCCCTAGAACTCCTCGTAGTCGCTCCAATACTCGTCCTCGCCTCCGATGTTCTCCTCTGAACAGCGGTAAGCAAGGGTGAGCACACTTATGGTTGGTGCTCAGCAAGTGGGGGATCCAATGCAAGGCTATCAAGGATAGGCTATGGTTCACAGCGTAAGCATTTTATAAGTTGGTCAAGTTTTATTAGAAAGCACCTAATTACTAGGTGTAAGTGTATACCAACCCACTTATCCTTAAAAGAAACCTCAAACCAAACCCACAAACCCACAATTTACATTTATCTTCAAGTTTATTAATCATGTGAGGGTCCAAGCCGCTCTTGACCGTGAGCACGGCCGATCGATCGCCTTTACACTCTGCGCAGGTTGTACACTTTACCCACGCTTCGTGTTCCCCATCTTGCCCGGGTTAGCTAGACCCTTAAACACTTCCAAGGTGAGTGGCTAGGGGTCCGAGACGAAGCCTTTACAAAGGAAAGAAGAGAAACCAACGGCCCGCAACGGTCACAACGGCGGAGCGGACCATAACCCTCCCTAATGGTCGGCACCTTAGCCAAGGTCGCTACCCCAAAAGAACCGGCTATACCCCTTCAACTCCGACCCCCCGTGCCCCTCTCGGAAAAGAGCTATCGCTAACCCACTCTCCTAATTACTTGGCTAAGCCGAGCCATGTGGACTGTGGTTGTATCGTTATCTTGGGTGGTTCTCCATGTTCCGATTATATTTCAAGATATCTTGTCTTAAGCATAAACGTATTACAAAAACAGAACTGAGATATATAACATAAACAAAGCATAACCATACCCTGTAGAGCAAACTAAGCATTTATCTACCCAAGCATTTGTTAAACAGGGTTGATCAAGGTAATGAGGTAAAATATCTAGTCAAGTCCTTAATTAGGTGTTTGCCCATCAAGTTTATGCATAGCAACGGGAATAATAAACTTTGTTTAACATGCGGTGACATAGGTTCAAAAGGATAATGCGGGGGGAAAGCCACTTGCCTTCCTCTACAACCGGGTAAAATCTTCCTCGAACACAGGCTCTTCCTGATCGCCTCCGATGGGGAGCTCAGACGAAACAGGCACGATATCTACGAGTCAAACTTGAACAACAAACAATAAATAAATAGTACACCAAACAGTAACAAAACTGGTAAATTTGCTGTTTAAATGATTCTACTCGTCGAGACGATCATTTCGGTATATAGAACGCTAAAAACGGAGTTAAAACGAGAAAGATATGATTAAAACAAGTTACAGGGACCTATCTGCAGTAAAACTAAATTTACAGGGCCTTAAATAAATAAAATCAGGGGCTAAAACATAATTTTATATAAAAACTAAAGGGTTAAGATGCTAAAACACAAAGAAAGGGCTAGATTACAAATTTCAGGACGTAACTGCAAGAATTCTTATAGGTGGGAGGACCGGCATGTGAATTCAAAATTTCCCAGGGACTCTTAAAGGAAAGGGCCGCAGCCGCACCGTGGATCTTAGATCCAACGGCTGCCGGTGCGCGCGTGCGCCGTGGACCGCGTCGTGCACCCGGTGCACGGGTCCACGGTGGACCGCCCTTTCAAAACGAAGGGGTATGTGATCAGATCCGTCCATGCAAGATCCGACGGCCCTGGACGTGTGCGTGCGGAATGCGGCGGCGACGTCGCCGGAGTGCGGCGGCGCGCGGCGGGGAGCTCGCCGGCGCGGCTCCGCATCGTGCCGTGGGTCACCTTTTCGTGCGCAAGCGGGCTCTACACGAAGCCGAGCAACATGCGCACACCCCCGGGGGGTTCAGGGAGACGGTGCGGGCACCCACGGCGGCCGGCGGCGGAAGGGGGCGGACCGGCCTCTCCGGCGAGCCCATGGAGCGGCTAAAGCGTGCAAGAAAAAGGAAAATCGGGCGAGGAAGTTTTGCTCACCACGCGAGGAAACGTTGGGCGAGCTCACGGGCGAAGGGGAGGCAGCAGTGAAGGAGTTCGACGGCGACGGCGGCTCGGGCGGCGCTCCGGCAGGCAGGGACCCAAGCTCCAGACGCTGCATGACCCCAGTGGCGGCTTCCCCTGGACAACAAGCATCACGTGAGGGATACGATCGCGTCTGGGGAAGAAAAGGATAAGGCGGCGATGCACTTCACCGACGGCATCTGGCGGCGGGAAGAAGCAGAGGCGGCGGCACCGGTGGAATTGGGCTTGATTGCGTGGAGTGGTGTGCTGCGGGTGCAAAGGGAGGCGCAGGTGTTCGAGCGCGTGCTTAAATAGCAGCACAGAGAGGAGGGCCAGGGAAGGCGAGCGGACCCCGAGCGGCGGCGCCTGCCATTGATGGTCGCGGCCATCACGGCCAGCCCTTAAGGAAGGGAAAACGGCTCCAATTGATCGAGGGTGGTTAATTGCCTTAATTGGCAGGCTTGGTGAGGAGGGAAAGGAAGGGGAAGTGGCGGGGCGCGGCGGGATTCGCGGCTGCGGCGGCAGGCCGGCGAAGCAGAGGAGAAGAAGAAAGGAAGGGGGAGGGAGGAAGCTGACCGGTGGGACCCAGCCGTCGGCGAGAACAAAGAAAAAGGAAAAAGAGAGAGAGGGCGTGGGCCGGCGCGGGGAGAGGCTAGCGGGCTGCTGGGCCGCTTGGGCCGAAAGGTAAGGAGGGTTTGCTTTCTTTTTTTCTTTTCTTTTTCAAACTCTTTTTAAAACAACTTTTCTTTTCAAATTCAAATCAAACTCTTTCAAACTTTTTCTCAAAAATTTTATAAACTTTTTAGAAACCACACAAGCAACCAAAAACCATGCAAGCCAACTGATGATGCACAATCACTTGTTGTCTCTATGTTTATTAAATTATGTTTAATATTTTAGAGCTCAATTTAAATGCCAAATTTAAATTTTAAATCCTTAGGGCTAATTAATAGTTGCTAGGTAATTTTTAGTGATGGAATTTTAGGGTGTCACAAATCCTACCCCCTTAAAGAGAATCTCGTCCCGAGATTCAGAAGATTTAGAGAACTGCTGAGGAAAGTCTTCCTTAAGTTCATCCTCTCTTTCCCAAGTTGCCTCTTCCTCAGTATGATGACTCCACTGTACTTTACACATCCTGATGATTTTACTCCTGGTAACCCTTTCTGATGTATCCAAGATCTTAACAGGGTATTCCTTGTATGTTAAGTCATTCTCCATTTGAATATCCTCTAATTGTACCAGTTCTATCTTAACCTCACTCGTACATTTCTTCAGCTGTGATACATGGAACACATCATGAACTCCCGACAACTATGCTGGCAACTCCAACTGGTAGGCTACTTCTCCTTTCCGTTCCACAATCTTGAAAGGTCCGATGAATCGAGGTGATAACTTCCCTCTGACATTAAACCTTCGTAAACCCAGAATAGGCGACACTCTGAGGTATGCATAATCACCAACTTCCAAAACCACCTCTCTTCTCCCAGGATCAGCATAACTCTTCTGACGTGACTGTGCCGCTTTAAGATTCTCTCTTCTAATTTCAACTTGTTTTTCCACTTCTCGTATGCTATCTGGTCCTAAGAGTTGTCTCTCACCAGTCTGGTTCCAAAACAACGGCGTCCTACACTTCCTTCCATACAGAGCCTCAAAAGGTGCCATTTTAATGCTGGACTGATAACTGTTGTTATAAGCAAACTCTGCATAAGGCAAACTTTTATCCCAACTGCCACTGTTCTTCAACGCACAAGCTCTCAACATATCCTCAAGAATCTGATTTGTTCTCTTTGTCTGCCCATCTGTCTGAGGATGGTATGCTGAACTGAAGTTTAACTTTGTATCCATCGATTCATGCAGCTTCTGCCAAAACCGTGAAGTAAATTGTGTGCCTCGATCTGACACTATCTTCTTCGGTACCCCGTGCAAACACACTATCCTTGAATTATACAACTCAGCTAGCTTCACTCCCCGTATAAGTCGTCTTCACTGGGATAAAGTGTGCTACCTTGGTTAATCTATCCACAATAACCCATATAGAGTCATACCCATCACGAGTACGAGGTAAGCCCACTATGAAATCCATACCGATTTCTTCCCATTTCCACTCAGGTACCTTTAGAGGTTGAAGCAATCCTGCTGGCCTTTGATACTCAGCCTTCACTCTTTGACACACATCACACAAAGCTACATGAGTTGCTACATCTTTCTTCATTCCATACCACCAGTATCTCTGTTTCAAGTCCTGATACATCTTGGTACTCCCAGGGTGAATAGAGTAAGCTGAATCGCGTGCTTCCTTCAAGATAGCTTCTCGTAAATCCTTAATCTCATGTACACAAATTCTGTTCTTAAACCATACTGTTCCTTGCTCATCTTCTCTGAATTCCGGAACTTTGCCCAACTTAATCAACTTCCTGTACTCTGCAATCTTGTCATCGATCAACCGTCCTTTCCTAATATCCTCGCTCAAGCGTCGACTCGATTTCTAATGTCAAGGTCTCACTTGAAGCAACTATTCCCAAGTTGAGCTGTGCCATCTCCCAACATAGCTCCTGAGGTAGCAGGTGTCCTATCAGCATGTTAGTCTTTCCCTTCCGACTCAAAGCATCTGCTACAACATTTGTCTTTCCTGGATGATACTTAATATCCAAATCATAATCTTTGATTAACTCCAACCACCTTCTTTGCCTCAAATTCAAATCCTTCTGGGTAAAGATATACTTCAGACTCTTGTGGTCAGTGAAGATCCGACACTTGTTTCCAATCATGTAGTGTCTCCAAATCTTCAATGCGTGAACAATTGCGGCTAGCTCAAGATCACGAGTAGGGTAGTTCTGCTCATGTTTCCTCAACTATCTTGAAGCATAAGCTACTACCTTTCCTTCTTGCATCAACACACAACCCAATCCTTGCCGAGAGGCATCGCAATACACATCGAATCCTTTGTGTATGTCTGGCATGATCAACACAGGTGTTGTGGTCAACCTCTTCTTCAACTCTTCAAAACTAGCCTGACACTTCTCATCCCACTTAAATTCCTTTCCTTTCTCGAGCGAGTGGTAAGTGGCTTAACGATCTTAGAAAACCCTTCAATGAACCTTCGATAGTATCCTCGCAAGTCCAAGGAAGCTTCGATCTCCGGTACATTCTTAGGCGGACTCCGCTTCAATACATCCCGAACCTTGCTTGGATCCACCGCAATCCCTCCGTCCGTGATAATGTGTCCGAGAAAAGAGACCTCCTTCAACCGTAAAGCACACTTGCCGAACTTGGCATACGGTGATGTTCCCGAAGCTTCGCAACACAAGTCTCGGATGTTCTTCATGTTCTTCCTCACTCGAGAGAATACCAATATGCCATCAATGAATACCACAACAAACTTATCGAGATACTCCATGAATACCTTATTCATCAAATACATGAAGTATCTTGGTGCATTGGTCGAGCCAAAGGACATTACGGTGAACTCATACAACCCGTATCTAGATGTGAATGTTGTCTTTGGTATATCCTCCACTCGGATTTTTAACTCGGTGATAACTCGACCTAAGATCTATCTTAGAGAATGCCTTAGCTCCTCTCATCTGATCAAATAAATCCTCAATCCGAGGTAAAGGGTATTTGTTCTTGATAGTAACCTCATTAAGTGATCGATAGTCTACACACAACCTCCTAGATCCATCCTTTTTATCAACGAAGAGTGTGGGGGCTCCCCATGGTGATGAACT
This sequence comes from Cenchrus americanus, assembly GCA_947561735.1. Taxonomy (NCBI): domain Eukaryota; kingdom Viridiplantae; phylum Streptophyta; class Magnoliopsida; order Poales; family Poaceae; genus Cenchrus; species Cenchrus americanus. Next base: position 48,584,082 of record OX387244.1, on the reverse strand, counting down.
AGGACAGATAAACCCTTTACTAAGTAGTTCTTCAATTTGTTTCTTTAATTGCACTAAATCTTTAACATCCATTCTATATGGTCTTTTAGATATGGGAGTAGTACCAGTATAAGTTCAATACTAAATTCAATGTCACGGTCAGGTGGCATACCTAGCAAATCCTCTGGAAACACATCAGGGAATTCATTCACTATCCTTATATCCTCCAAGGCCTTGCCTTCTACAGAGTTCACAACTCCACTGCTGGATGAGGGTGTACTCACATATTCTATTCTCTCCCCTTGAGGACTGGTTAACAGCACTGACCTCTTCCGACACTGAATAACTCCATCACAACTTCTTAACCAATCCATCCCAAGAATGACATCTATTCCCCATGATTTTAGAACTACCAGATTAACAAGAAAGTCTACCCGCACGATATTAATCTTTACTTGTGGGCATATATGACCAGTTTTCATTTCTCCACCCGGAGAGCTAACTATCAGTGGGTTCTTCATTGAGCTCATAGATAAGTTATATTTTGTCACAAATTGATCAGTTATGAATGAATGTGATGCTCCTGAATCAAATAATACGGTAGTGGGTACAGAGTTGACGAAAAACGTACCCAATACCACGCCGGCGTCATTCTGAGCTTGCTCCACTGATACATGATTAACCCGGCCACAGACATGATTGTGCTGGCCTCTCTTGCTAGGAGTCCGTGGAGTACGAGCTCCGTGAAGATGACCGCCCCGATCCCGTTTCCACCGTCTCTCTCGCGGAGTTTGCATCACCCTCTTGGGACAATTGTTAGCATAATGCCCCGCCTCTCCACACTTGAAGCATCCACCAGCCGAACAGGGTTGGTGTTTCGACGGGCGCCCCGCAGCTATTGTTAGGACGACTCGGCTGAGGGGTAGGAGCTCTGGGTGTCCGAGGATTGAAGCGTTGTGGCTGAAACTAGCGCTGCAGCTGCATGTTCTGTGGGTACCTCCCACCATGACCACCAGGACGATATGGAGTCGAGCTCGCCGAGAACCGAAACGAGGACGGGTGTTGCCGGTAGATCGTCCATGCGACTGAAACTTGCGTTTCTGTTCATCCATCTCCTTTCTCTTGCTTTCCAGCCCAATAGCCTTGTTCACCAGTGTCTGAAAGTCTGGGAAGATGTGACTCTGCAGTTGATAGTTTAAAGGCCCAATCAAGCCATCCAGAAACTTTTCCTGCCTCTTTGGGTCAGTGTTGACTTCATCCGGTGCATAACATGACAGGTGAGTGAACTTGTCCAGATATTCAGTCACTGACATATTGCCCTGCCTCAGTGACAAGAACTCCCTCTGCTTAAGCTTAATTACCCCTGAAGGGATGTGGTAAGTACGGAAGTTGTCACGGAACTTCTGCCAAGTGATGTTCTGCCTGTTGGGATGAGCAGTTGAGTACGCATCCCACCAATCCGCAGCCTGCCCCACAAGTCTGCCAGCAGCATACAGGACCATTTCCCTGTCAGTGCATTGCACAATCTCCAGCTTCTTGGTGATGGTTTTCGACCGGTCGTCGGCATCCGGTGGATCGACGAGTGAGAAAACGTAGGAGGATGGTGACTCATGAACTCCTTGTGCCTCGTCCCCGGGAGGCGGAGGTGGCGGAGGAATCGGCCGTGGTGGCTGGTTCGTTGAGCTTGCATTTACCTGCACAGTATTGGTGAGGTTTTGAATCAATTGCATCTGCGCCGCAAGAAACTGCTGCATGTTTGGATCCATTGCTTGATTGATCGGTGAGGGTGGTGCTGGATTCTGCTGATTCGCGATATGTGCAGGGATCACAGGCGGCACGTCTTGACCTCATCCGGACCTGGTGTTTACCATCTGACCTTTAGAAAAATCATATTTCAGATAGTTGTACTTGAATCAATGCATAAGAAGATAACTCAAAATGAAATAGCAGCATGTTCTTCAGCTAGGACAGATTCTGTTGACCTCAAAGAACTATGTATAACTTTCTGTGTAATTATCCAATGACCACGAATTTTTACCATATTATGAAGAATGAAATTATGGAACTATCCCAACTGGAATCACCTTATTTGGACATCTATAAATCGAGATAAAATTCAAACAGTGCAGCTGTATCAGCAGAAATTTACAGACTCTGACATGTTCATTACTTTGTGCATAACTCCCAGAATATATACTGTACATCATTGAATTTTTGACAGAAAACCATCCTCTAAATTTTTGAACTAACCCAACTGATTTCATGTCATTTGGAGTTCTGTAGCTCGAGTTATAAACAAAACATTACTGGTATGTCATATAACTGCGAAAACAGATTTGATCCATTTCAAACTTGCATAGGAGATTAAGCAATGACAACCGATAAAACTCAAACTATCCTTTAATTAACTTAAAAAATTCTGATTGCATGGTTGCCATCACTCCACCATACAATTCACAATCAAACAAAGATCCAACTCAATCATGTTTGCAACCAGCATTCATTATTACAAGCAATACGTTCACGCGGGAACGATCTAGCGGAAAAGTAAATGGTAAGGGCGAGTATCCTAGGATCCTAGCCAAAATGAGTAGTAGCTTCAGCGGAGCCGTAACGGAGTCTCTTGCGCGGAGGGGAGGCTGTGGTATGATATGGCACAACTTCTTGAGGGAGTCGCTGTCCCGCCAGCTGTGCTTTCAGACGTGCAATCTTCACCTGGGCAGCCTGCAACTCCTCGTGATACCTGTCCATCTCCGTAGTTGCTCCCTCCAGATTTGTGTTCAAGGCAGCAGTCACACGTGCCAGGATGTCGATGTGATCATCACCTCCAGCTGGCACCACAGTCTCCTCTGTGCCACTCGCACGACGAGGCACATGGCGATACTCCGAGTTGAACAACCGTGCCCGCTTCGCATTGCGGATTGACCAGAGTTCCCTCCTTGCTGCATCGTTTTTCACCGCAGCATCATCTGTGGAGAACTGGGCTGTGCTGTGGTGAGATGAGCGGTACCTCCAGCCATCTGCATCATTCAAGGGCATCCTTATGTAGACTCTGCTGGCGTAGTAGTCTCTCATCCCTGGCTCGCTGAAGTGCTTTGTCACGTAGAGGGGCTTCATGGTATAACCCAGGTACTGTAGAACTTCCCGCAGAAGAATGCAAAACTGTCCGTTCTCATCTTCAGTGGAATGTTTGTGATACTCTGCTCCGTGATAGCGAGGGTCTTCATTCTCATCTTCCTCCGGGTTTCCATTAGCATTGTTACCTCCTTCATCATCTCCACTGTCATCACTAGAATCGTCCGGGTCACCACCTTCACCATCAGGCACTGGATCAACATGTGCAGGGGGTGCTTCCTCATTTGCCACAGGCGCTGGTGGAATCACAATGTCCCCATCAGCGTCTGCCTCCAGCACGGTGCCATCGTACAGCTGTGGCTGTTCCAATGGCTCCTCCTCCTCCATCTCAACCTCCTCAGGATCTTCCTCTTCTGGTTCCGGCTGGACCTCCTCTGGGTTTTCCTCCATCTCAACTTCTAGCTAGAACTCCTCTTGTTCCTCCTAAACATCCTCTAGACGATGGCGAGGAGCCAGCTGTCCAGTGGGAAAGCGCCCACCAGTGCTCTTGCGGGGGGTCATGTAGGTTCTGGCCATCTGTTTAAGCAAAACTGATCTCAGAGTACAGAATAAATCAAAATGGCAGAGTTTAAATGGTAAACAAGATTAAATTAGATTTTTAATGCGTAAATAAGATGATTTGAAGCATGATAGGGTTTTCTAGAACATGAATCCTTAATTTCGTCCATTTCTAACTAAGGCTGCGACCTACAGTCATCACGACTCTGGTACCACTTTGTCACACCCGATTTTACAAGGAAAATCGAATGCATCTCACGTGTGCGCCAAGATCAATTTACACACACATGATAGACAAAACGAGTGTAATACCATTACAGTGACAAAACGTTCAAGAGTTAAACCAATACAATATCCATTATTACATCCAGAGAGGTGGACTTGAAGGTCCAAACACAACGATAACTAAACGACGAGCAGCTCCATCTTTGACTTCTACAGGCATGATTACTGGGGGATCCGCATGCCCTAGAACTCCTCGTAGTCGCTCCAATACTCGTCCTCGCCTCCGATGTTCTCCTCTGAACAGCGGTAAGCAAGGGTGAGCACACTTATGGTTGGTGCTCAGCAAGTGGGGGAAACAATGCAAGGCTATCAAGGATAGGCTATGGTTCACAGCGGTAAGCATTTTATAAGTTGGTCAAGTTTTATTAGCAAGCACCTAATTACTAGGTGTAAGTGTATACCAACCCACTTATCCTTAAAAGAAACCTCAAACCAAACCCACAAACCCACAATTTACATTTATCTTCAAGTTTATTAATCATGTGAGGGTCCAAGCCGCTCTTGACCGTGAGCACGGCTGATCGATCAGTTTTACACTCCGCAGAGGTTGTACACTTTACCCACAGTTCGTGTTCCCCATCTTGCCCGGGTTAGCTAGACCCTTAAACACTTCCAAGGTGAGTGGCTAGGGGTCCACTACGAAGCCTTTACAAAGGAAAGAACAGAAACCAACAGCCCGCAACAGTTACAGCAACGGAGCGGACCATAACCCTCCCTAATGGTCAGCACCTTAGCCAAGGCTGCTACTCCAAAAGAATCGGGTTATACCCCTTCAACTCCGGCCCCCTGTGCCCCTCTCGGAAAAGAGCTATCAGCTAACCCACTCTCCTAATTACTTGGCTAAGCCAGGCCATGTGGACTGTGGTTGTACTGTTATTTTGGGTGGTTCTCCATGTTCCGATTATATTTCAAGTTATCTTGTCTTAAGCATAAACGTATTACAAAAACAGAACTGAGATATATAACATAAACAAAGCATAACCATACCCTGTAGAGCAAACTAAGCATTTATCTACCCAAGCATTTGTTAAACAGGGTTGATCAAGGTAATGAGGTAAAATATCTAGTCAAGTCCTTAATTAGGTGTTTGCCCATCAAGTTTATGCATAACAACAGGAATAGTAAACTTTGTTTAACATGCAGTGACATAGGTTCAAAAGGATAATGCAGGGGGGAAAGCCACTTGCCTTCCTCTACAAACTGGGTAAAATCTTCCTCGAACACAGGCTCTTCCCGATCGCCTCCGATGGGGAGCTCAGACGAAACAGGCACGATATCTACGAGTCAAACTTGAACTACAAACAATAAATAAACAGTACACCAAACAGTAACAAAACTGGTAAATTTGCTGTTTAAATGATTCTACTCGTCGAGACGATCATTTCGGTATATAGAACACTAAAAACGGAGTTAAAACGAGAAAGATATGATTAAAACAAGTTACAGGGACCTATCTGCAGTAAAACTAAATTTACAGGGCCTTAAATAAATAAAACCAGGTGCTAAAACATAATTTTATATAAAAACTAAAGGGTTAAGATGCTAAAACACAACGAAAGGGCCTCTGGTGGAATTATACAGGGTAGACAGGGGCTAGATTACAAATTTCAGGACCTAACTGCAAGAATTCTTATAGGTGGGAGGACCGGAAGGTGAATTCAAAATTTCCCAGGGGCTCTTAAAGGAAAGGGCCGCAGCCGCACCGTGGATCTTAGATCCAACGGCTGCCGGCGCGCGCGTGCGCCGTGGACCGCGTCGTGCACCCGGTGCACGTGTCCACGGTGGACCGCCCTTTCAAAACGAAGGGGTATGTGATCAGAGCCGTCCACGCAAGATCCGACGGCCCCGGACGTGTGCGTGCGGGATGCGGCGGCGACGTCGCCGGAGTGCGGCGGCGCGCGGCGGGAGCTCGCCGGCGCGACTCCAGATCGTGCTGTGGGTCACCTTTTCGTGCGCAAGCGGGCTCTACACGAAGCTGAGCAACATGCGCACACCCCTAGTGGTTCAGGGGACGGTGCGGGCACCCATGGCGGCCGGCGGCGGAAGGGGGCGGACCAGCCTCTCCGGCGAGCCCGTGGAGCGGCTAAAGCGCGCAAGAAAAAGGAAAATCGGGCGAGGAAGTTTTGCTCACCACGCGAGGAAATGTTAGGCGAGCTCACGGGCGAAGGGGAGGCAGCAGTGAAGGAGTTCGACGGCGACGGCGGCTCGGGCGGCGCTCCGGCAGGCGGGGACCCAAGCTCCAGACGCCCGCACGACCCGGTGGCGGCTTCCCCTGGACAACAAGCATCACGTGAGGGATACGATCGCGTCCGGGGAAGAAAAGGATAAGGCGGCGATGCACTTCACCGACGGCGTCCGGCGGCGGGAAGAAGCAGAGGCGGCGGCACCGGTGGAATTGGGCTCGATTGCGTGGAGTGGTGTGCTACGGGTGCAAAGGGAGGTGCAGGTGTTCGAGCGCGTGCTTAAATAGCAGCACAGAGAGGAGGGCGAGGGAAGGCGAGCGGACCCCGAGAGGCGGCGCCTGCCATTGATGGTCGCGACCATCACGGCCAGCGCTTAAGGAAGGGAAAACGGCTCCAATTGATCGAGGGTGGTTAATTGCCTTAATTGGCAGGCTTGGTGAGGAGGGAAAGGAAGGGGAAGTGGCGGGGCGCGGCGGGATTCGCGGCTGCGTCGGCAGGCCGGCGAGGCAGAGGAGAAGAAGAAAGAAAGGGGGAGGGAGGAAGCTGACCGGTGGGACCCAGCCGTCAGCGCGAACAAAGAAAAAGGAAAAAGAGAGAGAGGGCGTGGGCCGGCGCGGGGAGAGGCTAGCGGGCTGCTGGGCCGCTTGGGCCAAAAGGTAAGGAGGGTTTGCTTTTTTTTCTTTTCGTTTTCAAACTCTTTTTAAAACAACTTTTCTTTTCAAATTCAAATCAAACTCTTTCAAACTTTTTCTCAAAAATTTTATAAACTTTTTAGAAACCACACAAGCAACCAAAAACCATGCAAGCCAACTGATGATGCACAATCACTTGTTGTCTCTATGTTTATTAAATTATGTTTAATATTTTAGAGCTCAATTTAAATGCCAAATTTAAATTTTAAATCCTTAGGGATAATTAATAGTTGCTAGGTAATTTTTAGTGATGGAATTTTCGGGTGTTACATCACAGATAGTAGCTTATTCTTGAATCAAGGTATGGAAGTTGCAAAGTGTCTATTTTTTATGACCACGTCTATGATGAATTGGTTCTAGAGAAATCATTGTATTGTCTTTTTTTTTTTACTTCATCAGTGGTCTTTTTTACAAATATGATTGCTCAAAACCGTTTTCATCACAGGATACATAACCTAAGATTAAGTTATGTAAAATATCTTTGATGTCTTTCTGATTTCTGGGATGCTCAATGAAGTATGCCATAGGCCATCGTGCCTTTCCCCTAGTCCTGCAGCCTGACTTCCTACAGGGGAGAGAGGTAAGTCCAGGCCAGACCACAGAGCATGGAATTTTATTTGTGCATCAAGTTGCCGATCTTGGGAGGAAGGTAGTGAATTTTCTATCATTTAGTGAGGGATGAAGTTATCTTATTGCACTTAGATTGCAACATTTTAATTAATTGTAGCTTGGCTTAGTGAGTTTTGCAAGTGATGAAATACAATTCATTGTTTTAATTTCTTCGAACAACAGAGATGCATGACAACATATGTACAACCAAGTGACATGCTTGTGAATTGTCAACTGTCATATGCTAGCCCGCTACTGCTTGTGTGGTACTAGCCGCCACATTCTGTACAAAGCTGTTGAAGACTATGTGTTGTTACATGCTTTTGAAATATATAATGACTGAATGATTGTTGTGATTTTAGATTGGCCCTAGTCCCTGACTCCCCGTGCATGGGGTCGATTTTTTGTGGTTCTATTGGATTGCGCAACTAATGATGCAACTATATGTTTTGGTGAATTAATTAGGTTCATGATTTATCTAAAGGTTTCAGCTTTCATCTGTTATATAACAACAATATAAAAACAACCTTACCTTGGCTATTTTAGTAAAGCCAAAAGGTAATCAGGTTGAATGGCAGCAGATTAGGGAAGTGGGTTTTTTTATATTGATGTTGATTTTGTCACAAGGAAAAGCAAAAAAAAAAACTTCCCCGAGTGCCTAAGCAGGGGCACTCGGGGAAGGGTTGTTTTTTTTAAAAAAGGGGATATACTCTTCCCCGAGCGCTTGGGATGGGGCACTCGGGGAAGAAGATTTTTTAAAAAAATCGAATTTCTTCCCCGAGTGTTGCACTCGGGGAAGATGATTTTTATAAAAAAAAGATAAATTGTTTCCCCGAGTGTTGCGGGGAAGAGGTTTTTCAAAAAAAAAGGCTGACGACACCGACGGCGTCAAATCTTTCTCAAGTGCTAGGACGGCACTCGGGGAAGGCTTCCCCGAGTGTACGATTTTTGGCACTCGGGGAAGACCTCTTTCCTATGAGAGGTATCCCCGGAGGCACAACACTCGGGGAAGCCGGCTTCCTCGAGTGTTTTGGGGCCTTCCCCGAGTGCATTTGGCACTCGGGGAAGCGGCGGTCTCCTGTAGTGTATGTTCGGTGATTCCCACCACCATTATGCCTTTTCTTTTGCAAATTGTGAGGAAATATCTAAGCATTTACTACTTAAGAAGATGAAACGTTCTGTTTCGCAAAAAAAAAGAAAAAAAGCTGACGAATTCTGGACTTTGTCGAGTTGATGCATGGCAAGTAATAAACAATGTGTATACTTTCTTCCTCTGTTTCTTTACATGGTGTTTGCGTGCCGCGAGCTACAGGGGGACTAGGGATCACAGCCTGACCCACTCGGTCCCGTCGATGAAGCTGAGCGAGATGAACGGCTTGGCCTCGTCGTCGGTGAGCTCGTGCGACCACGCCACCCTGCCGGAGTAGCTCGCGCCCGGGCCCGAGCACTTGTACTGCCCGTAGAACACCGTCCTGCAGCAGCAACGAGCGCGGAGATGTTAATTCCAAACCTTCGCGTTCGACTCGAGATTTCGACCGGCCAAGAAAAGTTCTGACGATCCGCGCGCGCGAACACCCATTGCCGGGCAGTGGGAATCGAATCTGGGAAAGCCGCAACGATCGCGACGAGATGCGGAGGGCCGGCCGCCCGGCGGCCACCCGTGCGATCGGATGATTCCGCCCAGAATGGGAGCAGGTGAGTAGCTCCTTTGTCTGCGCAAATAGCTTTATCGACCACGAACCTACTACCTACAGGCTTATCTGCACCAGCAGGGCGTCTATATACGTGCAAAATAGCTGAGCTCTTTGTGCTGCTTTGCTTCCCATGCCGCGCCCAAAGCACCAAAAGATTTTGCCAAAGGCGTCGAAACACGGCGTGGCCGTTGAGCACTACTACCCAGCGGCGTCCGCTAGCCCCAGACGGCAATGGCATAGGCACGCGTGAGGAAGGATGGAGGAAGTGCGCGTACGTACAGCTCGCGGTTGGGGTCGCCCCAGTTGTACCATCCGCGCGGGGTGATGATGTTGTCCATGTAGGTGTAGGCGAAGACGACGCGAGAGAAGGTGCCCCATGCGCGGCCCAGGTAGAGCGCCCCGGACCCCGTCACCCGGCAGTTGACGAACGAGAACCCCGTGTCCTCCAGCATGCTCTGCCGGTTCTGCGCCGTCAGCGCCCCGTAGTCCCGCGCGATCGCGTGCACGTGGCAGTCCTGCACCAAAACACATTGTTAGTAGTAGCACGTTGAGTAGGTCGGTGCTAATCCGAATCCCGCAGCACGTCGCTGTCGCTCGCGGCGGCGCCCGCCCGTGGGTGTAGTAGGGCCGGCGGCCGGCGGCGAGGCCGGGGGGCGCAGCGCAAGCGGACACCAGCTAGAGGCCGCGCCGCGGGCAGGAGATGTGCTTGATGACCGATGGACGACGGCGACCGCCATCAGCCGCCACGGAACCAAAAGACTACTAGTCCTGTGCGGCTTCTGCCGGGCCGGCCACTCGTGCACTGTTTATTTGGACCGTCTCGGCTGTGGCCACCCCGCGCGTCACAAACAGCACCATCTTGCTAGGGTCTGGTGTGTTGACCGTTGAGTCGTTGGCAGTGGATGGATGCGCAGGAGGAGGTTTGGGTTAAAAACACGGGAGCGTGTGTAATTAGTACGTGTCTGCGTGTTCTTTTTTGTCCCGTGCGAATGATGATTGCGTCAGTCACTCAGTCTACTATAAACCCCCGAGTGTCAAGGCGTACGAAAAGGCTCTCATCAAACTGGCCCGTGCCTCTAGTAGTCTAGTGGTACTTCTTCCAGCCTTGAGTGAGAGTGCCGCGGGGGTCGCGTGGAGGTTTCAGATCACATGAATCACGTCTATTTTTGAACAAAACATCTGTCTAGTTTCGTTTTTCTGGAAGCTTCACAGTAGCTAGCAACAGCATGCTCTGTCTCTATCGGAGGCTCAGCCTCTGCTCTGTGTTGCGAGCTGGCACAATTCTACCAACCTTTCTGGGGTCGTTTAACCGCCTGAAATCCTGATTTGCACACAATGGTAGGCACATGCTTACGAGGAGGAGGAGGAGCAACGGCGGCGTACCTCGTACAGCGAGAGTGCGTTGCCGAAGATGAAGTCCACGGACCCTTCGATGTAGCATTCCTTGTAGTAGTGCCGCCCCGAGTGGTCATACAGCGTGTCCTGCGCGCCCAGGAACTTGCACCCCACGAACGCCGCGTTGTCCGCCGACACCCGCAGCGCCACCGCCTGCTTCCCCGTCGCTCCCGGCTTCGGCACCGGTGACGTGTTCTGCATGCGCGTACCGCCCATTCCGCGCGTGTCAGCGAGAAAATTTCAGCATGCCAAGGTTTTTTCCGCGGCTAGTGCATAGGACAGAAAATGGCAGCAGAAACAAGCAACCAACATGGCGTAGGACAAGCAGGTGCCACCGCGGCGGTAGTTACCTTGAAGGTGATGTTCCTGGCGAGGAAGTACTGCGCGTTCACGGCGAACGTTGCCGAGTTGAACGTACCGAGGGGCCGCCCCTTGGGCCCCGTCGGCGAGTCCGCGGTGTCGCCCCACTGCACGACCGTGCTGTCCGCGCCGGCGCCCTCCAGGGTGATGAACGCGCGCATCGCCGAGATGCTCACCTTCTCCCTGCGATCAGGTGGTGGCATGGACACGATCATCACCAGAGCTCACGGGGTTGGTCAGTGTGCACGCAACGCTACCAGCGGGCCGGATGCACGTACGTGTAGGTGCCGGCGTTGACCCTGATGACGACGCGGACGAGGTTGATGGGCGGGAGCGAGTCGATGGCGGCCTGGATGGTCGTGAAGTCACCGAACGCCGGGTTCTTGTCGACGACGAGCGAGTAGGACGGGAAGGCGCGGGCGAGCGCGTGCTGGAACGTGCTGTGCCGGAGCGACCCCATGTACCGCACCCACTCCATGAACTGCCGCTCGATCATCTCCGCGCGCGTCGCGTTCGCCGGGAACGGCGCCTCCGCGCCGCCGCGCCCCGGCCGGATCCCGCGCGAGTGCCCGGCCACCCCGCACGGCGCCGCGAGGAGCGCCACGGCGGCCACGGCAATGCAGGCCAAGAATCGCGCGCGCGGCATGGCCGTCGAGCGCCGCGACGTACGGCAACGCCCCCGCCGCCGTTACCCACGGCCGCTCCGGGCTTCGCGGCGAGCTGGGGGGAAGCTGGAGGGGCGGCGTGTCAGGTTTGGTGAGGTGTGGGGGTGAGGGCGAAAGAAGGGTTGTGGGAGGAATTTAAGGGGGAAAGAAAGATACGATCGTTCACGGGCAAGAAGGGAACAGAAAGGGAATGGAGGAGTGGCGCGAGCAAGCCGAGCAAAGTCAGCACGGGTTCACGAGCTGCGAAGTGCGGTTGGTACGCCGGTGTGGCCCGTGGCGCGTGGCGCCGCGCACCGCCCAAGCGCAGGGCGTACGCGCCATGCATGTGTTTGGTCGCAGTTCCTCGTGCCGTTGGCGTCTAGGGCCGAGCCCGGGCTTCCAGGTGATGGCGACTTCTGCGCCCGGAGAGAGGGCACGAGAATTTTTAGCTAGCCCGCTGACAGGAGTTTTCTTGGAGAGAGCAGATAAGGTCCTCTTTGGGATTTGGCGCATGTTCGCGTTTCATTCTGATTTGTTTGTCATCTTGCGGGTATTTGTGTTTGTGCTTTAGTTGGAAATAGTACACTTTTAAAAGCTCTTCTTATTTTTATTATTACTACATGTGCGTAGCAGGTCCACATTTGAGTTGCTTTGAGATAAATGTAAGGTCATTTGTCGTACTAAGAAATATACCATGAAGTACACAAATTGTAACTTAACCTCATCCAGAAGTAACAATACTTCTTACAAAATATATAACCAGTGATTGAGTGATACGTTTTCATGCATAGCGGGAAAACTGAACAAAGTAGGAAAAAACGGATTCAACCAGTCCCTGGAAATCTTGCATGCCACATAAGGCAATTCAGTTTGTCCTGAAACATTAAAGTGACATTTTGTGCGATGCAAATCATTATTTGTGCCTCGGCGCAAGTTATCTCATTACTCACTGCTATATTTCGTAAAGAAACTGCTCGAAATTTTCATGCCAGTCCATCAATAATTTACTAGGACTGCCTCTTTTCCAAATGTGACTTATGTTTCTGCCTCCTAAAATTAAAATTAGTCAGCGTTTACATTGCACATAAAATTGATCAGAGACCTAAAAGGAAGAAAATGACAGTCAGATGGCTCGAATATGAAATCAATTAAATCAATATGTCTATTTACACACGATATTTGTCAAATATTATTTGCACTATTGATATTTATAGCCCAAGTTTTTCTTGTTTATTCTTCCTCCCCACGGCAGCGGGGAGCGATCAACCAGATGTGAAAATGAATTAGATGTCACACCCTGAAATTTCCAATTTCAGGATGTGAATAGAGAGAATAATTAAATAACGATTTTCTCATAATTTTAAAAAATTTCCAACATTTATTTTGTTTACAGGAAATCTAGTATAGGAAAAAGTCATTGTTTGATTTTCTGAATTAAATAAATTAGTTTGATGTGAGTGTTTCATTCATGTCTATGCATCTTGATTTTTCATGCATGCAAAAGTCTTTTAAAACACGTTTACGTGCTGATCAAAAACTTCTGAGAATTTTCCGGCTTTTTCTGGAATTTATTCTCACTTTTCTCGAGCTACTTCTATTTATTGGAATGCTCTAAAATCTTTTTCTTGATCTCCAAATATTTTATTTGGGTTCCTCACATCTCAAATCTTCTCTGGTGATTTTCCTGAATTTTTTTGAGCTTTCGGAGAATTGATCGTGATTTAATTATGATTGCAGGATTTCCTGGAATTATTTTTAATCCGAAATTAATTTCCGAAATTAGAAAAAAGAGAAAATAAAATCGGACTCAATCTCAGTCAATAAATAGTTGCGGCGATCTCCTTGGCGTCCTCTTTACAACGTCGCCAACCTCGTTCCGTTTCGATAACCTAGCTCCCACAAACCCTCGTCGAACTTTTGCATCTACTGAATTCAGGCGAGCATTTCCGGCGAAACCGTGCACTTCCGGTGCAAACGGACACCACCTTGGAGTTCCCCTCGTCGAGCTCTACACCGTGATGGGGTCGGTCACACGAATCCGACGTTGACTCCGTCGTCTTTCCCGACTCCGGCGAGCACCTCCTGTTCGTTCCTGAACCGAGGTAGGAGAAGACTCTCCTATTTTGCGATTAGGTCCCTGTGTTTGTTTTAATCTTTATTTTGTTTTCTTGTGTCTTGGCAAATTTATAGATAACCCCCTATAGAGATTCCACTTCCACACATAAATCCCACCCAAGTTATTTTGTAGATCTAACCCTGTCCTTTGACCTTTTCGCGAGAACTATTTGGTGTGTCTCAAGGATCTTTTCTGCTAGCCCTCCAAATCTATGGTTAATCACGACTGGGTTCTTTTGATCTTGTTTTATGCATAGAATCTATGTTTTAGCTCCGTTTTAATCCGTTCAAGTTGTGTTAGGTTCATAATTAAATAAAGTACACGTTAGCGATGAGTTTTTATCATATATGTTTTCTGAAAATTTATTTAATATTATTTTTGATTAATGCTTAGTAAACATGTCTTTTACAAATAAAATCTATATAGTGTTGTACACCGTTTTTTCATTGTCAAAATTAATTTGAGTAATATTTATTTCACATGCTTTTCTGAATAAAAGCTAATTAGATTTTTATCTCGGTTTTTGTTAAACAAATATTAATTTGGTTAATAGTTAATTAATCTTTTCTAATTAAAAGTTGATTAGGCTTTTACACCGTCTTTTATAATAAATGTTTACTGGACTAATGTCAACATGCATGTGCTTTCTAATAAAGTTTGTTTAGCTAAACACGTCACATGCTTTAATTCGATTAGTTGTTCTAATATTTCTAAAGTAATGTTTAATTGGCATAATTGATACATGAACAATTATAAATAAAATTTGATTAGGTTCTTTACACCAGTTTCTTCAAATAAAATTTAATCTGAATTAATGTTAACATAGGGTATTTTATTTCTAAAATATATATACTTTTACATTTGTTTTTTATTAATTAAAATGAAACTGAGCTTGTAGTCTCTCATATTCATATATGCAAATCGTTCGTTAGGCGTTGCTTGTATGCTCTATCTCAGTTATCTTTGTTGTATAGCTAGTAAATCCTTTTCCTAGTTGCCTCTCGGTGAATAAGCTATGCTCTTGTGTCTAGTCTTTCACAACTATCTTTCTTTAGAGCCAATCTTGTTATCTTTTCTCTATCCACATCAGTCCAGCTTACATTTGTTTAGTGTTCTCCCTTCAGCCTAGTTCTCTTTGTAGTCTAGTTCTCCTAACCCTCGCTTAAGGTTTCTTGTGCGCTTGATAGTTCGTTGCTATCGTTCTAGTTCGTTTCACCATAACTTGTGCGTTAGCATGTGTATCACATGTTACTTCTTTCAACACTAAGGTTGCATGTAAATCTTGCCTAATATTTATTCCATTGCTTTTATAAAATAAAAGTGATTAGGTTTTATTTTCGGTTTTCTTTAATGATGATGTATTTGGTTAATTCTTATTTATAACTAGCTTTTCTAAATAAAAGATGCTTAGTGTTACATTTCAGTTTTCATAATAAAGTTAATGTGCTTAATGATATTAAATGTCTTTTCAATATTAACATGTTTAGTTGAACACACCATGAAAAGTCCCTCGGTTTAGATGTCTTGCACATGCTTTGTCTTCCTAAAGTAATTGTTAATTTGATATAACTTGTACTTAAATGTCTGCAAATAAAATATGTTAGGCTTATCGTGTTTTCTTAACTAAATATAACCTGCTTTGTAATATTCTTGCCACATTATTTTCTAATTAAAACATATGAAGCACGTAGTCTCTTGTTGTTTGATAATAACCTTTCGATAGCTTCGACCTTAGTTTCGTTTTCAACGTTCTTTTATCGTTGTGTAACCATAGAATCAAGCCTATCCTTTAGTACGCTCTTTTGAAACTTTTCTTTTGATTGGTGTATTGTTCTTAGTTATACTTGTTGCTTTGTATGTTATGCCCGATGGTTGCTCAAGTAGAAGAATCGTTGTTCGTTGCTTTGAAGATGAAGAGTTTCAAGAGAGCAAGTGTTGAAGAGCAGTAAGAGTAGCTTTTCGTTGGAGAAAGGCAAGTGTCCCTAACCACCTTCTACCTATGCTTTATTTACAAGAATACTTTGCATTAATTGGAACATGGAGCGACCACCCAGGACAACAGTACTACCATAAGACATATGGCTCTGTCTTGGCCAATTAATTAGAAACTTTAGTATGTGGTATGCTTTACCTGAAAGGGGTTGGGGCCTGACGGGAGATGGTGTATAGACCTGCTCTGGTGGGGAGTTGGGCTTTGCTAAGACACGGTACCCGCTAGGGAGCTTTATGCGCTGCACTGATCAGGTAACCTAGCGAGCAGCCCGTGCTAGGGAATCTTTGTAAAGGCCTCGTAGCGTCCCTACGCAATCACACCTCGGTAGTGTGGTATGGTGTCTTGCAAACACCGCATGGTTGGGTCTAAAGTTCTTCGGGACTTTTACGCGACTTGTGGGTAAAGATGTACAATCTCTGCAGAGTGTAAAACTAATCGATTAGCCGTGCTCACGGTCAAGAGCGCCCTGAACCCTCACATGATTAATAAACTTAAAGATGGACTTTAAATCACTCTCTGGTTATTTCCTGTGGCCTTGCTGAGTATCAACCATAAGTGTACTCATCCTTGCTTACTGCTGCTCAGAAGCAAGGTGTGAAGCTGTTGAAGATGATGATGCTAGGCGTGCGCAACCCCCATCGATTGCTTGTGGAGTTGGCGCCTCCGTTTCCAGGATTAAGCTGTATAACTCTGATAGATTTGTAAGTTTTGTTTATGTTCTTTACGTGATACTGTTACTGTTATTCACTTTTGTCTACTATATGTATGAAACTTGATCCTGGCATACATATACCTGCACTTGGTTTGTTTTTCTAAAAGCAGGTGTGACATTAGAGAGGCTGTTGGAGTTGTTCTAAATGGCCATGTGCTCCCACGGTACACTAATCCCTTATCATCCTTATAAGCTGGGAAGAAAATGACCAAATAATTGCTCTAGTATTGCCAATCCCTCAGCAGAGTTTCGCAATAAATGTAAACTCGACCATTATTGCTTTCTATAAAAGCAGGGTGGATCTTTTTTCTAAAAAAAATCAAATAATCAAATAATTGAGCATTATTTTGCCCAAGTTAATTCAGTATTGTAACCTGAGCGCGGCACGTCTGAAACTTTGGTATTGAAGCAGATGCCATCAGAGAACCACAGCCAATTTATACTACACCACACCTGTAAGAGATAGACCCCTATATTTCTTCCTTGACCTCCGTAAACTCTTTGGAACCCTTCTGTATGAATTTGAATTGGAAGTCTAGGTGCATAGAGTACAAATGCGAATTCCATCTGTAGCTCCCTTGTAAATTGTAATGCGTCCAGCGCGGCGGTCTGTCGTCGCTCTGTTGCGTTGTGGCGGCGCCGCCGCGCCGCCCGTGACACTCCGTGAGCCTCTCCCGGGCCCGGGGTAAACACCGAAATGTTGCGGCATCCGGCGCGGCGGGGCGGCTGGCGCAGGCAGGCGGCCAGGCCTGCTTTGCGCAGCGATGCGCCGATGCCGTGGCGGCTGCTTTTGCGGTCACGGCCAACCCCGCCACCTCGGTCTGGCTTTACAGGCCGGGTGTGGCCGAGGCCTGCGGACAAGTGGACAACGGCGGCGACGTGCCCGCCGCACGCGCGCGCCCAAACGCCGCGTGTGTTTTCTTTACCAAGGGTCCAAGGCACGGTGCTCGATCGACCATGCAGCTAGCCACGATCAAATTAGTTCTCTGGACGTACTCGGGCAGACGACACCGCCGTCGTGTCAAGCATGCACGGTCAGATATTTTCGTGCACATTGATGGCAAGCAGTCTGGCTGTGCTACAGGCTACAGCTCGAGCTGCTTCGATTCTTCGCCCACCAAACGTAGTACCGGATCGTTCAGTTACCGCCGGTTTATGTCGCGTTTGATTTGCCGCCGCCACCATTTCTTCGTGCCCCGTACCTTTTTTTGAGTTGGCCAAGTGGTTTGGGTCCCTGAATGGAGAAGTTCCGCTCTGATCTCTTTAATTAAGCACTTGCTAATAAGCATCGATCGGTGTCATCTTCTTTGCCTTATGAGTACTTGCATTGCTTTGCGAGCGACAAGGACAGTCTCCGTCCATTCGTGACGCAGTACGTACGTGGACCTTCTTCCCAATCCCAGCCACGAGTTTGTGGTGGTGGTGATGGTTGATGGCGACAGGGAGCTCGTACAGCGTCACGATCACTGCGGTCCACAAAGAGGAGCAAAGGGATGTCTTACATCACCGGCTTTGGCAGCTTGCATGCAATCGATTCGCTCCCGTTCCGGTAAGAACCTACTAGAAGCCGCGGATCGGTGGTGGATTCGGTACGCGTGGGGGTGCCGATCGGCCGGTCGATCGCGCGCTTCCTCTCTCGCGTCAGCGATCATCAGCTCGATCCAGACGATCATTAGCGTAATCAAAGCCGCCGGCCGGCTCATCTAATACCAACCTCCTATGTGTCAGTTTGCGGCGCTGGGTTCACGCATATGAGTGGGTGGGGTGGTGGCGGTGGTGCGCCAGGGGGGGCAAAGGCACAGGCAGCCGCACATCATGGCGATGAAGTTTGCAAGCAATTCAGTGTAACGTGAGCCGGTTGCGGTTTAAAATACTAGCGTTTGGTGATGAGGTTTGCAAGCAATTCAGTGTAACGTGAGCCGGTTGCGGTTTAAAATACTAGCGTTCGCGTGGCAGGGAAAGTGCTGAAACCGATGGGGCTCCAGGCTCACCAAAGGAGCCGCGCGTAAATATCGCCGGGCGATGAACGATTGACAAATGGCCCTTGCGTTTGCGTGCCAGATAGGCTAGCTACATGAGGATGGGTGAGCAAGCAAATTTGGGAATGCTAAACCTTGGTGCACAAACCGCACGCATCAAAAGACTATAGCATCTTTGTAATTCGAAAAAAAAAGACTATAGCATCTTGCAAAAAAGTCGTCTGTTCAACAAGATTGCTTACTGCCGAACAAACCAGCCCACCAAAGACTTTTCTCTCAAAACAAACCAACACCAGCCACCAGCCAAATGAGCACGCTTAAGCAATCATACAATCTTATTGATGTTTTCTCACAGCAATTAGACAATCGGATGCCACTGCTAACCTCTGATGCTGCACTTTCAGCAATACTATAGGTCTGTGGCCGGCTGGTTGTAATTCAGTCCACAGGATGTAAGCTGCTTGCGCGTGAGCTTTTAGGTCTGCCGCCGGCTGGTTGTAATTCAGTCCACAGGATGTAAGCTGCTTGCGCGTGAGCTTGCTCACAAAATCTTTTCTTCGATACGTAACTATTATGCTTAATCGAGAAAAAAACCTAATGTTTCACTACCTGCCATCGCTTCAAACAAACTCTCAGGAATAAGGATTAGTGACCATATATCTCCAAAAGGTGGGCACTTATGCGATTTATATATTTTTTTCGATTTTTAAAAATAAATACTCCTAAATAAATTTACCAAATCTATACATCCGCTGGTTGTCGTCGTGTCATATGGCGGTAGCATCCAAACGCAGTACGATACGACGGCAACATCAGTCAAATACCGTGTGGTACGGTGTTTGGCGCTAGCGCCAACGGTCGGGGAGCGGGGTTGCGCTGCCAGTGGATCATACACCCTAGCACCATATGGCACGGCGCTAGAGTCCCAAACACCATATGACACGGCGTTAGAGCCTACTGCCATATCATTTTTAAAAATTAATTAAATAAATTGTATTTTGTTGGATTTTGTATTGTAGGCTCGCGCGGTTGTTTTATTTTAATCATTTTTTATATGCAACAAGTTATTTTAATTTCTATTTTATATGGTTGCTCTAATTTAATATTCAATATGTAAATGAAAAATAACTTTATCGGCCAGCCGACGTACCATATGTCGGTTGGCCCTAATCGGCTAACCGCGTACCATAGGGCAGTTGGACCTAACTGTCGTACCATACGACGGTTGGAACTAAATGCCACTCAGGCGTCAGGAAACGCCATAGTTGGGATCTGACCGCCATGTGACATGGCGTTTGGATCGTAACGCCTTGTGGTACGACAGTTAGGATTCTGCCGCTGTATGATACGGCATTTGGATCCTGCCTCCGTATGACACGGCGACATGTGTATAGATTTGGTAAATTTATTTGGGAGCATTTATTTTCGGAAAAATCAAAGAAAAAATATATAAAAAATCCACTCATGCATCACAATGTCCATCAGCAGCATCACGGCAAACCACCAACAGCAACCCGCCCAGAGTCATGGAGAACAGAGCCCAAAAATAAAAAGGCCGGGCCCAATAATGTCTGACACGAATGGCCCAATAATATTCCAATTAGAAAAAAAGAAATGAGGTAAAAAAGTCGCTCCAACCAAACCAAGAAGAAATTAAAAAAAGCCCAGTCCGAATCTCCACGTCCTCATCCACTCGGCTAAGCCCACGTTACTAATACGCAACAGCATCCACCCACCACGAACGACAGCGAAAGCAAGAAAAAGCCCGCGCGCCCCCACGGCCCCACGCTGTCAGTGACACACCCGTCTTCGTCCCCTGCCGGCCATCTCGGCTTCGCCTCCGCTTCACTCGTAACTGCAGCGTCCGCCGCACGCCACCCGCCGCCCGGCGTCCGCTAATCGGCTGCTCCATCTCCACGACGCCACGCCGCCTAGTTGGCTCCCCTGGGGCGGCGCCGGCGCCATGACTCCCAAGGACGGGGCCGACGAGCCCTCGGCGCGGGCCCCGCTCCTCCCGCCCCCTCCTGCTCCGCGCCGCGCGGCCGCGAGGCTCCACCCGCTCCCGCTCCTCGTCGCGGCCGCCTTCGTCGCCTCGATCCACTTCGTCTTCCTCGCGCCGGCTCCCTCCTATTACCAGTCCCTCTTTCTCTCGCTCGGCTCCAACGACACCGCCGCGGCGCACCTCCGCGCGCTCACCCAGCGCCCGCATGTCGCCGGCACCACCGCCAACTCCCTGACCGCGGCCTACGTGCACGACACGCTCTCATCCCACTCCTTCCCTACCCGCCTCACCCCATACTCCGTCCTCCTCTCCTACCCCGCTCGCCGCTCGCTTTCCCTCTCCGCGCCGGGCCGCGACACCGTTCGCTTCGCTCTGGAGCAGGAGACCTACCCCGGGGACCCCTACGCCGCGGTCTCTGCGGAGGCCGTCCCCACCTTCCTTGCCTATGCGGCCTCTGGCTCGGTCGCCGCCGAGGCCGTCTACGCCAACTACGGCCGCGCGGAGGACTTCGCCTACCTCGCCGCCCGCGGCGTCAACGTCACCGGGAAGGTCGCCGTCGCACGCTACGGCAAGGTGTTCCGCGGCGACATCGTCCGGAACGCGCGCGACGCCGGCGCAGCCGCGGCGGTGATATACACCGACGCCAAGGACTACGCGGCAGGGAATGCCTTCCCGGACGGGCCGTGGATGCCGCCGACCGGCGTGCAGGTGGGTAGCACGTTCAAGGGGGTTGGGGACCCAACGACGCCGATGTGGGCATCGTCGGAAGGTTGCCAGCGCCTAAGCATTGCGGAGGCGATGGCATCCGACGACATGCCCGGGATACCGGCGCTGCCAGTGTCGGGAATAGATGGGGAGGCCATCCTACAGCTCATTGGCGGCGATGTGGCGCCCGAGGATTGGCAAGGAGGCGCCAGCGCGCCGGCTTACCGGCTTGGGCCCGGGCCAGCAGTGCTCAACGTGACCTACATAGTAAGTTGCTCTGTTGCATTACAGAAGTTGGGGAGTGGAACGACATGGAAGATCTTATTTTGCTTTATTTATTTATGACTGACGCTTGTTTGCTTTCTTTGTAGGGTAATGAGACAATGGCTACCATTCAGAATGTTATTTCGGTGATTGAAGGGAAAGAAGAACCTGAACGGTGCGGTCAATGTCTCCAAACCACCATCTCTTGACTGTAGAAACTTAAGTGTATCAGTGATTTGGAATCAAACTGTAGACACAGAGCTTCATTTCATTTCTTTACGTGATTAATCATTTACAGCATTTCATACCCCGAACCACTGTCTCAAAAAAACCACTTTGGAATTTGGATCAGATTCTGACAGCATCACATGACTTATATGACATTTCAAGTTACTTAACTGCTCATCAATTTATTTTTTGAAGTAAAAGAATTAGTTCAAATTCAGTGAAATAAACATCGTGAAACATACAGGTATGTAATCCTTGGAAATCACCGTGATGCGTGGACATTTGGGGGAGTTGATCCAAACAGTGGGACAGCAGCCTTGCTTGAGGTATGCCATATTTTTGTCTATCCAAATTTATATTCTAATTACCGTTTGCTTGATTTCTTGCCTCATTAACTTTCATTACCTGTAGCTAGCTCAACGGTTATCTGAGCTGCAAAAGAAGGGCTGGAGACCTCGACGGACCATCATCTTGTGCAACTGGGATGCCGAAGAGTATGCATTGGTCTCTCTCTGAACTCGCTTACTCACTATCTTTAAGCAATTCACATGTTCTCTTGATACTTTTTTCTTTCGGAAAATTTCAGATAGGATCCACCGAATGGGTTGAGGAGAACAGAGCAATGCTAACTTCAAGGACCGTTGCTTACCTGAATGTTGATTCTGCGGTGTATGGTCGTGGATTTTACGCATCAGCAACTCCTCAACTTGATGAATTACTTAAAGAAGCTAGTAAACAGGTATACTGTTTGAAAGAAATATAGCAAAATTTTACAGTTATTAGAGAAAATTTAACTTATTGACCAAAAAGCACGACTGGCTTTATTGCTTGGATCCTGTAGTTATACCAAGGTTACAGTCTGATAGCTGATGTACAATCAGAGAAAAAAATCTTTTAATTTGGCAGGTGCTGTAATTGTTTTGTTATCACTTCTGACATGTAGTAGCTTGATCTGTGATAGAATTGTTTTCCTTGGGTAATACAATTGTGGTTAGTATGAATATTTGCTATCTATGATCAAAGATATAATGGTGACTGCCTTACCAGTCAATCATCCTGACTCTAAATATTCTCTTTTTTCATTGTTATTGAGGAAGGTAGAAAATCCGGATAACGGAACTGAGAGTCTGTATGACTTGTGGATGGCCTCTAACACCTCTCCCTTGGTAAGCAGTTAATAATATCTCTGTTACTTTTTAACCCCTCAAATTTGTTCTTTCGGTATTTCGGGTAGTTGGCATGTAAAGAAAAAATATTATAGATAGTGTAGATCTAGTTTTGTTTCCACTTTGTTCCAAGTTCAGGTATGTGCTGGTTTTTACTGCATTGTATGCAAACCAAAGATTTTTTTTAATGATTTTTAAGAGTGCTAATGACACATATGTATTAAGATCGGAAGATTAGGCGGTGGAGGGTCCGATTATAGTGCATTTGTTCAACACATTGGTATTCCCTCGGCGGACATGTCTATTGGGTCAGGTTTGTCCTACTTCTGTTGCACTTGCTTTCATTAATTCCCAGCCTTGAAATGGCCTCCTTGATTACTACTACTACCACCTCTGTCCCGTGATGTTTGTGTACCGAACATACCTAAAACTGAACACACATCAAGGTAGTATCATAAAAAAAACTTTTATCAGGACACCCTGCCTTTTATCATAAAATTCTGAACCTTTTTTTTCCTCAGACACGCAGGAGATGTGCGTATCTTTGTATTAAAGAGAAAGAATAAAATTCTGAACATAACCTGTTCATGGAGTACCTTTTTATTTTGAGGAAAAGAAGAACTTTATCAGTTTTCATTTATAATGTGCCTTCTGTTTGCAGACTATGCAGTTTACCATAGCTTGTATGATGACTTCATATGGATGGAGAAGTTTGGAGATCCCTTGTTCCAGAGGCATGTCGCAGGTATCCCTATGCTAACTGCAGTATCACTTGAACATCTGTTATGGATTGTGTCTGATCCTTTCATGTTTATGCCATTCCAGTCACATGCTTTGATCTGCTGGAATGATATGAAACTTGACTAATATCCTACCATGTTGTACTTTGCTAGGACTCAGAGCGTACTTCAGCATGCACTTTGCTTTTTAATTTCACTACTTTTTTTTCGAAAAAATTATACCAACCTCAACAATGGCCAAATTCACCTTGGTATCTTTCTTTATATTATATTAACAAGGTACATGCCCAAATTCATCTTGACTATGAATTAACTTGGTGATCTTGGGCATGAAAGTTTCTTTGTGATCCTCCATCCATACCTGTGAATTGATCACTGAAAATGAACCACACATATGTCTCACGAGCAAATATCTGAAGCTAACATTATGTTTCATCACAGCGGCAAGCATATGGGGGCTTGTTGCTCTGCGGCTGTCAGATGAGGAGATCCTACCCTTCAACTACAGCTATTATGCCACAGAGCTTGAGGTAACTTTTTGTAATTATCTTGAAACAAACAGATAATGAGATTAACTTGTTTCAGGGATGTACATCTTCTATTTGTAATGAGAAGTTCAAATTTAGAGGAACATGACTGTTGCTTCTGGTTAGCAGAATGGAGCAATGAGTATAAATGAGAGAGTATTGGGAATGCCTGTCAGTTTATCTCCCCTGCACAAGTCAATCAAAGAATTCAGAAGGGCAGTTTCTAAAGTGGATTCTGAATTGAAGGTATGTATGCACAAATTGCAGTATGTTGTGCCTGTTCCATACTTTAAACTCAGTATAACTTCCCAATCTGTTTTTTTATTAGGCACTACAGACATGGAAAATTTGGGCACCATGGAGAAGCTGCCCATTGAAGGTCAGAGACATCAACGACCGGTTGATGATGACTGAAAGGGCGTTCACAGAGCGGGAAGGGTTGTCTGGAAGACCATGGTATAAACACCTGGTAAGGTCTTCAATGGTTTCAAAACGTAGTCATCAGATCATGTTGCAGCTAAACTCATTGAAAGGAGATCTTACAGATTTACGGGCCTTCACTGCACAACGATTATGGAGCTGAAATATATCCCGGTACTGATGACGCCATTCAGACAGCAAAGAGAACAGGTACAGCAGAATCCTGGCAGGATGTACAGAATGAGATTCACAGGGTCGCCAGAGTCATAAATCAGGCAGCATTGGTTCTAACTGGAGGGCTAACATGAAAACTTATGCTTTGATACCACCACCCTTTTTGGATAGGAGTCTTGCTATATAAACGAAAGTAGCAGCTATACTGGATGAATGATACAATGAATCTTGTAACAGTGAATATATAAGAGATTAAGAGATATCTTAAGGGCTTGTTTGGGAAATGGAGGAATCAAGTGGATGGAAGAGGATTGAAGGGGATTTTGGGAAATTTTGACTTATAATGGAAATTCCTCCACCCCAATACCCTTCATTCCCATTCATTCCACTAATTCCCAAACAAGCACTAAGTGTTCAAGATGGTTTAGTTCGTCTACTCAGGCAATCTTACCACCGACCAAAAAGCAAGGTACCTAAGATAAGTAGATAACCAATAGGTGCATGCAAAAGCATAGTGTTTCCCAAAAATGTGCAGTTGTAGGATTTTGTATATGCGAGATATTCATATTTCTACCTGCCCTGAATCCTAGGGCAATAATAATGTTAGTTACACTTAAACACATACAAAAATTGAAAACCCAACACCACCCCAGGATAGAAATGAAAAGAAGCTAACTGAAGCAGTTCCATATGAAACACTAGTCGCATTTTCCAGAAAGATTGCAGGAACTGTAGTAAAATTTATCAACAGGTGGTTCAATTCGTTTAGTGGAAAGTCAAAGGTGTAAAACCAAGTGCAGCGCCTATTGTGAAGCATGTCTTGACCCCAAAAAAATCTCAAGTTTTGCTAAAAGGTTCTGAACAATTGAATCGATCCTCATGCTATCTGCGCAAGAAACCCATGGCTTGGTATACATTGTTGAGGGTGTTGTCTGCTATCTCAGAAGCTTTTCCTGCTCCTTCCAAAAGAATATTATCTAAATAACCTGGATCAGAGATTATCTCCTCATAACGGGCCTGCAAAGTTGCAAAGAAATGTCATTAACAGGAGGAATAGGTTGTAAGTAAAAGGGCTGCATGATATCAGATTGTAATGCGATCCTCAAACCTGGATAGGTTGCAAATGCTCGATCAAAGCATCTGTGAGGGTTGTCTTGAATGTCCCCCAGTTCATATCTTGGCACTCGCTAGCAACTTCCTGAAGAAGAGAGAAAGAAAAAGGATCAACCTAACTACCTTGGGAAATAAAAACACTATATGCTGGACATGGATGAATCCATTCGCAGGACCCTTTATCATGTTCAGGCTAGTTGTGCAGTTTGCGAGCACACAAAAGTTAGATACCTCTTTAGTTTTTCCAGTAATAATCTGGTAGATTGAGAGAAGATTTCTGCATTCGGGCCTCTCTGGGTTGTCAAAATCTAAGCTGAAATATAGTTAAATGGCATGAGCTTTCAATGGATGGAGGAATTAGGTAGAGAGAAAGTAGAGGTGATTAGTTAGAGAGAAAACCCTGGGAATGAGTCAGTTTTGCAGCGTTTGATCTTATTCACAATCACCTGCCAGAAAACAGACACTATCAGCATAATCCAATTGCAGATGAATGTAACCATAGTCAGTTGAGATAACTTTGTACATGTAGTAAGTGTTTTCCTAGACGGAAACGGTAGACAAGTCGGTCGACCATCGTTTAGCGTTTAATCTGTTTAAACACCTGTTTAAACGGGGCTAAATAGCATTTAAACGGGATAAACTGTGTTTAAACGGGCTAAACGACATAGACGGTGTTATCCCGTTTAGCGTTTAAACCGCCCGTTTAGGCCGTTTAGGATAACAGTAGTAATGAAATCTATCTCCATTATTAAAAATGTTATAGGCAAAATAGATGCTACACCATTCATATTTCCTGAAGAGAATTTTTACAATGATTGGAAAAAAATGAGTGTGCAGGCAACCAGCGTAAACAAGTTAGTGCATTGGGACAGCACAGAAGCTGGCCATAACACCCGCAAAAAAAAACTAGGGTATCCTGACAATGTCCCTTAATGTGATGAAAAAAAACAGAGATAAACATAGGAGAGCTCACTTCATATTATTTTAGTTTACACTACCTGCGTTCTTAAATGTTATTTTAGGAGAGCTCACTTCTTTTATTTGTTTGACTATTCATTTTTTTCTAACAACAGGTTTGCAAAAGATAAATCTACAAGTTAAACCTAAAATACTTTTGATAGTAGACATAATGGTACCATTTTACTTTATTAACTAATTCATCAAAAAGATATCATTGGTCAAAATTGGACAAAAAAGTCAACAACATCATATATTTAAGAACACAGGGAGCAGACAAGTTATACAAAAAACAGAGATATTACTAGTTCCTTACATCTTTTGGGTCAAGAAGATTGATACGAGACTGATCAGAAGGAGCAGATTTGGACATCTATCACCAACAAACAACATGTTGACCAGGTCAGCCAGGAAATATATGGGATTCAGCTCTGCAAATAACTTGTTGCACATCTAGACTGACAATAGTGTTAATTACCTTGGAGAGACCATCAGTTAGGGACATAACACGAGCCCCAGCTGGAGGAATAAGGGCTTCAGGAACCTAAATAGTCAAAGCAAGAGGTACTTTAAGCATAGAATAGTTAAATGGTGCTAAAAAATCATGTACACACATGATACTTTGCACACCTTAAACAGAGAACCACCTCTCCTGCAAACAAAAATATACTTGACATTATATAAAGTGAAAAACCACTGCAACTGCAAAAGATGGGCAAAAAGAAATAATCTCGCTCACCCTCCCAATTTCTTCCACTTTCTTCCACCATAGAGATTATTTACACGCTCAGCAATTTCACGAGTTAATTCCAAATGTTGCGTCTGATCTTCGCCAACAGGTACCAAGTCGGACTGCATTCATTCAATGAGCCATTGTGATATCAAGGCAAGGAAGGAAGCAGAATAAACAGAACAGGATAACAGGATTGAAACGTTGCTACCAAAGTATCAATATGAGCTGTTAATGATAGTAACAAAATTCACCTGGTACAAAAGGATGTCAGAAGCCATTAGAACAGGATAAGTCAAAAGTGCCACCCCGACATTTTCATCACCCTGATATTTTTTTAAAAGCATAAATAATACAATCAACCTGTACTGAAATCAAAAAGTTTAAAAGCATGGTAAAAGAGTTGGATCAATTTATCTCATTTATTCTGAGCATTTTGAACTGCGCATATATCGTTCACTATTTTTGAGCAGGTGAAACTATTGGTTCGGAAATTGGAAATGCAGGGACATTTATATTCCCAGATTAAGCTGTTATTTTTTTTAGTCCCTTCTGTGATATGACAACAATTCCGCCCAGCCAAAAGATGGTGAAAGCTGTCATACAGCGAATGACGCACCGCCTTGCGTGACTTCTCTTTGAACTGGATCATTCTGTTGAGCCAGCCAATAGGAGTAGAAGAACTCAATAGCCACATCAACTCAACATGAGCACGGACATGAGACTGTACAAAGATAGAAGCCTGAAAAATACGACATCAGAAAACACTAAGCAACTGAAACATACACAAACGAAAAATGTCAAAACATAGCATGGTGTAAGCATGCAAGGCAGACCTTGGAGCTGTCAATGCCACATGCAAGATATATTGCTGCAGTGCTTCTTGTTGCTTTAGATAGCTCTGGTGCATCATATGGTAAAGTAATCTGCAAACGTTTTAAACAAAGTGATTAACATAAACTAAAAAAAGTTTAAAACTAGAAAAGTGAACAACATAGAGAAATATTGTTACAAAATCAATTACGGGGTAAATAGAACATGAACATCAAACAGTTGCTTAGGTCACAACATAGTTTGAGCATACAATAAGCAGGAACATTGTTTAGTGTTTAGCATGGATTCTGGAGATGAAGCCGTTTGGAAAAAAACACCATTTGGCAGAACAACTTCTCCTGTTCACTCATATGGTCTAGTTAATGGGAAAGTGTGGGGAGGGGAGGGGAGGAGCCATGGGAAGCTACTTTGTTTTTGGCTCATGGGATCTAGTACAAATGAAACGGGACTGCAGGGTATTTGTGGGGTGAAGGCGTGAAGCTGGTTTGTTAAGCCCTGCCAAAGGGTATCTTTGCTAACACCAAAGTTTTGATGAAAGAATCTCATGTATTGCGCAAAGATCTCGCAGCCTATGTGAAAAAAGTATTTAAGAAGTCCAAGGTAAAGGAAGCATCTGAATTTGGCTCAGGACTGTGTTCAATTAAGATGGGTAACAATTATGCAAATGCCAATTTACCATGCTGTACAAACTATACAAAATTAGTGTATTTTCTGTTGTAGATGGATATAAGATAAGAAAGAGCTTACTGCATGTAGGTCCACGATGAAAAAGAATGTCTCGTATAGATCCTGCAAGCCAGTAGCACACAACAAGGGATGAATCGGAACATGTTCAATACTAAGTAGATCTGGAATCTCAATTAGACAAAATAATAACATCATAATTGAAAAAAGCCTTGCAATTGAACGAATTGATCCTCAATATTCCTTTTAGTTTTCTAGCTCACTACCAATTACACCAAAGCATTTCCATTGAAATTCAAAAGAAATATATGTTAAAGCAACACCATGGAATACCTGAAGTGCAACCCAATTCTTAATAGCACCAAGATAATTTCCAAGGTGAACCATTCCTGTTGGCTGTACACCAGAAACTACTCTTTTCCTGTGACAGGCAAATACTTTGAATTTAGAAAAAAGAGGATAAATGTATAAGCGCACAGAAATAGATGCCATCCCTATAGGTGACCAAAATCCTAGAGCAATCCTCTTCCAAAAAGGCCCTAAGAAAACTTTAAAGTGTCACATCAGGATTAAATCCTATATTTTACTTTTCTATGTGTGAAAATATGATCACAGTTGACTTTGGCTTGTTGAACATGTCAGGTGTTTATGTGGAACTTATGGTTAAACTAAACATGAACAAGAAGGCCAAATGATGATTTAACGCAATCGATATGAGGAAAGGAGCTGGAGTGGCCACATTGTACGGACGGCTGACTAAGCAAGAACGAATTTCATTTCCGCTCCGCTCCCGCGGCTCTCCAACCAAACACACGGTTAAGATGCAACATGCAACAACAATTCGATTCGGGCAACTCTATACCAAATGCAGGCATCGCATCCTAAGGATGCCAACATAAACTGGCATTGCACAATCTGAGCAATCTCTCAGTCAGTGCTGGTCTAGTCTCCAGTGGTAACACCCAAAGATGACTCGCTACAATCCAGCTACAACGAAAACAGAAAGCAATCGCAAAGCCATCTTAATATTCCTAGAGCATTACGCCGAACACCATGCGTGCAGGGAGGCGTAGGACATACTTCCTCGCCGAAGGAGCAGGCGCCTCCTCGGTCGGCCCGGCAGCCGCTTCCACTGCGCTGCAATTGAGACGGCGGAGAGGGTGGAAGCGAGAAGCGAGCAGTCCTCGGGCGCCAGCGCCACTCCTCGAGCTGCGAAGCGAAGCGGCAAAAACAACAGAACTATCAGCAACAAACAAGCGATTAAATTGGGAATAGGGCACAGCTCGGCGCGAGCGTACGCGAGGAGCGGCGGGCGGTGGAGAACATGGGCGAGCAGCGCGCGGCTCATGGCGTCGTCCCCGTGCTCCGATGCCCTCCGGATTTGGCTGCGCAGCTCTGGGTGGAGAAACAGACGGCGTGTGCCGACGTGCGCCGACCGATGGCGGCGATTTGCGAGCCGGGGCGGGCTGGGCCGCGTAAAAAGGGCCCGTAGGACGCAGAAATTCTGGCTAGAGCCGGCCCGCATCGCGCTGGTGCGGTCCAGCCCAGCCCAACCCAACCCAGCATACATTCTAGAGCCGGCCTACCGCGGGGGTACGTGGCGCCACCTCCCCTGCGACGTGTCCGGCGCTGACAAGTCACAAGAGGCATCGCCGTCACGGAGCCACCCCCCATGGCCTCGGTGTCCGCCGTGCTGCTACAGCGCTCTTCCTCGCGGGCTCGAGAATATTTACAGCTCCAGCGC
The DNA here is from genome assembly GCA_947561735.1 of Cenchrus americanus. NCBI lineage: Eukaryota > Viridiplantae > Streptophyta > Magnoliopsida > Poales > Poaceae > Cenchrus > Cenchrus americanus. The sequence continues at coordinate 48,553,520 of OX387244.1, read as the reverse complement.
ACCGCTGGCAGCACAGTTGCGCTGCATTTGGAGAGGCTGCGTTGGTGGTGGAGCGGCGGGAGGTTTGGCGCGAGAGCGGCGCACGGCATGGCGGGATCAGGCGAGCTGAACAACGGCGTCGTCACCGGCGGCGTGGAGGACGCCTACGGCGAGGACCGCGCCACCGAGGACCAGCCGGTGACGCCGTGGGCCGTCTGCATCGCAAGGTATATGCGACTTCTTTATTCTGTTCATCCTGCTGTGTTTTGCATTGATCAGGTATTCAGCCATTCAGGTGTCATCTGATTCCACTGTCAGTGGTAAGAAGACCGAAGACCACGTCTCAGCTGAATTTGAGGCATTCCTTTCGATTTATCTATACATTGCAACATGTCATACGAAAATCATTGAGTAATCTGACCATTTATCTATAAAGAAATGGAGCAATCTGACCTCGAACTTGGACGAAATTAAACTTATATTCTGATTTTTTAGCTTTCGTGACGCTTCTTATCATTTCAAGAATATGATGTTTGGTTGTTACCGGGTTTCAGTGGTCACTCCCTGCTGAGGGATCCAAGACACAACAAGGGTCTCTCCTTCACGGAGAAAGAGCGGGATGCTCACTACCTCAGAGGGTTGTTGCCTCCTCTAGTGCTATCACAGGATCTCCAGGTCTGCTGCTTTCTCTACCTTGTGTTGTTTTGCACGTTTTGCAGTTGTCGATTTCGCTGAAGCGTGTGCATCTCCCGCAGGAGAAGAGGATGCTGCAGAACGTTCGGCAGTTAGAGGTCCCATTGCAGCGTTACATGGCCTTAATGGACCTTCAGGTAAAAGCTCATCGACTTCTCTAAAATATTTTTTTCAGAATATCAGTTGCAGAACAAATTGTTGTTGTTGTACCAGTCAGAACAATGGTTTCGGTCGTTAGTTTTCCTTTCTGTCAATGATGCGTGTGTTTTTCAGGAGAGGAATGAGAGACTATTTTACAAGCTCCTGATTGACAATGTGGAGGAACTGCTTCCTGTTGTGTATACACCTACAGTTGGGGAGGCTTGTCAAAAGTATGGGTCGATCTTCAGACGACCCCAGGGTTTATACATCAGCCTCAAAGAGAAGTGGGTTTTTCTTCCCTCCATCTCGTCACACAGTAGCTGCAGTAAATATGAGACTTTAAAGGATTATTAAGATTCTTATGAATTGTTCTCCGTGCTAGGGGGAGAATATTGGAGATACTGAGGAATTGGCCAGAAAAGAGTATTCAAGTTATTGTCGTCACTGATGGTGAAAGAATTTTGGGCCTGGGAGATCTTGGCTGCCAGGTTAGTTCATTAGTTAAGGCATTCCCTTTGTCAGGGATCATCTGTGCTTCTGGATTTTGGCTAAGCACATAGTTTGTTGCTCTGGTAATCTTTGGTTTGTGAAATTTGTTTAGGGCATGGGAATTCCTGTGGGAAAGCTTGCACTGTACACTGCTCTTGGAGGTGTCCGGCCATCCGCTGTGAGTACTTGCGTGTGAATAACTGTTCTTCATATTGTTGACGAACCTAGGAGGAACTAGGCAGCTTTATATTAAGAAGAAAATAGCCCCCCACATTCACCTCGATGAGGCCATGAACTTGGGTGGTCTAGGCGTACAACCACACCCTCAACTGATCTAGGCTCAGTCCCTTGATCGTTCTCAATAATTAGCAGTCCGATTCTGATGTAATGTTCCCCCCAATTTGTGTTCCAGTGCTTGCCTATTACCATCGATGTGGGAACAAATAATGAAGATCTTCTAAAGGATGAGTTCTACATTGGGTTGAAGCAAAGAAGAGCAACTGGCCAGGTTCCATTCTTGTAGCGCTGGCTATGGTGGTTCAATTATTATGAAAGATGCTCACCTGTACAATTGTGGGTCTCAGTTCGTCTTTCATCATCTTCATTGTTAGGAATACTCTGAACTTCTTGATGAGTTCATGACAGCAGTTAGGCAGAACTATGGACAGAAGGTTCTTGTTCAGGTCAGAAAAAATTGTCCAAGATAAATTATTTATCTCTTATTGAACTGCATGATACCCACTTTTTCCTAAAAATTTTGGTTTGGGTTTGCAGTTTGAGGATTTTGCAAACCACAATGCATTTACACTTCTTGAGAAGTACAGGGAAAACCATCTTGTATTTAATGATGATATCCAGGTAATCAAATTAGAATTGTTTCTTTATCTTACTGCTCCTCACAAGAGGCCATTGAATATTTGAATTTGTTCTAGGCACGAGTAGTAACTCTGAAACTATTATATTCACAGGGAACTGCTGCGGTAGTACTTGGAGGGCTTATTGCTGCTCTCAAGTCTGTTGGTGGCACTCTAGCCGATCACACATTCCTGTTCTTTGGTGCAGGCGAGGTAAAGACCTTTATTTGCAATTTTAGAGGGTGAATTTCTGCTGCTCATTATTTCTTCAGACTGCTTTAAACATGTCAAGCAGAACCACACCAAATATTTCTTACTTATCTTTACATTCCCATGAAACTTGATAATCAAATGATTATTGTTGGTGATTAAAAGGACAGGAATGATTGACGGGCTGATGCACTATCAGTTCCATTTGGTGGTTGTTTTCAACATTTGCCATTCCTAGCAATATCGTGTAAAAAAAGGGCTTACCAGAATTCAGAAATCATCCTGCACTCAGATTTTTGCATTCCAAAATAATGTTTTTTCTTGTCACGGGACTGTTGATACTTTGAAGAACATCAGTATGTAATTAACAAAGTGGTATTGAATTAACTCTGGTCTGTCACGACTCACAAGTGCTAATGACCATGCTGGTTGACTTGTGTGTTATAAAAACTGTAATTTAAAGATCCATCTGGCTGTTCTTTCAGGCTGGCACAGGCATTGCTGAGCTAGTTGCTCTGGAGATATCCAGACAGGTAGTAACCTGTAAGTTCACCTTCACTGGAAGAATTCACTGATGACAATAGTGATGTTTCCTTTCAGGCCAAAGTTTCAGTAGAAGAGGCTCGCAAAAAGATCTGGCTTGTTGATTCAAAGGTTAACTTATAGTGCTCCCTTTCTCGTTTTATTTTTCTATTGGTGAGCATATAAAGAGGTTTGTTGTGTGTTGCAGGGACTGGTTGTGACCTCACGTAATGAGACTCTTCAGCCGTTTAAGAAACGATATGCACATGAGCACGAACCTGTTAAGGATCTCCTAGGCGCTGTCAAGGTGCAAGGCTAAACTGAAAGGGATACAAATAATGTTCATTGTGGAGTTGTCATGGTTCATAAATCCTTTTCCCTTTCTTCAGGCAATCAAACCAACTGCTCTAATAGGATCAGCTGGTGTGGGTCGAAGTTTCACAAAAGAGGTGATTGAGGCTATGTCTTCGATTAATGAGGTAAATATTAAGCATCACTGCACTGTCTGGATTGTTGTTTTGTATTATTCAATTCAGTACTTATAGTTGTCTGCAATGAAATACAGAGACCTAGCATCCTGGCATTACTGCACTGTCTGGATTGTTTTGTACTACTCCGTACTTATAACTGTCTCCAATGAAATGCAGAGGCCTATCATCCTCGCTCTATCAAACCCAACGTCACAGTCTGAATGTACTGCCGAACAGGCATATACATGGAGTCAGGTAGTGTTTCATGCATAGCTTTATTCTTTCAATGTGCCAAATTCCTCACTGTGTATATCATAATCAGATGGTACATGTATAATCAGGGCCGCGCGATATTTGGAAGTGGAAGCCCATTTGACCCGGTGAAGTATAATGACAAGCTGTTTGTGCCTGCCCAGGTCTGAAACATATAGGCATTGTGAATACATGAACTTCCCAAGTTTTTTACAGCTCGAACTTACCTGTGGCCTTTAAATTGAACTATACTAGGCAAACAATGCATACATTTTCCCGGGATTTGGTCTAGGTGTGGTTATCTCAGGGGCGGTCCGGGTGACGGACGATATGGTTCTTGCTGCTGGTAAACACAGTCTTGAGTCTTCTATAGTTCAAGGGCGATCATTCGTTTTTCAACAAGCACTCAGCACTGAATTATCTTCACTAATTCTGTCATTTTTTTTTCTTTTGCCGTATCATACAGCTGAAGGACTAGCTGACCAGGTAACCCCGGAGCACATCGACAAAGGCCTCATCTACCCACCCTTTTCCATCATCAGGAAGATATCAGCCAACATTGCTGCCCGCGTTGCCGCAAAAGCCTACGATCTTGGTATTTTTGCTGCTTTCGCTACATCTTTTTGCTGGAACTTTGGAAACATAAGACTGGCAGTTATGAGCCATTCCGTTCTTCTGTTTTTGTGTGTGCAGGGTTGGCTAGCCAGCTCCCTCGCCCAAAGGACCTGGTGAAGTACGCGGAGAGCTGCATGTACACACCTGTCTACCGATCTTACAGATGAAGGGCGACAGTGCTGAGTTGCTGACACTGGATGGATTGTGTACAACTCCGCTTTGAGGAATGGTGTATTGCTGATCTTACTGTGGTATCTACTGCTGAGCCGCTATGCTTCGTTGTGAATTGTGATCGTGGCCTAAAATGTGTGGTAAAGCTCGCTATTAGGGAGCCGGTTATGCTTGTTCGTATGTAATTGTATGTAGTCGTGTAATAAAGTTCACGGGGATGTAGAATGTATTCCTACGAAGTATATGTGATATGGACATATGGTTGTTGGGAACACTGCTTCTCCCCTCTTTCAACTCTTTGATAGCAGCATGGATGACAAATTGACAACGACACCAGCAACACGTATAACAAAATTATATTAGCTGCTACTTGCAACTGCTGCCACAAACGGCAAACTCTGAACGCTGCCACAAACCGCAAAAACATGTACAGCACTGTGAAATATGCACTCTCACAAGTAACGTGTTCTCTCTATAATTCCCTTTTGCTAAAACCCTTTTGTATCTATAGGAAGTTGATCTGATTCTGATCAGACTTGTCCTGCCTGCGTATCATCAGAAATTTGGGATGTGCGTATCGCCCAGAAAGATTTCGGATGCAGGTTCTTCTTGTCGGCTCTGAACAGCCAGCCTATGTTGGACTCACAGGCAGCACACAGAGCAATCGTCCATGTATACCTGGAACCCCAAAAAAAAGAACTTAGCCGGTGTATGTAAATTTTAGAAAACCAGCTGAGGGTAAAAAATGTTATACCCTGGAAACCAGCTGTAAATTTTGGACGGGTCACCACGCAGTCCAAGACTAGTGGCACTGTGAACTGTAATCATCTCTTTAAAACTGTGAGAACCAGTAGCGTTGGTACTGGACACCACCACCTTGTCACTTCGTCTTGCAATAGAAGTCTGCAACAAGAAATCAACTTGTCACGTGACGTCTCACATTAGCAAAAAACTATGCTGAAATTATTTCATCAATTTTACAGCTGGTATCACTAGGACCATTGTAGATACAGCAATTACTTGAGATGCAAACCATACATTGTTCCTATGCTGGTTCCAAAAGTCAACTCCCCAGCGGGTTTTAGCTACTGAGGCCAGTCTCAATGGGGGTTTCATGGACATTAAATAGGTTGTCATGTAAGCACTTTTGATGATGTGGCAACTTGTGTCTTGCATGCAACCTAGAAATCAACAATAGATGAAACTATGCATTGAAAGTGATGTGCTTCATTATAATTTCAAATGTTTTTTAGATGATGTGTCACTCTAGGTAATCGTGTTCATGACATCCCCACTGAGACTGGCCTGAGGGAGGCAACAAATTCCCTTCCTTTTTTCGTTAGAGATAAATTGACACTGAATCTATGTAAGGAAAAGTTCAAACTCTTTATGACCCCTAAATCTGAATGAATTTATGAAAACCTGGATCAAATTTCATTTTGTCACCATTATCATGTTGCAGCAAGCTAACTCCTTTTACAGCTGGCTGCAACTGCAGATCGGAGAAAGGTAAACTCACAAGTATTAAACATGTGGCCAGAATTGCATAAATGAAGAATAGGACACCATCTAGAATGGGAAAATAAACTAGTATTGTAAGTACATCAGAGTAGCTAATTCAAAAGGAGTAAACCGTTACCAGACAGTTTCTACATCTTATGATATTGAAGGCTTTGAGTAGCTGAATCTCCCGCTGTAGTCGATATGAGATTCCATCAATCTCAAGCAGTTCTTGCCTCAGAGATCCTGAGATCGGAAGATTGCTTCCAATGCAAAATGACAAATGATTCGGCTTCCTCACATGATCATCCATGCTTGGGTTTACAATTACCTGCTTCCACAAATCTGCCATAAAGAAAATCTAAAGGTTACACATACAGCACACTTAAAAGTCAAATCACAGCTTAATAGATTCACAGTAAAGTGTTGGACATTATGGATGGGGATATTATGCAGTACAGAAGTAATCAATGGATGTGGAAGAAGATTCGGTTTGCATGTTAAAAAGGAAGTGGAGAAATAACTCAGTACCTGCGGCTCTCCTAGCAAGTGAATATGGATCATACATTTCATAAGCCCAGCGAGGCCAAAATGACAATGAAGCCTGTGATGCCATCTTTGTATTATAAACACCATGGTAGTGTCTCTGTTGTTTAGTATCCTTCTTTCTTACCCCCTGAAAGGATGCGAAGCAAAGATCATCCTCATCTCCCGTGATTGTATGCTTATTATGTGGCTGGACACACCCATCAATTTCTTTAACAGAATCGTGGCACCAACAAGACTGTTCATGTACAGGGTCTTCATCTTCATTTGAGGATTCATCCAAACTACCACACCTTACCAAGCCACTGGACTGAGAACCTGAAAGGTATACTCTTTTATCTGTTACTGAGTGATCACTTGAAGTGCTAGTGGGTGATAAAGAATCCCCATCTACATCAGAATCCACATGATCAAGCTGTTTAGAACCTGACACATACATACTGCACATTGATGAAACACATTGCCTGAAATTGTTACTTGCAGCTAACTGTCCGAAAGCATCTCTTGGAGTTCTTTGAGGTGTATCTTCTTCAATAATTCGGACTTCACCCCATGGCTTTAACATGAAAAATGTCATAACATTATGTTCTATTCACTCTGTTTCAGGGAACACCAGACATATTTTATTCAATTGTAGACTTACTACTCCATCAATGTCCAACCAATGGCGTATAAGACGAAATCGCTGCAGACCATGAGAGAAAACACATGATGAACCATCATCCAACTCACGAATTTCCTGTATCTGTGAAGGAAAATAAACACATAAGTTAAGCTGGCTGATGAGAAGAAAGTGATGCAGGTAAATAAAATGGTCCGGAACTTGCACCAGTGTGTAGTTTACACCCTATACTGATCCCATTGACTTTAAAAAATGAAAAAAGATGCATAAAAGGATTTAACCCAAAAAGATTCAGTTTCCGAGACATTGACAGTGTGAAAATGACACTTGCAGTGCACAAAAATACACCCACTGCAACACTGACTTGTGCTCCAAGAGCTTTTCTACAGATTACACAAATTAATTTGCAGGTTATTCCAGATTCTACTCAACCATAGTTCCTTAGAAGTCAAAAAAGAAACGTTCATAGCTGCATATTCCATAAAATGAGCCAGCTGAAACCAAAATTTCATTTTACCATGGTGCACATGCACCATCCTAAACCTATGTACTGTTACCCCTAGTCTAGGCTTTAGTATTATTACAGAAGACTTAAAGGATTTTTAATCTTTTTAGGTCCTAGAAAGTTCATGCATATTGATATATTCATCTGAATTGATTTGATCACAGTATCATATAAGCAGATACTCAGTTACTAGTTTTAACAACTCAATAAAGAAGAAGACCAGTAGACCACAGGTAGAGAGGTAGAATTGACATGGCTAGTTATTAAATAGCTTAAATTGGTGTTTGCCAAACATGACTACCGAGTCTACACTGAAATAGCTTGTATGAAAAAAGAAACCACACCTCCGCCATTGTTCCGACAGAAGCAATAGTATGGTGTCCATCATTTGCGTGTCGATAAGCATGAACCTGGCAACGGATCAATGTCAATTATAAAATAAAAAATTAACAAGAGGCGTCACAACAAGGAGGGGTGGCACTCACCACACCTATCATGCATGGAGCATCAACATGATTAACAGCCTTGTCAATAGCTTCTGCTAATCTAGGCTGAATTACTCGAAGAGGTAGGGAAGCTTCAGGAAACAAAACAACACCTGCAAATGTTTCACGGCATAATCTTTAATATGACTCCACTACACCAAACATGTACAACGATAACCAGTGACGGTCCTTTCTCAGGTAAAAAGGGACAACACAGGTGGCCATTGCTGGAGATATAGTGTTTTTAGATGATATGGTGACCTGTCAATATTAAGTCCATTTTGGAAGGGCAACAGGATGGCCCATTTCAAAAAGTATTGTCTGTATAGTCAGATTAATTATGGAGGTAACACTGTCATACACTGCATGGTCTACAGGAAACAGGAAAGGTACCTTGAAGATAAAACATTGGCAAATTGATGACTTTGTCACCATCCAAGAAAGCAAATTTGCCTCGGCCACCATCAACCTTCGCCCCTGGTAATGTAACCAAATTTTTTATGCATTGACTCCAGGATTATAAAGTATATAAATAAGATTAGCACGAATATTCACCAAGATAGGTGTGAGCTTGTAGGGAAACAATAGATGTATCAACTGTGAGATCCTCAGAAGTGCTAATCCTTCCATCTCCATGAGTATTTCTGCAATATATGAAGAAAAAAATAATAAAACAAGATTCCTTAGGTATTGAGTGGCAGCAAACTAATCAATTCATTTTACCAACGAAGTGAATACAGAGAGAAAAATTCATGGACTGTATCACTCCTCACATTGCCCTGACCCCAAGGGCTTAATACTATAATAGGCATATAAATTATCAGTAGCTACTGATTTGAGCATAGCAAACTTGTGGGCACTATGCATACCACCTGATCACTCCTCCCATCGCCGTATAGGGAACCAAAGTCGAGTACATCAGCAAATTTGTGATTACCCTAACACTTGAAGCGGAGAAGATTTGGAGCAATGAACACCCAAATACTAAACATTGACTATGAGTGTCGAGTGATCACTAATTATACTTCGCAAAAAAAAAGAGTGATCATTAATTATCTCCGATTAAAATTCTGTAACAGATGTTATCTACGCTCCAGGCTATCTTTACTGTTTACTATGTTCTTACAAAATTTCCCCAATCCTAATCCGCAGTCTCCACGTCCTCCAAATTCAGAGTGTAATGTATTTTCAGAATAATTAATCATCAGTTATACAACTGTATACCGCGAAACCCCACTCTTGCAAGGAATGGTAAGAAGGGGCCAGGGGTGTGTTGACCTGAGGAAGGTGTCGACATCGGAGGAGGAGGATGAGCCGGCGTCGTCGACCTCCTCGACCTGGAGCTCCTCCATGTCCAGCTCCAGGATCAGCTCCATCTGCCTCCGCTCCCTCTCCAGGATCCAGTCCAGTTCCGCCATTTCGTCGCCGCCGCCGCAGGTTCGCGGAGCGGGTTGTGGAGGAGGTGGCGGCGATGTCACTTCTCTGTCCTCTCCTGGACTCCTGTCTTGAGTCTTGACCGGCTGCCGCCGCCCGAGTTCAAACACTTTTTCTCCACGGGTGTGATTTTCCATTAATAAAAGAGACAATAAAACGGTAAATCAAACGGTATTTTCTAAAGGAAAAAAATACTACTGTACTAAAAACTAGTTCCCTCAATTGTATCAAGTATAACTAAAAGTTTGAATAACCCTTAAATATTTTTTACTCGGTATACTCTCTAAATTGTACCTTTTGATTACCCTTTAACGCACAAATGAAGCCTTCCATTCAAATTTTGCAAGTTGATAAAAAAATCATAAGACAGGTTAGAAAAATATATCACAATTTTTATCATTAATTTTGTAGGGTATGGTATTCAATATAAATTTATCCTTCATACACAAAACTATATAAAATAATGAGAAGAAATTACAAAAATATTTTTAATATAGCTTATGTTGTCCACTACCACCATGCAATGTTTTAAACTAAACTCAACTTGTGTAGGAAAGAATAAAATAACAAATTGTATTATTGGGTGAGTTGGACTAAACAACATAGATTAGAGAGGTAAATTGATCAAAAATTAGTTTAGGCGTTATGTAGACTTTTGCTATATTAAAAAATAGTAATTTGAACATTTTTTTCTAAAAGAATCCTATTGTAGAATATTATAGTACATTATTCTTTAAAACTCTTGTTTCATTCATAAAGCTACTTACAATGTATTTTTTCATTCTAAATTGTAAGTCATTCTAATTTTCATGAAAGTAAAAATATCTAAAATTTGACAAAATTTATACAATAAAGTACTAACATTTATGATACCAAATAAGTATTATTTGATATTTTCATAGCACATCTATTCGGTACCATAAGTCTTTGTAATCCTCTATATAATTTTGGTCAAACATAAAATGGTTTGACTCTCAAAAAAGTTGAAATAACATATGATTTGGATTCTGGAACATATAGTACCGCATAAAATTATATGCAATATAAAAGTGTTGTTTACTTATTACTAATTTTATAAGGATGAAATAAGTATGAAAATATAGTATTGGCACAAGATAACTGTATAAACAACCCAATTTGTCCATTATCATAAACACACAATTATATAAATTAATGCATACGCCAATTCTATTGAAAAATTTCATACTACTAATTTCAAAAATATCACATGGAGAGTATTTAATTGATGATTGAAATAGTTCTTTCAATGCATTTTAGATAACGTTTGTGTTGGAAATGGTGACTAAGTAGTTTCATCTATATGAAATTTGTTTATTATATTTTCATTTGTTTATGAAATCTCATAAAAATGATGATAATGAAACAACTCTATAATCAAATTGTCATAGGAACATAGGATGCACGCTGAAAATTGCATCTTATTGAATTAAAATGATAGGAGAAGATGCATTGGGAAATTATATATGTTATTCATATGATAATGTTAGATTTAGAACAAGTGACAAAAAAATAATGATTCGTATGTGGCCTACTTAATAATACAACATATAGCCTTTGTCTTCAATCAATGCTCGTATAACTACAAATTACACAAATTGAGCGTGTAATTACAAATTACACAAATTGAGCGTGTAATTACAAATTACACAAATTGAGCGCAGCTTCATTGGTAAAGATTCATTATGGTGGAACTTGCCGACTTGGGTTCAAAACCTTGAATTGGCATTGGTGTTTGCATTTTTCTAAATTTATTTTAGGATTTAACCAGTACTATTCTTTCAATAGTAGGCGGTCACCACCATTCTAGTAGCTCAATCTCTCTAAGATGCTCATAAGGTAGGGTTGCGTGCATGTATTCATATGTCTAAGTGTGCATACGCTTGCGAGTATCTACATATATGTACCATATTGTGCAAAAAAAACTATAAGCTACATCATATATCATTGTAAGCTAAATGTTTAGAAGTCCATATCAGTTGTCACTTAGAATTCTTATTATAAAGTGATATTTGAATTGGAAAACTACACTTCAAATAACTTGCAATGTTAAGTTGTTGTCGACCAAGAAATGGATCGACATTCGGCAATAAGTTTCAATATTGTAGGATTTGAAACAGCATGCATTCGACTAATCCTACGACGAACGTAAAGTAGAGTGCAAAACGACAAATTAAACAAATAATAAATGTGATTACAAATAATAAAACATAAGGAACGACATAAATAAGATTTAGATAACTTACAATATAACCAAGAGTATTTTTAAATGATACATTTTCATATTTTTAAAAAAATGATTATGAATTTCTAATTAAATTGTTATATAAAATGGAAAGCTACCTTTGAAAACCACTCAGATGATCAATTTGTTTGATTTTAAGAATCGTAAGTCGGAAGGTCTTCAATTTTTCTGACTTTGTAGTTAAGTGTTAAAAATAAGAGTTTTTGTGATAGCTAGAGTGTGTATTGGACTTTTGCTAAAATGAATTCATATGAACATCTTCTCCTCCGATAGGGATATAATGTTGTTATGTGTAAGCATCCTTGCAGGTAGATGATGTGGAGGAGAGATTGTGGATTGAGAGAAAGAGCTTGTTATTTCGCAAAACAACCACTTATATGCTAAATTTAGAATTCTGAGACTATTCATCCCATTAGGTTTCAAAGGATAACTTGCACACGTTGTTTTTTCATGCAACTCATAATGTGCATTCTTTTCTATATACAAATTAAGATATCATAGAGTTACCACAAGATGAGTTATTAAGTATAACTTACTGTGCAAGTTGTTGATAAATCATGTGGTGAGATTGCCTATTAGACACCAATATGCTTAGAGAAGGGATAAGAGAAGGGAATCAAATCCCAGTTTAGAAAATCTCTGAACCCTAATTTCACCGACGACATAATGATCCATGGTGGGGCAGGCCGGGATTTCAGGTCATGCTAAAGGACAACTACTATAAAAAAAAGAAGTCAAGGACAACTAGAGGTCCGGAAGAAGTCGATGCCAGTGTCGAGTGTGTCACTGTTGTCGACCATGCTAACTTTGGTGACGGAAATATTGGTGGCACTAAGCCTTAGCTTAGTTGTATAGGTTGTAGCTCTAGGCGCTAACGCGCTATGGACGCCGACACACGGTCGAGAGAGGCATTTACATATTGGGACGGGTATGTTTGCGTTTGGGTGGTGTTGCAGAGGAAAACACAAAAAAATGATAAACAAACTTCTTCTTACAAGTGGTAATCAGTGGAACATTATATATGTTTTTATCGAGACACTACATACATACTCTCTCCGTATCGAAATACTTGTCGCCATTGACTTTTTTCACCATTCGTCTTATTCAAAAAATTATGCAACATTTACTTTGCTTGCTACATGTTTTATTATTGTAGGTATTTTAAGTTTGACTTATCCCTTTACACATTTGCAATAATTTTTTAATAAGAAATGGTCAAAGTTGGAAGAAAAAGTCAACGATGACAAGTATTTTGATACAAAGGGAGTAGTTTTTTCACCAAACAATGTTTAACGTACGAGACGCCACACGGTGGCTAGGACTTCTCAGCACAGGCTTAGCATAAAAGGAGTAGTCACTCACAGGGACGGAGCCAGGAAAAATTTTAGGAGGGGCTGAAAAAAATCACATGCGCTGCCTGCTGCGGTGCTGCCTGCTACTCATGAGCTCGTGGCCGCCTGACTGACACTCGGTGCTCGCGGTCCGCCCTCGAGCTTTGCGTCGCCGCGGTCTGCGGCGTGCGTCATGTGGGCTTCCCGCCGGCCCGCCCGCCCCGCCGCCCGCTCGGTACCCGCCCCGGGCACGCAGCCGCGGGCCGAGAGACCAGAGGGAAGGAGAATTAGTAGGGACCGACCGACCTGAGAGGCGGAGTCGCGGAGACGACAGGAGACCGGGAGAGTCAGAGAAAGGATTATCATGGACCGGCCGACGGGAGAGGCGGAGTCGCGGAGACTGCAGGAGACCGCGAGAGTCAGAGAAAAGATTGGGGTTGGGGCGGCGGCTTGAGGTTGCGAGGAGGTAGTGACGGGCAAGCGACAGCCGATGGCGGGCAAGAACTAGATAGCTCATAGTCGGATATGATTTTTCCTTTGTTGGACTTTGGAGTTTAGGCTTAGACGAAAATGTTACTAGTTAGCACAATATATCAAAGTGCATGAGTAAAAAGTTTGAGAAGAAACTCTAGAGTTTCTACGTGTCGGCGAGTCGTAAAGGGGGCTCGAGCTCCCTTACCCCCTAGCTGCCTCCGTCGCTGGTCACTCAGTTTCAACAGATCGGGACTTCTCTAGCAACAGGCCTCGATGGGCCTTCTCTAGCCCCAGGCGCCGGCGCGCAGCAGGTGGCGACGGCGATGGCAGTCGAGGAGGAGGAGGGCAACGAGTCCTCAACTTAGTCACTGCTTCATGTTTGCCCTTGGTCTTGGATTCTTCTTTAGCGGCCTTTTCATGCTTGATCTGCTGCTTTCTCCTGTTACGAGCATGCTCCTCGCTAAGCACATGGTCTACACCGCAGTACAGGCACTTGCCCATCGTGTACAGTAACCAGCAAGTTCTCTTTCTTTGACATATGTATGAAAAGGTATCACAAATTTTAAATTGCAGTGCATATATATTTCAGTAAAGATCAATGATGTGCAAACAAACCTAAAGATGTACCATAAACTAAGGATAACCATAAGCTTAAGATGCGCCTAAAGGATTACAAAAACATAATTAAAATAAGAATTATAAAATTATTTCTCTCTTCCCACCAATCTCATCTCCCTCTCACACAACAAACAAATTTCTAAGAATTTTTAGCAATTTCTAAGAATTTATACAAAAATCTAGCTATTTATAAGAATTTCCATCGATTTCTAATAATTCTAAACTATTCTTACTATTTCTAAACTAAATTCTAAACTATTTCTAAAATTTTTAAATTATTTCTAAATTTTTAGACTATTTCTAATCTACTTTCTAAACTATTTCTATTTTTTAAAGTATTTCTAAGTTTTCTAAACTATTTTCTAAAAATTTTAAAAATATTTCTATAATTTCTAAACTAACTTTAAACTATTTCTACAATTTCTTAACTATTTTTAAATTATTTCTAAACTAACTTTCTAAACTAAAGCAGCTACAATTACGTGGATCTGAAGTGCTCCGCAAAGACCAGCAAGAAGGAAGGAGAGGGAGAGAGGGTGCGGCTGGCGGCAGCCTCTGGCTCTTTATATAGGGTCGAGGCGACCGCCGTGTGGCACGCTGCCAGGCCCTAACGCTGTGTCATATGGCGTTTGGGACCCTAGCGCTGTGTCATATGGCGCTAGGGTCTCTAGCCCACCGGTAGCGTAGCCCTGTCCCCCGACCGTTGACCGTGTGGGCGTGTGGCACGGCGTTTGACTGAACCTCCATTGTATGATACGACGTTTGAACCCTGCCGCCATATAACACTGTGACAGTTGTATAGATTCGGTAAATTTGCTCTGAGCATTTATTTTTGAAAAATCGAAGTAAAAATATATATATGTAAATTTCAGCATGTCCTAGCCCGTTAGGAACAAGATCAAATAAGTAGAGGAAAAAGTCCTTTCACCGCCCCTCACGTATCACTGAAGTTCTGAAAGGGTCGAGACAATATGGCTTAGAGGAGGGTGAATAGGTCTGCACACAAATTTAAACTTTTTCTGTAAAATGACTGTCAGGGTCCGTGAAAGGATCAAGATGTCGACTAGAGGGGGGTGAATAGTCGAACCTGAAAATCACAAACTTTTTCGCGGTCGTTAGACCAAAGTCCGGAGACTCGGGATATTTTTCCGGATACTCGGGAAATCCGGAGAATCCGGGAAAATGTCCGGACGATCCCGCCTCGCTAAGGGAGAATTAAATCGACAGGATTTAAACTTGCTCAAAAGTAAATCCGTGAAAATGGGTTATGCACCGAAGTGATACAAGCCTGTTTATCCACTTAAAACCTGTAGGAACCTCAACACGAAGTAGATCGGCACCAAACCCTAGATAAGTGTTCAAGCAAGATACAAGCATGCAACAAGATGAACAAGCACAAGAACCACAGGATTTGTTACCGGAGTTCAACCTCACACCTTGAGGTCTACGTCTCCGTTGAGGTACCCACAAAGGGTGGACCTTTACACCTAGGTCACTTTCCTCCCTCTAGCGACCACGAAGATCAAGCTAGAGTTACTTACTCAATGTCGGGATAATACAAACTTCCTTGGGCAGCCACAACCCTTGGATGCTCCAAGGCAACGCCTAGCCGGCTAGGAGCTCAAAGCTCCAAGAGTAACAAACACGAATTTTGCCAACCAAGCGAAGAACTAGGTGCTCTAGAGATGGAAAATCAGCTCACTAGCACTCTCCAAGCCCTTGCTCTCAAATCCTCTTAACTCCCACAACAAATCTCACCAACCGAGCCAAAGGGAGAGAGGGGAGGAGTAAATGAGGTTTGCAACGGTTCGTAACGAAAATGGCAGGGGAGAAGTAAATGAAGGGGTGGAGGGGGCTTTTATACCCCCTCACCCGAATATAGCCGTTGAGGCTTTATGACCCGAGTATCCGGTTAAACCCCGGACTCTCGGGAAGTCCGAGTCTCCGGCAAAAACCCGGACACTCCGGCCTTCCAAGGCCAGCACCCAAGAAAAGATTCCCGTGAATGTGTAGGTGCAAAGGTGTCTCTCATAGGTTTTGTTTTAGCAACTAGAGCACCTGTTCGACTCTTGGAAGACATGATTCCTGTCCCTCTTAATAGTACGGCATTCCTAGGACTCAAATTCAAAAGTAAAAATAAATAAACCTTCTTAGGAATCCTTTTAGAGCACCACTTTCTTTTTGTGTAGTCAACGAGCTGTGCTTGATGCCATACATGATTTTAATACCTGCTCATGGACTAGATAAACTCATTAGCCACTTAGGTGAGTGTCATTATATCACCAAAACCCACTTAGGGGGCCAAGATACTCTTCAATCTCTCGCTTTTTGGTGATTGATGACAACACAAGTAAGTCATATAAGAGATAAACAATGAATATTTGAAGCTTTTGTAATACTCCCCTTAATATGTGCATTCTGATTTTGAATATCAAAGGTCCTATTAGGGCCAATATTTTGCACAACAAGAAAAGCAGGAGGGTATTACAATAGTGGGGTGCTTGTGATGTGCACCAGATTAAAAGGTGAAATGCTCATGACAGATTATGCACTCAATAAAAGAGAAAAGAAATCTGGTGCTTAGAAGTCCGGATTCTCCGGGACAGGTCCGGAGTGTCCGGAAAATCCGGATACTCCGGGAAAAAGTCCGGACTCTCCGGGCTTCAACACAGCAGCAGAAAAACAGACAAAACACAGTTTCATTCTAGCATAAGCTGTCCTTATCAGATAAAAGGCAGATAAAACACCACAAGCACACAAGCAAATGTCTCAAACTCACATAGTCTCACACGAGCGAATATTAGAGTTATTACAAACCGAGTTCCAAATTCAAATTATTACAAGACCAAGTTCATTGTTGCAATGACACGAATAGATAATATCACTCCCCCTTTGGCATCAAGCGCCAAAAAGGAAGTGTAGAGCAGTGGAGTCACTCGGAGTCGTCCTCCTCCTCCTCTTCTTCTTCTTCATTGCCCTCCTCCTCTTCTTCCTCTTGGGCACCTTGGGCGTCCCACTCCGCAAACGGGTCATCAAACTCGGGGAGCTCGCGGTAGGGATCGGTGGGAAGGCCAAGGTGAGACTTGATCTCGATGATGTCGCGCCGGTTCTCATTGGTCTCCGTGGCGATGGTCTTGCACATGCTGAAAATGCTCTTGAGCACTCTCTTGATCATGGAGCCACGGTGCCGACGAGGAGGTGGAGAGGAGGAACGTGCAGCGGGCACATCATCGTGGGACGGAGCTGCACTCGACGATCCAACATACTTACGGCCTTTGGGAGGCCTCTTTGCACGATCACGGAGGTGGCGAAGGGGCTCATGGACAACATCCTTGGGATAGCGGACATTGGTCACTCTCTCAATCATATACATGAGATAGGGGGCATAAGGAAGATGCTTCATTGGATCATTCATGGCCCTCCTCAACTCATTCCAAATGAAGTCAAAGACACAAAAGCCTTCTTCATCCGGTGCCATCCTATTGAGAAGATTGGGAGCAAAATACCTCAAAGCTGTGACATCTCCAATCTTGGGGTCGATAGTGGCACGAAAGAATTGATTGAGATAGTAGTAGTAAGGATTGAGTTGGTCCGCCTTGCCCTCAATGGCCGCATCTCGGCTTGGAAACATAAAGGGGAGCTCCTTGGGCTTGTATTTGTTCTCATTGTGCACGGGGGTGCGCCTTTCATCCTTAGAACTAAGACCCAAGAGCCGAGAGAAGGTCATGTAGTCAATTGTGCACTTTTGGCCTTGAGTTGTCCATGTGATGGTGTTGTCATGAGGATTGAAATAGTAAGAACAATGGAATTGAGCAAGGATTTCTTTGTTCCAATTATACCTAAAGCCCATGATGTCGTAGAGCCCGACCTCCTTGCACTTGTCAATCACTGAGTTGAACACTGTGTTGTTGAGCTCCTCGTAATACTTCCAATCAATATACTTCATTGGCACAATGGGTGCCATGTTCTTGGAGGCCAACTTGGGATTGCGGATCACTGATTGATAGAAGTCCCGGTGGAAGTCACACCAAAACCTAGCCTCAAGTCCCTCTCCCTTGAGATACAAGTAAACATTCTCCTCCCTTTGTTCCCTCACCGCTAGGGAGTTCCTCGAGTAGTCCCTAATCATGTGCTCAGCAAATCCAAGAACTGAGCCTGGGTCCCTTAGCTTGATAGGTGTCTCAACCACTCAGACATTGGGTGGAAGGGTAGGAATAAGTCTAGGAGGGGTTTTAGGACAGATGTGAGCAGCTACTCCTTGCTTATGTTTAGGAGGAACTCGAGTAGGCCGGGCGGCTTTGGTGGATATAGGGGGCTTGATGGCTCTTTTTGGGATGGGGCTTGTAGCGGGATCTCTCTTTGGCTGGCCCCTTTCCATGACGACGAGGAGGCTCGGGGGATTGCTCATAAGTTTCATCCTCAACTTCATCATCATCACTTTCCGTTTGCTCCTCCTCCTCCTCCTCTACAATTTCTTCTTCACTCCCTTCGGCATAGGAGGGAGGAGGGTCACCCCGTCTAGGTCTTGAGCTGCGCTGAGAGCTTTCTTGCCCCAAGGCTTCTTGCACGACCCGAAAAGCGGCGGGGTCATGCCTAGCCTTGGTCCTCCTTTGGGTGGAGGGCTCCTCGTTGCCACGGCTGACCTTCAATCTCACCATCTGGATGGATAAAATGATATGGAAGTGAGAGATTATTAAAGGTGAAGACACGCTGCACTTGTGTTTTAGGGTTGCAGTGCGAACCCCGGATACTCCGGGAAAAAGTCCGGAGACTCCGGATATTCCGGAGACTCCGGGTCCTTCGACCCCGGAGAGTCCGGGTTTCACAGACCGAAACCCTAAATCACAATGCAGTGAACTACGTCCATCCAAACTGAGAGGAAACGCAGATCTAGAGCCTAAAGAGTGTTTCCTACCTATTCCCCACTAGGATACTACAAGAACTATGCTAGGGAAATAGATCGGGAAAGTTCCTTTTGAAAATACCTTGGGAAGAGAGGGAAAAGGACTTGGATCCTTTGAAACTTGAGTAGATCCTTGATCTCCACGCCTTGGAGACTTCAAATCCTCACTCTCACGCGATTTCGGTGGTTGGATGGGGAAATCGCCCAAGGGAATGAGAGGGGGCGATGGGAGTGAGAGGGCACGGTTAAAAGATGAAGTGGGGGTGAAATAGGTTTTCACCGCGGTCAAATCTTATATACTTTTCAAAACCCGGAGTCTCCGGGTCAGGTCCGGACTATCCGGGAAACCCGGAGTGTCCGGCCTCAACCCCGAATACTCCGCTCTCCCTGAACCCAGCGAGCAGATTTTCAAGGAATTTGATTTTGAATAGATTTGGAAGGTTGCTTATATGATTAATGTGAGCCTGAGCAGTATCAACACCTTGGACTAGCCACAAACAAGCAAAGAGAACAATAGTCCAAGTGTTGTACCTAAAGATCCAAATTTTTCAAAACAAATGCAATACAAGCCTTTTCACAAATCTTTTGTTTTAAAAGTCCTGTTCTAGGTCACTCAAACATGTGCATGATCTCAAGCCAAGTTACGAGAATCCAAGATATTTAGCTCACTCCTCAAAGCACAAAACCTTAGTTCATCAAGAGGCTTTGTGAAGATATCGGCTAGTTGCTTATCGGTGCTCACATGACTTAAAGCGATATCTCCTTTGGCTTCGTGGTCTCTCAAGAAATGGTGTCTTATGTCTATGTGCTTTGTTCTTGAGTGGTTTACGGGGTTGTTTGCTAGCTTAATGGCACTCTCGTTGTCACACAAGAGTGGCACCTTGCTAAACTTGCAACCAAAGTCTCTCAAAGTGAGCCTCATCCAAAGTAGTTGAGCACAACAAGCGCCGACCGCAACATACTCGGCCTCGGCGGTGGAGAGGGCAACGGAGTTTTGTTTCTTGGAACTCCAAGACACCAAGGACCTTCCAAGGAATTGGCAAGTCCTGGATGTACTCTTTCTATCTACTTTGCAACCGGCATAATCCGAATCGGAGTAGCCAAGTAGATCGAAAGTGGAGCCCTTAGGATACCATAAACCAAGGTTAGGAGTATGAATCGAGTATCTAAAAATTCTCTTAACGGCCATTAGATGGCACTCCTTAGGATTAGCTTGAAACCTTGCACACATGCACACACTAAGCATAATATCGGGCCTAGATGCACAAAGGTAAAGCAAAGAACCAATCATGGAGCGATATACCTTTTGATCGATGCTTTTGCCTTCTTCATTTAGATCAAGATGTCCATTTGATGGCATAGGTGTTTTGATGGGCTTGGCGTTGTTCATGTCAAACTTCTTAAGCATGTCATGGTTGTACTTGGTTTGACTTATGAAGGTGCCATCCTTGAGTTGCTAGATTTGAAAACCGAGAAAGAATTTCAACTCGCCCATCATAGACATCTCGAATCTTTTAGTCATGATCCTACTAAACTCATCAACCCAAATTTGATTAGTAGAGCCAAATATGATATCATCAACACATATTTGACATACAAACAAATCATTGCTTTGTTTACGAGTGAAGAGAGTAGGATCGGCTTTGCCTATTTCAAAGCCTTTCTTTAAGAGAAAATCCTTAAGGCATTCATACCATGCTCTAGGGGCTTGCTTGCGCCCATAGAGCACCTTATGGAGCTTGTAGACGTGGTTTGGGAGTTGTGGATCTTCAAAGCCCGGTGGTTGCTCAACATAGACTTCTTCGGAGATTGGACCATTCAAAAAGGCACTCTTGACATCCATTTGATGTAGCTTGAAGTTGTGATGAGTGGCAAAGGCTAGGAGTATACGAATTGCTTCAAGTCTTGCCACCGGTGCATAAGTTTCTCCAAAGTCTAAGCCTTCTACTTGAGTATAACCCTTTGCAACCAATCTAGCTTTGTTCTTGGTCACCACGCCGTCTTCATCTTGTTTGTTGCGAAACACCCACTTGGTTCCAATCACATTTTGTTTGGGGCGTTCCACTAAGGACCAGACTTCATTCCTAGTGAAGTTGTTGAGCTCTTCTTGCATTGCCATCACCCAATCAGCATCTCCAAGAGCATCTTCAACCCTAAGAGGTTCCAACATGGAAACAAACGAGTAATGTTCACAAAAATTTGCTAATCTTGAACGAGTCGTTACCCCTCTACGAATGCTTCCAAGTATGTTGTCAACGGGATGATCCCGTTGAACACTTTGTCGAACTCTTGGATGTGGGTCAGACACTTCTAGTTGAATCAAGTCCTCATCTTCTTGACTGCATTGTGACGTTTCAAGCAGAGGGTCCGAGTCTCCGGGTTTATCTCCGGATTCTCCGAAAATCCGAATCTCCGGTTTTTGCCCCGGATACTCCGGTTGCGCAACAGGGACGGATCTCGCCGCATCTTCGATTATGCGGTCCTCATCATCTTCTTCTTGAGGCTTGATCTCTCCAATGGCCATCCTCCTTATAGCCTTTTTCTCGCGGTACTTCCTTGCCTACACACAATTCATCAACTTGCTCCTCTTGAGAGCCATTAGATTCATCAAACGTCAAGTCACACGTGACTTCAACACAACCGATGGTTTTGTTGAGGACACGATAGCCATGAGCGTTTGAGGCGTAACCAAGAAAGATACCTTCATCAACTTTAGATGCAAAATTAGAGCTTTTGGGTTTCTTGTTGAGAATGAAGCACTTACAACCAAAAACTCTAAAGTAAGAGACATTGGGCTTTTTACCAATTAGGAGCTCATATGCGGTCTTGTGGCGAAGCTTGTGAAGATACAAACGGTTGATAGCATGACACGCCGTGTTGATTGCTTCCGCCCAAAAACTATCCGAAGTCTTGTACTCATCAAGCATGATTCTTGCGGCTTCAATAAGAGTTCTATTCTTCCTCTCTACAATCCCATTTTGCTGTGGAGTGTATGGGACGGAGAGCTCATGACCAATGCCTTCTTCATCAAGACACTCTTCAATGTTGGTGTTCTTGAACTCGGTGCCATTGTCACTTCTTATTCTTTTGATCTTCACATCAAACTCATTTTGGGATCTTGTTGCAAATTTCTTGAAAATTTCATGAACTTTGCTCTTGTCTTTCATAAAGAATACCCAAGTGTACCGAGAGTAATCATCAACAATGACAAATCCATACTTGTTTCCCCCAATGCTAACATAGGCTACCGGACCAAAGATATCCATGTGAAGTAGTTCCAATGGCCTTGTGGTCGATACAATGTTCTTTGCGGGATGAGGAGCACCAACTTGTTTTCCGGCTTGACAAGCACTACAAATTCTATTTTTCTCAAAATGAATGTTTGTTAGTCCTAGGATGTGTTCCCCCTTTAGAAGCTTATTGAGATTGTTCATCCCAACGTGAGCTAGTCGGCGATGCCAAAGCCAACTCAAGCTAGACTTTGCCAATAAGCATGTATCAAGTTGGGCTTTATCCGATGAAAAATCCACCAAGTAAAGCCTTCCCTTGAGTTCACCCTTACAGGCAACGGAGTCATCGCCCCTTCTAAAGACGGTCACACCCTCATTAGTGAACAAACAATTGTAGCCCATCTCACAAAGTTGTGAGACGGACAACAAGTTGTAGTCCAAAGATTCAACCAAATAAACATCGGAAATTGAATGATTGATTGAGATAGCAATTTTACCAAGACCAACAACCGTTCCTCCACCATTGCCTCCAAAGGCAATGCTTTCCGTAGGATTTTCAATCATATCACAAGATGTAAACATTTTCTTCTCTCCGGTCATATGATTTGTGCATCCACTATCAATCACCCATTTTGTTCCACCGGAGGAATATGCCTACAAAACAAATTATGCTTGTGTTTTAGGTACCCAAGTGGATTTGGGTCCTAGAGTGTTAGTCACAAGAATCTTGGGCACCCACACACTTCTTTTTATCATTGTTCCTTTCGTGTGAGGCCCTACATACTTGGCAACCACCTTACCCTTGTGGTTCCAAGTTAACACATAATCGGCATAAAAGCTATCTTGTGATGCATGAGGTTTGGGCTTCTTGATTGACTTGTTTGGCTTTGAATGTGATGCTTGTGAGGTTACTTGGGTGCTCTTGAACTTGATTGGAGTGTTGTATCTCACTTGATTGTCATGCTTCTTGACACCCATTTGCTTCATTCCGTGCACCACATTCCTTGTTCCCATACCTTTGGTGTGGTGGTTCTTGATGAATGGGATGGGGTCTTTTGTACCTTGTTCTTGCTTACCAAGCCCCTTCCCATCCTCAAAGCCAAACTTCTTCATGTAGCTTGACCCAAAACCTTTGGTGTGGTTTTCAAACTCACCTCTCTTGGGTTCTTTCTTCTTTTCAATTATAAGGGAGTTTGACAACCTAGCAATTTCCTTTCTCATGGCATTCATCTCGGCAACATTAGTAGCACAAGCATTTATATCAAATTTATAGCATCTAGAACAACCTTTGCTCGTTGATGTTTGAGATTTTGAGAGAGCATCATTAGATGAAGTTGTAGCATTGTTCTTGAGGTTGTCAAGTTGAACTTCTAATGCTATGTGACTAGTCTTTAAGCTATCAAAGCTCTTTTGAAGTTCAAGCTTTTCATCCTCAAGTTTCTTGCAAGCATCCTTAGCTAGGAAGGATTCCCTAGTTAATTCATCTACCAACAACTTATCTTTAGCTAGGGATTTCTTGAGGCTAAGAATTTTTTTCTCCTTTTCCTTGAGCGAGTCCTCTTGCACCTTGAAACCCTTCTTTTCAATTACAAGGGCATCCTCAAGAGCAATGGTTTTCTCCCGCTCAAGTCTAAAGAGTTCTTCTTGCACCTCAAGAGTGCTAGTCCCATCTCTATTCTCAATTTCTTTCATTAAAAACATGATTTTCTTAGTGGCCTTGTTACCAAAGCTAGTGATCATTTTTTCAAAATCGAAATCATTTTCACTATCATCATCTAGGGGAGGAGTAGGAGTGTCTACCTTGGAGCCCCTAGCCATGAGGCAAGTGTGGGTGAAGTCATCTTCATCATCGGTGAGATCTTCAAATAATGATGACTTGTTGATTGGTTCCTTAATGGTTATGGTAGCAAGACCGGCTTCTATGTCGGAGTCGGAGCTATCATCATTTGAATCCCATTCTTCACCCAAATGAGCTTCACCAACTTCCTTTCTCTTGTTCTTGTCAAACTTGTTGGTGTCTCTTCTTCTCACCTTTATGTTAGGGCACTCCGCAATGAAATGTCCCTCCTTGCCACATCCAAAGCATGGTCTCTTTGAGGTTCTCTTGGTCTTGATCTTGTCCTTGTCCTTGTTCTTGTTGAGGAAACCACTTTTCTTGAACATTTTGTTGAACTTCCTTACAAAGAGAGCCATTTGTTCGGGGATCATGTCCATGTCACTATCTTCATCATCATTTTCCTCGGCCATGATTCTTGAGGTTGATGAGCTTGACCTTTTCTCCTTGCTAGATGCTTTGAGGGCCACTCCCTTGTTCTTCTCAAGTTGTTCATGCATCTTTGACATCTCTTGTGAGAGATTGGACTCCTTGACGGTGATAAGGTGTTCTTCCATTCTTCCAATCACATCCGCCGGAGTGAACTTGTTGAATCCTCTCTTTTCTCTTATGAGAGTAGGGAGTTGAACATCCCTTGCCATGTACGCGGAGAGGATCTTGTCAACCACTTCTCTTCTTCCCCATCTTGTACTTCCAAGTGATTTGATCTTGTTGATGATCTTGTTCAATCGGTTGTACATTTCTTGTGGTGATTCATCGTCCTTGATGACAAACCGGTTGAGCTCACTTTCTAAGGCTCGGATCCTTCCTTCCCTTACTTGCTTTGTCCCTTCATGATTGATGAACAAGGTGTCCCACACTTCTTTGGCGGACTTCAATCCATCTACCTTGTCATATTCTTCGGCCGTGAGTGAACTCTTGATGATGCGGATGGCTTGATAGTTTCTTTGTATCTCATTTGCTTGATCTTGAGTTAGCGTCGCATCACCACTTGGAAATGTAATACCCCTATTCACAACAGTCCAAAGTGCGGGATTCACCACCATCAAATACTCCTCCATCGAGTTCTTCCACTTGGAATAGCCGGTTCCATCAAATTGGGGTATCTTCCCAATTGTCACACCCGATTTTCCGTAGAAAACCGAATGCATCTCATATGTGTGCCGGGATCAAAATTTCACACATATGATGGACTCATGAGTGTAATATCACAAGACACTCGCTCAAAAACGTACGTAAAAGGTTTATTAACTTTTATTACACTCACGATGGTAGACACGAAGGTCTTTACACGAACAACGATAACTATGAAGACGCAACTCCATCTTCATCTTCCACAAAGCTTCGATCCGGTTGATCGCATCCTCGAACTCCTCGTAGTCGGTGAAGTACTCCACTCCGGATTCTTCTCTCGAACAACGTAAGCAAGGATGAGTACACTTATGGTTGGTACTCGGCAAGGCCACAGGAATAACCGAAAGCAATATTAATCCATCTTTAAGTTCAATTAATCATGTGAGGGTCCGGGCCGCTCTTGACCGTGAGCACGGCCGATCGATCGCCTTAACACTCGCGAGGTTGCACACTTTTCCCACGGCTCGCGTAAAAGTTCCAAAGAACTTTGAACCCAACCACGCATGTGCCGATCGTGCACAATACCACACTTCCGAGGTGTGATTGCATAGGGACGCTACGAAGCCTTTACAAAGATATGCAAAAGACTAACGACCCGCATAGTTACGGATCGGGGCGGACCATAACCCTCCCTAGTGGTCGGCACCTTAGCAAAGGCCGCTACCCCAAAAGGACCGGCTATACCCCCGCAACCCGGATCCCCCTCTCGCTCCTTTCGGAAAAGGGCCATCGGATCAATCGCACACCTAATTAATTGGCTAAGCCGAGCCATATGGACCGTGGTTGCACCGTTTTCCCGGGTGGTTCTCCATGTTCCGATTAACTTATAGTGTTCTTGATTAAAGCATAGGTAGAAGGGTGGTTAGGGTCACTTGCCTTTCTCCAACGATAAGCTACTTTCCTTATCTGCAAAGCTCTGCACTTGAACTTCCTCGAACGGCGTGTTGGCTACGATCATGCAAGAAAACATACAATAAATAAAACAATACATCAAACATTACCAAAAGACTAAAACAAGCTTTTAGAAATGACGGGCTCGAAGAGACGATCGCGTGGATACCAAGAACGCGTAAAACGGAGCTAGGATGGAAAAGTTATGGCCGAAACAAGGTTCGGGACTAAATTGTGATTATCCGAAAGTTTTAGGGGTTTCTCGCAAGATTTCGGGGACCTAAACATAAATATGTGTGAAACTAGGAGGTCTAATATGTAAAAGGTTAAGGATAGGCTATTAAACATGAAAACTATGGAGATCGGGGGCCTAGATATAAAAATCGGACCTAGTTGTAAGGCTTTTATATAGGTGGAAGGATATTTTTGTAAATTCCGAAACATCGGGGTTCTTTACGCAAAACAGCCAATGCAGCCGGCGGGTGGACCGTGGCGGCGACACGTGGCGGCTCGCGGTAGGGCCGTGGCCGACGCGGTGATGATGTCGGCGTGACGCAAGCCGTGGACCGCGCTCGGTGGACTCGGTCCATGGTCCACGGTGGACCGACCCAAGGGGTATGGTTCGCTTTTAATCCGAGCCGTCCGCCGGATCGGCGCGGCTACGGTGGCTTGTAGGCGATGAGCGGCGGCGGCGGCCCGGCCGGCGGCGGCGGCGCGGCGGCGCCGGCGGCGGGGCTCGCCGGCGATGGCCGGAATGCGCTCCGGTGCACCAAAACGCGCGGGAAAAATACCAGAACGAAGAGGAGAGCAAGGGGAAGATTACCAGGGGCTCGGAGGGAAGGGAAATGCGCCGGTGAAGCGGATCGAGGCGGCGCTCCGGCGGGCGGGCGGTGAGCTCGGGCGGCGGCACGGTGGAGGAGTGGAGGAGGGAGGAGGAGTGGCGCGGGGTGTAGAGGGGGCCTTGGGGCACCTTTTATAGCCTGGAGGAGGAAGAGGAGACGGCGCGGTGAGGCGGTGGCGGAGCTCGGTGGCGGCGGCATTAATGGCGGCGGCGGTTTCGGAAGGGGAAGGGGAGGGGCGGGGCGGTGGAGGTGGGGGGTGGCGTGAATGCGGCGACGCACTAAAGGGGAGGAGACCGACGGGCGCGGGGACGGGGAAGGCGGCGCCGGGGAGAGGGAATGCCGGCGGCGGCGCGGGGACGAAGGGGCGCGGCGCCCGAGGAAGAAGAAGGCCCCGACAGGCGGGCCCCCCGTCGGTGGCCGAGAGAGAGAGGAGAGGGAGGGAGGCGGCCGACGGGTGGGCCGTTGGGCCGGAAGTTTAGATGGGCCGCGAGGTTGGGGTTGGGCCGGTAGGTTAGTTTTCTTTTTTTTTCCTTTTTTTTTCAAATCCTTTTTAAACCAATTAAATTCAAATCTTTTTCAAATCAAATTTTAACACAAATTCACCAACTATTTTAAGACTTTTAGAAAAACCTTTTAAACAAGTTTTCAAACATTTTTAAATTCAAACTTTCATCATTTTTTTTAATTCAAACTTTTACACCAATTTTCACAAAGTTTTTTTCACAATTAATTTAAGGACTTTTTCACAAATATTTTTAAGACTTTTCACAAGTGTTTTTTTTAAGATTTTTTTTTAAAATCACACCACAACCAAAACTCATGCATTTCGACATGATGCACAACCACTTGATTGTTTCTAATTGTTAAATGATGTTTAATTTAATTAAAGGCAAATTTATTTATTCAAATTTTATTAAATCCTTAGAAAAATAAAACTAAGCCATGTTGCTAATAATATTTTATTGTGATGGAATTTTCGGGTGTTACACCAATGTGGCTAGAACCCGATGGATGGTTAAAGGATAAGCGAGAATAATCGAAAGAGGTTCGAGTGTAATCCCTTGATGGTCGATGAGCGGAGCGGGTGGATCTTGCATCATCGAATTCTTCGTCCTCACTATCGGAGGACTCATCACCTCTTTCGGGCGCTTGATGACCAGTGCTTGCACCACGCGTGTTGTCTCCTCGAAGGGGAGGAGGCATGCCAACAACATTGTTGACGGGATCACCTTCGGCGAAAGGCGTGGCTTGATCATTAGGATTCGACATCTTCTTGACTCCAAGCGGTTAGGCTTCAAACACGGAGCACCAGGCTCTGATACCAATTGAAAGGATCAAGATGTCGACTAGAGGGGGGGTGAATAGTCGAACCTGAAAATCACAAACTTTTTCGCGGCTGTTAGACCAGGTCCGGAGACTCCGGATATTTTTCCGGATACTCCGGGAAATCCGGAGAATCCGGGAAAATGTCCGGACAGTCCGGCCTGCTAAGGGAGAATTAAATCGACAGGATTTAAACTTACTCAAAAGTAAATCTGTGAAAATAGGTTATGCACTGAAGTGATACAAGCCTGTTTATCCACTTAAAACCTGTAGGAACCTCAACACGAAGTAGATCGGCACCAAACCCTAGATAAGTGTTCAAGCAAGATACAAGCATGCAACAAGATGAACAAGCACAAGAACCACAGGATTTGTTACCGGAGTTCAACCTCACACCTTGAGGTCTACGTCTCCGTTGAGGTACCCACAAAGGGTGGACCTTTACACCTAGGTCACTTTCCTCCCTCTAGCGACCACGAAGATCAAGCTAGAGTTACTTACTCAATGTCGGGATAATACAAACTTCCTTGGGCAGCCACAACCCTTGGATGCTCCAAGGCAACGCCTAGCCGGCTAGGAGCTCAAAGCTCCAAGAGTAACAAACACGAATTTTGCCAACCAAGCGAAGAACTAGGTGCTCTAGAGATGGAAAATCAGCTCACTAGCACTCTCCAAGCCCTTGCTCTCAAATCCTCTTAACTCCCACAACAAATCTCACCAACTTTGAGCCAAAGGGAGAGAGGGGAGGAGTAAATGAGGTTTGCAACAGTTCAGGACGAAAATGGCAGGGGGTAAATGAAGGGGTGGAGGGGGCTTTTATACCCCCTCACCCAGAATATAGCCGTTGAGGCTTTATGACCCGAGTATCCGGTTAAACCCGGACTCTCGGGAAGTCCGAATCTCCGGGCAAAAACCCGACACTCCGGCCTTCCAAGGCCAGACACACGTAAGTGCAATCAAGCCCTATGAGGGTTTTGGTGATGTTGACCACACAATTAAAGAGCTAATGAGCCTTTGAGTTTGTTGTGCGGCATAAAGTTATTATCACAGTGCAAAAGATTAATTGGAGACCCCTCAACTTGTTGCAAAAAGGGTTGCCTATGCTACTTGGAGGAGTTTATTTATTTTATCTTTTGAATTTGAGTATAGGACAATCCGTACTATCAAGAGGGATACTAATGGTGAGTTAGGGTGGTTTCAAGTGCTCATGATCCATCTTTCCTAAACCTTAATCCTCACCCCAAGGGAAGTAACTGCCGTGTACTTGCTTTGCCTCTCGTCGTTTGTCGTTCGGAGGTTCCGAAGATTTTCTCGGAGGTTCCGACCGTACGGGCTACGATCCGCGAGTTTTCAAAAGTCGGAAGTTCCGAGATTTTTCTCGGAGGTTCCAAACTTCGGAATATAGCCGTTATCGTTCGGATCCGGGGGTATTTATACCCCACGGTCCCCAACGGTTACCTTCTTCCTCCTCCGGCACGAACGCCGTTCCTCACCGTTTCTCTCACCTTGCATTCACTCCTAACCTACTCTCTTCCAAATCCTTGCCTAGCATTGATTGAGAGTGGTTGCTTGAAGTGAGTTAGTGAGCCAATCCCTTCTCCCTTGGTACTTGAGCACTTGGAAGGACCCTAGCAAGCTTGGTGGATCTATTACTCTTGGAGCCTTGCTCCTAGACGGATAGAGGTTCTTGGAAGCTCTCCAAACCGATTTGTGGAAGCTCCAAGGTGTTTGTATTACCCCTTGTGATTCTAGTGGAAAGCCTCCACCTATTACCCAAAGTGATAGGTGTGAGAGAGGAGTTGACCTTTGTGGTCCGAGCCTTTGGTGGCCTCCTCAACAACGTGGACGTAAGCAAGCCTTTGTGGCGAGCCGAACCACGGGATAAATCTTTGTCTCTTGCGTGTTCTCATTTACTTACTTGTTCATGCTTGTGCTTGACTAGATCTATTAGGGTTTGCTCCCGATCTACTTTGTGGTGCCTTGCTAGCTTGTACTTTGCTTAGAAATCCTCTTGCTAGGTCCTAAGTACCTCTTAGAATTTACTAGATCTGGTTTCCATCAAGTTTCTTGCAGCTCTTGTTATTTGTGCTCTGTTCTAACAAACTGTCGGAAGTTCCGAGTTTATTCTCGGAGGTCGCCTCGTTCGGAGGTTCCGAGAATAATCTCGGAGGTTCCGAGGTCCGACACTTGTTTTCGCAAAAAAAAGTTTAAATTCGTGTGCGAGCCTATTCACCCCCCCCTCTAGGCCACATTGCCTCGATCCTTTCAATTGGTATCGAGCAGGTCATCCTCGTAAACACCTAACCGTGTGAGGATATGGCAAGTGATGATGACAAGCACGAAGAAGAACAAGTTTGAAGACATACCAAGCGAGGGCCGAAAGTGATGCCTCGGAAGTGGGCGATACATCAACTCAAGAGAAGTTTGAAAAGCTCAAAAAGGCCGTGAAGGAAAGCTCAAAAGATGGAAGCAAGAAAAGCAAGAAAGAGAACAAGAAAAAGGAAGAAGAGGAAGAAAAGAGGAAAGAAGACAAGCAAGCAAGAAAAGAAGAAGAAGAGAAAGAAAGAAGAGAAGAAAAGAAGAAAAAGAACACCTTCACCATCTCCATCACCATCCTCATCATCCTCATCGTCGTCCTCATCTAGTGAGAATGGAGATGATGATGATGAGTACTACGGCACAAGAATTCCCAAGCGAACAATCAAGCCAAAGTCAAAGTCTAAAGCAAAGAACGACTACAAAAGCGTATCCTTTAACTATGATTCTTTGGATGTCAAATCCAAGGATGAAGTGACTATTCCCCTTGGCAAATTACCCCAATTTGATGGGACTAATTTTGCTAAATGGAAGCATATGATGAAAGCTTATTTAATTGGCTTAAGCTTGGAATTGTGGAATATTGTGTGTGTAGGTTTTGAAGATCCCAAAGATTTTAGGAACCTCACTCCAATTGACCGACGCAACATTAGAAGGAATGGTCAAGCTACAAGCATACTCCTTAGTGCTTTGAATGCCCAAGAGTATAACCGTGTTAGTGGACTTGAGATTGCCAAGGAGATTTGGGACATTCTCCACATTGCACATGAGGGTGTTGACAAGGTCAAGAAATCCAAGATCAACATATTGATGGCCGAGCTTAATAGATTTACTATCTTTGATGGAGAGGGGCCACAAGAGATGTTTGATAGGTTGATGGTCATTGTTGGAAATATAAGAGGTCTAGGTGGTGATGAGCTAGATGACCACTTTGTTGTGAAGGTGATGTTGGAAGCTTTTGCACCAAGGAACCCTACTCTAGTCACCTTGATTAGAGAGAAGAAAAGATTTGAGGAACTCTCTCCAAATGATGTTCTTGGTAGAATTCTCACACATGAGCTCATGGACAAGGAAATTCAACATAGAAAGAAGATTGGGGAGTTGGAGGCTAAGTTAAACAACTTGAAGGTTAAAGAGGTGGCTCTCCACTCTCACAAGTCAAGCAAACCCTCCTCCTCATCCAAGCACACCACTTCTTCCAAGCCTCTCAAGTCAAAGTCCAAAAGGATGGAAGTAGTGAGCTCCACAAGTGATTCAAGCGAAGATGAAGATGAAGGTTCTCATGTTGAGATTGGAGACATGGCCTTGTTTATGAAGACCTACAAGAGAGGGTTGAAGAAGCAAGGGTACAAGTTTACCAAGAGGAAGTTTCCCAACAAGAAAAAGAGAACTTGTTACAATTGTGGAAGTACCGAGCACTTTATTGCTTGATCGTCCCAATGAGAAGAAAGAAAACAGAAATGACAAGGGTAAAGGGAGCTACAAGAAAGATCAAAAGCCACATTACAAGAGAAGACACTATGGTGGTGAAGCCCACATTGGTCATGAATGGAACTCCGGGGATGAGAGCTCTAGTGAAGAGGAAGGGAAGAAAGTTGCAACCGTGGCTATCAAGAAGCTTCCCTCCATCTCAAGATTGTTCAACAATTTGACCGATGATGAAGAGAGCACTTCCATCCATTGTCTCATGGCCAAGGGTGAGAAGGTAAAAACTGCCCCAAAACCCTTTCCTCAACCTAGTGATGAGTTGGAAATGGACTCTAGTGATGATACTAGTGATGAAGAAGCTAACCAACTTGTTCGTAAAATGGATGAGCAATCTAGGGATTTTATGGCTAAGCTAATAGTTGAACTAGAGAAAAGCCAAGACACCATTATCTCCGATAGAAGTGAGATTGAGACTTTGCGCTTGGAAATCAATCAAGCAAAGAGTGTCATAGCCACTCTCAAGGAGGACCTTCTTGTCACTTAAGCTCAATGTAATTCTCTCAAGTTGAGGAATGAAGAGCTTGAGGAGCAATATAGCCTCCTTTGGAGTAGCACCTCACATCCCTCGAAGGTAAAAGGCAACTCTAGTGCTTCTACTAGCAAGGGCTGTGATAGATGTTATAATATTGATATTGAATCTTATGCCACTAACCTTGCTAACATGGAAGCTTTAAAGAAAGAAGTTGCTAGGTTGAACTCAATCATAGCTAGAGGGTGCATGGGTGAAAAAAACAAAAGGCCAAGATTCACCAAGAGGAAAGTGTTAGAGAAAAGCAAGAATCCAGGCTTTGGATATATTGAAGGTGGCAGGACCAATGAAAGAAAAATCATCAAGGAAAAAGAATGCCTTGAATTCAAGAGTTCCGGATTTCCGTTCACCCGCACCCGGAGGTTCCGACCTCCAAGCCCGAGGTTCCGAGTCCGGAAGCCCCGAGCGACTCGGACAGTCCAACTCGGAGGTTCCGAGAAAATTCTCGGAAGTTCCGGAACTGCAAAGACAGGACAAAGAAAAGGAGTAAAACTCGAAGCAGGCATGGTTCCGGGGCCTCTAACACTTGTATGCAGGTTGAAAATCATCCAATGGTGCCTAGAAGAAACTTGAGTCCCAACAAAAGCAAAGCCCATGCATCTAGAGACATACCTCCTAGCTATGTGTTGAGACGCAACAATGTTGGTAAAGTTGTTGCCACGTATGTTGGAAATGAGTCCAACATATATGTGAAAAGATCACTATGGGTTCCAAAAGTTTTGGTTGCTAACGTGGAAGGCCCCAAGTCAAATTGGGGACCTAAAAGAAGGAACTAAATTGTTTTGTAGGCATACTCCTCCGTGGTTCAAGTTGGGTGCTTGACAGCGGATGTACACATCATATGACCGAGAAAAGAGTATGTTCTCATCCTATCTCCATTTGGAAGGACCAAGGGAAACCATTGCATATGGAGGGGATACTAAAGGAGAAGTCATCGGTGTAGGTGATATCCCTATATCTCAAAATTACTCAATTACAAATGTTCTTCATGTTGATCCGTTGGGTTACAATCTATTATCGGTTTCACAACTTAGTGAGATTGGTTTTGATTGCCACTTCACGGATAAGGATGTGTCCATCATAAAAAGGGAGGATTCCTCTATTGTCCTCACGGGTCGCTTGAGGGGGAGGCTTTACCTAGTTGATCTCAACAAAAGTAAAGTTTCTCCCAAGACTTGTCTAGTGGCAAAATCTAGCATGGGTTGGCTTTGGCATCGCCGTCTAGCCCATGTTGGCATGAGGAACTTGGCCAAACTTTTGAAAGATGAACACATCCTTGGACTAACAAATGTACATTTTGAGAAAGATAGGATTTGCAAAGCATGCCAAGCCGGAAAGCAAGTAGGAGCACCTCACCCACCAAATAGCATCCTCACTACTTCAAGCCCATTGGAGCTCATCCACATGGATCTATTTGGACCGGTGGCCTACATAAGTATTGGCGGTAACAAATATGGCTTGGTTATTGTTGATGATTATTCTCGCTTCACGTGGGTGTTCTTTGTGTTTGACAAGAGTGAAGTGCAAGGAAAGGTGAAGACCTTCATTAGAAGAGCACAAAGGGAATTCGGGCTACCAATCAAGAAAGTGAGAAGTGATAATGGCTCGGAGTTCCGGAACACCTATGTTGAAGAATTCCTTGACGAAGAGGGCATAAAGCATGAATTTTCAGCACCTTATACCCCTCAACAAAATGGGGTGGTTGAGAGGAAGAATAGAACTCTTATCGAGATGGCAAGAACCATGTTGGATGAGTACAAGACTCAAGACATCTTGGGCCGAAGCTATCAACACGGCTTGCCATGCAATCAACCGCCTCTATCTTCACAAGTTTCACAAGAAGACCTCCTATGAGCTTATTACCGGTAAAAAGCCCAAGGTGTCTTACTTTAGAGTGTTTGGGTGCAAATGTTTCATTCTAAACAAGAGGCCCCGAACCTCTAAGTTTGCACCAAAGGTTGATGAAGGATTTCTTCTTGGTTATGGTCCAAATGAGCATGCTTATCGAGTCTTCAATCTAACCACCGGGAGGATTGAAGTCACGGTAGATTTGACCTTTGATGAATCTAATGGCTCTCAAGTGGAGCAAGTTGATTTGAATGTTGTAGGTAAAGAGAAGCCATCTTGTGAAGCAATCAAGCAAATGGCCATAGGTGATGTTAGACCGGTTGAGGCACAAGAGGAAGATGAAAACCAAGCACAAGCCTCAACACCACTCGAAGGGCCGAAGCCACCGGTTCGGGAGCATTGCGGACTTCGGAGGTTCCGAGAATTTCCTCGGAGGTTCCGGAACCGACATCGGAATCCAACCTCCGAGAAATTCTTCGGAGGTTCCGGGTCCGGAAGTTCAACACAACAAGACAACCCGAACCAACGGACCGATCGCAAGGGGATGTCCAAGCAAGTACATCTGAGCCCCAAGCTGATGAAGATGATGAAGATCAACCTCTACACCAACCTCTTGGACCATCACATCCTCGTGTACATCAAGTCATTCAACGGGATCATCCCGTTGACAATATTCTTGGGAGCATAAGGAGAGGGGTAACAACGCGTTCTCGTCTTAAGAATTTTTGTGCATTTTACTCGTTTGTTTCCTCTCTTGAACCAACCAAGGTAGAGCAAGCTCTCGAGGATCCGGATTGGGTGATGGCTATGCAAGAGGAGTTGAACAACTTTGAAAGAAACCAAGTGTGGGAGTTGGTAGAGAGACCAAATACAAACATCATTGGCACCAAATGGGTCTTTCGGAACAAGCAAGATGAGTTTGGCGTTGTGACTAGGAACAAAGCAAGATTGGTTTCTCAAGGATACACCCAAGTTGAAGGGCTAGACTTTGGAGAAACATATGCACCGGTAGCAAGACTTGAAGCAATTTGGTTTTTACTAGCTTTCGCTGCCCATCATGACTTCAAGCTCTATCAAATGGATGTTAAAAGTGCATTTCTCAATGGACCACTCTCCGAAGAAGTATATGTTAAGCAACCACCGGGTTTTGAAGATCCCAAGCGTCCTAATCATGTCTACAAACTCCATAAGGCGCTCTATGGGCTAAAGCAAGCACCAAGAGCATGGTATGAATGCCTTAAGGATTTCTTGCTTAAGCAAGGCTTTGAGATAGGCAAAGCCGATGCTACTCTCTTTACTAGAAAAGTTGATGGTCATATTTTTGTGTGCCAAATATATGTCGATGACATAATATTTGGTAGTACTAATGAAACTTTTTGTGAAGAGTTTAGTAGGGTGATGACAAAGAGGTTTGAGATGTCCATGATGGGTGAGCTCAAGTTCTTTCTTGGATTTCAAATCAAACAAGCTAAAGAAGGGACGTTCATATGTCAAACCAAGTATACAAGGGATATGTTAAAGAAATTTGACATGGACAAGGCAAAGCCCATCAAGACTCCAATGCCTACCAATGGACACATGGACCTCAATGAAGAAGGGAAATCTGTGGATCAAAAGGTATATCGCTCCATGATCGGCTCTCTTCTTTACTTATGTGCATCTAGGCCGGATATTATGCTTAGTGTGTGCATGTGTGCTAGATTTCAAGCTAACCCGAAAGAGTGCCATCTCATGGCCGTAAAGAGAATCTTGAGATATCTAGTGCATACCCCTAACCTTGGCTTGTGGTATCCTAAGGGCTCCACTTTCGATCTACTTGGCTATTCGGATTCCGACTATGCCGGTTGTAAAGTAGATAGAAAGAGTACATCGAGGACGTGCCAATTCCTTGGTAGGTCTCTAGTGTCTTGGAGTTCTAAAAAGCAAAACTCGGTAGCCCTTTCCACCGCCGAGGCCGAGTATGTTGCGGCCGGCGCATGTTGTGCTCAACTACTTTGGATGAAGCAAACCTTAAAAGATTACGGATGTCACTTTTCCCATATCCCACTTTTGTGTGACAATGAAAGTGCCATAAAGCTTGCAAACAACCCCGTAAGCCATTCTCGCACAAAACATATAGACATCCGTCATCACTTCTTGAGAGACCACGAAGCCAAAGGAGATATCGTTTTAAGTCATGTGAGCACCGACAAGCAACTAGCCGATATCTTCACTAAACCTCTCGATGAGTCAAGGTTTTGTAGTTTAAGGAATGAACTAAATATTCTTGATTCTCGTTGCGTGGTTTGATCTCTAGCATGCCATATTTGTTTGCTTCAAATCTGATTAGTATTCTCTCGAAAAATATTGTTTGAAAAATGTGTGTGAAAACTCTATCTTAAAAGTTTTTCAAAATCTATTTTCCTTATCCCTAACTTGTCTTAAGTGGCTATAGTTGTGTGTGTGATTGCTTGTTTTCTAGCCACTTGAGTCAAGGGTACCATGACCTAAGTATCTCAGTTGATAGAAAGTTCAAAATCTCAAAAGGAGTAGAAGCTAGCTGTCTCTGGAATTTAATTTTTTTCGGAAGCTCCGAGAAAATCTTTGGAGGCTCCGGGCCTCAGAAGTTCTGAGAAAATCTTCGGAAGCTCCAATCTTTACAGACTTAGCGCTCAGTCTCAACCGAAGGGAAGTTAAAGGGAATAAAAGAATCTTCGAAGGATATTCTTTACCTAGGGTAAACCGTCCTCCCCTTCACCGCGGTCAAACACTCGGATCTAATTTTCACCGCTTCTCCCTCTCTCTCTCTCCCGACGCGAAACCGCAACTCGCATCCATCTCCACCGCCTCACCGCCGCCGCCTCCCTCGTCGCCGGTGACCGCACCTCTTGCGGGCTACCCGCACGAAGCCGTGCCACCCTTCTCGTTCGTGGGACGCCGCTGGGGAGTGCCAAGGAAGAGGTCGCCTTGGATCCCGTACGGAGAGGAAGAAGAAGGCTCCAATCCGCACCCGTTCCGGTTGATTCTCTGGTGTGCACAAGCGTTGAAGATCTTCATCGTCCTTCTCCTTGATCCCAATCAAGGTAATCGATGGCCGTATCCTAACCCTAACCCTAAATTCCTAGATCTACATCTTTGTTAGGGTTCTAAATCTTGGAATCCGTAGAATGTTGCCTATCTATCCCGTTCCCGAATGCCCGTGTTGCAAGTAGAGCTAGGTTCGGTTGAAAGTTGAATCAAATGTGAGAATGCAAGTAAGGTTGACGAGAGGCTCGGAGGTTCCGAGAAAATTCTCGGAGGTTCCGAACCCCGTAACCCACTGTAAGCTGACCTTGATTCAAAGTTCCACTGAACTTCACTTCACCCGTAACATTCTTTTTCTCTTGTCCTAGCTAGATTGAGTCATGCTTGCTTTATTGATCAAAATTCAGTTGAAAGTTGAATCAACAGAACTGTCCTCTGTCAGTACACTGACTTCGGAGGTTCGAGAATTTTTCGGAAGCTCCAACCTCCGGAGGTTCCGGAAACTTTCTCGGAGGTTCCGATGTCCGTATTGACAAGTGACGGACGTGATTCAAAATTCCACCGAAAAGAAATCAATTGAACATCATGCCGATCTTGTTCCTCTATCCTTATCGGTTCTAATCCCACTCTTATCTACCGCTCACATGTCTCTCTAACGGATGTCCGGCACTCCTGTGGACAAAACATACACCAAGAGGCGAGAGGCCTCCTTTTGAGACACCCGCCGGTGAGAGGGCTTTCAAGTTAGCGGCAAGAGCAACGGCGAGGGGCGGTGGCGGCGGAGGAAAGGCCACTCCTAGGAGGGGCAGAGGTGGTAGTTTGTCAGGAGGCAGAGGCTCTGGGTCTACTGCCCATGTGGATGACAATGGAGGGACTGAAGGCAAGACCATTCCTATAGAGCTAGAAGATGACATGCCCCTAGGAGAGATAGACTCAACCTATCTCAAGTACCACAAGGGGCTACTCAAAAGGCATCCTCCAACCAAATATGACAACTCTGTGTATATTGAGCACACCAACTATGATGGAGCTGGATTCTTGGTCAAGAAAGCAAGAGAGGAAAATCCCTATGTGAACCCCAAGATGGCGGCCATTGATTACGGATTTTGGTCCGTCTTCCACTTCAAATTCTATGAAACCTGTCCTCAACACCAAGATGAAGTTAATCAAGATGAAGTGGATAGATTTCACCCATTTGGAGGCGCAGAGGAACCCGTCAAGGAGGAGGTGCTTTGGATTTGGTTGACAAGTATGTGACGAACCGCACAAAATAGTTCCGTATTATCGCCTAAGCCCTGTCCACGTGGCCATTAAGCAATAATAAAGAACTATTCTCGTCGCTTCCGCCGGTAAAGCCCGTAAATCACATACAACAGGATCGCTGATATGCGCTAAGCCCACACGAAGGCGGGACCAGAGTACAACATTACATTACATTAAAGGTTCACAAGTTCAACATTATTACAAACCAGGTTTTTAGTACATAAAAGTAAAAGTGATTCAGAGTTTAAACAGCGGAAAGTAAACTAACGCGTGATACACATAGGAGGCCATCCATGCATATCACTCATCATCATCGTTCTCCCAATCAACCTCCCATCCCTCTGGAATGACACCAGGCCAGAGAGGATTACCTGAAATCAACAGATTAAGCAAGGCTGAGTACTAATACTCAGCAAGACTTACCCGACAAAAATAAAGTAAGACTAGACATGCAAGGCTTTTTGGCTTGTGGGTTTGTTTTGCCAAAAGCGACTAAGAGTTGATCCTTACTCTCATGTTTTAGCTCAAGTTCTAGTATGTTAACCCTTCTATGTGAGCACCTGCACTAAACAAGCATGTTGTGCAAACAATATTAAACAGGTAACAATATTAATCCGAACCGTTCCATAAATAAACATGGGGTAGCCAGTGGTCAAGCCGACTCAGATAACGGCGAGTGACCGACGATCGATCGATTTATATCCTTGCAAGGTAAACCCAAGATACACGGAAGAAAGTAGACCAAGTGCGGTGTCTACCCCAACCAAGCGGTTCCCAACATCCCACGAGTTTAGGATCGGACGCTACAAACTGCGGTACACGGTTATCCGGAGGGTCTAACCCGACCGATCCGGACTCACACACTATACCACGGGTAGCTAGCCCGAGACACATCCCAAGCGGGTAGCTAGAAAGATCCCGCCCCGGTTCGGAAGGTACTAGGCTT
Source organism: Cenchrus americanus (assembly GCA_947561735.1). Lineage (NCBI taxonomy): Eukaryota > Viridiplantae > Streptophyta > Magnoliopsida > Poales > Poaceae > Cenchrus > Cenchrus americanus. The sequence goes on along the minus strand of OX387244.1, from coordinate 48,513,796 downwards.
ACCGGGTCCCATTCCCGACAAGTACTTGGTACGTTCAATAGCTTAGGACCAAGCACAATGCTACTCGGTCGAGACCGAACCCATTGCTCTTACCACATGAGCGAGTCATTTTAACCAACTTATGATTCCAACATAAATAACCTATATCTCGCGAGCAATGAGTTATTACTCGACTTCTACCGTATCCTTAGAGCATGGCACTAGCGTTCCTAACATACTAGTAAAAGAGCATAGGAGTCCTAAGGATCATGCATCTAGGTTTCAAAGCAACTCCTGAAACTTAAATGCACAAAGTAAAGCATAAAGCGCTGATAAGTAAAGGACATGATTTTTAATTTAAAAACATGGGTTAGATGAAACCGGTGCTTGCCTTCCTCAAACTCAGGCACCCAAACAAGCCTTTGGCTCTTCCGGGACTTTGGTCCGGTCTTGCTTCGCACACTCAACTGATTCACCTCTCCGCTAGCTGCTCCCTCCTCCTCCTGGGTGAGTGTGTACGTCCCGTCGGGAAGATCTACACGGTTACATGCATATGCATTCGATTATGGTGAAGGTGGGAGAATTATCACAAAACTAACTCTTGTTGGACACATACACCCAAATATTGATATCTTCTCATATAAATTATTAGGGTGTGTGATAAATAACAAAACACTATTTTGATGGTGATTGTGTGCACATCTAAGCAATTTAAGTTACTTAACTTCACCAAACAGCAAGGGGTGTGTTTAATTTAATAAAAACAGAAACAAACATGATTTTACCATTTAGCACATTTAATTTCCATTTCTTTCTTTAATTATTTACAACAAGCCTTTCTACCATAAATCCAAATTAAATCAAAAACACTTCCAATGAACCTAATCTTTTTGCACACAGCAACATATGCTTAATTTAAGCTCTCACACCAAAATTTGGCCTAAGATCATTTATAAATTAATTTATACGAAAAAGACAAATCTCAGCCTAGTAAATCAACATTAATTCATATAAAAAGATTTAATAAACTTTTTGATCTCAACTTTCTCCTACAGGTCAAGTATGCCAAAAATGAGTTTCTGACCAAGGCATGGTTGCAAATTCAATTTATTTTTCAGATTTTGAATTTAAGCTCCTACACAAGATTAAATCCAAAACACCTAGTAAACAATTCCCTAAATTCACATCCATCACACCAAGGGTACTAATCATCAAGTCAAAGCCCTAGGGTGCACTTGTGCTCAAAGAAAAGTTCATTAAAGCTGCTGTAAAAAAGCATCAAACTTATTCTAGCATAAAGCTTAAATAAATCATATATGAAAATATATGCATAAAAAACATGCAAACTTTTGCCACAGATCTAGACATGAAATAAAGAGCAACATATCCAAAATTCAAGTTCATAGAATGTGTATATTTTAAATCACACTAAAAACACTCCAAACTGAGTTTGAATTTTTAATTCAAAAACTGTACAGAAAAACCCTATACATGTTTTCTAGAAAAGATAGATTTCTTCACCGCGAAACCAACAAAATTGGTTTTGCATTTTTCTGATTTTGCTACGATTTTTAATGATTTTTCGAAGTTGCTGCTGTAACCCTAAAACGACCTTTACAGCCGGGTCCCTGGAAACTTGCATAAATCTCCCTGGAAAGAACGGGGAAGACGCAATGTAGTCCCCGGGCGCACCGGCTGGCGGAAAAATCCAAAGTCCGGCGAGCTCATCGCCGGGATGGACCGGGGAAGTGGTTGGGATTGACAAGGGGCTCACCACGATCTCGTTTTGGGGCTTGGACGGGGTGGATACGTCGCCGGCGGGCGTCCTTGGCGGTGATGCGGTCTGCAGCCGCTGGGCCACCGCGCTCCGGTGTAGAGGCGGTCGTGCTCGGTGTAGGCACGTCCCAGTGGTTGGGCAGCGTCGCTGTGGTGCTGAGGAGGTCCGGTGGAAGGAGAAAGACGGGAGAAACGCGACACGGAAGGGCGGGGCCGCCGACCGGGCCGGCTCGGCCGTGCCCAGCAAGCGGCGGCGGCACTGAAGCGGTGGCGACGGCGTGCGAATGAAGAGCCGGGCGAGCTGGCGCGTAGAGGGGCGAGGACAACGAAGTGACGTCGTGGCGCCCCAAGCCGGTTCCCCCTTAAACTCAAGCCCCGTCGGCCGGCCGCGCGTACGCGCGTGACGCGGTGCCCGCCGCGTCCCCGGGCGCGTGGCACGCGCATGCGTGCGGTTCGTCCCTCGCGCGCGGTGTACGGAAGGAAGCGAGGTGGAGAGTCCGAGGTCGAGTGCGGGTCCATAGCGGAGACGTCGGGGCGTCCGTGCGCCGAACCGAGCGCGCGTGGCACGTGGCGGCGCGGCCCCGAATCCCCCTCGCGTGCGCTCTGGTTCGGCAGTACGACGTTGACATCAATTCAACTCCGGATGCCCTGTTTCGAAATTGCATAACTCCCTAAAGTGACAACTAACTTCAAAATCTCCAAAAAGCAAAGTTGTAGAGGAGCTATAGACCTACAACTTTCCCAAAGGGCAACATATGTTTTGATCAACGGTTTGCCCGGGAACGTCGGCCAAAGTTGCAGTTTTTCCACGGCTCGAATTACTGTTCACAGCGCAGTCAAACCGATTTTTGGCCAATTTGCACTCAAAATTGGAATGTCCGCCAATTACGAAAAATGTGTTCCCGGAAATAACGAACAACTTTCGTATTGGCCGATTTTGAACTTCTATAGTGAAATTTGGAGAACGCGCAAGAAAACCATTTCAGCCTTTAAAGTAGATCTAGGGTTTGACCGTGATTAGGGATTTTGACCGAGGTCTTTTGTGCAAAAGTGTGACCAATCACATCAAACATGCTTATGAACCAATTAAATATGATTAACACAACTAATTGAGGTATTTACCTTTAATAAACACCTAGGGTGTTACAAAGTATAGGATGAGGGACATCATGAGTTTCAAATATGATTGGAACATAGAGGTTTTAGCTCGGTTTCATGCCACATTCTTCCATGAAGACAACAAGGAGACCATTCACCTGGATGACGGAAGGAGTGCATTACAAAATAGATTTCCTCACTTTTGCTAGGTTGTTTGGGTTCGGCAAGGAGGACAGGGAAGCGATATTATTCATTTTGAGGCCCACATGAACCCCAACAAAATTCTTTGCGGCTTATGAGTATGAGGAACTGGCTGATGGCTCCACCACTGCTCTGAAATCAGTGTTCTATGTGCTCAATAATATGTTCAGGGAAACCATTTACCCAAAAGGGGGCAGTGACTCAACAAGTCTTAGGAGGTTTGCACCAAACCTGCTGGCTAGGCTTCTTTGCGCCGGAGCTAGGCCATTCTCTGTGAGCGAGATTTATTTGGTACAATCCGGTAGAAGTGACGAGAGAGTGGGAAGTGCAACTTGCCCTATGCCCCTTATCTTATGTACATGATAGAGATGGTTTCAGGGGTCAGCTACAAGAAAGATGTTGAGCATGCATCCTATCAAGTCAAGCAGTGGCAGCATCAGAAGAAGCAGCACATTGTGGAAGAGCATATTCTTAAGAAGGCCGGCACCAAGCCATCCGGATCTGCTCCGGCGGTAGGAGAAGAGGGATCCGCAAGGCTCCCATGCCTGGCCGGTCCGCACTAGCCGAGAGGGATGGTTAGGGACACCCGGAGGTGCTGAGATGGACTTCCCATCGGCTTTTTGAGCTCGGGGAAGACATGAACGGTTGCTAAAGCACCGGGGGCTGTCCTTCGATGCCATGCACCATCCACCTCCTCTCTTCCCCGACTTTCCCGCAGTACACCACCGGTGAGGATGAGGGTGAGAAGGAGCTCGCTACTCCCATGGGCCGAGGATACTCCTGCTGCCCACTTTGCTTTGCGGATGAAGAAGATGAAGAACCACTTGGTGCTAAAATGGCCAGGCTGAGGAAAGAGGCTGCTGGCAAGAAGGCAATGGGGTCCTCATCTGGTACAAGACTCAGGAGAAAGGCCGCTGCTGGGAGGCCTGTCAGAAGACCCATAGATCTGTCATCATCTGGCTCTGACCTTGGCTCCGACAGCACTGTCCCTGAAGCAGAAGAGGAGGAATCTGACTTCAGTGATGAGGAGTGACTTCTCTAGGTTCTGTTCTCACTTCCTCTCTTCTCGTTCTTTCCTTTTGTTAAATTGTTGACAAAGGGGGAGAGATGAAGATTGAGAAGCATCCGAAGACACGGAGCTCCTTCCGGTGGCCCTCTAACCACGAAATTCTTTTGTTCTTTTGGTGAGATGAGAGTGCTAACTTCTCTCATAAACTCCTATTTGGTAATTTGGTGAACTGGCTGTAAAACTTTGAGCTTGCCTCTGTTGGCAAGCGGGGATCGGTCATGGTTGTATGGGATTTGCAAAACTTTAAAACCTTTGTGATGGATGTAATAGGGCTAGATGTGTTGAATGCTTGTTATCCTTATCTAGCTGCTATTTTACGGTCTTATCCGTTGTTTTGCTCGTGTGTTAATGTTATCTCGTTGGAGTATCTGTTGCAGACCTCGGAGGTTCTGAGAATTTTTCCGGAGGCTCCAACCCCTGGAGGTTCCGGAAACTTTCTCGGAGGTTCCGAACTCTGCTAACAGATAGCTCTCTGAGTGTTTTCACATGGCATATGCATCACGTATTATCTGCTACACTTCTTTTGCACCCCTCGATGACTTGAGTACAACTTTCTTGTCACTTTTACTCACAATGTATGCAATTTAATTGTCGGTTATGACATTTTTCCCTATTCAAAAGGTACATGCATACATTGAGGGGGAGACTTGTACTCAAATCATCAAAAGCTCAATCTTTCAAATTAAATTGTAAACTTTAATTGGGTTGTCAACATTTACCAAAAAGGGGGAGATTGTAAGTGCAATCAAGCCCTATGAGGGTTTTGGTGATGTTGACCACACAATTAAAGAGCTAATGAGCCTTTGAGTTTGTTGTGCAGCATAAAGTTTTTATCACAGGTGCAAAAGATTAATTGGAGACCCCTCAACTTGTTGCAAAGAAGGTTGCCTATGCTACTTGGAGGAGTTTATGTATTTTATCTTTTGAATTTGAGTATAGGACAATCCGTACTATCAAGAGGGATACTAATGGTGAGTTAGGGTGGTTTCAAGTGCTCATAATCCATCTTTCCTAAACCTTAATCCTCACCCCAAGGGAAGTAACCTGCAACTGCTTTGCCTCTGCTGTTTGCTGTTCGGAGGTTCCGAAGATTTTCTCGGAGGTTCCGACCGTACGGGCTACGATCCGCGAGTTTTCAAAAGTCGGAAGTTCCGAGATTTTTCTCGGAGGTTCCAAACTCGGAATATAGCCGTTCTTGTTCCGGATGCGGGGGTATTTATACCCCACGGTCCCCCAACGGTTACCTTCTTCCTCCTCGGCACGAACGCCGTTCCTCCTTTGTTTCTCTCACCTTGCATTCACTCCTAACCTACTCTCTTCCAAATCCTTGCCTAGCATTGATTGAGAGTGGTTGCTTGAAGTGAGTTAGTGAGCCAATCCCTTCTCCCTTGGTACTTGAGCACTTGGAAGGACCCTAGCAAGCTTGGTGGATCTATTACTCTTGGAGCCTTGCTCCTAGACGGATAGAGGTTCTTGGAAGCTCTCCAAACCGATTTGTGGAAGCTCCAAGGTGTTTGTATTACCCCTTGTGATTCTAGTGGAAAGCCTCCACCTATTACCCAAAGTGATAGGTGTGAGAGAGGAGTTGACCTTTGTGGTCCGAGCCTTTGGTGGCCTCCTCAACAACGTGGACGTAAGCAAGCCTTTGTGGCGAGCTGAACCACGGGATAAATCTTTGTATCTTGCGTGTTCTCATTTACTTACTTGTTCATGCTTGTGCTTGACTAGATCTATTAGGGTTTGCTCCCGATCTACTTTGTGGTGCCTTGCTAGCTTGTACTTTGCTTAGAAATCCTCTTGCTAGGTCCTAAGTACCTCTTAGAATTTACTAGATCTGGTTTCCATCAAGTTTCTTGCGGCTCTTGTTATTTGTGCTCTGTTCTAACGGTACATCGGAAGTTCTGAGTTTATTCTCGGAGGCTGCCTCGTTCGGAGGTTCCGAGAATAATCTCGGAGGTTCCGAGGTCTGACACTGTTTTCGCAGAAAAAAGTTTAAATTCGTGTGCGGGCCTATTCACCCCCCCCCCTCTAGGCCACATTGCCTCGATCCTTTCGGCACCAAAGAAAAGATTCCCGTGAATGTGTAGGTGCAAAGGTGTCTCTCATAGGTTTTGTTTTAGCAACTAGAGCACCTGTTCGACTCTTGGAAGACATGATTCCTGTCCCTCTTAATAGTACGGCATTCCTAGGACTCAAATTCAAAAGTAAAAATAAATAAACCTTCTTAGGAATCCTTTTAGAGCACCACTTTCTTTTTGTGTAGTCAACGAGCTGCGCTTGATGCCATACATGATTTTAATACCTACACATGGACTAGATAAACTCATTAGCCACTTAGGTGAGTGTCATTATATCACCAAAACCCACTTAGGGGGCCAAGATACTCTTCAGTCCGGAACTTCCGAGATTATTTCTGGAACCTCCGAACGAGGCAGCCTCTGAGAATAATCACGGAACTTCCGAGAACTGTTAGAACAGAGCAAATCTGAGATAAACTGCGGATTACTTGATGAAAAACAGATTTACCAAATTCTAGGAGATACTTAGGATCTAGCATGAAGATTTCTAAGCAAAGAACCAGCTAGGAAGCTACCACAAAGTAGATTGGAGACAAACCCTAATAGATCTAGTTAAGAACAAGCATGAATAAGGATAAGCAAGCTTATAAATCAAAGCACACACGAGACAAGATTTATCCCATGGTTCAGCTCGCCACAAAGGCTTGGTTACGTCCACGTTGTTGAGGAAGCCACAAAGCCTAAGGACCACAAAGATCCACTCATCTCTCTCACCTATCGCTTTGGGTAATAGGTGGAGACTGTAACACCCCAGGTGTTTATTAAAGATAACTAACTTAATTAGTTGCGTTAATCATGTTTAAATTGGCTCATAAACATGTTTGACATGTTTTGTCACGAATTTGCACAAAAGACCTTGGTCAAAATCCCAAACCACGGTCAAACCCTAGATCTCCTTTAAGGCTGAAATGGTTTTCTTGCATGTTCTCCAAATTTCACTATAGAAGTTCAAAATCGGCCCATATGAAAGTTGTTTGTTATTTACGGGAACACATTTTTCATAATTGGCGGGCATTCCAATTTTGAGTGCAAATTGGCCAAAAATCGAGTTGAACGTGCTGTGAACAGTAATTGGGGCCGAGAATTCTGCCAACTTCGGCCGACGTTCCCGGACAAACCATTGATCAAAACATATGACGCCCTTTGTGAAAGTTGTAGGTCTATAGCTCCTCTACAACTTTTATTTTTGGATATTTTCGACTTAGTTGACAGTTTTGAGAGTTACACAATTTTGAAACAGGGTAACCAGAGTTAACAAGGCACTGCCACCGGCGTCGCTGCGCAGCGTGTTGTTCACGCGCGTGCGTGCTCGCAGTCTGGCACGTCTACGTGGCGTCCCCACGGACGTCCGGCGTACGGACTCGTCGCGTCCGTCACTGTGGAGCCGAGGGTGGACTGACTGCAGAGACTCCACCCGTGGCCGTGCCGTACGCCGGTGCGGGCGGTCGGGCGCGCGAGCCGCGCCACGCGCCGACCGCGCGGTCCGCCCCGGCCATGCCGCCTCCCTAGCGCACCGCCACCGGCCGGGCCGAGCGCTAAAGCCCCCGCGGCCGCCCCCAAGCCGGCCCGGCCTCCCTCACCTCGCATCACTCGCGGTATTTCGCGCCGCCGTAACCCGTGCACGCGGAGCGAGCCGCCGCCCCGCTCTCCCGGTCTTGGCCGCCGTAGGGCGCGCCTCCCGGCACAACCCCCTCCACCGCTTCCCTGTAGCCCCGCTGAAGCATCCCGAGCAGCACGTGGCCGAGCACGACCGCTCAGTTCACCGGAGCAGGAGAAGAGGCGGTCTTCAGATCCACCGAGCCGCTAAGGACCCCCTCCGGCGCCTCCTCCGACCTCTGTACCGCCTCAAATGGGACCCTAGGTGAGCCTACACCACTTCCCCGCCCTTTCCCGGCCAAGTTCGGCCTCCTCCTCACCGGATTCCGGCCATCTTCATCCCTGTCCGCGGTCTGGACCACATTGCGAGGTCTGAGGTCTTTCTAGGGGCTGGAACGCAAAACCCGGGAACTTTGTTCGTAAGAAATCAATTTTCGGATCTAGGGTGTCCAGGCTGAACCTTTGAAAAATTGTTAAAAATCGTAGAAAAATCAGAAAAAATGCAAATCCAATTTTGTTGGGTTCCTGGTGAAGAAACCTATCTTTTCTAGAAAACATGTATAGGGATTTTCTATGCAGTTTTTGAATTAAAAATTCAAATGCAGTTTGAAGTGTTTTTAGTGTGATTTAAAATATACACATGCTATGAACTTGAATTTTGGATATGTTGCTCTTTATGGCATGTCTAGATCTGTGACAAAAGTTTGCATGATTTTAATATGTATATTTTCAGTTATGATTTATTTAAGCTTTATGCTAGATTATGTTTGATGCTTTTTATAGCCCTTTAATGAACTTTTATGTAACCACAAGTGCACCCTAGGGCCTTGCCTTCTTGATTAGTACCTCTGGTACGATGGATGTGATTTTAGAGAATTGTTTAATAGATGTTTTGAATTTAATCTTGTGTAGGAGTTTAAATTCAAAATCTGAAAAATAATTTGAATCTGCAACCATGCTTTGGTCAAAAACTCATTTTTGGAATACATGACCTGTAGGAAAAAGTTTAGATCAAAAAGTTTATTAGATATTTTTATATGAATTAAAGTGTTTTACTAGGCTGAAATTTTGTCTTTTTCGTATAAATTAATTTATAAATGATCTTAAGCTATATTTTGGGTTGAGAGTTTAAATTAAGCATATGTTGCTATGTGCAAAAGATTAGGCTCTTTTGAGGTGTTTTTGATTTAATACGGATTTATGGTTTTAAAGCTTGTTCAAATTAATTAAATAAAGAAATAGCAATTAAAGTGTTAAATTGTGAAATCACATTTGTTTCTGTTTTTATTAATTTAAACACACCCCCTTGCTGTTTGGTGAAGTTAAGTAACTTAAATTGCTTAGATGTGCACACAATCACCATCAAAGTAGTGTTTTGTTTATCATCACACACCCTAATAATTTCTGTGAGAAAATAATAATGTTTGGATGAATGTGACCAACAAGAGTTGGTTTTGTGGTAATTCTCCCACCTTCACCATAATCTAATGCATGTGCATGTAAACGTGTAGATCTTCCTGACGGGACATACACGCTCACCCAGGAGGAGGAGGGAGCAGCTAGTGGAGAGTTGAATCAAGTTAGTGTGCAACAAGACCTGGACCAAAGTCCAGAAGAGCCCAAGGCTTGTGTTGTGCTGAGTCTGAGGAAGGCAAGCACTGGTTTCATCTAACCCATTTTATAAATTAAAATCATGCCCTTTACCTTTCAGTATTTATGCTTTGCTTTGTGCATTTAAGTTTGAGGAGTTGCTTTGAAACCTAGATGCATGATCCTTAGGACTCCTACGCTCTTTTACTAGTATGTTAGGAATGCTAGTGTCATGCTCTAAGGTCACGGTAGAAGTCGAGTAATGACTCATTGCTCGCGAGATATAGGATGCTTATGTTGGAATCATAAGTTGGTTAAATTGACTCGCTCAGGTGGTAAGAGCAATGGATTCGGTCTCGACCGAGTAGCATTGTGCTGGTTTAAGCTATTGAATGTACCAAGTGCTTGTCGGGAATGGGACCGGTAAGCCTAGTACCTAATGAACCAGTGCGGGAATTTTATCGCTACTACTCCTGAGATGTGTCTCCCGGTTTTCTCCCAGTAGTGCAAGTGTGATCCTGGACGGGTCGTGTGAGGGCGTTCCAGTAACCTTGTACTCAGGACTGTAGCATCTTTTCCTAATCTGGGGAATGACGGGAACCGCCTGGTTAGGGTAGACCCCGCATTTGCTTTTATTTGAATTCTTGGGGTCTACTTCTTCAGTGTATCTTGGGTTTACCTTGCAATGATATAAATCGATCGATCGTCGGTCACTCGCCGTTATCTGAGTCGGCTTGACTATTGGCTACCCCATGTTTATTTATGAAACATTTTGGATTAATATTGTTACCTGTTTAATATTGTTTGGACAACATGCTTGTTTAGTACAGGTGCTCACCTAGACTGATTAACATACTAGAATACGAGCTAAAACTTGAAAATAAGGATCCACTCTTAGTCGCTTTTGGCAAAACAAACCCACAAGCCAAAAAGCCTTGCATGTCTAGTCTTATTTCATTTTTGTCGGGTAAGTCTTGCTGAGTATTAGTACTCAACCTTTCTTAATTTGTTGATTTCAGGTAATCCTATCTGGCCTGGTGTTATTCCAGAGGGATGGGAGGTTGAATGGGAGAACGATGATGATGAGTGATATGCATGGATTGCCTCCTATGTGTATCATGCGTGTAGTTTACTTTCCGTTGTTTAAACTCTGAACCATGTTTACTTTTATGTATGAAAAACCTGGTTTGTAATATTAAGTACTTATGAACTTGTGAACTTTTATGTAATGTAATGTTGTACTCTGGTCCCGCCTTCGTGTGGGCTTAGCGCATATCAGCGATCCTGTTATATGTGATTTACCGGGATTTACCCGGAGGAAGCGACTTAATAATTCTTTATTATTGCTTAATGGCCACGTGGACCGGCCTAGGCGATAATACGGAATTATTTTGGGCGGTTCTGTCACAGAGACATTCCACTAGAATCACAAGGGTAATACAAACAGCTTGGAGCTTCCACAAGTCGGGTTGGAGAGCGTCCAAGAACCTCTATCCGTGTAGGAGCAAGGCTCCAAGAGTAATAGATCCACCAAGTTTGCTAGGACTTCTCCAAGTGCTCAAGAACAAGGAATATAAGGTTTTGCTCACAATCTTACTTCAAAATCTACTCTCAATCAATGCTAGGCAAGGATTTGGAAGAGAGTAGGTTTGGAGTAAATGCAAGGTGAGAGAATGAAGCTAGAACGGGTTACTGTTCGGGGGAGAAGAGAGAATGAACATTGGGGGACCAAGGGGTATAAATACCCCAGATCCAGAACAGTAACGATCATATTTCAAATTTCGGAACCTCCGAGAAAAATCTCGGAACTTCCAAACCCTGAAATCTCTGCTGACTGTAGCCCGTACGGTCGGAACCTCCGAGATAAAACTCAGAACCTCCGAACAAGGAAACAACAGGGGCGAAACAACAACAGGTCTCTCTCCTTAAGGTATGGGTTAGGATTTAAGATAGATATTCTACGAGCACTTGAATCCACCCTAACTCACCATTAGTATCCCTCTTGATAGTATGGATTGTTCTATACTCAATTTCAAAAGATAAAATAAATGTAAACCTCCAAAGAACATAGGAATCCTTCTTCATGTTATTGAGGGTCTCCTTTCTTTCTTTTGCACCTGTAAAACATTCTTATACTGCACAATAATCTCAAAGGCTCATTAGCTCTTAATTGTGTGGTCAACATCACCAAAACCCTTATAGGGCTTGATTGCACTTACAAGTTCAACTGTCATCCCTCATCTGAAAAATCGGGTATCTGTCGTCCCTCAACTATCTATACCGTTCATTTTCGTCCCTCACTAGTTTTGATGGTGGTTTTGGATGATGTGGCAGTGGGCCCAGCATGTCAGGGGTGGGCCCCACACGCATTCTTCTCCCTTCCTCTTCTCCTGCGCCGACTCCTCTCCTCCTCCACCACCATGCCATCGCCTCCTCTCCTCCCCGAGCTCCTCTCCTCCTCCACCACCACGCCGTCACCGCCTCTTCTCCTCCTCCCTAAGCTCGTCTCCTCTTCCTCCAACACGCCGCCACCTCCTCTCCTCCTCCTGCAGCCGCCGCTGCTGACGGTCGGTGAGGCGACAGACAATCTGGCGCACGCGGTCACGATGTCCAGGGAGGGCTCACGGTCGAAGGGTGGTCGGTGTCGGCACGACAGTACTCGAGCTCGTGCCACATCTGCAGGAGCGAGGACGACGCGGTGGGCGAGGTCGCCTGCGGGCGCGGAGGTGGCCCGGTGAGCGAGGAGAGGAGGAAGGAGGACGGGTCGAAGGTGGAGATGGGGTGGAGGCGGCCTCGCGGTTGCGACACTCGACCTCACGCTCCATGGAGGAGAGCACCTCCTCGCGCCTGACGCGCAGCCCAGCGGCTGAGGAGGCACGACTCCCGCCATGGCCGCCGACGGAGGGTAGAGCAGGGGGCCAGGTAGAGCGGGCGGAGCATGGGGAGGAGGAGAGGAGGCGGCGATGTGGTGGCGGAGGAGGAAAGAAGACAGAGACGACAGAGGCGAGGAGCCGACGAAGGGGAAAAGGGGAGGAGAAATAAAAGGCCGTGGGACCCACTCCTGACACATGGGGCCCATGTCACATCATCCAAAACCACCATCAAAACCAGTGAGGGACCAAAAATGAACTGTATAGATAGTTGAGGGACGACAGATACCCGGTTTTTCGGATGAGGGATGATAGTCGAACTTCAGTGATACATGAGGGACGATGAAAGGACTTTTTCCATAAGTAAACATTTGACCCAATAATTTTTTTATATATTTTTCTATCACAATTTTGCAAAAATATATGGTCCGCCAGAAATTTTGCAAAACTATACATCTGCCGCCGTGGCCCACAGCATCAGGGACTTAACGTCGTGGCCCACGACGGTAGGAGCCACCAGTAGTGGGTCCGTAGTCTTACCGACACAAGCCACGGCGTTAAGTCCCTGACGTCGTGTGCCACGGCGTTAGGTGCCTACCACCAGGCGGCAGCGTGGACCCCAGGTAACGCCACGAGCCACGACGGTATGTATGGACTTACCGCCGTGGGCTGCGGCGGTAGGATTTTTTTATTTCAATTTTTGAAGCATTGATAAAGTGACGAACCATTAATAGTTAACGATGAATTTAGATAACGATTACAACATTTGTAATGGCATGTGCGACACAATTACCCTAACTTTGTGCTGCTGCAGCTAGTTCTAACATGCCTTAGGGAATTTAGATAAACGATTACAAGCATTGTAGTCTAGTCGTACGAATAGTACCCGGAGAACTCGGACATCATAGACCCGCCGGAGTGCTGGGAGGACATCTAGTACCCCGACGGGGTGGAGTTGGATCAGATGGTGGCGGGGGTGGAGTTGCTGGTGGAGTGTTGTCCTTCTTTTCGTGGCACAGACAACAATAGTACTCGTCCTCACAACCGGTGTTCGTCTTCACCACCATTGGTCCAGTCACCAGTCCGTCGTTGTCGTTGGTAGATGTCGGATCTAGAGTAGCTAATGCCGACGCGAGTTCTTGCCTCAGGTTGAAGATGACAACATCCTCGAGGTAGTTGATGTACTCTTGATACAGGTGATTAGCTGGGGGATCCACCCATTGCAAGAAACCACAATTATCTGGTTGTTCGGAGTGACTCACAGAAAACACACCCTATGTGTTCACTATTTGGTGCAGTTCACAGAAAACACACCCTAGTACGAGTTTTACTGTTTGCATCTGAAATGCATGTAAAATCAAGTTCTCAAAGATACAACCCGACTGTAGAGAATGATGAAATGAAATCAAATTTTTTTACGGATACAGTAGCACTTGACGTCAATTACTCTACGTCTACTGGGTACAACGGGGGTATTTCCCCTTCCTCGTAGCATCCGACCCAGCTTCTTTAGCCCGACGAGCTCTCTCCCTCTTCATCTCTCTATCTGCTTCACGGGCCGCGGCCGCTTCACGTCCTTTGATCTCCCGGCGATGCGAATTTCCTCCTGCTGCTCTTACGTTTTTCTTTTTGTTTTTCTGCCTCAACCATTCTTTGCCACCTCTCACGTGCTGAACGACCAGTCTCATCGACGTAACGTTTATCTTGTTCATATTGCTCACAATCTAGCCACTACATAAAATCACAGAGAGGAGGTGAAGTCTTTCAGAGCTACACTAAAACTATAATTTTGCTAAGCAGATCTACACTAAAACTATAATTTTACTTAACAGATCTACACTAAAACTATATTTTTGACTAAACAGATCTACACTAAAACTATGTATTTACTAAGCAGATCTACACTAAAACTATGTATTTACTAAGCAGATCTACACTAAAACTATGTATTTACTAAGCAGATTTACACTAAAACTATATTTTCACTAAGCAGATCTACACAAAAACTATTAAGTATCAGAGTATTACCTCTAACTAGATGAAAAACCGATAGAGTTTCGCACCTTCACCACCTCCTCCTCGATCCCTTCTCCTCTTCCCCCTCTCTTTCTTTTTTTCGAATTATTATGACATTTTCACCTGAATTTCGATGTTATATAGGCAACCAGACCTTAGCGATGTGGCCCACGGTGCTAGTAGGCCTGCTGACACCACGGCCCACGACGCTAGAACATAACGCCGTAGCCCACGACTATATGCTCCTAACGCCATGAGCTACGGCGCTATGTCTGTCCAAACACTAAGGGCTCACTACTGGGCCACGGCGTTAAGTCCCTGACGCCATGGGTCACGGCGGCAGATGTATAGTTTTGCAAAATTTTTGGCGGACTATATATTTTTGCAAAATCGTGATAGAAAAAATATAAAAAAAATCCTGACCCAAGAAGCCTCTTGGGCTGGTCCTCTCCCAGCCCCCGATACAAAAGGCCCGATACAAAACTACATACGGCCCGCCCATCCTTCCAACGTGGCGGCCGCCGGCCGGCCGGCCGCGGCGATCCATCGCCGCCCGCGTCTCGTCACCCCCCGACCTCTCCTGATTTCGTCTCCCGGCGACGCACCGCCAGCGCTACCACCAAATCCGCCGCCGCCGCCCCCATCATCCTGCGCGGCTGCGCCCCACTAGGTAACTCATTAACCACTTCACCCTCTGCCGGCATTACCTCCTGCGTCGCGTCGCTTTGTGCTCACGCCGCCCTTTCGCCGTCCTTTTTCCCCCTTACCCGCTCGGCATCCCCCGATGCGAAACCTGCGGCTGAACTCCGGCTCACGTCGCGCCGCGGGGAGATTGGGGCTGGACGGCTGGTGCACTCATCCGGACGGTGAGGTTGCTGTCCGGGAATCAACGTGTCGTTCTCCGCTCTCTCTCAATTGGTCGGTACTCGCACCTTTCCTTTTTCCTGCTCCCTACGATGCCGCTAGGAGGGAATCGGTACTGAGTTTGACACCAAACCAATCTAGGGGGAGCATGACGGCTAAGTCCGTGTGATCTTTATTTTCTAGTACTCGGGTGAAAAAGATCGCTCCAACTTTAGGTGCTAGTTAAGCTTCTAGTGCTCGGTTCTATTGTCTACACATCATGCATGGATAGGAGTAGCTTGCGTGTACAGCTTCAAAATCTGGAGGGGTGACTTGCAGTGAGAATGGGCTACTGAGTTGCAAAAGATCATACTGTGTTTGCTTACTATATATCGTGCATCTCAAAATCTTGCTGAATGTTTGGTTATCGTTTATTGGTTATTGTTTATTCGTTTTAGTGGTTATAACCCTCACCTCAAAACTTACCTCTGAATGTGTTTGAGCCAACAGAAGAGGTCATTTTCTGATTTATGGGTAAATTTTGAAAGAAGACAATTGGACAAGTTGGTGCCTTCTAGGTGAGAACAGAAGGCCTACTAACATGCCAAAAAGCAATCAAGCATAGACATCAAACAGAACTTAGAAAGCATCTAGGTTCCTTTTTGGAGCAGTGTGGATGATAAATCCATAAGGATGCTTTTGAAGGTACTGTGCACATCTAGTTCGTGCTGTGCTATGCACATGCTACTTTTGGATTGTGGAAAGTGAGTTCGCCATGCTATAAAGGAATCGCTGAGTACCGACAACGTGGACATGCACAAGCCGTAGAACACAAGGTTATGTGAAAATTGGACATTATAGGTTGAGAAGTGTTTACCAGGAAAGAAGAGCTTAAAAAGGGGTTCGAATTAACAATCTTTGTTTTGTTCAACTGAATTTGGTGTATATGATCTTGATTTACAGAACTAACTTTTTTTGGTATTTACTGGAGGAACCATATCTACTATCCTTTTTCTGTACATGAGAACAATGAATGAAAAATTGATTTGCAGTTGAAGGAAAAATGTTGCCTTAAGAATGCTCACCGTGAAAAGAGACACCAACATAAAGATGAACAATATGATTGCACCCTGGGATCTTTGTGAAAAATGAAGCACCATTTGGGGAAGGTAGTGCTGAATAGCATGGTGACAATGTTTGCAGTTTATTCATCTGTGCGATGGCAGTGACCCATTCAGAATTTTCCTTTCACAGATATCCATTTACTGTATGGCTTTCTGTTTGTTTCGAATTTCTGATCCACAACATATTCCTCTTATCAAGTTGTGATGTTGACTGGGGATGAAGAGCAATCATCGGATCAATCATTGAATGAATCTCTTTTACTCCTTTTGCAAAAGGCAGTTGGTTATGCCACGTGGTCCAATGCTCCAAGAGAACATTGGCTTGTAACAATTGGATCAAGCTGTTGAGGTCTGTTTCTTTGTCCTGCTTTTCTTTGGCTGAGGCCCAAAGTAAGAATCTTGAGCCTATTCTAATTCGCCATCGTTCTCCCAGATTTTATCACCGCATTATGTTTGAACTTTGAGGGGCACAAAAATATATCTTGTTCCATCTTTCCCAGTTGTCTGATTACACACTATGCTACGATTTGCCACTAAATAATTTCTTGCGTAATCTTAGGCTGCTTGCTTTAAAAGCACACAGTAGTATTCTCCTGTCCACAAAACAGCTAAGAGGTGTATAAGGTAAATATACTGATTTAAAGTAATGTGACTTAACTAAGAGCTAGCAGTATAGGGTAAATAGATGTGAAGTAATCTTTGTTAAAAGGATTGCTACCTCCCTTCTTAAATATATGACACTGTTTATTTTTTCCCTCAAACTTTGACAAAAAAATATCTAATTAATGAATAATGAACTGGTTAAATGAAGTAAAATAAGTACCACCAGGGATGCAAGTTGGAAATGTAATGGGTCATTGGGTTGACCCAAAAAATTGATAAAATGAACTAGGATGGCATTCCACGTAATTTATTATGGGGAGAAAATGAACTAGATTGGCATGCTATCGTAATTAATCAGCTGACCCAAAAAACACCATTGGGCACCCACTTGCATCTCTAGGTACTTATGTCTGTCATGAAAAGTACTTTAGATTTAACTTGTATATTTATCTATTTGCATTAATATTTCTAGAAAAGACGAATTGTCAAATGAATGGAAAAGGTCTATGGTGTCATATTTTTAAGAACTGAGGTAGTACTCAGTAAATGACAGTTTGGTGATGATTAGCACAGAATGAGATAGCGTTGTTTTACTCTCAACTGAATGTCTCCGGTATGTGATTTTCATATGTATAAGTTCAGGAATTGAATATGCTAAATCTTTTTAATACTTGTAAGGAGTTAGGAAAAGCCTCCATCTTCATTATTCTCTAAGTCTGCATTCTGGTCGCAATGAAATCTTAAACTGTTGATCTGTTGTGATTTTGTAGTAATTCAGTGTACTTTAACTGACTTCATGAGTAACCCATGTTTAATTAAGAAGAAGCTGCAATCTATGACTCTGTGGTAGACTGGTAGCAGAAAAAGTTTAAACTGTTGGTTTGTTGTGATTTTATATTAACAATGGGTATTTTACAAACCATAGGTTTGGTGATGCTTGATTAATTTACAACTGTTGCTTCTTTTCTGATCTGACTGCCATGCCTGGGACTACTTCACTTGTAGTAGTTAATGCCTATATGTTCTTTAAGCAATCCATCATGAAAAAATTTGGCAGTAGAGGCTGTATTAGGTCTGAGCTTCCATTTTGCTGTCTAATGTACTAAAGTGTAGTAACAATGCAGTCTAGTATCATGTTTTGGTGTACACCTACAGAAAGTAATGTTGCTGTTCAATAACCAATGCTGTCAACTAATTTTGTGATTTTTTTGGATCATGTTTGTTTAGAAAATAGTCCTGATATCATGAAACAGATTAACTCTTTCTGTTTGGGGAGTAATAAACTAACCTTGACTCTTGTTAAAGCCTGAGATCTCAAATGTTTTCACGATTGTTGTACACCAGCATGTATCTTATCAAAAGAGATACATGCTACAAGAATCCGCATCTATTCAAGTCACTCTCCAAAATGTGGATAGCTTGTGCACACCGTGGCAATCAAATCGCCTGCGCATGCAAGATGCCAACATTTGCTATCCACAAATTGGAATATCTAGAGCTTCGCTTATGTTTGGTTGATGAATAGTAACAGCTTCCTCAACTATATAAAGCATACAGCACGCTCAACTTTCTATATCCGTAGCTCCCACCAGTTATATTGTATTGTAACTTGTGAAGTGTGTTCCTATTTGTATCACCTTTGCCTTGCCACCTTTTCCCTAGTTCATTCATACAAATGGATTATTCTAGTTTGCGACACCAAGCTGCATCCATGAAAAAGAGTCTCTTTGATCAGGCATGTATTATACTCTGGAAAATTTTAACCATCGGTATATCTTAATGCTTTCTCAAGGACACTAGAAATTGATCTTAAGCTTCCTACGTATATACACACCCGCTTTCAATCCCATACATGGCAGGCACTGTTGTACATGTTTTTTGTGTTTTTCTTTGATACATCATTTGCTGATTCAGTTCATTGACAGGGGTACCTCGATGAGCAATTTGGTCAGGTGGAAGACTTGCAGGATGAAGCTAGTCCTAATTTTGCAGAAGAGGTTGTTACTTTGTTTTTCAAGGACTCTGCCAGGCTAATATCCAACATCGAGCAAGCTCTGTAAGCACTATATAGTTAACTTAATAAGGGAGAAGTGATCTCCTGTTGAAAAAGATAGAAGGGATAAATGATGCAGGCAGTAGTGTTGTACTTGACTGATTAAACTTGGTCACACTGCAGGGAAAAATACCCCAAAGACTTCAACAAGTGGGATGCCTACATGCAGCAACTAAAAGGCAGCTGCTCCAGGTAGATCCAGAGTTGCACCTGGATTTTTTTTTCAGAAATATGCACCTGGATTTATTTGTTTAGTTGCACATGCTGCATGCTGTACTACTGATTCAGTACCGCCCGTAGCTTTGCTTTATTGTTTCATGATTAATGAGATTCAATAAGAAATAGAGTTTAGCTGAATATCCTACTGAATATCCTGCAAAGCTGACACCCTCCATTTTTAAACACGTCCTCTTAATTTATTGTCATTGCCTTCTGCTTGCTTCAGCTGCTGCTTCTTGTTTTAAAAGAGGAGAAAGTTTTGAAACATCTCAAATGAATGCCTCACAAATGAAATTTCAAGTATGTATGCATGTAAAGCAAAAGTTCTTGTCAGCTTTACGGTGGTTTGGTATCACAGAAAACTCGTGTTCTTGTTTGGTTATAATTTACTGCGAGATTAATTAATGTTGCAATGCCAACCAAACTTAATATGTGTAGTTAGTAAACTTTTTTTTTGCAACATATCATGATTCTAAATTCAGATGTAAGAAAGCATGACACTAACATCTAAATGCATCATCATGGTTTTTATATACTGCATATGTGTTTGACACTACAAAACTTGATGCAGCATTGGTGCTTCAAGGATGAAGAGTGAGTGCATGTCATTCAGGGATTACTGTGCTCAAGGAAACGCTGAAGGGTATCTCTCCCTCCCTGAACCGTACCACTTTTCTGTTTGTATCCATTGGAGATATTCTCATACGCCCGTCTTGCCAAAATCCAGAATGATGAACTGCCCACACATATGGTCTATGTAATAATTGATTTCCATGTTTTGGTTTGCAGTTGCGTGAAATCATTCCAGAAAGTGAAGAGGGAGCATAGTGTTCTGAGGCAGAAACTGGAAGGTTATTTCCAGGTAACCGTTTCCCACAAATCTCATCCCCTGTTTCCCGCTTCTGCTTCTGCAACTTGTCCCTCAGTTTGTGTTTGCATACTGTGCAGCTGCTGCGACAAGCCGGTCCTTCTGGAGCTGCCACCAGGCCTGCTATGTAAGAGCGTGGCCTTGGCATGCTACAGGTTGGCACTAAAATGGAGCACGGCGCAAGAAGATTGCCTGGGCATGCATAGGTTTCCAGCTGCCACAACTAGCTGGCCCTGCTGCTCAGCGACTAGGGACCAGCGTATATGAAATGGAACCAAACAAGAAGAGATGCTACGCAATAAGAAGAGATGGCGTTTCCAAAAGAAAAGGGAGAGAGGGGAAAAAAACACAGAGGGAAGGGGGGAAAAGAGATGAGAAATCTGTGTAAGTAGATACATGAAAAGATGATACAAATGCCCCTATGTGAAATATAACGATGGAATAAGACAATATAGAGTAATGAATCTTAACAAAATACTGCTCACAGGCACAGCCTCGTAACGAAATTCCTGCAAACTTTTGTTTTGCCCTCGTCTGTCATCCGACCCCAAGCGTTCGGGTGTGTCCTTGGGCTCACGAGGACAGAGACGATATCCTTGCCTGCGCTGCAGGGCAAGGAAGAATGCGCCTCAAGACACGCACGCACGGCACGATGCTTGCGTTGGACGGATGCTATGCTACCGCGCCCGTGGTCCGTGCTGACCGGACTTGGGAGGAAGGGTTGGTGGTTGATGCACCAAGCCACCAAACCAACCAAAGCCCTGTAATTACACTGTAATTTTTTCACAACCGCGTTTGCCGCAGAGCGCTACGTGATAGCCGAAAACGATCGCCTTGCCGGCCAGCACAGACGGGCAACAGCTGATCTGCCGCTTTAGAGTAGGCGTGCGTGTCACGTCGCATTCTTAGGGCAGGTAAAAAATGGAAAAAATAAAAAGAAGCGAATTAGCACAACAGCATTGGCCGAAGGGTGCTCAGCGCCCCCTGCAGGATGATGTGCTATCACGAGTTTACAAGTCGCAGGCTCGCAGCAACAAGAAAAGCCGGAAACGATGCACGCGGAGGAGGACAAAAAAAAAAGTGAACCACCGGGTGCGGGTACCTCGGCCACAGATGTGCGGGCCACAAATATCTCTGCTCTTTTTTGTAAAAAAAAGTAGTAGCACGATAGGAGTATCTCTGCGATCGGCCGGCATCGGCATCGCTCCCGGCCACCTCCTGCACCTGTTGCTGCACGCAGCACGCAGCGCAGTGTTTTTCCTTGGGCCAGCTGCGCTGCGCCTGTGCTCCCGGCCGTGGCCTCGTCCCCGGCTCGTGCTGCGTGCTCCCGGGCTCGGAGCTCCTCGCCGGTTTGCAATTGCAGGCTTGCTCTCGCTCCCGCGCCGCTCTTCCGATTTGTCTCTCGCTTTTTTCCCCTTGGGTTCTCTCCTTTTTGTGCACGTTGCAGTGTTGGATCTTGGATCTTGGAATAATCGGTGCGGCCTCGACATGTGCCGATGCGCAATACCACACTGTTTCGATATTTTACGGAGTGTATCAGCTAGTAATAAAGGATACTCCCTTCGTCCCAAAATAAATGCGATTACAGGATTTGAAATTTGTCCACAACAATCTGGCTTTGGTGACCAACCACAAAAAAACAAGAGATTCTGAAAGCTTCTCACATCAAAGACAAGCCAATTCTTTAGATCTTTCTCATAAAAGACAAAGGATATTTTGGTCATTTTACACCTCGCGTTGGTTTACGTGCTTCGGTCCCAGAATGCATTTATTTTGCGACGGAGGGAGTACAATATACTCCGCGAGGACATTAACGCGCAGGCAGCCGCCATATTTGTATCGAAATTTTTGTCATCTTTTCATTCATCTTTTTCTACAACTTCCACCATTCATCTTATTAAAAAACTATGCAAGGGTCATCTATTTTGTTTGCCACATGATGTACTATTATATGTACTTATCCTTTTACATATTTATAGTAGTTTTTTGAATAAGACAGTGATCAAAGTTATAATAAAAAGTTAACCGCAACAAATAGTTTAATACGGAGGAAGCACAAGAAATGTTCTTGTGTTTTTGGTTTGTTAGTTGCTCCCAACCCCATGCACCCTTATTGTGTTGTGATTACCGTTCTTTCTCACAGTTCTTTTATCTCTACAATTAGCTCAGTAATACTTTTCTCTCAAAATGAATCAATCGTACAAATGAGTAGAAATCTATCGAGCAAAACTCCATTGGATGCTAGTGGTCCATACAATCAGCTGTCAAGCGTACGTCCTTGTATTTGTTGTTAGGAGTTTGGGGCTTAACGCAGGATCAACATGGTAGTGGCCTCCCTGACCCATGCACTTTTCCATTAGTTAAACAATATATTTTTATAAATTTTGGGTTGTTGATGTCTACTAAGTTTTCTTTTTTACTGCTTCCCATGAGTCTTATGCCATGCGTCAGCGGTCCCTAAACTTTGCGATGAGTCAAGCCAGTCCCCAAACTCGCAAAACGACCTACCGGACCCTGAACTCCGTTTGGGTCTCATTTTGGTCCAATCGGGGGACACATATCTCTCTTCCTTGTCACTTACACGTGGGACTCACGAGTAAGGTTGTCTTCAACCTCCCGCCGTTACAAACATCGGCCTCCTGTCATCCCTCCCTAGCTAGCCCCGGGCCAGAGGCGAGCAAGGCGCAGTGGGTGATTACCAGTGACGCGGGTAGGAGCGCGCGCAGCTCCGCCACGGCCTCGCGGGCTGGCAGGAGCAGCCCTGTCGCGGTCCCATAGGCAAGCGCGAGCGGCCCCCACCGCGGCCACGTCGGCGGGGAGAGAGCCACTCGTCGCGCCCACGTCGACGGGCGGAGTAGCTCCGCCGCTAGCTCGGGGGCGGGTGCGGCGAGCGCTCCGTAGCGACCTCATCGGCTCGCTCGCCCTGCCTCTTCCCTGCTTGGCGTCCTGCAACAAGGCAAGCAGGGGCGATCCATCCAAGCGCCGGAGCTCCAAGGGCGGCCGGTCCAGGGGCGCAGGGAGGCCGACACGTTCCAAGTGTTGGAGCTCCATAGGTGGCCAGTCCAGGGGCGAGCAGGGAGACCGACGTAGTCCGGGGGCCAGAGCTCCATGGGCGGCCAGTCCAAGGGTGAGCAAGGAGGCCCGCGCGATCCAAACAACCTGCATTGGTGGGAGGTTGAAGACAACTTAACACGCGGGTCCAAACCCGTTTGGGACTAAAATGAGACCCGAACGGACTTTAGGAACTTACGCCCTGTTCGTTTGGCTTATCGGCCCACCAGGCGATAATTTTCTCTCGGATCAAACCAAACCACCAAAGAACCGGGCGAGCGGTCTTTCTCTCGAAACAAATCGACTCGGCCACCGTGGCCAAACCAAACGAACAGGCTGTTAGTTGGTCGTTTTGCGAGTTCGGGGACCGGCTTTACACAGCGCAACAAGTTTAAGGACCGCCAGTACATTTTACTCCGTTCTAAATCCTAACCTTCGTTTCCGTTTTCTAAGGGGCTTTTAGTTTTCCTTTCTTTCTTGCCAACCCACTTCTTCCTTTTCCTAAGCTTTGGGAGGTAGAGATTTGAAGTACTTCCACAATTTTAGATCTGTATCATTAGACACATTACTCGTGTGATCGTGTCATTGGCTGATTGACACAAACTAACGGTAAATGACCTCAGCATACGAAGATCTCCTTTCGACCGTGCAATCCTACAGTTTACTCGCGCTAACGGTAGATTCACGCGAATTTTATGGAAGAGCGGAGGGACAGCACAGTACTGGCCGGCCTTAACGCACACGCAAAAACAAAAATCAAAAACCCAACTAACCGGAAGACCCAGTGAAGCGGAGAGGTCACAGGACGACAGGGAAGCTGTTGAGCGTGAGCGCTGCTCAGCACCCCGTCCAGCACGAGGACGACGACGACGAGGGGAGGGGACAGGGAGAGGCCAAGAAAACCCAGACCGAAATCCCCCGAGCTCACGCCGATCCGCCTCCCGCATTGCTTGCAGGCCTCTCGATTCGGCCGGACCCGAGCTGCCCCCGCCGGAGGGCTCGATCTGGGCCCAGATCGGCCTGCATTTCCCCGCGCAGGCTCCGGTTCCGGCGGTGAGGGATGGGGAACGGGGACGGCGAGTATGACGAGTTCCATGCAGGTGATATGCTCGTCGATCTGGGCTTTTCTTTCTTTCATATGTGGGGAATGGTCTTCTGAGCTCAAAGTTCGGATCTTTGAATGTTTCTTGTGGTTAGTATGTGGTCATTATGTGATTTGTTTTTTGAAGCGGTAAGTTTGGAAGGTTCAGAGGTTGGATTTGCTAGAATTTGGGCAGTCTTCTGCTCTATGCAGTAATTTTCCTTGAGTATCGGTTTTCAAAATTTCGTATAGGAGGTCAAAAATGCCATATTTGTTTCCAGCCATGTTGTTTTGAGGCTTTAAATTTGAATTTGCGAACCCAGTCTTATGATTTTATCTCACGATTGCTCCTCGTGGTTATAAACTATTTCCAGCCAATCGGCGTGCTGAGGTGATCGATTGGCTCGGCGGATTGCTGCCAGAATTCGACTTGCCGTTGGATTCTTCAGATGAGGAACTGCGGGAGTACCTCATCGACGGTGCGGCGCTATGCTACCTCGCCGAGAAACTCATGCCTGGTGTTCAGGAGGTGAGTTCACCCAGCTCGGAGATGCCGAACTTCTCGTGCATGTTACTCTTTCTGATCTAAACTTGAGAGCTTCGTTTGCAGGGAATGTGGGGTGGTAATGCATCAGACCAAAGGTCAAATGTGAAGAAATTCCTCTCTGTTGTCGCGGAGATGGGGCTACCAGGATTCAGCGTCAAGGATCTGGAGGAGGTGATGTTACTCCTAGACTGTGAAGTATTTTTCCGGTGTACACAGTGATTGCTAGTATGCCTTTCATTCCAATTAAATGGTGCCGTCATCTCCTTTTTCAAGGTGTTTGCTGATAATGGCTGTTACCATAGTTGTTGTTAGTCCTTCATACCATGTTGGCAATAATGCCTACTATTTTAGGCCTCGCATAGTAACGATGGGTCTGTTTCAGTATGAAGATCCATTCAAAGTTACACCTACATACGAGTTGTCCACTGAGATCGACTGTTATTGAATGGAAAGCAACAATAAGCCAAAAAATCTTAATTGCTGCTGGAAAGGTTGAAAAGTGTTGCACTTTAAGGAATATGTGAACTCAGAGTGCTCTTAGATCTTCCAACTCTGCTGTAGAATTTCATCAAACCTTTACCAAAATCCATACGAGATTCACCCTTACACTAAACTCAAAAACCCCTTGTAATTTGTGTAATTTCTCAGTTGCTTATTAGAGTTCATAGTTTGCAAATTTTTATTGGGCACTGAGTGGTATTAACTACTGAGGTATCTCTACCTCCTACGCTTTGATTCAGACTTGTTTACGGTTTACCAAATGAAAATCTGTGGTTTTGTTCATGTCAATTTTTGTTAACCCCGATCCATTTGATGATTACAGGGATCAGTATCTTCTGTAGTGGAGTGTCTCCTGGCTCTAAAGGACAATGTGACTACAGGAATAGGTCAAAACATTTCTAACAGTGTTAAGACACCCCTTAGAAGGAGACTAGAGCTTCGAGAATCCGATGGGCCTATAATTTCGGTTGTGACGCCAGGGAAAAGATCTCCCAGGGATCTGAAGTCTCAACAAAGAAGCATCCTTCATTCAGGTATGCTTTATGCTCATGTGTCGTTTCTTTAGGTATCATCATTTGTGGCAACGAACAATGTATTTAGTTCTAAAGCTTACAACATAAACAACAAAACTATCACTATCCTTGGATTGAAACAGCTTCACCACAAATGACTATATAAGTGTATTCGTTTCTTATTCTCCTTAGTTTGTGTATCTCTATACACATGCTATATTTACCAGTTAAAGTCCTGTTTCTTCCCTTCAATTCTGACTAAGTGCCTTGTCATGTTTATCCATGGTTACGCTCACCATTTTTTTTAAAAAAATTGGTTGTTAATTTCAGTTTCTACCTCATGATGTGCATGCAGTCCGATCCCTATTACAATATATCAGCATGAAGCTGAAATCAACAGAATAAAATAAGCCTTAACAGTATGTTATGCTCAACTTACTTTACAGGACATAAGGTTCATGATGCTTTCCAGATTAAGCGGGGCTCCTACACTGATCTGCCTGCTGCCAAAATTTCAGAGATGATGCATTCAAGTAGTTTGGATGTAAGAATTTTTAGCATCACATTGTATCATCATTTTTTTTAAAAAAAATCTGAATTTTGTCTTTTTTATTAATTCCTACAACCATATTCTTTCAGAATGCCCCTACTCAGTCACTGCTTAGAGTTGTTAATGGCATTCTAGATGAGAGCATTGAAAGGAAAAGAGGAGAAATACCACATGTAAGTCTGTGTTCAGGGACTTTCAGTAACTGTATCGTCTGTAATCCATGTGTTTATTTACAGTCAGTTATTGATGACTAATTTGTCAATCTATTATTGTGTCAGCGTGTTGTTTACTTGCTAAGGAATGTAGTTCAAGAGATTGAGCATCGCATTGCTATTCAAGCAGATCACATAAGAAATGTAAGTATGGCATTTGTTTTGAATT
This sequence comes from Cenchrus americanus, assembly GCA_947561735.1. NCBI lineage: Eukaryota > Viridiplantae > Streptophyta > Magnoliopsida > Poales > Poaceae > Cenchrus > Cenchrus americanus. Next base: position 48,487,190 of record OX387244.1, on the reverse strand, counting down.
CACCATTTTCTGTTATACAAATCCAAGCAGATCACATAAGAAATGTAAGAAATACATGACTTATTTTTGCAGCAAAATGGCATCATAAAAACTCGGGAGGACAAGTACCGTTCAAAAATTAAAGCACTTGAGACATTAGTAAATGGAACAAATGAAGAAAATGAGGTAGCTATCCGATTTCGTGGTCTAAAAATTATCACACAAATCATTACTGCCTTTAGATATTGACACATGTGATTCTTTCTTCAGATGGCAGTAAATCGGCTTGAGCTAATTGAGGTATTCAAAATATCTTAATCTGTTTCTTTATGTTTCTAATCATGTTACTTTCTTCGATCAGTACTTTAAAAATGAAATAACTGTTGGTTGTATAGATGTTTGGATTAGATGAGTTATTTTACTTCATTTAGTGCCTAGTTATGGTGAACAGATCATGAATTTGTTCGTTTTGGTCTTATAGGTAGAGAAATCAAAACTTGATGAGAAAAGAAAACTAGGCGAACAAGATATGGTTCGGTTGATGCGAGAAAAGGAGAATGCAGAGAGTACAATAGCCTCCCTTCAGCAAGAAATACAAATCTTGAGTAGGATGCATGATCAGTACCGTGAGCGAATGGAAACAGAAGCAAGACAGATGGAGGAACACTTGACTACGAGAGTTAAGGAGGCTGAGTTTCTTCTAATGCAATCAAAAAGGAAAGTTGAAGAGATTGAGTCTGCTTCCCAACTGAAATCTCAAATTTGGAGCAGGAAGGCAAACATTTTTCAGAGTTTTACGGATAATCAAAAGATCTCCATTAAGGTTGTGTTATCTTTCTATATCAATTTCCCATTGTCCTTTTAGTTTATTTATGTTACTCACTTACATTATTCAAATATGTTAGGACATAAGGCTATCATCTCAGTCAATTAAGCAGGAAATGTTTGCCCTCCGAATGAAATGGAGAGACGAAATATGTAACATTGGTATGTGGGTATTCATGATTTGAACAGTGGCATTGTTGTACACATACACTTGCCGTTTCACTTCACTTAAAGTTTATTTTGCTTGATCTTAACTTGTCAATCTTGTTTAGGAAATGATCTAAAAGGCTTAGTAGATGCTGCTGACAATTACCATAAGGTTCTTGCTGAAAATCAGAAGCTATTTAACGAAGTGCAAGAACTAAAAGGTACTTTCCAGTACAATAATATATTTGCAGTAGTGCAAATTTTATTGTTGTTTAACATGTTCCTTCCACTTTAATATTGTCAGGTAATATCCGAGTTTATTGTCGTGTCAGACCATTTCTTCCTGGTCAAGATGGTAAAACAACTACAGTTGACTATATTGGTGAAAATGGTGAGATTCTCATCACAAACCCCTTCAAGCAAGGGAAGGATGGGTGTCGAATGTTCAAGTTTAACAAGGTGTTTAATGCACGTGCTTCTCAAGGTATATCTTAACTATGCTAATGGCACAATCTGAAGTTAAAAGTTGTATCACTCATTTTTGCTCACCAATTTTTCTTACGTAACTTGCAGCTGAAGTATTTTCTGATATCCAACCATTGATCAGATCAGTTCTTGATGGGTTTAATGTGTGCATTTTTGCCTATGGTCAAACCGGTTCAGGGAAGACATACACAATGGTAAAAAATCAATTTCAAGATAAGAAAGTTAAATTGATACTATTCTTGGGACATTAATAATTGGTTTTTGCATCATTTTTAGAGTGGACCAGGCACATCGAAAGAAGATTGGGGTGTTAACTATCGAGCTCTAAATGACTTGTTCGAAATCTCTCTAAGTAGAAGGAATGCTTTCTCATATGAAGTTGGAGTTCAGATGGTTGAGATTTACAATGAACAAGTGCGGGACCTTCTATCAAATAATATTGCACAAAAAAGATATCCTTTCCGAACTAAAAATATGTTTACTTTCCATATGTTTTGAAATCTTATGGTTACATTTGTAGTATTCATTTTGCTAGACATCCATAGGAAAATATGTTATTCTTGACATAAAGAAACACTCGGAATTTGGAATACTTCTCAGCCAAATGGACTTGTCGTCCCTGATGCGAGTTTACATCCAGTCAAATCAACATCAGATGTGCTAGATTTAATGGGAATTGGACAAACAAATAGAGCAGTTGGATCGACAGCTCTAAATGAAAGGAGTAGTCGGTCTCACAGGTATATCATTGACTTGTTAAACTCAAACCCCTAAAATTCTTACAACATATTGTTCTATAAATTATTGTTGCTTGCAGCATTCTAACTGTGCATGTCAGAGGAGTGGATTTGAAGAATGGGTCTACGTCTCGAGGATGTTTACATTTGATCGATCTTGCTGGGAGTGAAAGAGTTGAGCGATCTGAAGCAATTGGAGACCGATTAAAAGAAGCACAATATATAAACAAATCTTTGTCTGCTCTTGGTGATGTGATTTTTGCTTTAGCACAAAAAAATGCTCATGTTCCATACAGAAACAGCAAGCTGACTCAAGTTCTACAGAGCTCTTTAGGTAATATATATATATATATATATATGGGTAGTGGGCTAACATATAGTTCTTATTACTTTTTATATGTGAGTAATTATTAATCATAATTCTTTTCTATTTTCGTGCAGGTGGACAAGCAAAGACACTGATGTTTGTTCAAATAAATCCAGATACTGAATCATATTCAGAAACAATGAGCACTTTAAAGTTTGCTGAAAGGGTTTCTGGAGTAGAGTTAGGTGCTGCAAGAAGTAACAAAGAGGGCAAAGATATAAAAGAGCTGCTAGAACAGGTATTCAACTCTATCTGACTCTCATAGATTTGGGTAATTTGTGTTTCACTAGTTTGACACTAATAAATAAATTTTATACAAACATTATTTGAGCTTTAAACACTAGTAAATTTATATTAACCTACATTGATCAATTTCAACTTTCAACGGATATGTGTTCCGCTGATATCACCACAAATTTTAAATTGGAGAAAAAGAAAGTCTATTTGTTCATTGTTCAGCCTTATAGTAATTAGTAAATGTATTACTTCAGTATAATAATATTAAATTTCTCAAAAAGTGTATTGTTATTAATAAGGCTAATACCTGGTAGTTGTTGCTACAGTTATACTAGCTTCTGCATCTACAATTGGTTATCTTGGTTTTCGTAATCCTCCATCATTCTTGCGTCCAGGTTTCATATCTGAAAGACACAATATCACGGAAAGATATGGAAATTGAGCAACTCCTGAAGGACAAATCCAAATCTCCAAGTTCATCAACAGATAGAAATGACAGTAGCCATCAGATCCGGCGATTATCAGGTAATGGATCACTCAGGTCTTGTGATAAAATTTCATCATGGCTTCAAAACTATGTGGTAGTCAATGTAATCGGTAATGGACACACTTCACCCACTGGTACAGGGGTTGGGTCATGTGAAGCCGAATGTGAAGATAATGTGTCTGATGACAGCTGTTCAGTAGCAGGAACCGAGTATTCAGTTGGCGGTGCTTCAGAGGCGACAGCAGAACAGATGTATGTTGTGACTGTGGCCTTCTAATTTTGACATCTCTTCTTACCACTATTCTTGTATCTTTTGCATTGCACACTAGATGATGTCCCATTAAAAAAATGAATACTTAAACTGTGTCCTACAATTACAGGCAGAAGGCTCCATCCAGGATAGCCAGGTTATTCCTCACAAAGAATGGGCAGCCAGGGAACTCCAAACCAAAACCAAGGGAGTCTGCTCTAAAACCTCCAGGTACAATACAAACGTGAATCACTTGCAAATTTTTACCTGCATTAGCTGATTGGCACTGTTGCACATCTAGAAATGGCATCCCAACATGTGATAGTTCCCATGATACTGATGCAAACTCATGTTCGTTAATCAGGTCGCACTAGATCTACGGGAAGCCAGGTGACTGGAGGATCTTCAGTAAAACCCCCCAAAAGGCGGTAGAGAGATAAGATTCCAAGATTGTGTTGCGAACCAGATAAGAGTCCAAAAGGCCAGTGTCATGCGTCTGTAATATGACGCAGACAGATTGAGCTGAACACGTGGTTTTGTGGTTTGTGAGTCACTGTACCAGGTTCGACTGCTGACATTCTACCGAGTAATGGTAATGGGCATTCAGCGGATTATAGGCTGGACATTTGATGGGAAAATGCTGAAATGGTGTTGCCCTGCTCGTGCAGCGGCCAGGAGGCGCTAGGGTGTGACACTGTGTGAATCCAGATACCCTATAAAAAATGTGTGTGTTCAGGCTTCAGTGCTTCGCCAGGTATACTCGTGCTTCGCTTCACGTGATAATTCATATAAGGATGAGCCACCCGCTCCAATTTCCAAATACTAAAAAAATACTAAAAGAATAAGCATATACCATTACTCAGCCTACATATCATTTACAAGCCTGAAACTACCATGGCGTTTTCATCATATACTCGGATTCGTGGTGTACCGATCTGATCCGCTGAGCCCACGCCGCCCCTGGCGGACCGGCTGCAGCAGCCACCGGCATTTCGAGTGCGAACGTTGTTCAAATTGGGCGGCTCTTACATGTCATGAACATGTCGGTGGTAGACGGTGTTGCTACATCGGCTTCATCATCAATGGTGGACGGGCGAGCTGGAGGACGGTGGTGTCCTTGGCGACCCCGCGAGAGTGACAGCGCCTCCGTCGTGGACGTCGACGGCACCGCTGGAGATCGCTCGCTCATCCTAGCATTCACTCCAAGCTCGTCTTCAACCATGCACATGAACAGTTACTACGACGATTCGATCAAAGAGAGGGAAATAAGACAGAGACAGCGACGAGACGACTCTTCTGATATGGGTGTTTCTGATTGAGAACAACAGGTTATTATTCAGTGTCCAACATGGAACAAGGACTGCCTGGCCCTGAGCTATCTAGCCTGTAAACTCTACGGCCTCTTCCGCTTCGCCGTCAGCACCAACATCCAGTGACATGTTCTGCGCCGTCTCATTGAAAGCGTAAGCGCAAACGACGAAGTAGACGAGGTCGATGGCGCCAAGAACTGCGAGCAACCGGTAGTACAAGTCATAGCGACCCAGGTCCAGGTCGTCGGAGATCCACGGCGTCGCCCCGCCCCTGCCGGTGACCACGTTCACGAGCTTAAGGATCACCGTCCCCATGATGCTCGCGACGCCACCCCCGAAGAAGAGCAGCGCCAGCACGAAGCTGCCCATGGACTTGGGAAGCACCGCGTAGTAGAACTCGATCTGCGCGATGGCGCCAAACGCGCCCGAGAGTCCCATGAGCACGTACTGGGGCACAAGCCACAGGGCTGACATCCGCAGGGGCCCGGCCGCTTGCATCTCTGCCGCCTCCCTCCTTCGAGCCTCTACCGCCGACGCCACCGCCATGGACGCGACGGCCAGGAACAAACCAATGCCCATGCGCTGCTTCAGCGTGAGCACGCGTTGCCGCCCCATGACCCTCCTGAGCACAGGGAGTATGTAGGAGTCGTAGCTGCCTGACCACAGGGTGAAGGTCATGATTTCGAATATCGATATGGAGCCTGCGGGTATCTGGAACGACCTCGTCTTCGTGCCGATGATACGGCGGTCCATGGCTGCTGCTTGCAGAACTCCGAACGAGGAGCTCTGCAACAGGAAGGACATCACCATGGCTGACCACATCGGCATCACGCTCAGAGCAGACTTCATGTTCTCTACTTGCTCCACTGTGGCGGAGGTGCACCGTGAGGACGACGTGCTGTCAGATCCTTCATTGTTTGTGCTGTTGCCTGCTCGGGTCCTCACCAAGCAAGCTTTGTTCAGAAACCTGAATGAGTTTGTTTGTAAGTTAAAATGCTAACCAAATTTATGGAGTGAAACTATGTTTTTTTTTGTGGAATGGTAGAAACAGAGCCGCCATAAGTATGTAGCTAGCAATCACCTCATTTTTTCTGATGGGACCACCTGTGTTGAACCTGGTGAGCTGTGGAACTGGACACCAGGATGATTTGCCTCTGGCAGCTCAAGGTCACGGTTGTTCACAGCCGCGACAGCCACATTCAGTAACCCAGCCCACATGCTCTTCTGAGGCTTCACCTTCACGTAGAATGGTGACACTGCTAGGTTAAGGAGCGTGACAGACGTCATGATGGCTGCCGGAACCATGAACCCAACCTTCCAGCCCATCTTATCTTGGAAGTACACAAGCACAGTCACGGCGAATATCTGCGAGAAACCCACGGATACGTAGTACCAGCTGAACAAGGCCCGGAGAACACGGTCCTTTCTAGCGGCGTCCCAGTGCGCAATCTGATCCTCGGCGAAGGCCAGGCAGCAGGGGCGGACGCCGCTTGCTCCGAGCGCCATGAAACCAAGGGAGGCGCAGAGGACAAATAGCTGAAGCCAAGTAGATGAAGTGCAGCCTTGGTTTGGAGTGATGCTGCAGTCCGGTGGTGTCAAGCGTGGAATCACAGATGTCAAACACAAAAGGGTAGTCCCCTGTGTGAACGAAACACGAAAAGAATAATCAAATGGATAATATTCAGTTAACAAAGTACTAATGATCTTCAGTTGTTCTTGGGCGAAGGGATTGTTCGGTGCTCTTACGATTGTGCAGGAGAAAAGTGTGAGTGTAACCATGAGGCAGCGACCCAATAGTGCATCGGACACAATGGCTCCGCAGACTGGCAAGAAATTTGCGGCCGCTATGTAAACAAAGATGATGGTGGCACTGCCTGCAGCGCCGAGGTGATACTTTGTTGTGAGGTAAATGATAAGATTTGCGCCAACAGATGCGCTCACAATCCGTTCAGATACTTCGTTTGCTGAAAACAAATAGGGTTGCGAAATTCTATTAGCTAAACTAAATGTAAATGATCGGACACCCCAACTCGATGTAAAAATAAAGAATGACTCGTTGTCTTACGGTACTTGGATTGCATTGTTATCATTCAGAATAAAAGTAACTCTCCTAACAACTATGAAAGAAATACTGAGACATGCCCATTAGCTAATTGTTGGAAAATGGAGAAGCTTTCAATACATCTCAATACGGTAGTTCAATTGGAAAAGATTATTGGGGGAACTGCAAAAGTCGTAATAACACTTTTTCGATACATTATTTATGTTTCCTTAAAGATTTCCGGGTGATCGATGCATGTTGAACTGCAAGCACAAATATATATATATATGATAGCCATTGTTAAGGAGATACAACAAGCTCATAAGATTGATCTTTCAAGGTAAAAAAAATCTAAGTCCAAGGACATTACCAATGATGACTGGAATCAGTCGCAGACCTTTCTTCCCCAGGACATGTGCTTGCTGCTGTCCCTCTTCAACGCCTTCCATCGTCTCGAAAACTCTATACAACCAGAAGCACCACCAGGCACCGGCCAGAAGAAATGTAGTGTTTTGACACTATCTTGCCTGCATATTCTGTTTTTGGGAGGCGAAGACATGTATTAGTAGAGGTGCCATTTGTCCTTGCAACTCTGTGGGATGTACACTTGCCTTTGAAGCTATTGAAACGAGTGATAACTTTTCCGGGAAACATGGATTGTAAAGATCTAAAAATTGGAGATAAGCAAAAAAAAAATCATTATATTAATTTCATACCTTTGATAATTCTGCCGCTGCTGGTTTGTACATTAAAAAATAGAGTAAAATCTTATAATATATTATCTTATTATCACTATAAGATAGTAAGATAATATGTTTCTTATAAAATTTTATAATATGTTATCTTACTATCACTACTTATAAAAAAATCTTACTATCACTAAGTGAAGGTAATGGGCATTCAACCGATTATAGGCGGGACACGTGATGGGAAATGCTGAAGAGGTCTTTTCCGGTACGCAATACCACCCAACATTGGTACGGTAGTGTTATCGGATTTTTTTTTCATTTTTTTACTATGGGTAAAATGATAATTTGCTCCATGTATATTATTTAGAAAAAAAATCTCCACCGCCAAGGTTACATAAAAAGACTTGATTTCATATATTACAACAATATTATCTTGTATATTTCTAATAATACCAATATACTACTCATACCATCTATGAATACCACCCATACCACACTATAAAAAACCGATGGTACAAAATTAATCTCAACCAACAGATCTTTAAATATAGGTCTTTTTTATTACATACAGGTCATTTTCGTGTACCGTAAAAACCTCACATTGAAATGGTGTGTGCAGCGGCTAGGAGGCACTGGGGTCAGTGGGGGTGTGACGTTGTGTGAATTCAGGTACCCTAAAAAATGTGTGGGTTCAAGACATTGTTAATTTAGTTGTAAATGGCAATGTTTAGGTAGATCATAGCATGCGAATAAATATACGGGTGCATGCTTTGTCGATGTACGTGCCGCTGCTACTCATTGCCTTTGCATAGAAACTTCGCCGCGCGCTACTGCTGGTTTAGTGTAAGGAGGGACCACGCTGTGACATTGCAAAGGGCAAAAGAGGATTGGTGAGACACCGATGTCAGGTTCGAGGAAAACTAGAATATGACCCCCCCCCCCCGAACGAGAACGAATAGACAAAGCAAAATGCAGGAACAGCAGGACGCTAGATCATCAAACCGGCGGCCAAAGCACGCAGCCGCCGAACGGAAACCAAAAGCGCTTTAGCGTTCCAGAACATCTTCAACAGAACGCACAAACGAGACGATATTCAGGTCATCAGATGGTACAGTTCGATCGATCCCCTGGCGCAATGATGCGGCATCATGCGTGCCCACCCCCCTCCTCTTTCGAGCTGTCATCTGCCGACGTCCTTCCCCCCTTGTCCCTCTCTTTACCGCACAAAGAAAGCTCACCAAAGAAGCTCAGAGAGCCCCACTTCTCCATGCTCATTTTGATCCGTCTTTAGCAAAAACCTCATGTGTCATGTCCCTACGATAACACTGAGGAACGCAAACGCACTAGAAACTGGTAGAATTTTGGCACCTCTTGCGTTCGAGCTCAACCATGTGTGTCTATATATAGCCTGATGCGGCATAAGCTAGTCCAGGCAGAACATATTGCCACTGCTACTGATATATATATATGGCTGCCGCATCCTTCGTCACCTACCTCCAGAGGCCCCGGGAGCTGCCGGTGCCGGAGTTCCGGGCGCCGCCGCCGTCCCCGGTCACCGGCGTCCTCACAGGCAGCAGCTCGGGGTCGTCCGGGTACGGGGATGACGACGAGATCGGCAGGTTCCTGCGCTGCTCCGCCAGGGTCCCCGTGCTGCTGCTGCCGGAGAGGCCCGGCCCGCGGAGGAACAAGAAGCAGCAGGCGGCGTGGGCGCCGCCCGTCATCGACATGCGCGTGCTGGATTCGCCGCCGCTGGTGGACGGAGGCGGCGCGCCGGCGGTGGAGGCGCTGAGGTCGGCTGCCGTCGCGTTTGGCTGCTTCCAGGTGGTCGGCGACGGGGTCGACGGGGGTTTGGTCCGGGAGGCGGCGGCGGCGTTACGTGCTGCGACGGCGAGGGCAAGATCGCCACCACCACCATCCGAGGAGGATGGTGGTGGTGGAGACGAGGATAGCGAGGAGCTGTGGTGGCCGCCGGGCGATGGAGACCGAGAAATGGCGGGAAATCGGCCGTCGCGAAATGGTGCAAGGCACATCAGGTATGTATGAACTTTGGCAAACTGAAAACTATTGCGATACTTTGGACAAAACCGTGCCAATTCGGAGTCTATTTGAAAACTTTGGACGGCATGCATCCAATCCTTGATTCTGACTCAAAAAGGCCCAAAAAGGCTAGATGATTTGGACAAAACCGTGCCAATTCGGAGTCTATTTGAAAACTTTGGACGGCATGCATCCAATTCTTGATTCTGACTCTGCGCAGGAACACAGCAGATGACCTGTTCGCTCAGCTTGAGCAAGCTTCAACCAAGCTCCTGCACGCCTTGCGACAAGGCAACGAAGCAACCGATGCCACCGAGCCAATGGCGAAAGCTGACGCAAACGGCTCGCTGCTCTGCATCCGGAAGCACCAACGCGATGGCAGCAGCGTGTCCGGCCCGGTCAGCCAAGACGACGTCCTGCGGATGCTGGTACAAAGCTCGCGGTGCTCGCGCTCCCTCGCCCTCCACCTCTGCCCCGGCGCCTCGGGGTTCCACGTCTTCTCCCAGCGAGGCTGGTCGAGGTTCAGGCCCCTCGACGGTGCCGTCGTGGTCACCGTTGGGGACCAACTCCAGGTGACAAATGCAATCTTTCACAAGGGCAGTTCCAAGCTCAAACTGCAAGCTGGAAATTGCAATCTTTCACGAGCAGATTGACATCAATAGTCATCATGATTCAGGCTGCTTATTCACCTGTTTCATTCCCATGTATGCAGGCAAGAAGCGGTGGGCTCTACAAGAGCGTGTCTGGGAAACCGGCTTACAGCAACGACGATCTGCAAGGAGACGGCAGCGACGGCACCTTCTCAGCAGAGTTCTTCCTTTCCTGCTCTTCGGCCAGCGCAGCAAAGGACGCCCTGAACGTGGACACCAGCAAGGTCTTCCCCCTGAATATGCAGATCATGGTAGCAGCTAGCCTTGTGCTGATTTACCATTTCTTCTCATGCTTGTGCGCGATCTGGTAACAGGCTAACAGCACAGCTTGTTTGGCACTGTTAATCCGTTGAGATATCTGGAGAAAAGTACCAAGTAAATTCAGCCTCAGTTATCTAAGGAAAGTGGTGCTCTTATACCAAAGATCTCTAAATCACTCAAGTGTTGCAATCAGCACCCTGCTACGCTAGCAATACACTGTGTCCAAATATCCAAAAAATCAGCAGCCCTGACCACATATCATGGTACTTAAACGCTCATTCATATATGCAGGGTAACAACTAACGAGTGATATACAGTAGACAAAAAGGGAAGGAATACAGGGAGCCGTATCCAGGGTTCTAAAATCCCCCATACAAGTTTTGAAAATAATATATGAAGCCCCACTTTGCTTTTAGTTTAGAAGCCTCAGCTTCAAAGAACATGTATCAAAGAGCACAGGTACACAGCAGATATAATTGCAAGTTCAAGTGGCAGACTCTTACCAGGGTCATTTCTTGTCGCACCAGATTTTTCGGTTACCCAGCAAAAATCATGTAGCAAAGCACCAGAAATTAGAAAGATGCCATGGGCTAAAATGGCAAAAAGCAAACATGGTAACTATACCTCGTGATAAGGGAGTATGGCAGGAACCTTTTGAGGACCTGACAACTACACCGGGGACTGAATCATACTGGTCAGGTGTACATATCTGGCAAAGCCTTAGACTACAGCTAATAGTTCGCTAAATTAATGATTAACACGAACTAAAAAACATTTACTACTGTACACACTAGTCTATAATCAGGAACTACGAGCCTTCTCAACACAACAGCCAGGATCACGTTGAGGCGCCCTCAGAATTTGCCACACATGCTAGCTAGACCAAAAGATGACGCCAACAGGCCTCCGCACGGATTAGCTCGAAACCACATGAAAGATTTCCTAGGATACAGTACGCCCGTAGCATACTGATGCTAGGTAGAGATTCTTGGACCATTTCTCCTGCGATGAAACAAGAGTACAGTTTGTCAGCCAATGGAGACTTGCAATTACTGAATGAGCAAGAGGCTCATTAACCTTAACATGTTGACTAGGGAACGCAGATGTCCTCAATGTCTCTTGGGTTTCATCAGTAGGCCGCCTCCTTGGCACACTTAAAACAAATGCAGCCTGATCAAAAGTTGCAGCAGTCGCGGTTATCCGGTAACCATTGTCCCACCTCTTATGGATTCCCTCACTGGGATACAAGAAGTCCAGTTCAACAACCTGGAAGTTAAATACATGCAAACAAACATATCATGATAAATATATTACAAGTGTAAAAAGAAATGCGAAGGAAAATGGACAAGTGTACCGGAAAAAACTGCTACCTGATCAGAAAACCCTGCATTACGAGACATAACAACTGCCCATCTACTTCCAGCAGTTGCCATGGAAGTAACATAGAAACCATCTCGCCATTTCTTGTTTATCCATTTATAGGGGAAAGTATCACTAACTTTGTAGGACTGCTGTGTGTACGCAGTGCCTAGATAGATTTACCAAATAGTCAAAAGAATGTTTCGGCAGTAAGACAGACGGGCATTACTACTGCAGGTTTTAGCTACTTTACCTTTAGACATCACTACTAGGGAGCTGCCATTGTTTGCTCCAGCAAGTGCAGTTATATAGTAGTTCCTCTCCCATTGGTCCATTATCCATTCCTTCATATCAAAATAAATCAACCATTAGATTTTGCAATGGAGAACAGTTTAGTAAGTAACTTTATCTGACAAATAAAGTGGTTATTTTGTAAAAAAATCAAGCTAGAATGAAACAAGGTGCAGGTCACTCACTTTGTGAAGGAATTGTGGTGTGAGCTCATAAACTTGAGAAGTAAACCCAGTACCAGCATCCATGATTAGAGCCCAGAGATTGGTGCAAGATGTTATACAACTGATATAGAGGCCATCTTCATTCCCTTTTTCAATATGCTGTACCAGCCTGGAATCTGCAACATTGTAATGGTACCTGCAATACTCAGTGTGGACATGTTCCATTACTTTTGCTCACCCCCATTATGAAACATAATAATGTTAGCCATCAAATAAACTTTGGGACTTGTAAGAGAGTGTACCTTTGTTTCATAGGCCGCCTAGCATTATAAACACTTATCCACTGTGTTGCAGGCATTCCCATCCTGATCTTCTTCTTTGGTTGTTCATCTGCCTCTTCTTCTACCAATAAGCGGCCTCGCTTCTGGCCAACTTGATGCACAAGCTTTAGAGAAGTTCCAAGATTAGATGCAATAGAAGTAATGTTTTTTGAAATGCCATATTTTTTGAAACATGAGCTTACCTTCTGAGCACCATCAGTGTTAATTGGTCTAATATCTGGGTTTGGGCCCACGACACTATCAAAAAGTGATACATACTTTGCATAGTTTGGTTCCTCGTCAAATTTCAAGTTGACCACATACTCTACAAACTCCTTGAAGGGTTGTGGGCAGAAACAACAGAGAGATTCTGGAGAGGTGGCCATTTTCTTCTTGCAGACAAGGAAGCCTTTGTTTTCACCCTGTACATGCAAAAGAAACATCAGGTACGCATGTACATCACTCAAATATATACACAGCTGGACTGGAGGGGTCCAACACTTTACCTGATAACCTTGCCAAGGCAGACGTCCTCGTAGAAGAAAGACTAGTGTATATGCCAGAGATTCTAAATCATCCCTCCTGCTACCTATTCTCCCAAGATGTGCATGAACACTGGCATAGCGAACTGTTCCCCTGAAATAGCAGCAGTAACATAACAATAAGGCTGGCATATCACTTCAGTTGATTCAGATATATTCGAATGTAACGAAAGGCGTAAGCACCAGAGTTACTAGTTACTGTGATAGGATGTTTTATCTGATATTTCAAAAGAGACTGAAATGAATGATTCCTGCCTAGTGACTACATGTTTCTTAACAGGCATGCAAATAAGGACCTTTGTTGTGGCGGTGCTGTTGAATAAGAATAAAAACTGCAGTGATTCTATTAGGTTAAGAAAACATGCATAAATGCATGCACAGAGAGAATACAAAAATGGGAATACAATAATGGTTGACTAAAACAATACAAGGGTGGTCCTTGTTCTGGTGTAAGTGTAATGGCACTAGATCCAGGATTTTCAGGAAACGGCAAACCAGAACCAGACAGAAAACGTGACAGGATAATCAATGTCATCATTTAAGTGCTAGGGTCAACGTAAGTGATGCTTATCATAAAGGTTTCATATTGTCACCTGAAAACATCAGGTCGCTGATCATAATCAACATGGAGTCCTGTCGAAGTGTCCTTCCACTTAGTAGCTGCCGTCAGAAGATAAAAATACTAAATTATTCACACTCCTTAATCTGTTGTCCACATCATAACAGCTCAACTCACAAAATTGTTAAGCTGTTGGCTAATTGATAAACAAAAAATTGACTTTACCTAATCCAAGATCAACAAGGAAGAGTTTCTTTTCTTCAGGTGTCCCAGGAGTCCCTAGCAAGAAATTTTCTGGTTTGACATCCCCATGAACATACCTGAAATGACAAACATTTTTTTACTTAAAACTTTATCAACAGAGAAAACAAATTCATGGAGAATAAGGTGCTACAGGGAGAGAATAATTAGTGGTGCCAACCCTTTTGAATGCATTTTCTCAAGTATGGAGATAGCTTCAATAGCAATACAAGCAACCATCTTGACTGACATTCTGCATAACAAAGGAATGGTGTTATAGGTAAACTAAAAGTCAACACCAAATGTTGACTCAATACTATTGACTCACGTGTGAGAGTTATTATTCCAGACATCCCACAGACTGGGTCCAAGCATATCCATGACCTGCATTTTTAAGACCTAGTTAACTAGCACCTAGAAATGATCGCAAAGAAAAAAAAATGGTATCTTAAGGATCCAGACAAAGTGTCATACCATAACATAGTACTCCCCTTGACGTCCTTTGTAATGGACTCGAGGAACCCCATGAATGCCACCAACAGCACTAAACATGCAATAGCCATGAAAGCTGAATCCAAGAAAACCTTACACCTTCTTGCACCCAAAACATTAAGATCATAGATTCACTTACTTGTAGACTGCCCATTCATAAGGAGGGGCATGGTTACATCCTTTACTGGTCCTATGCTCAAACTTCAATGCCACCTAGGATAGAAAAAAAAACAGTTCAAATCGCAGTGCTAATACAACCCATTACCCATGATGCAAGCTTCCCAAATCAATCAATGAAAAGGAAAAATCCTCTATTACCTCAATTGCACCTGGACCAGTAGGTGACATGCGATGGCCAACATAGACTTGGCCAAAACCTCCTTTCCCGAGCTTTCTGTCGACTCTATACTTTGGTGAATTGCCCACCTGGACCTGTATTTATAGAACAGACAGGCAAAATTAAAACCAAAATCATTAGGAAGTCGAACAGTTGGAAGCAATACAAGGTAACGCCTTTGGGCGAAAAGCACACGAAACATATTGCCACCAGAAGCTTGAACCGAAAATTCATTTCTCGGTATCATTGATTCAGTGAACCATCTCAGAGCTCAACAGAATCCACGCGCAGCAGGCATAATTAAACATCGTACAAAAAAAACTCACCATGTCGGGAACCGGAGGGCTGCCGTCGTCATCTGCTAGCTTGTCGGCGCTGTCCGGGTCGCCCATCCCACGCTCCCCCTCGTCTCCGTCACCGCTGCCTTCTCCCGCAACGACCGCCGCAGGCCTGATCTCCTCAGCCCTCGCGGCGGCCCTCGTCGCCCTCCGCCTCGTCTCTGCCGGCGGTGGCGCCGGTGCCGGTGCCGCCGCCTCCGGAGCTTCCGCCGCCACCGGTGGACTGCCCTGCGCCTCTCGGGCCCTTCGCGACGCGCTACGCAGAACAGGCATCCTCAGCCATGGAGCCCCATGGCCCCACCTCCGCCTCCTCCACCACCTCCTCCTGAGATTCCGCCGCCGATCTCGGGGAGAAGCTCCGAAGCTGAGAAAGGGGGGGAACCGACGCTGCGGGCCTGCGGCGCGCGGTGGCTGGCACCGCGACCGGGACGCTGGCTAGGGTTCGGGTTGGTGTGGGGCAGATGTGATGTGATGGGGATGGGGGAATGGGGGATGGGGGTGTGGGCGGGGGCGGGGGCAGGCGGTGGTGGAGACGCGAGGGAGAGTGAGTTCGTTATGCGAAAGGAAAGGATTTGCCAGTTGCCACTGTTGTGGGCGCGACCGCTTGTATCGTCGTCTGGCCTTACCGCATCAGTCCGTGTGCGGAAACACGGAGGTCGTGACGGACAGCCATTTGCTCCGAGCACGCCAGAAGCTACACCAAAGCGTTTGCAGCTAGGCTCCGGTTTTTCCGTCACATACTCACATGTGAAACAATAACGCGAAGTATAAGATGTCACACGAACTTTTATCGATTAATGCTGTTGTCGAGGAATGTCACACAAAAGAAAGAGGGTGTTCGGCTGGTAGAATGAATAGTGCTCGGCTGGTAGAATGAATAGTATTCTGTGAGAGGAAATAAGCCAAGATAAGCCGGGATAAGCCGAGATATGCCAGCCGAATGACCTCAAAGACAACTGCGTTTTTCTTCACTACCGGCAACGGTGGGAAATTTGTTACTCCCTCCGTCCCTAAATGTAAGCATTCTTCGGTTTTTATGGTGCACATTTGATCATTCGTCTTATTCAAAAAATTTGTAAAAATGTAAAAACAATTATGACATACTTAAAATATATACGATGATAAAACATGTGATAACAAAGTAAATAATATTTTCATAAATTTTTTGAATAAAACGAATGGTCAAACGTGATAAAGAAGTCAACAAATGCTTACATTTAGGGATAGAGGGAGTACTATGAACATAAAATGTTGAAAGGCATTGGAAACTGTGGTAGCTGCTAGCTAGACAAGATACGATTCCAGAAGGACATTGACCAACGGAAGAGATACAAATGTCATATAATATTAACAATTTTTAAAATGTGGCTCTGTATCCCACTTCAACAACATTTTGTCGTTACGTTAACGTCAAAATGATATGAAAGATATTTTGTCCGCAATAGATGTTTTGTGTACGAGTGTTAGGATAAAAGAATGACAAAAGAGGCGAGATTATACATGTAATGTATTTAGCAATATTCATAACATCTCCAAGTTGAACTGTGATTAGTCATCATTCATCGTAACTATATGTCCGACTTCACCGTTTGCATGGATGTTGAAGATGGCATTGTAAAATAAAATAATATTGAATCTGCATGTGATATTATTTGTGTTCAAGTGATGCAAAAAAAGTGATAAAAGTTATAGCAATTTACAATTTTTGATATATATTTATTTTTAGGTACATAACAAAAAATTTATCTAGAAAAGTCAAAGCGATTAGTAATTTAAGACAGGGAACTAGGCTATCTAGAAAAAACAATGAATTGACATAATTGTATGTATCTCAAATATACACAAAATCATATGTGACAAATTGTGACCATAATTAATAACACTACATGTGTAAAACACTGGAAGGATTGCACCTTTAGTCCAAGTCTCCAACATACGAAGGTGACCAGCGGGAGCAGATTACCATAGAAAAATGCCGATATTTGTTGCTATTTGTGGTAAACTTTCGTGTACGCACAGCAGAAGCGGGTTCCAAGGAATTCCCAGCCTGTTCGTTTGGTGGTGGTGATGGTACCCGTCTTGATTTGTTACGAGAGAAAATCTTCTTTGGTACAGTTCTTGGTGGCTGGTTTGTTGTGAGAGAAAAGTACCGCTGGCTGGTGGCTGATAACCTAAGCGAACAGGGCAACACTTTCCTTCTTTTTCCAATGCCGCACCCAAGCGGGGTCTGCTGGTGCCGGGAGTTCCGAAAATTTGGATTACTGACACAACCGCGCGCGGCGGATTGTTTCCGCCTCGTGCAGGCGTAGTAGTTATTCATTTTCCTTCTGCGCCCTGCTGCTTCGCGCCGGCGCGCGGTTTAAAGGTTCACCGAGGGGCTGCTAAAAAAAATCACCGACCTGGTCGGGTCCAAGTTGTGTAGCGAGCCCCACCGTTCAAGCGTCGTCTCCTCGGTCGGTGCTCACATGCCACCTCCCTACCCGACTCGGTGCCGGTGGCCGCCTGGGACCAGGGTTTTTTTACCGACCGTTGACTTCTTACCGGTACCCAGCGGTAACGGTTCCTACCGCGGTATACCGCTAAATACCGCTCGAATTCAAATTTCAAACCAAAACCGCTTGTTACCGCTAGTTCAAACGGTATGGAACGGTATACCGCGGTATAAATAGTTTTTACTGCGGTATAAACTATTTTTACCGCGGTACAAACTATTTATACCGCTGCAAATAAAAAGACCACCCGGCTTCGAATAAATGAAAATTTTGGCATGGTGTTGGCACAGATTAGTGTTAAATAGCACCCCCAATCAATGATTTATAGTTACACATAGAAATACTACACCAAACACAATAATACTAAACCTCCTAAACCTAAAAGCTAAAGCAACAATTCCATTTCTACCTAAAGAAACAATTCTATTTCTACCTCTAACTCACATCCTTAACCCTACCAAAAATCCTAAACCGGAGAAAACCTAAATCCTAACTCAAATCCTATATCCTAACACAATTCCTAAAGCCTTAATGTACTCAAAAGCAAAAAAAACCATACCTAACCGCGGTATATAGAGGCATCGCCCGCGGTATACCGCGCGGCTAACCGCGCCGCCCGCGCGGTAGGGCGTGGATCCGCCGCGGCGCGCGCTACCGCCGCCGCTACCGCGCGGTAAACCGTGTGGACGGGGCGCGGTGCCGGCGGCGGCGGCGCGGTAACGGCGATGCGGCGGCGGACGCGGTCTCCCCCGCTTGCGGACGGGGATGCTGAGGGGTCTGGGGGGCTGGGGACCCACGCAGTTGGGGCGAGGTAGGTTAAAACCCTCAGTTGGGCTTCATGGGCCTTAACGGGCCGGCCATTGTTTTTTCTTTTTCTTTTTTTTCAACTTCTAAAGCTCCAAATAAATACCAAATGCGCTCAAATTTGAAAACATTCGACACCATAAGACTCTACAAATCATGAACCATTTTTTGGTGATTTTTTGGTAGGGGGGGTTTCTACCGCTGGGTACCGTTACCGTACCCCAACGGTAACAGCGGTTACCGCGGTATACCGCGCGGTACCCAGCGGTAAAAAAAACCCTGCCTGGGACCAACCGGTACGGTAGGGACGCCTGCACAACACCCTCCTACCAAACCAGCATTTGGAAATTGCAAGTGCTGTGCACGCAGCAATGCACAGCGCGGCACATCCCCTGCGGGCCTGCACTTGCGAAACAACGCACTGCTATTCCATTCTACAACCAGTCCACAGGGCTCATTCAGAATACAGGAAGTTCTACAACCAGTCCACAGGGCTCATTCAGAATACAGGAAGTTGGGAACTTCAGCATGATGATCTCCGAGTGAAATGTCTGCGTTCAAAAGTCAGAACAGGGTCCTATTGGCTTCAGGGGGGGGGGCATCCCCTCCAGACCTCAAGAATGTACAACAGTTTGCTCGAGAATTGGCTCAACACAAGTGGGCTGTGTGGTATATTTTATGTGAAGGCATGCATACAAGTGTAAAAGAATGGATTATATAGCCCGTGGCCAAACAACGGATACTACTACTTTACAAAAGATGGAAAGGGGGTAGACAAATCAAAAGGAACAAAATTGAAATGTGGGCGTTAATGCTGCATCCAAATCCAACCGGAGAAACTCAAGCATGTAGAGCTACAATCAGGAAGTATTGCCTGGATCGTCCGGAAATAGGAAGGGCAGGGAGTCTATGGCAGGTTCCCATTGGCCATAGCCAGATCCCCTATTTCTCTGGATGCAAAGTCCTGTAACATTCAAACACATTGAGCAGCAAAATCTAGTTAGAGCTTTCCATGCGCATGAATCTAGCCCAAAACGCCTAAGATGAGAATGTGACAGCATGGTTGAGTACCTGAAGGCGGTGCAGCAAGTGCATCAAGAACAAATGCACAAACACCTGGTGCAGGTGTAACATATTTAGTTAGTAACCAACCTTTATCTGATAACGATGCAAAACATACAGGAAGTTGAAGTTGTGTTGTTCTTGCCAGATAGAATAGCAGGCTGACTCTAGCAACAGGATGTCGCCACAAAAATCTTGTCGCACGGACAGCTCCTGTATCTAGAAGCTTCGCAGCCTTTTGTAACTGGAACAAAAACCATGCACAGAAAACGGTGTGAATGTTAATAGTTCATTTCCCATCATTTTGAACGGGTGTAGACCTTCAGATTAGCACAGGCCATATATACCTGCTGATTTGCTGTTGCCATGTGTCGATGATGAAGAGGAAGAGGCCTACAATATGTATAGTTAGTTGTCTAAGATTGTGCTAGAAATTGCAAATAGATCGATATATTTAATGTTGTATATCATCAATTATTATGAAATACAAGAATGTTAGCATAAAACACAACTTTCATGTATTGTAAAAAGTGAAACAGTTAACGTACTCTAATGCCTTGATATCAGTATCTTCTTCCCATGACGATGCGGATCTACGAGTTGATTTACTCCTTTCTGCTTCAATCTATCAAATGGTGGGCATAGGTAACATAATGGCAACAATATAAGAACATTTCAGTAAACTGAATGGGGAACACGACAACAACTGGAGGAGAGATTATCAACCTGAACTTCATGAAATTGTTTCAATGATTTCTCCAGTTGGAACTCTAATGCAGCTTTTTCACTGGCCATGGATTCCAATTGTGTTTGTTTGTGGTACTGGAAAAAGGATGCATACAGAATCAAATTACCTCTCAATTGCTGAAGTCCAAGAATGTACAGGAGAAACAGACAGGTTGATCACATACCAGCAAGTCAGTTAGCTCACGATATCTCTTCTCTAGCTCAACATGCTCCTATAAACAAGAAACATACACAAAAGTAAGTACTAGTATGGTATAGCAGTAAGAAACGGGCATTGGCTCAATAAGATATTAAGATATTTAAAAACCTAAATCCGAATTAGTTGGTTTAGGATCCAGTAAAGTAACAACTATTTCACCTGTCTAGAATAATGTTCTGCGTCTCTCCTCATTCCAGCCATTTCAACTCTCATCTTTTGTAACTCAGCCTGCATCATGAAAATGTGCAATGCATAAATAGGAAACAATATCCATAATAAATCTGATCAGCATCGTAGTGGTTATATCAAATAAACTTTGAGAGTCCTGGCTACAACTTTAAAAAACAAAGAATGCAAATCCAACATTATAACAAAAGGAGAAACGAACTGAATCTTTAGTTAGCTTATGAGATCACGACCTCCAAGGATGATATCTTTGCCTCTGCCTCACGTTGGCTTTGGCGTGCACGCTCAACTTCTTCCTGCCATGCCTGCATCTGTTTTCACAACAGTAAAAGATATAAACACAATTGCATAACATATTTTTCCTTTCCAAAGCAATGCATGTGCCCGCGAGTGGGGTTATTTTTAGAATCAGTAGGACCCTGATCTTGACATCAAAGACATCAAGTACCACCAAAATTTTAAGTCTTGAACAAAAGATGCTTTTATTTTCACCTGAAGAACTTGATTAGCTTCTTCAGAAGGCTTTTTCTGTGCACGGCGATTACGAGCTTCCATCTCCTGAAGTTCTTGTTGCAAAGAAGCACATTCAACCTAAAATAACCAGAATATCATTAGTAAACAGTATTGAGTTGCATGCACCAACCAATTCAACCCAAAAGCTTAAGCTGATAGGGAAAGGTGGGCAATTCACTTATACTCCAACACTCCCCCTCACGTGCAGGCTCCCCAGGCCGCATACGTGGAATATTGGAGTGGGCTGTAATTATTTTAATTAACGCGCCCGCCAGGATTCGAACTCGAGACCTCTGGCTCTGGTACCATATTGAGTTGCATGCACCAACCAATTCAACCCAAAAGCTTAAGCTGATAGGGAAAGGTGGGCAATTCACTTATACTCCAACAAACAGGATAACAAAACCGCTCATGAGTCATAAGTGACATACAAAACAGGTGGAAGGAATTTACCTCAAGCACAGCCACCTTGTGCTCCAATTCCAGTGCTCTTAATGAGCTTTGTTCAGCAGCTCTCTGGATGACAACAGAAAAATTAAGATCAGTAATAGAGGATCATCAATTATATTAATTGAAGCATATATGAAAAATTAGTTAGCAGCATTAACACTGAGATCTTGCATGCAATTACATCCCTTTTACCGAGATTACATTTGAAGCTTCAAGTTTAAACCTCAGAAATCTAAATGTGTAAATCATGTTTCTATAAAGTTCAAAGAACAACCACAGCCGAGTTTACAAATGTAGTATAAGAAAACAAAACAAAATAGTACCTGAACAGGAAAGCGCGCACATGAAATTTTTATCTTACAAATTATTGAAGATTAACAGAACAGATTGCAATAGATGACCTTTCATCGTCTCATTGTGCATAAATATGACATGCAAGCTTAACAAGAACCAATGATTTATGTAGCACCAAGGTGCTAGTTTCTGATCATATCCAAAAAGTTGGCTAATTTCACATCACTGTGACATAGATCATGATGATAGCTATACCTTGTAACATTACCTGGATTCTAGCAAGAGCATTTGATGCCTCGACAGCCCGATGTTCTAATTCTACTTCTCTCTCAACAGCTGCCTGTATTGTAACAGCAAGTGACTGGAATATAACAAAAGAAAATATGGTGAATATAAGGTTCTGAAGAGACTGAACATGGATAAATTACCATCTTTGTGGCATTATGTGCGATACGCTCTTCTTCAGCCCTACGCTCTGTGGTAGCAAGTTCCTCCCGTAAAGCCTAAATTAAACAGTGTGTATTTGATCAACATCATGGGGACTCTGACAGACACCAACTTTGCCTTACTAACCTGAATGACCCTGGTTTCAGTAAGTTCACGGTTCCTCTTGAGACCATCCATATCTTCCTGGTTCAAGTTCAACAGACAACAGGATTGTATTAATGGTTTTTTTTAATATCAATATCTGTCATTGAGGCTTAAAATATATAAAAAAGATACTCGTAAGTACTCATAAAGTTATTGTTTCAGTAAATCAGTCTAAATTCAAAAGTGATGATACAACATGCAGCATCAAATAGGAAAAAGTTCATTTTTGACCATCCAACTTTTGACTCAGTTTGATTTTGGTCATCGAACTTCAAAACCGGATATCTTTGACCATCCAACTCTTAAAACCGTTCATAATTGACCATCGGGTGGTTTTGATTGGTGGTTTTAACTTTTTTTATTTACAATTTAGTCTTTAGAACTTGAAATGATCATTAATTTTTGCTTGTAGCTCCGATTTAGGTGATTCTTGCGGTCACGTGTTCATAACAATGAATTTTATCTTCTAAAATGTTACTTATACTATTTTATCACCATTTGTTATATTATTCTTATGTTGTTATGTAAAAACAACAATATAAGAAAAGTAAAACAAACATTTACAAAATAATATGAACACATTTTTAAAGATAAAGCTCATCGTTATTAACGTATGATTACAAGAATCACTTGAATTAGAGATACAAGAAAAAAATAGTAATCATTTTAAGATCTAAGGACTAAATTGTAAATAAAATGATTAAAAGTAGTTCTTGAACCTTGAAATGATTACTATTTTTTTCTCGTATCTCCAACTAAGTGATTCTTGCGGTCATGCATTCATAAGATGAACTTTATCATTTAAAATGTTGCTCATATTATTTTGTAACTATTTGTTTTACGTTTCTTATATTATCGTTTTTACACAACAACAGAAAAATAATATAACAAATAGTTATAAAGTTGTATAAATACATTCTAAAAAATAAAGCTCACCATTATGAACACGTGACCACAAGAATCACCTAAATCGGAGCTACGAGCAAAAAGTAATAATCATTTCAAGTTCTAAGGACTAAATTGTAAATAAAAAAAGCTAAAACCACCCATCAAAATGGCCAATTGTGAACGGTTTTAAGAATTGGATGGTCAAAGATATCCGGTTTTGAAGTTCAATGGCCAAAACTAAACCAAGGCAAAAGTTGGATGGTTAAAAATGGACTTTTTCCCATCAAATAATAAGGAAGCGGTTCTATTTATTGAGAATTAGTCCAAAATTTCCAATGACACCAGATTAAATTTTAAACGATACACATTTCAGAATCGAGTAATAGTGTAAATTCTAAAAGACCATTCCAGGTTTATAACTCCTGCTCAATTAGGGTACATGCACTCACCACTCAGCCTGGGATTATAATTCAGACTGTAAGCTCAAAAGTCCATTAAATAGAACCATGAGCAAAAGGTCACTAAATTGTATAGGGTCTGTGATTAACTGAATATTGATGGTAGAGAAACACAGAGACAAACCACAGACCCTATACAATACTAGGGACACTTGACAGCAAGAGTAATACTAGGGAGAACAGTTTACATATCACCACCGATCTATTAAGTTAAAACCGTCTAGAGAATTTGGGAGATGTAA
The DNA here is from genome assembly GCA_947561735.1 of Cenchrus americanus. Lineage (NCBI taxonomy): Eukaryota > Viridiplantae > Streptophyta > Magnoliopsida > Poales > Poaceae > Cenchrus > Cenchrus americanus. The sequence continues at coordinate 48,463,119 of OX387244.1, read as the reverse complement.
TATCAAATGTTAATAAAGCACCAAGTATACAAACCACCTCATTCTTTAGAACCTTTTGAATGAATGTAAAAGTACCCAGATTCACATGTCAAAACTTAGCTACTTCGAGCCACAAACATGCATGTGAAAAATGTTGTATGTGCACTTCTTCAGCATTCCAAAATGAAGAGCGCAGATGTCAAAGCAACCATAATATAAAGACAAGAACAACTAAAAAAATGTGGACTTGGCTCTAGGATATCAAATCTCGAAGAGGGTGACCTCTTTACCAATTACCAGCACATGTCAACCAATATAAATTATTATTGACATGAGTGTGCTGAAAGTATTTACGGAAGCATATACATGGTATAGGATGATAAGCTACTATCTAGTTCCCTTAGGCCTTAGATGCTAGTAATATTGTGGTTTTAGTATTATGAAAGAGAGTAATTTAGATGAAACCTCTAAAGAAGCTAGCTTCTCTTCTGAAGCTGCTGCTCTTTTCTTCCAAGAATCCAATGACTTAATAAGAGATTCGATCTCTGCATTTTTTGCAGTCAAAGCATCAACCATATTTGACTCAGCTCTTGAACCTTCTACCCTGGACATTGATAGTTCTTGCTGTAGTTGCTTTATGTTAGCCTCATAGGAGCTACATTTCTCTCTCTGGCATGTTGTATAACATTGATCTATATTAGAAGAAAAAACTAGCATGCAATCAAGTGGAGATAAAAGGAAAATTATACACACTAAAGTGTGCAAGAGATTACACCTCCTGAACAAGAAGTTCCTCCAGTTGTGCATTTTCAGACTTGTACTCCTGGAGGCGGGATGAAAGTCCAGCACAAACCTATTGGTAAGTTGAAAACAAGCAAACAACTTAACACAGGTCTAGTCAGCATAGATTACATAGTGAGGCCAACTAAGCTTATGCTTATCCTTACCCGAGCTAACCTGGCTTCTTTTGATTGACCAGTCTTAACAGCACTTTTTAACAATCCCTGAGCCTGACAGAGATTAACAGAACAAAACTGTATTATGGAAAGGAACAGGTAAACATATCCACATATCAATCAGAACATTTTGGTCATTGTGATTCCGATTTTTATCGTTGAAAGATTTCATCCATTGGTCGTCAAGGAGCAAGAAAACGGATGCGGCTCCGGAGAACCTTCTAGGATGTATGTTTGGTAGCATTCAACATACCTCCTCAAGTTGGTCTTGTTCTTTGACTGAAACTGAATCCGATTTCTGTCCTTGTTGATTTTCTATGCTTTCGGGTGAATCTGAAACATTCTCTTTCTTCGATTCTTGCAGTTTGACAGTATCCTCTGTATTTGACGATTCAGACACATTCTTGTCCTGGACAACAGCCACAGCCGAGTCTCTCTCCTCCAAATTAACCACTGGACCAACCTCAGCAGTCAGTTTACTACTGCTTGGCTCACCTTTTTCATCTAGAATTGAAGAAGAGCTTTCGACAGCAATCTCTGAATTCCTGGAATGTGCAGCAACATCCACAGTGGGAGCTGCGTCCTCAGAGTTTACCTCCATTTGCTGGACTTCAATCACAGTATCAGCAACAGTCCCAGCCCTGTCAGTCTTAAGATCATCAGTAGCCTTCTCTCCTTTCTCCAAAGTACCCTCATTATTCACTTCCTTAAAATCAATTGGAGCAATTTCAGGTTCACTAGCACTGGCATCAACACTTGACGAATCTGCTGGTGTTGAAGGTCTGATCTTCTCAATTTTCATCCGCTCTCGTGGTGGTTGCCTACTCTTCCTTTCCCTCTGAGCAGCTGTTCTATTACCACCATCGGCAGACGTGAACTTCAGCGGACCCTGCAATACATATTCACAGCAAAGAGTGAACAGTTGCTCTGACGTGCAATATGTAAGAAAACAAGATATGCTCAAGAATGGTATTAAGTAACCTTCTCCCTCGGCTTTCCCTTCTTGGCTTGCACTTCCTGGCTATTCAATCCTTCACAAATAAAAAATAGATAGATGCAGATTAGACCACTTGCCAAATGGCTGAATGTGCTCAGTGCAAACCAAGGAGGCACACACCTGAAGATTGAGAGGTAGACTGCTCATCCGACAACTCAGTTGCCACGATCTTGGCCCTCCGGTCGACGACTTCGAGCAAGTCTATTGAAAATCAACACAACTTTTAAATTCCATTTCAAACATTTACAGCGTAATCAAGCAGGCAATGAGACGGTGGTGGGTTTCAGTTGATTGCAATTGGGCGCACCAGAGTGATCAAAACAGAGCGTACTATGAAGGCTAGATGGTAACAAGGCAACATTATGCTCACGGAGTAATCAACGCTTGGAGAGTAGGAGAGTTGTGGCATGGAGCAGGGGTGCGGCAGATCTTCGCCGGCGGGGAGGGGTGGATCTGGGGGGCGCGACGAGAGAGGGCGAGGGTGCGTACCTTCGGCGACCTTGAGCCAGGAGGCCATGGCGGGAGGGAGCTGCCGGACCCCCGCCGGTGGCGCAGTGCGACGGCGAGCGAGCTTGATGAGTTGGCTGGTGTGAGATCTCCGGCCGCGGCAGTCGCACTGTCGCTATGGTTGGTAGCGTGGCGGTGGCGGGGGGAAGGGTCGGAGTCAGTCGGACCAACCGGTCACTGTGATACCTTTATATATAAAACTTCAATACGCCATCGGCGTCCAAAGCCCGTCTAGCTCAGTCGGTAGAGCGCAAGGCTCTTAACCTTGTGCTCGTGGGTTCGAGCCCCACGGTGGGCGTCTCTCATTTTTGCGTTTTTTTGTCTTTCTGTTTTTCTGGGTAATTTATACTCTAGTGAATTTGTTTTCCACTTGCTGTCCAGGCCCGTCTAGCTCAGTCGGTAGAGCGCAAGGCTCTTAACCTTGTGGTCGTGGGTTCGAGCCCCACGGTGGGCGCCTTTTTTCATTTTTCGTCCTCCTGTTTCCTGAGTAGTTTACTACTGCTCTTCCTTTTCTTCTCATTGGAACTACTGCTCTTCCTTTTCTTCTCATTAGAGTGTCCGCACTCGTCAACCTCCAAATCCAACCTTCAAAAGAAATATTCCCGCCCAGTCATCACAATTTTCCAGTCCAGTTCCAATTTCTCCGCACCCGTCGACCTCCGTACCTAGAACTCCATACCAACCACCAACACATGGGACCCACCCATCTCTTTTTCTTCCCCCTTTCTTTTTTTTCTCCACTGATTCCTCTCACCCCATCCACCCGCGCGCCGCCCCTCCTCTGGCGCAGCTGCTCCCCACCAGCGCCGCCCTCTCCCCCACCTCCCGGCGTCGCCCCCCTCTCCCCCACCTCCCGGCGTCGCCCCCCTCCCCCACCCCACCGCATGGCGCCGCTAGCACGGACCCCCGGCGGGAGTGAGAGGCGGAGGCGGAGAGGCACGGCTCCCCCCCCCCTCCGCCATGGCGGCCGGACGGCTCCTCGCGGCGCGCGGTCCCCGGCGGACCCTCCTCTCCGGCGGGCATGGCGGAGCAGCAGCGGGTCCTCTGGCTCTACCACGGCGAGATCCAGCACTCGTGGACGGAGCTCCCCGTCCTCCCTCTCCTTCGGCGGAGATCTCGAAGCTCCCTCGCCGGCGATGGCGGCTTCCCTTGCCGACGGTGGTGGCTTCCGTCGCCGGCGCGACCTCCTCCCCCTCTCCTTTTCTCTCTGTGTGAGGCCGGCGTCCAGTTGCACGATCGCGGCGACGGCGCGGCGATGGCGGACGGGCGCGGCCGGCGTCTGCGGCGGCCTCGGCGGGTGGTTGGGATGGCGCGGGGAGCGCGTGGGCCCGCCTCCACGTCTGCGCGTCCAGGCCGAACGGGAAGACGCCTGATTTGGCGTCGCCGCGGCCGAACGCGACGATGCCGTCGCCTTTACCGGCCCCCGCTGAAGCGAAAAAAAACGGCAAATGGCGACGCCACCCGCCACCGTGTCCCGTCGCGGTCCTTTTACAGGCACCAGTGCAGACAGTCTTAGGCATGGTCGCATGGCCTAAACCATCATGCCCCTACCCAATCTCACCGGGTGTTGAAGCGGAAGCTAGTGTACTATGTCTCTTGCTGAGATTTTTTTTTAAGGATTTGCTGAGACTTTTTTTCTGCTTCACCATCTTGATTTGTAACCATGTCATAAGAAGGCCTAGCTCAAAGCTGCCTCAGCCCAACCACAAGAATGGGATTGTCGTCTAGGCGCACCTTTTTCAATCTTCTTCCAGGCCTGACGAACAGGGGGCGGATTGTCCAATATGGATAATCTAGGCTTCTTGGCATGAGGCCCAAAGCTTACATGGGTGTTAATGAATGTAGTACTCTGTATTCAACACTTCACTTCCTCTGGGTCACACAAAGGGGATGCTTCTCTTCTGAATGTGTATTAGGGCCTATGACTACATGCAAAACTGGGCCTTCTTCTTCTTTGACGAAATGGGCCGGTATCCATGTTAAATTAGAAGTGCATAAATTTCTCACAAAACTAGGAGGTTTTTTACGGTACACCATACGACCCAACAGTCGTACGACCGTATTATCGATTTTTTCTCTATGGGTAAAATGGTAATGTGATAGATATATATTATTTGGAAAAAAATTCCTACTACGCCCTCGTACTATCTAAAACATTTCATATATTTCATTTCCTATATACAACAATATCATTTTACAATTTTGATAATACCCTTATACTACCCATACGACCTTTGAATACGACTGTACGACTGTTGCCAAACATTGAACCTTGATTTGATCGTGCAACCCTTCCTTTGCAGTCCACTAAACGGCGCACAAACGCAGCTGCGGCAGCACTCTGCCTATGCTTCATGGTACCAGCCACATGCTGTGTTCTAACCAAACGAAGCAAGCGTGCATGTACCAATGCGTGTACGTTCAGATCAGACGCCGGCCTGAACCGTATGGCAACGGGAAGGCCGGTCTTTGTCAAATGCAGTTGGAGTTGAGCGAAGGCAGCCCTCCCTCCTTTGTGTCCCTAGCTCGTGGTCTCGCGGTCCCTTGCATTTCGCCCTGCTGGAAGTAACTCCAGAAGCAAAAGCTTTTTTTCCTCCTGGAAAGCAAAAGCAAAGTGTTTTTTCGATCGGCCTAAAATTCCTCTGCTACCGCAGTGACACTTTGTCCCCGATACGTACGCACGCTTGTGTGTTCACGGAAGGAACGTACGGCAGAGCTTCATCGCTGCAGAACCAGAATACTGTTACTGATGAGTACTGACCACCGACGCCCTCTCCGCTCGATGGATCTGTGGTTACGTGGAGTGTTTGCGGCAGGTTTTTTTTTTCAAAAAAAAAGAAATCTGACAAGCTAAAAACGCGCCAGACCCGGAGACAGACTTGTCAGTCATCAGGTGGTATGCATGTACGTATAACGTATATATACACAAGCTGAAGTGTTGTTAATCTGCACCTCCAGCTCGAAGGCTCTTGATGAGAGTAAATATATAGTTCAACACATCTCACCAATCAGGTGGATGTCTTCCTTTATATACAGAAAAAAAATCAGGTGACTGTGTTGCTGGAGGATTCAAACGTTGATCAGGATCGGCATGCATCGACGACCGGCTCATTTCAGTATTGGAATTTACGACTCGCGCGCAGCATACAAACAGATGAAGCCGTAGTACTACTAGTCGGTACTCCACTGGTGGTAGGGCAGTAGACTAGCAGAGGGGCCTCGATGGATTTAATCATGACGTGAAAACAAAGGGTATCCACACCGGGGAAAATATCAGGCAGGCAGGCAGGGTTGGCCGGGCGCGGCGGCATCAACGCATCACGTACCAGTCGCTCAAGTCAAGGATAAGGCAGCAGCGCGGCAGGTGCATGCGGTGGCGACCGGCGCCACACAGCTCGTGGGGCTCCCCCCGCCTGCCGTGGCGGGGCACGTCCGGGTCCGGCCGGCCGGGGCATCTGCGCCTGCACGCCCCCTCTCCCTCCCTGCCTGCCTGCCCACCGCCGCCGCGCGGCCCCACACCGCCCCGAAAAGAAAAGAAAAGAAAAGCCGCCCCCCGCGGGGGTGCTCACGCCCGCGCACGTGCCCGCACGTGCCCGGAGACGTGACCCGCACTGCTCGATCGATCGCCCTCGCCATCGCCAATCGCCACCGCCCCCGGGCTGCTGCCGGCGACCGGAGGAGGCGAGCGCACGCTGCGCGCCCCGCATCCGCGCACGTTACCCTCCCGAAGAAAAGCACCCCCGCCCGCGCGCGCTCGGACGATGACGACGGTGCCGTCGTCCCTTCCGGGCGATCCGCTGCGTGCGACCGTACGTGAGCGTGCATGTGAGCGACACCAACCGGCACGCCCCCCACTCGCCCGCGCCGCGCCGTGCCATCGCCATCGCCATGCGATGCGATGCCATGCCACGCCACGCCCCGCCCCGTCCCGCCCCCGGCTTAATTAACTCGCAACAAATCCAGAGGCGCGCGCGCGTAAAGCATCCGCGCGCGGTAGGCAGCGTGCACCATCCAAATCCACCGATCGATCGAGCGAGGTCGTGGCATTGACCAACAACCAGTACGTGCGTGCGTGCGTGCAGCTATATTGGCTAGTGGCCTAGCTACGCCAGCAGATGGGATCGAGGGCGGTGGGTGCGTGTGCTGGGCGGGTCTTGTCAAGCTTTGACGGGACCTCGTCCCGGCATCCTTTGCTGTACGCGTGGACCGGCCGGACGGACGGCCCTGGAGGACGAACGATCGAAACATGCACGGCGCGGCGCGGCGCGTGTGCGCGTGTCGGCTCGTCGTTGCCCGGCCCGGCCGGCGAGTTACCATGCGCGCGCGCGCGCACGCACGCACGCACGCAGCCCAGCAAGGGACGGAGCGAGCGACGACGGGGTTTCCATCATGCAATGCACCCTCATCAGGCGGCAAGGTGTGCAGGTAACCGAGGCAAATGATCGAGCAAACAAAGCGTACAGCAGCGAGGCACAGTGAAATGTCAAGGGCATATTCGCCGGTACACAGGAGTAGTAAAAGTTGGTGCGAGCAGAATTGTGCCCATGATGAGCATAGTATACCGCACCCGCCCGGGGGGCGCATAGTTTAACGATCGTTCCATCTGGATCGCCAAACGCGGGCGCCCTGCGTGCCTGGGATCACGAGGACGCTCCGACCGAGGAGGGCCGGCGCCAATATTTGTAGCTGCAGGCCGCGAAACGCAAACCCCCTAGCTAGCTCGACGCAGGCACGCAGCAGCGGAGCTCGAACAAGGCAAGTATTCTACAGTTTCTACTGCGTCGTCACAGCAATATTCCCCTCCGATCACCCCCGGCCTCTCTCTCTCTATCTCTCTCCTCTATCTCTCGGGTTTCTCTATTGCCACCCCCCATGTGACTGTGAGGCGCCCTCCGTCACCGGGCGCCCCTGCCTGCCCGCGATCGGCGACGCCGGTTTTTATACTCCTCCACTTGTCCCCTGGTGGTGAGCGCACACATGCGCTCACAGACGCCCTAATGGCTACGCTAAGTGCTAAGCTAACCTAGCTACTGTTACCGATTTACTCCTCTCCAAAGCTACTAGCTTCCATTTACTATACCACCACCGATGCATGCAGGTTCATGCATGCATGCAAAGGGTAGTAGGTGAGGTAACATGCATGCAAGAGCGTGGTAATGCATGTTAATTCCACCAGTTCTACGAGCAAGATAACATGCCTTTGCCAGTGCGCATTCACAGCGAGGCGGTTAAATTCGAGGGTCCTTGCAGTTGCAGGCCCGGAGATGGGATGAGATGGCAGGTGTGGCACTGGCTTGGCATGGCCGGCCTGTGTGTAAGTGTGTTCCTGTGCCATGCCTCGTTCTGCGCCCACACATTCTGACGGACAGTTTCTCAGTACGTGCAGTAGCCAGGGGTGGCGTAAATAATGCCAAGGTGAAACGAAGCAGAGCTGAGCTCCTCTCTGATGAAACTGTTTCTGAGTTCCAGCATGGTGGTGGTGGCCTGGTGGTGGGGGCGCGCCGAGACGTTATGATGTGAGCGCAGCCGAACAGCAGCATGCATATGCATGCATGCAGTTGCGCAGTCGACCGCAAAAATGCAGAAATGCAGAGTGCAGTGTTTTACAGCGAGGAATAAGACGGGGATTACTTCATTATTTGACGATTGGATCCACTCGATCGGCCAGCAGCAACCAGCCCCACCGTCTTATTTGTTCCCTTGTTATATCTTTAATCACACTAAGCCTCCGGCATCTCTTTCACGCAAGATTCTAATGATCACGTGCGCCCGGGGCTTGCTGCATGCGACGGGTTCGGCACGCTCGCTCGCTCGCTCGCCTCCGGCGTGCACGGCCTTGTTCGGTTGCGCACACCACATATGTGACATGTATCTTTGGGTTAACCCGCCGACTGCATGCATGCACGGCTGCATGATGCTTGACATGGCTGAGGGCTGAGAACTGAAGAGGATCAGGCCCACCCCACCATATCAAGAGTCTAGCATAGGGAAATATATAGAGAACGAAAATGACATGAATGCATATTGGGAGTCTTCAAACTAGGAAATAAGCCAAAAATTTCACTTTCTTTTTCATTATGTTCTGGCAGCAGAATGGGGTCTATTGGCATTCTGTAATTCATTAGCATTCATTCAGAATGCTAATGAACTAAAGAATGCTAAGAAACAATGAAAAAAAAAGGTAAGGAAACTCCCAAAAAATCTAATAGGGTGGTCAGGAGTTAACGAATTGAACAAGCTAAGAAGGGAAAAAACAGAAGGATATCATAAACAGAAATCGGACACGAAAATTTGGACGAGCTGAACAGAAGCACATGAACTAATAAGCAAACGGAAGAGGGGAAAAGAACTGGGGAAAAGAACTCCTAAGAGAAGATTAGTAGTTCTTCCACATTTTAGGGGTTCTCACTTCTCAGGGTTTAGCTGCAATATTAATTATTACTGGGCTAACTGATCAATTCTAGCACAAGCTAGACTCACATCTAGATAAGCTGCCGGTAGTCTGCCCCTAAGTGGTGGTGGATCAAGAAGTCGTCGCCGGTGATGATGGGCGCGGCCGCGGGCCCGTCGAACAGCAGCGGGCTCTGCATGTGCATTAGCCCGCCATGGTGGCCACCGCCGGCGATCACGTGCGCCTGGTGATGTGGCGGCTGGTGCTGCACCTCCTTCTGGCGGCGCAGCTCCAGCACCTTGCGGTGGGAGTTGGAGTGCTTCGACATCATGAAGGTCGGGCTCGCCGCGGGCCGGTACTCCGGCACCAGCCGGCCCGACTTGTACCGCACCCCGCACGCGTTGCACAGCGTCTTGGGGCCCATGGGCCCCGTCCTCCACTGCGGCGTCTTGTCCGTCTCGCAGTGCAGGCACCGCCGCCCTTCCGCCGACGCCGCCGAGACGCCCGACTGCACCGCGGACGCGCTCGAGGGCTGCGCCTGGGGAGCCGGCGCCGCGTCCTTCTTCTTGGACGGCTTCGATGGCGGCTTCTTGGCGGGGAACGCCTGGGCCGAGACGCCGGACTCCGCCGGCGAGATGGCCATGGACGCCGGTGACGGTGGCGAGGTCGGGGGCGGAGGGAGCACGAGGAGACGTGAGGACCAGTTGCCCGGCGCAGCGCGGGAGCGCTTGCTACGGGCCTTGGCCGGGACCGGCGCCTCCGGGAGGAACATACCAGGCTGCGCCGCGGAGACGGCTGAAGCCGCGGCCGAAGGGGCCACGGGAGCCGGTGGCACGTTCACAGCCGGGGAGTACCCGCCGGAAATGAGCTTCAGCTTCTGGAGGTCCTCGGTGGCGAAAGCATCGTCGCCCTCGCCCATGTAGTTGGACAGCCATTCCAGCTCTGCCAATTGATCGTACTGCGCAAAATTCACACACAAGTTTAGCAAAAAAACCGCGAGTTCTCTGCGCTTCCTTTCTTGCACCCGCGGGGAATTTGGTAATGTACACTTTGCAGAATTGTCAGTGAAAACTGTTAAGCTAGAAGTTTTCTATTTTTGGCATTGTTGCAATCTTGTGCCAAATTTACGGACTTACTGAATACGGATTCTTCTAAAGACCGAAATTGAGTGGTTGATGGGAAATTGTGTGCCAGTTTTTTTCTGAGTGATTTAAGTTGAAATCAACAACAAAATCCTCCCACAATGACCCATTACTTCCCAATTTGTGAGAGGAGAACACGAACAGGCTAAATTTGCAAGAAGAATTCAGACAAATTGACACAACGAACGACTTACCGGCTCGCAGAATTCCGGCGGGAAGTCGCCGTCGGCTAGCCCGGAGAAGGAGTTGCTGCAGCTGTCGAGGGCCGTGACGGTGGACGAGTCGGCCGAGAAATTCCCGAGGCCGCCCTCCATCTTGACGACGCCGCCGCCCGCCCCGGCAGGCTGCAGGCACGGCGGCGCCCCGCCGTCTCCGACCGCCGCCGCCGCCGCCTCCCCGTCCCCTTCCTCGTCGTCGTCGTACGGGAGCACGAGGAGGTCGTCCACGACGAAGTGGTCCCCGCACCCCGCTGCGCTGCTCTTCCTCTCGCGGGGGGGCGCGCCGACACCGCCGCCGTAGTACCCGTACTCGGCCGCTGCCGCCGCCTCCATGAGCTTGCACTACGCGTCGCACCGCACCGCAAGTCCGCAACGCCCGCGCGCGTCCCGGCCCCCTACGTTACTCGGCCCGGTTTTGTTGGCTTGCTCCTTCGGTTTTGGACGTGTGGGCGAGGAGAGGGAGAGACGGAAACGGAAATGACGCAGAGGGAGAGAGAGAGAGAGAGAGAGAGAGAGAGAGAGGAGGGTGAGGAGGGTGAGTAGGGTTTAATTGGCGTGGAGCTGGAGCGCGGAAAGACGACGAGACGGGAGGAGAGGAGAGGAGGGGAGGGTCAGCTGGAGCGAACGATTCTTAAGGAGTAAATAAAGCGGGAGCCACTGAGCCACCACGCCGTCCTCTCGGCCCTCCGCTAGTAAAACAGCCCCAACTAGAATTTGAACTCGAAACCCGGGGGGCACTTCGTACTATTCGGAAACGAAGCACCGGCCACAGCAGTTTGAATTTTTCAAAACCTGCAGGAAAGAACAAGTGCCGATTTCGGCAGAAATAACACTAACTCTAGAGATACGAATTAATCGCAAATCGAATGTTGGATAGCCATTCCATTATGCAACAAATCCTTGCATAGTCACGTGACACCGCCCTGTTTGTTACTTCTACTACGTACGTAACAGCAGCACAAGCTGCCGGAGCTTTACGTTGCACGGTTGCAGCCAGGAGGGTAGTAGCTAGGAGCCCCCCGGCCCTCCTGCAACTGCAACTCATGCAGTGCATGGACGACACACACAGTGTTGTGGATTCCGGCTGTCTCTTACGCCTGCGTAAAGAACAAACGCGTCTGACGAGGCAGGTGGTATTTTGTGAGGCGCCGTCACGTGGGAAGCTGGTGGTAACATTTCACCCAGGTCGATCCCGTTATTGGGATCACCGTTCGTTCTAGGTAATTAAGTACACAGGAGTACGTAGTACATACGCCGCAGGAGGCATCTCGCGTATAGTTAGTTTATCTTGCATTGGCCGTTTCCTCCGGCCCTGACACGAACCTTCTCTTTTTTTTACTGTGGAGGAGGAATCGATAAGGTGGCCAGGATAAACTTGCATTGGGAGAATTAATTGTTTAATTTACCTTCTCTTATGATCTCTATCCACCACTGCTTCAAGTGGCGAAGCCTGGCCACCAGTTACGCCAATTCGTGCATGCTTAAAAATCCGATTGCACACTGCTGCGGCTGCTGCTGCATCGGCAGAATTTGAAGCAGTACAGTGTGCCTGCACTGGCGCCAATTATGCATCGGGGGGCAAAAGGCTTTCGATTAACATGTGGGCATGCCGGGGCACGTTGTCGATATACGATAAGCCATGCACGATGTGCGATCCACCGCTGCGGGCCTACACACCGCCACACACTGGCTGCGACCGAGAGAGATAGCAAAATCCAGTCCCCTGGTGCACAAGCATTTGGACGCTCTGCAACCTTTATCTGGGAAGGGGTACACACAGTTTTTTTTTTCCATCGACCGTCAGAGAACTAGAGTAACAAAAAGCTCTGACGTCTATAGAACCGGTGTATGTATAAGCCAAAGACAATTACGGGAATTCCATATTGGTATTTCCAAGACTAACATATGGTGCAAAAACAGTGAATGTTCTATCTTTTTGTTTTGCCTCTACAGTACAATCTTTAGTTGGCATCAATGTACATGCATGATTTTCCATCAATTGTAACTGCAATCTCGGCTAAATATGTGGTAGTTGCCGGATCTAACGGTGGGACAGGCAGGCTTCAAAGCTCCACTACCGCCACTCGGACAACGGAGTCCCCCTCAAACCCCTCCATGATTTTCAGAAAGAAGAAAAACAGAGAAGGGAGGGACGGAGGAGGAAGAAGAGGGAGCCCCCTCTTAGACTCTCGACCACGCCACTAGTAGTTGTATATATAAGTTAATTTTCACGCAATTTTATATTGATGTTTGAAGGAGTGCATTATGCAAGAAAACATTTAATCGATGATCGAAATAGTTTTTCCAATAATCTGTGTTTCATATGTAGACACCATAAGCGAGAGTATTTGCTTAAACAGTGCCCTACAAGTAGTTTCATCCAAGATATATTCTTGATATTTCTTCATTATTCTTCTGCCTCCCAACAAAATACTGATGTCATACTGTATTTAATGAAAGCGAAACCAGCACTGTGATCACCTAACAGGTACTCCCCACAAGATTTTTGACGTGACACACTTTGTTTTGTTTTAATTCAAATCATTTCAAGTTTATAGAAAAGAAAAATATAACAACAACTGTACATAAATATTTTGTTCATAAATTTATGTAAAATTTGGGGTAGGGGCCTCCCCTACTAATTCCCGTAAAAAAACATATATATGCACTATCAAAATCTTGTATGCGCGATACACTGAAACAGATTTAGTGTTATAGATGTTGTTATAGTTTTCCTATAAATTCAAAACTTAACCAAATGTGATATATACAAAAATCATGAGGATATTGTGACAGTATATAATCTGATTATCTGTCTCATTCCATGCCATTTCTAGTGGTCTCAAAAAAAGAAGAATAAATTTTGCACTCTTCTCCATTATGAGTCACAACTCACAACCAACGGTGTGATAAATCCATGAATCCAATTCGATTAAACCCTTATGCTCTAGAAATAAAAAGACTTATAAACATTAGTAAAACTCATTAGCATTAATGCATTATATATCACGAATCTTATATCTATTTTAAAAGGTGTACCGTACAAGCTGAGAGACCTTTATACTCCGTACTGCGTCTACGTGTCTACGTGTATAGACACCTCGACCGAAACTTCACGGCTTCCTTGCTTGCCCGGTTTGCCCTCACGAGTCGTGGACACGCATCCCTGCGCACGTCCCACGTCATGCGTCCCCGTCGCATGCTTCCACGTACGCACCACGTGAGGGGACACCGCGGACAGATTGCCAGCGCCGCTTGGGATATCGTCGTCAAAGCTGGCCATCCAGCAAGTGTGTTTCACGACGGGGCGCTCCGCAACGATGCAGGTTGGTCTCAATCGCGGGGGAGACGGGAGTGGGGGATCCTTTTTATGTGCCGCAGTTTCTTTTGTCTTGGACATTTTTTAAAAGAATTACATACAATACGGACACTCACAACATGCACGCACACTCACCTTATGAACACACGTACGCAAACTCTCATAAAAAGATATGAGTATCAGGATTTGAACCGTCGTACATGACCGTCGTATCATTAGACCACAATTCAGTTCACAATAAAGTTTGGACTTTAGAGGGAAAAGGCCATATATACTTAAAGTAATTAGGTAATACCTAGCGTGTTGTTGTGATAGTTTTTAAATAAAAACTTAAAGTAAAATTTATAAGTAGAAACACTAGATTTGCATACCAATATTCTTTTGTAAACGACTGTATGTGTGAAAACATATTCATTTTTTAGAGAAAATGACTATAGATGATTAATTCTTCATGTAGTTTTATCTAAATTGAATGCACGAAAAGTTGGTGGAAGACATAAATAGAGATTCCTAGTGTAAATGGTTGATGTAAGTTGGTCCTATATAACATAGATAGCTTGCATAGGAGAGAAATAAAGTAAGTTGGTCCTATATAACATAGATAGCTTGCATAGGAGAGAAATAAAGTTGATGATTTTATTGCGGTGCATCTATATAAGTTAGGGGAATTTGTGCTTTTGCCCTTATTTTGAAGTGTCATTGTGATTTTGTTCTCCACAATTCACAAGTTAATGTGATTTTACACCTAGTCAATGGTTAAAATAAAGGCAGATACACACAGACCAAGGGCAAATTAAAATCACAATGACTTGTGAATAATCAAAGGCAAAATCACAAAGTTAGAAAAATGAGAGTAAAAACACCATTGGACTTCCAGTAGAGGCATAATCACAAAAAATACAAATAAGTTTAATGTAATCCTAAACATAAGTTGAATCGTTTTTTCCTCGAGCACACAGGAGAGCTGCACATCATTATATTAAGAAGAAAAAGGGGGGAAAGAACCCCGAAACATAGGTTTTTACATGACTATGGGAGGAGAAAAACCCCAAAATCCTCCATGGGAACGCATACACTATCACCTGGGAAACAAGGAAAATACAACCCATGACCAGGCCCAGCCAGACTATCGCTGGAGGTTGAGGGCAAGGAGATCAGCCACTCCTTGAGCCCCAACTAACTCCCACTGGTATAAGTTCTCCTGGAAGGCAGCTAGGAGTGCACCCAAGGCGGGCTGCTGACCATCGAACACACATCGATTCCTATGATTCCAAATAGACCAAGCCAAGAGAATAATCACTGTGTTCAACCCCTTCCTTCATAGAGCAGCCACTGCCTTGTCAACATGCTCCCACCAATCCTCAAAGGATGATGTATGTGGTTGTGGAGCATAATTTTGTAATCCCAGCTTATGCAGAACGTTATACCATGCTTGTCGAGAGAAAACACAGGCCACTAAGAGGTGATTAGAGATGGCAACGGGCACAAACCTGTTGGGTTTTGCCGTCCCTAACCCGTGCTCGCGAGAATAGAATTCGCCGGTTAAGAAACCCACGTCTCGTGACGGGTCTAGATTTTTGCCCAAACCCATGCCCGACTCACAACTACAGGCAGGTGTTCAATAGGAGTACGTTGCAGTTCATGGTTCAATAAATCAAGTATAATGGATGATGCGTCATTCTTAATTTGATGCCCAATAAAGAAGATAGAAAAGGTCTTTTAACCATTAGTACCATCCAAATAATAATTGAAAAACCAAATCAAAATCACCCATATGTGCAATCGGTACAAGTCAGCAGCACAAGCCAATCAAATGTCAAGAAAGGAGATGTGGATGAGCAGAAAAGCTAATTTGCTACAGCTAGTGCTTGTATACTCTCTCGCGCGGTGATGTTTCTCTCTGTAGGTGCAGGGGAAGGACCGCACACCGCAGGAGTGCAGGTGCAAGTGGAGGAGAGCGTGCAGCAGGGCTCTTGTCAAGTGGAGCGGTCGATGTAGGGCAATATGCTTGCAGGAGGACGAGCTTGTTGTGGCCCGTGGGTCGAAGCTGCGACACTAAAAGAGATGCTCAAATGCAGATGCGCCGCCGCACAAGTGGGAGTGGGGAGCAGACTGAGGGAGGTTAGGACTTGGAGGCTGCTATTGTGTTTTATATAATAAATAAATGGGCCAGGTCAATGAGTAATTTTAGGATGCTATGGGCTGATATGGGCTGTTTTATTCAGATGGATCGGGGTTTAGAAACCCATGGGTTTACAAATTCGGGTTCTATGATCCCATACCCATGCCCGTAAACCTGCTGGGTTTGATATTTTGCCCATTAACAAACCCATGGGTAGACAAATTGACCCATGCCCATGCCCTAATAGAGCAAAAACCCATCGGGTTTCGGGTACCCATTGCCATTTCTAGAGGTGATCTATGGTCTCCACTTCCTGGTCACATAAAGGGCAGCGTTGGGGATGAGGCAATCCCCTTTTTTTAAGTCTGTCTGACGTCCAGCATCTATCATGTGCCACCAGCCACATAAAAAATTTGCACTTGCCCAGTGCCCAGGTCCTCCAAATCCTCTCCCAAGGTTTGAATTCAATGGCTCCAATAAACATTGGTTCATAAGCTGATTTAGATGAGAACCTTCTTGACGGCGTAAAACGTCACACATGCAAGTCCTGGACATTCGGCTGCAGTACCACTTCAGACAACAAGTCCCAAAGTTCCAGGTATTCAGCCAGAACGTTCACCATCAGTGCCCCTCTGAGATCAATGAGTGCTTCTTAAACAGTTCTCTTTCTTGCACGTGCTGGAATTTAATTAAATAGGTGAGGCACAAGTAGATCAAGTTGTTGTCCATTGAGCCATTGAGCAGTCCAGAAAATTGTATTTCTGCCATCTCCAACTTCTGTCACCACCGCTACTGAGAAAAAAACTTGTACTGACTTATGCACCTGCATGGGGAAGAAAGCCCAAGATTTATCTAGTTCAGTTTTTTGTAACCATAACCATCTGATGCGAAGAGCCCAGCCTAGTTGTTGCAAGTATGAAATACCAAGCCATCCCAGCTCTGGTGGCCTGGTCACTGTCGGCCAAGTCACCACGCGGTGTCCCCCCTTAACATCTTTTCTTCCCTTCCAAAGAAATGCTCTCCTGATCTTAACAATGGCTTTTATAGCCCATTGTGGAAGGTCAATGACCATCATCAGATAGATCATTATGGATGTTAAGACATACTGCACTAGGACCTTCCTTGCTGCTCTAGTTAGCAGGTCGGCCTTCCACCCAGGCAGGCGGTGAGCCACTTTGTCAATGATAGGTTGGAGTTGATTCTTAGTCAGCTTACTCAGCGACAAGGGCACACCTAGATATTTGCAGGGGAAATTCAGTATTGACATGGAAGAAGACCCTGAATTACCTCTTTGACCTCCTCTTCACATTGTATCGGAAGCACACTGCTTTTCTACATATTGGTTTTCTACCCACTAGCAATTCCAAAGAGTTGTAACAGTTCCAGCATAGTGTTTAAATCATTAGTCGAAGGTCTAAGGAAAATAACCACATCATCAGCATAAATTGAGATTCGATGTGAAAGTGCCCTTATTGCAAAAGGTTGCAGCAATTCCTTCTCCTCTACCTTCCTAATCATGAATCCAATACATCCGTAACTATAACAAATAGTATCAATGACAGTGGGTCTCCCTGCCTCAAACCCCTCTTATATTCTATTCTCTCTCCAGGAGTGCCATTGAGGATCACTTGAGTAGAGGAGGATGCTAGAAGGCCGCTAATAATATCACACCAAATCTGTCTAAATCCCAACTGCCTTAAAACCTTCAACAGGAAGGGCCACGACAGAATCAAAGGCCTTAGTTATATCAAGCTTCATCAAGATCACAACTTGCCTTTGTTGATGGAGAAATCGGGCTGTTTGTTGTACCAACATGAAGTTGTCTTGTATAAAGCTTCATTTTATGAATGCACTTTGATTAGGAGAAAAAGATCATTTAGCTTTGCAGCCAATCTGTTGGCCAGCATCTTTGTAATGAGTTTGGCTAACGAATGAACCAAGCTGATAGGTTTGAAGTCTTTGATATCCATGGCTTCATCGTTCTTTGGCACAAGAATAATATAGCCGAGTTTAGTTGTGCAAATCTGTCAATTTTTCTGCTCCAAACAGCTGATAAAACAGCCATAACTTCTGCTTAAATGACAGGCCAACAAGACTTGTAAAATTGTCTAGTGAACACGTCCGGACCGGGAGCTTTATCTGATGCTAAGGAGCAGATCGTCCTCCAGACTTCTTCCTTAGAAAATGGAGCTTCCAGTTCAGATAAATCATTATGGGGAAACCCCAACACATCAAGGTTGATAGTCATATCACGGTCAAGGGGCTCTCCCAACAAGCTGTTATAGAATTCGAAGACATTCTTCTCTTTCTCCTCATGGCCAGTGAGTATTTGTCCAAAGTTTGAAGTGAGTTTACATATGAAAATTTTTCCTCTTGCGGTGTCTAGCAAAGGCATGGAATAAGGTCGTATTAGCATAACCGTCAGTGAGCCAGTTAATCCGAGAGCGACTTCTTGCCATGGTATGTTGCAAAGAGGAAAGAACCAGGGAATGTTTGAAAGTGCATATAGGCCCCTAAGTGAATTTTGGTGAATTGAATGATAAGGCGATTAAAGGACTAATGTGTTTGTCTAAGATTGTGAGCAGGTTTTATTTATATATTCACGAGCAATTATTGAAATATTTATTTATGTCTCACATTGACAAAGACAAATATATGGATGATCATAATGCATAAGTGACAAAAATCAAGTAATAAAGGAAGATAAATATTGGGATAATTTGAGAAGGTCAATTCATGGTCTCCCATATGAAGACGTAGCTTGATTAAAAATACAAGGATCATAAAAGAGAATATGGTAATTCTCTAGGTCAAGTGCAAGGCTTCATGTGCTTATTGAAAGAGAACACAAGGATGAGTGTACACGTTATGGTTCTAATTTGGAAGCTTGCATATTCGTTGTCAATCAAGACCAAGCAGTTGAAGCGGGTTTTCAAATGAAGGTTAATTATGTATGAAGCAAAGTGGAACTCAAAAGTGGATTGGGTAAGTGATGAAGAGATCAACCGAGGTGTCTAGGGTGAGGGACTAAGCAAACTTTGGGGCCGTAGCTAAGCCGCCATTAGTGTTTTGCTAAGGTGAAGTTCTAGCATCTGTGGGGTCTCCAAGTATCATATCCAAACCTTAACCGAGGGAAGCAATGCAAGTCATCAACATGTTAAGACCCGCAATATGGAGTGACTCATGGATCCAAGTG
The DNA here is from genome assembly GCA_947561735.1 of Cenchrus americanus. Lineage (NCBI taxonomy): Eukaryota > Viridiplantae > Streptophyta > Magnoliopsida > Poales > Poaceae > Cenchrus > Cenchrus americanus. Next base: position 48,444,292 of record OX387244.1, on the reverse strand, counting down.
TGCATTCCTATGCTAGATGGAAAGATCCTAAGTCATTAGCTCAAGTATGGATGTGCTCAAGTCATAGGCTATGTTGAAAGCCCTCAAGAGGGTATTGATCAAGAATGGCAAGATTGAAGACATTCAAGCTCAAGAGATCAACAAAGTGTTTTTATTTATTCTTGAGTATAGGTCTGTCGTACTATCAAGAGGGATGCAACATTAGCGAGTTGACCAAGTCAAAGTGCTCTTTAGTTGACCTAAGTGAGATCTAGCCTTGAGAGCCTTAGAGTGTGCTAACAAACCCTCCTAACCTAACCTGAGTCATTTCATCTAAGTGATGAAGTGTTAGTTTCATAGAAAGGGTTTGGGGGGTGACTCGGGCCTGACGGTTTGACCGATCAGGGGCACCGGTCTGACTGGTGCCGCTGGCCTCAACGGCTAGTTTTTCAAACACCGGTCTGACTGGTGTAGGTCACCGGTCTGACCGGTGCTGCCTGAAGACCAATGACTAGTTTCCTCCTTTGAGGGGTATAAATACCCCAAGCCTTCTTCAGTTGAAGGTTGTTGTTTCTAGTGCTATTGTTGAGGTCCCAAGCCATTTCTTGCAAGCTCTAAGCCTTAGTGGCTCTCCCCAACCCTTTCTTTGTGAGATTTGGGGATTAAAGTCATATCCTTTGTGTTGGGTTGAGATAGTGAGCTCAAGAGCGTCTTTGTGAGCTAACAAGAGAATTTCCATAGCTTAAGCACTTCGGTTTCGCACCTACGAGCTTTGAAGCGTTTGTTACTCTTGGAGGTTTGCCTCCTAGACGTCTAGGCGTTGTCGGCTAGCTCCCAAGGTTGTGGTGAGTAGTGGGAAGTTTGTAAGGGCTACGATCTTGCCTCTTCGTGGAAAAGATCCCCTTAGTGGAAAGGAGGAAAGTGGTTGAAAGAGACCCGACTTGTTGTGGGAATTGTCCCTTACAAATTACAAGCTCGTCAACGGAGACGTAGCCGTTCCTTAGTGGGCGGTGAACTTCGGGAAACAAATCCTTGCTTCTTCGTGTGGTTTGCCTCTCTAAGTTGTTTTTCTAGCATAATTGGTTTGGTTCCACTTCGATCTACTTGGGTGTGCTATTTGTGTGTGTAGGGCTCATTACCTTGCTTGTGATCATCTACAAAGGCTACTCACCAAGTTTGGTTCGTGCTAGAAGTCATGAGGTGCTTGAAGTTGTTTTTGCAGGTGCTCTGTGCTACACCGGTCTGACCGGTGAGGCGCACCGGTCTGACCGGTGTCTCCTGTGAAGTCCAGTGCCTAACCGGTCTGACCGGTCATCACCACCGGTATGACCGGTGGACACTGTCAGCTCAAGTTTTTGGGGAAGAAAATTTCAAACCGGTCCTCTCGCCTATTCACCCCCCCTCTAGGTGACATCAAGGTCCTTTCAATGTTCTTAAGCTGATTGCGAAGCCATGACTCCTGTCGGGGCAAGCTTCTACGGTCTTGAGTAATCTCTAGTTGGCGCAACACTTCCCTAGCTAGGCTCGGCTGAGAATTGACATGTCCCACTATTTTTTGGCTCCAACTCTGCAGTCCCTTGACAGTATCCCGAAGCTTGTTGGCCAAGGTATCAAAAGGGCATGCACAGGCCAGAACAGAACTCCAAGCTGCAGAGACAGTGCCATGGAATCCCTCCAGCTTAGTCCAAAAAACTTCAAAATGGAACCTAGCTTTTACAGGTTTGATGGCATTAAATCTGAACAAAAGTGGGCAATGGTTCGAACCATCTGCGGCTGCACTCTGTAGAAGATTATTGGGGAACATCTGGTCCCAATATGAAGAACACAAGGCTCTGTCCAGCTCTGGGGATTAAGGTCGTTAATTAAGCGACGGAAACGACCCATCATTGATCAATTTAAGTTTTCATTGTTTTTATCTTCTGCACTGATAATTAGATTAAAATCCCCCATTACTAACCATGGAACCCGACAGGCTGCACGAAGATTTCTCAATTCTTCCAGGAAGAGGAGTTTGTTGGAATCGCCTTGGGGTCCATGCACACCAGCGAACCACCAAGCATGGCCGTTAGATGGTTGGAACTGTATTGAAAGGCAGTGATTTCCCACTCTAACATCAGCCGCAGGACCAAGGCAGTGCTTCCAAGCAATGAGAATTCCTCCACTGGCCCCTTCTGAAGGCAGTTCCGCAAAATGGGAAAAATCAGAACCCAACATGCTCATAATAGTTCCCCTAGAGATGGTAGCCATCTTAGTTTCCTGTATGCACACCACATCTGCTTTGCATGAATGTATCGATGTATGTAGAGAGTCTTGTCTTGCTTTGGAATTGAGTCCTCGCACATTCCAACAAAGTAAATTGGATGGATTCATTGTGATATGTGATGAAAGGGCGACCAATTAGGCATTACCAGTCATAGAGCCGCTAGAGCCTGAGTATGTGAACTGCGAGCAGGATTGAGTGAAGAGCTTACAATATCTGTCCAAAGCCTCCTGGTTAATTCCTTCATTCTCACCGATGATATCCAGTGCACACATCACTTTTTCTTGCTGCGGGTCGATGATATAGGGGCTGCCATCTTAGGCTCCACTCCAGCAATCCGACGGCTACGACGCGGGGGGTGTTGCCGGAGTCCGCCTTGGAACCAAAATTGTGGAAACCTCATGGTTTTCAAATGTTTGATACTCGCAATCCACTCTCTAGCTTATGGCATTCTTCTCTCACTTACACATGGAGGACATAATGGAATTGCGTTTAGATATGCATAATATGGTAGAAGTTGCTAGTACGCTGTGAGGAATAAATTGTGAGTGTCAGAGTGTGACATGGTAGTTCAGCGTCACTTTAGAGAATAAGTTCAATTTAGCAACTAAACTTTGGTATTTGTAGAAATTCAGTAAGGTCGTTTGGATTCTTCATTTTGAAAGAATTAGAATCTACTTAATGGAGTAGGCTATTTGTCTTCGGATGTAGCATTTTATAACTTGTCAAAGTTTAGATAATCTAAAATATAACATGGACGGAAAGATGAAAACTGATTTTATATATCCACGTGCTATATTTGTACTAATGTGCAACAAATAATTAACGAACAAATTATTAATAAAGTGAACATTCTATTTATTGATAATTCGTGTCTTAATTATGAATATTAGAATGAAATTCAATTCTAAAATCCAAAACGGAACTAACAGAAATGAGCATACAACTATTCACAGGGGTTTTGATCTCGACGCTTCTACTCTTAGACTGTCCACACTGGGGCCTGGAACGGGCCGGCAGAGCGACCTCCAGGTCACTTTTGGCGTTGTTTGTCCGCACCGACGACCTGGGAAGGGGACGGTACCGTGTCGTTCGGTCCCGCTGACGCCACCCCTTGCGCGCTTGGAGGCCGAACGGCAGACGCCACGTCGAGGGCTAGCTGCAACCACCACCTCTTTTCGCGCGGATGTTCGCAACGGAAGGGAAGAGAAGGGAGGGAAGCAGGGGACGACATGGATTCGTCGGCGGCGGGTAGGGTAGGGGCGGCGCCGTCGCTGTGGAGAGGGCTGGCGGTGTGGAGCTCCTCTGCGGTCGTCGGCCGCCGGAGCCGCGCCGCTCCGTCGTGGTGCCACGCCCGCCGGGATCCAGTGCTCCGCCGCAACGTCGCCCCAGCTCGCCCCTACGCCAGCCGGAGAGGAGGGAGATACTCCTCATCCCATCACCTCCATCCTCCTCGAATCGATCCCGACCCACCTCGCCCATCTAATCGAATCAAATCGAGGACCAGTAGGCTGTAGGGGTAGTTGCATTCGATGGCGCTGCTCCTCAGCTTCCCCGTGGACGCCGCCCGCCTTGACGCGTCCTCCTCCGCCGCCGGAGTCGCGTCCGGCCACGCCTGGGAAGGTGCTCGCCGGCCGGGTAGGACGAGGGATGGAAGAGTTAAAAAAAGAGAGGCTGGCATATGATATGGGTCCTATGGGTGGTTGGTTGGTATGGAGTATGGAGTACGGAATATAGAGATTGACGAGTGCAGGAAAATTGGTACTGAACGGCAAAATATCGATGACCAGACTGAAGGGAAACGGGGTGGCTACGCTAGCGCAAAACAAAATTTTCCCCGCAAAATAGGAACTGCTGCTGTCAGAGATCACGGGATTACCACTAGACGCGCAGATGCAGCGGAACCGTCTCGATGTAGACGAACGCGTCGAGGGTAGCGAGCGGTGCGGTTACTCACGTCCTTCTTGACTTGCACGTGCGGCTCGTCCGATCCAAGTGCTCCAGATGCAGCACCTCCAAGGTATCCACACATACAGAGAAGGAAGCGACGCACGCCGGACTGCTAAGTCCGCGAGTGCGACGAGGAGAGAGCGTTGGCAGCGCGGCTGCTACTTGAGAAAGTTGTGTCTTTTCGGGAGGGGTGTGGTCCATATTTAGGCCTTGTTCGGCAGCCAAGGGTCTAATCCCCAAGAGGTTTTAACCCTGGGATGGATTGGGTGAATCCCCTTCCTATACTCAATCCCTGTGGGGGTTTAATTCCTTGCTTCCACCTGATCCCTCCCGTAAAATCCTCTGTTCGGTTTAGGCTGGGATTAGTGAACCAACAGTGCGCATGGTTAGTACTGCACCACAGCAAACAACTTCTGCATTATATGAGCACCAAGAGAACAGTACAACATTCAGACAAACCGATGCAGATATGCTAAAAAACTTTGGCTCATCCAGCCAAACAAGATCAAGCTAAAACATGACAACAAAAATCCATATCGGCCTCGAGACATGATCTTTTCACGCCAGAGAAAGAACGTTCCAGCACAAGTGTACAACAAGAATGAACACAGAGAATTCAAGTTCGATAACAGCTCACCAATCACTAGAAAGTTTTCTAAAACAGCAGGGAACAGGTGCTCAAATGATCGTAACACAACGATCTCCTAGTTAATAAATCTCTCTTTTACCCGCAGATTGATGCATAGCGGTTGACACTGGAAACAACAGATTCATATCAAGTTTGCCGGAGAGTATCACAGTGTACACAAATCCAAAAAACGTTTGCCAAAGAGTATAACAAAGTGCCAATCTGAAGCATAATTTAGAAAACTTTTAAACAAATATGGGTAACCAAACTATAATTAGGCTCCACCGTGCCTGGTCTTCAGCTCCTTCAGTGCGTGTACACAAAACAAAGACGCAACTCCTTTTGAGAAGAGCTCAAACCTGTATAAGACGCAACTCAAATTTCAGTACTGGTAAACTAAACAGTACCCTCCAGAATGCAACATAAAAATGATTCAAATTTCTTTACCAGTAGATAGTTGAACGGTATAACTGCTACATATATATTCATCTGAATATTCATTACAATTGCATTCGCGAGATGACAATATATTTATAACAGAACAATAAGGAAAAAAGTGACGCTGACATATTACAAAGATCCAAGCAAAGGCAAACTGTCTCATCTACTACTACATAACAATGTCTTTATAGAGCAAACCAATGGCAGCCTAACCATGTGCATTTCACTAGAATTCAAATCCAAAAAGGCATAGCATAATAAGGATAAAGTGGGGAGAGGAAAAGCTAAACTTGAAAACTGAAAAGGCAACAGATGTTGCGCATGTCAAAGGAGGTCAATTTTGAAGCAAGTAGAGCCATATGTCACTGTTGGCATCGAATTTCAGTCACAACATATAACCTTTGAACTGTACAGTTATATACTATCTTTTTTTGAAAATTCACTTATATACTATCGAAGCTTCAAATCATGACATGTTAGTAGTTAATACAAACAAAGGAATTAGCATTCAACCTAGCATCCACTTTACCACTGAGTGGTGGGTGTGTTGCCACCACTCAGCCCACCATGGCTGGTTGTGTGGCCATCAGTGAGCTGTGTCCACTACAACAATTCTCTTTGGGGGAAGAGTGAGCACAAGATATCTTATTGCTAAGCGCCAACGTCTATTGGTTCAATGCATTGCAGGTTGCAACCAACAGTTTCGTGTCCTACAGTAATTTCAGATATAACAAGACTAACAAGGACAGTATTTCAATACAATAGCCAATGCTAGAGCAGATACCATCAGCCAATCAATCACCACCACAAAGGATAAATTCAAAACTATGCTGTAGGAACCTGAGATCAGAGGCCAAAACAAGCAGCAACCCGGCCGTGTTTACAAAATCATCTATTAGCAACAAAGAAAAGAGAAGGGCGAGGATGCAATCACCGGCGAGAAGGTGGCCACCGAAGGCGCTGGGTGAGAAGACCGCGCCACCGCGGACCCGACGGGCGTTACGCCGCCGCCGCCGACCCGCCGTGCGTCGCCGTCGCGGTCGTAGGGGTCTCGGGAGAGGCCCCGCGGCGCTTCACCCGATCCGCTTCGTGCCCCCCACTTGGTCGGCCTCACCTTGGCATTCCCCACCCGCAAGTACCGAAACACAATTCAGCACAACATTTCGAGTTAGGCTCTTGAACTGCGGCACAAAGCATCAAGTGCAATATAGCGAGCAACTGGTTTCTCCTAGCAATAGTTTCTAACTATCACAGTAGGTTACCAGTAGACAGTTAATCTACACAAGCAATGGCCAATAACTAAAAGTTTCAAAGACTTGTTCAAATGTGCTGCTGACTAGTGAGCAACAAACCTATCTCCTCTCTTTGTCCTTGCTAAAATGTTTATAGTCTTGAGAAAAGTGTGCACAATGTAATAAAGGACCAGCATGTGGAAGAGAGTACAAGTGTGTGCATTCTTGCCTTTACAAATGAATAAGCACTACTAGTGGCTGGTACTTGTGTCGCATAACAAGCCTGGCTAATTTAAGTAGTATTTCATACTTTTAATCCACTAACAACAATGGTTGCATTTCTGTAGTGTACGTGTGGTATGTAAAATGCCCAAACTGTATCTGATAAGACACTGGATGCAATTAGGAGAGCAGGTGACTAATCCTGTATTTTGTTTCATATTTCTTTTGGTTTGATTAATTGCCAAATTTTTTTATATATAATGGTGCAGATGAGCCCTTTTTTAATTGAAACGGAGTTGCTGCACATCTACCCTGCAGAGCTCCATCTTGGATCCGATGAGTATATAATGCTAGCTAACAAGAAAATGTTCAGGCGAACGACAGGATTAGTCACCTTGCAAAGGCTGTGATCCAATATTCAGGCGAATCACCACCGATTCTTACAGCAATCACTACACAAATCAAGAAAATGTGCCTGACTACGATTTGGATATCTAGATCTGGGCATGTGCCTCAAGAACCCTAGCATGTAAAGAGAGAAAGGGGTGAAGGGTGAGCAGGATTGACTCACCGGCGAGAAGGCGACTGCTGGAAGGGACGAGGAAGAAGACCGCACAGGCGTCGCCACCAACGTCGCCGGGAGGAGCTGTCGCCGGGAGGAGCTGTCGCCGGGAGGAGCCGCAGCCGTCGTGGGGGTCGTGCAACAGGCGAAACACCCTGCTGCTTGACCTGTTCCGCCGCCACCGATCGGAGATGTTGCAGAGCCACGCTGGTAGCCCGCCACCCACCAGAGTCGCGCCGCCGCCACCAGAGCCGCCTCGCGTCTCCTCCCCCTCGCGGCGAGGGTTTGTTCCCACGAGGAGACCGACGATTTTTGGATCCCGTCGGATTTAGGACGATGGGAGGGGTTGTGGGTCGGGAACCAAAACTGACCGGGCCTAAACGAATGCGTTTTTTTGGATGGGCCGGTGTTTGACCCTAGGCCGGGATACCCCCGTGGATCAGGCCGTGTTCCCGGCCGGGAAGGGTGTAAACGAACAAGGCCTTATTGGGAGGAAAACCCCCCACACCATCGTCCATTAACAATACGGGACTAATAGATGGTGTACCCCTTCCAATACTAATGGGCTTTACAACATTTGTGGTCCATTAGGACTTTTACACCATAATAGATCAAATCCATCTGAGCCCATTAGTGGATCAAATCTAGTTGGCTCTAGGGCATATTTCCAACAGTCTCCCACTTGCACTAGAGTCAACTATGCAAGTATATTCATCCTCATTCTGCTTCCAACCCCTTAAGTGTGTGACCCTATAGGTTCACGTACACATAGACTTGACCCGAGTACACTACTCGATCAATAGTTGATAGCGGCCTCTAGCAAGACGTGTCAACTCCTATGCATACGTAAAGATCTTATCAGACAAACCATCACAACAATTCATACATGCTATTCCCTTTGCCTCACGATATTTGGTCTAGCTCCAAGCTGACCTCTCTTTCTCGACACTGTGACTCGGATCATCAAAAGGGGGTTAACCCTTAACCCAAAGACGGCCATGCATTTCTTGATCCGATCACTCGAGGGGCCCGGAGATATCTCTTTCAAGTAGAGGGGCAAATTCTATCTTGATTGACCATGCCTCACAGCATGCTTCCTGACAAACCCGAAAGCCATCTTTATGACTACCCAATTACGGAGTAGCGGTTGATGGCCCCTAAGTAGGTCAATTCACATCTTGAGTACATGCGACAATCTCAAGTCTAAGGACATAGCGTATACGTTGTGTAAACAGAGAACAAGGTCTCAAATTGGGTCGGTCCGGCCCCATGTCATACATGTGCCCACACTATTAGTTATACATCTCCATGTTCATGACTTGTGAAACATAGTCATCAACTAATTCATGTGCTAGTCATTAACTCATACTAGGGACAACTTTTGAATAACCATACAAGTAAAAGAGTTTCACAAACAATTCACATAATTGCCAATCAAATACAAGTCGCCTTTCATGGATATTCAATAAAAGAACCAAGTGACATTGATATAATGAAATATAATCATCTCTATGATTCCTTATAGGACATATTTCTAACATCCTTCCACTTGCACTTGAGCTAATCTAGAATATATCTAATACCCATAGCTCTCATGTGCGCCTCATGCTTAGGTCATGTGGAAGGGGTTTTGTCAAAGGATCCGCAACATTCAAATCCGTGTGTACTTTGCATATCTTGATATCACCTCGTCTAACGATCTCTCGTATCGATGAAATTTCCGCAAGACATGTTTATTCTTTTGGTGGTTCCTTGGCTCCTTTGCTTGCGCAATAGCCCCATTGTTGTCACAATAAAGATCCAATGGGCTAGAGACACTCGGAAACACACCAAGTTCGAAAGGAACTTCCTTATCCAAACACCCTCCTTTGCGCCTTCGAAGCCGCGATGTACTCGGCTTCGTTGTAGAATCGACCACTTGTCTCTCGCTTGGAACTCTTCCAGCTCACAGCTCCACCATTTATCGTAAATAAGTATCCTGATTGCGACTTTGAATCGTCTTGGTCAGTTTGGAAACTAGCATCGGTGTAACTCGTTACAACGAGCTCCTCCTCACCTACATAGACTAGGAACATGCCTTTAGTCCTTCTTAAGTACTTAAAAACATTTTTAACCGCTGTCCAGTGACCCTCACCTGGATCAGATTGGTATCTGCTTGTAACACTGTGCGCATACGAAATATCTGGACGTGTACATATCATTGCATACATAATAGATCCGATGGCCGAAGCATACGAGTATTCTACTCATGCGTTCCCGCTCATCAGTTGTCGAAGGACACTGAGTCTTGCTAAGATGTATGCCATGTGACATAGGCAAGAACCCTTTCTTCGCCTCTTCCATGTTGAACCTTTTCAACACTTTATCAATGTAAGTGTCTTGGCTTAATCCTATAAGCCTTTTGATCTATCTCTATAGATTTTGATGCCCAAAATGTATGCCGCCTCACCTAAGTCCTTCATTGAAAAACTATTTTTCAATGAGGTCTTAGCGGCCTCAAGCATATGAATGTCATTTCCAATCGCTAATATGTCATCCACATATAAGATTAGAAATACTACGAGCTCCCACTTGCCTTCTTGTAAACACAAGGCTCTTCTTCACTCTGAATGAAGCCAAACCCTTTGACCACTTCATCAAAGCGAAGGTTCCAACTCCGAGATGCTTCCTTCAATCCATAAATGGATTTTTGAAGTTTGCACACCTTTCCAGCATTGGTTGGATCAAAAAATCCCTCAGGTTGTGTCATATACACATCCTTAGTCAGATTTCCATTTAGGAAAGCTGTTTTGACATCCATCTGCCATATCTCATAATCGAAATATGCAGCTATAGCTAGAATGATCCGAACGGGTGAGAATGTCTCATCGTAATCAACTCCTTGAACTTGTCGAAAACCTTTTGCAACAAGTCGAGCTTTATGGATGTGAGCATTTCCATCCATGTCCCTCTTCTTCTTATAGATCCATTTGCACTCTATGGGTTTAACACCATCTGGCGAGTCAACCAAGTTCCAAACTTGATTGTCATCCATGGAATCTATTTCGGATCTCATGGCACTTTGCCATTTCTCGGAATCTGGGTCCATCATTGCTTCCGCATATGTCATAGGTTCATCATTGTCTAACAACAATATGTCACGCTCTCCCGCGATCATGAGATTGAGCTTATCAGTTGCGCGACGTGCCCTTTCAGACCTTCGTAGTTGTGTTGGTGCTTCTCTTGCCACGGGCATCTCAACTCGTTCAGCTACATTAGCATCACTTGTGAAAACTTGCCCAAGCGGCTCATCTTGAACTTCTTCAAGATACACCTTCTGTCTACATTTTTCTCTTTTTTAAAAAAACTCTTTCTCTAAGAAAACACCGTTCCGAGTGACAAACACTTTGCCTTCTGACCGGGTGTAGAAATAATATCCCAAGGTTTCCTTTGGATATCCCACGAATATGCACTTGTCCGATTTAGGTGTTGATTTATCTGATTGAAGTTTCTTCACATAAACCTCACAACCCCAAATTTTCAGAAAAGACAAACTGGGAGTCTTACCAGTCCACATCTCATATGGTGTCTTAACTACGGACTTAGAAGGTACCCTATTTAAAGTGAAAGCTGCGGTTTCTAGAGCATAACCCCAAAATAACAATGGTAGGTCCGACAGGCTCATCATTGATCGGACCATGTCCAACAAGATTCGATTACGTCGCTTGGATACACCGTTTCTTTGAGGTGTTCCGGGTGGCGTAAGTTGTGGAACAATTCCGCAACTCTTTAGATGATCGCTAAACTCATGGCTCAAATACTCACCTCCACGATCGAACGCAAGGTCTTGATTTTCTTGCCACGTTAATTTTCTACTTCACTCGAAATTCTTTGAACTTTTCAAAAGTTTCGGACTTGTGCTTCATTAAATAGACATAACCATATCTACTTAAATCATCGATGAACGTTATGAAGTATTGGTATCCACCTCTAGCCGTCGTACTCATTGGTCCGCACACATCCGTATGTATGAGTTCCAGTAAGTCTGAGGCTCTCTCGGGAAAACCCGAGAAAGGCATCTTGGTCATCTTGCCTAGCAAACAAGCTTCACATGTCTCGTAGGATTCAAAATCAAACGAAGTTAAAAGTCCATCGTTATGGAGCTTCTTCATGCGCTTTTCAACGATGTGACCCAAACGACAATGCCATATGTAGGTAGGACTTAAATCATTAGGTCGAGACCTTTTAGCACTTATGTTACAGATAGGTGAATTATCAAGATTTAAAACAAATAAGCCATTCACAATGGATGCACAAGCCACAAACATATTATCCTTAGAGATCACACAACCATTGTTTTCACTCGCAAATGAATAACCATCCTTCATCAAACATGAAGGGGATAAAATGTTTCGACTCAAACTAGGAACAAAATAATAATTATTCAACTCCATAATAAATCCCGACGGGAGGTGGAGTTGCATCGTTACGACGCTCAATGCGGCAACTCTTGCATTATTGCCTACGCGGAAATCAACTTCTCCTCGTTCCACACTTCTACTTCTTATCATTCCTTGCATCGAGTTGCAAATATGAGCAACCGATCCGGTATCAAATACCCAAGAATTAGTATAAGAATCAGCGAGGAAAATATCTGTAACATAAACATTAAGTGTACCTAAAGTGGAAGTACCCTTACTTCCCTTGCTTTTCATAGAAGCTAAGTACAACTTACAATTTCTTTTCCAGTGACCGATTTTCTTACAATGAAAACATTCAGCCTTGGCAGCTGGACTAGCCTTGGGCGCTTGGTTTGGCATTGGGATCTTATCCTTGGCCTTACCTTTCTTCTTCCAAGAATTGCCCTTCCTTTTAAAGATCGGCTTGTTTTGGATCGCCATCACATGACTACTGCCCATGCTTTTCTTAACGTTATCATCTATTGGTAAGGGGGTGCCTAGAACTCCTTCCCTTTTCTTAGCTCTGAGAACAATTCTCAGATTACGGATCCAACTCGTAAAGTTTGTTCCAGTCAACTTGTCATTCTCAAGGACTGAATGCAAGGTAAATGATGTGGTGTTGCTAGGTGCCTTTAATCTACAACAGAATAATAAATGCAAAACACTAAGACAATATATCCATGACAGAGTAAAATAAAAGAATTTACTCCCACTAAAATCAATATCCCCACATTGATACTTAGTGATTCAGAATCCACAACTAACAAGTCTACTAGTGAGCTTTTGCGTCACCGCTAGTAAACAAGGTAGATCGGTAAGCAACTTCTTTTCTAATCATATCACATATGACTCATGTTGTTGGGTGCATCTCTATGTCTAGGCTCCCAACCTTTATGCCCCAAAATCCTTAACCGTTAAGATGATTTTGATAAGCACACCAACACTTATGCGTGTAAGTATCCGATACAACCCGTCTAGTCAAGGAAAACTAGTGGCACCCTAATTTCATAGACCCACCACTAATTGTACGAGACATGGGACGGTGGCAAGTGTTGGGAGGGCATGTTAACTTAAAATTCCAAAGGGATCGTTCTACTCGTAACATCACACGCAAGAAAATAACATTGTCGCATGTAAAAGTAGAACGGTAAGAACGACATTCACACAGTTGTAACACGGTATGGCCTATTGTCGCATGGTGATCTCCATCTCCATTGACTTGTACATCATGTTGATCTCCATCTCCATGATCTGTGTGTGCCATCCTCCATGTGATGAGTCCTCCAAGAACTATCTAACGCGTGCTAGTAATGAAAGTTACACAATCGCGTATTATATCATCACAAATTGGTACGCAGACCATTACATTAATTTTGACAATACATGTGGCTCCAACCGTATTGCCGTACGCGTGACACGCAGGTCACGAAAAAATTACACACATGCATCACATACACATATAGGCCATACCGATCACAAAACCTGCAAAACGGATTATCGCAATTCCGACGTCCAAACTTAAAACGCCCAAAAACCCATCTTGCAAGCCGAATTTGGCAAAACTAATTTCGCTTAGACCAGCAAAGCTGGTTTATCACATGTGTGAAATTTTCTGTAGATCAATTTTCATATAGAAAACTTCTTCATCCGAGTTAACCATAAAAAGTTATGGCTGTTTTACCGAACAACATGTTTTCTGGTTTTCCCGGGCTGGTAGCAGATCCAATCTGCCGCCGCCACGCATCCCATGCGCCTGGAACTTGACCTGGCTTCGATTCGACCAATCCAATTGATCTCCTTCTCGCTGTGACTGGATTTACGTGTATCACTTAACTCCGATGGCGGAATTCCGACCGGTAGGAGTAATTCGTTACACGACCATCACGTCAAGAACACGAAGCCGATCAAAACTTTGATCTACATCTGCATATCTCCATATGCACACATCCCGAATCTAAAACTTAGCGCCTACGGCTCGATACCACCGAAGGGAAACGGGGTGGCTACGCTAGCGCAAAACAAAATTTTCCCCGCAAAACGAGGCTGCCGCCGTCGAGATCACGGGATTACCACTAGACGCGCGGATGCAACGGAACCGTCTCGATGTAGACGAGCGCGTCGAGGGTAGCGAGCGCAGTGCGGTTGCTCACGTCCTTCTTGACTTGCACGTGCGGCTCGTCCGATCCAAGTGCTCCGGATGCGAGCACCTCCAAGGTATCCACACGTACGGAGAAGGAAGCGACGCACGCCGGACGCTAGGTCCGCGAGTGCGACGAGGAGAGAGCGTTGGCAGCGCGGCTGCTACTTGAGAAAGTTGTGTCTTTTCAAGAGGGGTGTGGTCCATATTTATTGGGAGGAAAACCCCCCACACCATCGTCCATTAGCAATACGGGACTAATAGATGGTGTACCCCTTCAAATACTAATGGGCTTTACAACATTTGTGGCCCATTAGGACTTTTACACCATAATGGATCAAATCCATCTGAGCCCACTAGTGGATCAAATCCAGTTGGCTCTAGGGCATATTTACAACACGGACAACCTTAGTAGGCGGTCATGAGTATATGAGTATTGAGTAGTCATGACATTTGTAGAAGAAGAAGGAACAGCTGTGATCATCCGTGCACGAGCACCTAGGGGCCGTTTCCCGAAAGATTACGGCGGCAGCTCAGCTCCGCTCAGCTTTTCGGCTTTCGCAAAATTTCGTTGCTTGGATTAAAAGGAAAGGGGCCTGCAATTGCAAGGGAGAAAAAGGTGTGCGATGCGGGGAACGAAGCAGTAAAGCAGATTGCCTTCGCTTGCAACCTCTAGTGATACGTTTTTTCTTTCCCTTCTGATGAAATACTTCCCCTTTCGTAGAGGCTCACCTTGAGTGTCAGCTTCGAATTTTGCCTGTGTTCAACATAATGAAAATGTTATAAATGAAAACTCTCCGCCTGTCCTTTTGTTTTTTTTTTTTGCTCTTGGGCCGAATATTTTATGCTCGCGCGATCCACACCACACCCGCCAGGGCCACTCGGCCCAGTTATCCACTAATCTAGCCTGCAGGATGAGGCCTGGGGCCCGCCGCGCATGAGCGCATGTGACAGGAGTGGACGGCGCGGCGGGGTGGGTGGTGTCAGAAGCAGGCACCTCCCAATGGTGTGGGGGGGTTTCCATGCAGGCACCTCTCTCTTCATGGAATCATGTGGCAGTGGCCCTGCTCGACGACGGTCGAGGCTCTGTGATCCAGCGCTGCCGCTTTGGAAGCCAACTAGCTAGCCAAAGTCTGTGATGGAGCTTGGCGACCGTGCTAGGGCGGAATGGCCAAATGCCGCCCAAGTTGTATCGACGGCGCCGACGACGATCTTCCCGGACGCGGAGCTCGACGTCGACGGTATTATGATCTATGGGAGGAGAAGGAAGCACGTTCGACTGCATTTTGCACGCCACCGGCTGATGAAGTCACTTCTTGAGAACCGAGGTCGATTGCATGGTGCTGGTGCACGGGCCGGACGGGAGTTCGCTTAGGCCACCCGCAATGGTGCTGAGTCAGCTAGCTATTTGAATGTATATGTCAGCATGTATCCTATGTGGAAGAGAGAGAGGGTGAAAAAAAATCGAGCCGGCTAGTTGTTCGTCGCTCATCTCGCACGCTGCACCAAATCGCAGGCCTCGTCGCTAGCTACCAGCTATTCCACTAGCGTTTTCTACCGCACTCAGATCCGCTGTGCGCCCCGATCCTCCACCGCGCGCGAATCCTCCACCGTTGCGCGCGGATCCTCCATGGCTACGCGCTAATCCTCCATGGCTACGCGCGAAAATCATCCTCAGCTTTGCTTCTCCCGCCTCCACTATATCCTACCTTGCTCTTCCTATTCTGAACCCTAGATCGAATCATATCCAACAGAGGGAGTGGAGAGGGCACAGTGTGGAGGCAGAGAGGACGAACGCAGGGGCCGACGCGCGCATGCGAATCGACGACTCCGGCGAAGGCAAGAAGCTGCGGCTACCAGTGATGAGCTGGAGAACCAAGCGCCAAATGGCTCCGCCACCAGTTCAGGACGAAGCTGCTCCGGCTCCTACTCCTGCATCTCAGACCAGATCTGCTCCTGCCCCCACGCTTCATCCATCTGCACTTGTTTGCGGAGCTGGTGCTTCCATTCCTACTCCGGAGGCCAACCGGTAATCCACTTGGGAATTTATTTTTCTTTATTCAAGATTCCTCCTATTGCGGCGGTGGTGGTGCAAAATCCATCCACGATTCCTCCTGTTCACCTTTGCAAAATATTCATGGCTCAAATTAACTAAAATAGATCTGCTGAAATTAAATGTATATTCCGTACGGTATGGTGGCCCGGACCTTTGCCACAAGCCGCACTGCAAAGGCCACATCCACAAATTAGTAAGTTTCAATTTTTATATAAATTTCTTGCTAACTTGTTTTCGGTTTATTATGTCCAGAAAATTAATTAGTTCACTAGCTATCTTAGTTTCATTAGAAGTAACGTAGTATGGGTTGCTTGATTTTGTAGTGGCATGAATTACTATCCACCTGGTGGCTTTATGAACTTTTTACAAACTGGACAATCATTCATTCCTCATGTTTTGGCACCATCGACACCTATGGGAAAGGAATCTCAGTTAGCACCACCAAAAAATGATTCAAGAAACCAAAATGCTAAAAAGAGATTGAAAGGCAAAACTACCATCAACTTAGATGATGGAATCAATGTCAGGACTGCGAAGCATCTTGTATTTGATCCAGATGAGGATGTCAGGCTAGTAAGTATCACTAACTTCCTTTTTGTAACACTTTCTGTCTGTACCTACAACTAATCATGTATGTTAAATTCAGGTCAGTGCATGGCTGATTCACTCAAATGACCCAATCAATGGGAATTGCAAGAAAAATGAGAGGTATTGGGGTGATGTACATGAACTGTACAATAGGACTACACCAGCAAACCGAAAAAGAGAGGTGAAACACCTCAAAGATCGCGGGACAAAAATTAAGAGATGGGTGGCATTATTTTGTGGAAGTTGGAAGAAGGCTACCTCAATTTATCTTAGTGGATATTCAGATGAGCAGTTAAAAGACATGGCTAAGCAGTTTTATTTGGATGACTATAAGGAAGGGCCATTCACAGTTGAGCACTGCTGGAAAATTCTTCGTGATGAACCCAAGTGGCAGGCGGTTTTGGAAGATCTTGAAAATCCAAATAAAAGGAGTTTGGATGGTGAAGAAGAGACAAATGATATCTCAGGTGTAGGAGAAAAGGAACGTCCTATAGGGACAAAACAAGCTAAGAAACAACACAATGGTAAAGGTACAGTCAACAAGGTTGAAGATGATGTTAGTTTAGATGAAGACTTGAAAAAATTTATTGACATTGAAGCGGCAACAAAAAAACGACAGGAAGACTTCTTAGAGGCACAAGAACGCATTACTGATAAGAAGTTTGAAACAGCAAGGCTTAGGAGGGAGTCTGCTTTACTGGAATCATATAAAAAATTGTTGTGTATGGACACTAGGGAGATGACAGAGGATATTAGAGCTGAGCACGTCCTTGCCCTGAAGATGCTAAGGGAGAAGTTGGCCGGCAACAGTAACTAAGGTATTTTGTTAGAGCCAGTCAACATATGTATAAATGCTTTGTGAATTATCATGCAGTACCACTAAATTTAGTCGGTCAACATATATTACCAATGCTTTGTGAATTATCATGCAGTACCATTAAATTTAGTCAGTCAACATCTATTACCAATGCTTTATGAATTATCATGCAGTACCACTAAATTTAGTCAGTCAACATCATGACCAGTTTAGTGTAGTATTCAAAACGCATTTGTCTTGTGTGTGTATATATACACGACCAGTATATCTGCATATATGCATAGCTGAGCAACAAGCCCATTGACTCTCTTGCTTGCCTCGTATGCTTGCATACGGGACTGCAGCTGACATGCTTGATGAATACTTGAAGGTTGCAGAGAGCACTGCCCTTGAGTGCTTGGAAAAGTTTGTGCAAGGTGTGGTTGAAGTTTTTGGCTCCGAGTACCTACGACGCCCTACAGCTGAAGACATGGAGCGTCTGCTCCAAGTTGCAGAGTCTCGTGGATTCCCTGGAATGTTGGGTAGTATTGACTGCATGCATTGGCGATGGGAAAATTGTCCAGTAGCATGGAAGGGGAAATATACCACTGGTCGCTATGGATTCCCAACCATGATCCTTGAAGCGGTAGCTTCACATGACCTCCATATTTGGCATGCATTCTTTGGTGTTGCTGGGTCTAATAATGACATCAACGTGCTCAATCAGTCCCCTTTGTTTCTTGAGGCGATAAAGGGTGAAGCTCCTTGGGTTCAGTTTACTGTCAATGGTAGGCAATATGACATTGGTTATTACCTAGCTGATGGAATTTACCCAGAATGGGCAGCCTTTGTGAAGTCAATAAATTCACCTCAACTAGACAAGCACAAGTTGTATGCAACAGAACAAGAAGGTGCAAGGAAAGATGTGGAGCGTGCTTTTGGTGTTCTGCAAGCTCGTTTCAACATTGTGCGTCGTCCAGCACGATCTTGGAGCACAAGGATTATTGGACTGATCATGAAAGCCTGCGTTATTCTCCACAACATGATAGTGGAAGATGAGGGAGAATTGGCTAAAGAGTCTATTGATCTGAATGCAATTCCTGGAGAATCAATTGTTCTTCCTCCTGAAGTGCAGAAGGCCTCAAACAGTAACCCGTGCTTCAATGATGTTCGACGTAGAAATTCTGCTATCCGTGCTCACTCTGTCCACACTCAACTTAAAGATGATTTAATTGAGCACATTTGGCAGCGATTTGGCCATAAGGCTCCCCGCTAGTAGTTTTATAATAACCTAATGTAAGATCTGACATGAATTTATTTTTCTTATTGGCACGGTTAATTATATTGAGTAAGCTGACTTGCTGCTTGTTTTCTTTTTTTCAGAATCCTTGGTATGAGGTCGATTGGCATTTCTATCAGGCTATCATGGAGGTTGACTTTTGGGTTTTGGCGCTTCTTCCTCAACGATGCAGTTATCTATTCAGTTTACTTTTGTGGCCTAAAATAAACATGTATGGCTGGAGTCATGGTTATCAATTAGTGCATTATGTAGTAACGTATGGACATTCTATTTTATTTCCATGTTTAAAACTGTTGGTTGTCTTGGTCGCTTATCTTTAATTGGTCATGTAATGGAATGGTTCCAAATCATGTTTATCAGTTCATCATGCAGTAACATATGGACATTTTATTTTATTGAGATGACATGTTTCTTCAAATGAGATGTTTAGTGCTATCTCCACATAGAGAGGCACAAAGATAATGCTCACAACACATCCTTTCTCTCTCTGTGCGTGAAAGTACTGAAAATAACAAATAGCTAGCACTATATAGATAGTTGTGCAAACTGCTAGCTATTTAGTGCTGAGGTGGATGGCTCCTAGCTAGCAATTAGCTAGGACTGTTGCGGATGTCCTAATGACTAGCCCCATC
Source organism: Cenchrus americanus (assembly GCA_947561735.1). Lineage (NCBI taxonomy): Eukaryota > Viridiplantae > Streptophyta > Magnoliopsida > Poales > Poaceae > Cenchrus > Cenchrus americanus. The sequence continues at coordinate 48,425,070 of OX387244.1, read as the reverse complement.
GTCGTCGCCCTCGCCTTCCGTGTTGCTTCGTCCGCACGTGAGATTGTGCCGTGCCCCCCTCCCGCGGCTGATGAAGGGCATTAGGATTGCATTTTAACTGTGTTTACAGAGCGCGCGGCAGAACTGCCTAGCGGGGGTATCTTTTCGCCGAGAGTGCATTGGATGGAGGCGCGACTAGTAGGGGATGGGTTCTCGCGTGGTCACTGTCGGGCATACACCCGGGTACTCATGCAAGGAAGGAGGAAGAGTAGAAGACAGACTCCTACTAGAATTCCCCTGTACTCCTACTAGGACTCGCTCTGTGTAATCCTACTAGGACTCCTGCCTTGTAACCGACTAGGAACCCGCCCCCTGGGCTATATAAAGGAGGGCCGGGTACCTAGGAGGACATCCTCAATCCCTCCGGGGAACAACACCAAGCGCAGGGCGCAATATACTCCAAACAGGACGTATGGTAGCTACTCTGGCTACCCGAACCTGTATAAATCTTGTGTCTTGTGTCCTCGCGCAGACCTTCGGGTTCCAGATCATGGCGATCCCCACCTTCTACCTTGTTGCGGGTCGAGTGGTTTAAACACCGACAGTCACGTGACGAGAGAGAGAGAGAGATGCGATCATCATCATGTAGAGTCCGTTTGGTAGGGCTCCGGCTCCGGAGCCGGAGCTGTTTTTTTCCGGAGCCCTACCAAAGAGGCTCGCGAAACGGCTCCTTGCCGGAATCCGTCGGGAAATGCGCTCTCTGGAGCACTTGGGTCGGGGGGGGGGGGGGGGTTTTGCGGCTCCCCGCCGGCTCCACCGGCTCCTCCCCCGCCGGTTGCCGCCCCCGCCCCCGCAGGGTCCATCGGGGGCACGGCGCGTTGCGCGCGCGGGGGAAGAAGGGCACGACGGTTGCGGCTCGCCGTGGCCGGCGGCGAGCGGGGAAGGTGGATGGGGGCCGGCGACGCCATGGATGGGAAGCCGGCTCGGGCGCGGGAAGAAGAGGCGGGTCGGTGGGCGCTCGATCCGGTGGCGGGAGCTCGATCCGGGCGGCAGGGGAGCTCGATCCCGGCGACGCGATGTGGCGAAGACAGGGGAGGTGGTCGGCGGCGGCGTGGCGTGGCGGAGTCCGGCGGAGGAGGCTTGGGCGGTGCGGGACGTTGTGGATGTGCGGCGCATCGTGGGCGGGGCGGAGGAGGCCGGCGCGCGCGTGGGGAGCGGAGGCCGGCGGCGGGCGCGGGGGAGTCCGGCGGCGGGCGCGAGGGAATCCGGTGGCGGATCTACAGGGCAGGCGCGGGGGAGTCCACCGTGCAGCTTGGAGAAGATAAAGAAAGAGAGAAGGGGAAGATAAGGAAAGAGAAAGAAAATGAAGAGGAAGGGGGAAAAAAAGAAAAATAAGGGGCGGGGGGCAAAACAGAAAAAAAAGGAAAATGAAAAGAGAAGGGTACAATGGCATTTCACCCTCTTATCTATATCACACAGCCAGAAGAAGCTGTTTTGCGAAATGTTTTTCTAAAACGGCTCCGGTTCTCTCACAGAATCCGCTCCACTAACGCAGCCACAGCCGGAGCCGCCACAGCCACAGCCGGAGCCCTGCCAAACGCACCCGTAATTCATGTGCATCGTGGCATCGTGCCAGCGTCATCGCTCTCGCTGGTGCCTACTGTATGGCAGCAGGAGGTCAGCAGCGCAAGGCCCACCGGAACAGCCTGCTGCTGCCGATCAGCGCAGGAGGACATGCAGCGCGCAGTCTGGGCCTGCAGGTCCGCTATCCGCTGTTGCTGCATCAGCGAGCGTAGTACCTGAAACTGGCAGCAGCTGCAGCATACTCCGACTGGCGTCGCGCAGGCAGGGATCCCATCGGCGACGGCGAGCGTTTGCGTGTCCCGTTCGGCGGCGGCCGGCCGTACGTTCTCTCTCTGCCACGCACGGGCGCTGCGTCCTTCCTTAACGAACGCGCCTCTGTGTTCGGAGAGGACAGGGTTGCCCAATAACACGCTTCTTGGTACAGCAGTGTACTAGGATCACTTGTCATTATTTTACCCTTTGGATTTGCTCTACCGTACGCCCGCGACGGGGCACGGGCACCGTGCAATAAGTTGAAGCGTGTTATCCGTTCAACATAGTATTATTCACGGACGAGTCGGTTCTACTTAGAAATCACGGCTGCCAACAGCCCACAGGCGCACAAGCCACAACAAGCAGTCCGCAATTGAAAACCACGGAGAGTTCCAGCAATAAAACGTTAACGAATACAGTACTAGACGAATTGGTACGCAGCACTCGCAACTGCGCCTATAAGAGCATCTCCGAGAGCTCTTTCGGTAAAAATAGAAAGCGGAGTCAAAAACAACGATCCAACAGAATCGCCATCGAGGTCGTCTTCTATCCTGGCTCGTGCCTCCCTCGGTTTATTTGCCTAGCGCCGCGAGCTTGCTATCGCGGCTTTTCCGCGCCTGCGCCCGAGTTCCCCTACCGATTTGCCGCCAATCGCACAAGCCCTGCTCTGCTGAGGGACCAAATCAGGCCCGCCTGCTTCCAGTCTCGACGCTGCCGTGTGCCAAGGACCAAATTGGAGGCTGCTTTCATTCTCGGTGCCGTTGTACTCGCCATGTCCCGGCCGTCGCTTCCCCGTGCTGCGCCGATGGGAGTTGTGTTTCGCCATAGTGCTGTTGCGTGGTCATCTGCTGCCCGATAGGTCCCACAAGGATTTGAGGATCCAGAGGCCAGATGAAGTGACAAAATGGAGTTCGCTGACGACATCAGCCATGGCAAGATTCAATTTCTGGTGGTATGGTTCACTGAGATGTCAAATTTCTAATGCTATGGGTCACTGAGGTATCGATGTTCCTTCTTGTAAGAATATCTGATGTTATGGTTCACTGAGAAGACCAATTATTGATCTTCCTGGTTGACTACGTGAATTGTCTAGTGAGTAGCAATAGCTTGTAGGGGTTGGGTGATTGAAATCTGTTGGTAAACTGAAAATACAGTGTGTAAAATATGTGAAATCACTGCATACAAAATTGTACTATGATGAAGTTCCGTGAGCTTATATGAAGTTCCAAAAGGCTTCTGTAGCATGCAGCAGGCGCGGCGTCGCCGAGCGTCATCAGAGTGGCGTTCGCGTACAGGTCCCATGGATGGCGGCGGCAGGCAGAGGCAGAAACGGAAGAGATCGTTTGAATAGGATGACATGGACCCAGTTTTTAATATAAAAGCCACGTTTTAGCTAGTCTCTTTGTCTATCTATCCCATAGAAATAGGTGGTTTTCTATTTTTACAAAAGGGTAAAATCTTCATATTTAGCTAACAAAATACAAGAGCTCTTGGAGATGCTCTAAGGGGAAGTATTATTTGACCACAAAAAGTGCATTGTCACACGCACATAATTGAACGGGGAATATATGTCCCAAGCATTTCAAAAACACCTCCTGGTAGGTAAAGCTAACAGTCTCATAACTAGCACTACTTAAAAACACACAACAGACACCACCATAGAGAAGAACCGACCGGGCTGTGGAGGGTGTAGCCCCAGCTACACATCGGAGTTCATACACCACCATTTATTAGAACAAATTATTAAATTCGAAACTAGCTAGGATGCCCACAGCATTAAACTACAACTGTTGTACATGATCTTTGCACAATGCAGCTCGCTACAGCGCAGAGAGTTCAAAGCATGCTTGGATGCTGCTATGCTAGTATGCTACTGGACATACAACAAAACAGAGGGAAGTTGTAAGGTAAAAGGACTGAAAACAGTTCTACCGCGGCTCTCTTGACTGAGACCCATCAGCCTGCCGGTCATCATGCCTATCGTCATCCCTCCCATCAGGCCCGTGGTGCCTCTCATTGTCCGAAGGCTGCCTGTCAAACTGTCGATCATTTCTTTCATTGTGATTTTCGTATCGCCTCTCATTGCCCGAATGCTGCCTATCAAAGTGCCGATCGTTCCTGGATGAATATCCGTCTATCTTTGTTGGGTGGGCGAATCTACAGTCACTTCCTTTCCAGCACTTGCCGCGCTCAAAGCTCCAGCAAACCCCTAGTGCTCTATTTCCCAATGACCCTCCATCACCACCAGAACGCTTCCATGGCCTTCCACCTGAGTCACGGTTTCCAGACTGCCTAACCCCGCTGTCTCTCTGCTGATTATTCCAATCAGGGTTACCATTTGGCACATTCCAATTCATATTATTGTTTGCCTGACCCGGATTTCCCTGCACAGGAGCACCCCAATTGATGTTTTGGTTCATACTGAAGTTTTGGTTCATGTTTCCAACTTGTTGGGCTCCAAAGCCTGGATAAGGATTTGCATTTCCTGCTGCAACACCACCACCCCATTGAGCCATTGCAACTCCTTGCATCTGACCTCCCATCATGGCAGCTGCATTTGTAGTCCCCTGACCTTGAGATGCCGCCCAGATCATGTTCATGCTGGCGTTCCCGGGATTTGGTAACCAATTCATGTTTGGGACTGCATTTGGCTGTGTTGGCATAGTTACCCCCATGTTGTATCCTGAAGGACCTTGGGCTGATGCTACCCAAGGCACATTCGTATTGCTCTGTCCAATCATTCCCCAGCCCATACTTCCATCACCCTGAGGTCCCCAGGTCATATTTCCAGCTACCTGAGATTGGCCAGATGTGTTCGCTGTTTGTGCAGGTACAACCCACCCACTGCTTTGAGTATCACTGCCAGCGATGGCTGTCACTGAAGGCTGTACTGATGCAGTAGATGGTGCTGACATCTGGTTCCTTGTGTCTGCAAGTTACACCACAGCGATGCTGTTAGGTTGGCTTACACTTAAAACCTTAGTAATACTCATTAAGAGATGGTTGAGACTGGAATATGAAAATATACTGGATAATACTGAAGCAAAATAAAAGAATCCAAGACCCATAAAAAGACCGGAAAGCAAACACAGCATAAACTGGGTTCAAGCGTTGAGCTAACACCTTCGAGTTGTGTTGGTTCACACGCCGAGCACCCAGTGCTCTAAGAAACGCAAATTATTTGCATCAAATAAAAACGTGCCCTACAATATCCGGATTTTAAATGTACTAGCAAATATGCTCGTGCAATGCACGGGATGTTGCAATAGGGATAAAATTGTTAACCTCGATCTAATAAGCATAACATAAACTCAACTTCAGGGGAAAATGGAAGACATCAAATTTGCATGCAAACGCAATGGCAGCACTTGGTTTGGGTTAGGGATGTGTGTGAACCCACTTAAAGTGCAAAATAAAAACCAAACTATTTTCCTCCCTCACACACCGTGATCCATCTACCACCAGCTCCAGCACTCTGCACTCATGTCCACGTGACTAGGTGAGCAAAGAACTTTTGCTCGCAAGATTGGCAAGTAGCAGCTTCCGGGCGCTCTCGCATGATGAGCAGCGGCTCCTGCTCTGGCTTCAGCTCTACACGCAGCAGCAGCATCTGAATCTAAGCCCTGCTCCCCCACGGTGCGACGCAGTTCAAGGCCGTGGGACCGCGCAGAGGTTCGCGAGGCAAGTGCCTCTACGGCAGCCCGTGCGTGCTAGACCACAAGCCCCTACGGAGGCATACGTGGCAAGCGAGCCCTCCGCCGGCTGGCGCATGAGGGGAGCAGTGGCTCTGACAACCAAGGTGCGACACGAAGGGAAAGAGCGGCAATTCCTGCGATACAGCCTCATCTTCATCATAACGGTCGCTCAGAGACCCCTTGTTGCTCTCTCCGCTATCGTCATCGCCGTCGGGCGCTGCAGCCATTTCCCATCATTACCCACTCATCACCCCTCCATCTGGGATTGAATTGCTGGGAAAGTGAGCTAGATTGAATTGCTCGAAGCTCCCTTGGGCCGGCTACACAGCTCCCCGGCTGGCGGCGAGCGCCAGACGCAGAACGACAAAAGGATTGCGGGGAGGAAGAAACCATACAACATCTGCTGGTTAGGTGTGTGGTGGCTAGACAGTTCTGCTACCCCCTCTTTTATCAAGTGGGACTCTCTCGACTCGCCCCGGCAGCCGCTGAACTTTCTTTTGATGATTGGTGGGAGAGTGTGGAAGCTAGAGTTTCGGGGGAAGAGCGCAAAGGAATTAACTCCTTAATCATTCTAGGAGCTTGGTGCATCTGGAAGCACCGCAATAGGTGTGTTTTCGACGGTATTAACCCTAGCGCTGCTGCTATTTTGAACCTGGCCAGAGATGAAGCTCATATGTGGAGTTTAGCTGGGGCCAAAGGTCTTGCCTTTCTCTCCATCAGAGGGGCTGGTTAGGTGGTTCAGGTCTATGGTCTTGGGTCGTCCTAATTTGTTACTGGTGATTTAGCCTTCTCTTATTCAGGGGTGTGTAAGCCTGCCACTGGGGAGGGTATGGACAAATCCACTCTTGTTCATACCCAAATCCAAATAATTATTATCCACTTCTTACCCTCCCCATTCCCACCCATACCCAATGGATAACTAGTTTTGTACTAGATTCTACACATACCCAATCGATTATTTGCACCCTCCCCACACCCTACCCTCCCCATTTCTTCAATGGATAATTATTTTCTACCCATACCCTCCCCATTTGAGGTGGGTGTGGATTTGAATATGGACAATGGATAAAAACAACAGGCATAAGGGTGTGTGTGTGAGAGTTGGGACTAGTGTGTTCCCTTGTGGAGTTCTTCTGTACGGCTCCATTTTTCCTTCTATTAATACAATGATACGCAGTTCTCCTGCGTATTCGAGAAAAAAAGGATTGCGGGTTGATTTCACGAGAACTTAGGGGTATTTTTGTAAAATTGCCACGGTGGATTGACATAAAATACAGTCATTCAATATTAGGTCCACCTATTAAAATAAAATAAGTAGAGGTGCAACATAAACAAGTTAGCCAATTTAGACCCCATAAATTTAGTTCCAGATTCACAATCATGGGCACAACTCAGGGGATCCAAACTGGCTGTAAACGAATTTCATTGAAGCGGAATTTTTTTCTTGAAGGGCCTACCTTCAGCCGAGGAGCTCACTCGTCCATGTGAAGAATTTTCTCCATCTGCTAATCTGTTATCCATCTGCGGCAAAGCAGATGGTACTTGGTTCTGGGAAGGTAAATCTGAGGTAAATTCTGCATTTGCAGTTGCAGGAATCATTCCAGGAGTTAAATGAACCATATTTCCTGCAGCCACGATATTTTGTCCCGAAAAGCTTCCCATGGCAGGCTGGGTAGGTGTCATCGGATTTACTGCAACCCCAAACTGGACAGAGGCGGCATTCCAACTTCCAGTAGCAGATTGTTGGTTTGTGTATCCTGCATGAGAATTTTGCACACCATAATAACCTTGAGCACCAGAGTGGATCATGGATGCTCCAAGGTTCGTTGAACTATAATCAGGCTTTTGATCACTACTTGAAAAAGATTTTGGAACTGCTGATTTTGGAGTATGTTCACCAGCTATTGTGCTTTCCTCAAGAAGAGGGGTTTTGTCAATTTGAGATGCACTAACATGTGGTGGTTCCCATGGAGGAAGGTCTTTCTCAAACTTTCCCGCCAAAGCATCAGTCAACAGTATTGAATCATCCTGCTTCTCACTAGCTTTCCATATTTTCAAACTAGGAGGGAAGTACCCATTGCTGTTCCATTTCCGCAACTGTATGATTGAAAAGGGGCCTTGGATTTTGTTAGAAGGATCCATGTACTGCCAGATCTTCTCAGACTCATTAATGGCTGATTGTGATGCATTTTTTGCCCCTGAACTTATGTTACCAGCCAAAATTCCAGATGATGCACCAGATGGCCCTTGTGAAGCACTGCGTGTGGTACCTTCCAGTTTAACTGTTTGCGCAGCAATGTTTGGACTTTCTGATTTACTTGTATAACCAGCACTATCACCTTGAGAAGGAAAGGTGGATCTCCGTGAAAGGGGTGATTCCATATGTGTACTTGATTCAGCCCATGTGTTTCGGTTAGATTCCCAGTTAGTTTTTGAATCTCGCTGTAAAGGGTTTCTACCATCTCCTTTAACCGGAGACACAAGATTACCATCTTTCCTCAAGAAAGAACCTCTTGACTTATTGAAGCTACCTGTACAATGAAATTTATGTAAGTCAGTGTCAAAATTGCAATAAAGTAGAAGATGATACTATGGGGACGAGTAATAAAGCCAATCACTTCTTTCAGTTTCCTGCTCCTGCTCCTCTGGAGATTCATAATCTGGATCCATCGCAGGATCAGCATGTATTTCGGGTTCTTCATTTAGTCTACGAGCACGCTCCTCTGGAGTGCTTAGCAGCTTCAGCTTCTCTACACATTCCCTAAGCGTGAACACTGGTTAAGTCATACAAGTGAAATTCATTTAACAGGGGATGATCTTATCTGAAACTTCTTCAACACAGAAAGGAGCAAAGCCTACTGATGAATTGACAGAAGAGACTAACTGACCATGACTACACTGACAGTGACAATGTATAATGCTAGTTTATAAAATGATAAAAAGGATATTCTTTTCTATGGCCCATATCACTTGCACGGTCACGAAGGTGCCCAAGTCGCATCTTTTCACTTTCAATCCACTGCAAAGTTTGTAAGACAGTAAAGGATGAATCAGCAACACAGATTACTCAACAGCAAAAAAAAAAAGTTCATTAATGCAAGTTGCATACATCATTGACTTTTAAGGTCTGGAGAACCCTTGCCTTCTCCTGAACCTCTCCCTGGAAGATAAGATAATTAGAAAGAAAATAACTGTACAGATTATACACAATAAATGTGCGAGACACACACCAACACTCCATAATAAGTTAGCATCTTACCACTGTGAGCCTTGGAATGAATCCATACTTTATGCTTTGACGCAAGCGTTTGCACTCCTCCTAGAATTTTTTTTTACAAATCAGCAGAAATATGAAATTCGAACCAAATAGTGTGGCAGATTCACTGACCAAGTTTGTTTGCACGTGCAGTAACAAGGTCAGGATATACCAACAGCAATTAATGTTAACAAAAGCATGAAGGATGGCCTTTTACTTAATCAGTAAAATTTGTGACACTAGTAAAACTATTATGTGAGAAAGAAAAATACCTCCGTGAACTCCTGATTCGAGATTATGTCAATAGTTACTGCCTCCCGCTTGTCTAAGTTTAGAATCTCTAGCGTAATATCAGTAGTCTTTTTCCCAGATTTATATTTTTCCGCAGCTCTTCCAGTGCCTGGTAACAATGGAAGGAAATTTAGTACAATGCAGCCAAAACAAATTAGGGCATGTTTGATTAATCCCCTCCAAGGGGATTAGGAGGGATTAAGACTTGTAAGCGATTTAATCCCCCACAATCCTCTTCAATCCCCACCAAACCAAAAGGAAATAAATCCACTTACCAACAATTTGTACAAGTCGATAAATGTCTTGCCTTTGCCCAGTACCTGGTATCCTTATTCTCACAAATGATCCAACAACTTTCTCATCAAATGTATCAACATCACCAATCAACTCTTCCATTAGGTTGCGGCGTAGGTACATCAATCCGATGTTATGATTATCTATTGCTGCATAGTCATCAAGATTAGGCTGACGTCTCTGGTCATACTTGCGTGATTTTCTTCTTTTTTCTGAACTCATAACAACTGAAGCTTCACTGTTACCATCAGCATCCTGACTAGGATCAGGGTCTACTACACCACCATGATTTTCATCGGCTGATGGTGAAATCTCACTCATAGTAAAATGTGATTCAAGAAGCTTAAGCATCTCAAAATGCCCAACTCGTTTTTTGCCAAAGAGACTTTGGAGCAAAGAATCACAAATTATATGGCTTTGTTTACGAGGATCACGCAAATTGTTGTGTTTGATATATTCAAGTAAAAGGGGTTGAACATCAAACTGGCTGAGCACAGATTTGTCACCATTTCTCATATGAGCTACAAAGTTTAAGAGCTCTTCAGAAGCCCAGCTGGCCTCTTCAGCTGAGGATGTAGACGTCCCAACACTTTCAGATTCTTTTGATGAATGCTGCTTGCTCAAAGAACGCTTGGATAATTTTCTAACCTTTTTCCCTGAAGAAGTCTGAGCATCAGGGGTGCTTGACAGGCCTTGTTTTCTAGATTTTCTAGTGCTCTCTTTTCCTTCAGAACCATCCTCAATGGCAGCTTCCTTTGATCGTTTCCTTCCCCTCTTTTTTGGTGTATTGTTCTCTAGATGTCGCCCCAATGAACTTTCAGAATTAGCCTCTTCATCATTAGTATCAGGTAGTTCACCACTCTTTTGAGATTTGGCTGCTGATATTTCCTCAACTGTCAATGACAACTTTGTCTTCAAATTTAACCAGTAATCCTTGAACAAATACCACCAGCTGCTTTTGTCATCGAAATCCACATCCTGTTAAACAAATTCCCATAAGAAAAAATCCACAATAGAACAAACTTAATGTAAAATCAACTGTTCTTTTGATAGAAAGAGATCTGAACACTACAACAGTTTGAAAGTAATTCACACCAACAATAATTGAGACTGATAGAAAAACAGGAAAAAGGAACAAAGTCGAACGTCCAACCTAAAAAATTAGCAAAAGCCTAGTTTGTACATGTTACAAGAAACTGATGTTGGTTGATGAGTATTCGAGACAGGGTAGGTGTTTTGTGCATTTTGTAAGTGCCTTGTGAAACTGCATGACAGTATGAGTAGTGATTGTGGCAAATGCCAGGATTTTTTCTACAGGCACTCATGCTATCATTCTCTGCAGCTTACTGATCGATTGGTACCCTACACATAATTTTACATGATGAATGTGCTAGTAGGTAGAGATTATATTTGCAGTAGCGCTAAACTAAGATCTATTGCACCACAATTGCACCCGAGTAGTCACATTTGTTATTTTGTAGTGTGTCAAGCATGCAGAGTCTCTTTTTCTTCCAAAACACATGCTGGCAAATTTAAGGTTTCATTTGGAATGCAGAAATTCTGTAAGAAATGTAAATAAAGGGACAATCTTTTTTGACCGAAGTCAGCAGGGGAAGCCCCTACCTATTTTTTAAAAAGAGTTTATTTTAGCCCCATTTAATTCGCCCCCACAGGGAGTCGAACCTGGACCTGCTGAGTGCTAATCAGGTGCTCTGACCACTAGGCTAGAGGCCCTTTCGCAACAAAGGGTCAATCTTAATGTCTGCGGTGCAGCAATAATAAAAATTAATAACTTAGTGTGAAAGGCATTATAAATCGTTATGCAACTGTTGCATCGGAATGCCATCGATCCATGATCTACCCCCTCCGGTCAATATTAATTAATTAATATGATTTGGTGAGCATGCAGTCAAGCCTTCCATACTTTTGCTATCTTCTCATTATCTCTGATTTGTCCTGTCGATTTGTTAGAATTTTACTAAAGTTATACAAATATATGCAAGAGCAAACAGCAGTCAATGGTGCATTTTGGGGATAGTATAGATGACTACCACCTATTTGTGAATAGAGTGGGAAACTGCAAAAACGTATTCAGTTCAGAAGCACAGTTCTGAATGCACAACAAATTGCCTACAAGTTGAAGTCGCTCGTTAGATTTGATTAAATCAAACAGAAAGTTCAAGCATGGATCAACTTAATTGTATTGCATCACTTTTATAGGATGAATATTGTTTGCATGGAAAAATTATGAAACAACAATCGAGTGTCCTCAATGTTATATAAATATAGATATAAAAGTATATAAAGATAGAGAAAAAATAAATAGACTGAGGAAACTAGAATGGTGGATAAGGGGTACCATTTGGTCAGTTGCCTCCTCTCTATTTTCGATCAACATCACAGTGTTCATGCAGGTCTCACAAAAGCCCTTGTTTTCTCTGACACAGCTGAACTTTGCATCTTTCATGCAAGCCTTGCATAATGAATAGGTGCATGTGTAACACATATGGCGTGCAGGTTTCTGACAGTTGCTACAGATGTGCCACCCTGGCAGCAAATAAATAGGATCAAATAGGTACTTTTGAGAAATCATATCCACATACTATGCAACAGCCTCACCCACTACCATAATGATGCATCTCTAGTATTTAAAAAGTATTTAAAAATAGAGCCCATGCTTCTAGAAGCCAGAATAGCAGTAAATATAAAGTTTTTGAAACTAAGCTAACATCCAAGAGTAGACAGTGGCTAAGCATACTTCCTAATTCATAAACAGCAAGAGATACAGTAAGCAATGATAGTAAGAACAGGAAAATCATGTGATGATCAACACCGCAGGGTCATTGTAAAGTCTATGAAAGTTAACCAGACTGCGAGCATGATGGAAAATTTTTACTAATGTCGATGTTCAGGGACATACAAAACATTTTCTTAAGTTAGCTATGTCAATAAGAATAGGAAATGAACCTTCGATAAAAACATTTTGTAAGGATATGTTGCATGCATATCACATGATTCAAACACAAGAATTTATGTAAGCAATATGGGGTGGTCAGATAAAATTGTCATGCATACCACAATTCCACCGACCCTTTGACTTGAAGAAATCATCATCCCGATTAACACAAGAAGGATGATAAGCTTTAGGGCAGCCCCTGAAATGATGCATAAATGATGATCAACCAAAAGCTGTAACATGTTCAATGTTCCATATCTTGCAATAAAGATAAAGAAACCCCACAAGAAGCACAAACCTACGATCACAGATCACAAGATCACCGCCATCAAAGCAAATGAAGCAAACCTCCTCCTCATCCTTCCTCTTTACAGATGGCTTCACCACAGACTGGGCCTTGGAAGATGGACGACCTCTCTTTCGACGCCCTCCACCTTTCTTTGCCATTAAAGGTGGCGGCTCATCGTCGTCGTCATCGTCGTCGTCCGTATGCACAGCCTCTTTTTCAGGGGCATCATCACCAACTGTGCCAGTGACAGCTTCTTCTGCAACATCTTCACCACCAATTCCGTTATCTTCATCATCATCGTTGGCAACTGTATCCGTCAGCATGGCATCTTCCACTCCATGATCAGATGCCACAGCCTCTTCTTCAGGGATATCATCACCAGCCCCATCCATCTGCACAGCCTTTTCTTCAGAAACAGCCACACCATCTACAGTTTCATCTGCAATGTTTTCAACAACAATTCTGCCTTCCTTGCCCACGTCTCCAGCAATGTTTATTGCACCCATCTGCATGCCTTCCTCTTCCATGTAATCTTCACCAGCTGTTGCGATCTCCTTTTGCTCACTTGATCCAGTTAGTCCATCTCTATCCATTTGTATCCCCTCATTGGATGCATCGATACCCACTGTCCCATTATGTTTCTCGATGTCATATCTGGTCATGGTAACTGCACACATATGCTTGCTCTGATCATCTGTTGTAGCAGCATCAGCAATGGTACCAACACTTTCTGCCTCACCACCATCTCCAGTTTGGACCTGCATATCTGCATCTTTGCCCACCTCTGCAACATGGTCTCCAGCTTTCACCGTTTCTGTTTCCACCTCATTTAAAAGTGCTGCAGACACATCCATCTGCGGCCTCTCATGATCCTGAGTATGCACAACATCATCACTAAGTGCAATATCCTTATCCATCCCTGCACTGTCATAGTGTACATCATTTACCAACGTAGCAGCCTCATCAGCATTAACAGAGTCACCACCAACCTCCTTATTAGTATGGTCATCCAACCTATGCGCACCTCCGGTGGAACCTATAATGCAGTCGTCATTGACCAGAGAAGTACTCACCTTTGTGGGATCATCCATCGATGATGATACCAGGGCAGCACCCACCTCTGTGAGATCATCTACGGCAGTAAACTCATTGGTTTGCATACCAACCTCTATGGGAGCATCCACCAATGTTGAGGATGCCACAGCAGCACCCACATCTGCGAGAACACCCACAGCAGCAGCAATGTCACTCGTTTGCACATCTGCACCAGCATCCTCCTCTGGTTCGTCAGCCTTATCAACATCAGGCAGATTGGGGTCTTCCTCAATCCCCAAGAGTTCATCTGCCACAACATCATCGCCACAGGACTTTGAACCATCCTCCATCTTGCCACCTTCACCATAAGGAGCTCCGATATCCTTCTCACCCTCAACAGCCTCGACATATTTGTAGCCCTCGTCGTCACCGTCTAGCGCAATATCCGGGGTGGTCGGCATGGCCTCCCCCACCCCCACTGTAGGAGGTGGCTCAGCGGCGGTCATAGGGATTCTACCCTAGACACAGCTGGCGTGTGAGCGGGAAGGCCGGGAAGCGGGATGCTGCCCGCCTCCTCTGCTGACCGCTGGCGCCTTGTGGTGCTCGCACGCTAGGCGTTGGCCGCGCGGTCGCCAGCTCGCCGCCGTCGACCTGTCGCGGCGTCACGATGGGACTTTGCGCGCGGTCTCACCGTCGCTCCGTTGCGCCTGCTTGTCGGCCGCCGGCGCCAGCCCGCTGGCTTACCTAGGGTTTGGGGATTGAGGGGGATTGGGGTCAGAAGGAGAGACCGAGAGACGAAGGGAGACGAAAGCGGCAGGCCGCAGGAGAGAGGTCGTGCGTGAGGCGAGAGAGCGACACTGCGAGATGAGGTGTGTGCCTAGTTGGGCTGGGCAGGCCTTGCTGCAACGGCCCATCGATTTACTCTTTTTTTAAGCCCGTGCACGGCTCTGTTTAGGGCCCGTTTAGGGTGCGTTTGGCAGGGCTCCAGCTGTGGCTGTGGCAGCTCCGCCTGTGGTTGTGCTGGTGGAGCGGATTCTGTGGAGAAGCTGAATCCGTTTTAGGAAAACGTTTGGCAAAACAGCTTCTCCTAACTGTGTAAGGTAGATAAGTGAGTCAAATGTCTATAATGTCCTTCCCTTTTATTTTTCTATTTCCTTATCTTATTTTCTCCTATTTCCTTTTCTTCTTCCTTTTTCCTTTTTTCCTTCTCATTTTCCTTTTTAATTTATCCTTTTCCCTTCCTTATCTCTACCGCAAGCCGGAAGCCTCCAAGCCTTTATCCATTCGCATCCTCCCGGCCGCAACAACAGCCACACGCACGCCCGCCCCGCGGATCCAGCTCTGCGTCGTCGCTGTCCTGACCTCGAGCCTCCTCTGCTGCGCGCCGTCGCCGTCCACCAAGCCAACCCCTGCAGTGCACAGCTGTCGTCCCGACCTCGGGCCTCCCAAGCAGCACGCCGTCATCGTCCTCCTCTCCTCTGCCCTCCTCTTCGACGCAGGCAACAAGGAGCTGCAGATCGATCGACCGCCCCTCCTCCGTCCTCCTCTCCGACACTGGTGGGCCTCGCGCCGGTGAGCCCCTGCCCGCTCTAGACCGAGCGCCCCTGGCAGCAGAGCTCCCGCGCATGGCCAGCGGCGCAGCTCCCAAGGCTCGAAGACGAGGCTCCCCACCACCGACGAGGACGACTCGGTCTCCGCCTCCATCAGCCGCCGCAACAGCGCCTACCTACGATCGCCGGCGGCCATCTCCTCCAGCCACCTTCTTGCTGCGCCCGCGAAACCGCTGTACCCATCTTTTCGCGCCCCTGCAACCGTCGTGCCCCGATGGACCCCACCGGGGGCAGGGCTGGCAAAAGGCGGGGCAGAGCCGTGGGAGCTGCGGGGGAGCGGGTTTTTGCAGCTCCCCCCCCCCCCCGCCCGTAGTGCTCTAGAGTCGGGCTTCCCGAGGAGCTTCTTGAGCGGAGCCGTTTTTGGAGACCGTTTGGCAGGGCTCCTGGCTTCGTGTGCGGAGCGGAGCCGGTAGAAGCCCTGCCAAACGCACCCTTAGTTTCATATGTGGTGTTTCGAGTATTAAGAGGACGAGGGGCTGAAGTATGTGATTGGGGTTCAGAGATATCAAACTGCTCAATTTGGCTCTCCTCGCGTGTCAGGCTTGCAGATTCTACACGAACCAGAGTCCTTGAGCACTGTGTGCTTAAATCAGTCTACTTTCCCGATGACTTGTTCTTGGATGCCACAGTTGGCTCGTCACCTTCGCGTGTATGGCGAGCAATCATGGATGGCAAAGACATACTCACACAAGACATCATACGTCGGATTGGGTAAGGAGCAACCACTAATATTTGGAACCAAAATTGGATGCTGAGGAAGGGGATCATGAAGCCATTATGTTGCTCCAGCGATCATCCACCAGCTAGGGTTTCTAAACTCATCGACCATACAACGGGAACCTGGAGGCGTGACCAGTTGGAGGAGCATTTTATCTCTATAAACATGGAGTCATTAAGAGTATGCCTTTGTATACTCGGAACTAGGATGATTTCTGGGCCTAGAGTTATGAGAAGACCAGCGTATTTTCAGTACGCTCAGCGTGTTGCATGTTGGTACACAATAGGGAAAGTCGATCGGACTGGATCAAGCATTCATCTGGGAAGTCGGACACAAGAGCTGAGGAAAATGAGTGGTGTCTGGAACGTGCAGGTGCCATCGAAGCTCCGGGTTTTTTGTGGAGACTCGCTAAACAGTCTATTCCCATCGGAGATGTACGCTAACACAAAAATATGGCCACAAATAGTAATTGTTCAATTTGCGGGCTACCTGATTTTGGAAGCATTCACTGTTGGATTATAACATGGCAAAATATGTTTGGGTGTTGGAGGAAGAGGAGATTACAGAGGTCATTAGTGAGACCCAACATAATGACGCAACAGTATGGCTCTCAGTGATCATGCAGACGCTACCACAGGAGCAGGTCACACGGGTGGTAGTGAGGTTACGAGTCATTTGGTATGCGAGAAGACAAGGGATCCATGAAAACAAGTTCTAGAGCCCTTTGTCTATGAATTGTTTTGTGGAGAGATTTATCTCTGAGCTAGGAATGATTGAGAAACCGGTGAGAGAACAGAACAAGCAACGGATTCTCCCGGCTACCAGACCTCAGTGGATTCTACCGCCGAGTGACATGATAAAAGGGGAATGTGGAAGCAGCTTTCTCAAAGAATTCAGGAATCTGCTCGGCAGTAGCAATAGCCAGGGACGGGGAGGGACGCTTCCTAGGCGTGTCTGCTCTTGTCTTGGATGGAAGCTTTGATCCAGAGACTGTGGAAGCTATAGCATGCAAGGAAGGCCTCGCTCTAGCAGCGGACCTCATGCTGCAAAAGTTACGACTAGCAACGGAATGTGCATCGGTCGTCCGAGCATTACTGGTGAAGGTATGGGAATCTATGGCTAGATCATACAAGAGGTGAAAGCTCGGCGAAACGACTTTACCAGTGGCGAGTTTGTGCATGAGCATCGTGATTCAAATAGTGATGCACACACTATAGTTAGAAGTTCCATTTATAAGTCATTAGGTAGGCATGTGTGGTTCTTAACTCCGCCGACAGGAGTGTGTAACTTGATCCCTCTTGTTAATCAATAAGGTGCGGTTAATCCTGAAAATATAAAAAGCAGTTACGTAAAAATTTAATTAATATGTATGTAGAAAATAAAAGATATTAAAGTAAAGCTAATTATAAAAAACATCAACTCATCCTTCATAACTAGGGATTAGGGAAGCCAACGTTCATCAACCATCCACCCAGCTGGCCTTCGCGTCGTCTCCGCACCATGCTGCGTCACGACCACCACATTTAAGGCAACTTTGAAGGAGACTGTCCAGGGAGGGTGACGTGTCACCGCCGCCACCTTCAAGACAGGTGTTGACGGTGAATTTCCATCAACCTAGAGTACTTGTTATACATTGGTTTCGATTATGATTTGCAACTAACCCGCCACTAGGCAAACTAATGATATAACAAGTTCAACTTCGTATGTGCATTTGGAAGTGTTGTGTTTTGCAGGAAAACATGGACAAAAGGGACGGAGTCACAACAAGTTCAAAGGAGCGAATGAGGAGTTCCGTTCATGTTGGAGTGCAAGGCGAAATCACTTCCAAAGGTGGCAAGGACCAAGGTACTACGACGGATCATCTCCGAGGACTAAGATGTAAAGTTCGGACTTCATACGAGAAGACCTCCTATCTTGATTGTGGGGATGACGACCTCAAAATGACACAAATCAAGGGGGCTAAGTCCAAAATGCCAAGATAAGCCACGGGGAGGAAGACGGGCCCGAACCGACCCAGAAAGGGCCTGGGCCGACCGGCCCAGTTGGATCGGCCCAGGGGGTTTCTGTGGCGGTTCAGCCCGCCCTTTGACCTAGTTGCTCCTCGGTCTATTAATAGCTCCCTCCTCCGACGGTCGCCGCATCCAATCATTCTACCGACGCCATTCACCAAAAAATCGCCGCCGCAAGATGAAGGAGAGAGTTGGATGATCTCGTCGCAAGGATCAACGCTGCTGAAGGGAAGGAAGCAAGAGGAGGACTCCAAGCCACTAGCCTAGGGGTGTTCCCAAGCTTCATCTCCGCCATCTTCATCGACGACGTTCTCCGGAGTCTCCATCACCCCTATGTGCTTCAATCCTTGTAAGATGATGGGGCAATGTCTCCGTTCATCCCTAGGGTTAGATGGATGCATGATATGTAATCTATACATGAATCTTATGCCAATCGATGCTTTATGGTCTATGTCTTCGCGTATGCTTTGTTTACATATGTTTGCCCAACATGTGGTCTTAGTAGGGTTTGTGGTAATCGTGGTGATTAGCTTAACCATATGGATGCTTATATAGATGCGGTTATACGTGAAAGTGTTTGATTACCTTGCGTAGTGACGGTACGGTGGAGGGAAAAGGCTTAGCGACCGCATAACCGCCATGAAGCTAGTATGGGCAACACCCTTTTCATGTAGTAGATGCATGTTCATGTGATCCTAAAAGGGAGGGAACACTTATCTATCTTAATCTCTCTTGTGTCCACCCTTTGCCATCTAGTTTAATCTTAGATTTTTTTATTAACACAGGTTAGATTGTCTTTACCTTTAGATTAATATCCCTTTCAAAGGTTTTCCATCAACTAGATTAGTACTTGGTTAAGCGCTAGCAATCCCCTTGCTCTGCGGATTGATAAGAACCTAGGGAATCCCCATGATGAAAAAGGTGTAGGTCCGTACGCTTGCGAATCGTAGGTGGATACGAGTTTTATCCGTCATCAAGCCCCCTTTTTTGACGCTGTTGCTGGGGAGCAAGCCGGTTTGCTATGTTTAATCTTGTATTAGTTTTGTTGATTACTAACATCTAACCCTCATTTCTAGAAAAACCCTTTTGTGTTTTTCTTTTTTAGTTATAGTGCCTAGATGGATTTGTTCACCTCACCTTTGGAGGACGAAGAGATGTCGCTAAGGGAGCTAGCAATGCCGTCAATGGAGGACATTGAGATGCAAAAATTAGATTTGGCGCTTGCTACAACCCACTACCAAAGTGAAGCCTAGAATCATCAACTTAGTGGCGACAAACCCCTTTAGAGGATTGGAGGATGACAACCCATGTAGCACATTAAGGAATTCACGATGATTTGCAACACGATGCAACAAGAAGGAGTTCCGGCCGTTTGGTTCAAGTGGAATCTTTTTCCGTTCTCTCTCGAAGATGAAGCGCGAAGATGGTACACACTTGCGTCCATTGAAACAAAAGGAAATTGGGATGAGATAGTGAAGAAGTTTCTTTTGAAGTTCTTTCCCATAAGCAAGGTCCAAGACTTAAGGAGGCAAGTGCTCACTTTCAAGCAAGGAGAGGATGAAGGAATTGATGAAGCATGAGACCATTTCAATGAACTACTCGAGCAAGGCCCGAAGTTGGGATTTTCCAGTGACTTGATGTTGCATACCTTTTATTTTTCACTAACCCCTAACTCCGCTAGTTTTGTAAGTGTGTGTGCAGGCAGTGATATAGTGAATAAAACAATTAGTGAAGCCGCACAAATCTTACAAAGGATAAGCAATGGAAAAGAATGCAACGAGATTGGCAAAGATGTTGTCGGGAGGAGAAAAACGACAAAAGCAAGCCCGAGGTGCTTGCTAAAATTTCTGAAAAAGATGAACCGGAGGTCAAGAAAGATGAACCGACCATACAAGAAATTGAAGATCCACTTCCCAAGGTAAGAGAAGTCATTTCAGATATTAAAAAAATATTGAAACTTACATGAATGTAGGCCGAAGTATGGGGAATGCTAGACCATTTGCGGAGTTCAATTAATCCAGTTGGATTCAAGTTGATTTTGCCCCCATAATCAACTACCGAAGGAAGGAGGAACACCGACACGTTGCCAAGAGAGTTGAAGACATTTTTGATCAAGAGAGAGAGTCTATCCAAAAGATATTTGAAGAAGAAAGAGAAGAAGATGATGAAGGATGGATCGACCGACATCTCGAAGATTTATGATGAAGAAAGAGAAGAGTACAACCGTGACGAGCCTAGTGACTCGAAGGACAAATGGGAGAAAATAGGACTCAAGCTAGAAGATGAATGAGAAGGAGTTGGCATAGAGTAAGTACTCCAAGAAGGCCCCTCCCCACAAGGTTATAGCTTATGTGCTATTGAAGCCTACACACTAGCAAAACAAGACATGGAAGTACTCAGGGATGAAGAAAAGAGTGAATCAACGATGAGCGATCTTGATGACATGTGGTACACGGGAGATAAAGAAAGCAACATACAAGACTTTGAAGACGAAGATTTGGTTGATAAAGAAGACTTCAAAGAAGATATGAATGCGTACATAGTTGAAGGATTACATGTTCCACATGATGAGTTGAAGAAATTGCAAGATGGTGATGAAGAGACAACTCCACTTATTGAGATTGACTTGATTTCAACGCTACAAGATGAACCAAAGATCACCCTTGTTGTGGGAGCTCCGAGGCAAAGGTACACACTAAAATCTCAAGATATTATTTGTATTAATGACGATATGTTCAATTATTCATGTTGGACCAATAGTATGAATAATAGTTTAAATTCTTTGCCTTGTTCCAATAATGATCATGTTGATAGGCTAGATTTTCTTGAGAATGAAAAAGAGGAAACATTTATGTTTGAACCAATTAATCTCACACCTAAAGAACCTTTGCCTAATGATGAGATAAGTGCTATGCATGAAACATATGCTTCTTTTGTTTACACCTTGACTTGTTGCTACAATTCGCATGTGGTGTTAATTATGGACGCGTATGTTTACAATAAGTTTTGTAAATCTCGATCATGCTTTGCGCTTGGTCAAGCTAATGACCTTAAAGAAGCACATGTCGGGAAAGGCCCGATTTTCACTAACCATGTAGACAAAGCTCGAATAATGAAAAGAGAAGTCATGCCTAAAGAGTTGCAAGATAAATCATCAATCTATCCAAATCCCGCGATGGATGTTGTTGTCTTCATCAATTTGAGTGCTTGTTCAGAGGTGTACAAATGAAGAAAATGAGATATTCAGAAGCTCCATCAAGTTTCCATTCCAATGCATCAAGAACCAATGAATTTGAAGACCTGTGCAAGGAGTTATGGAGAAAACATTGATCGTTGCGCGTTCTGAAATTTCAGGACAGATTTCATCACCGAAGTAAAACAGACGTAACTCTCTTGTGCGGACTGTGATTTGGCAAATAAAGACTCGTTGGAAAGGAAATTTTGTGCACTATGCAATAAATTAGAGCTTGGGTATACTTTCTGTTCTGGTCATTAAATAAAAATTCATGGAGTAAAGGCAACACAGAAAGGTGATTAAGAAGGAGATATCAATGAAGCAAAAGGATGCCTTGGGCAAGTCTTCTATAAGTGATCCAACACAACATGAGAAGTAAATTAAAGCTGCATTGGTACCTTTTCTTCTTGCATGAAGGGCCATGGCTATGCGACGAAAAGAAGGTATGTGAAAAAGTCGAGCTCTATGACTTCAAATGAAGCGCTTTTCGGGTGGCAACCCGTTTCTTTATGTTTTTATTCCTTTCTTAGAGAATAAAGAATGACGCCATGTTATGATGATCAACTTGTGGTTACTAATCTACGTTTAGTTTTCTTTTTAGAACCACCGTTATGTTCATGCTCATATTTATTTATTTGCATGCATTGAATTTTGTTATCAATGTGATGTTTCTTTGCATATACATGTTTTGCACAAAGTTGGCTTGGTTGTCTTATATACTTAATGATGTATGATTCATTTTCCATGTTAATGCTTCATAAGGCCTTATGAGTATTTTCCTTTTGTGATCTTGTGTAAACGTGATGTTTAAACATGATTGCGGACCATCACCGTTAAGTTCGATAAACCTTGCTAGCTTTTCATATGTTTTCATGTTGCATTAGTTAGTTTATAAGCTCTGCAATGCGCTTAATTTTTCTTGTGCTATAAGAGTTATCGATTTAGGGATAGACATGGTGTTTTAACCCTAGATAATTAAATCTTTATGGCTATGGAGAAATTCGGCAACCTAGTTGTAAACATGGTGTTCAGAACTAGGTGAAAACATCATCTTTGTTTATATGCTTTCCTATCATGTGCATACACACCTTGCACCACGTACAGCCATTAGGTTTTTATTTCTCATTATACTAATTATGCCACAAATTAAGAATCTTAGGAGGTATTGTTGGATTGTTGGCAATTCTATCTAGTCCCAACCGGTCACCTTGGGGGTAGAATGTGCGCTTGAAACGTCTTGCAGGAAAGATAAAAACTCTCACTACAAGGAAATTGAAGGGTGGCTAAGGTAAAAATGCTTTGTCTTCTTCTTCCATGCCTAAAAAATGCTAAGCATGGGGGAGACCCTGAACCTTCAACACGGAAGTGCAACATGATGCTCTAGAAGATAGAATGATCAAGATCATTAACGTCTCCGGGTCAATGCGCAAGAAGCCACCGATCTCATCAAATTTTTGCGTGGTCTCAAAGGGAAAACACTGAGTATTTTTGGATACTTAGAAGCCCCATGAAGTTACGACTCCAACAAATCAAGAATCAAGAGGTTATGCCCGAATCACCGAGAGCAACACGTCCTTAAATCAGTTTTGGACAACACACAACGCTGAAGTAAAACGAACATAGCTCCCTTGTTTGAACTCCGTCTTCGATGAATGACCACACATTGGAAAGGTAATTTCATAAGCTTTTCAATAGAACTATATTTCGATATATGTTCTGTTCTAGACAGAGGGGAAATCTGTGAAAAAGAGACAGCAAGGAGATGATGGGAACAAGAAAGAGGAGATGGTGATGACAACATTGAAGAGAAGGGCGACCAATGACTCCACTAAGCATACAAGATCTGAAACGACCCGAATTTCCGCGAATGGAAACCCGACTCTCTGCACCTCCGTGATAGTCCCAGGAAGAGGCTATCACGTGCAATCCCTGTCTCAAGTGGTACAAATCCATACAACACTGGAATAAAAGAAGAATTACATAATATTAGTATTAGAACATCAGAGTACAACTCTTCGGCACAAGCCGGGTACAAGTCCAACAGGACTAAATCAAGAAAGGTAAAACACCTACGTAGCGGATCTACATAAGCGAAGCGTCTCCAGCTCCACAGGCAAACTCGAGCATAGGACCAGCTCTAGTCTTCACACCTTCGTCACAGAAGTTGTAGTCGTAGACGGTCACCGAGTCTGAAATGCCAGCATCTACCCGATAAGAGGGTAGGTCATGTCAGCTTCCCAACAAAGAGCAAAAGCGGTGGTTGAATCTAGTATGCATGGATAAAACCTATATTGGGTTGTAGGAAGTTATGCATACAGCAACGCGGTAACAACAATCAAGGTATGCAGAATAAGCAGCGAGGTCCACACCTCCGGGAGGTCCACACCTCTGAGGTCCACACTTCCGGGGTCCGCACCCCTCAACAAGGATGTCCACACCAAAGCACTGAATCACAACCACGATACAGCTCCCAACTCTCATCTGCGATGTGGGGCCCACCCGGCTCCTATCCCCACATCTCAACGGCCTCAGGCCGGGCTCACTCACTCGGGGGAGAGAAGAAGCACAAGAAAAGAGTCTAGCCAGGTGAGAGATCAGAGGACTGTCCATAACCAGTGGACACGGACTATAGCTATAGGTTTAATACTCTGCAGAGGTTGTACAACTGTACCCGCCCGAATAGAGCCGGAAACGGTGGCCGCCGCCCCGAACCCTACCATACGGCTGGAGTCCAAGTAAGTGGATAGTACCCTCTTGCGTCTCCGAGTCTGGCGCAGCCTCTGCTGTAGATCTCATACTGCCAGCGAGAGGTCCCTCGAAGCTGTGGAACCCTTCCCCGGCCTCGCCGGGGCGAAGTCTTCTAAGGAGGAAAGAGCCGTCTCCCGACACGATCACACCGATCCGCCTACAGGAGGGGTGCTATCCACTACGAGTCTCACCCCGCACCCCCGCCCAATACAAGGCGGGCGGTTTGTACGGTAAAAGTCCACTGAAGCAAGGTCAACTGACGATCGGTCCTTAAGGGTCGAGAGCGAGCACTCACCATCTTCGTCCCGTCCGACACGCCGCTCGGGCGAGAGGCCAGATCGCATCTCCCCGAGGTAGGCGTTCACAAGTAACCAAACGGCTCGCTCCAGCCAGAAACACGTCAAGGAAGAACACACCCAGAACTCACGCTAGAACACACCGAGATCTCCCACATCTCGGTCCAAACCCAGAGAACCATCCATAATCAAGCAATAAAAGTATGGATAGTGGTATATGGGACTAGCTAGGGGTCTGTAGCTAGCCCCGAGGTAGGTAAAGCAAGGAAGCAGGATATATCAAATATCAAGGCGGGGCTAAACAAATGGCTATGCAATCCATCAAATCAAGTAACATAAATATAGCACTAGCAACTAATAGCATGCATGGGTTCTACATGGTTGGGAGTGACATGACACCTGCGCGGTAGTCGTCGTAGAGTAGTAGAGGTTGAGCGTCCTCTCGGGCAAAGTCGGGGTAGTCGCGTCTCCTCGGACGTCGCAGCTCGGGTCTTCAACAAGAACACAAGCCTACACGAGATGCGACGTGGAAATAAATAACGAGCATTCATCTAATGCAAAAACATCAATAAGAACCAATTTAGAAGATCCAAATAAACTCCAGAGTAAATGCAAGCAGCACTGATTTAATTAATGAATATAAAGCAATTGGTTTTAAAACAAAAGTAGTTTAAGCAACTAGTTTTATATACTAGTAAACATGGTAGGGTCAAGAGTTAGTTCAAAGATAGTTACGGATCTCACGGCTAAGATCTTGGGTGAAACAAGCTCGCAAGCGGAAAGCGGAGAGGATGAGATCAAGCACTTGCTAGGTTTTAGCTCACAGAGGATTGAAGCGTTAGCGCAACAGATGATGTTAGCAAGGCGAGATTGGAGATAAACTAGGAGAGGCATTATCATGCCAAGATATGCGGCAACAACTCTGAGGATGTGAAAGGATCACTTGTGACCGATATCGGGTGGCGAAGAGGTAAGGTGTGCTTAAGAGCGCTACAAGGCAAGTACTGGTGATGCGGCGACGTCCATGGCAAGGCAGCTAGGTTGCGGCTCGGGGTTGCCGAGCGTGAAGCAGAGACCTCTGCTCACGACACAGCCGTCCATCACGTGCGGCTTCCTGGTTTCAAGCACATGGCACGGTACACGCTTCACTACACGAAGCCAAGTGGAGCGAGAGCGGATATGCGCGAAGCAGCAAAGAGGGAAGGCAAAGGTGTAGAAAAGGTAGGTGATGAGATAATGGGGTAGGATTCCTATCCGCGACACACCAATGGTTAGTTACGGGGCTCCGGCATCCCAGACCCACATTGGCACAGTGGCATGCAGCGGCCACGAATTCTACACCATGAACGAGGGGTATAAAGGTCTCGGTTTAAGGGCAAGAGCAGAGAAAGACAAGATAGCGGTGAGAGCCTCGAAATTATGAAACCAACGCAAGTGGTTTCATAATTTTCAGAGCTCCAGATAAATAGTTATGAATTTTTGATGGGGAAAAAGATTTATAAAACATTTATAAAACCTTTATTAGAACAGAAAAGGATTTTTAATTTGAAGAAGGGATGACGTCAGCATGACATCACCGTGACGTCATCGTCACGGATGGTGGACCGTTAGTGGGCGAAAAAAGGTAGTGGGCCGAAATCGGCCCACTTGGACTTAAGTCTCTTGGGCCAGAACGATGAAATCCAATTGATCACCCTGAAGATAAATAAAGAGTTCACAGGATAAAGTGAAAAGGGCTGAGATGGACCGCGTCGGCTAGGCCGGCCCATGTTCTCCAAAGGCTCACACCGGAGAAGTCTGGTGCAGACCCTTGAGGAAAACAGGGGCGCAGGGCATCGCCGTCCATGCCAGACGCGGTGCGCGCCGGCGCAAAGATGTGGCGGCGACGGCGAGCAGCGTCCGGCAGCCGGAATGACTTCGATGTGCATGAGAGCAGAAGATAGGGACCGCTAGGTTTCGGTGAGGTTCCCGGCGCAGACAAGCCCCTGGGGTCGAGCGTCTGGGCTCGGCGAGGTGGAACGCGGCGGCGCTCCCACGCGAGGCAGAGGTGATGGCGGCGTCAAAGCAAAACCGCGGCGACGAGAGTCAAAACGGAAGGGAACCTATGTTTGAGCAACGCACACGCGCGACACAACCAGCACCTGGGTGTGCTAGATCAAGCTCGCGCGCGAGCACAGGCAAAGCCCTGCTGTGACTCGCTTGGCCGACACGCGCAGGTCCCCAGCAAGCCGAGTTATCGGTGCTGCGCCACAGCGACGATGGCGACAAACTCTCGCGGCGCGGTGGTGAGGCTCATTGGTGGTGAGCGTTTTGGCACTTGCACACACCTACACACGGGTGTGGTAATGGAGTTAGTGCACGCGCACACGTTCGTTCACGCGCACGGCGCGGAGGCGTTCGGTGGAAACACAGCGCGACACAGTGCGGCGGAACTGGTTAGTGGCCGAGGGCCTGCCTGCACGTGCTGGGGTGCACGGCGGCGACACGGTAGGCGGATTCCTGCAGAAGACAGCAGCTCGAAGGCCTGACACAGACAGGATGTTCACGGGTTGGCTCGATGGTCAACACAAGCAAGCAGGGTGGTAGCTTGGACGGGCAACGGAGGCAAAAAGGAAAGCAAGCACGTGAAGTTCTTGGCTTTTACACAAAACGTCGAGCAGGTTCTGGGCATGCCAAGGCTGCACCTCCGACATGCCTTCCAAGGTTCCGGTGGCCAGGGGAAAGCAAAGATGAGCACGGCTCGACGGCCGGTGTCACAGGCAGGCAAAAGAGGGGCAAAACGGAGACGATTTGGGGACGTGCTGCTCACCGGCGGGCTCGAGGGGTTTCAAGGCGACGCAGAGAGTCATCGTGGCCGTGTCGGCTTGGCGCAGTGCAGCGCGGTGCAGGCCGGCGTTTGAGGTTCGTCTAGCGGCCGGACTATGTCGTACACGGAATCGTCGACTTTAGCTTCTTGGGTGGCTGGTGGTCATCGGGCGATGGGAGGAACAGCAGTTCCACCGGCTTGGCCTCCATTCACGTGTGGTCGCCGTGGGCAGCATCACACAAACAAGCAACGCGTCAGCTCTGGATGAAAAGAATCTGGCAGCAAGGAACAAGGCCATCGATGGACAACAAGCAAGAGAAAGGGCTACAGGTTCATGCATCTCACCTCATAGGCATAACATCGAGCATGTCATGGGCAAGGTGGAAGCCAAGAGCGTGGTGAGGTGCACGGCGGCGTCTTGCTCAGCTCTGCTCTGGACATCCACAGAGGTGTCGTTCCCGGCGGTGTCCACCTCGGGCGCGCGATCTTCGAGGGCGTCAGCGTGCCCGGCGACTAGGCGTCGGTTCGACGCGCTCCCCGAGCTCCCGGCGCGGCGCGAAGCTCTGCTCCCGGGCGACGACGCGGGTGGTGAAATGTGGCCGGCTCGATGTCGCGGCGCCCGACGGTCATGCCTCGGCTTCAAGACGAGCGGCGGCACAGCGGTGTTGTTGTCCACGACGGCGGCGGCGACGGGACGCTCGGCGTGGCGAGCTCGATTCCTCTGTTCTCATCTTCTCCTCCTCTTTCTAGTTCCCTCTCTAGCGACTTGGGTTGATGTCTTTGGGGAATCGAGATGGGGCAAGCGGCGAGTTTGTTGGGTGCGTGGTGAAGGAAAGGGGTTGCAAGCATTTGATAGCGATTATATTGGAGATCGTGATTGGCTCTGACAAATTGGGGCAGATGGGGTCAACGGAGAAGAGAACAGGGAAGGTGGTGTTTGCGTGAGGGGCTTTGCAGCTTGTTGCCTTGACGGAGAAGGGAGCAGTGGCTTAATCTTGGGGTGGAAGATCAAAGCGACGAGCAAGCGAGAGCAATGTCTTTGCGGCGGCCGTGTAGGAGAGGGCAGGGTAGAGAGAGAGAGAGAGAGTGGGATGGATATTTAAGGGAAGGAGTTAGGGTTAGATAAATGGGTTTACATGGGCCGGATATTTGGGCCTAGACAAAATAATTCCGCAAAATAAATTGTACAATTTATTTTGTAGAAACAGAACAAATGAATTTGACTAATTTTTTCGGGAACGAATTAAGTAGCGAAC
The DNA here is from genome assembly GCA_947561735.1 of Cenchrus americanus. NCBI lineage: Eukaryota > Viridiplantae > Streptophyta > Magnoliopsida > Poales > Poaceae > Cenchrus > Cenchrus americanus. Next base: position 48,396,761 of record OX387244.1, on the reverse strand, counting down.
TATTAATTCGAGAAGCCGGAAAACATTGTCACAATTCAAAATGAGCTTCAAGGAATTTGATTCAAATGAATTAACCTATTTTCCGAGATCGAACCAATTATTATAGATTAATTCGAAAGGTCGGAAAATATTGTAATTCACCTAGTAAATTCCAGAGCACTTAGGAGGAATCGTAAAAAAAGTAGCGGGCGTAGAGATTAGCAGATCGAGCTGAGAAAGATGTTAGCAGATCAAGCCGAGCTATTTGGCTAGTGTTAGCTCGGGTGCAAAGTTAGAGTTAGTAAAACAAGGTTTAGCTTTTGAACAAAATAATTTATATTTAGTTTGAGTTTGAATATAGTTCAAATTCAAACTCCACACAACTTCAAAATCCAAATAAGATCCATTTGTAAAATCCAACTCACAATTTTAAACCATAATTTGAAAATATCTTTTATACAGTTTTACTTTATAAGGAATTTGAGATGAGAGGCTAGAAAATTGGGATCAAATTTGGTAGCTCACATGTTCACACAAAAAGTTTTAAATTTTTGTGAAAATTCACACATGGGAAGCATTCGAAATTGTGGTATGTTACATTCTACCCCCCTCACGAGAATCTCGTCCTCGAGATTAAGCTCATACCAGGTGTGGTGAGGGTCTTCCCTTCAGTATGGTTTCTGTTTCTTCCTTAAGTTCATCTTCCAATTGTTGATGACGTCGACGATGTGGGTCTCCATTGACAGTGTCTTTATTCCAAGGTTTCGCTTGTGCTTAGTCCCAACATGTCTTGTTTCCAGGCGAGGGCCTCCGAAGCTAAGTGATTTTATGTCCTATGTCGATAGCATCCATAAGCACTCTCCTAAATAATCCATATATCTCACGACTATACTTTGGTTCGAGCACGTGAGGAATTCCAACTACGGCTAGATTCCCCTTATCTCAATCCATCTCATCTAGTCGTGTTGCTTAAGCTTGATAAGCTTAGGAGTAAAATCTCCTGTGACAGAATAAGACACTTCTATATTATTCCTGTCGGTGCGGAATATGGTCCCGACACTAACCAGTAGAAAGCGCCGAGGTCTATCCCTCAATGGTCGATGCTAAGCAATGAGAGACACGGGTTTTATCCTGGTTCCGGCCGAGGGGGCCGTACGTCCAGCAGTGGCGTGCTCAAGGCACTGTATTGCTCAGCACCGGGGTGCTGTAGTGGGGCTGCTACAAGCAAGGCGGGAGAGGAAGAGTGGCTTCCAAGTCCCTGGAGGAGTGGCTGAAGATATCGTGGGAGAATTGGAGAATGAGTGCGTGGTGTGCGGGGAGTTCCTGTCTGTCTTCCCCCGGCGGCTGGGGGGTTCGCCCCCCCTTTTATAGATCAAGGGGGAGGCGGATTACATGCGCGCCGTGCTATCTAGCTACGTGGGGAAGCACGACGTGCTATGCTGTAGAGTGGGCGGCCGTCGGACGATCCTCGCGAGCGATGCGGCCATCATGGCCTACCTTGTACCCGAACAAGTGGCGGTTCGAGGGTAGAAGGGCGGCGGATGGTGGCGATGTCCTCCGATAGGCTCGAGGGAGGTGCGCGTTGGCACGTACGGGGCACGGGGAGTAGGCAAAACGGCGTCCCTTCCCGACGCGCTTCACGGTCTTCGGGGTTGTTGCTACAGCGTCTGGCGTGCACCTGCATGCGCGGGGACGGCGGCCACGCCGTTACAGTGGCAGGGATGGTGCTCCACCGCCTAGCACCTCCACCTAACACGAAGGGTCACAAGAAAGTGAATCGAGGGTGCATCCGGCCCCCCTTCGAGGGCTCGGCGCGTTAGCCGTACTGGAGCAGGCGCACGGCGTCACGGGACTGACACCGGCCGCGCTGCACAGTCCCTCCCCACAGTGATGGGGATGGGCTCCTCCACGGGGAGTTGGTGCGGCGGCACCGGAGCGCGAGCCCGGGCGCATGATGGCGCCGTCCCGCCGGTGTCGGGCGTTAAATGCCCGTGTACGGGGGCCGGCGCACGCGTGAGGGGCGCCCTCGAGCGTGGCGGACCCCGGCCGAGGGCGGGACGTACCCTCGAGTGAGGCGGAACCTGCTCGAGGGGGAGTGAGCCCTCGAGCGAGGGCGGGAGCCCGCTCGAGGGAAGTGCTACCCCTCGAACGGGGCGGAGCCCGCCCCGAGGGGGCGCGCATCCTCGAACGAGGCGGAGCACCGCCCGAGGGGATCTCTAAGAGGGCCGCCTTGATGGGCCGTCGGGGTCCTTGTGGCGTGGGCTCGTTCCCCGCATGGTTAGGCAAATTGTGTTTTGGCTTTGTTGCGGGTTTTAAGTGAGGGTTTCCTCGTTGTTTAAGGGGACCTCTAGGGGCGTCCCCGACGGTGGCCCCGAGCATCGCGGGTTTGCCATTGAGGCTCCCGCGGATGCGGAACCTGCGATAGGACGTTCTTCCCTCCTTGTTTTGCGAATGCTTTCCGGTGGGGCCGCGTCGGCGACCCGCGGGTCTCAGCCCGAAGCCTGCGGGGAGCGTGGGTGCTCTGCGAGGGGTTAACCGCGAGAAGCGGGTTAGAGGGCGTGGCACATGTTTCATCCCGGCATCGGCGGTGTCTCGGCCGGCCGGTGACGCACGCGCGCGGGCGGCGGCTGTCTCCGGCGGGTGCAGGCCAAGGAGGTGTAGCCGTGCGTTAAGCCCCTGAGCCCGGGCCCGTTCGAGGCGATCGAGTAGAGCTTTACGACTTGTTTTTTAACGCGCCCTCGCCGTCCCTCCGCGGGACGGAGGGTGAGGTTTCCGCAACCCCCATCGAGCGGGTCGCGAATTGCGGATTCCTCTTTGAGCTGCTAGTGGGTGGTTCGAGTGGACGCCCATGCCCCGTTCGATAAGGGTAGGGCTGCGTGGTCCGGAGACACGTCCATGGAAGCGCTTGCGTGGGTTTGCTAGGTGGGGCTCGGTCCCGTTCGATGGGGACTGAGGGCGCGTAAGCACTCCCTCAGTGGGATCCCCGACTAGGCGCCCTCGGCGGCTCTCGAACACGACATGTGGGGCACCCTCGAGCGGCGGGCTCGAGGAACGGCTCGAATGCACGTGCCTTCGTCGTCCCTGACTCTGCGATGCGAGGCGCCCGTTTGAACCCATCGAGGGTCGGGCTTCGAACCTGCGATCGGTAGGGCCGTGCGGGGGTCGCACACAGGCGGCCCGTCTTTTGCGTTTGCGGCCGTCGAGGGGTGCGGGCGAGCCGGCCCTCGGCGGTTGGTAGCACAACGCGGCATGGGTGCTTGTGGTGCCTGCTTTACTTCAAGCGGCCCTGGGCGACCTTCTCACGCATGTGCCCTTTTTAGAGAGTTGATATTGTCTCGAGCCAGGGGCTCGTGCCGCTCGAGGGTTTTGCGTGGCATGGGTGCCCGTGGTGCCCCTCTTACTTCAAGCGAGGCCGGGCGGCCTTCTCACGCCGATGTCCCTTCGAGGGCTGACATCGTCTTGAGCCAAGGGCTCGTGCCGCTCGAGGGTTTTGCGTGGCATGGGTGCCCGCGGTGCCTGCTTTACTTCAAGCAGGCCCTGGGCGACCTTCTCACGCCGATGTCCCTTCGAGGGCTTACTTCGTCTCGAGCCAGGGGTTTGTTGACGGTTAATAATTGTATCAAAGTTCGTTCGTGACTCGCAAGCGTACAAGTCTCCCGTCGTAGTCAAGGGACCCTTCTTCCCTCGAGTGGTGAACCCAAGGTATCGAATCCGTGGAACAAATGTGTGACGCAAGACTTAATCTATTAAAGCCAAATAACTGCAATCTTCAATAAAGAACCAAATGCATCCAAGTAAAAGACACAAAACGAATCTAATCTACTAAAAACCGGAGAAAACAAAGTAAGATTGGGTAGATAAACCGATCTAGAGGGATCGGGGTAAGCCTTTGTTGAAGTTCCAAGCAAGAGAAGAAGTAGCAAATCGAATCTTAATAAAAGCCTCTTTAAATCGTGGTTTCCCGTCCAAATCCGAAAACATCCGCCTTTCGAGACCCCCGTTCTGTCACAACGTATCCCTATTCATGCGGGGAGCTTAGGGCGAGTCAAAAGACAAGTCGAGATTCTTTCGGAAGATCCGGCGTGTACCTCTAGCCACCGCGGCTACAAGAACACCCTATGTAATCTATCTCGAGAATAGAATTGGAATAAGCAAAGCCGATCGAAAAACGAAATCTTCGAGGAAACACTTGATCGGCGGGAAAAGATTCAACTTGATAATTCAACTATAACAATGATACATACACAAGATCACCACCGGGATCCTTCCTTGATCTTGCTTCTAGCTCGGGAACTCCGACGTGGTCTTCCGTGCAAGGTTCCCACGTCGGCCGAGGGGAACCCTAGTCAACTAGCTCGACCCTCTCCTCTCCTAGATGGTGTCCCTCTCTTCTCTTGCTTCTCGGCGGCGAAGACGAAATCTTCTCTGCGTGGCTCTCGGTCGGGGGACTATAAATAGCCCGATTGGCGGCTAGGGCAAAGGGCGACGGGTTTGGGCCCTAAATGGGCACAGGGCCGACCGGACGGGCGGCGGCCGGCCAGGCCGGGCCCAGGCCCGGCCCGCGGGCTCCTTTGCCCGAGGGTCGGTTCCCCTTGCTTCTCGGATGCTTCCCCCTTCGCATGTAGGTCCATGTCGTCGGTTTCTCTCCGAATTGGACTCAACTCCTTGTCTTGCAAGATTCGGCACTTTTACGGTCGGTCCCCGGAGTCCGTCGTCTTCTCGGATCAAGTCCCCGGCTTCTTGGAGTTAATATTGCTTCATTGCATGACTTGTTCGGGACTTCAAGGTCTTGTCATGAGGTGCTTGATGAACTTATCCCAAAAGTCTTGCATTCAACACTAAAACCCTGCATAAACATTAAACTCCAAAACCGACATGCACACGTGAACTTGTTATACCACGGGGGTTAGTACCAATGGATAAGGTATAAAATTCATGCCAACACCGAAGGTAAACTCATGGCTAGGTTGACGGATTTTCACCGTCAACATCTCCCCCATGCTTAAACCTTGCTCGTCCTCGAGTAAGCCTTCGATGGATATCATCATTGCTAAACAATGTTTAAACTTTGCACTTGATTACACATGAGAAAACATAATGCTCTCAAAATTTTAATTCATTAAAGTTCCATAATGTGCTAGCCTTCATCTCTACGGAGGGTAGATTCTTATTAAGCTTATCCCACAAGTATTAACATGCTCACAAAGTTTTAAATGGATCTCAGAATTTTTGAAATGAAGAACGAGATAAGAAAAGCTAAAACCAAGTTCACAAATTTAAATCATCTCGTGTATTGCTCATAAACTCTCATCTCACTTGTCTCTCAAGCCTATATATTCTACTCCTTTCCCTCTCATATATATGTGGTAGGCTTTATATGGAGCTTTGGGAAAGTTTAGTCCTAACAAGAATTTATAAATGAGGTGTCGTCAAAACAAGACAAGCTTCTCATGGTCTTACCGAGACTCGTCAAAAAGGTCATTGGAAAATAATGTTAAATCAAGGAGGGGAAAGAGAAAAATACACACACTTTAGATGAGTGGACATGTGCAAATGGCAAAGAGTGATCCCGAGGCACAAAGGAAGTCCTCGTTATCGGATTGCACATGGTTGGAAAATGAGAATGGATCTTTTTATCTTGAAGCCTTGAATGCACTCTTAGAGAACCGGGGAGTTCACTTTACGCACAAATATATTTTTTTCTTTCTTATATTTCTCATTCTTTTCTTTCTTTCTTTCATTCATTTTTTTTTCTTTCCTCGTCATTTATTCAGTCCATGACTTTCACAACGAAGTTTTGATTTTTTATACCTTGAAAGTCATGAATATCACTGGATTTTTTTTCTTTCATCATTATATATTTTTTTAAAAACACTCCCTTTTGAACTCTAAAACTGCACCGTACCTACCTCCTCCCCCATGCTTAGACGTTGCTCGTCCTCGAGCAAAGAGGCGAAAAATAAGGTAGGTACCGGAGATATTTTTCCTTGGAGAGATACTTGAAATCTTCAATGTTGGCACCGTCTTGCGATCTTCCTTGAATTGATGATCCATCCTCAATGATAGGTTGTGGTCAAGGAGGTAATCACAAAAAGATGATATTTGGTTTAAGGGTGGATATCCGGCGAAGTTTGTGAGATCACCGATGCGGGGATACACAATGCACGGATAAAAGGCTAGCAAAAAGATAGATACGCAAAAACGGAATGACCAGCTTCTTAGTCTCGGGCCAGAGAAATCATGGCCTGCAATAACTCACTCAGAAATAAATCTTGTACACTAAGGTTTATGCACTCAAATATATATAAGGCTTTGGATAGGTTGAGCAACACACAAGTGATATTTGTGACAAGGTTAGCGATATTTTTGAGCGTAAAAGATATCTTTAATCTATTCATAACTTGAGAGCACATAAAACACTATGGGTCTTTATTTTAACCATAACCTCCGCTGAAAATTAAGCTAGCATTCAAATAAATTCAGATCTGTATTTTTAAGAGAGCACTAGCTTAAACATGCATAAATCAATTACAAAGATGAACAAAGCTGCAATTTTAATCATATATCATCATGGCACGAATTTTGTAACTTTTCCAATGATAAAATCAAGGTGGTGACTTTATTAATGGTGATATCAAGTTGAAATACACACTGAAAATAAACAAACATGCTTGCTGAAATTTAAATAAAAACAGAAAAATACTACGCAAACACACATAAGCAAAAGCTGAAAATTACGAGAGAAAAAGAAAAGAAAAGAAAACTAAAGTTCCTAAATCTTCTAGTCCTCCGTCGGTGGTTGATGTTGGTAGTCTTGATAATAATACCCTTGCTCATAATATGGTTGGACGCTTCCTCCGTCGAATTGATTTGGCTCCACAAGGTGAAGGCGTCCAAGCTCAAAGGCAATATTTGCGTTGCCTTCACCGAGTTGGGCTGCGTTGGATTGGATGGCTGCGATGTTTTGAGCATTTCTTGCAGCATACCCTCCAATAATGGCCATGCTTTGTTGTGGTTGGGGATGATGAGCGTAGGACTCCGCGAAGTTAGCGTTGGGCACAACATAATTTTGTGGGGGTACCGGTGCACCACCCCCCCATGCTTGTTGTTGAGACCCTCCGTAATAACTTGGCGGAGGAGGAACTCCGCCGAATGGTTGCACATTGGGTTGTGCTCCACTCGCTTGTGCGGAGGATGTTCCCTCCTCTACGATTCTTCCTCTTTTGTTCTTCCTTGCAGGGACAAGTAGTCCCTCTTCCAACCAATCTTCCCTTCCTTCGGTGAAAAGCCTAAGCCTCTCATTCGGAAGGGGGAGGTTCACAATGGCCAATCGATAACCTCTTCTCTCATCTCCACTAATGTACTTGCCTTGCCGCAAGTACTCAAAACCGAGAGAGGTACCACGCAAAAGGTGAGCGGGGTTTCTTGCGATCCCCGGTCGCGGGGAAAAGGCCAACATGGAGAGGTAACACCCCGAACCAATATCACCGGCCCCCGATGTTGCTTCACAACACCAACGGTTGATCATGAGGTAAGAGGGGTCAATTGGCTGCCCGGCAATTAAAGCCGAGTATAGCCAATTCAACTCCGTGTCGGTCACCTTTGTTTCCCTCATCCTCCCCAATACCCTCTTGCACATCCAAGAGTGAAATATCCGGATAATGGGGTTGCGGATGCAATTGCGTTGTTGATGGGCTTCTCCGGAGATCATGTTCCAAAATCCCGTCAACATGCCGGGTGGCACGTCAACTTTCTCCGGAGCTCCCTTGTGGAATCCAAGCAGCTCCCTTACATGCTCGTAGGGAACCACTTGCTCGATTCCCTCCAAACGGAATGACAAGCTTTGCACCCCATCATCATCAACGATGGGTGCAATAGTCATCAAAATTTCCAAGGCGTAACCCAAGTGGGTGTCCACCGATATTCCGTTGGAGAACTGAACCCACCCGAGGTGCCCCAACATGTAGTATATGTCGGTGCGAAAACCCAAGGTGTAGAGTGCTTGGTCGTCGAACTCGACGTTTGGCACAAGCCTCTTCTCAAGATTGGCGAGCCTCTCCTCCTCCGCCGCCGACAAGATGATGAAGCCGTACGAAGATTGTGTCGGGGTGTAAGGAGGTGGTGCGGTTGAGCGAGTCGATCGTCGTGGTGGCGCGGGCTGCTCCTCCGTGTGCCCACGAGGTTCGGTGAACCTCATGGAAGTGCTTCTCGCAGCTCTCATACCACCAAGGAGGAGAGCGTCGTTCCTCCCTCGGTGGTGCCGTGTCCGTCTCCATGCTCCGGGGAGACTCGGAAACCGAGTGCCTCCTCGAAGACGTGGTTGATGACGGCTTGGACGACGACGAACTCTTCTTCTTGGAGAAGAGACTTGTGGTCTTCTTCCACATGGTTGCTGCACTCTTTCTTCAACTAAAAATCCGGGTTGCAACCGGTAAACTAGGCACTTAAACTCTTTGCTTCGGATGTGGACTTTGAGTGGATTTAAGGATGTGGATTTTTCTTGAGCTATCAAGCTTGGGATGGTTGGCTAAGTCTACGGAGGTTCTGAGCACACAAACTTGAACACACTAACAAGGGAAGGAGAGGGAAGCTTGCTGCCGAGAAGACGGCGCCGGTGGGCTCCTTTTATAGGGCAGGCCGGCCGGCCTGGGCCGGCCGGCCCGGGGCTCCAACGGCTCCTCCTCGGCGCGTCTTTCTCCCAGCACGATCATTTCGCCTCTGCAACTTTTCTGCCCGCGTGCTCCACGAGTTGCACCGCCCAAACGCTCTCGTCCACTCCTTTTCTTGAATTATTGGTCCTCCCACTTGATGCTCCATGCTTTGGGTCATGTCCATGCTCCCTAGCTCCACTTGCTTCACATGCCACCATGAAAATCCTGCAAAGTTGATGCTTGCTGCCCACCATGCTTGTCCTTTGCATGTGGAATTGGTGAAAGTTGATAAAAGGGAATCCAATGGTGCATGCATGATTAATTCAAACTTGATTGCCTCCATTTAGGTGTGTTTAAGGTTAAGCACTCCTCTAATTCGAAATTTAAAATATTTTTCAGAGCCATGCAAGAGCTCAAGCATAATTTTAGAGAAGTTTTTAAACCATTAAAAACAAATGTAAGTCGAAAATATTTTTCGACTACGTCGATTTCGGTCTTACCGGTAAAGTTTGCTTTCATCGGTTGAGAGCGAACGTTTTCCCGGCTTGATCGTGGGGGCATAGGTTTAGGTTCTAATTTTGGCTAAATAAGAAAGATTTTGAATAAAACAAAATTAGAATAGGCTTAGAAAAATTCTAATCCTAGAGAAACCAAGGATAAAGATTTTTAAAACCAACCAAAGCTTTGATTTCTAGGTTCACGCGAGTCCTACCACGTGCTGAATTTTTATAACACTTGAATATAAATCGTGGCTCTACTCATGTGGTTTTAGCATGAAAAATAAGCCAACCTCAGCACCATAATGAGGGTGAAAGGTTGAGCTAAGTTTCTGAAATTATTTGGTTGGGGGGTTTCTCGAAAAGAAAAGAATCAAACAAGCACATAGGAGGGTTCATGCAAAGGGTTTATGATAAAGCAAACATTCAATCAAGAATTATGTCTCTAATATTGTTCAACCACTTCTAAGTCTAATGTCTTTGCGTAATAAAACTCAAAAACTAAATTATTAAAAATACTCGAAAAACCTGGAATCGGGTTGTCCTCCCGGTAGCTTATTCTTGACTCGACTTGACGAAACGGGTTGCCTCCCGCCTAGCGCTTCATTTATAGTCTATAGCTAGACTTCTTCACTTTATCACTCCGGATCAACGCTCTTTGCGGGCGTTGCAATCTTGGGTACCCACTTCCGCACCATCTTGGGCGCGGGCTTGTCTTTTGGCTTGGCTGTCTTAGTCATTTTTTTGGTCTTCACAGGCGGCTTCTCTTCCTTTGTCTTGACGGATGCAACACCTTCTTTGATTTTTGTTACGTTCATTTTTTCCGGCTCCTTCTTCTTTTTCAGCGCCTCCGTTTGTTTTGGTTCTCCCTTCACTCCAATCATGTTGCATGCCTCAATCCTTGGACGGAACTTGAAGGAACTCCTTTCTCCATGGATATCGAACATGATCTCCCCCTTGCCAACATCAATAGTTGCTCCCACGGTCTTGAGGAACGGCCTCCCTAGGATGAGCGGCGGCTTCTCCCTCTCTCCCATCTCGAGCACAACGAAGTCGACGGGGATGAAGTGGTGTCCAATCTTCACGGGTACATCTTCGCCAATGCCCAAGGGATAGCGAATGGAGTTGTCTCCCAACTCCAAACATATTCCCGTAGGCTCCATCGGTAGGCGTAGCTTCTCGAACACATCCCTCGGCATGACACTCACACTAGCTCCAAGGTCGCATAACGCCTTCTCGAAGTTGAAAGAACCAACCGAACATGGAATTGTAGGGCACCGGGGTCTTTTTGCTTCTCTAGCCCATAAGCAATAGCTGCACTACACTCCTCGGACATTTTGACATGATCTACCCCGAGCGTTTCTATCTCATATTTATTTGCAAGTATATCTTTAAAGTAACGAGAATATGTAGGTACTTGTAGGGCATCTAGTAATGGCATGTTGATGCTAAGTCTACGCACAACTTCCACAAACTTCTCAAAGTGGTTGTCAAGTTTACCTCGGAAGTAGCGTGGCTTGAGTTGCGGTATCCTCGTGTCATCCTCCGGCATCTCGAATTCGGGTTCCTCGGTGACGATCCCCGTAACCTTCTCTTTAGCGGCTCCTTCCACCTCGGTGGACGGTTTAAGCTTCCTTGCTCCCGCGGAACGTTCCGGATCTTCGGTCTCCTTCCCCGAACGTGTTTGAATGGCCTTCGCCGATTCGGGACATTTGGGTTGTCCCGAAGCTTCCCCTTCATCATTAGTGAGGCGCCCCGCGAGTTGTCCAACTTGCGTCTCGAGCATCTTCATCATGTTGAGTACTTGATGATTGGAACTTCCGACCTCCGTCACCTTGCTATCGATGTTCTCCAACACCTTGTCTATGGTCTTGAACTTGGTGACGGTGTCCTTGTTGATCTTAGCTTGCTCATCCATGAACTCCTTCAATTGTATCCGAAGTGGAACCGCGTTAGGAATAGATGAGCTTGCATTAAATTGAGGCCTACCTTGCCCGTAGCGGAAGTTCGGCAATTCTCCCTTCCTCATGTAGTCGAGCACTTTGGCTTCCTCCGGACAATCTTTGCGGACATGGCCATATTCTCCACATTCTTCGCATGTGGACCTTGCTTCGGCGGCCTTCAAGTCTTGAGCCTCTTTCTTTTCCATCTCCATCTTCTCCAACCTCCTCATGAGCGAGTCGATCTTGCCTTCAAGTATGTTTTCCTTCTCCACTTGCAAGACTCCTTTGACGTTCCCCATGGGTTGAGCAGGGTGTAGGCGCCCGGATGACGCCCACGTATCATTATCCGCGACCTTCTTGAACAGCGTGAAAGCTTCCGTCGGTGTAAGCTCGATGATAGATCCTCCCGCTGATGCATCGATGATCGTCCTTGACGCCATGGTGAGTCCTTGATAGAACTTTTGCACGAGGTCTTCTTTCGGGAACTTGTGATGTGGAACCGCCCTGGTGTACTCGTTGAAGCGCTCGAATGCCTCCGAGATAGTTTCTGTAGGATATTGAACAAAGGTGGCAATCTTGTTACACAAACTTTGAGTTTTACCCGGTGAGTAGTATTCCTTCATGAAAGCCTTCATCAACGTGTTCCAATTTTGCACCGTCTCCCCCGGTTGAGAGTGGAACCATTGCAAAGCCTTCCCGAGTAGTGAAAACGGAAAAAGCCTTGCCCTCATTTGATCTTGAGTCACCCCATCCATGTTGAAAGTCTGACATAGTTGAATGAATGCTTGGAGGTGAAGGTTCGGATCCTCTTTGCCGGTGAAGGGTGAATGTTGCACCATGCGGATTGTTGAGGTCTTGATCTCGAACGGTCTTCCGATATCTTCGAGGTTCAAGATTGGTAGGTCGATGATGTCTGGGGTGCATAGCTCCCCAATCTTGCGTTCTTCCGGTGGTTGGTCACCCATTGGTGGAAGTCGATTCTCCCGCGGACTTTGAGGTGGTGAATTCTCCGGAGATTCTGCGATCCTTTGTCTTCCGACTCCGAATCTACAAAATCCGACTTTTTAGCTTGATGTGCTTCGCGTCTCCTTAGCTCGTAAAGTTTTTTTACGGATCATCCACAAAATTATTGGGTTTGTTGGAGAGGTAGCCGTCCATCTCATGTTAGGGTTAGCAATAAACAAAGTATGCAAAAAAAAAACTAGAAAACAAAACAAATCTATAAAGACTAGAGTTAGACAAACTAGATTAGATGTATTTTGAGGATGATCGAAGCTTAATAGATGCAAAAATAAAACAAAATCAGTACTGAAAATTACAAAAAAAAGCAATAAAAAATCAAATCTTGATCACTTGCTCCCCGGCAACGGCGCCAGAAAAAGAGGCTTGTTGACGGTTAATAATTGTATCAAAGTTCGTTCGTGACTCGCAAGCGTACAAGTCTCCCGTCGTAGTCAAGGGACCCTTCTTCCCTCGAGTGGTGAACCCAAGGTATCGAATCCGTGGAACAAATGTGTGACGCAAGACTTAATCTATTAAAGCCAAATAACTGCAATCTTCAATAAAGAACCAAATGCATCTAAGTAAAAGACACAAAACGAATCTAATCTACTAAAAACCGGAGAAAACAAAGTAAGATTGGGTAGATAAACCGATCTAGAGGGATCGGGGTAAGCCTTTGTTGAAGTTCCAAGCAAGAGAAGAAGTAGCAAATCGAATCTTAATAAAAGCCTCTTTAAATCGTGGTTTCCCGTCCAAATCCGAAAACATCCGCCTTTCGAGACCCCCGATTCTGTCACAACGTATCCCTATTCATGCGGGGAGCTTAGGGCGAGTCAAAAGACAAGTCGAGATTCTTTCGGAAGATCCGGCGTGTACCTCTAGCCACCGCGGCTACAAGAACACCCTATGTAATCTATCTCGAGAATAGAATTGGAATAAGCAAAGCCGATCGAAAAACGAAATCTTCGAGGAAACACTTGATCGGCCGGGAAAAGATTCAACTTGATAATTCAACTATAACAATGATACATACACAAGATCACCACCGGGATCCTTCCTTGATCTTGCTTCTAGCTCCGGAACTCCGACGTGGTCTTCCGTGCAAGGTTCCCACGTCGGCCGGGGAACCCTAGTCAACTAGCTCGACCCTCTCCTCTCCTAGATGGTGTCCCTCTCTTCTCTCGCTTCTCGGCGGCCGAAGACGAAATCTTCTCTGCGTGGCTCTCGGTCGGGGGACTATAAATAGCCCGATTGGCGGCTAGGGCAAAGGGCGACGGGTTTGGGCCCTAAATGGGCACGGGCCGACCGGGTCGCGGCGGCCGGCCCGGGCCCATTTAGGCCCGGCCCCGCGGCTCCTTTGCCCGAGGTCGGTTCCCTTGCTTCTCGGATGCTTCCCCCTTCGCATGTAGGTCCATGTCGTCGGTTTCTCTCCGAATTGGACTCAACTCCTTGTCTTGCAAGATTCGGCACTTTTACGGGTCGAGTCCCCGGAGTCCGTCGTCTTCTCGGATCAAGTCCCCGGCTTCTTGGAGTTAATATTGCTTCATTGCATGACTTGTTCGGGACTTCAAGGTCTTGTCATGAGGTGCTTGATGAACTTATCCCAAAAGTCTTGCATTCAACACTAAAACCCTGCATAAACATTAAACTCCAAAACCGACATGCACACGTGAACTTGTTATACCACGGGGGTTAGTACCAATGGATAAGGTATAAAATTCATGCCAACACCGAAGGTAAACTCATGGCTAGGTTGACGGATTTTCACCGTCAACAGGGTTCGCCTCGCTCGAGGGTTCTCCTTGTTTGGCAAGGGACCGGGTCATTAAATGCCTCGCAGTCGAGGCCGCGGTTCTGCAACGCAGGCGCGCCTTTTTAGGCGTTGCGGCCGTGCGCGTGCGCGTAGTGGGCGGCGTGGCAGGCGGATGTGACCGCTTGCCTCGGTCCCTGCTAGTCTTCGCCGCGATGATGGCCCGTCCGCGGTGATGTGGCCGCTGCGGTCGTGGTGGGGCCCGTTCGTCGGCGTGAAGAGAAGATTCCCTGCAGTTAATGCGCGCGGGACATCCGCCCCGGAGAGCTCCCCGCGGCTTATAAATCTGAGGGGAGGGTGAGACGGTGGTTTTTTACCTTAGCGCCTCACCGTTCCAGCCCCTTGTTCCTTCGTCTTCGCCTCGCCTCTGCCACCGTGCGGTGTCGCCATTAGAGCTCTTCTTCCGTTTCTCGTCCTCCGCTCTCGCATTTCTTCTCCTCATGGCACCGCCTCCGCCCCTCCACGATCCTTGACCCGTACGCACGGGAGCGGTCGACGGTGACTCCGCTGGCCCTTGGCGAGCTGGTCGCCGCCGGCCGGCGACGGCCAATGAGGATGGACGCCGGCGGAGTGGATAGTGCCGCCGGCGGGGGACCGCGCGCCCAACCCGCCGGAAGGCTACGTGGTCAGCTTCGTCCGCTTCCACGAGCGGGGCTTCAACGCGCCGGCGAGCTGCTTCATGCGGGCGCTGTGCCACTACTACGGCGTGGAGTTGCACAACTTCGCGCCCAACGCGATCTCGCAGGCGGCCACATTCGTGGGCGTCTGCGAGGGGTACCTGGGGATCCCAGTCAACTGGAACTCTGGGTGCACCTCTTCCGCGCGGAGCTCTTCACGCAGCCCACGACGGAGCCGAGGACCCGCCGCGCGGTGCGCACCGGCGGGATGTCGCTCACCCTGCGGGCGCAGTTCAAGGACGTCTACATCCCCTGCACCATGACGACGAACAACGCCTTCTGGGAGCGGGGATGGTTCTACCTGCGTAACGCCGAGCCCGGCCTCCCCCCCTACACTGGTCGGGTGTTCAAGGAGAAGCCCGGCTCACCGGGGCTACGGGGTGTCTACGGCCCGGCACGGAGGCGGCGAGGACTCGGTCTCCGGCCGCCCGAAGAGCCTTGGCGGCGCAGGGGCTGACCGCGTTGGGCGTCCTCGCCTTCCTCCATCACCGGCGGATCGTGCCTCTGATGGAGAGGCCGCTCTGTATCTACGAGATGACGGAGGCGGCCAACCCCGTCGATCTGGCAAGGTCGCGGATGCTCCCGACCCCCCTTGGGCGGCCGTACGCGCTCACCCGGGCGCGGAACACCGTCAACACCCGGATGCCGATGCATCCGGACCGGACCCCATGGGACCTCGAGATGCTCCCCACCGGCCCGCTGGTGAGTGTGGTTCTTGATTTCGTTTAAGTTCTTGGTGTTGCTTCTGCCTTCTGACGCGTCCTTGATGTTTTCGTATGCAGCTGGTGAGCTTTACCGCCTCGAAGTCCGTTTCGCCCACCCCCGACTCCCGCGCGCTCGGTCGGGCGGCGCAGCAGCGGGAGTAGAAGCGGGCGGCGCGCACGGGAGGGAGCGCGCGAGGCGGCGCAACGAGCGCCGTGAGCGGCGGAACACGTAGCGGCGGCGCGAAGAGCCGGGGGCTCTCCTCCCCGGGGACCGAGGAGTACTCGTCCTCGGGGGAGGACGCAGAGGAAGAGGGCCGAGGGGGGGAGGCCCCTCGATAGGTGGGAGCCCCTCGCCCCCCGTCGCCGGGCCGGCGCCGGCGGCAAGGGCGGCATCGCCCGGGGGGCGGGCGCACGGCGCCCGCCACCGGCAATCGTCAACGAGGGCGGCACGCGCGCGCGGGCGGCGGCGCGTGCGCGGAGGCGCGCCCGGTGAGCGCGCGCGTGCGCGCGTCAGCGTGCCCTCGCGCACGGGGCGAGCGCGCACCGCACGCGTGGCGGCGTCGTCGGGAGGGCGCGGCGGCGGCGTACCCGCACGCGGGGGCGAGCGTGCTGCGCGCGCGTCGGTGCCGTACGGAGGCGCGGCGTCGGGCGTGCGCGCGCGCGCGGGGCGGGTGCGCCTACGCGCGCGGCGGCGCCATCAGGGGGCGCGGCGGCGGGTGTGCCTGCTGCGCCGGCCTCATCCGCTGAGGCCTCGAGGAAAAGGAAACGTGCCTTCTACTCTTCGAGGTAAGGAGCTCGCCTTTTTCGCTTGGCTTGGTTTTGTGATGACCAAGCACTCTAACTTTTCGTTTGTGCCTGCGCAGGGTGGTGCCAACCGTGCCTCCCCTCGCACCGGCCAAGGTGCTGAGGACGGACGCGTCCATCCCCACCCGGCGGCGCTCGTCGAGGGCGCGCGGGCGGGGGCAAGCACGGCGGCGGCGGGCGAGAGCTCGCGAGGCGCGGGCGGGGCCCCGAGGCCTCGGCCGGCGGATCCGGCCGCCGAGGCGCGGCCGGCGGTCACCGAGGAGCGACCGGCGCCGGCCATTGTGGGGGCGCGAGGCGCGCGGTATCGGCCGTGGCGGAGGCGCATCCCACGAGAGGGCGCGCCTCTTTGTGGAGGCGCGGTCGCGTGGCGCCGGTGCCCGAGAGGAGGCGGAGCGGGTGCAACCCGCGGCGGTGCCCGTGGTCGCGCGAGGCGCGGTCGGAGGTGGTGGCCGTGGCGCCGCGTCGGGCGCCCGCCGGCCACGGAGGGCGCAAGTGGAGGCGCGGTGGAGGGCGGCGCAAGGGCCGGTGCCCGCCGGCGGTTCCGGCGGGAGGTGGTGGAGGTCCGGGATGACGACTCCCCGCCGCCGGATGGGATCGGTGGGCTAGCTTTCCCACACGCTCCCCCGAGCCCCCGAGAGGGGGCCCTCGTGAGGCGGCACGAGGGGCACATGGTGGCGGGGGACCGCGGACACGGTGTCGAGGCCTCGACCTCCCGCGCCGGCCACCCCGCCCGGTGGAGGGGGCCGTCGACGATCCCCCTGCGTTTGCGACGCCCGGGGAGCGAGGAGCTGCGGGAGAGCTCCGGAGCCACGGCGCCACGCTCAACCGCGCGCTAAACGAGGCGCTGCGGGTCCATGGCGGCCCTGCCTGGCGCGTCTTCCAGGTAGGGCGTGGTTGCTCACTTTCTTCCATCTCTCGTTTTTGTGTGCTGCTTCCGTGTCGCAGTGCTTACGGGTTTTGATTTGTGGGTGCCAGGAGCTCGAGCGCCGCGCCCACGACAAGTATGACGCCTTCGACCGAGTGAACGCCGAGGTCCACCAGCTCCGGGAGCGGTGCAGCGCTTTCGACGCGCTTGCCGACGCCCTCAGGACGCCGGACGGTGGGCCGGCGTGCGGGCCATGGCGTGGTGCGACGAGCTCCCCGAGAGCTCGAGGCAGGACCCGGCGCGCCGCTCGAGCCTCGAGCGGGTCCGCACAGCCCTCATCGATCGTGATGAGGCTCTGTGGCAGGCGCGCTCGGACTTGGAGAAGATGCGGACGCTGGCCACCAATTGGGAGGCGGAGGTGGCCAACGTCCGCGGCGAGAACCGGGAGCTCCGTTCGTCGCTCGAGGGGGCGCAGGCGCAGCAGCGCCAGGCTGAGGAGCGGGCGCGCGGGCGGAGCGGCGGGCCAAGGAGGCCGACGACTTGAAGGCCGCCCACGACGCCAAGGCCGCGGCGCTCGTCGCCGGCCGAGGAGCGGCTTCGCGAGAGCGCACCGCCCGCCAAGGGGCCGAGGGGCGGCTCCGGCGAGAACGAGGCCGCCCTCGTCGACGCCGGACGACGGTGGAGCGAGGAGCGCGTCGCTCGCGAGGCGGCGCAGAAGTCATTGGCGGAGCGGGACGACAAGCTCTCCAAGGCCGAGGGCGAGCTTATTGTGCTCGGCATTGCAAGCGCAAACCGGGAGATGGCCCTCCGGGGAGCGCAGCGAGGTCGTCAAGCGCCTCGGGCGGCGGTCGAGGCCGAGCGCCGTGCTCTCGAGATGGAGAGGAAACAAGTCGAAGGTGAGCCACTGTTTGACTCTTGCCTTGTTGGTTTTTCGTTAGAGGGCTCGCGTTCCCCTTTCGATTTCTTTCTTGTCTTGGCGATTCCGGGCTTGCGCACCGCCACCGGGGCACGCGGTGAGCGGGCCGAAGCGTTGCGGGCTTCCTACAACTCCTCCGAGCCGGGGGGCTGCCGGGAGGCTGCGTGGTGCGGCCCTCGAGACTGCCGTGCGCGTGGAGGAGGGCGAAGCACGGGCGGCGGCTGGCGGCCGGCCGCTGCGTGCCCTTGGCGGTCACGTCACCGAGCGGATGCGCCGGCGGCGCATGCGGGGCGTCCGAGAAGGCCCTCGGAGTGGTGCGGTCCCACTACGAGGTCAACTTCGAGCGCGGCGGAGGGGCTACATCGTTCCCGAGGGCGTCGAGGACGAGGTAGCGATGGAGCATGTGGATGCGCTCGCCGCCAACGCCGCCGGGTCGCTCGCCGAAGCCTTCGAGGAGTTCCTCTTCCCGGACGCCGCTGATGCTGCCGCTCCTCCCGCCTGAAAGCAGTTGGGCGCTAGGCCCGTTTTTTATTTGTGTATTAGTATTCTGGCCACGCGGCCTTGTAAATAAGCACATTATCTCAGTCGCAAACATTTGTTGATACGAAATGAATGTCGGGCATACTCCCCGGGTACTCATGCAAGGAAGGAAGAATAGTAGAAGACGGACTCCTAGTAGAATTCCCCTGTACTCCTACTAGGACTCGTTCTGTGTACTCCTACTAGGACTCCTGCCTTGTAACCGACTAGGAACCCGCCCCCTGGACTATATAAAGGAGGGCCGGGTACCTAGCCGCACATCCACAATCCCTCCGGGGAACAACACCAAGCGCAGGGCGCCATACTTGATCCCCCAAACAGGACGTAGAGTTCGCCACCATGGCAACCCGAACCTGTATAAATCTTGTGTCCCGTGTCCTTGCGCATGCCTTCGAGTTCTCGGTCTCCCGATCACGATCCCCACCGCACAATCTACTACCTCGGGTACCCCCTTGGTAGGTTTGCCGGTCTAAAACACCGACAGCTGGCGCGCCAGGTAGGGGTGATCATCACCACCGGGCGAATTCGAAGGACCCTCGTCAACAAGATCAATCCTCTCGTCGACTCGCCGAGATCCATTGAAGCAAGTCGCCTTGCTCTTGTCAAAGCGGAATCAATCTTCCTACGCCGCGCTTCCGGTTGCTTCGGCACGTCGCGCGGCTCGTCATGCGGCTCGCCGCGCCGCTCGTCGTCGACTACTCCGGAGCTCGTCGTCGACTACTTCGCCTACGCCGCGCGTCCGGGGTGCCTCGGCTCGTCGCGCGGCTCGTCATGCGGCTCGCCGCGCCGCTCGTCGTCGACTACTCCCGGGCTCGTCGTCGACTACTTCCGCCTACGCCGCGCGTCCCGGGTGCCTCGGCACATCGCGCGCGGCTCGTCATGCGGCTCGCCGCGCCGCTCGTCGTCGACTACTACGCCTCGCCCGGGCTCGTCGTCGACTACTTCGCCTACGCCGCGCGTCCGGGGTGCCTCGGCTCGTCGCGCGGCTCGTCATGCGGCTCGCCGCGCCGCTCGTCGTCGACTACTCCCGGAGCTCGTCGTCGACTACTTCGCCTACGCCGCGCGTCCGGGTGCCTCGGCACATCGCGCGGCTCGTCATGCGGCTCGCCGCGCCGCTCGTCGTCGACTACTACGCCTCGCCCGGGGCTCGTCGTCGACTACTTCGCCCTACGCCGCGCGTCCGGGTGCCTCGGCTCGTCGCGCGGCTCATCACGCGGCTCCTCGCGCCGCTCGTCGTCGACTACTCCCGGGGCTCGTCGTCGACTACTTCGCCTACGCCGCGCGTCCGGGTGCCTCGGCACATCGCGCGGCTCGTCATGTGGCTCGCCGCGCCGCTCGTCGACTACTACACCTCGCCCAGGCTCGTCGTCGACTACTTCGTCTTAGCCGCACGTCTGGGTGCCTCGGCACGTCGCGCGGCTCATCACGCGGCTCCTCGCGCCGCTCGTCGTCGTCGACTACTTCGCCTCGTCGCGCGTCCAGGGGTGCCTCGGCACGTCGCGCGGCTCGTCACGTGGCTCCTCGCGCCGCTCGTCGTCGACTACTCCGCCTCGCGCGAGCTCGTCGTCGTCGACTACTTCGCCTCGTCGCGCGTCCGGGTGTCTCGGCACGTCGCGCGGCTCGTCACGCGGCTCGTCGTGCCGCTCGTCGTCGACTTCTCGCCTCGCGCGAGCTCGTCGTCGACTACTTCGTCTTCGCCACGCGTCTGGGTGCCGCGGTTCGTCACGTGGCTCATCATGCGGCTCGCCACGCCGCTAGTCGTCGACTACTCCGCCTCGCCCAGGCTCGTCGTCGACTACTTCGTCTTCGCCGCGTGTCCGGGTGCCTCGGCACGTCGCGCGGCTCGTCACGCGGCTCGCCGCGCCGCTCGTCGACTACTCGCCTTGCCCGGGCTCGTCGTCGACTACTTCGTCTTCGCCGCGCGCGTCCGGGGTGCCTCGGCACGTCGCGCGGCTCGTCACGCGGCTTGTCGCGCCGCTCGTCGACTACTCCGCCTTGCCGGGCTCGTCGTCGACTACTTCGTCTTCGCCGCGCGTCCCGGGTGCCCTCGGCACGTCGCGCGCGCTCGTCACGCGGCTTGTCGCGCCGCTCGTCGTCGACTACTCGTCGTCGACTACTTCGTCTTCGCCGCGCGTCCGGGGTGCCTCGGCACGTCTCGCGGCTCGTCCACGCGGCTTGTCGCGCCGCTCGTCGTCGACTACTCGTCGTCGGCCCCCCTCGTCTTCGCCGCGCGTCCGGGTGCCTCGGCACGTCGCGCGGCTCGTCACGCGGCTCGTCGCGCTGCTCATCATCGACTACTCCGCCTCCCGCAGGCTCATCATCGTTGACTACTCCGCGTCGCGCAGTCTCGTCGTCGACTACTCCGTGCGCCGCGACTTCGTCTTGCGGCCATGTTGGCTCTGCTTCAGCCACGCCGTGGGGTGCGACTACTTGCCTCGCGGCAACACGGCTCTCGCCGAGTACGCGCGCGCCGCCACGACGTCATCTTCCCCGGTCGCATCGCGTCGACCATTCATCTCGACTAGTTTTCCAAACTAGTCGAGAACGCGATCACGCCCCCAACAACTAGTCGGAATCAACTCGACTAGTCGGCTTCAAACAACAACCCCCGGTGGCTCCATCGGCCGACCGCCACGGCTTCATCAACAAGTCGCCGGCAGCAACAGTTAAGTCATTTATCTAAATGATTACTGTTTTCTTGGCTTGTTCTCCTCATCATGTAGGACAACTTGCCGACTACTCATTTGTGTATGCTTCTCGGCGGGTTTTCACTGGAGCTACACTCTGTTGACTACTCTTGGGGTATATCAATCAAGTCGCCACGAGTCTACTTCATCAACTCGGGGGGCTATCCCTAGGAGGCAGTTTCTAAAGTCCGCTACGCGCGGCAATCTAAAGTCGACTTCTAAAGTCGCATTCTAAAGTCCACTCCGTGCGGCATCTTAAAGTCGACTCCGGTCGCATCTTCGCCACGCTTCGGTGGCATACTACGTGTGTAAGCTTCGATGGAACCTGGGCGTAAGCGGCCCTCGGGTCTTGGCGACGATGGAACCTAGCTGCACGTGGTCTTCACGCTCTGTACCATGGGTCCAAGTGCCCTAAGTACTCGCGCTCCGTACCTTGGGTCTGAAATCCATGGCCCAGGTACGCAAGTCGACTCCGGTCGCACCTTCAAGTCCACTACGGTGGCACCCGTATCTTGGGTCTGAAATCCATGGCCTAGGTACACAAGCCGACTCGGTCGCACCTTCAAGCCCGCTCCGGCGGCAATCGTACCTTGGGTGCGAAATCCATGGCTCGGTACTTAAGCCCACTCCCGGTGGCACAAGTCGACTCCGGTCGCACCTTCAAGCCCGCTGCGGTGGCAGCGTACCTTGGGTGCGAAATCCATGGCTCGGTACTTAAGCCCACTCGGTGGCAGCACAAGTCGACGCTAACGGTCGCATCCAAGCCCACTCCGGTGGCACAAGCCCGCTCGGCGGCAAGCGCACCTTGGGTCCGAAATCCATGGCTCGGTACTTAAGCCCAATCCGGTGGCACAAGCCGACTCCGGTCGCAATCTTAAGCCCGCTCCGGCGGCAAAACTACTCGTTTTCTCTGATTTTTCATTCGCTTTGGCTTTCCGGAAAGTGCTTTTCGTTTTTTGCATCTTAAGTCCACCCCGCGTGGCACAAAGTCGACTTCTTCAGTCGCATCTCAAAGTCCGTTCTGCGCGGCATTCTAAAGTCGATTTCTAAAGTCGCATATCAAAGTCCGCTCTGTGCGGCACCCTAAAGTCGACTTCGGTTTTCAAGTCGCACCTCAAAGTCCGCTCCGCGCGGCACAAAGTCGACTTCGGTTTTCAAGTCGCACCTCAAAGTCCGCTCTACGTGGCAAACTAAAGTCGACTTCGGTTCTCAAGTCGCATCTCAAAGTCCGCCCGCGCGGCACAAAGTCGACTTCGGATTTCAAGTCGCATCTCAAAGTCCGCTCCGCGCGGCACAAAGTCGACTTCGGTTTTTAAGTCGCATTCTAAAGTCCGCTCTGACGGCACGACTACTTCTCAAGCTCCACGGCTCGACGCCAAACTGCTACTTGGAATCTCTCCAGCTCGGGGGCTACTTGAAGATAACTTCAACATGCTTCGCTCGCTCTCAAGCTCGGGGGCTCCTCACCAATCACTACTCGACGTGGCTCACACGGCTCTCTTATCTCGGGGGCTACACGCTGCAAGAGTACTCGGATGATGGCTTCGCGATCACTGAAGACCCTTGGATTGATTACCTAATCATTTCAAGGCTCGGGAGCTGCTATGCTACACCCATCATTCAAATTTTTTCAAGGCCGATGAGTGGACCACCTTCCGGCCTCGCGGCGATTCAAGTACTATTGAAGACTTCTCCAAGCAGTACTCGAGGACGCTCAAGAACTACTCGAAGAGGCTTCAAGACTACTCGAACTACTTCTCTCGACTCCAACGTGCTCGGGGGCTTGTCGGGCATACTCCCCGGGTACTCATGCAAGGAAGGAAGAATAGTAGAAGACGGACTCCTAGTAGAATTCCCCTGTACTCCTACTAGGACTCGCTCTGTGTACTCCTACTAGGACTCTCCCCGCCTTGTAACCGACTAGGAACCCGCCCCCTGGACTATATAAAGGAGGGCCGGGTACCTAGCCGCACATCCACAATCCCTCCGGGGAACAACACCAAGCGCAGGGCGCCATACTTGATCCCCCAAACAGGACGTAGAGTTCGCCACCATGGAAACCCGAACCTGTATAAATCTTGTGTCCCGTGTCCTTGCGCATGCCTTCGAGTTCTCGGTCTCCCGATCACGATCCCCACCGCACAATCTACTACCTCGGGTACCCCCTTGGTAGGTTTGCCGGTCTAAAACACAGACAATGAAGTCTTTTGCTTATTGCGCTTTTTCGTTTCTCCTTCTTCCTGAGTAGATTTTACTTAGGGGAGTTCGATTTTCGCGGGGGGCCTGCTGGGTCGGAGGCGAGAGAGAAGGGCCGTATCCTCGCGGCGTAGGCTATCTCTGACTCGCGCGCTCCTTCCGTTAGGCCGCCTGCGCCCTGTTCGAATCGTTGCTCGAGGTTGAAGTAGGAAACAAACTTAGCACGTGTGAGTTGTTTTGTTTTTGCGCGAAAAAATGGGGCCATTTTTTGGGGGGGGGGGGGGTGCCCCCCCGCAGTAGCCCCCGAGGGTAACTTGGGTTTCAGGGGAAAGCCGAGTTGCCCTTTCCATTAGACTTGAGGCGTTTACATAGTTGCCACCAACTGGGGCGTTGGCCATGTGATTTTTACAACAGAAAAATGCTTGGGAATCCTAGCTAAGGGTAGAAACGACGTAGCTGTTGGATGTTCCAAGCGTTGGTGAGCTCTTCACCGTCCTCGTTGGCCAGCTTGTACGTGCCGGGCTTGAGTACCTCCACCACGACGTAGGGTCCCTCCCATAGGGGCGATAGCTTGTGGCACCATCGGTTGTCTTGACGTAGCCTTAGGACCAGATCCCCTTCGCTGAAATCCCGTCGGCGTATCTTGAGTGCTTGATAGCGCCTGAGGGACTGCTGGTACCTCGCGGAATGCATCAGGGCCACGAGGCGTGCCTCGTCCAGCTGATCCAACGAGTCCTCGCGGGCTCGCTGGCTGGCATCCTCGTCGTAGCCTCGAACCCTGGGCGAGCCATATTCTAAGTCCGTGGGGAGGACGGCTTCGCGCGGGTGGACTAGGAAAAACGGGGTGAACCCGGTGGCTGCGGTCGGGGGTGGTCCTTAGGCTCCACACAACCGCCGGTAATTCTTGGAGCCATTTTCGCCCCGGATTTGTTCGGTGGTCGAAAATTACGGGCTTTAGGCCTTGTAAGATCATGCCATTGTCACGTTCTACTTGGCCGTTGGTCGTGGGTGCGCCACGGTGCCCAATCCACACGGATGTGGAACTTGTCGCGAACTCCAAAAACTTCTCGCCCGTGGAACTCGGGACCCATTGTACGTAATGATGGAGTTTGGCACTCCAAAGCGGTAGACGATGTCGGTGAAGAATGTTACCGCCTGCTCCGCCCTGAGGTTCGTGATGGGGCGCACCTCGACCCACTTGGAGAACTTTTCGATCGCGACCAACAAGTGGGTGAAGCCCCCGGGCGCCTTCCGCAGGGGCCCGACGATGTCCAGCTCCCACACGGCGAATGGCCATGTCACGGGGATGGTTTGCAAGGCATGGGCGGGCAAGTTGGACTTGCGGGCGTAGAACTGGCACCCTTCGCAGGTGCGTACGATTTCGCTGGCGTCCGCGACCGCGGTAGGCCAGTAAAATCCCTGGCGGAACGTGTTGCCGACGAGGGTGCGGGGCGCGGCGTGGTGGCCACAGATCCCCGCGTGGATGTCCCGTAGGAGCTCGCGCCCCTCGGGAATGGGCACGCACCGCTGTAGGATGCCGGAGGCGGCGCGCTTGTACAGCTCGCCGTCAACGAGGGCAAAAGATTTGGCCATCCTGGCAATGCGCCTGGCCGCGGCCCGGTCCGCGGGGAGTTCCCCTCGGGCGATCCAGGCAATGTATTTTTCGTGCCAGTCCTCCTGGACAGGAGCCGGCTCGATGTCCATCACGTCGGCCTCGTGGGAGCCGTACCCCTCGAGGAGGGAGAGCACGTACGCCTCGTTCGAGGGGTCCTCGTCCATGGGTTCCGCACCCGCCGGATTCGAGGGAGCCCCAGGGGTTCGTTGTGACTCGAGGGGTAGGGCTCGAAGACGGCCGAGGGTTGAGCGACGTCGCGCGTGAAAACGTTCGGGGGGGACGGTGATCCGCCGGACGTGATTTTGGCGAGCTCGTACGCCTCCTCGTTATACCGGCGGGGCACGTGGTTGAGCTCGATGCGGGGAGGAACTTGTCTTCGAGGGCTCGCACGGCTTTGCAGTAGGCCTCCATCTTGTCGTCGTGGCAGCTCGCGTTCTTCATGACCTGATCGATCACGAGCTGCGAGTCCCCCCGCACGTCGAGGCGCTTGACGCCTAACTCAATGGCGATTTTGAGGCCGCCGAGGAGGGTCTCGTATTCGGCCATATTGTTAGACGCGGGGAAGTGGAGGCGCACCGCGCACCGCATGTGTTCCCCGAGGGGTGACACGAAGAGCAGGCCCGCGCCCGCTCCTGTTTTCATCACCGAGCCGTCGAAGAACAGAGTTCAGCACTCCGCTTGGATCCGCGGCGGCGGTAGCTGCGTATCCGTCCACTCAGCGACGTAATCAGCCAAAATTTGGGATTTGACGGCCTTGCGTGGGGCGTAGGCGAGCGTCTCGCCCATCAGCTCTACGGACCACTTGGCGATCCTGCCCGCGGCGTCGGGGTTGCGGATGATCTCCCCTAGTGGGAAGGAGGAAACCACCGTGACGGGGTGGGCCTCGAAGTAGTGGTGGAGCTTGCGCCGCGCAAGGACTACCGCGTACGCCGCAATTCTCCCCGGACACGGGGGTAGCGCGTCTTCGTGTCCGACGGGACCTCGGCGATGTAGTAGGCCGGCCGCTCGTACGGGCAAGGCGTTCCCCTTCCTCCGTGCGCTCCACGACGATCACGGCGCCGACCACCCGGGTGGTTGCGGCCACGTAGAGGCTGCGGGGGTTCACCGTCTTGCGGCGGTGTGAGGATCGGGCGTGCGTTAGAGACGCCTTCGGCTTGTCGAGCGCATCCCCGGGCCTCGGTGGTCCGGGAGAAGCGCTCGTGCTTCTTGAGGAGGCGATAGAGGGGCGAGGCCCTTCTCCCGAGCCGCGAGATGAAGCGGCTCAAGGCGGCGAGGCATCCCAACACCTTCGCACCCCTTTGAGGTCCCGGATCGGACCCATCCGTTCGAGGGCCGCAACCTTTTCAGGGTTGGCCTCGATTCCCCGCTGGGAGACAATGTATCCCAGGAGCATGCCCCGCAGCACTCCAAAGACACACTTTTCGGGGTTTAGCTTGACCCCGTTGGCCCGTAGGCAGCTGAACGCGACGCCAAGGTTGCCAACCAGGTCGTCCGCCTTCCTGGTCTTTACGACGATGTCGTCCACGTATGCTTCGACCGTTCGCCCGATGTGATCCCCAAAAATGTGCTGCATGCAACGTTGGTAGGTTGCACCCGCATTTCTGAGGCCGAACGGCATCGTGACGTAGCAGAACGTCCCGAACGGTGTGATGAACGAAGTCGCGAGCTGGTCGGACTCTTTCATCTTTATTTGGTGGTACCCGGAATAGGCATCAAGGAAGCAAAGCAATTCGCACCCAGCCGTTGAATCAACAATTTGATCAATGCGTGGCAAAGGAAAAGGAACTTTAGGACACGCTTTATTAAGACTAGTGTAGTCTATACACATCCGCCACTTCCCATTCTTTTTCTTTACAAGCACGGGGTTTGCTAGCCACGTTGGGTGGAACACCTCCTTGATGAATCCCGGCCTCGAGAAGCTTCCCGCAGCCTCCGCTCCGGTGCCCGTCGCCGCTCCTCGTCGAAGCGGCGCGGCCCGTTCTTTGCACGGCGCGGGCGTTTGGCGGGATGTCAAGGGAGTGCTCGGCGACTTCCCCTCGGGATGCACGGCATATCCGAGGGGCTCCCACGCGAAGATGTCGGCGTTGGCGCGGAGGAAGTCGACGAGCACCACTTCCTATTTGGGGTCGAGGGTGGAGCGACCCTCAACGCCTTGCCCTCCGGGGCCGAAGGGTCGAGGGGGACCCCCCTGGTGCGCTCCGCGGCCTCGAAGGTGCCGGCGTGCTTGGCGGCGGAGTCGAGGTCGTCGTTGACCATCTTCTCCAACGTGTTCACCAGCGCTTCATCCAGCGCCAGTGCCTCTGCGTGCTCCACACACTCGACGTCACAGTCGAACGCGTGCTCGATGGATGAGCCGACGGTGATGACGCCGTTTGGTCCCGGCATCTTCATCTTCAAGTAAGTATAATTGGGGACCGCCATGAATTTGGCGTAACAGGGTCGCCCAAGTATAGCATGGTAGGCCCCTTTGAACCCCACCACCTCGAAGGTGAGGATCTCCTTGCGGAAGTTCTTTGGGGTGCCAAACCAAACTCGGCGAGTCGATGCGCCGGGGCTGGACACCTTGCCGGCGCAATGCCATGGAATGGCTTCGTCTTTCGGGCCGCGGTGTCCGGCCCGATCCCCATCAAGCGCAACGTATGCGCGTAGAGGATATTGGGCTGCCGCCTCGGTCCATGAGGACCTTCGAGAACCGGCGTTCCCGATGATGGGGTCGACCACCGGCGGGTGCGGCCGGGTTGGGGACGCGGTTCGGGTGGTCCTCCGGCTGAAGGTGATGGCGTCCTCCGACCAATTGAGGAAGGATGGAGGCGCCCTCTCCGCGGCGAGGACCTCGTCTTGCTCCTTCTTGCGGCGGCGGGTCGTCATGTCGACGGTTGGCCCCCCAAAGATGAGGAACACATTTTCGACGGCGGGGAAGCGCCCGCGTCGCCATCGCCTCCGTCTTTCTTGGCCTCCGCCTCCTTCACGGCGGCACGGCCATAAAACTTCTTGAGCATATCGCCTTGCTCAAGGGTGTGGTTCAGCGGGGTCTTGTGGTAGGGACATGGCTTTTTTCGGCATGTCGTCGAACACCCCGGGCCTCGAGGGGCCGGTCGAGGGCCTCGTCGGCCGGGTCGACGACAAGGGCCTCGGCATTGCCGCCGTCGCGCCCTCTGCTCGCGCGCCTCGCGGCGCGGCTTCTTCCCCTTCTTGCCCCGCTTGTCGTTGCGGTGGGGCTCCTTGGACTTGCTGCCCTCCGCGGGCACGTCCTCCGAACGCTTGCCTTTCTTGCCGTCGAAGATCGCCCCCACGGCCTCCTCTCCGGAGGCGAAGCTGGTGGCGATGTCGAACAGCTCGTTGGAGTCCACAGGCGGGCTGCGTCCCAGCTCCCGTACGAGGTCCCGGCACGTGGTGCCCTCGAGGAAGGCGTGCACGATCTCGGACGCGCCACGGCGGGGGAGCTCGGTGCGGCGCTTAGAGAAGCGCGCGTATGAAGTCCCGCGACGACTCGCCGGGCTTCGTGTGCGGGAGCGCGAGGTCCCATGAATTTACGGGGCGCACGTACGTGCCCCGGAAGTTGCCCACGAACGTGCGGACCGGATCGTCCCGGTTGTGGATGCGGCTAGCGGGCAAGTGCTCGAGCCATGTCGGGCCGCGTCGCCGAGATGCGGGGGGCAAGTTGCGGATGATGACCTCGTCGGCGGTGGCCCCGCCCGGTGACAAGCCAAGCGGTAGTCGTTAAGACACACGCGGGGGTCCGTCTCCCGTTGTACTTCACGATGGTCGAGGGTTGGCGGAAGCGTTGGGGGAACGCCGCCGCGCGGATCTCCCGGCCGAACACACGGGTGCTCGGGGGCTCGGCGTCGGGGAGCGGTCTTCGCCGGCCGTAGTAGCGTCCGCCCGTCGGGGGTGGTAGCCCCTTTTGCTCTACTGTGCGTCCGCCCCGTTGGTGCGCCAGGCGTTGATGACGTTGCGGGCGTCGCCATCCCGCGCGCCTGCGTGCGTCGAGGAGTCGCTCCTTGGCCGGCGTGCGTCCTTGGTCGGCGGGTCGCCCGCCGGTCCCCCTGCGTGCACCGAGGGTTCGCCTCCCGGTGCGGCTTCGTCATCCGTGCATCCCCCCTTGTTGGCGGATGTGTGAGGGCGAGCTCTCGGCCTGGCTGGACGGCCGCTTGCTCGATGAGAGTTTGCACCTCGCGGTGCGGGTCTCGAGCCTCGGGGGTCGAGGGTGCCGGCATGGCCGCGCGCGGCGTCGCGGCGGCGATGAGCTTTTGGCTCGCCGCGCGGGGCGCGTCGGTGTTGTCGACGTTGGGGACGGTGTTGATGCGGTCGCGGACTCCGTCGGCCCGGCTCCCGTGCGCGTTCGCCGCGCGCGGGGGCTTCCCCCCGCCATTGAGGCGCGGAGCGACCGCCCCGTCCGTGTTCCTCCGCCGGCTTGGCCTCAAGCTCGCGGGCTTGGGCCACCGCGCGCGTCGGCGTCGGCCCCGGCGAGAGCGCTCGGCCCCGCGGCCGGGCGCGTGGCGATCCCAGGGCGGGCGTGACTTCCCCGGTCTCCGGCGCCTACCGCACCGGCGGCATTGGCGGGTCGTTGGTGATGACGGCGCGGCACTCCCGCGCGGGATCGTAACTCCGTCTTCGAAGTCGTCGGGAGCGACCAAACCGGTAGTCCATAGCGTCTAGGAAACGCCGGAACACAACTGGGTCTGGCACGCCGGAGAAGTCCCACTCCGCGTACCCGTGGCGGTTGGCGGGTGGCAACGCGTCGACGGAGCCCAGGGACGATTCGTCCCCTGCTGAGGCGCCGGGGTCCCTGGCGACGAAGACGTGGCGGCCAGGTGGAACCCTGCGCATCGTGGTGTTGACGTTGGCGTTGTAGGCCGACGTAGCGCCACGCAGCCCGATGGGGACGCGCGGTCCGAGACCGTGCGGCGTCCCACGGGGTGGTGGCGGTCGTGACGGCGGGCGCGCGCGTTGAGTGGCGGCGCGCTCGGCCTCGCCGCCGCTCGGACCGCGCCCGGCGCGAACGGCGCCCGCAGCGACGACGGTGTCGTGGCGTCGACGGCCTGCGGCGTCCGGTGCTGCGGGCGCTTGCGCGCGTGGTGGTGCGTGCGGCGGGGGCCGAGCGGACCCGGCTCCTTGGCGCCGCTTGCGGAGCTCCTCACGGTTGGTGAGGCGCATGAGATAGCCGTTCCCCGTGGCCTGAAAATTCGGGTCCCGAAGCGAATTTCGAACCCGGCTGGGAGGGGGTCCGAGCTACCCATGCAGTAGCGTGTACCACGGTACTCAGTGCGGATCACCATGGAGGGAGTTGACGAAATGACCTTAGGCGCTCGCTTGCCCCACGGTGGGCGCCAACTGTCGGTGCGGAATATGGTCCCGACACTAACCAGTAGAAAGCGCCGAGGTCTATCCCTCAATGGTCGATGCTAAGCAATGAGAGACACGGGTTTTATCCTGGTTCCGGCCGAGGGGGCCGTACGTCCAGCAGTGGCGTGCTCAAGGCACTGTATTGCTCAGCACCGGGGGTGCCTGTAGTGGGGCTGCTACAAGCAAGGCGGGAGAGGAAGAGTGGCTTCCAAGTCCCTGGAGGAGTGGCTGAAGATATCGTGGGAGAATTGGAGAATGAGTGCGTGGTGTGCGGGGAGTTCCTGTCTGTCTTCCCCCGGTGGCTGGGGGGTTCGCCCCCCCTTTTATAGACCAAGGGGGAGGCGGATTACATGCGCGCCGCGCTATCTAGCTACGTGGGGAAGCACGACGTGCTATGCTGTAGAGTGGGCGGCCGTCCGGACGATCCTCGCAGCGATCTGGCCATCATGGCCTACCTTGTACCCGAACAGTGGCGGTTTGAGGGTAGAAGGGCGGCGGATGGTGGTGATGTCCTCTGATAGGCTCGAGGGAGGTGCGCGTTGGCACTGCGGGGGCACGGGAGTAGGCAAAACGGCGTCCCTTCCCGACGCGCTTCACAGTGCTGGGGTTGTTGCTACAGCGTCTGG
The DNA here is from genome assembly GCA_947561735.1 of Cenchrus americanus. Classification (NCBI taxonomy): domain Eukaryota; kingdom Viridiplantae; phylum Streptophyta; class Magnoliopsida; order Poales; family Poaceae; genus Cenchrus; species Cenchrus americanus. Next base: position 48,365,903 of record OX387244.1, on the reverse strand, counting down.
CGTGCACCTGCATGCGCGGGGACGGCGGCCACGCCGTTACAGTGGCAGGGATGCTGCTCCACCGGCCTAGCACCTCCACCTAACCCTGCAGGGTCACAAGAAAGTGAATCGAGGGTGCATCCGGCCCCCCTTCGAGGGCTCGGCGCGTTAGCCGTACTGGAGCAGGCTGAAGGACCGATACGGCGAACCAGAGAGGGGGGGAGTGAATGGGAGCCGATAAAAATTCTTCTCGAAGGAGATGAAAACTCCAACAAGACGAACGCGGCTTCCAACACACGTCTCCGACTCACTACCAAGGTTGGTCAAGCCCACGTAGCCACTGGAGTGCCACTGGACCTAGGAACCAACACGCAACCTTCCGACCCGAGAAACGCAGCGGAAAAATCAAACCTCGAGTCTACAGACCCACACCGGTCAGACCGGTGAGCACCACCGGTCAACCGGTCCCCGGCAGTGAAACCGAGCAACTTCCACTAAGTGGCTCTACACCGGTCGACCGGTGAGACACACCGGTCGGACCGATGGCCCCCGAACAAAGCCCCCAAGGCACCAAACAGGCCAACCGACCACCAAACGGACCCAAACTCGAAACAAGAAGAACACGGGACAACAACGAACTCACCAAGACGTTCACCCGAGCAAAATCCCACAAGGGCTTGCACCGGTCAGACCGGTCAAGAGCACCGGTCAGACCGGTGTGCACGGGCGGCTCGGGATGAACGGCACCGCGGGTCAACTCCCCCAAATCCAAATCTCGATCTCTCGAATCGCTCCACGGACTTGAACAAGACTTTGGGGATATCATGAACACCTCATGAGGAGTTCATAGCCAAGTTTAATCCCACCAAAACTCGTCCAAAAAGGAGGAATCGAAGAAATCCCGCCGGAAGCACTTCCAACCCAAGAACTCAAGAAACCCCAAAATCGAGCACTTTTACTCACGGATTTGGGAGGGGAATCACAGCCCAAAGAACCACGAAGGGTTCCCACAAATTTCCCCCATCAAATCCCCAAGAGAAAAGCCCCGAAAACAACCCAAGGAAATCACCGAGAGAGGGCTCCGAAAATCACCACCAAGAACAACCGGGGAAAACACATCCAAACCTTGAGGAACCACGCCGAATCATCTATACATGAAACAAAGGTTCGTACAAGGTCTAGCAAGCCGCCCGATCATCCATCCCTCTCTACAAGATCTCTCCGTGAAGCTCTCTTGCTAGTCCTAGAGAAAACCTAAGGAAAATAGGTGGAAAATAGGAAAACTAATGAGCTAGGGTTCCAAGAGTTGGCTGCCATCCTCTCACCTCTTGGGTTATATAGGCGGCAACCGAATGTCTAAAATGCCCCTCTCTACTAACTAGGGATACAAGCCCCTCAAGGGCGGATTTGGAATTCTTGATGTCTTCACCATCTGGACGGATGCCGGCGACCGCACCTGCGTAGCCTCGACGCAAGCCATGCGATCCCGACGCGTGTCCTCCGCTTCGAAGATTCCGGACTGCGTCGTCGCACACCGGTCAGACCGGTGCTCCTCACCGGTCGACCGGTCCCCCACCCGGTCGAGACCGGTCGACCCACCGGTCGGACCGGTCGGTGCTTCCTTGCACCTCCGTCTTCGGTTCTCCGGTCTTGGCTTTGTGGATCAACCAAGGAACCCGGTGGTTTTCGGTGAACCACCGGAAACCCCGCGAACTCGGTGTAGCCTCCGCCAATCTCCACTCATGACTTGGCTCCCACGTAGTCCCGGCTCGACTTGGTTTTGAGGCTCAACCAAGAAACCGTCCACGACTTCATCTTCTTGTTCATGCCACCATGCGGTCCGCACTTGACCCCCGCCGGCCACCGGTCCCTCGAACGAAGCCTACTTGTCTTCTCCACACACGGAGGCCTCACCGCGCGACGACCTTTCGCGCTTGTTCTTCACCCGCACCAACACGAGTCAAGCCGCAACCCCGCACCTGCGCCACTTAGCCAAGAATCGGTCCACACCACGTTGTCAATCACTCATCACACAAGGAAGCGACCATCCACCGGTCCTCGAACCACACATGGTCCTCAATCTCCCCCTTGATGAGTGCATTGACAACACCCACATGGAAGTAACAAGAGAGAAAAAGAAAAAGAAAAGAAACGAACAAAAAGAAACTCCAACAAGCGATCGAAAGCCAAACAAAGGCAAAGAGCAAGATCACTTGAAGAAGACAAGTCTCGGACCCCTTAGGCAAGGGCAACGGCTCGACACATCCGAGACAAAGCAAAGCTCAAGCAAAGAGCACAAACCACCGAAACAAAGCTCGAACACCACAAAGAGCTCCCCCTGCACACATGCAAACTCCCTCTGAACGAATGCATGCAAGAAACCACATGAAACAAGGCAGCTGCAGCAACTTCAGCACACACCGGTCAGACCGGTCATCACCACCGGTCAGACCGGTGCCCAACATATGTACAGGACCAGCACTCACACCGGTCAGACCGGTGCTCATCACCGGTCAGACCGGTGTACAACAGAGCCCAGAAATGGCTCGAAACCACCTCAAAACCTTCCAAACGCGTCCAACAAGCCATTTCAAGCTCAAACTTCTCCCCCTTGTTGGCAATGCATGAATCAAGCCAAAAATGCAAAACTTGCAACCTAGAGCTTCTCAAATATGCAAAATTCAACAAGGAATGCTACACATGTCCAAATGAGCAAGTTAGATACTCTACAGCTTCGTATCGATCTCAACTACATGATCACCAAGTTTCACAACCATTGGACGAAGCTAAAAAAGATTTTGGCAATTTTGCGAAAAACTTGCCTCTCATGAGCAAAGTCCTAAACATGATCAAAGCATATCAAAATGGCAAAGCCACACAAACTTCATGCTAGGACAACTATTCTAACCATAAGACCATCACAAACACCCACAAGCACCTCATGTCATGTCAAAGCCACCGAGCCATGTGCCTACTTCTATGTATGAGACTTCTCATTGGTAGGCATCATGCAACGGTTTAGCACCCAAAGCAAATTAAATTCAGCACATATGACATGGGAGCACATTTCCAAGCATTTTTCATTTCATTTTCAGAATTGTAAATGGTACATGAAATGTCTTTGCGACAAAAAGGAACTTATGCTCCTCCACAAGATAAATCAAGAGGGCTAAACATTCATGATGGCAAATGAGCCTTTGGCCCCATATGATCAATAAACTAGCTATCCAACCACAAAATAAGCATAGCAAGGCCACAAAAACATGTCAAGAGCATGTAAAGGCATTTACACATGAGAGAGCATACATGTAACATTTTTCAAAAGCATAGCTATCAACCATGGATTATTCATCAAGATCATCAAGAGCTAAGCCAAACTAACCATATCATACCAAACAAGCTCACAAAGGCATATATCTCATTCCATGGTGAACAATGTATATGAGAGAAGCTTTCCTAACCAATGCATATGATACAAAATGCATGCAATCTAAGATACAAGGATGCCTATACATCATGTTACATATGCCATGCCAAATGCAAGAAATGCACAAAGGAAAGCTATACATATGCTACAAACCGGCTCCTCGAGGGGAGGCAAAATGGGCTCGACACCACCGGCAAAAGAAAGCTCCCACACACCCAACTCAAGAAATCAAACACACACCAAGTTCCCCCCGCAAACGAGTGAAAGTTGCTTGATCTAGGGGTTTGGTGAAAATATCGGCTAGTTGGTCATGTGTGGGTACATGGATCAACGCTATATTTCCTTTCTCAACGTTGTCTCTCAGAAAATGATACCTCACTTCTATGTGCTTGGTTTTAGAATGGAGCACTGAGTTCTTTGCAACACTTATGGCACTGGTGCTATCACATTGAAGTGGGACATGGGTATACTCCTCACCAAAGTCACTCATGGTGTAGGTGATCCAAAGGAGCTGAGAGCAACAACTAGCAGCGGCAACATACTCGGCTTCGGTCGTGGATTGAGCAACACTCGACCGCTTACGGGAAGACCAAGACACCAACGAAGAACCCAAAACCGGCAAGTCCCGGAAGTGGACTTCCTATCCAACCGACACCCGGCAAAATCCGCGTCGAAAAACCATGAAGCGCCAAAGAAGAGGACGCGGAGTACCAAAGGCCGAAGTCGGGAGTGTGACGCAAGTACCGAAAATTCTTTTCACCGCTTGCCGATGCGAAGTCCTCGGAGACGCTTGAAAACGAGCGCACGGACACACCGAGAATCGTATGTCGGCCTCGTCGCCGTCAAGTAGAGGAGTGACCCGATCATGCTCCGGTACTCCTTCTGATCCACGTGTTCACCGTCCTCGTCCGCATCAAGAGCTGTAGTCGTACTCATCGGCGTCGTCATAGCCTTGGAGTCCTCCATCTTGAACTTCCTCACAATGTCCTTGGTGTACTTAGCCTGGTGCACAAATGTTCCTTCCTTTGATTGCTTGATTTGTAGCCCGAGGAAGAACTGCAACTCACCCATCATGCTCATCTCAAACTCCCTGCTCATATCATCTGCAAACCTCGCAACAAGAGAGTTAGACGAGCCACCAAAGACAATATCATCCACGTACACCCGCACAATCGGGATATCTCCGCCCCCGCCCTCGGCAAAAACAAGGTCCGATCGACCTTCCCCATCTCAAAACCTCTCTCAAACAAGAACCCCCTCAACCTGCCATACCAAGCTCTAGGCGCCTGCTTCCCAACCCCTACGCCGCCTTTCCTCAACTTGTACACCCCGTGGGGGCCTACCTCTCACTCTCAAACCCCGGAGGCCGCGCCTCACATACACTTCTTCCTCCAAAGCACACCATTCGAAAAGCACTCTTCACATCCATTTGGTGCAACTTGAACCCTTTAGCCACGAGAAAAGGCTAGAAGGATCCTAATCGCCTCCAAACGGGCTACGGGAGCAAAGGTCTCCTCGTAGTCGATCCCCTCCTTCTCGATCGAACCCCCGAGCAACAAGTCTTGACTTGTTCCTCACAACCTCACCCTTCTCTCCCTCTTTGTTTTTCCACACCCACTTTGTACCAATCGGCTTACACCCTGGGGGAGGGTCAACCAACTCCCACACCTGATTCCTCTCAAAATTCTCCAACTCCTCATGCATCGAGTTAACCCAATTGTGATCAGATAGTGCGTGTCCAATGTCTTTGGGCTCGAAAGAAGCAACAAACGCAGCATGAGCAAAATGGGAATTGTTCCGAACCCCTCGACCGTGTAGTGCGTTCATCCATGTCGCCGATGATCCTCGAAGCCGGGTGATCCACTTGAACTCGCCGGGGAGGTTCTCGCCTCGAAGCTACCTCCCCCTCCAACATCGCCTTCTCCTCGTTCTTGATTTGTCGTCGTAGGTGTAGCAGAGGGTCCATCCATCATCGTAGTCGAAGTAGTGGGTACATGTTCGGTAGGGGGCACCGCACCGCCATCCTCATCATCTCCATGTTCATGCTCCTCCTCCCCCGAAAGATCTCCCTCGCCAAGCTCATCATCACCTGCACACTCAAATACAAGCTGACTACGTGGCTCTGTCTCGTCGAAGGTTACCTCGCAAGTCTCCACGATTTGGTTAGTTTCAAGATTGAGCACACGATATGCTCTAGAATGAGATGCATAACCAAAGAAAATGCCATCGACAGACCTAGCCTCAAACTTATCCAACTTCCCCGCCTTTCTTCGGAATGAAACACTTGCAACCAAAGACATGGAAGTGACTCACCTTGGGTGTGCGACCATGCATCAACTCATAGCATGTCTTCTTCTTGTGCACTCGAGGTATATCTCGTTCGACACATAGCATGCGGTATTCACCGCCTCGCCCCAATACCTCCCCTCGGAGTCCTATGCTCATCAAGCATCGTCCGAGCCATCTCGCACAAGGTCCCGTTCTTCCTTTCCACAACACCATTCTGGGGAGGCGTATACGGACTCGAAAAGCGGTGCTCAAGACCCAAGTCATGACAAAAGGTTTCAAAACGAGAGTTCCCCGAATTCCGAGCCATTATCACTTGCGGATAGCTCGTATGGCATCTCCGTGCCTCTCGTTCCTCAACCTCAAGACTAGATCTCGAACAAAACCAAACGTCTCCCCCTTATCCTCCGTAAAGAACACCCACGCATACCGAGAATAGTCATCCACCACAACAAGGACATACCACTTCCCACCGCGGCATCGCACACGAGCCGGGCCAACAAGGTCCATATGGAGCAGCTCGCATGGACGCTCAGTCATCACATCGGTGAGAGGCGGGTGAGAAGAGGCCACCATCTTGGCATGCCTACACGGAGCACAAACCAACTCTTTCTCAAGCTTCAACCGTGGCAATCCTCGGACCAAATTGAGTTTACTCAAGCGAGACAAAAGGTCAAAGCTCAAGTGACCCAACTTCCTATGCCACTTCCACAACTCACTCGAAGAACCAGCCAAGAAACAACGCTCCACACCCGAAGACCGAGAAAAATCAACACGAAACACCCGACCCTCGGAACGACCATACAAACAAGATCCCCTCGAGAGTCCACAATCCGAGAACCACCAGGCCGAAACAACACCTCAAAACCCTCATCCAACAACCGAGACACGAAAAGCAAATTGTACCCCGCCGATTGAACAAGAGCAACACGCCTCGCAGTGATCTTGTCACTCACTTTTATCTCACCTTCTGAAAGCACACGCCCACGCCCATTGTCCCCAAAAGTGATGTACCTCTTCGTCACCACCGGGACGAGACTTGAGAACCACCCCCTGTCTCCGGTCATATGCCTCGAGCAACCGGAGTCAATCAACCAAATGTTCTTCAAGTCTCCCACCTGAAACTCAAAAATAGGCACGTGAGCGAACAAACGACTCAGCACTGGGGTTAGTACCAAAAGAGGAAAACCAGTGCCGAGCCATTTGCTCGAAAGTGGGGTTAGCACCAACCAAAGCATCTCTCCTACCAAAACTACCTCCACGAACACCACCACGGTAACCACCCTGAGGGAACCACCCCTCTCTGCCTGGAGGAGGACCAAAACCACGGAAGACAACCCTTGGAACGTCCTTCCTCTCCAACTCAACTCCACGACTCCTCCAATCCCCGTATTGAGCACGAGGAGGAGAACGTCTAGCAAACTGACCACCTGCACCCTTTCCAGCCCAACCACCAGAACCACGACCACCAGAAACAACCCTCGCACCTGCACGAGCTCGAAACCCGAACATCTGTCTGTCCAGTGCCCGCACCGGTCGACCGGTGCCCCCCACCGCCCGACCGGCAGTGTGACACGGACAACGAAGCACCACTGCCCTCCCTCTTTTCTCCCCAAGCCCGAACTCGTCCTCACAATCGCCTTGCCCCCGGGCATCCGCATACGAGGCTCAAGTACACCATCGGAAGGGTGGTACTTGTCCTTGTTAGCCCACTCCTTCTCCATTCTCTCCTCACGCTTCTTCTTGAAGCAAAACTCCTCCTTATGGCCATCTCTCCCACAATAGCCACAATGGAACCTCACAAGCTTAGGCTTTGGCTTGGGATGTGGCTGCTCACTTGGTTTCTCTCCACTCAAACCCTTCACCGGTTTCTCACCACTAGCCTTCTCACTCTCCTTCCCAAAGAACACTTTCCCCCGAAGTGCTCACAAACTTGATAGGCTTTTGTAGATCATTTGTGGGTGTAGGAAACACGGGTGGAGCCGGGGGTTGTGTCTAGTCGGTTCCTTAGATGGTTAGGTTTTGGTGGGAAATCATTCTTGTGGTGGGTTTTTGGTGGCTCCGGATATTCTCTCCACTTCCCTCACCAACCTTGTTTGCTCCAAGCCCCTCACCATCTTGCCTCTTAAAGGCCTCGATCATCATCCTCAACCGAGGCTCGTGACCGGACAACCACCCCATCAACTTCCTCAAATCATCATTCTCATCCCGCAAACGGTCAACATAATGTGCAAGCTCCAAATTTTTCAATGCATGCATTTCACAGTGTAGAGCAAGATGTAGGCATGGGTTCCTTCAATTTAGCCTCGAGCGAACTAGTGTAAGCATGCATCTCATCAATCTTAGCATGCAAAACGATGGCATGAAGTGCAAGCACCTAGCAAAGCAGGTCTAGACTTAAGCTCTGCCCACCTCAACCCTAAGCACATCTAGTTCCTCACACTTGGAGGCATGCTTCTCCTTAAACAAAGCAAGATCAGCAAGGAATATGGAGCAATCGAAGACAATCATTCTCATCGAAACAACGGGGCTAGCCTTAAGCGAATCAATCTCAAGCTTGCTATCAAGCACCCGTGTCTCTAGCTCGGCCCACTCTAGTCCTAGCATCCTCGAGTGAAGCCCTAAGCTCTTTCCTCATTTTCTTGGCCTCTCTAAGCATGTCATCACGGTTATCAAGTAAAGAGCCAAGCCTCTCATTCTCCCGGCGCAAGAAGGGAAGTTCATCACGCACCTCGTCGTCGGACTCAGAGTCCGAGTCGCTCTGTGTGCTCTTCTTGCTTCGCCGAGCTCGCCGCCATGGTGCGAAGCCATCTCTCGCGAGCGGCTCACCCGCTCGTGTTCTTGGATGACTTCTTGTTCTTGCGGCGATCTCCCTCGTCTTCACCGTCCGCTCGAGCTCGAGGTGGAGTACGCGGAACGGAGTCGACGTCGCTCGCTCCAACCATCGCCCGGCCTTGCCTCGGCCCTCCTTTTTCCTCGATCGTCGCTCGTCCTTGTACTTGTTCTTGTGCTTGCTCTTGTGGTCGCGCCTCGAACGGTACTTGCCATCGTCGCTTGATGCCTTGGAGGCGTGCCGACCTCTCGAACGGTGTAGGGACCTTCTCTCCTTCGACGGTTGCGAGATGCAAGAGCTCCGGTCGGGACACGTCCTCCGCAACGGATACGTGCGGTCCTCTTGACGGGTAGCTTGAGCTCGCATCGCATCGCCTCCTCCATCGATGGCTTGGCTTCTAGCTTCAACTCTAAGCTTTTTGGAGGCTCAATGGCCGCTACAAGGGTGCAACACATTGCTTGAAAGGTTTGATTCTCGAGCTCCCAATCTCGCCAAATAAATAGTCCTAAGAGAAAAGCCCCGGGAACCTATTTTCCTTTTTTAATTTCCCCTTTAAAATTTTCCCGACCAAACAAGGAAGTCAAAAAGGAGCAATTCGGCGAAATTCGAAGATCACCCAAGGCCAAGCTCTCCGGGCCGGCCCGCTTCTCGGGCCGGCCGGCCCACCCTGCCTCATGTGCCGGGGCCGGTCCGGCTTTTTGCACACCGCCCTATTTTTCTTCCTTTAGCCCATGGGAAAAAGTTGGCCCGCAAATTCGCGAAAAACCTTAAAAACTAAAAGAAAAAATGGCTGGCGAAGTTGATGTCTTGTTTTTTCGTCCCAGGCGGGACGTTCGGCTCTTCCTCCATGGTGAAGACGTCAACATGGTGAAGGGGTACGACATCGGGTTCGGTAGTAAACCTTGCCGTCGACCATTCACTCACAAATTGATCGCCGTTTATATCCATAATGGTTACCGCTCCGTTGGAGAACACCGAATGCACAACATAAGGTCCCGTCCCACTTGCTTTGCAATTTCCCTCTCTTTCCGGGGTTGCCTAAACTCGAATTGTAGAGGAGGACCTTTATCTCCTCTTCTTTTTAAATTCTTTTTCTTCAATCTTTTATCATACCACCTTTTGATTCTCTCCTTGTATATGCTTGCATTTTCATATGCTTTCAACCTCAACTCCTCTAGCTCGCTTATTTGAATTCTTCGTTTCACCACCGCGGCATCGAGATCAAGGTTCATCTCTTTAATCGCCCAATAGGCTTTATGTTCCAACTCAACCGGAAGGTGGCAAGCTTTTCCATAGACGAATTGATAAGGGGTCATACCTATCGGTGTTTTAAACGCCGTTCGATAAGCCCATAAAGCTCCGTCTAATTTCTTTGACCAATCCTTGCCTCCCTTCTCTATGGTCTTGTTAAGTATGCTTTTTAATTGCCTATTTGACGTCTCCGCTTGTCCGTTGGTTTGTGGGTGATAGGCCGTGGAGACCCTATGCTCAATTCCCAACTTGGACAAGCACTTTTTGAAGTTCTTCCCGTGAAATGAGATCCTCCATCACTTATCAAGATTCTCGGTGTATCGAAACGGGGAAAAATCACGTTCTTGATCATAGTGATGGACTCCTCCGTGGAAGCTTTACGACACGGTATAGCCTCTACCCACTTGGATACATAATCAACCATAACAAGTATATACTCGAATCCAAATGAGTTTTTAAAAGGCCCCATGAAGTCTATGCCCCATACATCGAATATGTCGATTTCAGTAAGTTGTATTTCAAAGGCATAGAATTTCTTTGAGAGATGTTTCCTGGTTCTTTTTTGGCATTCGGGGCATGACGCAACATATCTTTTAGTATCTTCATGCATCTCCGGCCAATAGAATTCCACACCCATACTTTTTGCTTCGGTTTGAAAATGGCTATAGTGTCCACCGTACCTGCCGAGTGGCACTTCCTTAGAATCTCAAGCTCCTCTTCTCTTGGCACACATCTTCTCATCACTCCATCATTGCCAAGTTTGAAGAGGTATGGCATCCCAAAAATATTTCTTACTTTCGGAGATTATCTTCCTCTTTGATATGTCTAGATGATCGAGGGGCATCTTTCAATTGCTCGAATGATGTCGATCATCCAAGTTTCTTTATCAAGCACTCTATAGAGGTGGTCATCTCTCATCTTATCTTCTATGGGCTCTTTATCATTCGTGCCTCTGATTCATTCTAGACAAATGATCGGCCACAACATTTTCCACCCCTTTTTATCACGAATTTCAACATCAAACTCTTGGAGAAGAAGAATCCAACGAATCAAACGTGGTTTAGCTTCCTTCTTAGCCAAGAGATACTTGATGGCTGCGTGATCGGTGTAAACAATGACTTTCGAGTTCACAATGTAAGATCTGAATTTTTTGAAAGCGAATACCACCGCTAGCAACTCTTTTTCCGTGTGGCGTAATTTAATTGTGCCTCACTAAGAGTTTTGCTAGCGTAGTAAACGGCGTGAACTCGGCCTTCCTTTCTTTGTCCCAAGACCGCGCCTACGGCGTAGTCACTTGCGTCACACATGATCTCGAAAGGTTGGCTCCAATCCGAAGGTTGGATGATGGGAGCACTCACCAACGCATTTTTCAAGGTCCGGAATGCCGCTAGACACTTCTCATCAAAGTCGAAAGCCACATCCTTTTGAAGAAGGTGCGTTAAAGGCTTAGTGATCTTCGAGAAGTCTTTTATAAATCTTCTATAGAATCCGGCATGGCCTAGAAAGCTCCTTAAGGACTTGACATCCGTAGGAGGTGGGAGTTGCTCAACCGTCTCTACCTTAGCCTTGTCCACTTCAATTCCTCTCTCGGATATAACATGTCCGAGCACTATGCCTTGCTTAACCATGAAGTGGCACTTTTCCCAATTTAAAACCAAATCTACCTCCGCACACCTTGTAAGGACCTTTTCTAAGTTTGCTACAATCCATGAACGTCTTCCCGTAAACGGAAAAATCACTCATAAACACTTCAACAATTTCTTCGATGAATTCCGAAAACACGGCCATCATGCAACGTTGAAAAGAGGCCGAGCGTTGCATAGGCCGAAGGGCATCCTCCTATATGCAAACGTTCCCGTAAGGGCACGTAAACGTTGTCTTATGTTGGATCTTCCGTGAATAGGAATTTGCATGAACCCCGAGTATCCATCGAGAAAGCAAAACAAGCGTGGTTTGCTAACCTCTCGAAGCATCTCGTCTATGAACGGTAGGGGGAAGTGATCTTTCTTCGTCGCTTTGGTTAAGCTTACGGTAATCGATACACATCCGCCACCCGCCACGGTTCTTTGCGTGGCACGAACTCGTTCTTCTCATTCTTCACCACGGTCAAACCCTCCTTCTTCGGCACACAATGTACCGGGCTCACCCATTCGGCTATGCGGAACCGGGTAGATGATTCCGGCATCAAGTAACTTGATAACCTCTTCTTTACTACCTCTCGCATGGCATGGGTTAGCCTCCTTTTGTGGTCCACCACAGTTTACATTGGTCTTCCATTGGTATACGATGAGTGCAAAAGGCTGGGCTAATACCTTTGAGATCATTAATTGAATATCCAATCACCTTCCTATGTTTTTTTTAATAAAATCAGCAACGCTTCATTTCTTCGGGACTCAACTCGTCGTCACAATGACTGGATAAGTTTTGTCCGGGCCCAAAAATTCATATTTTAATCACTTGGGCAAAGGTTTAAGGTCTACCCGGCACTTGTGGCTCCTCGGGTTTGATTTCTCCTATGTCTTCGAACTTCTCTTCCTCCACACTACCATCATGTGTTCGAAGCCTTTGTTGCTTCTTCTAGTTCTTCATCTTGTTGATTACTAATTTGATTTTCCATCGCTCTTTGCGCCGGGTCTCTAAAGGTTTCAACAAAACAAAGACTATCTATCTCTTCTACTTCTCTTCATCTTCGGGAGGAAAAGGTGTAAGGTGTTTAGAAGCACGAAGAAAGTTATATGTGTACTTTGTTCCATTAAGGTTCATTGTTACTTTGCCTTCTCCGGCATCTAACACGACATCAACCAACTTAAGAAAAGGCCTACCTAAGATTATATGATCGTAATTACCATGGTAAGCATCAATAACAAAGAAATCGAAGGTATATAGTTTTAGAGATTTTTACTTTCATGTTGCAAGCAATACCTAGAGTTTGACAGTTCTACCATCTCCCATAATTAATTTCGTTGATGTTGGAGCTAAGTCTAGGTTGTGGTATTAAACTTTATCATAAATTTTAGAAGATAGAACACTTACTTGGGCTCCGATGTCGCATAAAGCTTTGCATTGAACTCCGTTGATCTCGCAACTCAAGTGCGGCGTCATCTTCTCTTCTTCTTCGGATCCTATCGAGTAAATTTCAGCGAGGCGAGCGTAAGGTGATGCTTCGGCTTGATCCCCATGATTCTCTTCACCTCGGCAATATGTTCCGGATCCACCACGTCATCTCCAAAGAGCTTTTCAAAAATCTCACCGGTGGTTTCGAGGTCGTATGAATTTTCAGCTTTCTTCTCCGGTGGGAAATCCACTTCCAATGCTCTTGCCATCCCCTTTTGATTAGGGAACGGTCTTCTCTTGTCACAAGGGCTTGCCAGTCGGACGGTCAAAGAGCACCGGTCGAGCCGGTGTAGCACAGGCGGCTCGGGATGAACGGCGCCGCGGGTCAACTCCCCCAAATCCAAATCTCGATCTCTCGAATCGCTCCACGGACTTGAACAAGACTTTGGGGGATATCATGAACACCTCATGAGGAGTTCATAGCCAAGTTTAATCCCACCAAAACTCGTCCAAAAAGGAGGAATCGAAGAAATCCCGCCGGAAGCACTTCCAACCCAAGAACTCAAGAAACCCCAAAATCGAGCACTTTTACTCACGGATTTGGGAGGGGAATCACGGCCCAAAGAACCACGAAGGGTTCCCACAAATTTCCCCCATCAAATCCCCAAGAGAAAAGCCCCGAAAACAACCCAAGGAAATCACCGAGAGAGGGCTCGAAAATCACCACCAAGAACAACCGGGGAAAACACATCCAAACCTTGAGGAACCACGCCGAATCATCTATACATGAAACAAAGGTTCGTACAAGGTCTAGCAAGCCGCCCGATCATCCATCCCTCTCTACAAGATCTCTCCGTGAAGCTCTCTTGCTAGTCCTAGAGAAAACCTAAGGAAAATAGGTGGAAAATAGGAAAACTAATGAGCTAGGGTTCCAAGAGTTGGCTGCCATCCTCTCACCTCTTGGGTTATATAGGCGGCAACCGAATGTCTAAAATGCCCCTCTCTACTAACTAGGGATACAAGCCCCTCAAGGGCGGATTTGGAATTCTTGATGTCTTCACCATCGGACGGATGCCGGCGACCGCACCCTCGCGTAGCCTCGACGCAAGCCATGCGATCCCGACGCGTGTCCTCCGCTTCGAAGATTCCGGATTGCGTCGTCGCACACCGGCCGGACCGGTGCTCCTCACTTGGTCGACCGGTCCCCACCGTCGGGGACCGGGTCGACCCACCGGGCCGACCGGCGCGGTGCCGCCGCACCTCCGTCTTCGGTTCTCCGGTCTTGGCTTTGTGGATCAACCAAGGAACCCAGTGGTTTTCTGGTGAACCACCGGAAACCCCGCGAACTCGGTGTAGCCTCCGCCAATCTCCACTCATGACTTGGCTCCCACGTAGTCCCGGCTCGACTTGGTTTTGAGGCTCAACCAAGAAACCGTCCACGACTTCATCTTGTTGTTCATGCCACCATGCGGTCCGCACTTGACCCCGCCGGCCACCGGTCCCTCGAACGAAGCCTACTTGTCTTCTCCACACCTGGAGGCCTCACCGCGACGACCTTTCGCGCTTGTTCTTCACCTCGCACCAACACGAGTCAAGCCGCAACCCGCGTACTTAGCCAAGAATCAGTCCACACAACGTTGTCAATCACTCATCACACAAGGAAGCGACCATCCACCGGTCCTCGAACCACACATGGTCCTCACAGGCGCACGGCGTCACGGGACTGACACCGGCCGCGCTGCACAGTCCCTCCCCACAGTGATGGGGATGGGCTCCTCCCTGGGGAGTTGGTGCGGCGGCACCGGGGCGCGAGCCCCGGGCGCATGATGGCGCCGTCCCGCCGGTGTCGTGGCGTTAAATGCCCGTGTACGGGGGCCGGCGCACGCGTGAGGGGCGCCCTCGAGCGTGGCGGACCCCGCCGAGGGCGGGACGTACCCTCGAGCGAGGCGGAGCCCGCTCGAGGGAAGTGCTACCCCTCGAACGGGGCGGAGCCCGCCCGAGGGGGGCGCGCATCCTCGAACGAGGCGGAGCCTACCCGAGGGGATCTCTAAGAGGGCCGCCTTGATGGGCCGTCGGGGTCCTTGCGGCGTGGGCTGTTCCCTGCATGGTTAGGAAAATTGTGTTTTGGCTTTGTTGCGGGTTTTAAGTGAGGGTTTCCCCGTTGTTTAAGGGGACCTCTAGGGCTGTCCCCGACAATTCCAATCCTCGCGTTCAAGGTCATAGACTTCTTATTAATTACTTATTCCAAAATTTTGATCGACTGAACTTATCCAGCATGCATTGCTGACCCCTTAATGGTATTCAACTGCTCTTAACCAATATATGCTTCCATAGAGGTACATGCACTTTTGAGCTTCAAAAGTTACGAATTCTTGAGGTACTCATTTTCTGATTTACGAACTCGAGTCCAATGTTCATAGGGTATCTCATCTGAAGTCCTGGTCTAATTTGATGAGGTTGCAAGAAATCCTTCACGTCTTCTGTAGTTGGAGCTTGTTATGCTAGCTTGAGCTCGTCGATCTTCATTTTGCTAGCTTGATCTTGTAGGATGGGTAGCTAAGGCCTCTAAAGGAGTCATCTAAAGATCTAGCAAGCATAAGCACTCAATACAATTTCACACAACCACGAAGAGGCATAACAACCATAAAACCATGAAAGATCCAATCACTCAAGCAATGCACCAGACATAAGCATACCTCGAGGCTGACTCCTAAGCTTCGAGGTTACACCGGCGTAAGCATACTAGTGTATCGTGGGCACTTAAGGGATTTTCCTAATGTTAGTGATACCACACTTCAATGAACGCATGCCATTTGGTGTTTCGGCACAGATCTTCCCGAAGTAAGTTGGTGGAACTTTTCCTCATGCTGGCTCTCATGGCTTTGTCCTTGGAAGAAAGGGGTACTCTATATTGATTCTTGTATCCATGCCCCTTGTTCCTCATTCATTCATCTTATTCCGGTCGTCAACCCTGGCAGAGCATCCAAGTTTCATATTGCTTACCGAGGAGAAAGTCCACGGGGTCAATTATCCAGCTGTTACTCCGAGTATGTGTGATGCTTGCTTGTAAGGTGGTGCTATCTTGACTGTTCAATCCATTGGTCGCCTCACCTAGCTACAACTCATTTTGATATCTTAATCCTTCGTGACTCGGCTATCCGTATAGCTTCGAGCCTTTGGGTCTTCATCCAACCGGCCGAGCTACAGCATATCAGAATCTTCGACTCCCGCATCCAAGCTTATGTGTGCTAGTTCCATATAGTGCATCCAATTTATGTATGTTGGCACACTAAAACTTAAAGTCTTAACTCCTCATTGTCCTCGGAGTTGGGCATCTTGGGTTATCCAAGCTGTTCCGAGCAAAAGGTGGAAGGGTGCAGCACATCCTGTTCTAGATTCATCTGTATGCATACTTCATGTATCACGGGGCAATCTAATCATTCCCCGGTGGATTTAGTTCCAAAGTAGAGACAACCGTGTTGACATAACATGACACTGATGTGTCAGCAGGGATAATCCAATTGAGTCCTGTAGATTCAGCTTCATCTTGTCCCCGTACTCCATCTTCATAGTTGTCTCTGTCGTAGTTGTCTTTCCCTTGTATCAGACGTCGTTCCTCAGAGTTGCGAGCATGTGACATCAGTTGTTCTCCTTAGGACACCAATCGTGTAGAGGGGTTGTTAGTGAGTCAGTTAGTGAGAATTCAAGGAGGTAAGAGCAGATTTCAAGGGGTTTATATAAGAGTTAAGGAGTATATACTCAATCAAGGATATTTAGGCTGTCCTAAACTATCGACCATTGCTAGGGCTCGTCCTACGGTCAAGTACGGCTCTGATACCACCTGAAACGACCCGAATTTCCGCGAACGGAAACCCGACTCTCTGCACCTCCGTGATAGTCCCAGGAAGAGGCTATCGCGTGCAATCCCTGTCTCAAGTGGTACAAATCCATACAACACGGGAATAAAAGAAAAATTACATAATATTAGTATTACAACATCAGAGTACAACTCTTCGACACAAGCCGGGTACAAATCCAACAGAACTAAATCAAGAAAGGTAAAACACCTACGCAGCGGATCTACATAAGCGAAGCGTCTCCAGCTCCACAGGCAAACTCGAGCATAGGACCAGCTCTAGTCTTCACACCTTCGTCACAGAAGTTGTAGTCGTAGACGGTCACCGAGTCTGAAATGCTAGCATCTACCCGATAAGCGGGTAGGTCATGTCAGCTTCCCAACAAAGAGCAAAAGCGGTGGTTGAATCTAGTATGCATGGATAAAACCTATATTGGGCTGTAGGAAGTTATGCATGCAGCAACGCGGTAGCAACAATCAAGGTATGCGAATAAAGCAGCGAGGTCCACACCTCCGGGAGGTCCACACCTCCGAGGTCCACACCTACGAGGTCCACACTTCGGGGGTCCGCACCCCTCAACAAGGATGTCCACACCAAAGCACCGAATCACAACTACGATCCGGCTCCCAACTCTCATCCGCGATGTGGGGCCCACCCCGCTCCTATCCCCACATCTCAACGGCCTCGGAGCGGGCTCACTCACTCGGGGGAGAGAAGAAGCACAAGAAAAGAGTCTATCCAGGTGAGAGATCAGAGGACTGTCCATAACCAGTGGACACGGACTATATCTATAGGTTTAACACTCTGCAGAGGTTGTACAACTGTACCCGCCCGAATAGAGCCGGAAACGGTGGCCGCCGCCCCGAACCCTACCATACGGCTGGAGTCCAAGTAAGTGGATAGTACCCTCCTGCGTCTCCGAGTCTGGCGCAGCCTCCGCTGTAGAGCTCATGCGCCGCCGAGAGGTCCCTCGAAGCTGTGGAACCCTTCCCCGGCCTCGCCGGGGCGAAGTCTTCTAAGGAGGAAAGAGCCGTCTCCCGACACGATCACACCGATCCGCCTACAGGAGGGGTGCTATCCACTACGAGTCTCACCCCGCACCCCCGCCCAATATAAGGCGGGCGGTTTGTACGGTAAAAGTCCACTGAAGCAAGGTCAACTGACGATCGGTCCTTAAGGGTTGAGAGCGAGCACTCACCATCTTCGTCCCGTCCGACACGCCGCTCGGGCGAGAGGCCGATCGCATCTCCCGAGGTAGGCGTTCACAAGTAACCAAACGGCTCGCTCCGGCGGAAACACGTCAAGGAAGAACACACCCGAACTCACGCTAGAACACACCGAGATCTCCCACATCTCGGTCCAAACCCGAGAGAACCATCCATAATCAAGCAATAAAAGTATGGATAGTGGTATATGGGACTAGCTAGGGGTACGTAGCTAGCCCCGAGGTAGGTAAAGCAAGGAAGCAGGATATATCAAATATCAAGGCGGGGCTAAACAAATGGCTATGCAATCCATCAAATCAAGTAACATAAATATAGCACTAGCAACTAATAGCATGCATGGGTTCTACATGGTTGGGAGTGACATGACACCTGCGCGGTAGTCGTCGTAGAGTAGTAGAGGTTGAGCGTCCTCTCGGGCAAAGTCGGGGTAGTCACGTCTCCTCAGACGTCGCAGCTCGGGTCTTCAACAAGAACACAAGCCTACACGAGATGCGACGTGGAAATAAATAACGAGCATTCATCTAATGCAAAAACATCAATAAGAACCAATTTAGAAGATCCAAATAAACTCCAGAGTAAATGCAAGCAGCACTGATTTAATTAATGAATATAAAGCAATTGGTTTTAAAACAATAGTAGTTTAAGCAACTAGTTTTATATACTAGTAAACATAGTAGGGTCAAGAGTTAGTTCAAAGATAGTTTACGGATCTCACGGCTAAGATCTTGGGTGAAACAAGCTCGCAAGCGGAAAGCGGAGAGGATGAGATCAAGCACTTGCTAGGTTTTAGCTCACAGAGGATTGAAGCGTTAGCGCAACAGATGATGTTAGCAAGGCGAGATTGGAGATAAACTAGGAGAGGCATTATCATGCCAAGATATGCGGCAACAACTCTAAGGATGTGAAAGGATCACTTGTGACCGATATCAGGTGGCGAAGAGGTAAGGTGTGCTTAAGAGCGCTACAAGGCAAGTACTGGTGATGCGGCGACGTCCATGGCAAGGCAGCTAGGTTGCGGCTCGGGGTTGCCGAGTGTGAAGCAGAGACATCTGCTCACGACACAGCCGTCCATCACGTGCGGCTTCCTGGTTTCAAGCACATGGCACGGTACACGCTTCACTACACGAAGCCAAGTGGAGCGAGAGCGGATATGCGCGAAGCAGCAAAGAGGGAAGGCAATAGTGTAGAAAAGGTAGGCGATGAGATAATGGGGTAGGATTCCTGTCCGCGACACACCAATGGTTAGTTGCGGGGCTCCGGCATCCCAGACCCACATTGGCACAGTGGCATGCAGCGGCCACGAATTCTACACCATGAACGCGGGGTATAAAGGTCTCGGTTTAAGGGCAAGAGCAGAGAAAGACAAGATAGCGGCGAGAGCCTCGAAATTATGAAACCAACGCAAGTGGTTTCATAATTTTCGGAGCTCCAGATAAATAGTTATGAATTTTTGATGGGGAAAAAGATTTATAAAACATTTATAAAACCTTTATTAGAACAGAAAAGGATTTTTAATTTGAAGAAGGGATGACGTCAGCATGACGTCACCGTGACGTCATCGTCACGGATGGTGGACCGTTAGTGGGCGAAAAGAGGTAGTGGGCCGAAATCGGCCCACTTGGACTTAAGTCTCTTGGGCCAGAACGATGAAATCCAATCGATCACCCTGAAGATAAATAAAGAGTTCACAGGATAAAGTGAAAAGGGCTGAGATGGACCGCGTCGGCTAGGCCGGCCCATGTTCTCCAAAGGCTCACACCGGAGAAGTCCGGGTGCGGACCCTTGGGGAAAACGGGGGCGCGGGGCATCGCGGGTCCATGCCGAACGCGGTGCGCGCGGGCGCAAAGATGTGGCGGCGACGGCGAGCGACGTCCGACGGCCGAAATGACTTCGATGTGCATGAGAGCGAGAAGATAGGGACCGCTAGGTTCCGGTGAGGTTCCGGCGCGGACAAGCCCCCCCGGGGTCGAGTGTCCGGGCTCGGCGAGGGCGGAACGCGGCGGCGCTCCCGCGCGAGGCAGAGGCGACGGCGGCGTCAAAGCAAAACCGCGGCGACGAGAGTCAAAATGGAAGGGAACCTAGGTTTGAGCAACGCACGCGCGCGACACAACCAGCACCTGGGTGTGCTAGATCAAGCTCGCGCGCGAGCACAGGCAAAGCCCGGCTGTGACTCACTTGGCCGACACGCGCAGGTCCCCAGCAAGCCGAATTATCGGTGCTGCGCCACAGCGACGATGGCGACAAACTCTCGCGGCGCGGTGGTGAGGCTCATTGGTGGTGAGCGTTTTGGCACTTGCGCACACCTACACGCGGGTGTGGTAACGGAGTTAGTGCACGCGCACACGTTCGTTCACGCGCACGGCGCGGTGGCGTTCGGTGGAAACACAGCGCGGCGCGGTGCGGCGGGCGGTTAGCGGCCGAGGGGGCACCGCCCGCACGTGGCCGGGGTGCACGGCGGCGACACGGTAGGCGGATTCTGCGGAAGACGGCGGCTCGAAGGCGACACGGACGGGATGTTCACGGGTTGGCTCGATGGTCAACACAAGCAAGCAGGGTGGTAGCTTGGACGGGCAACGGAGGCAAAAAGGAAAGCAAGCACGTGAAGTTCTTGGCTTTTACACAAAATGTCGAGCAGGTTCTGGGCATGCCAAGGCTGCACCTCCAACATGCCTTCCAGGGTTCCGGTGGCCGGGGGGAAAGCAAAGATGAGCACGGCTGCGGCGCGGTGTCACAGGCAGGCAAAAGAGGGGCAAAACGGAGACGATTTGGGGACGTGCTGCTCACAGGCGGGCTCGAGGGGTTTCAAGGCGACGTAGGGAGTCGTCGTGGCCGTGACGGCTTGGCGCAGTGCAGCGCGGGGCAGGCTGGCATTTGAGGTTCGTCTAGCGGCCGGACTACGTCGTACACGGAATCGTCGACTTTAGCTTCTTGGGCGGCTGGTGGTCATCGGGCGATGGGAGGAACAACAGTTCCACCGGCTTGGCCTCCATTCACGTGTGGTCGCCGTGGGCAGCATCACACAAACAAGCAACGCGTCAGCTCTGGATGAAAAGAATCTGGCAGCAAGGAACAAGGCCATCGATGGACAACAAGCAAGAGAAAGGGCTACAGGTTCATGCATCTCACCTCATAGGCATAACATCGAGCATGTCATGGGCAAGGTGGACGCCAAGAGCGTGGTGAGGTGCACGGCGGCGTCTTGCTCAGCTCTGCTCTGGACATCCACAGAGGTGTCGTTCCCGGCGGTGTCCACCTCGGGCGCGCGATCTTCGAGGGCGTCAGCGTGCCCGGCGACTAGGCGTCGGCTCGACGCGCTCCTGAGTTCCAGTGCGGCGCGAAGCTCCTGCTCCAGGGCGACAGCGCGGGTGGTGAAGATGTGGCCGGCTCGATGTCGCGGCGCCCGACGGTCATGCCTCGGCTTCAAGACGAGCGGCGGCACAGCGGTGTTGTTGTCCACGACGGCGGCAGCGACGGGACGCTCGGCGTGGCGAGCTCGATTCCTCTGTTCTCATCTTCTCCTCCTCTTTCTAGTTCCCTCTCTAGCAGCTTGGGTTGATGTGCTGGGGAATCGAGATGGGGCAAGCGGCGGCTGCTGGGTGCGTGGTGAAGGAAAGGGGTTGCAAGCATTTGATAGCGATTATATTGGAGATCGTGATTGGCTCTGACAAATTGGGGCAGATGGGGTCAACGGAGAAGAGAACAGGAAGGTGGTGTTTGCGTGAGGGGCTTTGCAGCTTGTTGCCTTGACAGAGAAGGGAGCAGTGGCTTAATCTTGGGGTGGAAGATCAAAGCAGCAGAGCAAGCCGAGAGCAATGTGCTGCGGCGGCCGTGTAGGAGAGGGCAGGGTAGAGAGAGAGAGTGGGATGATATTTAAGGGAAGGAGTTAGGGTTAGATAAATGGGTTTACATGGGCCGGATATTTGGGCCTAGACAAAATAATTCCGCAAAATAAATTGGTACAGTTTATTTTGTAGAAACAGAACAAATGATTTTTGACTAATTTTTTCGGGAACGAATTAAGTAGCGAACTATTAATTCCAGAAGCTGGAAAACATTGTCACAATTCAAAATGAGCTTCAAGGAATTTGATTCAAATGAATTAACCTATTTTCCGAGATCAAACCAATTATTATAGATTAATTCGAAAGGTCGGAAAATATTGTAATTCACCTAGTAAATTCCAGAGCACTTCGGAGGAATCGTAAAAAAAGTAGCGGGCGTAGAGATTAGCAGATCGAGCTGAGAAAGATGTTAGCAGATCAAGCTGAGCTATTTGGCTAGTGTTAGCTCGGGTGCAAAGTTAGAGTTAGTAAAACAAGGTTTAGCTTTTGAACAAAATAATTTATATTTAGTTTGAGTTTGAATATAGTTCAAATTCAAACTCCACACAACTTCAAAATCCAAATAAGATCCATTTGTAAAATCCAACTCACAATTTTAAACCATAATTTGAAAATATCTTTTATACAGTTTTACTTTATAAGGAATTTGAGATGAGAGGCTAGAAAATTGGGATCAAATTTGGTAGCTCACATGTTCACACAAAAAGTTTTAAATTTTTGTGAAAATTCACACATGGGAAGCATTCGAAATTCTGGTATGTTACAAGATCAAATTCAGAAGTTTAGGAGCATTGATAAATCAAGACAAAATCAAAGCCACATCGGTACATGGAGATGTCGGAAGAAGGCAACGAAGAATTAGAAAAGATGGTAACACCTCCATGGACCTTCTCTTTTCCAAACATAAATGCTTGTAAGTATGCCTTCAACCTTAGGTGCAACATTTTGTTTTTATTCCAACAATAACATGGATACTAGAAGGAGAACCTAGGTTTCTTTTTATTTTCAATAGATAGGCATGACCATGTGTTCACCTTGATGTTTTATATTGCCTATGTTTATGGAAGATGACAGTTGCCGCTTTGTTTTACCTACGTGAAGTTATACATGTCTTGGCTAATTGCTCTCTATAAAATGATCTAAAATTAATTTAAATAACAGCTCTTTTATTTGTGGAGGTGAAATGACTATGCTCTAGATCCACATACATATCTTTGCTCTTTGATTTAAGTTTTTGGATAGCCGGATAACTTGTTGTTTTTATGAAAACTCTTATGCTATCTACATATTTGTGATGCTCTTGCAAAGTTCTACCTACCAAAGCCATATACATATATATTCTATGATAACAAAACTCATAGATTGCAAACATATGTTTTGATGAGTTGGATTAGGATTGATTTCTATGGTTCGAGACTAAGAAGCTGGTCATTACTTTGTGTAACTTTTCATGCTAGCCTTTTTGTTCATACATTGTGTGTTTTCACATCAAAAATTTTGCAAACTTCGTTGGGTGTCCACCCTAAACCAAAAATATCTTTTTGTGATCACCTCCTTGTCCACAACCCAATTTGAGTATGGAGTAAAATTCTCAATGGAGATTCAAATATTCCGAAAGATTATGGATTTATACTTACTTTAGCAGTCATTTCCCCCCTCTCTTATGCTCGAGGACGAGCATCGTTCAAGCATGAGGGAGGAGTAATTACATCATCTCTGATAAATGCCATGTAAGTATTATGTTGCAAAAAGTTCTGAGGAGCAAAAGAAAAGAAAAAATGAAAAAAAATTATGATGAGAAGAAAAGAAAAGTAAGGAAAAAAGGAAGAAAAAAGAAAAAAAAGAGAGAAAAATGAGAAGAAAATAAAATAAAAGTAAAAAATAATAATGAAGATGCTCCTCGGTTCTTTTGCTTCATAAGTTCTCAAGTGCCTTGATGACAAATCCATACTCAAATCTTCGAACCATGTGCAATCCGATAACGAGGACTTCACTCGTTCCTCGGGATCATCCATTTGCCACTTGCACATGTCCACCTATCTAAATGTGTGTGTTTCATCCCTCTCTCTTTCCAACATTTATTTTCCATGGCCTTTTTGACGAGTCTCAGTAATTCCAATAGATCTCTCTCTTAATTTGATAATATTTTGGATGTATGTTTTGCTAGGATTGTTTTTAACCTTCCAAGCTCCACATAAGCCATCCACTATCACATATGAGTAGAATAGGTTGAAAATAATCTAGTATAGACTTGAGTGACTTGATGAGATGAGTGTTTCCATGAGCTTTTGCAAGAGATTTTCACTTATGTTGGATATGCATCTTTTTGAAAACTCTTCCATGTAACAAGGCTTAAGTTTGAGAGCATCATGTTTATTAAATGTGGCTTGTTCTTTATTGTTAGTATATCTTCCATAATGAAAAAGAAGCCGATCACAACTTGAACTTTAAATATAAATTCTTAAGAGAGAGCAATTTGCCTCGTCATGAGTGACTAAGTGCAGAGACAATATTAGAAGGCAACACTGATTTCCCTTTTAAGCAAGGATTACTTACTCGAGGACGAGCAAGGTTTAAGCATGGGGGAGATGTTGACGGTGAATTTCCGTGAACCTAGAGTACTTGTTATACATTGGTTTCGATTATGATTTGCAACTAACCCACCACTAGGCACACTAATGATATAACAAGTTCAACATCGTATGTGCATTTGGAAGTGTTGTGTTTCTGCAAGAAAACATAGACAAAAGGGACAGAGTCACAATAAGTTCAAAGGAGCAAATGAGGAGTTCCGTTCGTGTTCGAGTGCAAGGCGAAATCACTTCCAAAGGTGGCAAGGACCAATGACGGATCATCCCAGAGAACTAAGACGTAAAGTTCAGACTTCATACGAGAAGACCCCTATCTTGATCACGGGGATGACGACGTCAAAATGACATAAATCAAGGGGTTAAGTCCAAAATGCCAATATAAGCCACGCGGAGGAAGACGGGCCCGAACCGACCCAGAAAGGGCTGGGCCGGCCGGTTCAGCCTGCCCTTTGACCTAGTTGCTCCTCGGTCTATTAATAGCTCCCTCCTCTGACGGCCGCCGCATCCAATCATTCTATCGACACCATTCACCACAAAACCGCCACCGCAAGATGAGGGAGAGAGTTGGATGAACTTGTCGCAAGGATCAACACCGGCGGAGGGAAGGAAGCAAGAGGAGGACTCCAAGCCGCTAGCCTAGGGGTGTTCCCAAGCTTCATCGCCACCATCTTCATTGACGACGTTCTCTAGAGTCTCCATCACCCCTATGTGCTTCAATCCTTGTAAGATGATGGGGGTAATGTCTCCGTTCGTCCCTAGGGTTAGATGGATGCATTATATGCAATCTATACATGAATCTTATGCCAATCGATGCTTTATGGTCTATGTCTTCACGTATGCTTTGTTTACATATGTTTGCCCAACATGTGGTCTTAGTAGGGTTTGTGGTAATCATGGTGATTAGCTTAACCATATGGATGCTTAGGTATAGATGCAGTTATACGTGAAAGTGTTTGATTACCTTGCGTAGTGACAGTACGGTGGAGGGAAAAGGCTTAGCGGCCACATAACCGCCATGAAGCTAGTATGGGCAACACCCTTTTCATGTACTAGATGCATGTTCATGTGATCCTAAACCCTAGGGAGGGAACACTTATCTATCTTAATCTCTCTTTTGTGTCCAGCCTTTGTCATCTAGTTTAATCTTAGATTTCTTTGATTAACATAGGTTAAATTGTCTTTACCTTTAGATTAATATCCCTTTCAAAGGTTTTCCATCAACTAGATTAGTACTTGGTTAAGCGCTAGCAATCCCCTTGCTCCGCGGATTGATAAGAACCTAGGGAATCCCCGTGATGAAAAAGTTGTAGGTCCGTACGCTTGAGGATCGTAGGTGGATATGATTTTATCCGTCAACAACGGGGATGAGAGTTCGCAGATCCGGCGGGGGAGCCCGCCCCGAGGCCAACCGCGCTGCCGCACCCCGGCGAGGGAGCTCATCTACTTGTGTGCTCGATCCTCGACGGGGGAGCTCACCACTAGCCGACAGGGAAGATAAGGCCAACGGGGAGAAGGAGACTGGCGGGAGGAGGGGTCGACGCCCGTGGGCAGGCGGTGGTGGCGCTAGCGGCTTGTGGATATGGGAATTAGGGTGGAGACTGGAGAGAATTGAGTTTTATAGGGAACACGATGTGTAAAAAAGAAAGCAGTATTGATTGATGTGATTTAGAGCATTGAACTCAAAAGAAAAGATTCAAGGACTCAAAACATCATTTACCTATAAATGTCATCCATCTAATTGCATTTGAATGTTGTTGACCTCTCCGGTGATTCTTTCATTACTTGATCTTTCCATGTTTTCCCTTTCCTTGCTGTTGACGGTGAATTTCCGTCAACCTAGCCATGAGTTTACCTTCAGTGTTGGCATTGATTTAATATCCAAACTTGAGGACCATGTGTGGTTCGAGGACCGGTGGATGGTCTCTTCCTTGTGTGATGAGTGATTGACAACGTTGTGTGGACTGATTCTTGGCTAAGTATTGCAGGTGCAGGTTGCAGCTTGACTCGTGTTGGTGCAGGTGAAGAACAAGCGCGAAAGGTCATTGCGGTGAGGCCTCCGGGTGTGGAGAAGACAAGTAGGCTTCGTTCAAGGGACCGGTGGCCGGCGGGGGTCAAGTGCGGGCCGCATGGTGGCATGAACAAGAAGATGAAGTCGTCGACGGTTTCTTGGTTGAGCCTCAAAACCAAGGTCGGCCGGGACTACGTGGGAGCCAAGTCATGAGTGGAGATTGGCGGAGGCTACACCGAGTTCGCGGGGTTTTCGGTGGTTCACCGAAGAAACCACCGGGTTCCTTGGTTGATCCACAAAGCCAAGACCGGGAGAACCGAAGACGGAGGCTGCCGGCGGCGCGGACCGGTCCCGACCGGTGGGTCTGACCGGTCTGACCGGTGGGGACCGGTCTGACCGGTGAGGAGAATCGGTCTGACCGGTGTGCGACGACGCAGTCCGGAATCTTCGAAGCGGAGGACACGCGTCGGGATCGCATGGCTTGCGTCGAGGCTACGCAGGGTGCGTTGTCGGGCATCCGTCCGATGCTGAAGACATCAAGAATTCCGAATCCGCCCTTGAGGGGCTTGTATCCCTAGTTAGTAGAGAAAGGCATTTTAGACATTCGGTTGCCTCCATATAACCCAATAGGTGAGAGGATGGCAGCCAACTCTTGGAACCCTAGCTCATTAGTTTTCCTATTTTCCACCTATTTTCCTTAGGTTTTCTTTAGGACTAGCAAGAGAGCTTCACAGTGAGATCTTGTTGAGAGGGATGGATGATCGGGCGGCTTGCTAGACCTTGTACGAACCTTTGTTTCATGTATAGATGATTCGGCGTGGTTCCTCAAGGTTTGGATGTGTTTTCCCCGGTTGTTCTTGGTGGTGATTTTCGAAGCCCTCTCTCGGTGATTTCTTTGGGTTGTTTTCAGGACCTTTCTCTCGGGGATTTGATGGGGGAAATTTGTGGGAACCCTTCGTGGTTCTTTGGGCAGTGATTCCCCTCCCAAATCCGTGAGTAAAGGTGCTCGATTTTGGGGTTTCTTGAGTTCTTGGGTTGGAAGTGCTTTCGGCGGGATTTCTTCAATTCCTCCTTTTTGGACGAGTTTTGGTGGGATTAAACTTGGCTATGGACTCCTCATGAGGTGTTCCTGATATCCCCAAAGTCTTGTTCAAGTCCGTGGAGTGATTTGGGAGATCGAGATTTGGATTTGGGGGAGTTGACCCGCGGGTGCTGTTCATCCCGAGTTGCCCAGGCTACACAGGTCTGACCGGTGCACGTGACCGGTCTGACCGGTGCAAGCCCTTGTGGGATTTTGCTCGGGTGAACGTCCTGGTTTGTTCGTTGTTGTCCCGTGTAGCTGCTGTTTTGAGTTTGGGTCAGTTTGGTGGTCGGTTGGCCTGTTTGGTGCCTTGGGGGCTTTCGGTGCCATCGGTCCGGCCGGTGTGTCTCCCGGTCTGACCGGTGTAGAGCCACTTAGTGAAAGTTGCTCAGTTTCACCAGCAGGGACCGGTCTAACCGGTGGTGCTCACCGGTCTGACCGGTGTGGGTCTGTAGACTCGAGGTTTGGTTTTTCCGCTGCGTTTCTCGGGTCGGAAGGTTGTGTGTTGGTTCCTAGGTCCAGTGGCACTCCAGTGGCTACGTGGGCTTGACCAACCTTGGTAGTGAGTCGGAGACGTGTGTTGGAAGCCGTGTTCATCTTGTTGGAGTTTCCATCTCCATCGAGAAGAATTTTTATCGGCTCCCATTCACTCCCCCCTCTCTGGTTCGCCGTATCGGTCCTTCAAAACTAACGATCCTAACCCTCATGATATGTCAAGTACGCACTCGCATGTGGTTTTTGGAGTTTATTATTTACACAAGGTTTTAACGCTAAAGGGAGACTTCCCGGGAAAGTTCATCAAACACTTTTTGCGAAGATCATGAAGCCCGGCACAAGTCAAGAAACAAAGTGAACATGACTCCAAGTGGCCCAAGGACCGAACCGTGAAGGCAGAAAGCTCTGAGGATCTGGACAGAAAACGTTGAATCATGTGGGACAAGGAGCCCTATTCAAACCGTGGAGAAACTGATGCCAAGGGCCCAGATGCAGAAGGTGGAAAGTTCCAGAAGTCACAAGAAAGAGACCGAGAGGAAGCCAGGGCCGAAGTGGGCCGAAGTGGGCCCAGGCGGTCGGACCAACCCATTTTGGGACCCATTCGGCACCCCTTTGACCTAGCTGATCCTCGGGCTATTTATAGCCCCCTTCCAAGAGCCACAGATCAATTCATTCATCATCCGCCGCCGAGGAGCAGAGAAGCTAGAGGGACACCATCTTAGAGAGGAGGGTCGTGCTAGTTGTCTAGGGTTTCCCTAGCTGACGTGGGAACCTTACATGGAAGACCACGTCAGAGCTCCGGAGCAAGGATCAAGATCGAGGTAGGATCCCGGTGGTGATCTTTTTCATGTAATCATTCATGGTGAAATTTTATAGTGAATCCGATTTCTAGCGATCAAGTGTCTTCACGATGATTTTGTTCTCCCTTGGTTTTGCTTCTTTCTCAATCTATACTTAAGATAGATTGCATAGGGTGCTTTTCTAGTTGCGGTGGCTAGAGGTGCATAACAGACCGACCAATTGTTTTCAACTTGTTCTTCTTGAACTCACCCTAGGCTAACTCGCACGAATAGGGGTGCGTCATGATAGGACGGTGGCTCCAAAAGGTGGGCGTCTTTGGAATCAGAACAGAGGCCACAGTTTAAAGATGTTTTTATGAGATTCACTTTCTATTTTCATCTATATTGTTTGGAGCTACCACATAAGCATGATCTAGACTCTCTAGTTCGGTTATCTCTTTGCTTTCTCTTGCTACCTCTTCTGTTTAGTAGATTAGATTAGATGTGTTTTCTTGATGATCTCTTAGATTAGATTAACTTGGTTCTTCAAAAGAAAGAGTTCTCTTCCTTTACTAGATTGAATCGTTGTGTTGCACATTGTTCCACAGATTCGATACGTGGGTTCTCACACTTAAGGAAAGAAGGGTCTCTTGACTACGATGGGTGTTGACGGTGAAATTCCGTCAACCTAGCCATGAGTTTACCTTCGGTGTTGGCATGAATTTTATATCTTATCCATTGGAACTAACCCCCTCGGTATAACACTTTCATTTGTGCATGCCGGTTTTGGAGTTTAGTGTTTATGCAGGATTTTAGTGTTGAAAGCAAGACTTCCGGGTTACGTTCATTAAGCACCTCATGACAAGACCTTGAAGCCCGGTACAAGTCAAGCAATGAAGTGAACATAACTCCAAGAAGCCCAAGGACCAAACCCGAGAAGATGGAAAACTCCGAGGACCCAGTCAGAAAAATGCCGAATCTTGCGGGACAAAGAGCTTCATCTAATCTAAAAAGAAACTGACGTCAAGGGCCCACATGCAGCTGGGGGAATACTCTAGAAGACTCGGGAATAACACCGGGCAAAGGAGGCCGCGGGCTGGGCCAAAGTGGGCCCAGGTCGGCCGACCCAACCCACTTCGAGGCCCAGTTGGCCCCCCTTTGACCTAGCCGCCTCTCAAACTATTTATAGCCCCCTGGCCGAGAGCCACACATCAATTCCTTCGTCGTCCGCCACCGAGGAGCATAGAAGCTTGAGGGACACCATCTCGGAGAGGAGGGTCGTGCTAGTTGTCTAGGGTCTCCCTAGCCGACATGGGAACTTTGCATGGAAGACCACGTCGGAGCTCCGAAGCAAGGATCAAGGTCGAGGTAGGATCCCGTTGGTGATCTTGTTCATGTAATCATTCTTGGTGAAGTTTTGTAGTGAATCCGATTTCTAGCGATCAAGTGCCTTCTCGATGATTTTGTTCTCCCTTGGTTTTGCTTCTTCCCCAATCTATACTTAAGATAGATTGCAGAGGGTGCTCTTGGAGCCGCGGTGGCTAGAGGTGCATACCGGATCGACCAAGTGTTTTCAACTTGTTCTCTTGAACTCGCCCTAGGCTAACCCACACGAATAAGGGTGCGTTGTGACAAAACGGTGATTCCAAAAGGCGGGCGTCTTCGGAATCGGACCAGAGGCCACAGTTTCAAGATGCTTTTAATGAGATTCGCTTTTCTATCTTCATCTATCTTGTTTGGAGCTACAACATAAGCATGATCTAGACTCTCTAGATCGGTTATCTCCTTGCTTTCTCTTGCTACCTCTTGAGTTAGTAGATTAGATTAGACTAGATGCGTTTTCTTGATGATCTCTTAGATTAGATGCAATTTGGTTCTTCAAAAGATTGCTTTCCTTGCTTTACTAGATTGAATCCTTGTGTTGCACATTGTTCCACGGATTCGATACCTTGGGTTCTCACACTTAAGGGAAGAAAGGTCCCTTGACTACGACGGGGGATTTGTCCACTTGCAAATCCATATGAGCTTTGATACGAATATACACCGTCAACAAGCCCCTTTTTCTGGCGCTGTTGCTGGGGAACAAGCAATCAATATCCGATCTAGTATCGCTTTTTTGTGAATATTTCTTCTATTTTTATTTTTATTTTTCTTTTGCATCTCTTAACTTTGATCATCCTCAAAAAGAAAAAAAATCAATCTAATCTAGTTTTGATTAACCCTAATTTTTCTTTTTTAGATTTTTTTGTTTTTGCTAACCCTAACCGGAGATGGTTGGCTACCTCTCCAAGAAACCCAAATATTTTTGTGGATGATCCAGGAGAACTTTACAGGCAAAGGAGACGTGCAACACAAGCTAAAGGGTTGGAAACCCTAGATCCAAAAGCCGAAGTCGAAGGACCGTCGGAATTTTCAAGGGAATCACCACCTTCAGGTCCAAAGGAAGATCAACCTCAACCGCCACCCATGGGAGAACAACCACAACCGGAGTGCAAGATCAAGCTATGCACTCCGGACATTATTGATCTACATATCATAAACCTTCAAGACGTCAGAAGGCCGTTCAAGATCAAGGTCTCAACCATCCGCATGGTGCAACACTCGCCTTTCACCGGTAAAGAGGATCTGAACCTTCACCTCCAAGCATTTGTTCAACTATGTCAAATTTTCGATGAGGATGGGTGAAGGGCCGATTAGGCGACCAAAGAGGGGGGAGTCAATGGGAGCCGATTAAAATTTTTCTCAAAGGAGATCGAAACTCCAACAAGATGAACTAGCTCGGCCAGACACCTGAAATCACACGCTCCGCACTTCTACCTTCCGTTTGCCAAAACCACGTAGACACTGAAGTGCTACTGGTCCTGGGAACAAACACTACCAATAGCCTCGACTCTCACACGAACACGGCAGTAGGAACAACTCGGGAGCCGGGCCTGCGGAGGGGGCGGTTAGGCCGGGTATGGGGGGGGGGGGCGGTTAGACTGCCTCCACCATGCAACCAAGAAATCCTCCGAAATACCTCCTCCGAGCACCAAAACGCACCACAGTTTCACGAACAGAAATCTCTGGTCAAGGACAAGCTACCAAGAAATCTTGGCGAAAACCAAAACTTCACCCAGGGGCCTAGGGGCGGTTAGACCGGCTACCAGGGGCGGTCTAACCTCTTGTACCTAGCAAAGAACTCCAAGGAAAAACTCCTAGCAAACAACACGAAAACAACCCAAAATTTCACCTGAAAACTCCTCTGATCAAGGTGATCAAGGTGAACAAACTCATAGAGGAAAATCTGGCAAAATCAAAACCTTCACCTGAAAGGCCCAGGGCGGTTAGACCGCCTCCTAGGCGGTTAGACCGCCCCTTTCAGAAAACCAACCTGCGGGTCAACCCTCAACTTCCCATCACCCGATCTCCCGAATCACTCCACGGATTGCAGCAAAACTTCGGGAATAGCTGGGTTATCTCCTGTCGGTGTTTTAGACCGGCAACCTACTAAGGGGAGTACCCGAAGTAGATGAATGTGGCCTCGCCGAGATCGGTAACTCGAATGAAGAGACACGTGGCACACAATTTAGACAGGTTCGGGCCGCGAGGTGCGTAATACCTTACGTCCTGTATGCTGCGTGGCTCTGGATTGATTGGGTGAGATTACAAGATGATGCAATCTGATGCGTATGGGCGAGATGAGATATAGGGGGGGGGGTCCCTGCCTCGCCTTATATAGTCCGGGAGGCAGGGTTACAAGTCGGTTCAGGGAGAGAGTAGTAGTCGAGTACGTCTAGGAGTCCTCCATACAGTGCGGGGCATGTACAACTTCCTATCCGAGTACTTCTCCTCCGTAGTCCTTGTGCTTCACGCCAGCAGGTGCCGTGCAGCGCAAGTCGAGTAGTCCCAGGGGTCCACCGAGTAGTCGGTCCTGGTACCCACCGAGTTAGTGGGCCTAGGGAGGTCCATACGACAAGCCCCTGAGTACTTTGTAGTCAAGAAGGATAGCTTCGAGTAGTCTTGACGGCCTTAACGAGTAGTCCTCAAGCATCCCTGAGCACTACAAGTCAAAAGTCCTCAAGAATAGTTGAAGCATCCCGAGGCTGGAATGTACTCCAGCTGATGTTTGAGCAATCCTGAAGTCTTCTCGAGTAGCCCCAAGCGTCCTCGAATGCTGCTCTTGACGGTCTTCAACAATGCCCGTGTTGTCTTGAAGCCGAAGCTGATATGGAAGTGCGATTGCAAAATCGCACTCCATATGGAGTAGCCCCGAGCCTTAGGTTGAGTTGTAAACTCTGGCTGAGGGTCCATCTGAAGTTTTGGCAAGAATATCCCGCAAAATCCGGAGAAAAAACCGAAGGACACGTGGCACGGAGTCCCCGCGCCTTGAGTCGAGTACTTCCTCTCGAATTGAAGGGTCATCTTGTAGAATGTGTCCTGAGTTGCTCTTGAATCTTGCCGCTACCCAGGAAGTTGAGTAGAAGTAGCCGAGCCCCCGAGACGAGGCGCGGCGACTAGTAGAAGTTGAAGAGTCAGGCGCCACCGCTGAGTCAGCCGTCTGGAGACTTATCCATCCGGCCGTTGGACGAGCCGCTGTTGACTTATAAATAGAAGTCGAAACCCTTAGGGTTTTTACACCCCACACATTTGCAGCCATTCCTAACAGATCGTGCCAGAAATCACTGCCAGTGCGCACTGCCGCCTTTAGAGGACTCGCGAAGAGGCCGCTGGATCCGCCGTAGGAAACCACCACCGTAGCCCCCGAGCGAATGCGAGTGAAGACACCGTGCACTTGGAGAATGAAGCCCTCGCCATCGAAGACCTTGAAGACCCCCGTTGGGAAGAAGAGGACTCGCGAAGAGGCTGCTGGATCCGCCGCGGGGACATCGCCGCCTGTGTCTCCGCCGCGACCAGATCCGAATCGGGAGTGGAAGAAATCCAAGGCCAAGACCGAAGATCTGCTGGCACTTCTCAATAGTGGGTTCCTGCGAGAGAAAGAGGTTGACATGTGGAGAGCCGCTGCAGGGGATCCGTACCCCATGGAGAAGAACCCGGACGAGATCCCCATGTTCACCCGATTCGCGGAACGAGGGCTATCTCTCCCGGCCAGCAACTTCTTCAAGGGGCTGCTGGGGTACTACGGCATCGAGTACCTCAACCTCAACCCCAACGGTATCTTCCACACCTCCGTCTTCATGCATTTCTACAAAGCTTTCTTGGGGATCAAGCCCCCCCCCACTGGGTACTGTTCCGAAAATTCTTCCGAGTGAAGCCCCAGCCCAGCGCCAACAATCCCCGAGTAGTGGGGGGAGCCGGGATCCAGATGAGGGAGGACGCCACGGAGCAGTACCTATCATACAAGCTGATCGACTCCACCCAAGATTGGAAGTCAAAGTGGTTCTATATCACCAACCATCACCCGGAGTTGCCGAAGCCGAGCGGGAAGCAGCTGAAACACCGGCCGTGGTGGAATTCGGAGCCAACGATGCAGGAGGGTATCCAGCTACCCGAGCTGCTGGCGAAGATTAAGGCTTTGAGAGAAGCCGGGCTGAGGGCCGAACATGTGGCTTTCAGCTTCATGAAGCGAAGGGTGCAGCCGCTGATGGCCCGCGACACCTTAGGATATCAGTACACCGGCGACGACGACACATCGCGGATGCCCGGTGATGAAGTCAACGACGACGACATCGTTGATAGGCTGGGCAAGATCTTCAAAGACATGCCGGCGTACGCGCTGTGCCCTGTGCCCGAGTACTCCACCGCGCGTCCACCCAATAAGGTCAGTAGCCATGCTGAAGTTGGGCACTGGATATGTAGTAGTAGTCGTACTCATCCAATACACTTCTTGCAGGATGACTTGGTGAAGTTCGTCTCCGAGCCGGCGTCGCCTCCTCAACTTGTCGAGGTCCCAGAGGAAGGGAAGGGCAAAGCCAAGGAGCGGCATGAAGTTGGGGAAGGGGACGACACCGTAGTCTTGGAAGACACTTCGGAAGAAGACGATGAGGAGACGCTGCAGGAGCGCTTCCAGCTGCGGTCGAGATTCAACCGCCCTGGATTGCCGCATGTTCCTCTCGTCCAGGATCCGCTGACTAGCCTGGAGGCTAGTTTGCTCGCGCCACCAAGGAAGCCGCGCAACGTGGCCCGCAAGCGCGTGGCCAAGAAGCTAAAGGTTACGGAAACCACATCTGAGGAGGTAAGCTTTCTTGAGTAGCATAGTCGAGTACTTATGTCTCGATGTTGTGTATTGACGACGAAATTCCCTTGGTTGCAGAAGATTCTGCCCTCCGACCCCAGCCGCAGCCCAGCCCCCACCATGGAAGATCTCTTGGCGCAGTTGTCGCGCCAGCCCCCTGTTGCTGAGGGGAGTACTACATCGGTCGCTGCTGTCACTGAGGAGGCAGCGGCTACTGAGGCCCAGGAGGAGGCGCCCGCTGAGGCTGGATTGGTTGATATCGCCAGTATCCTCGGCGCCCCAACCGTGATGGTAGTCCGGTCGAGCCTGTAAGTGCTGACCCTTCCCGAGTAGTACATTGGATTTGGTAGTCGTACTGTGTTAACAGCCAGCTTGTGTACTCTGTAGGAAATCGACGGACTTGACCTGGGGGGAAGATGAACCTACCACAGCGGTGGCTGGAAAGGAAACTGCGCCGCCCGCTGAGGAGTACGCTCCCACTCTTCAGGCAGAATCCGAAGCGCCGGCCGTGGAGGCTACATTGCCTGAGGCCAACATCGTAGAGGGTGAGTACTTTGCTCGAGTGCAAGTAACTCCGAAGAGTAGTCGGAGCCTCCAGGTATGACTGATCCAGTTGTCCTTTGGTTGACAAGTGCCGAGGCTGAGGGAAGTGCTATCCCGTCGGCGGTGCTCGTTGAAGATTTGGCACCAGAGACCCAGGGAGCTGTGGAAGGAGCCCCCGAGCCGATGGAGGTGGCGGTTGAAGAAGCCACCGCGACAGCTGGAGGGGAGCGAGACGACGTGCCGCCAGAACCGGCTCTGGAAGTAGTCGTTCGCTCGCCAGAGATCCAGGACGCGGAGCCAATCCACTCGGCACCAATGTCCGGAGCCGCGACGAGTAGTCGTGGCAGGATCGAGCTGTTGGCGGATGACCTTGTCGATCCAGCGATGGTAGCTCGGCACATGGAGGCGATGCGTCAGGCCGAGCAATGGATGAAGGTGAGTAGTCGACATCCTTGAGTAGTCAATCCTTTAGTGTTGAGTACCCATTTGACATGCGTTGTCTGTTGCAGGACGTCGCGGAGCGGTCCCAGCAGAAGTCTGACATGGTTCAAGGATACGGCGACACGGTCCTTCGAGTCGAGGCCTTAGAAGAACAGCTCGTGAAGGCCCGGAAGCACGCCGTCGCGATGCAGTCGAAGCTGGACAGCGCCTTCGCCCAATATCACAATGAAATCCAAGATATGCAGGCGAAGAGCGACGAGCTGGTGCGGAAGAACAAGTCTCTCCGCAACAAGAATAAAGGTACGCTGTTGCCGTGCTGAGTACCCATTGGTAGTGTCTTGGAGGAGTCTGACCCGCTTTGCTTTGTTGATTGCAGAGCTTGAGACCCGCGTTGACCAGCTGAAGGCTTCAGAGACCGACCTGAAGAACCTCTTCTACCGAGAACAAGAGGCCCGCGAGGTACTGGAGTATGATTATAAGTAGCTTGCTTACTAGTGCGACAAGCACATGGAGCTTCGCATTGCGTCAGATCGTGACCTCGTCAACTGCTACAAATCTTTGCAGAAGCTGAACGAGGACTGCGAGAAGCTGCGGGCCCAGCTGAAGGAACTCGAGGAGGCCGCGCTTCCCATCGCGAGGCTACTCGTGCCTCATCCTGGAGGACCGAAGATAGCTCCATTGGTGGACCGGCTGAGGGAAGCCCCCAGCCGCCTGGCGATGTACGTCAAACACTTGGCGAAGTCGATCCCCAACTAGGTTCTGGCGTTGATGAAGTCGTACTTCCCAAAGGCTCCTGTGGACGTAGTCGCCGGCGGACTAGCCGCCAACTGCACGGATGAGTAGTACGCGGAGCTGCTGGAGCAGATGGCGACCATTGCCGAACAAGTCGCTGAGAAACTCAACCTCCAGCAGTCCTGTAGGGTTAGCTCGTAGCAGTAGTTGTAGATAAACAAAGTTGTAATGAACTTGTTTAAGTATAAATGAAGGAAACTTCCATAAATGAGTACTCGTTGTCGCGATCTGTGAGTGCGGAGTCCCATCATGGAGTCGTCGCGAGTAGTCGTACTCGCCAGTAGTCCCGTTTAGGGAAAGAGACAGTAAAGCAGTTGATAAATAATCAAACTTTATTACTGAGAGAAATACACCTGGATGGCCAGGGCCGTTGTACAAGAGTAGTCGCCAGGACCCGGAGTCCGCCTACGGCTAAGTAGTGCTAGGGCGCACGACCGCTTACAGCAATAGATCCGTTAGTAGCCGCATGGGCTGGATCTAGGAGTACTTGGTCTCTTAGTAGACCGCTGCTAGAGTCCTTTGTCGCTCGTCGCAGCCCAAGACCCGTTAGTAGTCGCGTGGACTGGATCCTGGAGTGGAGTAGTCCGGAGACTAGAGCCTGGACCTGGAGGCCGCTTACGGCGAAGGGGTCTTTGAGTAGCCGTGTAGACTGGAGCCCCCGGTGTAGTCAAGTAGACTAGGCGTAGAATCGACAGAGTTGGTCGATGTTCCACGAGTTATTGACGTCTTCACCTTCTAGCGTCTGGAGGCGGTAAGAGCCTGGTCCGGTCACCTTTGCGACTGTGAAGGGACCTTCCCATGGCGAGCTGAGCTTGTGTAGTCCCTCCGTGTTCTGGATACAGCGGAGGAAGAGATCACCAATGTTGAAGGAGCGTTCCTTGACGTTGCGATCGTGGCAGCGTCGGATACCCTCTAGGTATCTTGCTGATTGGACGAGGGCGGCACAACGAGCTTCTTCAAGTCTGTCGATGTCAACTCGTCTGCTGTCTTCAAATATGCCCTCGTCGTATTGCTCCACTGCTGGTGAATCCCACATGACATCAGCAGGGAGGATTGCTTCGGAGTCGTAGACCAGGAAGTATGGAGATTGTCCCGTCATCTTGGAGGGTTGAGTACGCAGCCCCCAGCGTGTAGCCGCTTCTTGAGAGCGTCGAGCACCATCCCATTGGCGCGCTCGACTTGTCCGTTATCCCGAGGATGGGCAACTGAGACATATCGGACGTCAATCCCGCTGTTCTCGCTGTACTCCCAGAACTGGTGATTGTTGAAGTTGGAGCCCAGGTCTGTGATGATGCGGTGGGGTAGTCCGTAACGATGCACGAGTTCATCCAGGAAGTCGAGTACTCTGTCAGCCTTGGGGCATGTTACCGGCTTGACCTTGATCCACTTGGTGAACTTGTCAATGGCCACCAATACTCTGTTGAATCCACCCGGCGCAGTTGGAAGTGGCCCAATCATGTCGAGCCCCCAGCAGGCGAAAGGCCAGGTTGGCGGTATGGTGACTAGCTTGTAGGCCGGGACGTGTTGTTGTTTGGCGAAGTATTGGCACCCTTGGCACCTTCTGACGAGTTCTTCGGCGTCTCTCAGAGCTATGGGCCAATAGAAAGCTCGTCAGAAGGCCTTGCTGACCAGCATGCGAGAGGACGCGTGGTTGCCGCAGACGCCTTTGTGGATCTCCTCCAAGATGCCCTTGTCTTCTTCTCGGGGAATGCACTTCATGAGTACTCCAGAAGATGCGTCCCGCCTGTAGAGCTTGTCTCCGACGAGGATGTAGGACTTAGCACGGCGAATGAGTTGCTCGGCCAAGTTCTTGTCCGAGGGAACCTTCTGCTCGCTGAGGTAGTCGATGAAGGGCTGTCTCCAGTCCAAGTCGATCATCAT
The DNA here is from genome assembly GCA_947561735.1 of Cenchrus americanus. Taxonomy (NCBI): domain Eukaryota; kingdom Viridiplantae; phylum Streptophyta; class Magnoliopsida; order Poales; family Poaceae; genus Cenchrus; species Cenchrus americanus. Next base: position 48,327,362 of record OX387244.1, on the reverse strand, counting down.
GACCTCCTGGCCAGCCAGGGGATGTGCTGGGTTAGTGGTCGGTGGCGCCGGCTCCGGGATGGATGGCACGTGAAGCTCGTGGACGAAGACACCCGCTGGTACTGAGCGCGAGTAGAACCAAGCTTCGACAGGACGTCCGCTGCAACGTTGTTGTCGCGGACGACGTGGTGGAACTTGAGACCGTAGAACTTGTTCTCGAGCTTGCGGACTTCTAGGCAGTAGGCGTCCATGTTCTCTTTTTTGCGGTCCCAGGACTTGTTGACTTTGTTGATGACAACTGCGGAGTCACCGTAGACTAGTAGCCGCTTGATGCCCAGTGAAGCCGCGAGGCGGAGCCCGTGTAGCAGAGCTTCGTACTCGGCTTTGTTGTTTGACACCTTCCAAAAGATCTACAGGACGTACTTGAGTTGTTCGCCCATTGGAGAGATCAAGAGTACCCCTGCTCCTGCGCCTTCGAGCTTGAGCGAGCCGTCGAAGTACATCACCCAGTGCTCTGGGCGCTCAGTTGGAGTAAGTAGCTGATTCTCTCGCCACTCCGCCATGAAGTCGACTAGTGCCTGCGACTTGATGGCTGTGCGTGGCTTGAAGTCGATATTGAGGGCACCGAGTTCGACTGCCCACTTGGAGATTCTTCTAGTAGCATCTTGGTTCTGCAAGATGTCGCCAAGCGGGTAGTCGGTGACGATGGAGATCGAGTACTCCTGGAAGTAGTGTCGTAGCTTCCACGAGGTGATGAGCACCGCGTACAGAAGCTTCTGTACGGGCTGATAGCGTGCCTTGGATTCTGACAGGACCTCGCTGATGAAGTAGACTGGGCGCTGGACTGGATAGGCGTGGCCGTCTTCCTACCGCTCGACGATGATGGCAGTACTGACCACGTGAGTAGTCGCAGCGAGGTAGAGCAGTAGCTGCTCGCCTTTGCGAGGAGCCGTGAGGACTGGTGGCTTCGATAGGAAGTCCTTGAGCTGGGCAAGGGCTTGGTCTACCTCTGGAGTCCACACGAACTTCTCTTGATGTTTGAGTAGTTTGAAGAAGGGGAGCCCCCGTTCTCCAAGCTTCGAGATGAATCTGTTCAGAGCCGCCATGCACCCGGTCAGCTTCGATGCCGCGATGGCTGATGATGAGCCGAGTAGTTTTCTCGATGGTACGCCGAAGACGCACTTGTTCGGGTTGAGCTTCCAGCGGTACTCGCGCAGGGATGCGAAAGTCTCTTCAAGATCGGCGATGAGCGTGCTGGAGTTTCTGGTCTTGACGACCACGTCATCCACATAGGCTTCGACGTTCTTGTTGAGTTGCCTCTTGAAGTAGGCCTGGATGGCTCGTTGGTATGTTGCGCCGGCGTTCTTCAGCCCGAAGGACATGGTCGTGTAGCAGTATGCGCCAAATGGGGTGATGAATGCGGTCTTCTCCTGGTCTTCTTCCTTGATCGCGATCTGGTGGTACCCGGAGTAGCAGTCGAGGAAGCAGAGCAGGTCGTAGCCCGCCGTGGAGTCGATGACTTGGTCGATCCGTGACAACCCGAAGGGGTCCTTGGGGCAGTGTTTGTTGAGGTCGGTGTAGTCGACGCACATCCTCCACTCGTTCGAGTTCTTCTTGCGGACGAGGACGGGGTTGGCGAGCCACTCAGGATGGAAGACTTCTCTGATGAAGCCAACCGCGAGTAGTTTGGCGAGTTCCTTCTTTATGGCATCTCGTCTGTCGTCGGCGAAGCGGCGGAGGTGTTGTCGCTTTGGGGTAGCTTTAGGATCGACATTGAGTTAATGCTCAATCAACTCCCTGGGCACCCCTGGCATGTCCGCTGGTCGCCACGCAAAGATGTCGCGGTTAGCCCGAAGGAAGTTGATGAGCGCGTCTTCCTATTTTGGGGTCAAGGCCTGCCCCGATAGTGGTGGTCTTGCTGCTGTTGCCTGTCCCAAGGTCAATTGCCTTGACCAGAACCTCCTCGGCTGGCTGAGGTTTGTTAGCTTTATCCGACTTCTCTGGGATGTCGAGTTCACTTGGGGCAAGCTTCTTCGACGCAGCGTAGATCTCCATTATTGCATTGGGTACTTGATTTGTGGAGGCGATCTCCACAGCTCCCGTGTCGCAGTCGTGCGATATCTTCAAGTCCCCCTGCAGCGAGAGTACACCTGCTGGACTCGGCATCTTGAGTACCAAGTAGGTGTAGTGGGGTACCGCCATGAACTTGGCGATAGCCAGTCTGCCGAGGATGGCATGATAGGATGTCTCGAAGTCCGCAACTTCGAACTTGATGTACTCAGTACGATAGTTGTCCCGAGATTCTCCGAAGGTAACTGGCAGGACCACTGAGCCTAGTGGGATAGCCGCGTTTCCGGGGACGATGCCATAGAAGGGCGAGGTGCTCTTGGTGAGCATGTGGGTGATGTCGAGCTTCATCTTCTTCAAGGTCTTAGTGAAAAGGATGTTAAGCCCGCTCCCACCATCGATGAGGACCTTGTTGAGCTTGGAGCCCGCGACCACCGGCTTCAGGACAAGTGGGAAGTGCCCTGGTTCGGAGAAGCTAGTCCATTGATCCACGTGGGAGAAGGTAATGGGTACCTCCGACCATCTGAGAGGGGTCGGAACCGCTGGTTCAATGCTCATGACTTCTCGACGGGTAGCCTTTTGGACCCGTCTGCTAGGTAGCCCGCCGAAGAGGACGTTCACCGTCTTGTCGGGTTCCTGGAAGTCGCCATTTCCTTCGTCGTTCTTCTTCTTGCCTTTATTGTCATGAGGGTTCTGTGGCTCCGGGGTATCCTTGAGTGTTCGCCTGAGTTGGTAGCACTGCTCGGTGGTGTGGTTGCCGTCCAGATGCCACGGGCACTTCTCCTTCAGCAAGTCTTTGAAGTCGTTGGAGGTCTTCTTTGAGTTCTCCTTCGCAGGGCGCTGGATAGCCGCGACAGTGTTGTCTGGCTTACGCTTGCGGTTGGGACCTGAGTAGTTGTTGTTGTTGCGACCGCCTTGGTTCCCGTTGTTGCTGCTGCTGCCGCCCGTGTTCTGTTTGCTCTTGCCACAGATGGCGTTGTACTTGGCGTTGGCTTTGTGTTCTTCATCAGCCCAGGAGGTGATCATGTCCTTGAGATGGGTGATGGAGGTGGGGCGGCGTCGACCGAAGTCTTCGAAGGTGCGACGGTGGTAGAGACCGTCTTGGAAGAGGTCGATGACCTCCTTGTCGGTGACGTCGACTACGGTGGCGCGCTTGTCGAATAAGAGCCGCATGTATTTGCGAAGGGTCTCGCCTTGTTCCTGCTTCACCATAGCCAGGTCCATGCGAGTACCCGAGCGGCCCATGGCGCCCACGAAATTGCTGGTGAATTGCTCCTTCAGCTGGTCCCACTTGTCGATCGAGTACTTTTCGAGTGACTCGAGCCATGTGAGCGGGGCTTGGTCCAGGCAGAAGGGGAAGTAGAGGCACTTGGTGTCGTTGTTGCCGCCAGCGTTCTCGATGGAGAGGGCATAGCACCTGAGCCACTGGATGGGGTCTTGCTTCGCGTCGTACTTGGTGATTCCCAGAGGTTTGAATTTGTCTGGGAGGAGCAAGTTGCGAAGCCGAGGAGAGAAGGCAGGGCAGCCATCGTTGTCGCCTACGGTGGCGCACTTCTTCCGACACAGTTCTTCAATCTTCTAGCGGGCATCAAAGCCGCCCTGTGAAGCTTTGGAGGCGTGTCTGTTCGCGTGGCCTCGGCCGCCGCGATCTCCTCCGCCACCGGTCCTTCTGTTAGCCCCATGGTTGGAGCTTCCGCCGTCGCTATCTCCGCCGCCGGAGTCGCGATGAGGGACGACCTCACAATCGCCGCCAGCAGCTGTGGCGCTCTTGCCACCTTGAGAGGGTCCGCCGGCCATTGCGCGGGTACGATTGGGATTGGCCGGCAGCTCAGCTCGAGTACGGTTACGACCGAGGTCCACGCTGCGACTTGTGGCTTCATTGTCGCGGTTCCTGGCGGGGGGTGGCTGAGTGACCCTGTCAACTCGCATGAAGTAGGCGTCTTCTGCAAGCTTGGCGATGACTTCTCCTGCACGCATCCCCTGAGCTTGGCGTGCGATCGCTGTGATCGACATGAGGCATTGCTCTGAGGTAGTGTGTACCCTACTCTCGACTTGGTCGAGAGCCTCTGCGAGGTTGCGGATGGGGAGGCTGTCTCGGAGATGTCGACGCTGTTCGTTCCGCTTTCTGTTGCGTTCACGTCGAGCGTCCCTGTTGGCGTCGGTCTCATCCGCGGGAGCATTGGCGGAGAGCTCATCTGTGGAGATGTCTTCGAGGTATCGGTCATCTGCCGTCCCTGAGGTTCCGGGCGTGTCGCCGGCAGCCATGAAGACTTGGCGGTCGGGGTTGCCAAGACTGGAGTCAGAGCTCGCCACCTCTGTTGGAGTGTACTCCTCAGCTCGAGAGAGTGGTGTTCCCTCCTGGAAGGGAAGCGAGTCGAGGTAGGTGACGTAGCGAGAGTCCCCGTCTGTCAAGTCTGCGGGCTTGCGGTCTGGCTAGTAGACGAATCTCCCGGCGGGTGTAGATGTTATAACCAGCCCGGAAGCCGGTCCTGACAAGGGTTGCTCTGTAGAGTTGTCCTCGGACTCGGGCTCCTCAGGGTCCGACCCAAAGTCGACCTCATACGCGGAGTCCGAGTAGAAGCCGAAGAGGGGGTTGGAGTCCGAGGCATAGCCGGGGGCGGTGTCAGAGTCCGAGTCGTACTCGGGTACGGGCTCCTTGCCGGCCCGGCGTGTAGTGGGAGCCTTCGTGTGGGCCTTGCTAACGTTGCGGGGGCTACGTGTGGAGTGCTCACGGCGTGTGGCTTCCACATGCGATGGCTGAGTAGCCAGCTCGCATACGATAGCCCACGGGGACGTCGAGTTCGAGTTGGAGGCGGATCCAAGCTCGAAGTCAGCGTGTTGGTTGAAGAGCGAAATTTCGCCGAATTTGCCGGCGAGTTCACCCGTGACTACTTCGGGAAGTGTCACGAGGCCAGTCTCCGGGTTGGGCGGCACGGTGAGGCGACGTTGGAAAGATCCGGTGCCGTCGGCGGTGCAGACCCAAGCTCCGAAGACGAAGGTGTCGCCACGGTTGAAGGCGATGGTTGGCTTGATGTAGACGGAAGCCGTCGAGTTCGCCATGTGATCTCCGGCGAGATCCCCTACCTGGCGCCCCAGCTGTCGGTGTTTTAGACCGGCAACCTACTAAGGGGAGTACCCGAAGTAGATGAATGTGGCCTCGCCGAGATCGGTAACTCGAAGGAAGAGACACGTGGCACACAATTTAGACAGGTTCGGGCCGCGAGGTGCGTAATACCCTACGTCCTGTATGCTGCGTGGCTTTGGATTGATTGGGTGAGATTACAAGATGATGCAATCTGATGCGTATGGGCGAGATGAGATATAGGGGGGGTCCCTGCCTCGCCTTATATAGTCCGGGAGGTAGGGTTACAAGTCGGTTCAGGGAGAGAGTAGTAGTCGAGTACGTCTAGGAGTCCTCCATACAGTGCGGGGCATGTACAACTTCCTATCCGAGTACTTCTCCTCCGTAGTCCTTGTGCTTCACGCCAGCAGGTGCCGTGCAGTTGAAGTCGAGTAGTCCCAGGGGCCCACCGAGTAGTCGGTCCTGGTACCCACCGAGGTAGTGGGCCCAGGGAGGTCCATACGACACCTCCTGGGCAACCTCTACCTCAAAGGAATCGACCTGAATCACTCACAATCAAGAGGAATCGAAGAAATCATCTCTCTACGGTAAGAACTCGAGGAACTCGAAAAACCACCAAATCGAGTCCGGTTCAAGGGGATTCTTGGGGCAAAGTCACCAACCAAAGAGGCACAAGGTCCTCATATGTGACACCCAGCAAGAATCTCACAAGAAATCGTCCTCAAAACTCTGCCACGAAAATCACAACAAAGAGCTCCGAAAATCACCAAAAAGGAGGACAAGAAAGGCAACATAAGAACTTGAGGAACCACAACGAATCATCTGTACATACCATGAAGGTTCATACAAGGTCTAGCTTGCCACCCGATCATCCATCCCTCTCTCTAGATCTCACATGAAGCTCTCAAGCTAGTCCTAGAAAACTATAGGAAAATAAGGACGAAAATGAGAAAACAAATGAGCTAGGGTTCCAAGAGTTGGCTGTCATCCATCCCCTCAAGAGTATATATGGAGGCACCCAAAAGACTAGACTACCCTTACTTAACAACTAGGGATACAAGCCCCTCAAGGGCGGATTTGGAAGTGTTCAGATTTTCTTCATCGGACGGATGCCTAGCGACCGCAACCTGCTTAGCCTCGACGCAAGCCTTGCAATCCCGATGCGTGTCCTCCGCTTCGAAGCTTCTTGGCGCCAGCGACCAGGGCTGTCAGTGAAAGTGCATATAGGCCCCTAAGTGGATTTTGGTGAATTGAATGACAAGGTGATTAAAGGACTAATGAACTTGTCTAAGATTGTGAGTAGGTTTTCTTTGTATATTCATGAGCAACCATCAAAGTATTTAAATATGGATGTATATTATGGCTCACATTGGCAAGGACAAGTATATGGTGCAAGATTTCATGAGTTTATTGAAAGAGAACAAGATGATGAGTGTACACACTATGGTTCTAAATTGGAAGCTTGCATATCCGTTGTTAATCAAGATCAAGCATTTGGAGCAGGGTTTTCAAATGAGAGGTTAATTGTGTATGAAGCAAAGTGGAACTCAAAGTGGATTGGATAAGTGATGAAGAGATCAACCGAGATGTCTAAGGTGAGGGACTAAGCAATCTTTGGGGCCGTAGTTAAGCCGCCATTAGTGTTTTGCTAAGGTGAAGTTCTAGCATCCGTGGGGCCTTCAAGTATCATATTCAAACCTTAATCGAGGGAAGCTTTGCGAATCATCAACTTGTTAAGATTGGCAATATGGAGTGACCATGGATCCAAGTGTGCATTCCTATGCTATATGGAAAAGATCCTAAGTCACTAGCTCAAGTATGGACGTGCTCAAGTCAAAGGCTATGTTGAAAGCCCTCAAGTGGATATTGTTCAAGTATGGCAAGAATTGAAGTTATTCAAGCTCAAGAGATCAACGAAGCTCTTTTATTCTTTCTTGAGTATAGGTATGCCGTACTATCAAGAGGGATGCAACTTAGCGAGTTGACCAAGTCAAAGTGCTCTTTAGTTGACCTAAGTGAGATCTAGCCTTAGAGTGTGCTAACAAACCCTCCTAACCTAACCTGGGTCATTTCATCTTGGTGATGAAGTGCTAGTTTCTTAGAAAGAGGTTTTGGGGGTATCTCGGGCCTGACCGGTCTGACCGGTCAGGGGCACCGGTCTGACCGGTGCCGCTAGCCCAACGGCTAGTTTTTCAAACACCGGTCTGACCGGTGCCACCCGGGGACTAACGGCTAGTTTTCTCTTTTGAGGGGTATAAATACCCCAAGCCTTCTTCAAGTGAGGGTTGCTGTTTCTAGTGAGTTTGCTGAGGTCCCAAGCCATTTCTAACTAGCTCTAAGCCTTAGTGGCTCTCCCCAACCCTCTCTTTGTGAGATTTGTGGATTCAAGCCATCATCTTTGTGTTGGGTTGAGAAAGTGAGCTTAAGAGCCACCAAGTGAGCAAACAAGAGCATTTCCATAGCTTGAGCACTTCAGTTTCGCGTCTACAAGCTTTGAAGCGTTTGTTACTCTTGGAGGTTTGCCTCCTAGACGGCTAGGTGTCGCCGTCTAGCTCCAAAGGTTGTGGTGAGCAGCGGGAAGTTTGTAAGGGCTGAGATCTTGCCTCTTCGTGGAAAAGATCACCTTAGTGGAAGGAGGAAAGTGGTTGAAAGAGACCCAACTTGTTGTGGGAATTGTCCCTTACAAGCTCTTCAATGGAGACGTAGCCATTCCTCAGTGGGTGGTGAACTTCGGGAAACAAATCCTTGCTTCTTCGTGTGGTTTGACTCTCTAAGTTGTTTTTCTAGCATATTACATTTGCTTCCGCTTCAATCTACTTGGGTGTGCTACTTGTGTGTGCAGGGCTCATTACTCTGCTTGTGATCATCTACAAAGGCCACACACTAAGTTCGGTTCGTGCTAGAAGTCAAGAGGTGCTTGAAGTTGTTTTTGCAGGTGTTCTGTGCTACACCGGTCTGACCGGTGAGGCGCACCGGTCTGACCGGTGTCACCTGTGAAGTCCAGTGCCTGACCGGTCTGACCGGTCACCACCACCGGTCTGACCGGTGGAGCACTGTCAGCTCAAGTGTTTGGGGAGAAAGAGTTTAAATTGGTCGTCTCGCCTATTCACCCCCTCTAGGCGACATCAAGGTCGTTTTAGTCAGACCGCCCCCTGGGCGGTTAGACCGACCTGGGTGGCCGCACCTCCTCGTCAAGTCTTCGGCCTCGGTTTTGTGGCTCAATCGAGTAACCCAGTGGTTTTCTGGTGAACCACTGCAAACCCTGCGAACTCGGTGTAGCCTCCGCCAATCACCACTCATGACTCGGCTCCCACGTAGTCCCGGCTCGACCTTGGTTTTGAGGCTCAACTAAGAAACGGTCCACGACTTCGTCTCACTGTTCTTGGCACCATGCGACCCGCACTTGACCCCGCTGGCCACCGGGTCCCTCGAACCAAGCCTACTTGTCGGTGCGAAATGTGGTCCCGACACTAACCAGTAGTAAGCGCCGTGGTCTATCCCTCAATGGTCGATGCTAAGCAACAAGTGACACAGAGTTTTATCCTGGTTCCGGTCGAGGGGGCCGTACGTCCAGCAGTGGCGTGCTCAAGGCACTATATTACTTAGCACCGGGGGTGCCTGTAGTGGGGCTGCTACAAGCAAGACGGAAGAGGAAGCCTGGCTTCCAAGTCCCTGGCGTGAGGCTGAAGATGTTGTGGGAGAATGAGAAGACAAGTGCGTGGAGTTGCTCGTCTCCTGTGGGGGTGTCTGTGTTCCTCCGTCGTCCCCTGCGGCAGGGGGGTTCGTCCCCCTTTTATAGATCAAGGGGGAGCGAATTACATGCACGCCGCGTTACCTAGCTACGTGAAGGGGCGTGGCGTGCTGTGCTGTAGAGTGGGCGGCCGTCCGGACGATCCTTGCAGCGATTCGGCCATCATGGCCTATCTTGTACCCGAACAGTGGCGGTTCGAGGGTAGGAGGGCAGCGGATGGCGGTGATGTCCTCTGATAGGCTCGAGGGAGCTGCTGACGTTGGCCCGTACGGAGTACAGGGATGGGTAAAATGGCGTCCCGTTCCTATACGCTTCACCGTACCGGAGTTGTTGCTACAGCGCCGGGCGTGCGCCTGCACGCACGGGGGCGGTTGCCATGCCGCAACAGTGGCAGGGATGGCGTTCCTCCCGCCTAGCGCCTCCACCTAACCCTATAGGGTCACAAGAAAGCAAATCGAGGGTGAAGCCGGCCCCCCTTCGAGGGCTCGGCACGTTAGCCGTACTGGGGCAGGCGCACGGCGTCACGGGACTGACACCGGCCGCGCTGCACAGTCCCTTCCCACAGTGATGGGGATGGGCTCCCTCCTGGGGAGTTGGCGAGGCGGCACCGGGGTGCGTGCCCTGGGCGCATGATGGCACTGTCCCGCCGGTGTCAGGGCGTTAAATGCCCAGTGTACGGGGGTAGGCGCACGCGAGCGGGGCGCCCTCGAGCGAAGCGGACCCCGGTTGAGGGCGAGGCGGACCCTCGAGCGAGGTGGAGTCTGCCCGAGGGGGAGCGGACCCTCGAGCGGGGCAGACCCCGCCTGAGGGGAGCGCACCCCCTCGAACGGGACGGAGCCCCCTCGAGGGAGGCGCGTACTCTCGAGCGAGGCGAAGCCTGCTCGAGGGGATTTTCAAGGGGGCCACCTTGGTGGGCCGTTGAAGTTCTTTGCAGTGTGGGCCGTATCCTGCACGGTTAGGCAAAGTGTATTTTGGTTTTGTTGCAGGTTTTAAGTGGGGATTTCCCGGTTATTAAAGGGGACCCCTAGGGCTGTCCCCTACAGTAGCCCCCGAGCATCTGTGGGTTTGCCATTGAGGCTCCCGCAGATGCTGGAACCTACTGATAGGACGTTCTTCCCTCCTTGTCTTGCGAACGCCTTCCGTGGGGCCGTGTCAGCGGACCCGCGGGTCTAGCCCCCGAAGCCCTGCAGGAGTGTGGATGCTCCTGCAAGGGTTAACCGCGAGAACTGATCAGAGGGCGTGGCACATGTTTCAACCGGCGTCGGCGATGTCTCAGCCGGCTTCGGTGGCGCGCGCGCTGCTGGCACTGTCTCCGGCGGGTGCGAGCCAAAGAGGTGTAGCCGTGCGTCAAGCCCCCGAGCCTAGGCCCGTTCGAGGTGATCGGGTAGAGCTTTACGACTTGTTTCTTAACGCGCCCTCGCCGTCCCTCTGCGGGACGGAGGGTGAGGTTTCCGCAACCCCCATCGAGCGGGTCGCGAATTGCGAATTCCTCTTTGAGTTGCTAGCGGGTGGTTCGAGTGGACGCCCATGCCCCGTTCGATAAGGGTAGGCTGCGTGGTCCAGAGACACGTCCATAGAAGCGCTTGCGTGGGTTTGCTAGGTGGGGCTCGGTCCGTTCGATGGGGACCGAGGGGCGCGGAAGCTCTCCCTCGGTGGGATCCCCGGCTGGCCGCCCTCGGCCGGCTCTCGAACACGACATGTGGGGCACCCTCGAGCCGACGGGCTCGAGGAGCGGCTCGAATGCGCGTGCCTTCTTCGTCCACGACTGCGTGATGCGGGGCGCACGTTCGAACCCGTCGAGGGTCAGGCTTCGAACCTCTGATCAGTAGGGCCGTGCGGGGCGGCGCCTGGGCTGCCCCGTCTTTTGCGTTTGCGGTCGTCGAGGGGTCTGGGCGAGCCAGCCCTCGAGGCGCTGGTTAGCAACACAGCGTGGCATGGGTGCTTGTGGTACCTGCCTTGTTTCAGGCGGGCCCCGGGGCGACCTTCTCACGCTTGTGCCCCTTTAGAGGGTTGATATTGTCTCGGGCCAGGGGCTCGCGCCGCTCGAGGGTTTTGCGAGGCAAGGGTGCCCGCGGGGCCCGCCTTGCTTCAGGCGGATCCCGTGGCAACCTTCTCACACTGATGTCCCTTAGAGGGTTGACACCTTCTAGAGCCAGGGGCTCGCGCCGCTCGAGGGTTTTGCGAGGCAAGGGTGCCCGCGGGGCCCGCCTTGCTTCAGGCGGATCACGTGGCAACCTTCTCACGCCGATGTCCCTTCGAGGGTTGACACCTTCTAGAGCCAGGGGCTCACGCCGCTCGAGAGTTTTGCGAGGCAAGGGTGCTCGCGGGGCCCGCCTTGCTTCAGGCGGATCCCGTAGCAACCTTCTCACGCCGATGTCCCTTCGAGGGTTAAATTTATCCCGAGCCAGGAGTCCGTGCCGCTCGAGGCTTCCCCTTGCTTTGCAAGGGACCGGGGCATTAAATGCTCCGCAGTAGAGGCTGCGGTTTTCGCGTCGCAGGCGCGCCTTTTTAGGCGTTGCGGCCGCGCGCGCGAGCGTAGTGGGCGGCGTGGGCAGGCGGACGTGACCGCCTGCCACGGCCCTGGCCAGTCTTCGCCGTGATGATGGCCCGTTTGTGGTGACGTGGCCGCCGCGGTCGTGGTGGGGTCCGCTAGCCAGCGAGAAGAGAAAGATTCCCTGCAGTTAACGTGCGCGGGACATCCGCTCCGGAGAGCTCGCCCGCGGCTTATATGTCTGAGGAGAAGGGGAAACAGCGGTTTTTTACCTTAGCGCTCCGCCATTTTAGCCCTCCGTGCTTCCTTCCCCGCTTTGCCTTTGCCTCCGAGCGGCTTCGCCATTAGAGCTCTTCCTCCTCTTCCTGTCCTTCGTTCTCCGCATCCTTAGCCCTTCCCCATGGCACCACCTCAACCTCTCACGATCCTTGAGCCGTACGCCTGGGAGCGGTCGACGGTGACCCCGCTGGCCCTTGGCGAGCTGGTCACCGCCGCCGGTTGGCGGCCAATGAGGATGGCCGCCCGGCGGAGTGGATAGTGCCGCCGGCGGGGGACCGTGCGCCCAACCCGCCGGAAGGCTACGTGGTTAGCTTCATCCGCTTCCACGAGCGGGGCTTCAACGCGCCGGCGAGCCGCTTCATGCGGGCGCTGTGCGACTACTACGGCGTGGAGCTGCACAACTTCGCGCCCAACGAGATCTCGCAGGCGGCCACGTTCGTGGGCGTCTGCGAGGGGTACCTGGGGATCCCCGTCAACTGGGAACTCTGGGTACACCTCTTCCTCACGGAGCTCTACACGCAGCCCACGACGGAGCTGAGGACCCGCCGCGCGGTGCACGCTGGCGGGATGTCGCTTGCCCTGCGGGGGCAGTTCAAGGACCACTACATCCCCTGCACCATGACGACGAACAACGCCGGCTGGGAGCGGGGATGGTTCTACCCGCGCAACGCCGAGCCTGGTCTTCCCCCCTACACCGGTCGGGTGTTCAAGGATAAGCCCAGTTCCTGGGGCTACGGGGTGTCCACGGCCCAGCACCGGAGGCGGCAGGACTCGGTCCTGGCCGCCCTGAGGAGCTTGTCGGAGCAGGGGCTGACCGCGATGGGTGTCCTCGCCTTCCTCCATCACCGGCGGGTCGTGCCTCTGATGGAGAGGCCACTCTGCATCTTTGAGATGACAGAGGAGGCGGACCCCGTCAAGCTGGCGAGGTCGCGGATGCTCCCGACACCCCTTGGGCGGCCGTATGCGCTCACCCGGGCGCGGAGCGCCGTCGACACCCGGATGCCGGCGCATCCGGACCGGACCCCGTGGGACCTCGAGATGCTCCCCACCGGCCCGCTGGTGAGCATGATTCTTGGCTTTGTTTTAGTTCCTGGTGTCGCCTCTGCCTCCTGACGCGTCTTCGTCGTTCCTGTATGCAGCTGGTGAGCTTCACCGCTGCGAAGTCCGTTCCGCCCACCCCAGACTCCCGCGCGCTTGGTTGGGCGGCGCAGCAGCGGGAACAGGAGCGGGCGGCGCGCGAGCGGGAGCGCGCGCGGCGGCACAACGAGCGCCGCGAGCGTCGAGCGCGAGTGCCGGCGGCGCGAGGAGCCGGGGCTCTCCTCCCAAGGGACGGAGAGGAGTACTCGTCCTCGGAAGAGGACGAAGAGGAAGAGGCGAGGGGGAGGGCCCCTCGATAGGTGGGAGCCGCGCCCCCGTCGCGGAGCCGGCGCGGCGGCAAGGGCGGCATCGCCTGGGGTGGGCGCAACGGCGCCCGCCGCCAGGCAATCTGTCGGTGCGAAATATGGTCCCAACACTAACCAGTAGATAACGCCTAGGTCTATCCCTCAATGGTCGATGCCAAGCAACAAATGACACAAGGTTTTATCCTGGTTCCGGCCGAGGGGGCCGTACGTCCAGCAGGGGCGTGCTCGTGGCACTATATTGCTCGGCACCGGGGGTGCTTGTAGTGGGGCAAGTACAAGCACGGCAGGAGAGAAAGCGTGGCTTCCAAGTCCCTAGTGGAGTGGCTGAAGATGTTGTGGGAGAATAAGAGAGTGAGTGCACGGTGTGTTGTGTTGAACTGAACTCGTTCGTCCCCCCCCCCCCCCCCCGCGGCTGGGGGCTCGCCTCCCCTTTTATAGGCCAAGGGGGCGGTGAGTTACATGCACGCCGCGCTATCCAGCTACGTGGGGGTGCACGTCGTGCTACGCCGTAGAGTGGGCGGCCGTCCGGTCGATCTTCGCCGCGGTCCGGCCATGATGGCCTATCCCGTACCCGAACAGTGGCGGTTCGAGGGTAGGAGGGCGGCAGATGGCGGTGGCGTCCTCTGATAGGCTTCGAGGGAGGTGCTGATGATGGCTGGTACGGGGCACGGGAGCAGGCGAACGGCGTTCCTTCCCAACGCGCTCCGCGGTAGCGGGGAGTGGTTGCTGCGCGCCCGGGGCGTGCGCCTGCGGTGCCGGGCGTGCGCCTACATGCGTGGGTACGGCGGCCGCACCGTTACGGTGGACCGGGATGGCCATCCACCGGCCTAGCGCCCCCCACCTAACTCCGTAGGGTCACGGGAAAGTGAAATCGAGGGTGCGCCGGCCCCCTTTCGAGGGGTCGGGCGCGTTAGCCGTACTTGTAGTGGGCGCTCGGTGTCACGGGACCGACACGGCCGTACCGCACGGTCCATCTCCACGATGGCGGGGATGGGCTCCTCCCGGGGAGTTGGTGCGGCGGCACCGGGTGCGAGCCCCGGCGCATGATGGCTCCGTCCCCGCGGCGTCGGGCGTTAAATGCCCGTGTACGGGACCGGCGCACGCGTGCGGGCGCCCGTGAGCGTGGCGGGCCCCGGCCGAGGGCGGAGCAGACCCTCGAGCGAGACGAGACCCGCTCGAGGGGGAGCGAGCCCTCGAGCGGGGCGGGACCGCTCGAGGGAAGAGTTGCCCCTCGAACGGGGTGGAGCCCGCTCGAGGAGGAGCGCGCCCTCGAGCGAGGCGGAGCCTGCTCGAGGGGTCTTCTAAGCGGGCCGTCTTGGTGGGCCGCCGGAGTCCCGCCGCGTAGGCCATGTCCTGCACGGTTAGTTACCTACATGGTTAGGCTTAGCGTGTTTCGATGCCGGGGTTTAAGTGAGGGTTTCCCCATCGTTTAAGGGGACCCCTAGGGCTGTCCCCGACACAATCGACAAAGAGGGCGGCGCGCGCCGCGGAGGCGTGCACGGCAAGTGCGCCTGTGCGCGCGTCAAGCGTGCTGCGCGCGCGGGCGAGCACGCCCGCGCGCGGGGCGAGCGTGCCCGCGCGCGCGCGGCGGCGTCATCGGGGGAGGCGCGGCGGCGGGCGCGCCCGCGCGTGGGGCGAGCGTGCTTGCGCGCGCGGCGCGTCGCCGGGGAGGCGCGGCGGCGGGCGCGCCCGCGCGCGGGGCGAGCGTGCTCCGCGCGCGGCGGCGTCGTCAGGAGGCGCGGCGGCGGGTGCGCCGGTCGCGCCGGCCTCATCCGCTGAGGCTTCGAGGAAAAGGAAGCGCGCCTTTTCCTCTTCGAGGTAAGGGGCTCGATCCTCTACTTGGTTTGATTTTTTGACGATCAGGCATTTTGACCCTCTGTTTGTGCCTGCGCAGGGTGGTGCCATCTGTGCCTCCCCTCGCACTGGCCAAGGTGCTGCGGGCAGACACATCCGTCCCCACCCGGCGGCGCACATCGAGGGCGTCGCGGGCGGGGGCGAGCACGGCGGCGGCGGGCGAGAGCTCGCAGGGCCCGGCGAGGCCCCGAGGCTTCGGCCGACGGATCGGCCCCGCCGCGGCGCGGCCGGAGGTCGCCGAGGAGCGGCCGGCGCCGACCATTGTGGGGACGCGAGCGCGCGCGGCCGGCCGTGGTGGAGGCGCGCCCGCGGAGGCTGTCGCTACGGAGGCGCGGTCCGTGGCGCCGGGGCGCAGAGGAGGCGGAGCGGGTGCAACCCGCGGCGGCGCCGTGGTCGTGGCGGCACGGCCGAAGGTGGTAGCCGCGGCGTCGCAACGGACGCCCGTGGCCGCGGAGGTGCAAGTGGAGGCGCCGGCGGGGGGCGGCGCAAGGGCCGGCGCCCGCCGGCGGGCCCGGGCGGGAGGTGGTGGAGGTCCCGGATGACGACTCCCCCGCCGCCGGGGTGGGATCGGTGGGCTAGCCTCCCCACACGCTCCCCGAGGCCCGGGGAGGGGCCCTCGTGAGGCGGCACAAGGGTCACATGGTGGCGGGGGACCGAGGACGTGGCGCCGAGGCCTCGTCCTCCCTCGCCGTCCATTCCGCCCGGGTGGAGGGGGTCGCTGGCGATCCCCCTGCGTTCGCCGACGCCCAGGGAGAGCAGGAGCTCTGGGGAGAGCTCCGGAGCCACGGCGCCATGCTCAACCACGCGCTGAACGAGGCGCTGAGGGTCCATGGCGGCCCCGCATGGCGCGTCTTCCAGGTAGGTCGTTGTTGTTTGTTCCTTCTTCTTCCCGTTTTTGTGCTCTGTTTTCTGTGTCGTGGCACTTACGGGTTTCGAGTTGTGGGTGACAGGAGCTCGAGCGCCACGCTCATGACAAGTACGACGCCTTCGACCGGGTGAACGCCGAGCTCCACCAGCTCCGGGAGCGATGCGGCGCTTTCGATGCGCTCGCTGATGCCCTCAGGACCCCGGACGGTTGGCTGGCGTACCGGGCCGTGGTCTTGCGCGACGAACTCCCCGAGAGCACGAGGCAGGACCCGGCGCGCCGCTCTAGCCTCGAGCGGGTCTGCACGGCTCTCATCGATCGTGATGAGGCGCTGTGGCGGGCGCGCTCGGACCTGGAGAAGATGCGGACGCTGGCCACTAATTGGGAGGCGGAGGTGGCCAACGTTCGCGGCGAGAACCGGGGGCTCTGCTCATCGCTCGAGGGGGCGCAGGCGCAGCAACGCCGGGCCGAGGAGCGGGCGCGCGCGGCCGGGAGCGGGGGCGGGCCAAGGAGGCCGACGATTTGAGGGCTGCCCTCGACGCCAAGGTCGCGGCGCTCGCCGTCGGCCGAGGAGCGGCTTCGGCGGAGAGCGCAACGCCCGCCAAGGGGCTGAGGGGCGGCTCCAGCAGGAGCAAGCCGCCCTCGTCGACGCCCGGTCGGCGCTGGAGCAGGAGCGCGTCGCGCGTGAGGTGGCGCAGAAGTCGCTGGAGGAGCGGAACACCGCGTTCTCCAAGGCCGAGGGCGAGCTCATCGTGCTCAACATTACGAATGCAAATAATGAGCTGGCCCTCCAGGAGCAAGGCGAGACCGTCAAACGCCTCGAGCTGACGGTCGAGGCCGTGCGCCGCGACTTCGAGACGGAGAGGAAGCAAGTCGAAGGTGAGCTGTTGCTTGACTCTCGTTTGGTTGGTTTTTCGCCTGGGAACTCGCACTCCCTTTTTCTGATTTCTTTCTTGTTTTGATGACTCTAGGGTTGCGCACCGCTCTGGGGCATGCAGCTGAGCGGGCTGAGGCGCTGCAGGCTTCCTATGACTCCTCCGAGCAGGAGCTGCGGGAGCTGCGTGGTGCGGCCCTCGAGACACCGCCAAGCGCGTGGAGGAGGGCGAGGCGCGGGCGGCGGCTCCGCGGCCGGCCGCCGCGCGCCCTTGGCGGCCACGTCACCGGGCGGATGCGGCGAGCCTTGCGTACGGGGCGTCCGGAAGGCCCTCGGAGTGGTACGATCCCACTACGAGGTCAACTTCGAGGCGCGGCGGAGGGCTACGTCGTCCCTGAAGGTGTCGAGGACGAGGTGGCGATGGAGCGTGTGGACGCGCTCGCCGCTGACGCCGCCGGGTCGCTTGCTGAAGCCTTCGAAGAATTCCTCTTCCTGGACGCTGTTGATGCTGCCGCTCCTCCTGCCTGAAGACAGCTGGGCAATTGGCCCATTTTTATGTGTATCAGTATTCTGGCCCCGTGGCCTTTTGTAAATGAACAAGTTGTTTTCCAACATAAATATTTGCTGAAATGAAGTCTTTTGTTTGCCACGCTTTTTGTTTCTCCTTCTTCCTGAGTAGATTCTAGTTAGGGGAGTTCGATTTTCGCAGGGGGCCTGCTGGGTTGGAGGCGAGAGAGAAGGGCTATATCCACGCGGCGTAGGCTATCTCTGGCTCGCGCGCTCCTTCCAATAGGCTGCCTGCACCCTGTTCGGATCATTGCTCGGGGTTGAAGTAGAAACAAACTTAGCGCGCGTGAGTTGTTTCGTTTTTGCGTGAAAAACGGGACCATTTTGGGGGGGTGCCCCCCCGTAGTAGCCCCCGAGGGTAACTTGGGTTTCAGGGGAAAGCCGAGTTGCCCTTTTTATTAGACTTGGAGCATTTACATAGTTGTCACCAACTGGGGCGTTGGTCATGTGTTTTTTACAATGAAAGATACTTGGAAATCCTAGCTAGGGGTAGAAGCGACGTAGCTGTTGGATGTTCCAAGCGTTGGTGAGCTCTTCACCGTCCTCGTTGGCCAGCTTGTATGTGCCGGGCTTGAGTACCTTCACCACGACGTAGGGTCCCTCCCATGGGGGCGATAACTTGTGGCGCCCTCGGTTGTCTTGGCGTAGCCTTAGGACTAAATCCCCCTCACTGAAGTCCCGTCGACGTATCTTGCGCGCTTGGTAGCGTCTTAGGGACTGTTGATACCTTGCGGAATGCATCAAGGCCACGTGGCGTGCCTCGTCGAGCTGATCCAGCGAGTCCTCGCGGGCTCGGTGGTTGGCATCCTCGTCATAGCCTCGAACCCTGGGCGCTCCGTATTCTAAGTCCGTGGGGAGGATGGCCTCCGCGCCATGGACTAGGAAAAACGGGGTGAACCCAGTGGCTCTGCTCGGGGTGGTCCTTAGGCTCCACACAACCGCTGGTAGCTCTTGGAGCCATTTTCGTCCAGATTTGTTGAGCTGGTCGAAAATTCTGGGCTTGAGGCCCTGTAGGATCATGCCGTTGGCACGCTCTACTTGGCCGTTGGTCTGTGGGTGTGCCACAGCCGCCCAATCCACGCGAATGTGGAATTTGTCGCAAAACTCCAAGAACTTCCTGCCCGTGAACTGGGACCCATTGTCGGTGATGATGGAGTTTGGCACTCCAAAGCGGTAGACGATGTCGGTGAAGAATGTTACCGCCTGCTCTGCCCTTAGATTCGTGATGGGGCGCACCTCGACCCACTTGGAGAACTTGTCGATTGCGACCAACAAGTGGGTGAAGCCCCCGGGCGCCTTCCGCAGGGGCCCGACGATGTCCAGCCCCCACACGGCGAATGGCCATGTCACGGGGATGGTTTGCAGGGCGTGGGCGGGTAGGTTGGACTTGCGGGCGTAGAACTGGCACCCTTCGCAGGTGCGTACGATTTCGCTGGCGTCCGCGACCGCGGTAGGCCAGTAAAAGCCTTGGCGGAACGCGTTGCCGACGAGGGTACGGGGCGCTGCGTGATGGCCGCAGATCCCGGCGTGGATGTCCCGCAGGAGTTCGCGCGCTTCAGGGATGGGCACGCACCGCTGCAGGATGCCAGAGGCGGCGCGCTTGTACAGCTCGCCGTCAACGAGGGCAAAAGACTTGGCCATCCTGGCAATGCGCCTGGCCGTGGCCGGTCCGCGGGGGAGTTCCCCTCGAGTCATCCGAGGCAATGTATTTGTCACGCCCGGTCCGTTTTGACGGGGAGGCGGCTCGATGTCCATTACGTCGGCCCGTAAGCGCCGTACCCCTCGAGGAGGGATAGCACGTATGCCTTGTTCGAGGGGTCCTCGTCCATGGGTTCCGCACCCGCTGGGCTCGAGGGTGCCCCCGAGGGTTCAGCGTGACTCGAGGGGTGGGGCTCGAAGACGACCGAGGGTTGCGCGACGTCGCGCGCGAAAACGTTCGGGGGAACGGTGATTCGCCCGGACGCAATCTTGGCCAGCTCATCCGCCTCCTCGATGTACCGGCGGGGCACATGGTTGAGCTCGATGCCGTAGAACTTGTCCTCGAGGGCTCGCATGGCTTTGCAGTAGGCCTCCATCTTGTCGTCGTGGCAGCTCGCGTTCTTCATGACTTGATCGATTACGAGCTGCGAGTCCCCCCGCACGTCGAGGCGCTTGACGCCTAACTCAATGGCGATTTTGAGGCCACAGAGGAGGGCCTCGTATTCGGCCATGTTGTTAGACGCGGGGAAGTGGAGGCGCACGACATAGCGCATGTGCTTCCCAAGGGGTGACACGAAGAGCAGGCCCGCGCCCGCCCCTGTTTTCATCACCGAGCCGTCGAAGAACAGAGTCCAGCACTCTGCCTGGATCTGCGGGGGCGGCAGCTGCGTATCCGTCCACTCAGCGACGAAATCCGCCAAGATTTGCGACTTGATGGCCTTGCGCGGGGCGTAGGCAAGCGTCTCGCCCATCAGCTCCACGGACCACTTGGCAATCCTGCCTGCGGCGTCGGGGTTGCGGATGATCTCCCCCAGCAGGAAAGAGGAGACCACCGTGACGGGGTGGGCCTCGAAGTAGTGGCGGAGCTTGCGCCGTGCAAGGACCACTGCGTACAACAACTTCTGGACCTGGGGGTAGCGCGTCTTGGTGTCTGACAGGACCTCGCTGACGTAATAGACGGGCCGCTGCACAGGTAAAGCGTGCCCTTCCTCCGTGCGCTCCACGACGAACACGGCGCTGACCACCTGGGTGGTTGCGGCCACGTAGAGCTGCAGAGGTTCGCCGTCTTGCGGCGGCGTGAGGATCGGGGCGTGTGCTAGGGACGCCTTCAGCTTGTCGAGCGCATCCTGGGCCTCGGCGGTCCAGGAGAAGCGCTCGTGCTTCTTGAGGAGGCGATAGAGGGGCAGGCCCTTTTCGCCGAGCCTCGAGATGAAGCGGCTCAAGGCGGCAAGGCACCCCAGCACCTTCTGCACCCCTTTGAGGTCCCGGATCGGACCCATTCGTTCGAGGGCCGCGACCTTTTCAGGGTTGGCCTCGATTCCCCGTTGGGAGACAATGTATCCCAGGAGCATGCCTCGCGGCACTCCAAAGACACATTTTTCGGGGTTTAACTTGACCCCATTGGCCCGTAGGCAGCCGAACGCAACGTCAAGGTCGCCAACCAGGTCGTCCGCCTTCCTGGTTTTTACGACGATGTCGTCCACGTACGCCTCGACCGTCCGCCCGATGTGATCTCCGAAAACGTGCTGCATGCAGCGCTGGTATGTCGCACCCGCGTTTCGGAGGCCAAACGGCATCGTGACATAGCAGAACGTCCCAAATGGTGTGATGAACGAAGTCGCGAGCTGGTCGGACTCCTTCATCTTTATTTGGTGGTACCCGGAGTAAGCGTCAAGGAAACAAAGCAATTCGCACCCAGCCGTTGAATCAACGATTTGATCAATAGTGGCAAAGGAAAAGGAACTTTAGGACATGCTTTATTGAGACTAGTGTAGTCTATACACATCCGCCACTTCCCATTCTTTTTCTTTACAAGCACGGGGTTTGCTAGCCACGTTGGGTGGAACACCTCCTTGATGAATCCGGCCTCGAGAAGCTTCCGCAGCTCCGCTCCGATTGCCCGTCGCCGCTCCTCGTCGAAGCGGCGAAGCCATTGCTGCACGGCGCGGGCGTTAGGCAGGATGTCAAGGGAGTGCTCGGCGACTTCCCTCGGGATGCCTGGCATATCCGAGGGGCTCCACGCGAAGATATCGGCGTTGGCGCGGAGGAAGTCGACGAGCACCACTTCCTATTTGGGGTCGAGGGTGGAGCTGACCCTCAACGCCTTGCCCTCGGGGGCAGAGGGATCGAGGGGGACCTCCTTGGTCTGCTCCGCGGCCTCGAAGGTGCCGGCGTGCCTGGCGGTGGAGCCGAGGTCGTCGTTGACCATCTTCTCCAAGGTGGTCACCAGCGCTTCATCCAGCGCCAGCGCCTCTGCGTGCTCCACGCACTCGACGTCGCAGTCGAACGCGTGCTCGATGGAAGAGCCGACGGTGATGACGCCGTTTGGTCCTGGCATCTTCATCTTCAAGTAGGTATAGTTGGGGACCGCCATGAATTTGGCGTAACAGGGTCGCCCAAGTATAGCGTGGTAGGCTCCTTTGAACCCTACCACCTCGAAGGTGAGGATCTCCTTGTGGTGCCAAACCAAACTGGTAGATCGATCTGCCCGAGGGGTTGAACCTGCTTGCCCGGCACGATGCCATGAAATGGCTTCGTGCTGGGCCGCAGCTGGTCCAGCCCGATCCCCATCAGGCGCAGCGTATGCACGTAGAGGATGTTGAGGCTGCTGCCCCCGTCCATCAAGACCTTCGAGAACCGTGCGTTCCCGATGATGGGGTCGACCACCAGCGGGTACTGGCCTGGGTTGGGGATGCGGTTCGGGTGGTCCTCCCGGCTGAAGGTAATGGCGTCCTCCGACCAATTGAGGAAGGAGGGAGGCGCCTTTTCTGCGGCGAGGACCTCGTGCCGCTCCTTCTTGCGCTGGCGCGTCGACATGTCGACGGTCGGCCCCCCAAAGATGAGGAACACATTTTCCACGGCGGGGAAGCCAGCGGCGTCACCATCTCCTCCGTCTTTCTTGGCCTCTGCCTCCTTCGCAGCGGCGCGACCATAGAATTTCTTGAGCATATCGCACTGCTCAAGGGTGTGGTTCACTGGGGTTTTGTGATAAGGACATGGCTTTTTTAGCATGTCATCAAACACCCCCGGGCCTCGAGGGGCCGGCCGAGGGCCCCGTCGAGCCGGGTCAACAGCGAGGGCCTCGGCATTACCGCCGTCGCGCCCCTGCTCGCGCGCCTCGCGGCGCGGCTTTTTTCCCTTCTTGCCCCGCTTGTCGTTGCGGTGGGGTTCTTTGGACTTGCTGCCCTCCGCGGGAGTGTCCTCCAAGCGCTTGCCCTTCTTGCCGTCGAAGATCGCTCCCACGGCCTCTTCTCCCTAGGCGAAGCTGGTGGCGATGTCGAACAGCTCGTTCGAGTCCGCGGGCGGGCTGCGCCCTAGCTCTCTCACGAGGTCCCGGCATGTGGTGCCCTCGAGGAAGTCGTGCACAATCTCAGACTGCGCCACGCTGGGCAGCTCCGTGCAGCGCTTGGAGAAGCGCCGTATGAAGTCCCGCAGCGATTCGCCGGGCTTCTGTGTGCAGGAGCGCAGGTCCCATGAATTTCCAGGGCGCACGTACGTGCCCTGGAAGTTGCCCACGAATGTGTGGACCAGATCATCCCAATTGTGGATTTGGCTGGCGGGCAAGTGCTCGAGCCACGTCCGGGCGGCATCGCCGAGATGCAGGGGCAAGTTGCGGATGATGACCTCGTCGCTGGTGGCCCCGCCTAGCTGGCAAGCCAAGCGGTAGTCGTTGAGCCACACGCGGGGGTCCGTCTCCCCGTTGTACTTGACGATGGTCGAGGGCTGGCGGAAGCGCTGGGGGAAGGCCGCCGTGCGGATCTCCCGGCTGAACACACGGGTGCCCGGGGGCTCCGGTGTCGGGGAGCGATCCTCGCCGCTGTCGTAACGTCCGCCCCGTCGAGGGTGGTAGCCCACCGCGCGCGGGCGTCCGCCTTGCTTGTGCGGCGGGCGTTGATGACGTTGCGAGCGTCACCGTCCAGCGCTCGCGCGTGTCAAGGAGCCGTTCCTTGGCCGCTGCGCGTCCCGAGTTGGCGGGACGCTCCGCCGCTTCCCCTGCGTGGACCGAGGGTTCACCCCGGTGCGGTCCCGTCGCCCCGCGCGTCCCCTTGTTGGCGGATGCGCGACGCCGAGCTCTCGGCCTGCTGGACGGCCGCTTGCTCGATGAGAGTCTGCACCTCGCGGTGCAGGTCTCGTGCCTCGGGGGTCGAGGGTGCCGGCATGGCTCGTAGCAGCGTCGCGGCGGCAACGAGCTTTTGACTTGCCCGTGGTGGCACGTCAGGGTTGCCGGCGTTGATGCGGTCGCGGGCACGGCCGCCCGCGCCTCCCGCACGCGTTCGCCGCGAGCGGAGGCCTCCCCAGCCATCAAGGCGCGGAGCAGTCGCACCGTTCGGTATTCCTCTGCCAGCTTGGCCTCGAGTTCACGTGCTTGGGCTAGCTGTGCGTCGGCGTCGGCCCCGGCAGGAGTGCTTGGCCCTGCGGCTAGGCGTGTGGCGACCCCGGGGGCAGGCGTGATCTCCCCGTCCCCGGCGCCCACTGCGCCGGCGACATTGGCCTGGTCGTTGGCGACGACCATGTAGCATTCCCGCGCGGGGTCGTAGCTCCCGGTGCTGGAGTCATCGGAGCACCCGAACCAGTAGTCCGTGGCGTCAAGGAAACGCCTGAACATGACTGGGTCCGGCACGCCGGAGAAGTCCCATTCTGCATAGCCGTGGCGGTTGGCGGGTGGCAATGCGTCGAGGGAGCCCAGAGACGACTCGTCAGCCACTGAGGTGCCGGGATCCCTGGCGACGAAGACGTGTCGGCCAGGCGAGACCCTGCGCATCGTGGTGTTGACGTTGTTGTTGTAGGCCGTCGTGGCTCCGCGCAGCCCAATGGGAAGGCGCAGTCCGGAGACCGCGCGCTGTCCCGCTGGGGCGGTGGCGGTCGTGGTGGCGGCGCGCGCGGGGAGAGGCGGCGCGCTCGGCCTGCCGTCGCTCGGACCGCGCCCGGCGCGAATGCAGCCCCGAGCGGCGGCGACGTCGTGGCGTCAACGGGCCCGCGGCGTCCGTGCACGCGGGCGTCCGCGCCGTGGCGGTGTGTGTAGCAGGGACCAGGGCGGACCCAGCCTGGCGCCGCGCGCGCAGCTCCTCACGGTTGGTGAGGCGCATGAGGTAGCCATTCCCCGTGGCCTGGAAGTTTAGGCCCCCAAACCGGATTTTGAACCCGGCTGGGAGGGGGTCCGAGCTGCCCATGTTGTAGCGTGTACCGCGGTACTCAGTGCGGATCACCATGGAGGGAGTTGACGGATTGACCTTAGGCGCTCAGATTGCCCCACGGTGGGCGCCAACTGTCGGTGCGGAATGTGGTCCCGACACTAACCAGTAGTAAGCGCCGTGGTCTATCCCTCAATGGTCGATGCTAAGCAACAAGTGACACAGAGTTTTATCCTGGTTCCGGCCGAGGGGGCCGTACGTCCAGCAGTGGCGTGCTCAAGGCACTATATTACTTAGCACCGGGGGTGCCTGTAGTGGGGCTGCTACAAGCAAGACGGGAGAGGAAGCCTGGCTTCCAAGTCCCTGGCGTGAGGCTGAAGATGTTGTGGGAGAATGAGAAGACAAGTGCGTGGAGCTGCTTGTCTCCTGTGGGGGTGTCTGTGTTCCTCCGTCGTCCCCTGCGGCAGGGGGGTTCGTCCCCCTTTTATAGATCAAGGGGGGAGCGAATTACATGCACGCCGCGCTACCTAGCTACGTGAAGGGGCGTGGCGTGCTGTGCTATAGAGTGGGCGGCCGTCCGGACGATCCTTGCAGCGATTCGGCCATCATGGCCTATCTTGTACCCGAACAGTGGCGGTTCGAGGGTAGGAGGGCAGCGGATGGCAGTGATGTCCTCTGATAGGCTCGAGGGAGCTGCTGACGTTGGCCCGTACGGAGTACAGGGATGGGTAAAATGGCGTCCCGTTCCTATACGCTTCACCGTACCGGAGTTGTTGCTACAGCGCTGGGCGTGCGCCTGCACGCACGGGGGCGGTTGCCATGCCGTAACAGTGGCAGGGATGGCGTTCCTCCCGCCTAGCGCCTCCACCTAACCCTGTAGGGTCACAAGAAAGCAAATCGAGGGTGAAGCCGGCCCCCTTCGAGGGCTCGACACGTTAGCCGTACTGGGGCAGGCGCACGGCGTCACGGGACTGACACCGGCCGCGCTGCACAGTCCCTTCCCACAGTGATGGGGATGGGCTCCCTCCTGGGGAGTTGGCGCGGCGGCACCGGGGCGCGTGCCCCGGGCGCATGATGGCACTGTCCCGCCGGTGTCAGGGCGTTAAATGTCCAGTGTACGAGGGCAGGCGCACGCGAGCGGGGCGCCCTCGAGCGAAGCGGACCCCGGTTGAGGGCGAAGCGGACCCTCGAGCGAGGCGGAGTCTGCCCGAGGGGGAGCGGACCCTCGAGCGGGGCAGACCCCGCCCGAGGGGAGCGCACCCCCTCGAACGGGACGGAGCCCCCTCGAGGGAGGCGCGTACTCTCGAGCGAGGCGAAGCCTGCTCGAGGGGATTTTCAAGGGGGCCACCTTGGTGGGCCGTTGAAGTCCTTTGCAGTGTGGGCCGTATCCTGCACGGTTAGGCAAAGTGTATTTTTGGTTTTGTTGCAGGTTTTAAGTGGGGATTTCCCGGTTATTAAAGGGGACCCCTAGGGCTGTCCCCGACACTACTTGTCTTCTCCACACCTAGAGGCCTCACCGGCAACGACCTTTTGTGCTTGCTCTTCACCTGCACCAACACCAGTCAAGCCGCAACCTGCACCTGCAATACTTAGCCAAGAGTCAGTCCACACAACGTTGTCAATCACTCATCACACCAGGAAGCGTCCATCCACTGGTCCTCGAACCACACATGGTCCTCAATGGGGTGACTCAAGATCAAATGAGGGCAAGGCTTTTTCCGTTCTCACTACATGGAAAAGCTTTGCGTTGGTTCCACACTTTATCAGCGGAGTCGAAGCAAGATTAGGAAGCGTTGAGAAGCTTTATGATGGAATTTTATTCGCCGACCAAGATTCTGAGTTTGTGCAACAAGATTGACACATTTGCTCAATTCCCAACGGAGACGATTGCGGTAGCTTTGGAGCGTTTCAATGAATACATGCAAGTCGAACTCCTTGAATGGTATATCAATTTCCTTATGAGGAGGATGGAGAAGATGGATATGGAGAGAGAAGCTCAAGACCTAAAGGCTGCCAAGGCAAGATCCACATGCGAGGAGTGAGGAGTACGACCATGTCCAAGGTAGACCCCGATTTAATGCAAGTTCGTCCATTCAAGATTTGGTTCCTCTTTGTACACAATTGAAGGACTTCATGGACGAGCAAGCTAAGATCAACAAGGACGCTGCGACTAAGTTCAAGGCTATGGAGAAAGTATTAGAGAATTTAGATGGAAAGGTGACGGAGGTCGGAAGCTCTATCCATGAAGTGTTCATCATGATGAATATGCTAGAGATGCAAGTGGGACAACTTGCCGGGCGCCCGATGGGTAGCAAAGGAAGATTGTCGGTACAATCCCAAGGTCGAAGACGGTGATGACTATGCAAACTCATTTGGGAGAGATGGAGGATCATACTAAGGAGACCACGAAGGTCACGACCGAAGGACCGGAGTTTGAGATGCTGAGCCACTACATGAAGGAAGTTGTTGCATCCGTCAAGACCAAAGGACGAAGCCAACCTGTGAAGACCAAAAATATGACTAAGCCGAAGAATAAGACCGTGCCGAAGATGGTGTGCAAGTGGGTAACCAAGACCACAACACCTGCAAAGAGTGTTGATCCGAAGTAATCAAGTGAAGAAGTCTAGCCATGGACTATAAACGAAGCGCTAGGTGGGAGACAACCCATTTCGTCGAGTCAAGAATAAGCTACAGGGAGGACAACCTGATTCAAGACTTTTCGAGTCTTTTCAAGTAAGTTAGTTTTGAAATTTTACTACTCAAGACATTAGACTTAGAGTGGTTGAACAATATTAGAGACATAATTCTTGGTTGGATATTTTATTTGGATCATAAACCCTTTACATGAACCATCCTATGTGTTATTTGCTTATTTTCGAGAAACCAAACCCAAATAAATTCAGAACCTATCTCAACCTTTCATCCTCTTTATGATGTTATGGTTGACTTGTTTTACATGCTAAAAACACACGAGTAGATCCACAACTTGTACCTAGATGTTATTTAAATTTCAGCACGTGGTAGGACTCGCGTGAACCTAGAAACTTGATTTTTGGTTGGTTTAAAAATCTATATCCTTGGTTTCTCTAAGATTAGAAATTTTTAAGCCTCACTTAATTTTATTTCATTCAAAATCTCTTTCATTTAGCCAAAATTTGAACCTAAAGCTATGCCCCCATGATCAAGCTGAGAAAAGCTTGCTCTCAACTAATGAAGGCAAACAATATCGGTGAAACCGACATAAAAGTAGTAGGAAAATATTTTTGACTTACATTTGTTTTTAATGCTTTAAAAACTTCTCTAAATTTATGCTTGAGATCATTTATAGCTCTAAGTTTATTTTTAATTTTCGAAATTAGAGGAATGCTTAGCCTTAATACATGCTTAAAGGGAGGCAATCTTGTTAAGCAAATCATGCATGCACCATGATGCATCACGGGTTGCTCTTCCAACAACTTTCATCAAAGCCACATGCAAAGGACAAGCATGGGAGGGCAACACGGCCTTGTTTTGCAGAAAAATCATGGAGGCATGTGAAGCAAAGGAGCATGGACATGACTCAAAGCAAAGACATCAAGTGGTAGGACCAGTAATGCAAGCAAAGGTGTGGATGAGAGATTTTGAGCGATGCAACCCATGGAGAACGCGGGCACAAAGGTCACAAAGTGAAGATGAGTGTGCTGGAAGAAACCAGACCCAGGGAGGGCACGAGGCGACCCAGGCCGGTCGGCCTAGGCCGGCTGGCCTCACCCTATTTAAGCACCCCCGGTGCTCCTCTTCGGCAGGTAAGCAACTCATCCAGCTCTCTGTTTGTGTGCTCGAATAGTCTAGAACCACCTTAGACTTAGCCTTCCACTCCAAGTTTGTTTCGTCCAACAAAATCCATCCTAATTCCACTCAAAGTCCATACCCCAGATAATATTTGTATGCGTTGTTACCAGTTAAAAACCCCAGATTTATATTTGTAAGGAGAGTGCAACAACCATGTGGAATAAAACTACAAGCCTTTTCACCAAGAAGAACGGATCATAGTCGTCCAAGCCATCATCGACAACTTCTTCGAGGAGGCACTCGGTTTCTGAGTCTCCTCGGAGTATGGAGGAGGACACGGCACCACCGAGGAGGAACAACACTCTTCTCTTCGGTGGCATGAGGGCCACACGAAGCTCGCCTACGAGGTTCACCGAACCTCAAGGATGTACGGAGGAGCCACCCGTCCGACCTCGTGGTTGACACGATCATCCGCTCCACCTCCATATGCTCCGCAGTATTCCAAGTATGGGTTTATCATCATGACGGAGGAGTAGGAGAATAAGCTCGCTTGCCTTGAGAAGAGGCTTGTAGCGAACGTCGACTTCGATGACCAAGCTCTCCACATATTGGGTTTTCATATGGATATTTACTACATGTTGGGACACCTAGGTTGGGTGCAATTCTCCAATGGAGTGTCGGTAAACACCCACAAGGAATTTGCCTTGGAAATTCTCATGACCATGGTGCCTATCCTTGATGAAGGAGTGCCGAGTCTCTCATTCTGTTTGGAGGGAGTTGAACAAGTGGTTCCCTATGAGTACATTAGGGAATTACTTGGTTTCAAAAGGGAGCCCCAGAACAAGTGGATGTGCATGGAGGCACATTGGAAGGTTTTTGGAGTATGATCGCGGGAGGAGCTCACCAACAAAGAAATAGTATCCAGACCCCACCATCCAAGTATTTCACTCATGAATGTACAAGAGGATTTTGGGGAGAATGAGAGAGACCAAGATAACCAACAACTTGACCTTAATTGCCACGCGACCAATCAACCCCACTCACCTTCTGATCAACCAGTGGTGTTGTGAAGCAACATCGGGTTCGGGAGATATTGGCTCGGGGTGTTATCTCTCCATGTTGGCTATCTCTTTGAGACCGAGAATTCCAAGAAACCCGGAGCATCTCTATCAGGCATACTCCCCGGGTCCCCATACGAGAAAGGATGAAGACAGACTCCTACTAGAATTCCCTTATAATCCTATTAGGACTCGTTCCGTGTAATCCTACTAGGACTCCTGCCTTGTAACCGACTAGGAACCCGCCCCCTGGACTATATAAAGGAGGGCCGGGTACCTAACCGGGCACCCTGAACAACCCAACACCAAGCGTAGGGCGCCATACTTGATTCCCCCAAACAGGACGTATGGCTCGCCACCTTGGCAGCCAGAACCTGTATAAATCTTGTGTCCTGTGTCCCTTGCGCATACCTTCGAGTTCTCGGTCTCCCGATCACGATCCTCCACAGCATAATCTACTACCTTGGGTACCCCTAGGTAGGTTTGCCGGTCTAAAACACCGACAGCTGGCGCGCCAGGTAGGGGTGATCGTCACCACCGGTCGAATTCGAAGGACCATCATCAGCAAGATCAACCTACTCGTCGCCGCAAACTACTTCTCATCCTGTACATGTGTCGAATTGAAGACAGATTCAATTTCACATGCCTACTTAGAATTGCAGTCATTAGATTCGAGTATGAAGTGGACAAGGGCTTAAGCAGTTCACACCCCACCGACGGAATTTTCTTTTCCGTTTCAGAATCAAAGTCGCATGATGAGTAGCCGAGTCTGCTGGCATCGGTTCGGCTTCAATTCACCTAGTCCTCCACGGACACCGGAGCAGAGTCGCTCGACGAAGCTGCTGGAGATAAGACAAGTTGAAGACCCTGTGCCCATCTTGGTTGTCGACCTGACAACTCTTTAATCAAAGCAGCAGCACTCCAGGAATTCAAGCCGCACCTGTTCACACAGATTGAAGTAGCTCTGGAGTCCGGTGTCTTTTGCCGTGCATCAAAAATCAAATTAATCCTGCTACACACAAAAAGCCACTAGCAACATCCGCCCCTGCATGTGTAGTTGGAAACTTCGTCAATATTGTAACAGATGCTACATGCACACGGAGATGCACACAAGGCCACCTCAAGATCTTTTGCTTCATGCACCCGGAAGGCGTACGCGAGTACAACTACATCAACTTTCGGCTGCATGAACACATCCACGGCTACACCGTCTCTCGGTCGCGGCGGTTCTACATCAACTACGCCGTGCGCCGCGACTACTCGTCTCCCAGCCGTAGCGGCTCTACATCAACTATGTCGTGCGTTGTGACTACTCGCACCCGGTTGCACCGGCTCTACTGCGCCTATGCCGTGCATTCGGACGCGCCGTCTCGACACTCGACTTCTTGTCAGTCGGTCGCACTAGCTCTCACGGTGTGCCCGGTCATTCCGTTGTGCGTTGTAACTACCTTGTCTCGCGGCCGCAATAGATATACTTCGTCTACGCCGCACGTCCGGGTGTCTCGGCACCTCGCGCGGCACATCGCGCAGCTCGTCACGCGGCTCGTCGCGCCGCTCGTCATCGACTACTTCACCTACGCCGCGCGTCT
The DNA here is from genome assembly GCA_947561735.1 of Cenchrus americanus. NCBI lineage: Eukaryota > Viridiplantae > Streptophyta > Magnoliopsida > Poales > Poaceae > Cenchrus > Cenchrus americanus. Next base: position 48,296,902 of record OX387244.1, on the reverse strand, counting down.
GGGTGCCTCGGCACGTCACGTGGCTCGTCACGTGGCTCGTAGTCGACTACTTCGCCTTGCACAGGCTCGTCATCGACTACTTCACCTATGCCGCGCGTCTGGGTGCCTAGGCACGTCGCGTGGCTCGTCGGTTGGCTCGTCGTCGACTACTTCGCCTCGCGCAGGCTCGTATGCCGCGTGTCCGGGTGCCTAGGCACATCGCACGGCTCGTCGTTGACTACTTCGCCTAGCGTAGGCTCGTACGCCGCGCGTCTGGGTGCCTCGACACGTCACGCGGCTCGTCGTCGACTATTTCGCCTACGCCGCGCGTCCGGGTGCCTCGGCACGTCGCGCGGCTCGTCTCGCTGCTCATCGTCGACTACTTCGCCTACGCCGCTCGTCCGGGTGCCTCGGCACGTCACACGACTTGTCATGCGGCTCGTCGTCGACTACTCCGTGCGCCGTGACTTCGTCTTGCGGCCACACTGGCTCTACTTCAGCCACATGGTGCATCGCGACTACTTGTCTCGCGGCAACACCGACTCTATTTGGAGTACGCCGCGCACTGTCGTGTCATCATCTTCCGGTCGCATTGCGTCGATCACTCATCTCGTCTAAACTAGTCGAGAATGACAGTCATGCCCCCAACAACTAGTCGGAATCAACTCTGACTAGTCAACTTCAGCAACAACGGTCGCGGCTCCATCGCCGACCGCCGCCACCACGACTTCATCAACAGTCTGGCCAGGCTGCAACAACTAAGTCATTTATTTAAATGATTATTATTTCCTTTTCTTGGCTTGTTCTCCTCATCATGTAGGACTACTTGCCGACTACTCATTTGTGTACTGTTGACGGTGAAAATCCGTCAACCTAGCCATGAGTTTACCTTCGGTGTTGGCATGACTTTTGTATCTTATTCATTGGTAGTAACCCCCGTGGTATAACAAGTTCACTTGTGCATGTTGGTTTTGGAGTTAAGTGTTTATGCAGGGTTTTAACGTTGAAAGCAAGACTTCCGGGATAAGTTCATTAAGCACCTCATGACAAGACCTTGAAGCCCGATACAAGTCAAGCAATGAAGTGAACATGACTCCAAGAGCCCAAGGACCAAGCCCGAGAAGATGATAAACTCCAAGGACCGAACCGTAAAAGTGCGCGAATCTTGCAAGACAAGGAGTTGAGTCCAATTCGGAGAGAAACCGACGTCAAGGGCCCACATGCAAAAGGGGAGAACATCTAGAAGACGCGGGAAGCAACACCGGGCAAAGCAGGCCACGAGATGGGCCGAATTGGGCCCAGGCCGACCGGCCTAGGCCGGCCGCCCCAGCCCTTTTCGGGGCCCAATCGGCCTCCCCTTTGACCTAATTGCTTCTCAGGCTATAAATAGCCCCCTGACCGAGAGCCACACATCATTGAAGTCGTAATCCGCCGCCGAGGAGCAGAGAAGCTTGAGGGACACCATCTCAGAGATGAGGGTCGTGCTAGTTGTCTAGGGTTTCCCTAGCCGACGTGGGAACCTTGCATGGAAGACCACGTCGGAGCTCCGGAGCGAGGATCAAGATCGAGGGAGGGCCCCGGTAGTGATCTTGTTCATGTAATCATTCATGGTGAAGTTTGTAAGTGAATTCGATTTCTAGCGATTAAGTGCCTTCTCGATGATTTTGTTTTCTTCTTGGTTTTGCTTCTTCTACGATCTAGTCTATAGCTAGATTACATAGGGTGCTCTTGTAGCCGCGGTGGCTAGAGGTGCATACCGGACCGGCCAAGTGATTTCAACTTGTTCTATCGAACTCGCCCTAGACTACCCGCATGAATAGGGATACGTTGTGACAGAACGGGGGTTCCGAAAGGCGGGCATTTTCGGAGTCGGATGGGAAGGCCACGATTTAAAGATGCTTTTAATGAGATTCGCTTTTCTATATTCATCTATCTTGTTTGGAGCTACAACATAAGCATGATCTAGATTCTCTAGATTGGTTATCTCTTGCTTTCTCTTGCTACCTCTTTAGTAGATTAGATTAGATTCGTTTTCTTAATGAGTTAGTAGATTAGATGCAATTTGATTCTTCAATAGATAGCTTTACCTTGCTTTACTAGATTGAATCCTTGCGTTGCACATTGTTCCACGGATTCGATACCTTGGGTTCACCACTCGAGGGAAGAAGGGTCCCTTGACTACGACGGGAGACTTGTCCGCTTGCAAGTCTAAACGAACTTTGATACAACTATTAACCGTCAACATGTACGCTTCTCGGTGGGTTTTCACGGGAGCTACATTCTGCTGACTACTCTTGGGGTATACCAATCAAGTCACCACGTACCTACTTCATCAACTCGGGGGCTATCCCAAGAAGGCAGCTTCTAAAGTTCGCTATGCGCGGCAATCTAAAGTCGACTCCGGTCGCAACTTCGCCTGCTTCGGTGGCATACTACGTGTGTACGCTTCGATGGAACCTAGCTGTAAGTGGCCCTCGGGTCCTGGCGACGATGGAACCTAGCTGCACGTGGTTTTCACGCTCTATACCATGGGTCCAAGTACCCTAGGTACTCACGCTCCGTACCTTGGGTCTGAAATCCATGGCCCAGGTACATAAGTCGACTCTGGTTGCACCTTCAAGTCCACTACGTTGGCAACCGTACCTTGGGTCTGAAATCCATGGCCCAGGTACACAAGTCGACTTCGGTCGCACCTTCAAGCCCGCTCTGGCGGCAATAGTACCTTGGGTCTGAAATCCATGGCTCAGGTACTTAAGCCCACTCCGATGGCACAAGTCAACGCTAACGATTGCACCCAAGCCCACTCCGGTGGCACAAGCCGACTTCGGTAGCAATCTTAAGCCCACTCTGGCAACAAAACTACTCGTTTTCTCTGATTTTTTCACTTTGGCTTTTCGAAAAGTGCTTTTTGTTTTTTGCATCTTAAGTCCACCCCGTGTGGCGCAAAGTCGACTACTGTAGTCGCATCTAAAGTCCGTTTCACACGGCAATCTAAAGTCGACTTCCAAAGTCGCATATCAAAGTCTGCTCTGGGCGGCAACTAAAGTCGACTTCGGTTTTCAACTCGCATCTCAAAGTCCACTCCGCGCGGCACAAAGTCAACGTCGGTTTTCAAGTCGCATTCTAAAGTCCACTTTGTCGGCACGACTACTTCTCAAGCTCCACGGCTCGATGCCAAACTACTACTCGGAATCTCTCTAGCTTGGGGGCTGCACTCAAATTACTACTCAAGGATAACTTCAGCATGCTTCGCTCGCTCTCAAGCTCGGGGGCTCCGCACCAATAACTACTCGACATGGCTCATACGACTCTCTTATCTCGAGGGTTACACACTGCAAGAGTACTCAGATGATGGCTTTCGCAAACACTGAAGACCCTTGGATTGATTACCTAATCATTTCAAGGCTCGGGGGCTGCTATGCTACACCCATCATTCAAAATTTCCAAGATAGAAGATTCAAAATCAAGATTGACCCTCAGCTAGAGTTCGTGACTCAACCTAAGGCTCGGGGGCTACTCCATATGGAGTGCAATTTTGCAATCGCACTTTCATATAATCTCGACTTCAAGGCAGATGAGCTGGACCACCTTCCAGCCTCGTGGCAGTTCAAGTACTATTGCAGACTTCTCCAAGCATTACTTGAGGACGCTTAAGAACTACTCGAAGAGGCTTCAAGACTACTCGAACTACTACTCTCGACTACAATGTGCTCGGGGGCTTGTCGGGCATACTCCCCGGGTACCCATACAAGGAAGGATGAAGACAGACTCCTACTAGAATTCCCTTGTAATCCTATTAGGACTTGTTCCGTGTAATCCTACTAGGACTCCTGCCTTGTAACCGACTAGGAAACCGCCCCCTGGACTATATAATGGAGGGCCGGGTACCTAGCCGGGCACCCTGAACAACCCAACACCAAGCGCAGGGCGCCATACTTGATTCCCCCAAACAGGACGTAGGGCTCGCCACCTTGGCGGCCCGAACCTGTATAAATCTTGTGTCCCATGTCCCTTGCGCATACCTTCGAGTTCTCGGTCTCCCGATCACGATCCTCCACCGCATAATCTACTACCTCGGGTACCCCCTAGGTAGGTTTGCCAGTCTAAAACACCGACAATCTCCTAGCCGGGACTTCCCTTGGATTTGAGTATATGAAGTAAAGTAAGTACATAAGTGGATATGAGAGAGAAGGATTCAAAATGGCCAAGGTGAATTTACCCCTTCCGGATGGAAGATTAAGACTTTTTTTGAAGGGAAAGAAGATTGGTTAGAGGAAGGACTTCTTGTGCCGCTGAAGAAAAATAAAACAGGAAGGATTATAGGAGAAGGTTCTTCTACGTCCCAAGAAGGAGGTGGGCAACAAAATTATGTGCCATCATTTGGAAGAATTTCGGCGTCGTCGGGTTACTAAGGTGGTGTACCAATGCAAGCATGGGGGAGTGGTGCAGCCATGCCCCCATCAAGTTTTGCGGTGCCCAACGTAGCATTTGCGGAGCCATATGCACATCTTCCTCAACCACAACATAGTGTGGCCATCATTGGAGGATACGCTGCGAGAAACATGCAAAATATCGCAGCCATCCAAACCAATGCAAACCAAATGGGTGAAGGAAATGCAAACACCGCTTAGGAGCTTGGACGCCTTCACTTAGCACCGCCGGGACAATTCACAGGAGGAGCAAGCGGTGCAATCCTATTATGAGCAAAGGTACAACAATCAAGATTATCAATATCAACCACCAGCGGAAGATTAGAGAGAGGAGCTTTAGTTATCTTTCCTTTTTCTTTAATTTTGAGCTTGTATGCGCCTATGTATGCGTAGTATTTTCAGTTTTTACTTTAATTTTCAGCATGTGTATTAGTTTTTATTTTCATCATGAATAAAGTCACCACCTAGTTTTTACCCTTGGTAAACTTACAAAGTTTATGCCATGATAATATATGATTATAATTGCCGCTTAGTTTATCTTTGTACTTGTTTTATGCATGATTAAGCTAATGCTCTCTTAAAATACAAATCTGAAATTATCTAAATGCTACCTTAATCTTTAGCGAAGGTTATGATAAAAATAAAGACCCATAGTGTTTTACGTGCTCTCAAGTTTTAGATGGATTAAAGATGATTTATTTTTGTTCTTAAAAGTAATGCTAACCTTGTCATAAATACCACTTGCATGCTGCTCTACCTATCCAGGGCCATATATATATTTGAGTGCAAAAACTTAGCATACAAGGTTTATTTTTGGGTGAGTTATTTCAGGCTTTGATTTCTCTGGCCCGAGACTAAGAAACTGGTCATTCTGTTTTTGCGTATGTATCTTATTGCTAGCCTTTTATTCGTGCATTGTGTATCCCCACATCGGAGATTTCACAAACCTCGCCGGATATCCACCCTTAAAACCAAAAACATCATCTTTTGTGTTTACCTCCTTGACCATAACCTATCATTGAGTATGGATCGTCAATTCAAGGAAGATCGCAAGATGGTGCCAAGATTGAAGATTTCAAGAATCTCTCCAAAGAAAAACTATTTCTAGTACCTACCTTATCTCTATCACCTCTTTGCCCGAAGACGAGCAAACGTCTAAGCATGGGGGAGGAGGTAGGTACAATGCAATTTTAGAGTTCAAGGGGAGCAAAGAAAAAAGAGAGAGAGAAATGAGTACAAAGAAAAAAATATGTATGAGAAAAGAAAAATATACATTTATATGAGTATGTATGATAAAATAAAGTGAACTCCCCGGTTCTCTAAAGTGCATTAGGAATTTCAAGGTTTGAAGATTAAAAGATCCAAACTCATCTTTCCAACCATGTGCAATCTGATAACGAGGACTTCCTTTGTGCCTCGGGATCACTCTTTGCCATTTGCACATGTCCATCTATCTCAAGTGTGTGTATTTTTCTCTCCCCCTCCTTGATATAACATTATTTTCCAATGACCTTTTTGATGAGTCTCGGTAAGACCATGAGAAGCTTGTCTTGTTTTGACAACATCTCATTTATAATATCTTGGTAGGACTATAACTTTCCCAAAGAGCTCCATATAAAGCCTACCACTTACATATATGTTATGAGAGGGAAAGGAGTAAAATAAATAGACTTGAGAGACAAGATAAGATGATAGTTCGTGAGCAAGAAATGCAAGGTGGTTTAAATTTTTGAACTTGGTTTGACTCTTTTTCATCTCATTCTTTATTTCAAAATTTCTGAGATCCATTTGAATTTTGGGAGCATGTTAATACTTGTGGGATGAGCTTAATTAATAATCTACCATCCGTAGGGATGAAGGCTAACACATTATGGAACTTTAAAAGAATTAAATTTTTGAGAGCATTATGTTTTCTCGTGTATGATCAAATGTAAGGTCTAAACAATGAAGGGCAACGATGATATCCATCGAAGGCTTACTCGAGGACGAGCAAGGTTTAAGCATGGGGGGGATGTTGATGGTGAAATTCTGTCAACCAAGCCATGAGTTTACCTTCGGTGTTGGCATGAATTTTATATCTTATCCATTGGAACTAACCCCCTCGGTATAACAAGTTTGTTTGTGCATGTCGATTTTGGAGTTTAGTGTTTATGCAGGATTTTAGTGTTGAAAGCAAGACTTCCGCGTTAAGTTCATTAAGCACCTCGTGACAAGACCTTGAAGCTGTCACACCCTGAAATTCCCAAATTTCAGGATGTGAACAGGAAGAAAATTTAAACAACGATTTCCCATAATTTTTTTTAAAATTTTCCCCAACATTTAATTCTTTACAAGGAATATATTGCACGAAAAAACAAAAAACATTATCTGTTTTCCGTAAATAAATAAATGGCTTGATGTCTCCTGCATACATGCTGGTGCATGGAGTTCGTTTGATGGAATTCAAGTTTGAATTTGAATTTCATTTGTTTGAATCCCTTTCCAAATAGGCAAAACCTTTTCCCTTTCCCTTCCTCCCTTCTGGCCCAGCTTCGCATGCAGCCCATTTAGAAAAAGTTCGCTATCACCCCTCTATCTCCTCCCCTCAGCTCGCTTGCGCCGCTCAGTCAGCCCAACTTGCTGTGGCCCAGCTCGGTTCAACCTCGCCTGTTTCTTGCCGCAGCTGGACCAGCAGAGGCCCAGTGCCAGCCCAACCTCGCCTCACCTCTCTTCGATCGCTGACGAGCGGGCCCCGCCCGTCATCACCTTCCTTGCGCCGCCGCACCGAGCCGGAGGCCGCACGGGTCCAAGCCGCATCCCGCGTCTGCACTGCTCCTTGACCTGGGCTCGCATGCCTAGGCGCGCCCCCTTGCCTACAAAGGCCACCGCCTCGCGCCGCACCGTTTTCCCCCGGAACCCTAGCACGCGCCCTGTGCTGCCGCCGCCGAACCCTAGCTTGGCCGCCGCCGTCGGTCTCCCGCTCCACCGCCTCTCCGCCGACGAGAAGCACCCCTGGAGCACTGCAAGGAAGTAAGGAACCCGCCGGTGTTGTTCGCATTCTTGCGCTCTTCACCGCCCGTTCGCACTCACCGAAGTAGCCGCCGCCGCGGCGTTCCACTCACCCGAGCCGCGCGCCGTATCCGACGCGTACCCGCCATCCTCGCCATCCTAGGCGAGTTCGCCGTGACCTCCGCTTCGCCTTGGTGCTACCTGCGCACGAAACTGAGCACTATAGCTCGAGTTCAGTCGCGCCGGCAAGGTCCGCGGCTGGGCGCGCGCCGCTCGCCGTCAACGCGCGCCGCTGCCGGCCGTTGCTTGCGCTGCCAGCCGTCCGATCTGGATCCCACGGCCCAAATCGCGTCTGACCCCGAGTCAACCTGAGGAATACCGGTCAACAGATCTGTTTAGTCACCGTTTTGCATAAAAGTCCTCCAGTTTTATAGTTTCACATATATACCCTTCCGCAGTTCAAAGATCCTCACGATCAGGCCCTTTCCTTTTATGTTTTAACCCTAGCCTTTATGGTTTTAGCGCCCGAGGTCCCTCCTTTAAAGTTTTGCACCACAACCCCAGAGTTTTTATATAAAATTATGTTTTAGCCTTTAGATTCTCGCAGTTTAGCCCCTGGAAGTTTAGTTTTCCTGCAGAAAAGCCCCTGTACCTTGTTTTGACCGTAGAATACACGTTTTAGATCCGTTTTTAGCATTCTTTATATCCACACAATCATCTCGATGAATAGAACAACATTTTGCCTCTATTTTGTTATGTTAGTACTGTTTGGTGATTGTTTCTTATTTTATTCCATTGTATGCTTGTGTGTGAATGATGTGGTGCGTAGAAGATAGTTCATACGTGGAATACGCCGAAGTTGAAGATTTCCAAGACCTTGAGCAGCAGCAAGCGTTGGTAGAAGGCAAGTCCTTACTGCATTCCCGTTGATCCTATTACAACATGCATTTCAATTACATCGTTGTTTATTATGTCTTTGCATTAAATTGAAGGGTCCTACTATTAAGGTTTGACTAGCTTTGTTTATCCGTGTGCCTTGATCAACCTGGGTTTATGTTTATGTTGGGTAGACCTTGCTTAGTTGCTCAACTTGGGATCATGGTGGTTTAAATGAACAACAATATTAATCTTGCTTTACTTAGGTTATACCTTCATTAAACAAGATTACCTGTGTTAATCGGAACATAGAGCGACCACCCAGGAAAACAGTACTACCACAAGACATATGGCTCTGTTTTTGCCAATTAATTAGAAACTTTAGTATTGTGGTACGCTTTACCCGAAAGGGGTTGGGGGCTGACGGTAGATGGTGTATAAACCTGCTCTGGCGGGGAGTCAGGCTTAGCTAAGACACGGTACCCGCTAGGGAGCTTTATGCACTGCACTGATCAGGTAACCTAGCGAGTAGCCCGTGCTAGGAAATCTTTGTAAAGGCCTCGTAGCGTCCCTATGCAATCACACCTCGGTAGTGTGGTATGATGCTTGGCCGGCGTCGCATGGTTGGGTTTAAAGTTCTTCGGGACTTTTACGCGACTTGTGGGTAAAGATGTACAACCTCTGCAGAGTGTAAAACTAGCTAGTTAGCCATGCCCACGGTCACGGGCGGCCTGGACCCTCACATGAGTAAACTATGGAAGATGGATTAAACTTGTTGCATTTACTTTTGTTTATGATGATGATGCTTATGTTAATCTCTGGGTTGGTATAAACTTACATTTTCTAGCAATTCAGCTTGCTTAATAAAATTTGACCAACTAAAATGCTGATCTGCTATGCGACCACAAGCTTCCACCATAAAGCCTTTGCATGTTGTTATTGAGTTTTCCCTTGTTGAGTACGATATGTGCTCATGCTTGTTGTTATTTATATTGCATCTACACAACCCGGTTGCTGCTCAGACGGACGCTTTGAAGACTTTCCTGGAGAGTTCGATGGTTTCTAGGCGAGCGTGCCACCAGTCAGCTGCCTGTGAAGATGTCCTTTTCCGCTGCTAGTACTCGCTTATGTTACGATTTTGAGACATTCGGTCTTCTAAAAATTGTTTAATGATCTCTATACGCTTTTGGCACTGTTTTTGGTATTCACTGAGTCGATGCATGTGTGTAACTTGATCCTGGTGCACATGTATTCTATGCATTTGGATTTGCCTTTAAATCCGGGTGTGACAAAGTGGTATCAGAGCTGTGTTGACTGTAGGACGCTAGCCTAGTTAGGAACAGGTCGAACTTAAGGATTATAATCATGTAGAAGTCATGCTTACTTCATGTTATGCTTTACTTCTATTTTTAATATACATATCCTTGCTTTTACCCACATCCTTGGTATTCTACTTGTTATCTATCTTATCTTGATCAATCTTTTCACTCTATGATTCCTTGTTCTTGCTTTAAGGAACCTTTAGCCTTCATTTTGTGCTCTCTAACCTTTTCCTATCTTTACCCTACCCGTGTTCAGAGTTGTCCTTAGTAATCTTATGACCCTATCAAGTTCAACCTGAAGATCTTCCTTAGTATCTAGGTTCTTTAGGCTTTATCCTTATGTAATCACTAGTCATGATCGACGTTTAGGTGTGCTAGCTTAGTGGTGTGTTTGAATGCTTGACCTTGTGTTAATGCTTGATTTGGATCTTTGATTGATTGCAATGTGTTGTGGGTTGATAACCACAATGACATTGGTTTAGTATAAGTTTGCTTAGTTGGGTTTAAACTCTGTCTCAACCATGCTTTTTATCTTGCACATTCCTAATCCTTTATTACATCTTTACTTATCTATCTTGGAAATCTATCTTGGAATCTCTTGTTGCAAATCTGTTCTCGTCAACCTTCGACACAGCAGTAGTGTTTTGATAATATCTCGAGCTACAGAGCTCCGATTGATGCAAAATCAGTTGGGTTAGTTCAACAATTTCATAAATAATTTTCTCTCAAAAGTTCAGCCCCATCCAATAAATATCCTGGGAGTTATGCAAGAAACATTGGAGCTATCAGAATATGTAAAACTCTGCTGACACAGTTGACTTCACTATTTTATATCTCGGGCTATAGAACTCCGTTTGAGGCAAATTCAGTTGCAGAAGTTCAGAAATTTCATGGGTGATTTTCTATCCAAAATTCAGAAATTTTTATTTCCTAGTCAGAGAGTTATGCCTGAAACTTTAGAGCTACTTGAATCTGTTAGCACTGCTGATATACCTGACTTGTTAATTTTATATCTGGAGTTAAAGAGCTCCGATCGAGGTGATTCCAGTTGGAATAGTTCCGTAATTTCATTACCTTATACTGGTCAAAATCTCATAATTTTTTGTTAGCCACATTGAGAGTTATACCTAAATGTCTGGAGTCGACACAATCTGTCTTAAACTGGAAGTCTGCACTGCTTTTATCTTGTGAGCTTTTCTGTTTGTGCAATCATCTAAGTCAATGTTCCTAACACTCAGGTGGTGAACACTAGGTCTGGGTCAGGTGTTGATTAGCCCCCAGTGACTCGTCCAGGGAGAGCCAGCAGTTCCGGTAGTGCACAACAACAAGGACAGACGGATCGAGCTATGCAACAGTTTTCCAGACTCGGACTCAGCTTCTCGAGAACTTGACCAACACTGTGGCCAACCTGCAAGCTCAAGTCAACAATACACCTCAGCAGCAACAGCAGCAAACACCCATGAACAAGCACAAGGAGTTCATGAACCATCGTCTGCCGGTGTTTACACATGCTGCTGATCCACTTGAAGCTGATGACTGGCTGAAGACCATAGGCAAGATGCTCACTACCGCTCAGTGTGATGACAGAGAGAAGGTCTTGTATGCTGCAGGACGACTTCAGGGTACAGCAGGAGCTTGGTGGGATGCCTATGTCGCTGTCTATGCTACACCAAACACTATCACTTGGCAGGTGTTCACCGACAGCTTCAGGAGCCATCACATTCCTGCAGGCCTGATGAAGTTGAAGAAGAAATTTCTTTCTCTCAAACAGGGATGAATGTCAGTGGCGGAATTCAGGGATAAGTTCATTGAGTTGTCTCATTATGCACCTGAGGATGTTGCTGATGATGGGAAGAAACAAGAGCTATTCATGGAGGGATTAGCTGGACCACTTCAGTACCAGCTTATGTCTCACACTTTTGCATCATTTCAGCAGCTGATGGACAAGGCTATTTGTTTGGAGTCAAAGCTCATAGAGTTGGGAGATATAAAGAGGAATGCCACTACCCCTTTGCAGTTTGGGAGCAGCACTCGCCCCCGTTTCATTCCACAGCAGAGGACAACACCCCATGTTGGAGGTTCAGGTGGTAACTCTGGGCAGAATCAGTTTCAACGTAACAATCAACCGTTCAAGCACCCTATTCAAGAGTTGTAATACTTCACTCCACAGACACCACACCCCAATGACCAGCAGACTAGTCAGAACACCCCAGCAGGAACCCTAGTAAGACCTAATGCGCCCAGCACTCCTGTTGGTAATACCTACTTTAAGTGTGGAGAGACTAGTCACTATGCCAACAATTGCCCCCAGAGGAGCGTGCAGAATACTCCAGTGCAAAGTCAGCAGATGAGGGATGGAAACAGGACCCCGCAAAGCTCCAAGGGACAGCAGAACTCCGCACGTGGTAGATTGAATCACGTAAATGCAAGGACCGTGTTTGGTATGTTCTGTATCAACATTGCCCTCACATTAGTTCTACCTTATCATTCTCAAAATCTTTCTTAGTTCTTCTGAATCTCGAGGACGAGATTCCTTTTAAGGGGGGTAGATTTGTCACACCCTGAAATTCCCAAATTTCAGGATGTGAATAAGAAGAAAATTTAAACAACGATTTCCCATAATTTTTTAAAATTTTCCCCAACATTTAATTCTTTACATGGAATATAGTGGAGGAAGAAAACAAAAACATTATTTGTTTTCCGTAAATAAATAAATGGCTTGATGTTTGCTGCATACATGCTGGTGCATGGAGTTCGTTTGATGGAATTCAAGTTTGAATTTGAATTTCATTTGATTGAATCCCTTTCCAAATAGGCAAAACCTTTTCCCTTTCCCTTCCTCCCTTCTGGCCCAGCTTCGCATGCAGCCCAGCTAGAAAAAGTTCATTGTCGCCCCTCAATCTCTTCCCCTCAGCCCGCTTGCGCCGCTCAGTCAGCCCAGCTTGCTGTGGCCCAGCTCGGTTCAACCTCGCCTGTTTTTTGCCGCAGCCGGCCCAGCAGCGGCCCAGCGCCGACCCAACCTCGCCTCACCTCTCTTCGGTCGCTGACGAGCAGGCCTCGCCCGTCATCACCTTCCTTGCGCCGCCGCACTGAGCCGGAGGCCGCACGGGTCCAAGTCGCACCCCGCGCCCACGCCGCTCCTCGACTTGAGCCCGCATGCCTAGGCACGCCCCCCTTGCCTATAAAGGCCATTGCCTCACTCCACACAGTTTTCCCCCTTGGAACCCTAGCCCGCGCCCTGCGCCGCCGCCGCCGAACCCTAGCTTGGCTGCCGCCGTCGGTCTCCCGCTCCGCCGCCTCTCCACCGACGAGAAGCACCCCTAGAGCACTGCAAGGAAGTAAGGAACCCGCCAATGTTGTTCGCGTTCTTGTGCTCTTCACCGCCCTTCGCGCTCGCCGGAGTAGCCGCCGCCGCAGTGTTCCGCTCACCCGAGCCGCGCGCTGTCTCCGTCGCGTACCCGCCGTCCTCGCCATCCTAGGAGAGTTCGCCGTGACCTCCACTTCGCCTTGGTGATACCCGCGCATGAAACTGAGCACCACAGCTCGAGTTCATTCGCGCCGGCGACGTCCGCCGCGGGCACCGCCGCTCGCCGTCGCCGCGCGCCGCTGCCGTCCGTTGCTTGCGCTGCCAGCCTTCTGATATGGATCCCACGACCCAAATCGCGTCTGACCCCAGGTCAACCTGAGGAATACCGGTCAACAAATCTGTGTAGTCACTGTTTTGCATAAAAGTCCTCCAGTTTTATAGTTTCACATATATACCCTTCCGCAGTTCAAAGATCCTCACGATCAGGCCCTTTCCTTTTATGTTTTAACCCTAGCCTTTATGGTTTTAGCGCCCCAGGTCCGTCCTTTAAAGTTTTGCACCACAGCCCCTGAGTTTTTATATAAAATTATGTTTTAGCCCTTAGATTCTCGCAGTTTAGCCCCTTGAAGTTTAGTTTTCCTGCAAAAAAGCCCCTGTACCTTGTTTTGACCGTAGAATACACATTTTAGCTCCGTTTTTAGCGTTTTTTATATCCACGTGATCGCCTCGACGAATAGAAAAACTTTTTGCCCCTGTTTTGTTATTTTAATACTGTTTGGTGGTTGTTTCTTATTTTATTCCATTGTATGCTTGTATGTGAATGATGTGGTGCGTAGAAGACGGTTCGTACCGCCGGAGTTGAAGATTTCCAAGACCTTGAGCAACAGCAAGCGATGGTAGAAGGCAAGTCCTTGCTGCATTCCCATTGATTACAACATGCATTTCAATTACACCATTATTTATTTTTGCTTTGCATTAAATTGAAGGGTCCTACTATTAAGGTTTGACTAGCTTTGTTTATCCGTGTGCCTTGATCATCTTGGGTTTATGTTTATGTTGGGTGGACCTTGCTTAGTTGCTCAACTTGGGATCATGGTGGTTTAAATGAACAACAATCTTAATCTTGCTTTACTTATGTTATACCTTCATTAAACAAGATCACCTGTGTTAATCGGAACATGGAGCGACCACCCAGGAAAACAGTACTACCACAAGACATATGGCTCTGTTTTGGCCAATTAATTAGAAACTTTAGTATTGTGGTATGCTTTACCCAAAAGGGGTTGGGGGCTGACGGTCGATGGTGTATAGAATTGGTCTGGCGGGGAGTTGGGCTTAGCTAAGACACCGTACCCGCTAGGGAGTTTTATGCGCTGCACTGATCAGGTAACCTAGCGAGCAGCCCATGCTAGGGAATCTTTGTAAAGGCCTCATATCGTCCCTATGCAATCACACCTCAGTAGTGTGGTATGACGCTTGGCCGGCGTCGCATGGTTGGCTTTAAAGTTCTTCGAGACTTTTACGTGACTTGTGGGTAAAGATGTACAACCTCTGCAGAGTGTAAAACTAACTAGTTAGCCGTGCCCACGGTCACAGGCGGCCTGTACCCTCACATGAGTAAACTATGGAAGATGGATTAAACTTGTTGCATTTACTTTTGTTTATGATGATGATGCTTATGTTAATCTCTGGGTTGGTATAAACTTACATTTGCTAGCAATTCAGCTTGCTTAATAAAATTTGACCAACTAAAATGCTGATCTGCTATGCAACCACAAGCTTCCACCATAAAGCCTTTGCATGTTGTTATAGAGTTTTCCCTTGTTGAGTACGACATGTGCTCATGCTTGTTGTTATTCATATTGCATCTACACAATCCGGTTGCTGCTCAGATGGATGCTTTGAAGACTTTCCTGGAGAGTTCGATGGTTTCTAGGCGAGCGTGCCACCAGTCAGCTGCCTGTGGAGACATCCTTTTCTGCTGCTAGTACTCGCTTATGTTACGATTTTGAGACATTCAGTCATGTAATAAATGTTTAATGCTCTCTATACGCTTTTGGCACTGTTTTTGGTATTCACTGAGTCGATGCATGTGTGTAACTTGATCCTGGCGCACATGTATTCTATACATTCGGATTTGCCTTTAAATCCGGGTGTGACAGAAGCCCGGTACAAGTCAAGCAATGAAGTGAACATGACTCCAAGAAGCCCAAGGACCAAACCTGAGAAGATGGAAAACTCTAAGGACCCAATCAGAAAAATGCCGAATCTTGAGGGACAAGGAGCTTTGTCTAAACCGAAGAGAAACTAACGTCAAGGGCCCTCATGCAGCTGGGGGAATACTGTAGATGACTCGGGAAGCAACACCGGGCAAAGGAGGTCGCGGGCTGGGCCGAAGTGGGCCCAGGCCGACCGGCCCAGCTCACTGAGGACCATGTGTGGTTCGAGGACCGGTGGATTGTCGCTTCCTTGGGTGATGAGTGATTGACAACGTTGTGTGGACTGATTCTTGGCTAAGTATTGCAGGTGCAGGTTGCGGCTTGATGTAACACCCCGTGTTTTTGCTCATTGTCATTTTGAGCTTATAACCCACTTGATCATATCTATAAATCACCTTGATGACCATAGGTCAACCTTGGTCAAAACCCTAGCTCAAAACCCCTCTTATTCCCTTAACCTCCTATGCCATTCTAGAACTTTGGCGCGTTCCCCAAAAATTTCCTTAAGCACTCCAAAACCACCCAAAGAGAAAAATGTGCAGAATGTTGGGGGACACAACTTTGCTGTTGAGTGGCATTTGAAATTTGGAAGACTTTATGGTGAAACAGGCCTTGGAAGCTGTTGTGCTCCTCTTCACGGGCGCCGAGAATTCAGCCATGTTGGCATGGCGTTCCTGCTTCACCCCTTGGACAAAACCCCTGCAAGCCTTTGTGAAAGTGGTAGAGGGATCCCTAATCTCCAACTTTGCTTCAGATACTAAGGTGCAGTTTAGTTTAGAAAACTGGAGAAAAACAAATTTGAAAATCAAATCAGGAAATACAATTGCACCGAGAGCGCCGGAACGCGTCCAGAGCGCGACGTCGTGCGCGGCCACGCCGGCCACCGCCGTACGCGTCGTACCCGCTTCGGGCGCGCATGCCGAGGCGTCGGTGTGACCGCCGGCCACCGCGCGGCGCGCGGTGAACACCCGTGCGTGCCGTCCGTGGCAAGTGGGGAGGGCCGGGTGGCGCGAACCGCCGGCCGGCGCACCGTCCGCGAGCGTGCCATTGGCCGCCGGAGCGGCGCACGTCGCCGGCCATGCCCTCGCCTCCCCTACACAGTCTAGCGGCTCGACACGTTCCTACCTACCCAACCGACCTTCCCGCGCGCATATAAGCCGGTCCCCGCCGTCCCTCGCGCGCATGCCTGCCTGCCCGATCCGCCACCGTCCGCCATTGCCGCCGCTCGGTGAGCATTCTGCTCCGTTCGTTTTCCTCGCAAACCAGTGAGCCTCAGCCCTTCCCTGCGCACCACAACACCTCCCCGAGCCATGTGTTGATCACGCTGAGCCACCCCTTCGCCGGAGCCCGAGCCTCCGCGGCCGCCGCCGGACCCCCGCCGTCGAGCTCGCTCCTCCGCCACTTCTCCAAGCTCCGTGACTTGCGTGGTACCTTCCTAGGGTTGCATGGAAGCTTCCTGGGCAGCACGTGGTTGAGCCCAGACCATCCCCTCACCGCCGTCAAGTTTCCCCGGCGCGCGCGCCGCCGCTCCGCCGCCGCCGCTCGCCGGAGTCCTCACCGGCCAATCCACCGCCGCCAATCCATAGTTGGTAGGCCCAATCGAAGATCCCCCTTGCTTGTTTCCATGCCCGAGCCCTACCTCGCCGCCGGCGAGCTCATCTCCGCCGTCGGACCCGAGGGGGGGGGGGTGAACCAAGGGTATATTTGTGAAGTTTTCAAAAGTTCTAAGGTCCCTGGCGTAAAAAGATTGTTCCCAGTTTTGTGTTTGAGTCCAGCACCTTGTAAAATTGATTAAAAATCGTAGAAAAATCCAAAAATAGAAAACCCAATTTTGCTGTGCTCAGTGTGACAAGAACTACAACTTTGTCCAGATATGTATATACTTTTGAGATTTGTTTTTGCTTGAAAAATAGGAATGTGAAATGCTTAGATTGGTGTTTATGCAAAATCCACCCAAGTGTTTGAGCTGGATTTTGGATATGTTGTGATCACTAGTGTGCCTAGCCTCTGTGCCAACATTTGCACAAAGTTACTGAAGGGATCTTCCTGAATAAATTATTTTGTGATATTGGCAAATCTGCTTAGATGATTTTTGTAGCTCCAAATATAATTATTTTTGAGCCCAACTTCTGGCTATAGTCTTGTTATGTTAAAAAGCAACATTGGTGAATTTACCATGATTTTATCTCTGTTAGAAATATTATTTCCTCATTTATGCTTGTTTTTAATCATACATACGTGTAGCATGTTTCATGAAGGCTATATGTTTGTTTGTTAGTTCTTTAAGCTTGTTTTGGACCAAAGTATATGTAGGTGAAAGATGGGGTTATTTTCTGTGTTATTTATTTTCATATGCATTATTCCTTTTATGCTAAATAGGAATGCTCCAATTTGGCATATTGAAATCCTTGGTGCTAAAACCCTTTGCTTGCCGTCCTTGTATACCTCCTGGTCAGTAGGATCAGTGAGGGGGGGTTAATGGATTAGTTTGTATGTTTGGTTATGCATGAGAAGCTCAAAACTAGAATAATCTGGAAAAGGGAAATAAGGAAAATCACTATATCTAGTGCATGCTTTAAGGATAAGTGTTAGGAAAAGTAACTTGGTGCTAGGAATATAATGGCCTTGCTATTTGTTGCTGAATTAATTAATTCTTTAATAGATGTGCACACAATCACCTTAAAAGGGTGAGCTAAATAGGCCTTGGTTTAATTCTTGTAAAAGGAGGAATGTGTAAATACTTTTGTTAAGGTGAATATGGCCAACCATACCCTCCTAGTGGCTGTTGCTACTGTTTGTGAATTAATTTAAATTAATTACACTCCTAACCCCTGCATGGCATTCCCCGTGTAGAAGTCCCCGACGGTAGCTATACGCTTGTGCCGGCTGACGAGGACGAGAGAGCTGGGGGAGACGTGCACTACGTGACCGTAGAGCAAGACCCGGGCCAAAGTCCGGAAGTTTGTGTGTCTGCTTGTGCTGATGAAGGCAAGCCCCGGTTTATTCATTAACCCATATGTTTCTTTAAACTTCTGAATTTTACTTCTTGTTATTGTATGTGCATTTACGTTCAGGAGTTGAAATGAAACCCTAGTTGCATGATCCATAAGTACCTATGATCTTTTACTAGCATGTTAGGTCGCTAGTTGGTATGCTTAAGGATCCGGTACAAGTCGAGTGATGTTCGTCACTCGCGAGAATAGGATCTTCTTTATGGAATCACCATATTGATTAAATGGATTGCTCATGTGGTAAGAGCATGGGATTTGAGCTCCGGTCCAGTGGCTTCGTGGGCTAAGTGTTTGAACGTACTAAACACTTGTCGGAAATGGGTACGGTAAGCCTAGTACCTAAATGAGGCGATACGGGGTTTTACTATCACTACTCTTAGGGTTGCGGCCCCGGGCTCGCCACCCGAGTGCATGCGTGAGGCTGGGTGACCTGAGTGGCGTAGCCCAGATAAACCTTGTACTTAAGACGGTGAGCTATTATCCCCAAACCGAAGAATGACGGGAACCGCCTGGTTGGTGAACTCTTAGTGAGGGCACCTCCCGTGTGTTTAGGTCCACCTTGCAAGGTTTTGAATCAATCGATTGTCGGCCTCTCACCGTCATCTGAGACTACTTACCCGACTGGCCATGATATCCCTTATGATGGAACTTTGTGAAGATTATTACTTTGATTAATTGTTTGTACAACTTTGGTTGCAATAGTTGCTTACCTAGTAATGATTACTTCTACTAGAACTTGAGCTAAAATGTGAAAGTAAGGATTCATAACTTAGTAGCTTTTTGGAAAACAAACACACAAGCCAAAAGCCTTGCATACTAGAGGTAAAGTCTTTTCTTTTAGACGGGTAAGTCTTGCTGAGTATTAGTATACTCAGCCTTGCTTTATAAATGTTGTTCCAGGTAATGCATCTGATGTGTGGCCCGGAGAACTTCCACCCGGCTGGGAGCTGGAATGGGTGGATGACAAAGAATGATTGCATCATGGACAGGCCTCCTATGATGTGATCGTATCGTTTAGTTATCTTCCGTTGTTGCAATAAACTCTGAACCATTTACTTTCATTTCAAAGAACTATGTTTGTAATAATGACCCCTGCGGGGATGTGATGGTTAAATTGTAAGGCACTCTGGACTCTTCTTCGTGGGAGTTTTAATGCATTCGTTCGATCCTCTCTGTGTTTCCAAGTGATTTACCGGGTGTAAACCCGGCAACACTCAACGGGATGCTTATTTATTATCGCTTAATGACCAAAAGGAGTGGTTTAGGCGATAGTACGAAATTATCTCGGGTGGGGTTGTCACAGCTGGTATCAGAGTGATTGAATGCACCGGAGTGATTAGTTTAATACTAATCACACGTTTTACAATAAAACTTGCCAAGATTGATTGGATTTCGAAAATCCATTGGATCGTTAAGGAATGATCCAGATCGAGAGGCCCTAGAGGGAATTTTTGGGTTCCTTAAGGTGGCATAAGAATCTATGGTTTATTTTGCTAACTTCCAGCACTTTACTTTATGCCAGACTTACTTTATTGCACAACCAAACTAGATGAGCCACGTGTTTCATACGTGCGCTGTTCCGCATCACGGGAATTGCGAGGGTTGATGGAGTGATCCCTTCCACGGATCCCATCTTCGCGTCTAGATATGAGTTGTGGTGTCGCCACGTGTTTCATATGTGTGCATTCCGCATGTCGATCATGCGAGGCAAGGATACACTCCATTCAAACGGAGGGTTTCCGAGGTTGGACACTGTCCATGCAGCGGCTTTACGCATGGATACTGATATGCACACGCCAGCATCATCGACTACATTGCCGACCTCTACACCAACACCTACAGGACCAATCACACGTAGCCGAGCTAAAAAGATACAACAAGAGGTGCACGCGCTACTTTGTGAACTTAAACTCAATTCTAATGATAACTTTATGCTACCTAAGTCTTGTATGTTGATACTTATCAGGTACATGGAAGAGAGTCATCAAGACGAAGACCACGAAGCTAGAATCGGCAAAGTTCTCGTCATTCAGCAAGGCCATTCGGCAATTTCCAGCATTCGGCAATCCATTCGGCAGTTTCCTGAAGCATAAGTTCGGGCATTAAACTGTACCAATATACGAAGTTTCACATAGCATGTTATACACCGTTGGAAAGATAATCGAGTTAGCATTCCAACGCATCTAGTCCCACGTCATTTGAAGATTCCTAGAAGAAGTTATGGTCAAAACATTGAAGACTACTCAGAAGCCAAACAGCCACGCGGGAAAAGCTCAGAAGACCATTTCGAGGAGCCCTTTTCACATTGGCGACCTATTCAGTTGGTTTTCGTGTTTCCACCCACCTAGGAGGGTTGTTCCTAGTATAAATACCCCTATGTACTACTGAAAACTTAGTTTTGATCAATATGAATTGGTAACCACATATGGTTTGTCGCAGCCACACTGCTGAGTGCCTTGCACACCCTTGTTCTTCCTTGTTCTACGAAGACTCGTGAAGAAGATCTCTCTGAGGTCCCCTAGTTCGAGCTCTACGGCTTCCAGTTCGGCTGCACCGTATTGTGTGGAATAGTCCCGGATTGTGGTTCTGCGGTCGTTCGGTGATCGAGTCGAAGTCCTCAAGGTTTCGGTGCCTCTCACCCCGTCGCTTGGTCGCATCCAACCTTGGCTGGTATAAAGCTACCCCGGATCGTGGTTCTGTGGTCGTTCGGAGATCGAGTCGAAGCTTCTTCGGTGCCTCTCTCCCCGTCACTTGGTCGCATCCAACCTTGGTCAGGTATAAAGCCTTTATCCGCTGATTTTCAGCAAGTTATCTTGTTACAAAACCTACTGCTGTGAAGATCGGGCCATCCCTTGTGCTAATCCTAGATTAGTACTCATCATCTGGTATCAGAGCTATCGTTGTCACGGTAGGTTTTTTGTTATCATCCACCCTCCCACCCTTATCTGTTACTTTATTTGTTCATGTCCTACAGTCCACTAAAAAGCCAAACAAAAAAAATCCTCTAGCCTTTTTGTGGTACTGTTGCTTTGTGTGTTGCGTTCATCGTGTTGCTAATCACCATCCTCTTTCTTCCACCGTGTTTATTTTTCTTCCGCACCCCTCATATGTTAGCTTGTGTTTGCTGTTAAAAAAATCAGAAAAAAAAAGTGTGAAAGAAAGAGTAAAAGAAAGAGACAACAAAAAAAAGAGAAGTTGAAAGGGGCTGTGTTGCGGATTGTGTAATTAAAAGTTTGATATCAGTAACCTCAAGTTGGTGGTGTTTGGGACAGCAACGTTTACAATTTTGTGAGCGAGTTACACACTTGGTTTCAGTACCATAAGCCTTCCTTGAAAAGCCACCTATAGCTCCACAAAAAGCCGTAAACTGGACCTCTCGTTCCGTAACCTTTCGACCGCTTCATCACACCTGGGATTTGCCGCACTAGCACACTCACAGTCTTTGAGAATGGGTAAGAACTAGGGTAAGCAAGAGGTGAGGTTGTGTGATTCCACAAAATTTTCCTATTCCACTTTCTCTTGCAATATCCTAACATGGCAGGATCTGATTCGAGTGTTCGTGGTGGCCATCGCGGAGAACATGAAGCCCCTATCCAGCGAGCTGAGTTGCACCGTCTACAAAACTCGCTCTTGGATGCCAGGAGAGGATGTTCAATGAACGTCTTCTGTTGGGGATCGAAGAGAACGACGACATCAACATGAAGATTCTAGTGATGAAAATTTTAGTTTCATGCATGGTTCTCATGTCCATTTCCGAGGTGGTCGTGATGACCGTTGTGGTGGTGGTAGGCGTGCTGATCAGGTTCAGCCTCGACGTGTTCCTGCTGCTCCACAAGTTGAGTGTGGTGTGAAAAACTCCATTAATGGTGCCTCCACACGTGCTCTTCAGCAAAGAGGAAGTGCTCCCATGCATGGCCTTGTCACCCATGTGAGCTTCAATGATCATGACACACAAGGTGATTTCTGCAGCTCTTATGATCCCTATGACAGAAGAAATTCAGATTTCATACCTTGGGTTGATTTGAGTATACCCAATTTTTTTGGAAGAGAAGACCCCAAAGCTTATCTTGTTTGAGAGGAAAAGTGTGACTATATTTTTGGTGTACATCGTGTCTTGGATACACAGCGAGTACACTTAGCTGCAATGGAATTCTATGGTTATGCTCTGACATGGTGGAAGGATGTGCAAGAAAATCAACTTGTGTTGGGCAGGGATCACATCAATACATGGGCTGAAATGAAGCAAGTTATGCGAAGGCGATTTGTTCCCTCAGATTATCATCATAAGCAGCAACAAAGATCTCTGGAAATTGATAATACATCTGTCTGGAACTCACCTACTGCAGCATCAAGATATTCTGCAAAACAAGGTACATTTCAGCTTGTTGGTACAAGAGAATGTGCATCTTTGAAGGAGAAAAGACATTCTGGACAACGACAAAAGATGCATGATGCAAAAGTGCTGAAGCAAAATGACAATAAGGTTGATTGTGGACTTTACAAATCAAGAAATCGTCCATCTAAATTTGCACATATGCAACATATCCCACATGTGGAGATTGCGGCTGATGGATATGATGGCAATGTTGTCCCTTTTTTCTTGGAAGATGATCTAATACCAAACCCATGTGAGAAAGAGAGCCACAAAGCCAAATTGAGTGTGAGCGTTCAAAAGAAAAAGTGGAATGATTCCACCGTATGTGAGAAAGAAAGCCACAAAGCCAAATTGAATGTGAGGGTTAAAAAGAAAACATTGAGCAATTCCACCATATCTCAGGAGAGCCACATAATTATGTGTGGGGAAAATACACAAACATTGAGTGAAATAGAGAATAGGCCATGTGAGGAAATATTTATTTCTAACATGACAATCTCTTCTAGTTTATTTTCTCATGAGATACAGGTTGCTGAAGAAAATGATGTGGTAATGATATCCTAATGCTCCCACATCATGAGGATAGTTACACGTGCCCTGAACCACTACTTTATTTAGCCACACCAGCTGAGATGGATAATGGAGGTAACAATTCAGAGATGCCTAACATGGTACAAACACAATCTTTAGAATTCACAGGTATCACAAATGGACCAGGTATGAATTTTAATGACAAACACAGTGCTCAATTTGATGATATATGAGCTACAATTTTAGTCGACCATTCTAAAAAAATTGTTGCTGAATTGATTGAACCACATGCTGATACAAATGTTGAAATTGATCTTGATGCTACCATTTGTACTTTGATTGATCCATGCAATACTTTATATACCAATAAATGTCACTCTGTTCAGTTGATTACTAGTGCTGAATTATTTGAAAAAGGATCTCCTGCGAACTGCTTGTTTTATACTAAGTTTGATATGCTTATTCACGTCAACAAAATGCTAGAGAATATTTCTATGGTAACATCTTCTAGCTCCTTGAATAATGCTCATAGCTGCAAGTTTACATTTATTCTCATTGGCGAACATGTTATAAATAATTTTTATGTTCATTCCATTTGCATAACTACTGACATGATTGATTGGTGTCATCATTCTTGTGATATGTATTTTTTCGATGATATGATGAACCAATTGCTTAGTGCTTGTTATTTAGAACCCTCAATATCTTCCCCATGTTCATATATTCCATTAGAAGAAACAAGTGCTATGCAAAAATGTGCAATCTGTGCACTTGAGAAACATTTATCCACATCCATGAGCATTACATTTGAAGGGTCTATATCTCAACCTATGAATGACTTATGCAACAAAAACTGCTGGAGTGTTCTTGGTATTTTATCACCATGTGCAGAACAATATCATCTTGGAATGGTGAAATTGGAAATGCTAAATAAATTGTGTTGTGTCACAGAAATTTTTGTTCTCCCATTCCATAACCTATTTGTAGGTAAACAAATGTCAATGATGCTTTTTCATCGTGGTAAGATGAAATTTGTTGCTATAATGTTTCAAGTTAACGAGTCTTTTGCAGTACAACCGAAAGTCGAGGTCGACTTTTTTCCAAGGAAGGGGGGATGACGCGCACATCCTTATGATAGTGAAATATATCCAACCTGCATGCTGTTTTGAAAATAGTGTGATGGAAAACAATAAAAATGACAAAACGGATGACATATTCATTTATCATGCATATATATTTTTCCTTTTGTACATTCTTTATTCAGGTTTTAAAAAGTTTGGGATAACTTTTCTTCAAGACAAGGAAAATGATGCGGACCACATATGTACATTAGGAATCATCATTGTCAAACGAATATGCAAGGTGAAAGCTATATTAAACTTCAATCCTTCTTATTTTCATATGGCAAAGCTACTACTTGGATTGTATGATTACAGATCAAAACATCTTGGAATATTGGAGGAAATACATGCCATAGTACCTACAAAGCTTGATTGTTATCATTTCAACCATGAAAGGGTTATCGAGAGTCCTTCTACCATCTTTGAAGATGGCGACCAATCTCCATTCTTTGAACAAGAAGAGTCGGGGACGACTCGTTTTCAAGAGGGGGACGATGATGTGCACATGTCAAGCCTCCTTTATGCAATAGAGTCGAGGACGACTTCTTGTCAAGAGGGGGAGGATGATATGCACACGCCAGCGTCATCGACCACTCCAACCACTTTGCCGACCTCATCGACTACATTGCCGACCTCTACACCAACACCTACAGGAACAATCACACGTAGCCGACCTAAAAAGATACAACAAGAGGTTCACGCGCTACTTTGTGAACTTAAACTCAATTCTAATGATAACTTTATGCTACCTAAGTCTTGTATGTTGATACTTATCAGGTACATGGAAGAGAGTCATCAAGACGAAGACCACGAAGCTAGAATCGGCAAAGTTCTCGTCATTCAGCAAGGCCATTCGGCAATTTCCAGCATTCGGCAATCCATTCGGCAGTTTCCTGAAGCATAAGTTCGGGCATTAAACTGTACCAATCTACGAAGTTTCACATAGCATGCTATACACCGTTGGAAAGATAATCGAGTTAGCTTTCCAACGCATCTAGTCCCACGTCATTTGAAGATTCCTAGAAGAAGTTATGGTCAAAACATTGAAGACTACTCATAAGCCAAACAGCCACGCGGGAAAAGCTCAGAAGACCATTTCGAGGAGCCCTTTTCACATTGGCGACCTATTCAGTTGGTTTTCGTGTTTCCACCCACCTAGGAGGGTTGTTCCTAGTATAAATACCCCTATGTACTACTGAAAACTTAGTTTTGATCAATATGAATTGGTAACCACATATGGTTTGTCGCAGCCACGCTGCTGAGTGCCTTGCACACCCTTGTTCTTCCTTGTTCTACGAAGACTCGTGAAGAAGATCTCTCTGAGGTCCCCTAGTTCGTGCTCTACGGCTTCCAGTTCGGCTGCACCGTATTATGTGGAATAGTCCCGGATTGTGGTTCTGCGGTCGTTCGGTGATCGAGTCGAAGTCCTCAAGGTTTCGGTGCCTCTCACCCCGTCGCTTGGTCGCATCCAACCTTGGCTGGTATAAAGCTACCCCGGATCGTGGTTTTGTGGTCGTTCAGAGATCGAGTCGAAGCTTCTTCGGTGCCTCTCTCCCCGTCACTTGGTCGCATCCAACCTTGGTCAGGTATAAATCCTTTATCCGCTGATTTTCAGCAAGTTATCTTGTTACAAAACCTAGTGCCGTGAAGATCGGGCCATCCCTTGTGCTAATCCTAGATTAGTACTCATCATCCTCGATTATCTTTCCAACGGTGTATAGCATGCTATGTGAAACTTCGTAGATTGGTACAGTTTAATGCCCGAACTTATGCTTCAGGAAACTGCCGAATGGATTGCCGAATGGATTGCCGAATGCTGGAAATTGCCGAATGGCCTTGCTGAATGACGAGAACTTTGCCGATTCTAGCTTCGTGGTCTTCGTCTTGATGACTCTCTTCCATGCACCTAATAAGTATCAACATACAAGACTTAGGTAGCATAAAGTTATCATTAGAATTGAGTTTAAGTTCACAAAGTAGCGCATGCACCTCTTGTTGTATCTTTTTAGCTCGGCTACGTGTGATTGGTCCTGTAGGTGTTGGTGTAGAGGTCGGCAATGTAGTCGATGAGGTCGGCAAAGTGGTTCGAGTGGTCGATGACGCTGGCGTGTGCATATCATCCTCCCCCTCTTGACAAGAAGTCGTCCTCGACTCTATTGCATAACGGAGGCTTGACATGTGCACATCAGATACCGTTTCTATAAGTGAACGGTAATGTTTGTGGACGCTTTCGTGACGTGCTGGCACGAAAGGTTCGTTTTCTGCAGGTACCCTAACCACGCTCGTAAATCGTTAAGTGCGAATCGAGTAGCTCCGACTAGTTATTATAAGGAGAGCCGATTATAAGCTTGCCACCGGCACTAACTACGTCTTTTCGATCCATTTGTGTGAGGTCGTTCTAGGCGTGTGCATGCATAATTAAAATCTGGATAACCCTAAAATTGGTTCCCAAGTGCTAGAATCATTTTTCCAGGGTGATTTGCTTGGTCTGAATAAGGTTTTCCGCTCTTTTGCGTTTAGGAAAATGTTGGCAGATTCTGTCTCTGTCGTTTCTCAATTTTTGTAGCCAAATCTGTAAGGAATCTGAATAGGCATCCTTTAGGAAAGTTGTGTCTTGTGAAGTTAAGCATCCACTGTGAATTTTTCAGGATTTTAGCAATTTTCTGTAGAGAGTTATGCTCAGTTTAGTGAGTCCCTGTTCTGCTGTTTTTCAGAGCAGTACCCCTCTGCAAACGAGATTTTTTGAGTATGTTCCCATCTAATCTATAACCACTTTTGAATACCAAAATTGTGCAAAATCACATCAATAAGTTGCTGTGAGAAATTGGGAATTTTTGGAGCTCTGGTTTTTATGTTATGAATTTTTGTTCATACCTACCAGATTTTTACCCTGATGCTCGTTGATGTCGATTGAGATCTGACGTGTAGTTCCTAAATTTTTGTACAGATGGCGCAGACACCGATCTACGAGATCGACGCGGACGGTACGATCCGTACCGATGCCCTGCACTGGGAGGGTTTTCCCCGTATCTTGTGGGAGACTCTCAGTGAGGTGGGCTACGTTACGCTGCCGCTGTACGAGGTGGTCTCTTTTTGGGACCAGGGTGTTCCCTACGCCCGCACTACCCCTACGGTGCTTCCTCACCCCGAGCACCCGGAGTGGGCAGACTTGAGCATGGTGTTCTTTGCTCACCACGGTGTTGAGTCGGTCGAGTCCGCGGCCATGCGGATTCTTCACACTTTTTGTGAGCAGCACCCGGACGAGGTGATGCTTACGACGCTGGGTTTGTTCCCGGCCATGGACCCACTCGACCCGGCTTGGCGTGAGCGTCTTTCGCTCACCGACGTGTTACTCACGGCAGACCCTCCAGCGGTTGTTGTGCGTCAGCTTCTGAGGTTCTTGGAGGCGGTGTACAACATGCAGGTGTTCCGTCTCTCCACGCAGGGTATGCTCTCCGTTGTGTTGATGGACTCCACATCGATGAGGGATATCCTTACCCTTGACCTTCAGTACGAGCGCCAGACAGTTGCTCACCTCCAGCAAGAGATCGTTACGCTTCAAGACGAGCGTATTCAGTGGCACCAGGAGCGTGTCGAGCTCACGGAGCAGTTGTTTGCCCGCGAGCACGCGCTTGAGATGACTCAGGTGCAGCTCGCTCACACTGAGGCTCAGCATTTTGCCTTGGTGCAGAACGTGATGCAGATGCAGAACCAGGTAGCAGAGATGGAGATCGAGGTAGAGGTGTGGCAGGCGATGGCTCAGCAGGGTCAGCTGCCACCGGTCGCCCCACCGGCCGCACCTGCCGCTCCAGACGAGATACGGGGAGATTCAGGCTTGAGCGAGGGCAGTACTGGTGGTCCACCACCTGACTCTCCGGACACTAGTACTGGTTCCGCTGCAGGTTACTAGTAGTTTAGCAGGTGTCTTTAAAGGATGATCATGTACTCTTAGTTTAGCCTCCTCAGCTAGCTTTTGTAAGGGTAGAGGCTGCTCAGAGAGTATATTGGATGACCTTTTGTTGTACATAGGTGTGTAAGCGGTTCCAAAACTGCGCGTCATGTAATGCGTAGATGGACATCTCGGTGTAGTCATGTTTAATGAATGATTTAGGGTTGTTGTGATCAAAATCTTGTTTGTGTTGAATGCCAATCTTGTGTGATGTGTTGTGGAGATCATGCTCACCGAAACTCACCACCATCGCATAAGCGTATCGAGAACTATGGCGAAAATAGTGCAGTTCGGCCTACGGCAAAAACAGCTAGACAGAACCCCGGTATCGGAATTTTTCGGGCATGTTAACGTTGGATTTAGACTTCGGGTTGAATACCAATGTTGAAGCTCAGGAAATTTTACACTTGCTGACCAAAAATGGGGATTTTTTCTATTGCGGGCAGAGAGTTATGAATTTTCTAGTAACTCTGTTGTGCTGTCCGGTTTTCCACCAAATTGATGCTATGAGTTTCATTCTGCATATTCTTCTTGTGGATAACGTGAACAAGCTTGTGAATATGGGACTAATGGAAATCTCATGGATTTCAGATGGTGGGATAAACTCGTGCTTCCCCTAATGGCTTTGGTGCAAGCGGGAGTGACGCTCCGCCTCCTCCTCCCAACATGACCATACAGGAGCAGTTTATGGTCAGCCAAACCGAGGTGATGAGGCAGCTCTTGCAGACGCAGCAGCAGCTTGCTCAGCAGCTGCAGAATAACCCTCGTGGGGAAAACGTCGACGGCCAGCCTCGAGTCACAAAATATGAGCATTTCTATGCCATGAAGCCCCTGACTTTTGAAGAGGCCAAGGAGCCACTGGCTGTCGATGCGTGGATCAAGGCTATTGAAGCCAAGTTCTCTGTGTTCACCTTCCCCTGCTCCGAGGAGCGAAAGGCCAACTTTGCTGCTCTCCAGCTTCGTGGTGCAGCCTTGATATGGTGGGAGAACTTCAGGACCATGATTCCTGCCGGGCACCGGATCACATGGGCTGAATTCAAGCAGGCCTTCAAGGAACATCACATTCCTAAGGGTCTCATGGATAGGAAGATGAAGGAGTTGCTTGCTTTAAAGCAAGGAGCTGACATGGTGTATGAGTATGCAAAGAAATTTAATGCCTTGTGTCAGTACGGCGAGCACCATGTGGACAATGATGCCAAGAAGATAGAGCGTTTTCGTGATGGGCTACACGGGGATCTTTATGAAAGGCTTAACCTTTATGAGCCTAACAGCTATCAGGACCTTGTGAACAAGGCCATTTCTCAAGAGGACGCCATGTCCAAAGCCCAGAGGGATAGAAAGAGGCAGGCCGGATTCACCACCACCGGTGGGTTGGGCAAGAAATTCCGTTTCATCAAGAAAGGTACTCAGGGTCCTCCCCAGTCATCTTCAACTGGACACTGGAGGGTGGCCCCGTCTCAAAACAAGCCATCTGGGAACTTTCAGTTCCGTAAGGCACAGCAGCAACCATTCAAGCCTAATGCACCCCCAGCTAACAACAACAACAGTGCTATCAAGGATCGTCGCTGCTATAATTGTGGGCAACACGGACACTATGCTAATGAGTGCCCCAAGCCCAGGCAGAACAAGCAGAGTGAAAGCTCAGGCTTCCGTCAGGGGAATCAAGTCAAGAAGCCCGTGGTGCAAGTCAAGCAGGGTAAACTCAGCTTCACCACCCCGGGCCGACGTTCCGGAAGGGCGCAACGATCTTCGACGGGTACTTTCTCTATCCGTGATCACCCCATTACAATATTGTTTGATTCTGGAGCAACGCATAGTTTCATCAGTGAAAGCCTAGTGAGCTAGTTAGGCTTACATTCTTGTCATACCA
The DNA here is from genome assembly GCA_947561735.1 of Cenchrus americanus. Lineage (NCBI taxonomy): Eukaryota > Viridiplantae > Streptophyta > Magnoliopsida > Poales > Poaceae > Cenchrus > Cenchrus americanus. The sequence goes on along the minus strand of OX387244.1, from coordinate 48,266,924 downwards.
AGGACTCTTTCGTCGTAGCCACGGCGGGAGGAAGAATCCTCTCCAACACTATAACCAAAGTCGTTCCCTTGCAGCTCGGTAGTAAAACTTTCTTAACTAACTTAATTCATTTGGGATTAGGAGTTCTAGATGTGATTCTAGGAATGAATTGGTTGACCCAACATCAAGTTGTTTTGGACATTGCCACTAGGATGGTAGAAATCCATTCCATTACGAGTGGTCATACTATCTTGTACCTACCCCAGGTAGAAAGCACCCATCCTTGTTCCTATGCTGCCGTAGCTACCCAACTAGAAGATATTCCAGTGGTGTGCGAGTATCTCGATGTCTTTCCAGACGACCTGCCTGGTATGCCACCAGACAGAGACGTCGAATTTGTCATAGAACTTCAACCCGGTACCGCACCAATATCTAAAAGACCCTACCGAATGCCACCCAAGGAATTGGCAGAGTTGAAGGTTCAGTTGCAAGAACTGCTTGATAAGGGATATATCCGCCCAAGTTCTTCTCCTTGGGGAAGTCCCACTCTGTTTGTGAAAAATAAAGATGGTAGTTTGCGAATGTGTGTTGACTATCGTCCACTCAATGCGGTGACAATTAAGAATAAATACCCGTTGCCCCGCATTGATGTTCTCTTTGATCAATTGGCTGGTGCCAAGGTCTTTTCCAAGATTGATCTTCGATCGGGCTATCATCAAATCAAAATTTGAGCGAGTGACGTACCAAAGACAGCCTTCTCCACCAGATACGGTCTCTATGAATTCCTAGTGATGTCTTTTGGTCTCACCAATGCACCTGCCTATTTCATGTACCTCATGAACTCAGTTCTCATGAACGAACTGGAAAAGTTCGTAGTGGTCTTCATCGACGATATTCTCATTTATTCCAAGAGCGAAGCCGAGCATGTGAAGCATCTTCGTATTGTTTTGCAGCGATTGAGAGATCACAAACTATATGCCAAATTCTCCAAATGTGAATTTTGGTTGGATAGTGTGAAGTTTTTGGGTCATACTATTTCCAAAGATGGTATCTCCGTGGATCCTAGTAAAGTGCTGGAGGTCATGGATTGGAAGCCACCCAAATCAGTACACCAAATCCGTAGCTTTTTGGGTCTAGCAGGCTATTATCGTCGGTTTATTCCGGATTTCTCCAGAATAGCCAAACCCATGACTGAACTTCTGAAGAAGGGTGTCAAGTTCGTGTGGAGCGAGGAATGTGACCAAGATTTTCACACCTTGAGGAAACACTTAACCTCAGCTCCTGTATTGACTCAACCGTATATGACCAAACCATTTGAGGTGTTTTGTGACACTTCGGGCACTGGTCTTGGTTGCGTGCTTATGCAAGAAAACCCAGTCATTGCCTATGCCTCGCGAGCACTTCGACCTCAGAAGAAGAATTATCCGACTCATGATCTTGAGTTAGTAGTAGTTGTGCATGCCTTGAAGCTTTGGCGGCACTACCTGATGGGTAATCACTGCAATATCTACACCGACCACAAGAGTCTCAAGTACATTTTCACTCAATCTGACTTGAATATGAGGCAACGAAGATGGTTGGAATTAATCAAGGATTACGATTTGGAAGTCCATTATCATCCCGACAAGGCTAACGTGGTTGCGGATGCGCTTAGCCGCAAGCATTGCAACTATGTGACGTTAGAGCCGAAGAACGAAACCTTGTGTGAAGAATTGAGGAAGCTTAGCTTGGAATTGGTCAAACATGGCAAGCTTCATGCTGTTTCGATCGAATCCCCTCTCCATGAGACAATTTCTATAGCTCAACTCAGTGATGAAGAGATTCACAAAATCAACCAAAAATTAGAAGAGGGAGACCCTAAGTATGAATGCTTCCGAAAGGATGACAAGGGAGTTGTTTGGTTCGGACACAGGTTAGTGATACCACAGAATCAAGAGTTAAAGAAGGAGATTTTAGATGAGGCTCATCTCTCTAAATTCACCATTCACCCCGGAAGTACCAAGATGTACCGAGATCTTAGGGAAAATTTTTGGTGGTCAAAAATGAAGAGCGAAATAGCCGAGTATGTGTCCAGTTGTGACACGTGCCAAAGAATCAAGGCTAGTCATCTAAAGACCGCGGGTCAAATGCAACCATTAACCATCCCTGCGTGGAAGTGGGACGATATCAGTATGGATTTCATTGTCGGTTTACCTCTCACGCCTCGGAAACATGATTCCATTTGGGTCATAGTGGACCGACTCACCAAGACCGCTCACTTTATCCCCGTTCACACCACTTATTCAGCTGAGCGATACGCGAAAATCTATATTGATCTCATAGTGCCACTACACGGTGTTCCCAAGACTATCTTGTCCGATCGTGGCACTCAGTTCGTCGCTCGTTTCTGGGCACAAGTGCACGAATCTTTGGGAACCAAGTTAATCCATAGCTCTAGCTATCATCCCCAGACCGATGGTCAGACGGAAAGAGTAAACCAAATAGTAGAAGATATGTTGAGGGCTTGTGTCATTCATTTCGACAAATCATGGGACAAATGCCTTGCTCTAGCAGAGTTTGCTTACAACAATAGCTATCAGGCTAGTCTGAAGATGGCCCCGTTTGAAGCCTTGTATGGAAGAAGGTGTCGTACCCTTTTGAATTGGTCACAAGCGGGTGAACGAACCTTGTTTGGCCCTAAGCTAGTGCAAGAAGCCGAAGAAAAAGTGAGTGTTATTAGAGAGAATCTGAGGGCAGCTCAGATGAGGCAAAAGAGCTACCATGATAATGCTAGAGCTCCCCGAGAGTTCGAAGTTGGTGATTATGTATACCTAAAGGTGTCGGTGCGGAATATGGTCCCGACACTAACCAGTAGTAAGCGCCGCCGTCTATCCCTCAATGGTCGATGCTAAGCAACAAGTGACACAGAGTTTTATCCTGGTTCCGGCCGAGGGGGGCGTACGTCCAGCAGTGGCGTGCTCAAGGCACTATATTACTTAGCACCGGGGGTGCCTGTAGTGGGGCTGCTACAAGCAAGGCGGGAGAGGAAGCCTGGCTTCCAAGTCCCTGGTGTATAGCTGAAGATGCTGTGGGAGAATGAGAAGACAAGTGCGTGGAGCTACTCGTCTTCCGTGGGCGTGTCTGTGTTCCTCCGTCCCCCCGCGGCAGGGGGGTTCGTCCCCCTTTTATAGACGAAGGGGGGAGCGAATTACATGCAAGCCACGCTACCTAGCTACGTGAAGGGGCGTGGCGTGCTATGCTGTAGAGTGGGCGGCCGTCCGGACGATCCTTGCAGCGATTCGGCCATCATGGCCTATCTTGTACCCGAACAGTGGCGGTTTGAGGGTAGGATGGCAGCGGATGGAGGTGATATCCTCTGATAGGCTCGAGGGAGCCGCTGACGTTGGCCCGTACGGAGTACAGGGGTAGGTAAAACGGCGTCCCGTTCCTATACGCTTCACCGTACCGGAGTTGTTGCTACAGCGCCGGGCGTGCGCCGCGCGCACGGGGTCGGCGCCATGCCGTAACAGTGGCAGGGATGGCGTTCCTCCCGCCTAGCGCCTCCACCTAACCCCCGTAGGGTCACAAGAAAGCAAATCGAGGGTGAAGCCGGCCCCCCTTCGAGGGCTCGGCACGTTGGCCGTATGGGGCAGGCGCACGGCGTCACGGGACTGACGCCGGCCGCGCTGCACAGTCCCTTCCCACAGTGATGGGGATGGGCTCCCTCCTGGGGAGTTGGTGCGGCGGCACCGGGCGCGAGCCCCGGGCGCATGATGGCACTGTCCCGCCGGTGTCAGGGTGTTAAATGCCCAGTGTACGGGGGCAGGCGCACACGAGCGGGGCGCCCTCGAGCGAAGCGGGCCTCGGTTGAGGGCGAGGCGGACCCTCGAGCGAGGCGGAGTCTGCCCGAGGGGGAGCGGACCCACGAGCGGGGCAGACCCCTCCCCGAGGGGGAGCGCACCCCCTCGAACGGGACGGAGCCCCCTCGAGGGAGGCGCGTAACCTCGAGCGAGGCGAAGCTCGCTCGAGGGGATCTTTAAGAGGGCCACCTTGGTGGGCCTGTTGAGGTCCTTTGTAGCGTGGGCCGTATCCTGCACGGTTAGGCAAAGTGTATTTTGGTTTTGTTGCGGTGTTTTAAGTGGGGATTTCCAGGTTATTAAAGGGGACCCCTAGGGGCGGTCCCCCGACGCAGCCCCCGAGCATCCGTGGGTTTGCCATTGAGGCTCCCGCGGATGCCGGAACCTGCGATAGGACGTTCTTCCCTCCTTGTCTTGCGAACGCCTTCCGTGGGGCCGCGTCGGCGGACCCGCGGGTCTAGCCTCCCGAAGCCTGCCGGGAGTGTGGATGCTCCCGCAGGGGGTTAACCGCGAGAACTGGTCAGAGGGCGTGGCACATGTTTCAACCGGCGTCGGCAATGTCTCGGCCGGCGGCCGGTGGCGCGCGCGCCGCCGGCACTTGTCTCCGGCGGGTGCAAGCCAAGGAGGTGTAGCCGTGCGTCAAGCCCCCGAGCCACGGGCCCGTTCGAGGCGATCGGGTAGAGCTTTACGACTTGTTTCTTAACGCGCCCTCGCCGTCCCTCCGCGGGACGGAGGGTGAGGTTTCCGCAACCCCCATCGAGCGGGTCGCGAATTGCGGATTCCTCTTTGAGTTGCTAGCGGGTGGTTCGAGTGGACGCCCATGCCCCGTTCGATAAGGGTAGGCTGCGTGGTCCAGAGACACGTCCATAGAAGATTGCGTGGGTTTGCTAGGTGGGGCTCGGTCCCGTTCGATGGGGACCGAGGGCGCGGAAGCTCTCCCTCGGTGGGATCCCCTGGCTAGCTGCCCTCGCTGGCTCTCGAACACGACATGTGGGGCACCCTCGAGCTGACGGGCTCGAGGAGCGGCTCGAATGCGCGTGCCTTCTTCGTCCCTGACTCTGTGATCTGGGGCGCCTGTTCGAACCCGTCGAGGGTCAGGCTTCGAACCTCTGATCAGTAGGGCCGTGCGGGGCGGCGCCTGGGCTGCCCCGTCTTTTGCGTTTGCGGCCGTCGAGGGGTCTGGGCGAGCCAGCCCTCGAGGCGCTGGTTAGCAACACAGCGTGGCATGGGTGCTTGTGGTACCCGCCCTGTTTCAGGCAGGCCCCAGGGCGACCTTCTCACGCTTGCGCCCCTTAGGGGGTTGATATTGTTTCGAGCCAGGGGCTCGTGCCGCTCGAGGGTTTTGCGAGGAAAGGGCGCTTGTAGGGCCCGCCTTACTTCAGGCGGACCCCGTGGCAACCTTCTCACGCTGATATCCCTTCGAGGGTCTATATGGTCTATATTGTTTCGAGCCAGGGGCTCGCACCGCTCGAGGGTTTTGCGAGGCAAGGGTGCTTGCAGGGCCCGCCTTACTTCAGGCGGGCCCCGTGGCAACCTTCTCACGCCGATGTCCCTTCGAGGGTTGAATTTGTCCCGAGCCAGGAGTCCGTGCCGCTCGAGGCTTCCCCTTGCTTTGCAAGGGACCGGGGCATTAAATGCTCCACAGTAGAGGCTGCGGTTTTCGCTTCGCGGAGCGCGCCTTTTAGGCGTTGCGGGCCGCGCGCGCGAGCGTAGTGGGCGGCGTGGGCAGGCGGACGTGACCGCCTGCCACGGCCCTGGCCAGTCTTCGCCGTGATGATGGCCCGTTTGTGGTGACGTGGCCGCCGCGGTCGTGGTGGGGTCCGCTAGCCAGCGAGAAGAGAAAGATTCCCTGCAGTTAACGTGCGCGGGACGTCCGCCCTAGAGAGCTCGCCCGCGGCTTATAAGTCTGAGGAGAAGGGGAAACGGCGGTTTTTTACCTTAGCGCTCCGCCATTTTAGCCCTCCGTGCTTCCTTCCCCGCTTTGCCTTTGCCTCCGCGTGGCTTCGCCATTAGAGCTCTTCCTCCTCTTCCTGTCCTTCGTTCTTCGCATCCTTAGCCCTTCCCCATGGCGCCGCCTCCACCTCTCACGATCCTTGATCCGTACGCCTGGGAGCGATCGACGGTGACCCCGCTGGCCCTTGGCGAGCTGGTCATCGCCGCCGGCCAGTTGACGGCTAATGAGGACGGGCGCCCGGCGGAGTGGATAGTGCCGCCGGCGGGGGACCGCACGCCCAACCCGCGGGGAGGGCTATGTGGTGAGCTTCATCCGCTTCCACGAGCGGGGCTTCAACGAGCCGGCGAGCCGCTTCATGCGGGCGCTGTGCGACTACTACGGCGTGGAGCTGCACAACTTCGCGCCCAACGCGATCTCGCAGGCGGCCACGTTCGTGGGCGTCTGCGAGGGGTACCTGGGGATCCCCGTCAACTAGGAACTCTGGGTACACCTCTTCCGCGCGAAGCTCCACACGCAGCCCACGACGGAGCCGAGGACCCGCCGCGCGGTGCGCGCCGGCGGGATGTCGCCACCCCCGCGGGGGGCGGTTCAAGGACCACTACATCCCCCGCACCATGACGACGAACAACGCCGGGGGGGAGCGGGGATGGTTCTACCGCGCAACGCCGAGCCCGGCCTTCCCCCCTACACCAGTCGGGTGTTCAAGGAGAAGCCCAGCTCCTGGGGCTATGGGGTGTCCACGACCCAGCACCGGAGGCGGCAGGACTCGGTCCTGGCCGCCCTGAGGAGCCTGTCGGAGCAGGGGCTGACTGCGATGGGCGTCCTCGCCTTCCTCCACCATCGGCGGGTCGTGCCTTTGATGGAGAGGCCGCTCTGCATCTTCGAGATGACGGAGGCGGCGGACCCCGTCGCGTTGGCGAGGTCGCGGATGCTCCCGACCCCCTCGGGCGGCCGTATGCGCTCACCCGGGCGCGGAGCGCCGTCGACACCCGGATGCCGGCGCATCCGGACCGGACCCCGTGGGACCTCGAGATGCTCCCCACCAGCTCGCTGGTGAGCATGATTCTTGGCTTTGTTTTAGTTCCTGGTGTCGCCTCTGCCTCCTGACGCGTCATCGTCGTTCCTGTATGCAGCTGGTGAGCTTCACCGCTGCGAAGTCCGTTCCGCCCACCCCAGACTCCCGCGCGCTTGGTCGGGCGGCGCGGCGGCGGGGGGAACGGGGAGCGGGCGGCGCGCGAGCGGGAGCGCGCGAGGCGGCACAACGAGCGCCGCGAGCGTCGGAGCGCGGAGTACGGCGGTGCGAGGAGGGCGGGGCTCTCCTCCCGGGGGACGAGAGGAGTACTCGTCCTCGGAGGAGGACGAAGAGGAAGAGGGCCGAGGGGGAGGGCCCCTCTAATAGGTGGGAGCTGCGCCCCCGTCGCGGAGCCGGGCGGCGGCGGCAAGGGCGGCATCGCACGGGGCGGGCGCAACGGCGCCCGCCGCCGGGCAATCGACAACGAGGGCGGCGCGCGCGCGCGGAGGCGCCGGCGCGTGCCGCGGAGGCGCGCACGGCAAGTGCGCCGCGCGCGCGGCAAGCGTGCCCGCGCGCGGGGGTGAGCATGCCTACGCGCCGGCGGGGCCGCGCGCGCGCGTTGGCGTCGTCAAGAGGCGCGGCGGCGGGCGCGGCCGGCCGCGCCGCCCTCATCCGGCCGAGGCTTCGAGGAAAAGGAAACGCGCCTTTTCCTCCTCGAGGTAAGGGGCTCACTTTTCACTTGGCTTGGTTTTGTGTCGACCAGGCATTCTAACTCTTCGCTTTGCGCCTGCGCAGGGTGGTGCCAACTGTGCCTCCCCTCGCACCGGCCAAGGTGCTGAGGGCGGACGCATCCATCCCCACCCGGCGGCGTTCGTCGAGGGCATCGCGAGCGGGGGCCGCACGGCGGCGGGCGAGAGCTCGCAAAGCCCGGGCCGAGGCCTCGAGGCCTCGGCCGGCGGATCGACCCGCCGCGGCGCGGCCGGAGGTCGCCGAGGGGCGGCCGGCGCCGGCCGTTGTGGGGACACGGAGCCACGGCGGCGGCCGTGGTGGAGGCGCGGCCCGCGGAGGGCGCCGCTACGGAGGCGCGGCCCGTGGCGCCGACCGGCAGAGGAGGCGGAGCGGGTGCAACCCGCGGCGGCGCCGTGGACGTGGCGGCACGGCGGAGGTGGTGGCCGCGGCGTCACAACAGGGCGGCCGCGGCCACAGAGGCGCAAGTGGAGGCGCCGGCGGAGGGCGGCGCAAGGGCCGCGCGCCGCCGGCGGTTCCCGGCGGAGGTGGTGGAGGTCCGGATGACGACTCCCCCCCGCCGGGGTGGGATCGGTGGGCCGACCCCCCCCCCCACACGCTCCCCCAAGCCCCGGGGAGGGGGCCCTCGTGAGGCGGCACGAGGGTCACATGGTGGCGGGGGACCGAGGACGCGGCGCTGAGGCCTCGTCCTCCCGCGCCGGCCATTCCGCCCAGGTGGAGGGGGCCGCTGGCGATCCCCCCGCATTTGCTGACGCCCATGGGGAGCAGGAGCTCTGGGGAGAGCTCCGGAGCCACGGCGCCACGCTCAACCACGCGCTGAACGAGGCACTGAGGGTCCATGGCGGCCCCGCATGGCGCGTCTTCCAGGTAGGTCGTTGTTGTTTGTTTCTTCTTCTTCCCGTTTTTGTGCGCTGCTTTCTGTGTCGTGGCGCTTACGGGTTTTGATTTATGGGTGCCAGGAGCTCGAGCGCCGCGCCCACGACAAATACGACACCTTCGACCGGGTGAACGCCGAGCTCCACCAGCTCCGGGAGCGATGCAGCGCTTTTGACGCGCTCGCTGATGCCCTCAGGACCCCGGACGGGTGGCTGGCGTACCGGGCCATGGTCTTGCGCGACGAACTCCCCGAGAGCACGAGGCAGGACCCGGCGCGCCACTCTAGTCTCGAGCGGGTCTGCACAGCTCTCATCGATCGTGATGAGGCGCTGTGGCGGGCGCGCTCTGACTTGGAGAAGATGCGGACGCTGGCCACTAATTGGGAGGCGGAAGTGGCCAACGTCCGCGGCGAGAACCGGGGGCTCCGCTCGTCGCTCGAGGGGGCGCGGCGCGCGGCAGCACCGGGCCGAGGGAGAGGGCGCGCGGGCCGGGAGCGGCGGGCCAAGGAAGCCGACGATTTGAAGGACGCCCTCGACGCCAAGGTCGCGGCGCTCGCCGTCGCCGAGGAGCAGCTTCGGCGAGAGCGCACCGCCCGCCAAGGGGCTGAGGGGCGGCTCCAGCAGGAGCAAGCCGCCCTCGTCGACGCCCGGTCGGCGCTGGAGCAGGAGCGCGTCGCGTGTGAGGCAGCGCAGAAGTCGCTGGAGGAGCGGAACACCGCGTTCTCCAAGGCCGAGGGTGAGCTCATCGTGCTCAGCATTACAAATGCAAACAACGAGCTGGCCCTCCAGGAGCAAGGTGAGACCGTCAAGCGCCTCGAGCTGACGGTCGAGGCCGTGCGCCGCGACTTCGAGACGGAGAGGAAGCAGGTCGAAGGTGAGCTGCTGCTTGATTCTCGTTTGGTTGGTTTTTTGTTTGGGAACTCGCACTCCTCTTTTCTGATTTCTCTTTTGTCTTGGTGACTCCAGGCTTGCGCACCGCTCTGGGGCACACAGCTGAGCGGGCCGAGGCGCTGCAGGCTTCCTATAACTCCTCCGAGCAGGAGTTGCAGGAGCTGCGTGGTGCGGCTCTCGAGACCTGCCAAGCCGTGGAGGAGGGCGAAGAGCAGGCCGGCAGCTCGCTGGCCAGCCACCTGCGCGCTCTTGGCGGCCACGTCACCGAGCGGATGCGGCGAGCATTGCGTCTGGGCGTCCAGAAGGCCCTCGGAGTGGTACGATCCCACTACGAGGTCAACTTCGAGGCGCTGGCGGAAGGCTACGTCGTCCCCGAGGGTGTCGAGGACGAGGTGGCGATGGAGCGTGTGGACGCGCTCGCCGCTGACGCCGCCGGGTCGCATGCTGAAGCCTTCGAAGAATTCCTCTTCCCGGACACTGTTGACGCTGCCGCTCCTCCTGCCTGAAGACAGCTGGGCGCTTGGCCCATTTTGATGTGTATCAGTATTCTGGCCTCGTGGCCTTTTGTAAATGAACAAGTTGTTCTTCGACATAAACATTTGCTGTAATGAAGTCATTTGTTTGTCACGCTTTTTTTTCTCCTTCTTCCTGAGTAGATTCTAGTTAGGGGAGTTCGATTTTCGCAGGGGGCCTGCTGGGTTGGAGGCGAGAGAGAAGGGCCATATCCACGTGGCGTAGGCTATCTCTGGCTCGCACGCTCCTTCCGCTAGGCCGCCCGCGCCCGTTCGAATCGTTGCTCGTAGTTGAAGTAGAAAACAAACTTAGCGCGCGTGAGTTGTTTCGTTTTTGCGCGAAAAAATGGGACCATTTTGGGGGGGGTGCCCCCCCCCGCGAGCCCCCGAGGGTAACTTGGGTTTCAGGGGAAAGCCGAGTTGCCCTTTTTATTAGACTTGAAGCATTTACATAGTTGTTACCAACTGGGGCGTTGGTCATATGGTTTTTACAATGAAAGGTACTTGGAAATCCTAGCTAGGGGTAGAAGCGACGTAGGCCGTTGGATGTTCCAAGCGTTGGTGAGCTCTTCACCGTCCTCGTTGGCCGCCTTGTACGTGCGGGCTTGAGTACCTTCACCACGACGTAGGGTCCCTCCCATGGGGGCGACAACTTGTGGCGCCCTCGGTTGTCTTGGCGTAGCCTTAGAACCAAATCCCCTTCACTAAAGTCCCGCCGACGTATCTTGCACGCTTGGTAGCGTCTTAGAGACTGTTGATACCTTGCTGAATGCATCAGGGCCACGAGGCGTGCCTCGTCGAGCTGATCCAGCGAGTCCTCGCGGGCTCGTTGGTTGGCATCCTCGTCATAGCCTCGAACCCTGGGCGATCCGTATTCTAAGTCCGTGGGGAGGACGGCCTCCGCGCCATGGACTAGGAAAAACGGGGTGAACCCAGTGGCTCTGCTCGGGGTGGTCCTTAGGCTCCACACAACCGCTGGTAGCTCTTGGAGCCATTTTCGTCCAGATTTGTTGAGCTGGTCGAAAATTCTGGGCTTGAGGCCCTGTAGGATCATGCCGTTGGCACACTCTACTTGGCCGTTGGTCTGTGGGTGTGCCACAGCCGCCCAGTCCACACGGATGTGGAATTTGTCGCAAAACTCCAAGAACTTCCTGCCCGTGAACTGGGACCCATTGTCGGTGATGATGGAGTTTGGCACTCCAAAGCGGTAGACGATGTCGGTGAAGAATGTTACCGCCTGCTCTGCCCTTAGAATAGTGATGGGGCGCACCTCGACCCACTTGGAGAACTTGTCGATTGCGACCAACAAGTGGGTGAAGCCCCCGGGCGCCTTCTGCAGGGGCCCGACGATGTCCAGCCCCCACACGGCGAATGGCCATGTCACGGGGATGGTTTGCAGGGCGTGGGCGGGTAGGTTGGACTTGCGGGCGTAGAACTGGCACCCTTCGCAGGTGCATACGATTTCGCTGGCGTCCGCGACCGCGGTAGGCCAGTAAAAGCCTTGGCGGAACGCGTTGCCGACGATGGTACGGGCGCTGCGTGGTGGCCGCAGATCCCGGCGTGGATGTCCCGCAGGAGTTCGCGCCCTTCAGGAATGGGCACGCACCGCTGCAGGATGCCAGAGGCGGCGCGCTTGTACAGCTCGCCGTCAATGAGGGCAAAAGACTTGGCCATCCTGGCAATGCGCCTGGCCGCGGCCCGGTCCGCGGGGAGCTCCCCTCGGGCCATCCAGGCAATGTATTTGTCACGCCAGTCCGTTTTGACAGGAGCTGGCTCGATGTCCATTATGTCAGCCCCGTAAGCGCCATACCTTTCGAGGAGGGAGAGCACGTACGCCTCGTTCGAGGGGTCCTCGTCCATGGGTTCCGCACCCGTTGGGTTCGAGGGAGCCCCCGAGGGTTCAGCGTGACTCGAGGGGTGAGGCTCGAAGACGACCGAGGGTTGGGCGACGTCGCGCGCGAAAACGTTCGGGGGAATGGTGATTCGCCCGGACGCAATCTTGGTCAGCTCGTCCGCCTCCTTGTTGTACCGGCGGGGCACATGGTTGAGCTCGATGCCGTAGAACTTGTCCTCGAGGGCCCGCACGGCTTTGCAGTAGGCCTCCATCTTGTCGTCGTGGCAGCTCGCGTTCTTCATGACTTGGTCGATTACGAGCTGCGAGTCCCCCCGCACGTCGAGGCATTTAATGCCTAACTCAATGGCGATTTTGAGGCCACAGAGGAGGGCCTCGTATTCCGCCATGTTGTTAGATGCGGGGAAGTGGAGGCGCACTGCGTACCGCATGTGTTCCCCGAGGGGTGAAACGAAGAGCAGGCCCGCGCCCGCGCCTGTTTTCATCACCGAACCGTCGAAGAACAGAGTCCAGCACTCTGCTTGGATCTGCGGCGGCGGTAGCTGCATATCCGTCCACTCCGCGACGAAATCCGCCAAGATTTGCGACTTGATGGCCTTGCGCGGGGCGTAGGCAAGCGTCTCGCCCATCAGCTCCACGGACCACTTGGCAATCCTTCCTGCGGCGTCGGGGTTGCGGATGATCTCCCCCAGTGGGAAAGAGGAGACCACCGTGACGGGGTGGGCCTCGAAGTAATGGCGGAGCTTGCGCCGCGCGAGGACCACTGCGTACAACAACTTTTGGACCTGGGGGTAGCGCGTCTTGGTGTCTGACAGGACCTCACTGACGTAATAGACGGGCCGCTGCACAGGTAAAGCATGCCCTTCCTCCGTGTGCTCCACGACGATCACGGCGCTGACCACCTGGGTGGTTGCGGCGACGTAGAGCTGTAAGGGCTCACCGTCCTGTGGCGGCGTGAGAATGGGGGCGTGCGCTAGGGACGCCTTTAGCTTGTCGAGCGCGTCCTGGGTCTCGGCGGTCCAGGAGAAGCGCTCGTGCTTTTTGAGGAGGCGATAGAGGGGCAGGCCCTTCTCGCCGAGCCTCGAAATGAAGCGGCTCAAGGCAGCAAGGCACCCTAGCACTTTTTGCACCCCTTTGAGGTCCCGGATAGAACCCATTCGTTCGAGGGCCACAACCTTTTCGGGGTTGGCCTCAATTCCCTGTTGGGAGACAATGTATCCCAGGAGCATGCCTCGCGGCACTCCAAAGACACATTTTTCGGGGTTTAACATGACCCCGTTGGCCCGTAGGCAGCTGAATGCGATGGCAAGGTCGCCCACCAGGTCGTCCGCCTTCCTGGTTTTTACGATGATGTTATCCACATACGCCTCGACCGTTCGTCCGATATGGTCTCCGAAAACGTGCTGCATGCAGCGCTGGTACGTTGCACCTGCGTTTCGGAGGCCAAATGGCATCGTGACGTAGCAGAACATCCCGAACGGTGTTGACGGTAAAAATCCGTCAACCTAGCCATGAGTTTACCTTCGGTGTTGGCATAACTTTTGTATCTTATTCATTGGTACTAACCCCCGTGGTATAACAAGTTCACTTGTGCATGTCGGTTTTGGAGTTATGTGTTTACGCAGGGTTTTAACGTTGAAAGCAAGACTTCCGGGATAAGTTCATTAAGCACCTCATGACAAGACCTTGAAGCCCGATACAAGTCAAGCAATGAAGTGAACATGACTCCAAGAGCCCAAGGACCAAGCCCGAGAAGATGATAAACTCCGAGGACCGAACCGAAAAGTGCCGAATCTTGCAAGACAAGGAGTTGAGTCCAATTCGGAGAGAAACCGACGTCAAGGGCCCACATGCAAAAGGGGAGAACATCTAGAAGACGTGGGAAGCGACACCGGCGAAGCAGGCCGCGGGATGGGCCGAATGGGCCGGCCCGGGCCGGCCGGCCCGGGCCGGCCGGCCCAGCTCAATTCGGGGCCCAATCGGCCTCTCCTTTGACCTAATTGCTTCTCAGGCTATAAATAGCCCCCTGACCGAGAGCCACGCAGAACCGAAGTCGTATTCCGCCGCCGAGGAGGAGAGAAGCTTGAGGGACACCATCTCGGAGATGAGGGTCGTGCTAGTTGTCTAGGGTTTCCCTAGCCGACGTGGGAACCTTGCATGGAAGACCACGTCGGAGCTCCGGAGCGAGGATCAAGATCGAGGGAGGGCCCCGGTGGTGATCTTGTTCATGTAATCATTCATGGTGAAGTTTGTAAGTGAATCCGATTTCTAGCGATTAAGTGCCTTCTCGATGATTTTGATTTCTTCTTGGTTTTGCTTCTTCTACGATCTAGTCTATAGCTAGATTACATAGGGTGCTCTTGTAGCCGCGGTGGCTAGAGGTGCATACCGGACCGGCCAAGTGATTTCAACTTGTTCTATCGAACTCGCCCTAAGCTCCCCGCATGAATAGGGATACGTTGTGACAGAACGGGGGTCTCGAAAGGCGGATGTTTTCGGAGTCGGATGGGAAGGCCACGATTTAAAGATGCTTTTAATGAGATTCGCTTTTCTATCTTCATCTATCTTGTTTGGAGCTACAACATAAGCATGATCTAGACTCTCTAGATCGGTTATCTCTTGCTTTCTCTTGTTACCTCTTTAGTAGATTAGATTAGATTCGTTTTCTTTATGAGTTAGTAGATAGATGCAACTTGTCTTCATTAGATAGCTTTACCTTGCTTTACTAGATTGAATCCTTGCGTTGCACATTGTTCCACGGATTCGATACCTTGGGTTCACCACTCGAGGGAAGAAGGGTCCCTTGACTACGACGGGAGACTTGTCCGCTTGCAAGTCACAAACGAACTTTGATACAACTATTAACCGTCAACAAGCCCCTTTTTCTGGCGCCGTTGCCGGGGAACAAGCAATCAAGATCCGATCTAGTATCGCTTATCTTTCAGTTTTTCTTTTGATTTTTTTTTGCATCTTTTATGTTTGATCATCCCTGAAAAGAAAAAAAAGAGTCAATCTAATCTAGTTTTGATTAACCCTAATTTTTCTTTTGTTAGATTTTTGTTTTATCACTAACCCTAACCGGAGATGGTTGGCTACCTCTCCAAGAAACCCAAAACCTTTTTGTGGATGATCCAGGAAAACTTTACAGGCAAAGGTGACGTGCAACACAAGCTCGAAGGATCATCAAAATCTCCAAGGGAATCACCACCTCCAAGTCAAGACGCCGGAAGGCCGTTCAAGATCAAGAGGAGGATGGAGAAGATGGAGATGGAGAAAGAAGCTCAACACCTAAAGGCCGCCAATGCAAGATCCACATGCGAAGTGTTCATCATGATGAAGATGCTAGAGACGCAAGTGGGACAACTTGCCGGGCGCCCGATGGATAACAAAGAAGAATATCCGAGACAACTCCAAGGTCCCAAGACGGCGAAGGCTACTCAAACTCATTCGGGAGAGATGAAGGATCACACTGACCATGAAGATCACGACCGAAGACCGGAGTTCGAGATGCCGAGCCACAAGGAAGATGTTGCATCCGTCAAGACCAAAGGACAAAGCCAGCCTGTGAAGACCAAAAAAAATGACTAAGCCAAAGTGGGTACCCAAGATTGCAACGCCCACAAAGAGCGTTGATCCGGAGTAATCAAGTGAAGAAGTCTAGCCATGGACTATAAACGAAGCGCTAGGCGGGAGGCAACCCGTTTCGTCGAGTCAAGAATAAGCTACCGGGAGGACAACCCGATTCCAGGTTTTTCGAGTCTTTTTAATAATTCAGTTTTGAATTTTACTACGCAAAACATTAGACTTAGAATGGTTGAACAATATTAGAGACATAATTCTTGGTTGAATATTTTGCTTGATCATAAACCCTTTACATGAACCATCCTATGTGTTTGTTTGCTTCTTTTCGAGAAACCACAACCAAAAAGAAAAAAATTTCAGAACCTAACTCAACCCTTCACCCTCATTATGGTGCTGTGGTTGACTTGGTTTTCATGCTAAAAACACTCGAGTAGAGCCACGACTTTTATCTAGATGTTATTTAAATTTCAGCATGTGGTAGGACTCGCGTGAACCTAGAAACTTGACTTTTGGTTGGTTTAAAAATCCATATCCTTGGTTTCTCTAAGATTAGAATTTTTCTAAGCCTCACTTAATTTTATTTCATTCAAAATCTCTCTCATCTAATCAAAATTAGGACATAAACCTATGCCCCCATGATCAAGCCGGGAAAAGCTTGCTCTCAACCAATGAAGGCAAACTATACCGGTGAGACCGAAATCAACGTAATAAAAAAATATTTTCGACTTGCATTTGTTTTTAATGGTTTAAAAACTTCTCTAAATTTATGTTCGAGCTCTTGCATGGCTCTGAAAAATATTTTTAAATTTCGAAATTAGAGGAGTGTTTAGCCTTAAAGGGAGGCAATCTAGTTAACCTAACCATGCATGCACCATGATACATCACGGGATGCCCCTCCAAGATATTTAAACCACATGCAAAGTACAAGCATGGGGGGCAGCCAAGGCTTTGTTTTGTAGGAATATCATGGATGCATGTGAGGCAAGGGAGTATGGAAGTGAGTCAAAGCGAAAACATCAAGTGGAAGGAGCAATAATGCAAGCGAAGGAGTGGACGGGAACGTTTGGAAGGTGTACGCGATCACGAAGCAACATGAATGCACTAGAGAAGAACCGAGCCAAGAGGAGGAGAGAGGTAAGTCTTTCATCCAACTCTTTGTTCGTGTGCTCTAGTTTGTAGGCCGGAATCACCTTAGACTTAGCCATCCACCGCGTTTGTTTCGTGCAACAAATCACATCCTTAATCCACTCAAAGTCCAGACTCCAAAATAATATTTGTGTACCTTGTTACCGGGTGAAAACCCCGGATATTTATTTAGGGAGAGTGCTGCAATCATGGAAGAAAACTACAAGCCTTTTCACCGAAGAAGAAGGGATCATCGTCGTCTAAGCCATCATCGACAACCTCTTCGAGGAGGCACTCGGTTTCCGAGTTTCCTTGGAGTATGGAGGAGGACACGGCACCACCGAGGAGGAACCACACTCTTCTCCTTGGTGGCATGAGGGCCACACAAAACTCGTTTATTAGGTTTTCCAAACTTCAATAACATATGGAGGAGCCACCCGTCCAACCTCACCACTTGACACGATCATCCGCTCCACCTCCATATGCTCCGCGGTATTCCGAGGGGTATGTCATCATGACGGAGGAGGAGAAGAAGCTCGCTCTCCTTAAGTAGAGGCTTGTAGCGAACGTCGACATCGACGACCAAGCTCTCCACATATTGGGTTTCACACGGGACACCGGTGCAATTCTCTAGCGGAGTGTCGGCAAACACCCACAAGGAATTCGCCTAGGAAATTTTCATGACCATGGCGCATACCCTTGATGAAGGAGTGCTTGAGTCTCTCATTCCGTTGGAGGGAGCCCACAAGTGGAGAAGAAGGAAGGCACCGTCGGAAGGGTAACCTTGATCAGTGATGCTATTTCTAGCACCTTGATGGGGTAATCTCCTTTCATCCATGGGTTGCAATCGGTCTTGAGATGTAATCGAACTTTGTTGGATTATCTATCTATCATCTTGTGTTGAAAATACTTTAATGCTTAAGGCTAGCAACCATGCCGTAAAGGGAGTAAGGGCTCCAATGCTTCCTTGGATCCATTCAACACAATCCCCGATAGTAAAGATTGGTTTTCATGTTCGAAACGATTGCATGTCTAGTATCGTAGACCCATGGGCGAGTGTCTCCTACTTTCAAAAGGGAGCTCCGGAACAAGTATGTGCATGAAGGCACATGGGAAGGCTTTTGGAGTATGATCACGGGAAGAGACCATCAACGAAAAAATACTATCCGGAACCCATTATCCAAGTGTGTCACTTTTGTGCAAGTGGATTTTTGGGAGAACAAGAGAGACAAAGATAACCAACACGGAGTTGAATTGGCTTTACTCGGCTTTGATTGACAAGTGGCCAATAGACCCCACTCACCTATGATCAACCGGTGGTGTTGTTGCAACATCGAGTTCGGAAGATATTGGTTCGGGGTGTTACCTCTCCATGTCGACTATCTCTTTAAAACCGGGTATTACAAGGAACCCAAATCATCTCCTACCCGGGACTTCCCTAGGAATATATGAAGAAAGGAAAATATAAAAGTGAAGATGAGAGAGGAGGCTTCCAAGTGGCCTAGGTGAATTTGCCCCTTCCGGATTGAAGATTAAGACTTTTCTTGAGGGGAAGAAGATCGGTTAGAGGAAGGACTTCTTGTGCCGGCGAAGAAAAAAAAATAATAATATAGAAGGATTAGGAGAAGGTTTTTCCACGACCCAAGAAGGAGGTGCACAACAAAATTATGTCCCACCATTGGAGGAACCCCGACGCCGCTGAGTTACTACGGTGGTGTACCAATGCAAGCATGGGGGAGTGGTGCAGCCATACCCCCACCAATTTTTGCGGTGCCCAACGTAGCCTTTGCGGAGCCCTATGCACACCTTCCTCAACCACAACAAAATGTGGCCACCATTGGAGGATACGCTGCAAGGAACATGCAAATTATTGCAGCCATCCAAACCAATGCAAACCAAATGGGTGAAGGAAATGCAAACGTCGCTTATGTGCTTGGACACCTTCACCTAGCACCGTCAGACAATTCATAGGAGGAGAGGCGCATTCCTATTACAAGTAAGGGTACAACAACCAAGACTATCAATATCAACCACCGGCGGAAGATTAGAGAGAGGAGGAGCTTTAGTTATCTTTCCTTTACCCCCTTTTCTTTAATTTTCAGCTTGTTTGCGCCTATGTATGCGTAGTGTTTTCAGTTTTTTTTATTTAAATTTCAGAAAGTGTGTTAGTTTAATTTTTTCAGCATGTATCTTAGTGTTTATTTTCATCATGAATAATGTCGCCACCAAGTTTTTACCTTTGGTAAAGTTACAAAGTTTGTGCCATGATGATATATGATTATAATTGCCGCTTTGTTTATCTTTGTAATTGATTTATGCATGTTTAACCTAGTGCTCTCTTAAAAATACAAATCTGAAATTATTTAAATGCTAGCTTAATCTTCAGCGGAGGTTATGATTAAAATAAAGACCCATAGTGTTTTATGTGCTCTGAAGTTATGAATAGATTAAAGATGTCTTTTATGCTTAAAAATATTGCTAACCTTGTCACAAATATCGCTTGTGTGTTGCTCAACCTATCCAGAGCCTTATATATATTTGAGTGCATAAACCTTAGTGTACAAGATTTATTTTTGAGTGAGTTATTGCAGGCCATGATTTCTCTGGCCCGAGACTAAGAAGCTGGTCATTCCGTTTTTGTGTACCTATCTTTTTGCTAGCCTTTTATCCGTGCATTGTGTATCCCCGCATCGGTGATCTCACAAACTTCGCCGGATATCCACCCTTAAACCAAATATCATCTTTTGTGATTACCTCCTTGACCACAACCTATCGTTGAGAATGGATCATCAATTCAAGGAAGATCGCAAGACGGTGCCAACGTTGAAGATTTCAAGTATCTCTCCAAGGAAAAATATCTCCGGTACCTACCTTATTTTTCGCCTCTTTGCTCGAGGACGAGCAACGTCTAAGCATGGGGGAGGAGGTAGGTACGGTGCAGTTTTAGAGTTCAAAAGGGAGTATTTTAAAAAATATATATATATAATGATGAAAGAAAAAATTCGGCGATGTACGTGACTTCCAAGGTGAAGAAAGAAAAAAAAACATATATATATTTAAGAAAGAAAGAAAGAAAGGAATGAGAAATATGAGAAAGAAAAAAAATATATATATGTGCGTAAAGTGAACTCCCCGGTTCTCTAAGAGTGCATTCAAGGCTTCAAGTTAAAAAGATCCATTCTCATTTTCCAACCATGTGCAATCCGATAACGAGGACTTCTTTTGTGCCTCGGGATCACTCTTTGCCATTTGCACATGTCCACTTATCTAAAGTGTGTGTATTTTTCTCTTTCCCCTCCTTGATTTAACATTATTTTCCAATGACCTTTTTGACGAGTCTCGGTAAGACCATGAGAAGCTTGTCTTGTTTTGACAACACCTCATTTATAAAATATTGTTAGGACTAAACTTTCCCAAAGCTCCATATAAAGCCTACCACACATATATGTTATGAGAGGGAAAGGAGTAGAATATATAGGCTTGAGAGACAAGTGAGATGAGAGTTCATGAGCAATATGCAAGGTGATTTAAATTTGTGAATTTGGTTTAGCTTTTCTTTATCTCGTTCTTTTTTTCAAAAATTCTGAGGTCTATTTAAACTTTGTGAGCATGTTAATACTTGTGGGATAAGCTTAATAAGAATCTACCCTCCGTAGAGGTGAAGGCTAGTACATTATGGAACTTTAACGAATTAAACTTTTGAGAGCATTATGTTTTTTTTCATGTATGATCAAGTGCAAGGTTTAAACATTTTTTTGGCAACGATGATATCCATCGAAGGCTTACTCGAGGACGAGCAAGGTTTAAGCATGGGGGAGATGTTGACGGTGAAAATCCGTCAACCTAGCCATGAGTTTACCTTCGGTGTTGGCATAACTTTTGTATCTTATTCATTGGTACTAACCCCCGTGGTATAACAAGTTCACTTGTGCATGTCGGTTTTGGAGTTATGTGTTTACGCGGGGTTTTAACGTTGAAAGCAAGACTTCCGGGATAAGTTCATTAAGCACCTCATGACAAGACCTTGAAGCCCGATACAAGTCAAGCAATGAAGTGAACATGACTCCAAGAGCCCAAGGACCAAGCCCGAGAAGATGATAAACTCCGAGGACCGAACCGGAAAAGTCTTGAATCTTGCAAGACAAGGAGTTGAGTCCAATTCGGAGAGAAACCGACGTCAAGGGCCCACATGCAAAAGGGGAGAACATCTAGAAGACGTGGGAAGCGACACCGGGCGAAGCGAGGCCGCGGGATGGGCCGGGTGGGCCCAGGCCGGCCGGCCCGGGCCGGCCGGCCCGGCTCAATTCGGGGCCCAATCGGCCTCTCCTTTGACCTAATTGCTTCTCGGGCTATAAATAGCCCCCGACCGAGAGCCACGCAGAACCGAAGTCGTATTCCGCCGCCGAGGAGCAGAGAAGCTTGAGGGACACCATCTCAGAGATGAGGGTCGTGCTAGTTGTCTAGGGTTTCCCTAGCCGACGTGGGAACCTTGCATGGAAGACCACGTCGGAGCTCCGGAGCGAGGATCAAGATCGAGGGAGGGCCCGGTGGTGATCTTGTTCATGTAATCATTCATGGTGAAGTTTGTAAGTGAATCCGATTTCTAGCGATTAAGTGCCTTCTCGATGATTTTGATTTCTTCTTGGTTTTGCTTCTTCTACGATCTAGTCTATAGCTAGATTACATAGGGTGCTCTTGTAGCCGCGGTGGCTAGAGGTGCATACCGGACCGGCCAAGTGATTTCAACTTGTTCTATCGAACTCGCCCTAAGCTCCCCGCATGAATAGGGATACGTTGTGACGAACGGGGGTCTCGAAAGGCGGATGTTTTCGGAGTCGGATGGGAAGGCCACGATTTAAAGATGCTTTTAATGAGATTCGCTTTTCTATCTTCATCTATCTTGTTTGGAGCTACAACATAAGCATGATCTAGACTCTCTAGATCGGTTATCTCTTGCTTTCTCTTGTTACCTCTTTAGTAGATTAGATTAGATTCGTTTTCTTTATGAGTTAGTAGATAGATGCAACTTGTCTTCATTAGATAGCTTTACCTTGCTTTACTAGATTGAATCCTTGCGTTGCACATTGTTCCACGGATTCGATACCTTGGGTTCACCACTCGAGGGAAGAAGGGTCCCTTGACTACGACGGGAGACTTGTCCGCTTGCAAGTCACAAATGAACTTTGATACAACTATTAACCGTCAACAAGCCCCTTTTTCTGGCGCCGTTGTCGGGGAACAAGCAATCAAGATCCGATCTAGTATCGCTTATCTTTCAGTTTTTCTTTTGATTTTTTTTGCATCTTTTATGTTTGATCATCCCTGAAAAGAAAAAAAAGAGTCAATCTAATCTAGTTTTGATTAACCCTAATTTTTCTTTTGTTAGATTTTTGTTTTATCACTAACCCTAACCGGAGATGGTTGGCTACCTCTCCAAGAAACCCAAAACTTTTTTGTGGATGATCCGGAAAACTTTACAGGCAAAGGTGACGTGCAACACAAGCTCGAAGGATCATCAAAATCTCCAAGGGAATCACCACCTCCAAGTCAAGACGCCGGAAGGCCGTTCAAGATCAAGAGGAGGATGGAGAAGATGGAGATGGAGAAAGAAGCTCAACACCTAAAGGCCGCCAATGCAAGATCCACATGCGAAGTGTTCATCATGATGAAGATGCTAGAGACGCAAGTGGGACAACTTGCCGGCGCCCGATGGATAACAAAGAAGAATATCCGAGACAACTCCAAGGTCCCAAGACGGCGAAGGCTACTCAAACTCATTCGGGAGAGATGAAGGATCACACCGACCATGAAGATCACGACCGAAGACCGGAGTTCGAGATGCCGAGCCACAAGGAAGATGTTGCATCCGTCAAGACCAAAGGACAAAGCCACTCGTGAAGACCAAAAAAAATGACTAAGCCAAAGTGGGTACCCAAGATTGCAACGCCCACAAAGAGCGTTGATCCGGAGTAATCAAGTGAAGAAGTCTAGCCATGGACTATAAACGAAGCGCTAGGCGGGAGGCAACCCGTTTCGTCGAGTCAAGAATAAGCTACGGGAGGACAACCCGATTCCAGGTTTTTCGAGTCTTTTTAATAATTCAGTTTTGAATTTTACTACGCAAAACATTAGACTTAGAATGGTTGAACAATATTAGAGACATAATTCTTGGTTGAATATTTTGCTTGATCATAAACCCTTTACATGAACCATCCTATGTGTTTGTTTGCTTCTTTTCGAGAAACCACAACCAAAAAGAAAAAAATTTCAGAACCTAACTCAACCCTTCACCCTCATTATGGTGCTGTGGTTGACTTGTTTTTCATGCTAAAAACACTCGAGTAGAGCCACGACTTGTATCTAGATGTTATTTAAATTTCAGCATGTGGTAGGACTCGCGTGAACCTAGAAACTTGACTTTTGGTTGGTTTAAAAATCCATATCCTTGGTTTCTCTAAGATTAGAATTTTTCTAAGCCTCACTTAATTTTATTTCATTCAAAATCTCTCTCATCTAATCAAAATTAGGACCTAAACCTATGCCCCCATGATCAAGCCGGGAAAAGCTTGCTCTCAACTAATGAAGGCAAACTATACCGGTGAGACCGAAATCGACGTAATAAAAAAATATTTTCGACTTGCATTTGTTTTTAATGGTTTAAAAACTTCTCTAAATTTATGTTCGAGCTCTTGCATGGCTCTGAAAAATATTTTTAAATTTCGAAATTAGAGGAGTGTTTAGCCTTAAAGGGAGGCAATCTAGTTAACCTAACCATGCATGCACCATGATACATCACGGGATGCCCCTCCAAGATATTTAAACCACATGCAAAGTACAAGCATGGGGGGCAGCCAAGGCTTTGTTTTGTAGGAATATCATGGATGCATGTGAGGCAAGGGAGTATGGAAGTGAGTCAAAGCGAAAACATCAAGTGGAAAGAGCAATAATGCAAGCGAAGGAGTGGACGGGAACGTTTGGAAGGTGTACGCGATCACGAAGCAACATGAATGCACTAGAGAAGAACCGAGCCAAGAGGAGGAGAGAGGTAAGTCTTTCATCCAACTCTTTGTTCGTGTGCTCTAGTTTGTAGGCCGGAATCACCTTAGACTTAGCCATCCACCGCGTTTGTTTCGTGCAACAAATCACATCCTTAATCCACTCAAAGTCCAGACTCCAAAATAATATTTGTGTACCTTGTTACCGGGTGAAAACCCCGGATATTTATTTAGGGAGAGTGCTGCAATCATGGAAGAAAACTACAAGCCTTTTCACCGAAGAAGAAGGGATCATCGTCGTCTAAGCCATCATCGACAACCTCTTCGAGGAGGCACTCGGTTTCCGAGTTTCCTTGGAGTATGGAGGAGGACACGGCACCACCGAGGAGGAACCACACTCTTCTCCTTGGTGGCATGAGGGCCACACAAAACTCGTTTATTAGGTTTTCCAAACTTCAATAACATATGGAGGAGCCACCCGTCCAACCTCACCACTTGACACGATCATCCGCTCCACCTCCATATGCTCCGCGGTATTCCGAGGGGTATGTCATCATGACGGAGGAGGAGAAGAAGCTCGCTCTCCTTAAGTAGAGGCTTGTAGCGAACGTCGACATCGACGACCAAGCTCTCCACATATTGGGTTTCACACGGGACACCGGTGCAATTCTCTAGCGGAGTGTCGGCAAACACCCACAAGGAATTCGCCTAGGAAATTTTCATGACCATGGCGCATACCCTTGATGAAGGAGTGCTGAGTCTCTCATTCCGTTGGAGGGAGCCCACAAGTGGAGAAGAAGGAAGGCACCGTCGGAAGGGTAACCTTGATCAGTGATGCTATTTCTAGCACCTTGATGGGGTAATCTCCTTTCATCCATGGGTTGCAATCGGTCTTGAGATGTAATCGAACTTTGTTGGATTATCTATCTATCATCTTGTGTTGAAAATACTTTAATGCTTAAGGCTAGCAACCATGCCGTAAAGGGAGTAAGGGCTCCAATGCTTCCTTGGATCCATTCAACACAATCCCCGATAGATCGATTGGTTTTCATGTTCGAAACGATTGCATGTCTAGTATCGTAGACCCATGGGCGAGTGTCTCCTACTTTCAAAAGGGAGCTCGGAACAAGTATGTGCATGAAGGCACATGGGAAGGCTTTTGGAGTATGATCACGGGAAGAGACCATCAACGAAAAAAATACTATCCGGAACCCATTATCCAAGTGTGTCACTTTTGTGCAAGTGGATTTTGGGAGAACAAGAGAGACAAAGATAACCAACACGGAGTTGAATTGGCTTTACTCGGCTTTGATTGCCAAGTGGCCAATAGACCCCACTCACCTATGATCAACCGGTGGTGTTGTTGCAACATCGAGTTCGGAAGATATTGGTTCGGGGTGTTACCTCTCCATGTCGACTATCTCTTTAAAACCGGGTATTACAAGGAACCCAAATCATCTCCTACTCGGGACTTCCCTAGGAATATATGAAGAAAGGAAAATATAAAAGTGAAGATGAGAGAGGAGGCTTCCAAGTGGCCTAGGTGAATTTGCCCCTTTCGGATTGAAGATTAAGACTTTTCTTGAGGGGAAGAAGATCGGTTAGAGGAAGGACTTCTTGTGCCGGCGAAGAAAAAAAAATAATAATATAGAAGGATTAGGAGAAGGTTTTTCCACGACCCAAGAAGGAGGTGCACAACAAAATTATGTCCCACCATTGGGAGGAACCCGGCGCCGCCGAGTTACTACGGTGGTGTACCAATGCAAGCATGGGGGAGTGGTGCGGCCATACCCCCACCATTTTTTGCGGTGCCCAACGTAGCCTTTGCGGAGCCCTATGCACACCTTCCTCAACCACAACAAAATGTGGCCACCATTGGAGGATACGCTGCAAGGAACATGCAAATTATTGCAGCCATCCAAACCAATGCAAACCAAATGGGTGAAGGAAATGCAAACGTCGCTTATGTGCTTGGACACCTTCACCTAGCACCGTCAGACAATTCATAGGAGGAGAGGCGCATTCCTATTACAAGTAAGGGTACAACAACCAAGACTATCAATATCAACCACCGGCGGAAGATTAGAGAGAGGAGGAGCTTTAGTTATCTTTCCTTTATCCCCTTTTCTTTAATTTTCAGCTTGTTTGCGCCTATGTATGCGTAGTGTTTTCAGTTTTTTTTATTTAAATTTCAGAAAGTGTGTTAGTTTAATTTTTTCAGCATGTATCTTAGTGTTTATTTTCATCATGAATAATGTCGCCACCAAGTTTTTACCTTTGGTAAAGTTACAAAGTTTGTGCCATGATGATATATGATTATAATTGCCGCTTTGTTTATCTTTGTAATTGATTTATGCATGTTTAACCTAGTTCTCTCTTAAAAATACAAA
Organism: Cenchrus americanus; assembly: GCA_947561735.1. Lineage (NCBI taxonomy): Eukaryota > Viridiplantae > Streptophyta > Magnoliopsida > Poales > Poaceae > Cenchrus > Cenchrus americanus. Next base: position 48,241,174 of record OX387244.1, on the reverse strand, counting down.
TCTGAAATTATTTAAATGCTAGCTTAATCTTCAGCGGAGGTTATGATTAAAATAAAGACCCATAGTGTTTTATGTGCTCTGAAGTTATGAATAGATTAAAGATGTCTTTTATGCTTAAAAATATTGCTAACCTTGTCACAAATATCGCTTGTGTGTTGCTCAACCTATCCGAGCCTTATATATATTTGAGTGCATAAACCTTAGTGTACAAGATTTATTTTTGAGTGAGTTATTGCAGGCCATGATTTCTCTGGCCCGAGACTAAGAAGCTGGTCATTCCGTTTTTGTGTACCTATCTTTTTGCTAGCCTTTTATCCGTGCATTGTGTATCCCCGCACCGGTGATCTCACAAACTTCGCCGGATATCCACCCTTAAACCAAATATCATCTTTTGTGATTACCTCCTTGACCACAACCTATCGTTGAGAATGGATCATCAATTCAAGGAAGATCGCAAGACGGTGCCAACGTTGAAGATTTCAAGTATCTCTCCAAGGAAAAATATCTCCGGTACCTACCTTATTTTTCGACTCTTTGCTCGAGGACGAGCAACGTCTAAGCATGGGGGAGGAGGTAGGTACGGTGCAGTTTTAGAGTTCAAAAGGGAGTATTTTAAAAAATATATATATATATATAATGATGAAAGAAAAAAATTCGGCGATGTACGTGACTTCCAAGGTGAAGAAAGAAAAAAAACATATATATATTTAAGAAAGAAAGAAAGAAAGGAATGAGAAATATGAGAAAGAAAAAAATATATATATGTGCGTAAAGTGAACTCCCCGGTTCTCTAAGAGTGCATTCAAGGCTTCAAGTTAAAAAGATCCATTCTCATTTTCCAACCATGTGCAATCCGATAACGAGGACTTCTTTTGTGCCTCGGGATCACTCTTTGCCATTTGCACATGTCCACTTATCTAAAGTGTGTGTATTTTTCTCTTTCCCCTCCTTGATTTAACATTATTTTCCAATGACCTTTTTGACGAGTCTCGGTAAGACCATGAGAAGCTTGTCTTGTTTTGACAACACCTCATTTATAAAATCTTTTTAGGACTAAACTTTCCCAAAGCTCCATATAAAGCCTACCACACATATATGTTATGAGAGGGAAAGGAGTAGAATATATAGGCTTGAGAGACAAGTGAGATGAGAGTTCATGAGCAATATGCAAGGTGATTTAAATTTGTGAATTTGGTTTAGCTTTTCTTTATCTCGTTCTTTTTTTCAAAAATTCTGAGGTCTATTTAAACTTTGTGAGCATGTTAATACTTGTGGGATAAGCTGAATAAGAATCTACCCTCCGTAGAGGTGAAGGCTAGTACATTATGGAACTTTAACGAATTAAACTTTTGAGAGCATTATGTTTTTTTTTCATGTATGATCAAGTGCAAGGTTTAAACATTTTTTGGCAACGATGATATCCATCGAAGGCTTACTCGAGGACGAGCAAGGTTTAAGCATGGGGGAGATGTTGACGGTGAAAATCCGTCAACCTAGCCATGAGTTTACCTTCGGTGTTGGCATAACTTTTGTATCTTATTCATTGGTACTAACCCCCATGGTATAACAAGTTCACTTGTGCATGTCGGTTTTGGAGTTATGTGTTTACGCAGGGTTTTAACGTTGAAAGCAAGACTTCCGGGATAAGTTCATTAAGCACCTCATGACAAGACCTTGAAGCCCGATACAAGTCAAGCAATGAAGTGAACATGACTCCAATAGCCCAAGGACCAAGCCCGAGAAGATGATAAACTCCGAGGACCGAACCGAAAAGTGCTGAATCTTGCAAGACAAGGAGTTGAGTCCAATTCGGAGAGAAACCGACGTCAAGGGCCCACATGCAAAAGGGGAGAACATCTAGAAGACGTGGGAAGCGACACGGGCGAAGCGAGGCCGCGGGATGGGCCGGGTGGGCCCGGGCCGGCCGGCCCCGAGCCGGCCGGCCCGGCCCCATTCGGGGCCCAATCGGCCTCTCCTTTGACCTAATTGCTTCTCGGGCTATAAATAGCCCCCCCGACCGAGAGCCACGCGGAACCGAAGTCGTATTCCGCCGCCGAGGAGCGAGAGAAGCTTGAGGGACACCATCTCGGAGATGAGGGTCGTGCTAGTTGTCTAGGGTTTCCCTAGCCGACGTGGGAACCTTGCATGGAAGACCACGTCGGAGCTCGGAGCGAGGATCAAGATCGAGGGAGGGCCCCGGTGGTGATCTTGTTCATGTAATCATTCATGGTGAAGTTTGTAAGTGAATCCGATTTCTAGCGATTAAGTGCCTTCTCGATGATTTTGATTTCTTCTTGGTTTTGCTTCTTCTACGATCTAGTCTATAGCTAGATTACATAGGGTGCTCTTGTAGCCGCGGTGGCTAGAGGTGCATACCGGACCGGCCAAGTGATTTCAACTTGTTCTATCGAACTCGCCCTAAGCTCCCCGCATGAATAGGGATACGTTGTGACGAACGGGGGTCTCGAAAGGCGGATGTTTTCGGAGTCGGATGGGAAGGCCACGATTTAAAGATGCTTTTAATGAGATTCGCTTTTCTATCTTCATCTATCTTGTTTGGAGCTACAACATAAGCATGATCTAGACTCTCTAGATCGGTTATCTCTTGCTTTCTCTTGTTACCTCTTTAGTAGATTAGATTAGATTCGTTTTCTTTATGAGTTAGTAGATAGATGCAACTTGTCTTCATTAGATAGCTTTACCTTGCTTTACTAGATTGAATCCTTGCGTTGCACATTGTTCCACGGATTCGATACCTTGGGTTCACCACTCGAGGGAAGAAGGGTCCCTTGACTACGACGGGAGACTTGTCCGCTTGCAAGTCACAAACGAACTTTGATACAACTATTAACCGTCAACAAACGGCGTGATGAACGAAGTCGCGAGCTGGTCGGACTCCTTCATTTTTATCTGATGGTATCCGGAGTAAGCATCAAGGAAGCAAAGCAATTCACACCTAGCCGTTGAATCGACGATTTGGTCAATGCGTGGCAAAGGAAAAGAAACTTTAGGACATGCTTTATTAAGACTAGTGTAGTCTATACACATCCGCCACTTCCCATTCTTTTTCTTTACAAGCACGGGGTTTGCTAGCCACGTTGGGTGGAACACTTCCTTGATGAATCCGGCCTCGAGAAGCTTCCACAGCTCCGCTCCGATTGCCCGTTGCCGCTCCTCGTCGAAGCGGCGGAGCCGTTGCTGCACGGCGCGAGCGTTTGGCAGGATGTCAAGGGAGTGCTCGGCGACTTCCCTCGGGATGCCTGGCATATCCGAGGGGCTCCATGCGAAGATGTCGGCGTTGGCGCGGAGGAAGTCGACGAGCACCACTTCCTATTTGGGGTCGAGGGTGGAGCTGACCCTCAACACCTTGCCCTCGGGGGCAGAAGGATCGAGGGGGACCTCCTTGGTCTGCTCCACGGCCTTGAAGGTGCCGGCGTGCTTGGCGGTGGAGCCGAGGTCGTCGTTGACCATATTCTCCAAGGTGGTCACCAGCGCTTCATCCAGCGCCAGCGCCTCTGCGTGCTCCACGCACTCGACGTCGCAGTCGAACGCGTGCTCGATGGAAGAGCCGACGGTGATGACGCCGTTTGGTCCTGGCATCTTCATCTTCAGGTAGGTATAGTTGGGGACCGCCATGAATTTGGCGTAACAGGGTCGCCCAAGTATAGCGTGGTAGGCTCCTTTGAACCCTACCACCTCGAAGGTGAGAATCTCCTTGCGGAAATTCTTTGCGGTGCCAAACCAAACTGGCAGATCGATCTGCCCGAGGGGTTGAACCTGCTTGCCCGGCGCGATGCCATGAAATGGCTTCGTGCTGGGCCGCAGCTGGTCCAGCCCGATCCCCATCAAGCGCAGCGTATGCGCGTAGAGGATGTTGAGGCTGCTGCCCCCGTCCATCAAGACCTTCGAGAACCGTGCGTTCCCGATGATGGGGTCGACCACCAGCGGGTACTGGCCTGGGTTGGGGATGCGGTTCGGGTGGTCCTCCCGGCTGAAGGTAATGGCGTCCTCCGACCAATTGAGGAAGGAGGGAGGCGCCTTTTCTGCGGCGAGGACCTCGTGCCGCTCCTTCTTGCGCTGGCGCGTCGACATGTCGACGGTCGGCCCCCCAAAGATGAGGAACACGTTCTCCACGGCGGGGAAGCCGCCGGCGTCACCGTCTCCTCCGTCTTTCTTGGCCTCTGCCTCCTTCGCAGCGGCGCGGCCATAGAATTTCTTGAGCATATCGCACTGCTCAAGGGTGTGGTTCACCGGGGTTTTGTGATAAGGACATGGCTTTTTTTAGCATGTCATCGAACACCCCCGGGCCTCGAGGGGCCGGTCGAGGGCCCCGTCGAGCCGGGTCAATAGCGAGGGCCTCGGCATTACCGCCGTCGCGCCCCTGCTCGCGCGCCTCGCGGCGCGGCTTCTTTCCCTTCTTGCCCCGCTTGTCGTTGCGGTGGGGTTCCCTGGACTTGCTGCCCTCCGCGGGCGCGTCCTTCGGGCGCTTGCCCTTCTTGCCGTCGAAGATCGCTCCCACGGCCTCTTCTCCCGAGGCGAAGCTGGTGGCGACGTCGAACAGCTCGTTCGAGTCCGCGGGCGGGCTGCGCCCCAGCTCTCTCACGAGGTCCCGGCATGTGGTGCCCTCGAGGAAGGCGTGCACAATCTCGGATTGCGCCACGCTGGGGAGCTCCGTGCAGCGCTTGGAGAAACGCCGTATGAAGTCCCGCAGCGATTCGCCGGGCTTCTATGTGCAGGAGCGTAGGTCCCATGAATTTCCAGGGCGCACGTATGTGCCCTGGAAGTTGCCCACGAACGTGTGGACTAGATCATTCCAATTGTGGATTTGGCTGGCGGGCAAGTGCTCGAGCCATGTCCGCGCGGCATCGCCGAGATGCAGGGGCAAGTTGCGGATGATGACCTCGTCGCTGGTGGCCCCGCCTAGCTGGCAAGCTAAGCGGTAGTCGTTGAGCCACACACGGGGGTCTGTCTCCCCGTTGTACTTGACAATGGTTGAGGGCTGGCGGAAGCGCTGGGGGAAGGCCGCCGTGCGGATCTCTCGGCTGAACACACGGGTCCTCGGGGGCTCCGGCGTCGGGGAGCGGTCCTCCCCGCTGTCGTAGCGTCCGCCCCGTCGAGGGTGGTAGCCCACCGCTGCTCGGGCGTCCGCCTTGCTTGTGCGGCGGGCGTTGATGACGTTGCGAGCATCACCGTCCAGCGCTCTACGCGTGTCAAGGAGCCGTTCCTTGACCGCTGCGCGTCCCGAGTTGGCGGGTCGCCCCGCCGCTTCCCCTGCGTGGACCGAGGGTTCGCCCCCTGGTGCGATCCCGTCGCCCCGCGCGTCCCCTTGTTGGCGGATATGCGACGCCGAGCTCTCAGCCTGCTGGACGGCCGCTTGCTCGATGAGGGTCTGCACCTCGCGGTGCAGGTCTCGCGCCTCAGGGGTAGAGGGCGCCGGCATGGCCCGTAACAGCGTCGCGGCGGCGACGAGCTTTTGACTTGCCCGCGGCGGCACGTCAGGGTTGCCGGCGTTGATGCGATCGCGGGCCTGCCTGCCCAGCTCCCGCACGCGTTCGCCACGAGCGGAGGCCTCCCCTGCCATCGAGGAGCGGAGCAGTCGGACCGTTCGGTATTCCTCCGCCAGCTTGGCCTCGAGTTCGCGTGCCTGGGCTAGCTGTACGTCAGCGTCGGCCCCGGCAGGAGCGCTTGGCCCTGCGGCTAGGCGTGTGGCGACCCCGGGGGCAGGCGTGATCTCCCCGTCCCCGGCGCCCACTGCGCCTGCGGCATTGGCCTGGTCGTTGGCGACGACCACGTAGCATTCCCGCGCGGGGTCGTAGCTCCCGGTGCTGGAGTCATCGGAGCACCCGAACCAGTAGTCCGTGGCGTCAAGGAAACGCCTGAACATGACTGGGTCCGGCACGCCGGAGAAGTCCCATTCTGCATAGCCGTGGCGGTTGGCGGGCGGCAACGCGTCGAGGGAGCCCAGAGACGACTCGTCAGCCACTGAGGCGCCGGGATCCCTGGCGACGAGGACGTGGCGGCCAGGCGGGACCCTGCGCATCGTGGTGCTGACGTTGTTGTTGTAGGCCGACGTGGCACCACGCAACCCAATGGGGATGCGCGGGCCGGAGACCGCGCGCTGCCCCGCCGGGGTGGTGGCGGTCGTCGTGGCGGTGGGCGCGCCGGGTTGAGAGGCGGCGCGCTCGGCCGCCGTCGCTCGGACCGCGCGCCGGCGCGAACGCGGCCCCGAGCGGCGGCGACGTCGTGGCGTCGACGGGCCCGCAGCGTCCGTGCCTGCGGGCGTCTGCGCCATGGCGGTGTGTGTAGCAGGGACCGGGGCGGACCCAGCCTGGCGCCGCGCGCGCAGTTCCTCGCGGTTGGTGAGGCGCATGAGGTAGCCATTCCCCGTGGCCTGGAAGTTTAGGCCCCCAAACCGGATTTCGAACCCGGCGGGGAGGGGGTCCGAGCTGCCCATGTTGTAGCGTGTACCGCGGTACTCAGTGCGGATCACCATGGAGGGAGTTGACGGATCGACCTTAGGCGCTCGATTGCCCCATGGTGGGCGCCAACTGTCGGTGCGGAATATGGTCCCGACACTAACCAGTAGTAAGCGCCGCGGTCTATCCCTCAATGGTCGATGCTAAGCAACAAGTGACACAGAGTTTTATCCTGGTTCCGGCCGAGGGGGCCGTACGTCCGGCGCGTGGCGTGCTCAAGGCACTATATTACTTAGCACCGGGGGTGCCTGTAGTGGGGCTGCTACAAGCAAGGCGGGAGAGGAAGCCTGGCTTCCAAGTCCCTGGTGTATAGCTGAAGATGCTGTGGGAGAATGAGAAGACAAGTGCGTGGAGCTACTCGTCTTTCGTGGGCGTGTCTATGTTCCTCCGTCCCCCCGCAGCAGGGGGGTTCGTCCCCCTTTTATAGACGAAGGGGGGAGCGAATTACATGCAAGCCGCGCTACCTAGCTACGTGAAGGGGCGTGGCGTGCTATGCTGTAGAGTGGGTGGCCGTCCGGACGATCCTTGCAGCGATTCGGCCATCATGGCCTATCTTGTACCCGAACAGTGGCGGTTCGAGGGTAGGAGGGCAGCGGATGGCGGTGATGTCCTCTGATAGGCTCGAGGGAGCCGCTGACGTTGGCTCGTACGGAGTACAGGGGTAGGTAAAACGGCGTCCCGTTCCTATACGCTTCACCGTACCGGAGTTGTTGCTACAGCGCCGGGCGTGCGCCTGCGCGCACGGGGTCGGCTGCCATGCCGTAACAGTGGCAGGGCTGGCGTTCCTCCCGCCTAGCGCCTCCACCTAACCCTGTAGGGTCACAAGAAAGCAAATCGAGGGTGAAGCCGGCCCCCCTTCGAGGGCTCGGCACGTTGGCCGTATGGGGCAGGCGCACGGCGTCACGGGACTGACGCCGGCCGCGCTGCACAGTCCCTTCCCACAGTGATGGGGATGGGCTCCCTCCTGGGGAGTTGGTGCGGCGGCACGGGGCGCGAGCCCGGGCGCATGATGGCACTATCCCGCCGGTGTCGGTGGCGTTAAATGCCCGGTGTGCGGGGGCGGGCGCACGCGAGCGGGGCGCCCTCGAGCGAAGCGGGCCTCGGTTGAGGGCGAGGCGGACCCTCGAGCGAGGCGGAGTCTGCCCGAGGGGGAGCGGACCCTCGAGCGGGGCAGACCCCTCCCGAGGGGAGCGCACCCCCTCGAACGGGACGGAGCCCCCTCAAGGGAGGCGCGTAACCTCGAGCGAGGCGAAGCCTGCTCGAGGGGATCTTTAAGAGGGCCACCTTGGTGGGCCTGTTGAGGTCCTTTGTAGTGTGGGCCGTATCCTGCACGGTTAGGCAAAGTGTATTTTGGTTTTGTTGCAGGTTTTAAGTGGGGATTTCCCGGTTATTAAAGGGGACCCCTAGGGCTGTCCCCGACAAAAGGTATCTCCAACCAAGGGCGTGCAATGCTTTGGAGTGAAAGGGAAATTAGCTCCACGCTATATTGGTCCTTATGAAGTCACCAAGAAGTTTGGTACGACGGCTTATCGTATTCGACTTCCCGACCAATTATCTGCAGTGCACGATGTGTTTCACGTCTCGCAATTGAAGAAGTGTGAGCAAGTCCCCGAGGCACAAATAATTGAAGAGGCCAATGCAGAAATAGAACCAGACCTATCGCTAGCAGAGTATCCAATGAGGATATTGGACCATAAAGAAAGGCAGACAAGAAGACAAAAGGTGAAAATGTACAAGATACAATGGAGTCACAACACAGAAGAAGAAGCTACATGGGAGACCGAGCAGTTTTTCAACGCCAAGTACCCCGACTTTCTTCCGAGTCAAGCTCGTAAGTGAACTCTCCTCGCGTGCTTTGATTCGAATCTCGGGACGAGATTCCCGTTAAGGGGGGTAGGCTGTAACACCCCGTGTTTTTGCTCATTGTCATTTTGAGCTTATAACCCACTTGATCATATCTATAAATCACCTTGATGACCATAGGTCAACCTTGGTCAAAACCCTAGCTCAAAACCCCTCTTATTCCCTTAACCTCCTATGCCATTCTAGAACTTTGGCGCGTTCCCCAAAAATTTCCTTAAACACTTCAAAACCACCCAAAGAGAAAAATGTGCAGAATGTTGGGGGACACAACTTTGCTGTTGAGTGGCATTTGAAATTTGGAAGAATTTATGGTGAAACAGGCCTTGGAAGCTGTTGTGCTCCTGTTCACGGGCGCCGAGAATTCAGCCATGTTGGCATGGCGTTCCTGCTTCACCCCTTGGACAAAACCCCTGCAAGCCTTTGTGAAAGTGGTAGAGGGATCCCTAATCTCCAACTTTGCTTTAGATACTAAGGTGCAGTTTAGTTTAGAAAACTGGAGAAAAGCAAATTTGAAAATCGAATCAGGAAATACAATTGCACCGAGAGCGCCGGAACGCGTCCAGAGCGCGACGTCGCGCGCGGCCACGTCGGCCACCGCCGTACGCGTCGTACCCGCTTCGGGCGCGCACGCCGAGGCGTCGGTGTGACCGCCGGTCACTGCGCGGCGCCGGTGAACACTCATGCGTGCCGTCCGTGGCAAGTGGGGAGGGCCGGGTGGCGCGAATCCGCCGGCCGGCGCACCGTCCGCCCGCGCGTGCCATTGGCCGCCAGAGCGGCGCACGTCTCCGCCCATGCCCTCGCCTCCCCTACGCGGTCTAGCGGCTCGGCACGTTCCTACCTACCCCAACCGACCTTCCCGCGCGCATATAAGCCGGTCCCCACCGTCCCTCGCGCGCATGCCTGCCTGCCCGAGTCGCCACCGTCCGCAATTGCCGCCGCTCGTGCTCCGTTCGTTTTCCTCACAAACCAGTGAGCCTCAGCCCTTCCCTGTGCACCACAACACCTCCCCGAGCCATGTGTTGATCACGCTGAGCCACCCCTTCGCCGGAGCCCGAGCCTCCGCGGCCGCCGCCGGACCCCCGCTGTCGAGCTCGCTCCTCCGCCACTTTTTAAGCTCCGTGACTTGCGTGGTACCTTCCTTGGGTTGCATGGAAGCTTCCTGGGCAGCACATGGTTGAGCCCAGGCCATCCCCTCACCGCCGTCAATTTTCCCGCAGGCGCTCTGCCGCTACTCCGCCGCCGCCGCTCGCCAGAGTCCCCACCGGCCAATCCACCGCCGCCAATCCATAGCTGGTAGGCCCAATCGAAGATCCCCCTTGCTTGTTTGCGTGCCCGAGCCCTACCTCACCGCTGGCGAGCTCATTTCCGCCGTCGGGCCCGAGGGGGGGGGTGAACCAAGGGTATATTTGTGAAGTTTTCAAAAGTTCTAAGGTCCCTGGTGTAAAAAGATTGTTCCCAGTTTTGTGTTTGAGTCCAGCACCTTGTAAAATTGATTAAAAATCGTAGAAAAATCCAAAAATAGCAAACCCAATTTTGCTGTGCTCAGTGTGACAAGAACTACAACTTTGTCCAGATATGTATATACTTTTGAGATTTGTTTTTGCTTGAAAAATAGGAATGTGAAATGCTTAGATTGGTGTTTGTGCAAAATCCACCCAAGATTTTGAGCTGGATTTTAGATATGTTGTGATCACTAGTGTGCCTAGCCTCTGTGCCAAAATTTGCACAAAGTTACTGAAGGGATCTTTCTGAGTAAATTATTTTGTGATATTGGAAAATCTGCTTAGATGATTTTTGTAGCTCCAAATATAATTTTTTTTGAGCCCAACTTCTGGCTATAGTCTTGTTATGTTAAAAAGCAACCTTGGTGAATTTACCATGATTTTATATCTGTTAGAAATATTATTTCCTCATTTATGCTTGTTTTTAATCATACATATGTGTAGCATGTTTCATGAAGGCTATATGTTTGTTTGTTAGTTCTTTAAGCTTGGTTTGGACCAGAGTATATGTAGGAGAAAGATGGGGTTATTTTCTGTGCTATTTATTTTCATATGCATTATTCCTTTTATGCTAAATAGGAATGCTCCAATTTGGCATATTGAAACCCTTGGTGCTAAAACCCTTTGCTTGCCGTCCTTGTATACCTCCTGGTCAGTAGGACCAGTGAGGGGGGGGTTAATGGATTAGTTTGTATGTTTGGTTATGCATGAGAAGCTCAAAACTAGAATAATCTGGAAAAGGGAAATAAGGAAAATCACTATATCTAGTGCATGCTTTAAGGATAAGTGTTAGGAAAAGTAACTTGGTGCTAGGAATATAATGGCCTTGCTGTTTGTTGCTGAATTAATTAATTCTTTAATAGATGTGCACACAATCACCTTAAAAGGGAGAGCTAAATAGGCCTCGGTTTAATTCTTGTAAAAGGAGGAATGTGTAATTACTTTTGTTAAGGTGAATATGGCCAACCATACCCTCGTAGTGGCTGTTGCTACTGTTTGTGAATTAATTTAAATTAATTACACTCCTAACCATGCATGGCATTCCCCGTGTAGAAGTCCCCGACGGTAGCTATACGCTTGTGCCGGCTGACGAGGACGAGGGAGCTGGGGGAGATGTGCACTACGTGACCGTAGAGCAAGACCCGGGCCAAAGTCCAGAAGTTTGTGTGTCTGCTTGTGCTGACGAAGGTGTTAACACCAAATTTTGGTAAGGAATCAGACTTGTGGGTCCAGCTCGGTAAGGAGTCCGTCTGGCGGAAGGAAGGTTACCTCAGATGCATTCGGCAGAAAGATCCGCGGTCGGCTATTTGCTTCCGTTCAGCAAAAGAACAGTTGAGCTGATTTCGCGGGATTGTATGGTGACGTGGCTCAAGCAGGAAGGACGAATGGATGGATAAGCGATCAAGCTTAGAGATAAATTAGGTATCGAATCCATTCGAGGTTGTGCTTGGCAGGGTATAAATATGAGCCCTGGTTGTATGTAAAAAAGAGACACAATCATTCTCAATACAAACCGGCTTTACGCCAAACCCTAGAGTCCATTTGTCGTGTCGTCGAGTTCTTCGAGAGGGTTCATCGATCCGTCGACCTCCGTGAGTACCGGCAACCTTGTATCATGTCTAGTATCATGCGGTGGATTTAGATCTGATGCAAGTAGTCTTGATACCATGCTTAGTGTCATGCGGTAGATTCAAGCTTGGTTCAAGAGGGTTTCTTGTTAGGTCATGAGCCATGCGGTAGGCTAAGATCTAGCTTGAAGCTAGTTATCGGCTCTATTGGGTTTTGGCAAGATCCAATAGATTCATTAAGTTACCCCGTGTTGCTTTGAGTTTTTACTTTATGTTTAAATTCATGAAACACCTCTTTTGCCCAATCTAGATGGGTTTGGATCGGCTTAATATCTTTTGGTGATCCTTATGCGAGTCAAGTTCGTGCTTTGGGTTGATTCAACACGTGGATCACGTACTCTTCGAATAGCCGAAACCGAATCGATCTAGGTTGTTACGTGTTGTGGGTTCAAGCTTGCCAATGTTCGTATAAATCTTGAAAGAACTGAGTATCACGCGGTAGATGCAGGTTTTTGGGTTGCTTTGGAGCTAATCATCTGGTGGATTAGATTTCAAATCAATCTGATAGATTTATTTCACTTGGTAATGTTCGTTCCTTCTTCATGGACCCCGAATCGGCTGTTCAGCCGCATTCGGTTATGTTTCTCACAAGTAGAACACGTGCGTAATTCATGCTTTAAATAATGTATGCTTTTAGCTTTCCATATTTAGATTGTATCATGCGGTGGATAGATTTGTTTGGCATCGTACCCGACGGGTTTTAAAGTACCTAGACATGCGGTAGACTAGTGCTTTAGATCTATGCATGCTTGTTTATTACATGTTTATGCTCGTGCTTTGCTTCATTTATTTATTTAATGTTGATCATCACGGGGATCGGTTATGGTTTTGTGCACGTGCATCTTTGCCCAAACAAAGACCGATCGCCGTCATGCTTACGTCATCCATTCGGCTATGTTACTTTTCCTTCTTAAAGCTCCCGAATGGTTTCAGTTTGCTGGCAGATAGCTTTCTATAGCTATATGTCATCTTACTTGGCTTCGTGGCCGTAAATATGGAACTGTCTGGTACCACCCGGCAAGTTCCAAGCTTTGGTATCTAACTACTTTGTCTTTTGTTAATTTTCAGGGAAAATTGACTGGCACGTCTCGTGATTCTTTGCGCGTGTGAAGCCAGCTTGTTCGGCTTGCTGTGTGTTTGGCGCTAGGTGCACATTTTGCGTCAATACACTTTTTGGCACGCCCAGTGGGACCACAGCCGAAAAAACCAAGATGCTTGAGATCGCAGATGTCATGGATGTCAACATTGAAGATCTCTCCCCTGAACAGCGGCAGCAGCTCCAGGACGCCGTGGACCAATTCCAGCAGAAGTGTATGCTGTCCTTCAAGAAGAACAGGAGTGGCGTCCCGTACCTGAAAAACGAGATGCCCAGGGTATTGTTGCCGGGGGAGAGCGACGCCACGACCCAGCAGGAGAAGGAGGAATGCATACAGGCGTTCCGGGATGCCGCGGACCACATCTTGAGCAGGCACCACAAAGCTTTCCTTGGTGCGTTCAAACAGATGATGGTAGCTGTCTTCGGTCCAGGCATGGAGCAGGCGTTCAGCAAGGCACCCATCCAAGGGGGCACCGTGGAGTTGGGCGAATCCAGTTCTCAGCCGCCAATGCAGAGCCAGCCAACCCAACCTCCTCCTCAGAGCGCTGGGAGTCAAGCTTTCCAGCCTCCTCCACAAGGTGCGAGAGGTCAGCCATCTCAGCCCCCGCTGCAGGCAGCAGGAGGACGACCAGTTCAGCCACCACCACAGGGCAGCACGGGTCAACCTGTGCAACAGCCGAATCCGTACCAACCCACGTACGAGGACTTGGCATTCGGCTCGCCTGGGGCCCCGCTTGCTTCCGGCCACAGGATTGCTCCACCGAGCAACTGGCTACAGAGGAATTTCTACTGCGGAGGCTACCACGAGGTGGGGAACTACGGTGCCATAGACGCCTTCCCGCATCCGGGTTACGCACCAGCTGCAGGCGCACAGGAGGATGATGCCCTAGCGCAGAAGATGGCCGAGTTGATGCAGAATCAGTTCGGCCTCAAACCAAAAATGCAGGGACCAGCCTACAGGCCGTCGTTCCCGGAGTGGTACTTCAACGTGCTCCTTCCGCCAAGGGTAAAACCTCCGACGGAGTTCACAAAATTTTCCGGGCAGGACGACACGAGCACGGTGGAGCACATTGCTCGCTACCTGATGCAGCTCGGAGAGTGCTCGGCTGAGGAGGCGTTCAGGGTCAGATACTTCCCCGCGTCACTGACGGGCCCGGCGTTCCAGTGGTTTTCATCTTTGCCCCCTATGTCAGTTAGCACATGGAAGGAGCTGGAACGGAAATTCCATGCCCACTATTTCAGCGGCAGCTCAGAAAAGAAGCTGATTGATCTTGCCACCCTGAAGCAGAGGCACAGTGAAACACCCTTGGAGTTTCTCAGGAGGTTTAGGGAAGTTAAGGGCATGTGCTTTTCGCTCAACCTGCCAGATGATCAGTTGGCCGATATGGCCGTTGTCGGGATGCTGCCGGCCGTGCGTGAGAAGCTGTTTGGCATGGAGTTCAAAAACCTGGGTCAGCTGTCCCAAAAGCTATCGTTAATGAGCAACCAAGCATATGGTTTCAAGAAGGATGCCAGGTTCGGGAAACAGCATGACGTCGCTGATATTTACAACCAGTTCCTGGACAAGGCCGACCTGTTGGAGGATTCTGATGATGAACAAGACGTGGCTGCGGCCGAGATCATGTGGGGAAAGGAGCCATTGACTATGAATCAACGCTGGGTCAAACAGACCAAGGGCACCTACTACTTCGACATCACGAAGGCTAACAAGTTGTTTGAGCTCCTGGTAAAGGAAGGCCGAATCAGATTGCCTGAAGGGCATTCCATGCTTCGGCCCGATGGAGTAAAGGAGAAACGTTACTGTGGCTTCCACGACAGGGACTCACACACCATCAACGACTGCAGGGTCTTCAGGATGAGGATCCAAAAAGCCATCCAGGAGGGACACCTCAAATTTGATAACAAGATGAAGCTGGATGGTCATCCCTTCCCTCAGAACATGGTGGGCTTTTCCGTCAACATGGTGACGGCTGAGGAGAAGGGCAAGGTCAAAGTCTTGACCTCAGCCAGGGCTAGGCAGGATGGAGCAGTGGACCCGGAACGTCAAGTAACTTTGGAGCAGGTGCATGGTGAAGCCCCACGCGTTCTCAAGAGCCATGTCGAGATCGGGGAATCATCCAGAGCCAAGCCCAGGGTGACCACGTGTATACTGCTCAACAAGTGGCAGCGCCAGATGGAAAAGGAGCGCTACCATAAGCGAAAGTACGAGGAGGAGAGGCGCAAAGCCAAAGAGGAAGCACACAGAAGGGACCTGGAGCAATACACGCGCGAGCAGGAGCGCGAGCACTGGGGATGTGCGTTCTTCAGGCACTGTTGGAATGAAGGTTTGAAGCTGCCCATGCTAAGGAACTGCCCTGAGTGCAGTGACAGGTATTTTGAGTACAGGCAGGAGACTGCCAATTGCCGATCCGTCCACGAAAGAATTGGAAGGATGCATCCTAGCGAGGATCGACGCCAAAAAATTGAAATCATTGATCATCCCAGAAAAAGGCAGGCTGATTTAAGGTGGGCTGATCAAGAAGAAGACGAGGACGCATACATCTGGCAGAAGGGGCAATGGTGCCCGCCTGGCCTGAGGAAAAGTCAGAAGAGACGGGTCCAACGCTTGAGGAACCGCGAATTAAGGCAGGCTGGGATCCAGACAAGGCAGGTGTGGCGTCCAAAGGATCAACCTGAAGGGTCAAAGCGTTCGGCTCCAACATGCATGGTATATTTTCTGCCGAATGAATTCATGGCTCCTGCTAATCAGGTTGTGCAGGAAGAGGCGCCCCTGGACAATGAGCAGGTTGAGGGGCTAATGGCGCAGCTGGTATTAGCCAAGCAAGCCATCTTCGACAAACCGGCCAAAAATCAACACATGAGGCCGCTGTACTTAAAGGGGTATGTCAATGGCAAGCCATTGACCAAGATGTTTGTCGACGGTGGGGCAGCGGTTAACGTTATGCCGTACACCACCTTCAGGAAGCTTGGCATGGGCCCTAGCGATCTGACGCCTACAAGCATAATACTGAATGATTTCGCTGGGAATCCTTCAGATACCAAGGGATGCGCTCACGTGGATCTGATGATCGGGTCCAAGACGCTGCTCATGACCTTCTTTGTCATCGAAGGCAAAGGAGCCTACAGCCTACTGCTCAGACGGGACTGGATTCATGCCAATTGCTGCGTCCCATCCACCATGCATCAACAGCTCATCCAATGGGTGGATGATGATATTGAGGTGGTCCAAGCAGATGACTCTGTGAGTGTTGCAAACATGGAACCAGCTTTCTGGGAGTATCAAGGCATTGACTGTTTCTCAGGGAAAGACTGGGGAGAAGGTCCTGTTGAACCTGTCAGCAACGATCATTAGCCAATTCAAGCAGTCGGCTCTTATAGCAATTTTTAATGGAGAACCCCGTCGACGACACTGATGGCAAGCTGGGGCGAGGATTTATGTCGGCCGATAAATTAGAAGAAGTTGACATTGGAAGTGGTGATAAGCCAAGTCCGACGTTCATCAGCGCAAACTTGCAATCAGACTTCAGGGAGGAATTAATCAAGCTACTCAAGGAATATAAAGATTGCTTCGCCTGGGATTATTCGGAGATGCCTGGACTGGATCGTTCCATCGTTGAGCATAGGTTGCCCATCAAATCTGGTTGCAAACCGTACAAGCAACCACCCCGGAAAATGTGAAGAATGAAGTTGAAAGATTACTTGATGCAAATTTTGTTCGGCCATGCAGATACGCGGAGTGGATTTCTAACATTGTCCCTGTTTACAAAAAGAATGGAAAGATGAGGGTCTGCATAGATTTCAGGGACTTGAACAGAGCTACTCCGATGGATGGTTACCCCATGCCTATTACCGATTTGTTGGTTGACGCCGCTGCCGGGCACAAGGTTATCAGTTTCATGGACGGCAATGTGGGATACAACAAGATTTTCATGGCAGTAGAGGATATATCGAAGACGGCCTTCAGATGCCCTGGTCATATAGGCCTATTTGAATGGATAGTCATGACTTTTGGATTGAAGAATGCCGGTGCAATTATCAGCGAGCCATGAATTACATCTTTCATGAGTTGATCAGCAAAGTTGTGGTAATTTACATCGATGATGTCGTGATCAAGTCCCTAAGTCATGACACACATTTGGAAGACGTGAAAAGGACCTTGGAGTGCACCCGAAAGCATGGTTTAAAGATGAATCCGAACAAATGCGCTTTTGGGGTATCAGCTGGAGAATTCTTTGGATTTTTGGTTCACGAAGGGGGAATTGAGGTTGGCAAGAAGAGCATGAAAGCCATTGATGAAGTTGTCCCTCCGACCAATCTCAAGGAATTGCAATCACTGCTCGGCAAAATTAACTTCGTAAGGAGATTCATTTCAAATCTGTCACAGAAGGTTTTGCCGTTCTCTCCATTGCTGAAGCTAAAGAAAGATCAGAAGTTCACGTGGAGCGACGAACAACAAAAGGCTTTTGATGAGATCAAGCAATACATGAAGGAACCACCAGTGCTGGTCCCTCCTCAGCTGGAGAAGCCTTTCAAGTTGTACGTGGCGGCCGATACCCAAACCATTGGATCGGCCCTTATTCAAGAATTCGAAGGAAAGGAGCGGGTAGTAGCGTATCTTAGCCGAAAATTACTTGATCCTGAGACTAGGTATTCGGCTGTAGAGAAGCTGTGTCTGTGCGTATACTACTCGTGTACAAAGTTTCGGCACTACTTGCTGAATGCCGAATGCACTGTGTATTCCATGTTTGATGTAATAAAACATATGTTATCTATGCCAATTTTGAATGGCAAGATTGGCAAATGGATTTTGTCTTTATCAGAGTTCGAGTTGAAGTTCGAATCGGCAAAAGCTATCAAAGGTCAGATCATTGCTGATTTTATAACTGAACATCGCGATCCATCAATTAATTTGCTTGAAATTACTCCTTGGGCTTTATTTTTTGATGGATCATCATGTGGTAAAGGGGGGGAGTAGGGATCCTACTGATTTCTCCTAGAGGTGAGATGTTTGAATTTGCCATCCCTATACAGCCCACTGTTACAAATAATCAGGCTGAATACGAAGCACTGCTTCGGGGGCTTCAATATTTGAGAGAAGCCGGGGCCGTTTCAGTTGAGGTTTATGGAGATTCAGATCTGGTGATCAAGCAATTGAACGGCCAATACGAATGCAAAAGTGAAGCACTGAGGAGTTACTACGAAGAATGCAGGGAAATCTTGAAGGGCTTTCCGTTAGTAACTCTACAGCATATTCCTAGGGAACATAACAAAGAAGTGAACAGGTTGGCTCAGAGCGCCTCTGGTTATAGAGAAAGCCAAGAAGCGTTTGTTGCAGATATGGGTGCACTAGGGACGGATCTTGCGGAGGATGATTGGAGAAAAGAGATCATTGACTATTTGAAAGATCCATCCCGAAAGGTCTCTAGGAAGCTCAGGTACAAGGCTATAAAATTCGTTCTTCTGGATGACAATTTGTTTTACAAATCATTAGATGGGGTGTTGTTACGATGCCTGGGTCCAGAAGAAGCGAAGAAGATGATGAGTGAAGTGCATGATGGGATATGCGGAGCACACCAATCGGCCTACCGCATGAAATGGGTTGTCAGGCAAGCTGGGTGCTTTCGGCCGACGATATTAGAGGATTGCTTTGAGTATTACAAAGGATGTCAGGATTGCCAAAGGTTTGGAAATATTCAAAGGGTCCCTGCATCAGCATTGAATCCCATCATGAAGCCATGGCCATTCAGGGGCTGGGGTATAGACTTGATTGGCCAGATTAATCCACCATCTAGAAAGGGGCATAAGTTTGTGCTTTTGGCTACAGATTATTTTGCTAAATGGGTTGAGGCGATCCCACTGAAGAAGGTGACGTCGGAAAACATGGTTGAATTTGTCAAGGAGCACATCATCTATCGATTTGGAATCCCTCAGACCATCACAACTGATCAAGGGGCTCAATTCGTGTCACTGGAGTTCAGAGAATTTGCCTAAAGCATGGGAATCAAATTGTTTAACTCTTCTCCCTATTATGCCCAAGCTAATGGTCAAGCAGAGGCTTCTAATAAGATCATGATCAAGCTAATACAGAAGAAGATCGACCAGAAGCCAAGGAGATGGCATTCGGTACTCAGTGAAGCATTATGGGCTTACCGAATGGCCCCTCATGGAGTCACAAAGACTTCTTCGTACGAATTAGTTTATGGGCATCATGCAGTTCTACCTTGGGAGATGCAATCAGATTCCAGGAGAATCGTGTTACAGAAAGATTTGAGCTCCAAAGATTACAGTGGCCTGATGATGGATGAGCTAGAGGATTTACACATGATCCGTCTCAGGGCCCTGGAAAACATCGAGAAGAATAAGCAGCGGGTTGCCAAGTATTATAACAAGAAGGTAAAAGTCAGGCAATTTGCAGAAGGGGATTTGGTTTGGAAAGCGCTATTGCCGATTGGAACCAAATACAGCGAATTCGGCAAATGGTCCCCCAATTGGGAAGGACCCTTTCGCGTGGTCAGATGCGTCCCTGGTAATGCATACATATTGAAAACTTTACTAGGAGAAGAATTTTCCGCTGCAATAAATGGAAGATATTTGAAGAAATATTATCTTAGCATTGAAATCGATAGATGATCATCAGCGGTGGGATTACATGCATCTGACACAGGAAGTAGCCGGCGCTCAAGAACGAGGCCGCCTTCAGAACAAAAAATACATAAACAGAAGGAACGACCAGTGCCTAGATGCATTGCCCTTAGCACAAAACTACATTACAACTGCCTCTTGCAGGTTTACATCCAACAACCCTGGTGGTCTAGACTACGAGGAGGTGGGAAGCAGAAGGCGTGGAGGAAGAAGCGAAAGTATGATTCAATCTTTTCTTTGCTTCTTCTTCGACTGCTCCCTCTTCAGTTGCTCCAGGACCACCGTGACGGCAACTTGGAATGCACGGGGGTGACCATGGTTTGCGGCCTCCACCAAGTTGTCCCAAGCCGCTTTCAGGTTGTTGTACCTGTCGGAGACATCTGAAACAGAGGAGTGGGTGTTAGGGGCAAGAAATCCAGATGTGAGCGCGAAGTCAAGAAGGAGTCAGAAACATTTACCCCCTACTAGTGCCTCTAGAGCCATGCGACGCTCGCGTTCGGCCTGGCAACGAGCGGTGATGTCCCTGAGGCCGTGCTCCAGGTGCCGAACGCAGCGGCGCAGTTGGTGGTTGGTTCTCTGTTCAGGCGTAGCCTCCTCTGCTTCGAGGGAGGAATCAGAGGAGATGTACTCAGGCACGTCTTCGGTCCCGATGATTTCTTCAGGAAGCAAATCAAGGCTGAAAGAAGAAGAGAGGAGGTAAAGCGCAAGATCATATGGGAAACAAGGAGTGAATCAAGGGAAAACTCACTCTCGAATCGTGCGTATCTTCGGAGTGCTGCTCTCCTGGGGTTGCTTGCCTTTGTCCATGGCCTTGGGATTTTCTCCTCTAAGGACGGGGGAGGAAATGAGAAGTGATGGATGAGTGTGCGAGTGGATTTGCAGGGCACCTCAGCAGGCTATTTTATTGACCGAGGGGATGCATTGGGAGTGATGACTGGCCGGCGTGCACTGTTGGAATACCAAGCGGTAGGGTTTTCTTCCCGAATACGAAGGGTTTTCACTTGAACAGTGTTTACGGATTGCCGATTCAGGGATCTTCTGTGGATTTTGCGCCAAGGGACATCTGTTCTCGCGTATTCGGCTCAAGACAGTTCCCGGATACGTTTAAGGAAAAACCAGATTCACGGATGCAAACATGAAGAAAATCATCGCAGTGCAAGCACAGAATTCAAAAGTTCTTTATTTATTGCCGATATTCAAGCATCCCTAATACAATCTAGTCGAAAAGTCTGTTCAGCACAGATTGGGGATGAGTGATTTCGGCAATGGCATCGCCGTGGCCATCGAGGCGCTCCAAGATGAGCTCAATCTCATCGATGTCCTCTAGCGCGCTGCCCCGGAAGCCGCGCGGCTTGGTGGAGTAGTCGACGTCGGTGTGCGTCGCCATGGCAGCCAGGCCCAGGGTCGTGCCCAAGCGGACGCCATGCGTGGCCACTTCATTGACGCGGTGCTCCACCGCAGCAAGGCGCTCCGCCGGCGTGTCTCCATGGGTGTTCACCTTATCGGCTAGCTGCTCCACCAGCATCTTGAGCTGGTTGAGCTCAGCATCACGGGCTGCAAAGTGCAAGAAAGAGGGAGATTAGCGTCAAAAGCCGGATTGGATCAAAGAGCAGCATCGGAGCCGTACCGTCGATGGTCTCCAGCAGCTGCTTGCGCTGGTCTTCCCATTCCAGCTCAGCTATGCCGGCCTTCTTGGAGACCTCCTCCAGCTCGCGCTGGGCCACCTCCAGTTCCCCTTTGAAGCGGAGAGCGTCGAGTTCCCCATAAGGCACGGGGGGAGTGGCCGTCAGACTCCGAGGAGTCTTCGGTAGGGGCTGACCGGCCGACGCAGGAGATGGATTCCACTGAATCAACCTGAAAAGAGGATAATCGTCAAAACCGAAAGGAGATCGAATACGAATCAGAGAAGAGGAATTGACGATCATTGCCTCCGGCGCGCATTGGCGCTACTCCCCTCCGCCTCATC
This sequence comes from Cenchrus americanus, assembly GCA_947561735.1. NCBI lineage: Eukaryota > Viridiplantae > Streptophyta > Magnoliopsida > Poales > Poaceae > Cenchrus > Cenchrus americanus. The sequence goes on along the minus strand of OX387244.1, from coordinate 48,220,001 downwards.
AGAGGCGCGGCGTCGGTTGAGGAGGCGCACCATGCTGCCCTGGGATGTGCACTGTTTGGAAAGAAGAAGAAGAGTTGAGATTGGCAAAGATTCGAGAGCTAAAGGCTTGGTGGAGAGCTAGGGGCACCTACGGTTTCATTTATAGGCCTGGCAAAACAGATCGTGGCCTCAAGTCGTGGCTCTGGATCGTAGCGCATGTCCCAAGAAAATCGGAAGGTGGAAAGGTTTCCTTGACCAGTCCGCCAATGGGTCGTTTGGAGTTCTAGGCTGAGTCGTATTCGGTTGACTGGCTCGGCTAAGGAGAGTCAAAGTGCCATTCGGGTATTGGCATTTCTTTGCCGAATGGGTCGTTCAGCATCACATTTAAGAATGCGCAGAAGAAAAAGGAAATGAAAGTGCAAAGAACAAATATTACAAGGACGACCAATTCGATTACACATCAATTGGCGTCTAGATGTTCAAGAATTTCGCAATTACACCACGGACGTCTGATGTTGCTTGGCGAAAACTTTCCATCCGCTCTTGGTAATATTTCTGCGCACTGGATAGGGTGGTAAGTTCTGCATCGCATTGTTTCACCTTAGCCATAGCCGATATTGCTTCCTCTTGGGTTTTCTCTATCAATCCGGGGAGCTCGGCTATTTTCTTGTCATCGGCCTCTATTTCAGCTGACAGGCTTCTCAGTTCTGCCTCCAAGGCGGCTTTTCTGGCGATCTTCAATTTGCGAGAAGCTTGCAGATTGGCCAATGTATCTTTGTGGCTCTCAGTTTGAGATTGTGCCCCTTTCATGGCTTGTTCAGCACTGGCCCTCTTCTTTTCAACAGATGGGCGGGATGACACCTTTCTCAAGGCTTGTCTTATGGGCACGTAATGAATCTCCAGACCAGAGATAGATGCAAGAGAGGCACTGATGCCCTCAGAGAGTTCTTGGCTAATGGGTTCGAGCATTTCTTCAAAGTGATCGAGATCTTTGAACTGATCTCGCGCATCCCTTTCCAGCCAGGCAAAAATCTCCTTGAGCCTTTCTAGCACATCCTCTGACAGAGTTTGAGGTGCTCTTTCCCTTGCCTCGACAACTGGATTGTTCCCCATTGATGGGCTTGATGATGATGGAGCCTGATCCTAAGAAAGCAATATTGCCGAGTCAGGAGTGCTGGAAGTAAAAGGCAGCAGGGTTAAATGCAAAAAAGTACCTCATGCCTGATTTCTTGAACTGGGGCAGGATTTTGTTCAGGGGTAGCCACTGGTGAAGGAGGTGCTCCAGGCAGAGCTGAAGCTTCTGTGTGAGAAGGCGTTGATGCAGTTCCTGGCAACTCAGAAGCTTCTGGCTGAGGAGAAGATGGGTTCACCTCTGCTGGGGTTGATATCTTTGCTTGACCAGTGGGTGATTGGGCCCTTGGAGGACTTGATGGCTCTGGTTGAATGGGGAAATTCATCTCTGGGGAATCTGATACTTCTGTCTGAACAAGGGGTGATTGAGTCCATGATGAAGATGAGATTTCCACTTGGACAGGTAGCTCAACCCTGGGTGGACTTGCTTGTTGAGACACTGAGACGTCCACAAGTTGATCTTCCATTGTTTCTTCTGCAAATACCAAATTAGGAGTGAATGCCAGTGTTCATCCTCAAGAGAAGACAGTAAAAGTCATACCAGTAGATGGGGCATTGGCAGTTTCAGAAGCTGAGGATTGCTGATTTCTGGTCTGAAAATGCACAAGATATGATTTATCAGAGACAGAATAATCCCGTGATCAAGAAAGGGAGAAATTATACCTCAACAAGGACTTTCTTGACAGTTCTTCTCCTCTTGGCATTTGGAGGAGCAATCAGAGATAAACCTTGCCTCCTGTCAGCAGCAAGGCTGGATAGAGTTGGGTCTGTTGTTGCATACCTAGCCATTAGCTGGGCCAGGGTTGGTGATTTGAACACCAATGCTGAAATTGGGCCCACTGCATTGTAAGTAATGACCCTGGCCCGAGGAGCAGGCACTGTGTTCTGTGAGCAAAAGAATTAAGATCAGAGTCATGATTGGAAAGGGAAATGTCTGATTTAAGGGTCAATCATATCACCTCTGAGGTTGGCTGGAAGTCAGGCATCAACTCTGTACAGAACAAGTGTACAGGCTCGCTGAAGATGTGATCATAGAATTCTTGCCACCAAGAGTTGAAGGTGGGGTGAGCTATTGTTGTGGGAATGAAAGGCCAGGTGTAAACAGAAGGACTGCATTCATATTGAAAAACTCTGCTCGTTTGAGTGAGTTCCTTGATTTCCTCTCTAGGTTTGAGGAATTCATGCAAGAACAGTCTTGGGGGCATCTGGCCACATCCTAGTTGCCTAGCCATAATGTTGGGCTGATAATATTCATAAATGCTGTAGGTCAGCCTTCCTCCACTGAATTCAGCCGGCAGGATGCATGGGCGGATAATGATATTGAAGATCTACAGGAATTTTCCATCTTGGCGTTCAGTCTCAAAAGAGAACTCACAAGGGAGAGTCAAGTTGTCATTGTCCAAGTAAGGGAGCCAGAGAGGATTTTGAAAGCCCTTGAAGAAGAGCTCGAAGAGCTGGCTGATATTCTGCTGAATGAGGATAGTTGAAGCAGCTTCTCCATAAGTCTGGCATCCTCTGGCGGCTTGAGGTTCCCCTTCATGATGAGTGGCTGAAGGGAAGAGCCGGGTGTTCAAGTCAACACCAACAATCTGATGCATATGCAGCTGCAGCCACATTTGAACAAACCACCAGGGACCGTTGACACATGCTATCCTCTGGCCGGTGTACATCTGGGTGACCGTCTGATGGAGCATATGGTACACACTGCCTAGGAAGTATTTTCCAAGAGGGAAGCACTTGCCCTCGACTAGGTGTGAAGCCATTGCAATGTGATTCAGGGTAGGCTCATTGGCTTTACCACAGAAGATGAACCTGCATAGCCACATGTTCAGAAATGCCTTGTATTCAATTTCACCAAGGGGGCCATCCTTCATGTGCTTCAGGATATAGTTTTTGTATCTGCTCCCTGGTTTCACCCCTGTTTGTCTTGAGGAGCATCTAAAATCCCAGGGGTGAACGGTTCCTGTAATGTCAAGGCCAGTAATCATATACACATCGGCCAAAGTTGGAGACATCGGGCCGTGACCAGAGAGGAAGGCGTTGACACCGTTTGACCAGAAGTGGCAAGCTGCTATCAAGAGGTCTTCGTTCTTGGGGGTCTCTGTCAAAGATAATTCCAGGCACTGAGCAATGCGAAGGGTATCCCAATTCTGGGTCCTGGAACTCTTGTCTGCAAGAACTCTCCGGTACCAATTTTTCCAGCCTGCGATTGGGGGCAAAGGCCAGTTCTTGAAAGCATCCTGCCACTGAGGAGATGGGGAGAGAGCCGCTTTGAAGGGGATCCTTTGAGATTCGGCTGCGATGAAATCTCGAGGATCAGAGTTTCCCACAGGACCAAGGTAGTAGGATCTTGAATTGGCCTCGGTGCAAATCAAAAGCTCGGTGGAAGGCTCCTGAAGGAAAGCGGAAAAGAGATTGCAGGTAAAAATTGAAAACCTAAATGCCGAATGAAGCTTATGGAAGGGGGATTTACCTGAGCAGCTTGGTTTTGAGCCGCCATTGGGGATTCAAGCTCAGAACAAGGGGATCTAGGGTTTGGATCTAGACGAAGATTCCGGCGGATTGCGAAGAGAGAGAATAGGTGTTGAACAGATTCGATTTGAAGACGTTGGTGGCTGGAGTCAATTCCGGAATAAAATCACTTTTATCCCGCAATTGAAGGGGCATGTGTTAACACCAAAATTTGGTAAGGAATCTGACTTGTGGGTCCAGCTCGGTAAGGAGTCCGTCTGGCGGAAGGAAGGTTACCTCAGATGCATTCGGCAGAAAGATCCGCGGTCGGCTATTTGCTTCCGTTCGGCAAAAGAACAGTTGAGCTGATTTCGCGGGATTGTATGGTGACGTGGCTCAAGCAGGAAGGACGAATGGATGGATAAGCGATCAAGCTTAGAGATAAATTAGGTATCGAATCCATTCGAGGTTGTGCTTGGCAGGGTATAAACATGATCCCTGGTTGTATGTAAAAAAGAGACACAATCATTCTCAATACAAACCGGCTTTACGCCAAACCCTAGAGTCCATTTGTCGTGTCGTCGAGTTCTTCGAGAGGGTTCATCAATCCGTCGACCTCCGTGAGTACCGGCAACCTTGTATCATGTCTAGTATCATGCAGTAGATTTAGATCTGATGCAAGTAGTCTTGATACCATGCTTAGTGTCATGCGGTAGATTCAAGCTTGGTTCAAGAGGGTTTCTTGTTAGGTCATGATCCATGCGGTAGGCTAAGATCTAGCTTGAAGCTAGTTATCGGCTCTATTGGGTTTTGGCAAGATCCAATAGATTCATTAAGTTACCCCGTGTTGCTTTGAGTTTTTACTTTATGTTTAAATTCATGAAACACCTCTTTTGCCCAATCTAGATGGGTTTGGATCGGCTTAATATCTTTTGGTGATCCTTATGCGAGTCAAGTTCGTGCTTTGGGTTGATTCAACACATTGATCACGTACTCTTCGAATAGCCGAAACCGAATCGATCTATGTTGTTACGTGTTGCGGGTTCAAGCTTGCCAATGTTCGTATAAATCTTGAAAGAACTGAGTATCACGCGGTAGATGCAGGTTTTTGGGTTGCTTTGGAGCTAGTCATCTGGTGGATTAGATTTCAAATCAATCTGATAGATTTATTTCACTTGGTAATGTTCGTTCCTTCTTCATGGACCTCGAATCGGTACATTCGACCGCATTCGGTTATGTTTCTCACAAGTAGAACACGTGCGTAATTCATGCTTTAAATGATGTATGCTTTTAGCTTTCCATATTTAGATTGTATCATGCGGTGGATAGATCTATTTATGGAAAGTGGTGCGATCCCCATGCAAGTTGTATGCGGTGGATAGATTTGTTTGGCATCGTACCCGACGGGTTTTAAAGTACCTAGACATGCAGTAGACTAGTGCTTTAGATCTATGCATGCTTGTTTATTACATGTTTATGCTCGTGCTTTGCTTCATTTATTTATTTAATGTTGATCATCACGGGGATCGGTTATGGTTTTGTGCACGTGCATCTTTGCCCAAACAAAGACCGATCGCCGTCATGCTTACGTCATCCATTCGGCTATGTTACTTTTCCTTCTTAAAGCTCCCGAATGGTTTCAGTTTGCTGGCAGATAGCTTTCTATAGCTATATGTCATCTTACTTGGCTTCGTGGCCGTAAATATGGAACTGTCTGGTACCACCCGGCAAGTTCCAAGCTTTGGTATCTAACTACTTTGTCTTTTGTTAATTTTCAGGCAAAATTGACTGGCACGTCTCGTGATTCTTTGCGCGTGTGAAGCCTGCTTGTTCGGCTTGCTGTGTGTTTGGCGCTAGGTGCACATTTTGCGTCAACAGAAGGCAAGCCCCGGTTTATTCATTAACCCATGTGTGGCCCGGAGAACTTCCACCCGGCTGGGAGCTGGAATGGGTGGATGACAAAGAATGATTGCATCATGGACAGGCCTCCTATGATGTGATCGTATCGTTTAGTTATCTTCCGTTGTTGCAATAAACTCTGAACCATTTACTTTCATGTCAAAGAACTATGTTTGTAATAATGACCCCTGTGGGGATGTGATGGTTAAATTGTAAGGCACTCTGGACTCTTCTTCGTGGGAGTTTTAATGCATTCGTTCGATCCTCTATGTGTTTCCAAGTGATTTACCGGGTGTAAACCCGGCAACACTCAACGGGATGCTTCTTTATTATCGCTTAATGACCAAAAGGAGTGGTTTAGGCGATAGTACGGAATTATCTCGGGTGGGGTTGTCACACTTGACTCGTGTTGGTGCAGGTGAAGAACAAGCGCGAAAGGTCGTTGCCGGTGAGGCCTCCAGGTGTGGAGAAGACAAGTAGGATTCGTTCGAGGGACCTGGTGGCCAGTGGGGTCAAGTGCGGGCCGCATGGTGGCATGAACAGCTAGATGAAGTCATGGACAGTTTCTTGGTAGAGCCTCAAAACCAAGGTCGAGCCGGGACTACGTGGGAGCCAAGTCATGAGTGGGGATTGGCGGAGGCTACACCGAGTTCGCGGGGTTTGCAGTGGTTCACCAGAAAACCACTGGGTTACTCGGTTGAGCCACAAAACCGAGGCCGAAGACTCGACGAGGAGGTGCGGCCGCCCAGGCCGGTTCAACCACCCAGGAGGGGCGGTCAGACCGCTTGGGCCGGTCGGATTACCCGGGCCGGTCTAACCGCCCAGGGGGGCAGTTTGACCGCCCTGGCCACCGGTGCCGAAGCGCTTCAAAGCGGAGGACACGCGTCGGGATCGCAAGGCTTGCCTCGAGGCTAAGCAGGTTGCGGTCGCCGGGCATCCGTCCGATGAAGAAATTCCGAAGACTTCCAAATCTGCCCTTGAGGGGCTTGTATGCCTAGTTATTAGGTGAGGGTAGTTTAGTCTTTTGGGTGCCTCCATATATACTCTTGAGTGGATGGATGGCAGCCAACTCTTGGAACCCTAGTTCATTTTCTTTGCTATTTTCCCTTCCTATTTTCTTTATGATTTTAGAGGACTAGCTTGAGAGCTTCATGGTGAGATCTTGAGAGAGGGTAGGATGATTGGGAGGCAAGCTAGACCTTGTATGAACCTATATGGTATGTATAGATGATTCGGCGTGGTTCCTCAAGGCTTTTGTTGTCTTTCCCATTTTCTCTTTTTGTGATTTTCGGAGCCTTTTCTTGGGATTTTTGTGGCGGAGTTTTGGAGGCGTTTCTTTGCGAGATTCGGTGTGGGAGTCACACGTGAGGACCTTGTGCCTCTTTTCTTGGTGACCTTGCCCCTCCAAACCCGTGGAAAGCTCTCCGATTTGGTGGTTTTCGTTGGAACTCGAGTTCTTGAGGTTTGGTCACGAGATTTGCGATTCCCCATGATTGAGAGCGTTTCGGTGCAATTCCTTTGAGGGAGAGGTTGTCCATGAGGTGACCCAGGCATCCCCAAAGTTTCGCTGCAATCCGTTGGGTGAATCGGGTGATCGGGTGATGCAAAGTTGAGGGTTGACCTGTGGTTCCCCTTTTCCCGTTCTGTCTGGGGAGGGCGGTCTAACTGCGTAGGAGGGGCGGTCTAACCGCCACGGGCTCGTCCGGAGAAAGTTTTGATTTTGGCCGAGAACTTCTAGTAGCATATTGGCCTTGACCAGGGGATTGTATGGTTGAAATCTTAGAGCGTTTCGAGTCAGTTTGCTTGGGTTTTCACTCGGATCTTTGTGCTCAGGGGAGGGAGGTCTAACCGCCCCTGGCACCAGGTCTAACCGGCCTAGGCCTTTCTAAAGAAAGTTTGATTTTGCTGGATCTTTCTCTGTGAGTTTGTTCGCCTTGATCAGTGGAGCGTTCTGGTGAAATCTTGGCTTGTTTTAGTGTGGTTTGCTAGGACTTCTTGTTTGGAGTTCGTTGCTGGGTTATAGGAGGTTAGACCGCCCCTGGTAGCCAGTCTAATCGCCCCTAGGCCCTTGGGTGAAGTTTTGGTTTTCGCCAAGATTTTCTGGTAGCTAGCATGGCCCTGACCAAAGATCCCTGTTGGTGAAACCGTGGTGCGTTTTGGTGCTCGGAAGAGGTGTTTCGGAGGATTTCTTGGTTACCTGGTGGAGGCGGTCTAATCGCCCCTCATACCTGGTCTAACCGCCCCCCTCTGGACATTCGGCTTTCGAGTTGTTTCCGCTGTCGTGGGTGCGTGTGTGTTGAGGTTGCTGGTAGTGTTTGTTCCTAGGACCAGCAGCACTCCAGTGGCTACGTGGTTTTGGCAAACGGAAGGTAGAAGTGCGGAGCGTGTGATTTTGGGGGTTCGACCGAGCGAGTTCATCTTGTCGGAGTTTCAATCTCCTTCGAGAAGAATTTTTATCGGCTCCCATTCACTCCTCCCCTCTCTGGTCGCCTAATCGGTCCTTCAAGTGGTATCAGAGCCGGTTCGGGTCTTTGTTGACTCTAACCAGTCTAAGATCCAAGGATGGCGTACCAGGAACGGGGTTCGGGTCCTCCACACTTCGATGTAGTAAGCGGATGGGTGCGTTCCTCCGCGGAAAGGGTCAGATCCTTTGGGATGTCACAGTGGACATAGGCTATGTCCAGCTGATGGACTTCCTCGCTCCAGGATCGAGGGACAGATTCGATGCCAATAATAAGGCGGTCGACTACTTGTTTCGTGCTTTGTGTCATCCTGAGTTCGATCGGGTGCACACCGAGCACTTGGCTTGTAGAATTTGGACGGTGCTGAAGGAGGCTCATGTTGGGAATGCCCAGGTTCAGGCACGGATGTATGCGACCTACCGGAGAGAGTACGAGAACTTCACTCATCTCCCCGGTGAGTCCATTGATGCCTTGTTTCAGAGGTTCACGGTGGTTGTGAACAACATGAGGGCCGATGTGGATGTGCTCCCGTACGATGATCATGATAGAGCGGTCAAGCTCTTACACTCTTTGGATCGTACAATATGGGGCGGAAAGTTCGAGGCCATTGTGGAGTCAGAGAAGTATGACACTCCGACGGTGAATGAGCTGTTCTCAAAGCTCAAGTCGGCTGAGGTGGATAGGGGCATGATAGCCAAGATCGAGGGCCCGACTAACTCTCATAGTCTCGCCCTCGTCGGTGGTTTGAATGGAAAGGCTAACACTAACCCATCCACCAGGATGTTCTCTTTGTCCTCCTTGATGTCTATGCCAGATGAGGAGTTCGACGTGCTTGGAGAGGACGAGCTGGTGCCCCTGACGAGGCTCGAGAGGCTACACGAGAACCGAGTGAACATGAGGAGGAACACAAGGACATGCTTCAAGTGCGGCAAGGCTGGACACTATTTCGCCGAGTGTCCGAAGGTGAACAACCACGACAAGCACAAGTTCAAGGACAAGAGGAAGAAGTCCAAGAAGAAGGATCATGGACATGGAAAGAAGACACGGTCTCGAGAGAAGATGAAGAGATCAAGCGACATCGAGTCCGATTCCGAGGACATGTCTTCAAGCTCGAGTGATGAAGACGAAGAGGATGACAAGAAGAAGAAGAAGAAGAAGAAGAAGAAGAAGAAGAAGAAGAAGGAGAAGAAGAAGAAGAAGAAGAAGAAGAAGAAGAAGAAGAAGAAGAAGAAGAAGAAGAAGAAGAAGAAGAAGAAGAAGAAGAAGAAGAAGAAGAACCTCGGCAAGTATCTCAACAGCCTTTGTGTGACGGGACTAAGCCTCAAGGACGACTTCTGCGGCATGGCTCGCAGTTCGAGCAACAAGATAAGACAGAAGGACGCCTCGGACTTGGATTCCGAGGATGAGGTATGTGATGAGCTCTCCTCTTTGCGCAAGGAGAATGAGGAGTTGGTTGACTTGCTTGATAATCGCGATCACATGCTTAGAGAGGCTAAGAAGCTTAGGAAGGAGCTTAGATCTTTGCTCGAGGATGCTAGGACTAGAGTGGCCGAGCTAGAAACACGGAGTTCTTGATAGCAAGCTTGAAATTGATTCGCTTAAGGCTAGCCCCGTTGTTTCGATGAAAATGATTGTGCTGATTGCTCTGCTTTCCTAGCTGACTTGACTGATCATAGGGAGAAGTATGCCTCCAAGTGTGAGGAACTAGATGTGCTTAGGGTTGAGTTGGCTAAGCTACAATCTGGACCCACTTTGCTTGGTGCTTGCACTTCTTGCCCTGGTTTGCATGAGAAAATTGTTGAGCTTCGTTCTCGCATTGGTTCGCTAGAGGCTGATTTGAAAGTGCATATTCCTACTTCTTGTTCTACATGTGAGTTGCATGCTATGAAGAATTTGGATCTTGCAAAATGTGTTGGTCGCTTGCAAGATGAGAATGATAAGTTGCGTGAAGAGCTGAGTTGGTTGTCGAGTCAAGAACCTCAGCTTGGTATGATGATTGCTAGCTGTAAGCGCTTTGATGGTTGGGCTTTGGGATTGGATAAGGTTGGTGAGGGCAGTGGTGAGAGAGAAAGGAAATTTGGGAATGTTTCAGTTCCACCACAACCCACACCCAAAGACAAGTTTGCATCCAAGCCAAACCAACCTAGAGAAAAACCGAGTGAGAAGGCAAGTGAAAAGCCTAGTGAGAAACCAAGTGAAGAGCCTCACCCCAAGCCTAAACCCAAACCAATCCTTTTCCATTGTGAGTTTTGTGGAAAGGATGGTCACAAGAGAGAGTTTTGCTATAGGAGAAAGAGAGAGGCGAGAATGGCTAAGGAGTGGGCGAACAAGGACATGTACCACCCTTCTCATGGTGTGCCTGAGCCTCGTATGCCACTGCCTAAGGGAAAGGGCTTTGTGCGTAAGGATCCGGCATGGGGAGATGAGAAATCCCGTAGCCGCGGTGGTGGTCTGGAGAGGGCGGTCAGACCGGCCTGGCTAGGCGGTCAGACCGGCCCTGCCCAGGGAAGGGCGGTCAGACAGGCTCGCTAGGCGGTCAGACCGGCCCTCCCCAGATTTCTTGGCAGTTTTGTTTTAGAGGTCGTGATGCTGGTGGTTTCAGTTCCCTTGGTCATGGTGCAGATGGTAGACACTTTGAGTCTGGTGGTGTGGAGTTTGCTGGACGTTCTCCACCTCGTGATCAATACGAGTTTGGGAGAGGTCGCAGCTTTGAGTCTCAGAGGGGCTACGGACCATGCTTTCTTTTTCGTGGTACTCGTACTCCTCCAGTGAGACGGGAGTGGTTTTCCCATGGTGGTTCCAGGTTTGATAGGTTTGACAGGATGAATGTTGCTAACCCTACTTTTGAGGAAATGGCCCGACACTGGTTTCACACCTTTGGGACTAACCCCAGTGTTGAGTCATTTGCTCGTTCTCGCTCTTGGTTTTGAGTTGCAGGTGGGAGGCCCAGAGAACATTTGGTTGATATCGGTGGTGGTTCTTCGGCCTCATACCCCGTTGGGGACATGGAGGTACATCACTTTCGGGGATGGTGGACAAGGATGAGTGGCTTCTGAAGAAATGATAAAGGTAAGTGAATTTGTGACCTTCAAGTGTTTGGCCTTGGTCAAGTCACTTGGTTCTTTAAGCTCTTTGCCCTATCTCATGTGTGTAAGGTGAGCTTTGTGTGCTCTTTGGCCTTAATGCATGAGTTTAGGGGGAGCTTGTGAGTTTTGTGCTCTTTGCTCTTTTGCCAGTGGTGTCGAGCCCTTTTTGCCTCCCCTCGAGGAGCTGGTGGTTTGTGAGTTTTGTGTGGGAGCTCCTTTGTAGCATATGTATAGTTTCCTTTGTGCATTTCTTGCATTTGGCATGACATATGTAACATGATGTATATGCATCCTTGTATCTTAGTTTGCATGCATTTTGTATTATATGCATTGGATAGGAAAAGCTTCTCCTATATACATTGTTCACCATGGGATGCTATATATGTCTTTGTGAGCTTGTTTGGTATGCTATGGTTAGTTTGGCTTAGCTCTTGATGATCTTGATGAATAATCCATGGTTGATGGCTATGTTTTTTGAAAAATGTCACTATATGCTTTCTCATGTGTAAATGCCTTTATATGATCTTGACATGTTTTAGTGGCTTTGCTATGTAATGGTTGGATAGCTAGTTTATTGATCATATGGGGCCAAAGGCTCATTTGCCATCATGAATGTTTAGCCCTCTTGCTTTATCTTATGGAGGGGCATAAGTTCCTTTTTGACGCAAAGACATTTCATGTACCAATTATGAATCTGAAAATGAAATGAAAAATGCTTGGAAAATATGCTCCCATGTCATATGCACTGAATTTAATTTGCTTTGGGTGATAAACCGTTGCATGATGCCTACCAATGAGAAGTCTCATACATAGAAGTAGGCACATGGCTCGGTGGCTTTGACATGACATGAGGTGCTTGTGGGTGTTTGTGATGGTCTTATGATTAGAATGGCTGTCCTAGCATGAAGTTTGTGTGTCTTTGCCATTTGGACATGTTTTGCTCATGTTTAGGTATTTGCCTATGAGAGAGTAACTTTTCGCAAAATTACTCAAATCCTTTTTAGCCTTGTCCATTGGTTGTGAAACTTGGTGGTCATGTAGTCAAGGTCATTACAAACCTGTAGAGTATCTAACTTGCTCATTTGGACTTGTGTAGCTCCTTGTGATGAATTTTGTATATTTGAGAAGCTATATGTTGAATCTTTTCGCATTTTGCCTTGATTCATGCATTGTCAACAAGGGGGAGAAGTTTGTGCATGATTTGGGCACCTGGGTGAAGGATCAGATGGCGACTAGAGAGGAGGGAGTGAATAGGAGCCGGTAAAAATTCTCCTCAAAGAACCCGGCCTATATCCTAGACAAATCCCGGTCACACACAAGCGATGGATCGAATCACACACCAATCGCCAAGACAACGAGGTTATGGATCAACCTGTAGCCCTAGGAACGATTCCTTGAAGCACACACGGAAGCACAAGAAAGAAAGGGAAGAATCGAACCAAGAAGCAAAGCACACAGGCTCTGGCGGACCGTCCGGCCAGGAGGGGCGGACCGTCCGCACTGGCCTCGCGGACCGTCCGGCCTGATGCCGCGGACCGTCCGCGCCAACCCTGCGGACTGTCCGGCCCTACGCCGCGGACCGTCCGATAAAACACACACAGAACCAACAGAAGCGACCCGAGAAAAACGGACCATCCGCGAAGACCGGGCGGACCGTCCGCTACTGAAGCTCGGACCGTCCGCGAACCAGCTGCAACAAAAACCAAAAGCCAAACCGGATCGAAACGAAATGAAGCAAGAACACGAAGAACATCGCGACGAACTGGAGTGGCGCGGACTGTCCGCCTGGTCCTCGCGGACCGTCCGCCAGGTGCGGACAGAGTAGAAAACGCACGACCCCGAAAGTTAACTTCCCCAAATCATCATCGGATTTCCCAAACGGTTGAAGCTGTGGAGACAAGGGTTTGGGGACTTGAAAAGCGTCACACAAGGATGCTGTAGCCCAAAAACCTTGCCTCCTAACTCCCTAAATCACCGGGAATCGCGAATCCTTTGAGCACCACCAAAAGCTAGAGCACCGAACGAAAATCCTTGAATCGAAGTGGTTTCCCGGCGTTTGAGGGCACAAGATCAATCACAAAGATGCACGAGACATCTATCCATGTTTCCCTCAAAGAAATCCGGGGAGAAACCCACTCAAATCCGTGGAATCACACCGAGAACAAAGGCACGAAAACAAGCATAAAAAGACCACGAAAAATACAACTCCGAATCTTCTATACAAACCTAGAAAGGTTCACAAGGTCTAGCATGCCGCCCTAGCATCCATCCCTCTCAACAAATCTCTCATGAAGCTCTCATGCTAGCCTAGAGAAAAATAGAGAAGAAAATAGCTACGAAAATGAGAAATGGGAGGGAGGAAATGAAACCCTAAGTCATGGAGAGAGAGAGCCACTCACAGACCCTCATGGCTTATATATCGGGTCCCGCCGGAGTGGTAAATGACTCGACTACCCCTAACTTAACTACTGGCGATACAACCCACGCAGGGGCATTTCGGTAATGTTCGTGGGTCTTGCCATCGGACGGCCACGCCTTTGCCGCACCCCGCGTCCTCCCGACGCAAGCCATGCGATCCCGCTGCGTGTCCTCCGCTTCGAAGCTTCCCGACACGCCCGGATCCCGTCTCCGTCGTGTTGGGCCCTCGGACTTGGTTTTGAGGCCCAAACCAAGAAACCGTCCTCCGATGGTTTTGTGGGCAAATCACCAAACCCCGCGTGCTCGGTCCGGCCTCCCGCCAAACCACTTGACTCGACCGCCACCGTGCACCGGATCGACTGTTCATGACTTCGTCTTGCTCGTCTCGCCACCATGTGGCCCGCACCCAGTCCCGCTGTCCACCGGGTCCCTCGAACCGAGCCTACTTGTCTCTCCATCTCCCGGAGGCCCCTCAAGGCTGAAGACCTTTCGCGCCCGTTCTTGACCTGCAACAACACGAACTAGGCCGCAGCCTACACCTGCGCACTAAGCCAAGAGTCAGTCCAACACCCGTTGTCAATCACTCATCACTGAGGAGCGGTCATCCATCGACCACCAGGACGCTCCTGGTCCTCAATCTCCCCCTTGATGAGTGCATTGACAACACACAACGCGAAATGAAATTCAGAGAAAGAAAGAAAGAAGAAAGAAAGAAAAACAAAGAAGCTCAACTCATGACCAAAACTAAAGAAAGGCAAAGAAAGGTCACAAGCCAAGCAAAGCACAAACTCCACATTGAAATCAGCAAGAAAGCTCCCCCTTAACAAATGCAAGCTCCCCCTGAACATGTGGATGCAATCTTCCAAATTTTAGCTCACCTCTTCTAAATTTGCATTAAGCTCACCTCTTCTCCCCTTGTTGACAATGTATGAATCAAGGTGAAAATGCAGAAATGCAAAACAAAGCATATAAACATATACATGAGCTTCTCAAGTAGGCCAAATTTAGTGTCAAAGGCTAAAAATGAGACAAAAATCACACATATGAATCATAGCATAGTCAAAGCAGTGCCACAAGTAATATATGAAAATACAAGCATGTGACAAAGCAAAATTTTCAGATTGAAGCAATTTTACCAAAAGAAGGCTCGCTTCACATGTAAAAGCCTATCCATGTCACACTTGAGCCACAAACAAGCATACCATTCAAAGATCATACAAGGATAGCAAATTCTCAGCAAAAGATCATGGCAAACACCCATAAAGCAAAGCATGTCATGTCAAAGCTCATGAGCCATGTGTCCACTTCGGGGAGACTTCTCCACTGGTGAACATCATGCAACATGTTTTGCACCCATATGTGAAAGACAAGACATTTTAAGCATAGACAGGATGGATGGATCATTTTTCAAGCATACACACTTCTTTTCAAGATTAAATCATTTCATGGTACATGAAGTGCCTTTGCGGCAAAAAGAAGCTTATGCTCCCCCATGAATGCAACATAGGCTAAACATTCACAATGATATCGGCCTTTGGCCCAAATGCAAGAAAAAGACATCCAAGCACAATCTAAGCATGAAAAGCACATTTAGACCAAACTGTGACATGGATACACTACTACACACAAGTGGAGCACATTTCACCAAAAATTAGTCAAGATTAGCATTTATTTCAAAAAGGGCTATCTCACCACACATATATCTCAAATATTCCAAGAGCATAGCCTCACATCACCATTTCTACACACATATGACCAATATCTCGCAAATAGCCAAGGAGACTCAAATAAGGCATATGAAAGAAGCTCATCATCCTAAAATGCAATATGATACAAATGCAATCATGATAGATGACAAGATGGCTATCCTACCATGGTTTGTACATCAAGCAAAACATTTATATACATCAAAGTAAAACACGGTATGATACATGTGGTACAAGAAAAACCCCCAAGAATCAACTAGAAAGGGCAACAAACCCCAAGTTCCCCCCGCAAGCGCACAAATGTAGCTTGGTCGAGAGGCTTTGTGAAAATGTCTGCAAGATGATCTTGGGTAGGGACATGGCTCAACACAATGGTTCCTTTTTCCACATTGTCCCTCAGGAAATGATACCTCACTTCTATGTGTTTGGTTCTGGAGTGAAGCACTGGGTTTTTGGCTATGCTTATGGCACTGGTGCTATCACAGAGAAGTGGGATCTGGGTGCACTCCTCACCAAAGTCTCTCAAGGTGTATGAGATCTACAACAGCTGGGAACAACAACTCGCGGCTGCAACATACTCCGCCTCGGTGGTAGACAGAGCTACACTAGACTGCTTGCGGGAAGACCAAGAAACCAACGAAGACCCAAGAAACTGGCAAGTACCAGAAGTAGACTTCCTCTCGACTCGACAACCAGCAAAATCCGCATCGGAAAAACCATGAAGAGAGAGAGTCGAGGAGGAAGAATACCAAAGGCCAAGACCAGAGGGGCCGTAGGTACCTGAAGATCCTCTTGACGGCCTGTCGATGTGATGTCCTCGGCGAAGCCTGAAAACGAGCGCACAGACACACACTGAACTGTATGTCTGGCCTCGTCGCCATCAGGTAGAGGAGGGAGCCGATCATGCTCCTGTACTCCCACTGATCCACTGGTTCTCCGTGCTCGTCCGCATCCAAAGTGGCCGTACTCCCCATGGGAGTCGACATCGGCTTCACATCTTTCATCTGGAACTTCCTCAGCATGTCTTTCGTGTACTTGGTCTGGTGCACAAAAGTTCCGTCCTTCACTTGCTTGATCTGCAGCCCGAGAAAGTATTGCAACTCACCCATCATGCTCATCTCGAACTCCCTGCTCATCTCATCTGCAAACTTGGCAACAAGGTTATGTGACGAGCCACCAAAGACAATATCATCCACATATATCTGAACAATCAACAAGTCATTTCCATGCTTGAGGAGAAACAAGGTCCTATCCACGGTACCCATCACAAACCCTCTGCTCAACAGAAAACCTCTCAATCTCCCATACCAAGCATGGGGCGCCTGTTTCAACCCATACAGAGCCCTTTTCAACCTGTACACCCTGTGTGGGTACAACTCGCTCTCAAACCCAGGTGGCTGCTTCACATACACCTCCTCCTCTATGACCCCATTCAGAAAAGCACTCTTCACATCCATTTGAAACAACTTGAACCCTTTCGCCACGGCAAAGGCTAGAAGGATTCGAATTGCCTCAAGACGGGCCACAGGATCAAAGGTCTCCTCATAGTCGATCCCCTCCTTCTGACTAAACCCCTGAGCAACAAGTCTGGACTTGTTCCTCACAACCATCCCATTCTCTCCCTCTTTGTTCTTCCAAACCCACTTGGTTTCTATGGGATGGCAATTTGGAGGTGGTTCAACTAACTCCCACACCTGGTTCCTCTCAAAGTTTTCCACCTCCTCATGCATAGAATTGACCCAGTTTGCATCAGATAAAGCGTGTCCAATGTCCTTGGGCTCAAAAGTGGCAACAAAAGCAGCATGAGCAAAATGAGAGGAATTCCTGGACCTTGACCGTGTAGTACGTTCGTCGATGTCCCCAATGATCTTCGACAGGGGATGCACTTCTTGAATCCGTCGGGGAGCCTCACGCCTCGAGACTACCTCCCCCTCAACTTCAGCTTCTCTCGCCTGGTCCTCTTGTCGCACCGTCGTTGTCCACGAAGTAGACGGTCCACGCTCCGTAGTGGTCGTAGGGGAAGTAGTGGGTACACACTCAACTTCAGGCGCATGGTTTTCTCCATCATCATATCCAGCTTCATCCTTCTCTTCAAAAAGGTCCTCGGCCATCTCCTCATCACTTGCACATTCAAAGCCAAGAGAGGTACATGGCATTGTCTTGTCGAAGGTTACCTCGCAAGTCTCCATGATTTTGTTAGTCTCAAGGTTAAGCACCCTATAGGCTCTAGAGTGGTTAGCATATCTAAAGAAAATACCATCACTAGACCTAGCCTCAAACTTGTCGAGTTTTCCCTTCTTAAGAATAAAGCACTTGCAGCCAAAAACTCGGAAATGACTCACCTTGGGTGCCCGACCATGCATAAGCTCATAACAGGTCTTCTTCTTGAAAGTTCGCAATAAAATCCTGTTGGAAACATGACAAGCCGTATTGACCGCCTCAGCCCAATACCTCCTAGGAATCCTGTGCTCACGAGCATCGTCCTAGCCATCTCACAAAGAGTCCGATTTTTCCTTTCCACAACTCCATTTTGAGGGGGCACATAAGGGGTCGAATACTGATGTTCAAGACCTAGATCACGACAAAAGGCATCAAAACGAGAGTTCCTGAACTCCGAGCCATTATCACTGCGGATAGCTCGAATAGCATTCCCATGCCTCTCGTTTTTCGACCTCACGATCAGATCTCGAACAAAACCAAATGTCTCACTCTTGTCTTCCAAGAAAAACACCCAAGCATAGCGAGAGTAATCGTCCACCACAACAAGGACATACCACTTCCCACCCACCGAGCGAACTCGAGCTGGCCCAACAAGGTCCATATGCAACAGCTCTGTCGGACGCTCAGTCATGACATCGGTCAGGGGTGGATGGGGAGTGGCTACCATCTTGCCATGCCTACACGGAGCACAAACCAAATCTTTCTCAAGCTTCAACCTCGGCAATACTCGGACAAGGTCAAGACCACTCAAGCGGGAAACCAAATCAAAGCTCAAGTGTCCCAACCGCCTATGCCATTTCCACAAATCAAAAGAAGGACCAGCCATCAAACAGCGAGCAGGACCCAAAGAACGAGAGAAATCAGCCCGAAAATCTGACCCTCGGGGATGATCATACAGACAAGATCACCTCGAGAATCCAGCAAACGAGACTCGCCAGACTTGAAACGCACCTCAAAACCCTCATCAAGCAACTGAGGAACCGAAAGCAAATTGAAACCCAAAGACTTCACAAGAGCCACTCTCTTCAACGTTACCTTGTCACTCATATGCACAACACCCTCAGAAATCACCCTTCCTCGTCCATTGTCCCCAAATGTGATGTACATCTTTTCCTTCACTGGGGTGAGGCTGGAGAACCACTTCTTATCTCCGGTCATGTGTCGGGAACATCCGGAGTCGATCAACCAAATGTTCGCCAAGCCTCCTGCCTGTAGTCAGAAACAAGAACGAGAGTGAGCTAATGACTCGACACTGGGGTTAGCACAAAGAAAGTTAAACCAGTGTCGAGCCATCTGCTCAAAAAAGGGGTTAGCAAACATCATTCCCTTGCCACCAAACTTCCCATGTCCCATGGGAGGAGTACGAGCACCACGAGGGGGAAAACATGGTCCGTAGTTCCTCTGGAAGCCAAAGCTGCGATCATCTCCCCTAAACCCGTATTGAGGACGAGTAGGGGGACGTCCAGCAAAACCTCCACGAGCCCGACCAAACCTCTCACCAGCACACACACCATCATCTCTCCTAACAAACCTACCACCCTGAGCGTCAACTCTACCAACACTCTTCACACTTCCCACACCCCGTGGAAGTGGCACTCTAGGCTCAGGAATACCATGAGGCTGGCGGTACCTGTCCTGGTTTGCTTGCTCCCTAGCAAGCCTCTCATCCCTCTTCCTCTTGTAGCAAAACTCTGCAAGATGCCTCTCCTTGCCACAATACTCACACCTGAAGGGGATGGGTTTTGGTTTTGGCTCTGGCTTCTCTCTAGGCTTCTCACCCTTCTCACTCACAAACCTCACCGGTTTCTGGAAGTCATTTGTCTTAGGTGGGAATTTGGATGGATCTTGGGTTGTGTCAAGCTTGTTGCAAAGGTGATTGGGCTTTGGTGTGAAAGAGTTCTTGGGTGCTTTTGGAAGTGGGACTTGGATGTCTCCAATCACCTCAAACTCGGGGTTAGACTCAACACACTTCTCATACACACTCTCCCCACTGTTCTCTCCCACTTTCTCACCCAACTTCTCAAACCCCAAACCACGACCATCAGCTCTCTTGAACTCCTCAATCATGATTTTCAACCGAGATTCCCGCCCGTACAACCAACCCAACACCTTCCTCAAATAGTCATTCTCCTCATAGATGACATCCAAACGGGAAGTAAGTTCAAGATTGCGCAAAGTAACTTCATCACGCCTAGAGCATGCATTTGCAACAGGAGATTTCAAAGATGCTTCCAAAGAACTAATGGGAGAACGAGCATCAACAAGCTTAGCATGCATAGTAGGACATGATTTACAAGCACCAAGCAAAGTAGGTCTAGCCTTAAGCTCATCATACTCAGTCCTAAGAGCATCTAGTTTAGCCAAAGTGGAAGCATTCTTCTCATTAAGCAACTTGTCTCATTCAACCATGCATCACACTCAAGACACTCAACATCATCAGGAGTAGTAGGAGCAAGTTTCAACGAGTCATTCTCAAGTTTCAATTCAAGCAATTTGGACTCTAACTCTCCTACTTTCTCACTAGCATTCTCAAGTTGAGGCCTAAGATCTTTCCTCATCTTTTTGGCATCTCTTAGCACACTATCACGGTTGTCAATCAAGCCATTCAACCTAGTGATCTTAGCAAGCAAAGAGTCCGGGTCACGATTTACCTCATCCTCCGAGTCGGAGTCGCTGTCTTCCTTCTCGCTCTTCTTGCTGCTCGAGCTATGGGCCATCCCACAAAAGCCTTCAAGCGCCACACAGCTCAACCCACTGAGGTTCTGGCTTGCACTCTTCTTGCCCTTGTGCCTCCCAGTGTCTTCATTTTCCTTGCTTGAACTTGACTGCTCATCACTTGAGCTTGAGTCGACGTCGCTCGCACCGGCCACCATGGCTCTTGCCTTGTTCTTCTTGTAGCCGCCCTTGCTTGGTCGCCGCTTGTCCTTGTCCTTGCTCTTGGACTTGCTGAAGTGCTTGCCCTTGGAGGAGTACTTGTCTTCACGCCTCGGGTGTGCCTTGTACTCGTTCATCTTGTACTTGTTCTCCTCCGCTTCCGGGCACTGGGCAATGAAGTGGCCACGCATGCCACACTTGTAGCACGTCCCTGAGCTTCGCCTTGCATTCGTCCGGCTCTCATGTAGTCGATCAAACCTTCTTGAGAGCAAGGCCAGCTCCTCCTCGCCCAGCACATCAAACTCCTCATCTGGAATAAACATCAGAGAAGACAAGGAAAGCTGTCGACAGGAAGGGTTAGATTTGCCCTTTGATCCGCCCACAAGAGCAAGACTATGGTCAGTCGAGCCCTCATGCTTGGATTGCAACTTCCTGTCAACCTCAGCCGACTTGAGCTTAGAAAAGAGGTCATCCAACTCAATAGTCAAATACCGCCGTACTCCTTGATGGCCTCAACCTTAGCACCCCAAACATTTGGGTCCAAGACATGCAAGAGCTTCAAAGCCTGATCATGCTCGGTGTAAGGAAAATCCTCAACATTAGCCTTCATGTTGTTCACGATGGCGGTGAACCTCTGAAACATCGCATCAATGTCCTCACCGGGAAGTGGAGTGAAGTGCTCATATTGCATCCGGTAAGAGACAAAGAGGCGAGCCTTCACATGGTTATCACCACCGTGAGCAACCAACAACTTTTCCCAAATTTGCCAAGCAAGATTCAATGGCGAACACGCTCAAACTCAGGATCACACAAGCTCCGAACCAAGTGATCAACGGCTTTTGCATTTGCCTCATACTTGGCCTTAGCACCAGCATCGGTCACCATAAGAGTATGGATGTTGACCGGAATAGCATAGGTCTTGTCAAGCACAATGAAATCCAACAACTTGCCACGAAGAAAGATCATCATACGAGCCGCCCACTTGTGGTAACCCTTGCCATCGAAGTGCGGCGGACCGCCCCGCTCAACGTACGCCATCTTAGGATTCAAGACTTATCAAAGTCGCAAAGAATCCGACACCAAGCTCTGATACCAATTGAAGGATCAGATGGCGACTAGAGGGGGGGGGGGAGTGAATAGGAGCCGGTAAAAATTCTCCTCAAAGAACCCGGCCTATATCCTAGACAAATCCCGGTGACACACAAGCGATGGATCGAATCACACACCAATCGCCAAGACAACGAGGTTATGGATCAACCTCTAGCCCTAGGAATGATTCCTTGAAGAACACGCAGAAGCACAAGAAAGAAAGGGAAGAATCGAACAAAAAAGCAAAGCACACAGGCTCTGGCGGACCGTCCGGCCAGGAGGGGCGGACCATCCGCACTGGCCTCGCGGACCGTCCGGCCTGATGCCGTGGACCGTCCGCGCCAACCCTGCGGACTGTCCGGCCCTACGCCGCGGACCGTCCGATAAAACACACAGAACCAACAGAAGTGACCCGAGAAAAACGGACCATCCGCGAAGACCGGGCGGACCGTCCGCTACTGAAGCTCGGACCGTCCGCGAACCAGCTGCAACAAAAACCAAAAGCCAAATCGGATCGAAACGAAATGAAGCAAGAACACGAAGAACACTGCGACGAACTGGAGCGGCGCAGACTGTCCGCCAGGTGCGGACAGAGCAGAAAACGCACGACCCCGAAAGTCAACTTCCCCAAATCATCATCGGATTTCCCAAACGGTTGAAGCTGTGGAGACAAGGGTTTGGGGACTTGAAAAGCGTCACACAAGGATGCTATAGCCCAAAAACCTTGCCTCCTAACTCCCTAAATCACCGGGAATTGCGAATCCTTTGAGCACCACCAAAAGCTAGAGCACCGAACGAAAATCCTTGAATCGAAGTGGTTTCCCGGCGTTTGAGGGCACAAGTTCTATCACAAAGATGCACGAGACATCTATCCATGTTTCCCTCAAAGAAATCCGGGGAGAAACCCACTCAAATCCGCGGAATCACACCGAGAACAAAGGCATGAAAACAAGCACAAAAAGACCACGAAAAATACAACTCCGAATCTTCTATACAAACCAGGAAAGGTTCACAAGGTCTAGCATGCCGCCCTAGCATCCATCCCTCTCAACAAATCTCTCATGAAGCTCTCATGCTAGCCTAGAGAAAAATAGAGAAGAAAATAGCTACGAAAATGAGAAATGGGAGGGAGGAAATGAAACCCTAAGTCATGGAGAGAGAGAGAGAGAGCCACTCACACACCCTCATGGCTTATATATCGGGTCCCGCCGGAGTGGTAAATGACTCGACTACCCCTAACTTAACTACTGGCGATACAACCCATGCAGGGGCATTTAGGTAATGTTTGTGGGTCTTGCCATCGGACGGCCACGCCTTTGCCGCACCCCGCGTCCTCCCGACGCAAGCCATGCGATCCCGCCGCGTGTCCTCCGCTTCGAAGCTTCCCGACACGCCGGATCCCGTCTCCGTCGTGTTGGGCCCTCAGACTTGGTTTTGAGGCCCAAACCAAGAAACCGTCCTCCGATGGTTTTGTGGGCAAACCACCAAACCCCGCGTGCTCGGTCCGGCCTCCCGCCAAACCATTTGACTCGACCGCCACCGTGCACCGGCTCGACTGTCCATGACTTCGTCTTGCTCGTCTCGCCACCATGTGGCCCGCACCCAGTCCCGCTGTCCACCGGGTCCCTCGAACCGAGCCTACTTGTCTCTCCATCTCCCGGAGGCCCCTCAAGGCTGAAGACCTTTCACGCCCGTTCTTCACCTGCAACAACACGAACTAGGCCGCAGCCTACACCTGCGCACTAAGCCAAGAGTCAGTCCAACACCCGTTGTCACTCACTCATCACTGAGGAGCGGTCATCCATTAACCACCGGGACGCTCCTGGTCCTCACTGGGAGCTAATGGAAGGTGTCCAAAGAGGTTCAGCAATTTTCAGAGAAGTTTTTGCTGGGCGGTCACATGGGCAGTCTAACCTCCCTGGGGGCGGTCACATGACCAGGGGCGGTTTAACCGGCCTGTGCAGGTGCAGTGTGAGCTTGGTTTGCTCTTTGTCATGCATTTCCAAGTGACCTTCTTGCATGCATTGGTTCAGAGGGAGTTTGCATATGTGCAGGGGGAGCTCTTGTGTGAGTTTTTGTCTCATGACCTTGTGTTCTTTTGGTGGTTTTTGCTCTTTTCTTGAGCATGTTCTGTCTCGGATGTGTCGAGCCGTTGCCCTTGCCTAAGGGGTCCGAGACTTGTTCTTCTTCAAGTGATCTTGCTCTTTGCCTCTCTTTGGCTTTCGATTACTTGTTGGAGTTTTTCTTTTAGTAGTTTCTTTTCTTTTCTTTTTCTCTTGTGTTACTTCATGTGGGTGTTGTCAATGCACTCATCAAGGGGGAGATTGAGGACCATGTGTGGTTTGACGACCGGTGGATGGTCGCTTCCTTGGGTGATGAGTGATTGACAACGTTGCGTGGACTGATTCTTGGCTAAGTATTGCAGGTGTAGGTTGCGGCTTGACTCGTGTTGGTGCAGGTGAAGAACAAGCGCAAAAGGTTGTTGCCGATGAGGCCTCCAGGTGTGGAGAAGACAAGTAGGCTTTGTTCGAGGGACCCGGTGGCCAGTGGGGTCAAGTGCGGGCCGCATGGTGGCATGAACAGTAGATGAAGTCGTGGACAGTTTCTTGGTAGAGCCTCAAAACCAAGGTCGAGCTGGGACTACGTGGGAGCCAAGTCACGAGTGGGGATTGGCGGAGGCTACACCGAGTTCGCGGGGTTTGCAGTGGTTCACCAGAAAACCACTGGTGTCGGTGCGGAATGTGGTCCCGACACTAACCAGTAGAAAGCGCCGAGGTCTATCCCTCAATGGTCGATGCTAAGTAACAGGTGACACAGGGTTTTTATCCTGGTTCCGGCCGAGGGGGCCGTACGTCCAGCAGTGGCGTGCTCGAGGCACTATATTACTTAGCACCGGGGGTGCCTGTAGTGGGGCGGCTACAAGCAAGGCGGGAGAGGAAGCAAGGCTTCCAAGTCCCTAGCTGAAGATGTTGTGGGAGAATTGGGGAATGAGCACGTGGTGTGTGAAGGGTTCCTGTTGTCTGTTGTCTAGTGCGTGTTGTGTCTGTCGTGTCTCCTGCGGCTGGGGGGTTCGCTCCCCCTTTTATAGATTAAGGGGGAGGCGGTTTACATGCGCGCCGCGCTACCTAGCTACGTGGGGAAGTGCGACGTGCTATGTCGGAGAGTGGGCGGCCGTCGGGCGATCCTTGCAGCGATCCGGTCATCATGGCTCGACTTGTACCCGAACAGAGGGCGGTTCGAGGGTAGGAGAGCAACGGATGGCGGTGATGTCCTCCGATAGGCTCGAGGGAGGTGCGACGCGGGCCCGCACGGAGTACGGGGAGTAGGCGACCGGCGTTCCTTCCCGACGCGCTTCGCGAGGCCGGAGTTGTTGCTACAGGGCCTGGCGTGCTCCTGCACGCGTGGGTACGGCGGCCACGCCGTTGCGGTGGCGGGGATGGCGGTCCACCGGCCTAGCACCTCCACCTAACCCTGTAGGGTCACAAGAAAGTGAATCGAGGGTGAAGCCGACCCCCTTTCGATGGCTCGGCGCGTCAGCCGTACTAGAGCAGGTGCACGGTGTCACGGGACTGACACCGGCCGCGCTGCACAGTCCCTTCCCACAGTAGCGGGGATGGGCTCCTCCCTGGGGATTTGGTGCGGCGGCACCGGGGTGCGAGCCCCGGGCGCATGATGGCGCCGTCCCGCCCGTGTCAGGGCGTTAAATGCCCGTGTAAGGGGGTCAGCCACGCGCGAGGAGCGCCCTCGAGCGTGGCGGACCCCCGCCGAGGGCGGGACGTACCCTCGAGCGAGGCGAAACCCGCTCGAGGGGGAGTGTGCCCTCGAGCGGGGTGGAGCCCGCCCGAGGGAAGTGCTGCTCCTCGAGCGGGGCGGAGCCCCGCCCGAGGGGGCGTGCGTCCTCGAGCGAGGCGGGGCCTGCTCGAGGGGATCTCTAAGAAGGCCGCCTTGGTGGGCCGTCGGGGTCCCTGCGGCGTGGGCCATGTCCTGTATGGTTAGGCACCTGCATGGTTAGGCTTAGCGTGTTTCGGCCTTGTTGCGGGTTTTAAGTGAGGTTTTCCCCATTGTTTAAGGGGACCCCTAGGGCTCGTCCCCCGACGCAGCCCCCGAGCATCTGTGGGTTTGCCATTGAGGCTCCCGCAGATGCTGGAACCTACTGATAGGACGTTCTTCCCTCCTTGTTTTGCGAACGCTTTCCGTGGGGCTGCGTCAGCGGACCCGCGGTCTAGCCCCCGAAGCCCTGCAGGAGTGTGGGTGCTCCTGCAGGGGTAAACCGCGAGAATTTGGTCAGAGGGCGTGGCACATATTCCAACCGGCATCGGCGGTGTTTCAGCCGGCTTCGGGGGTGCACGCGCTGCTGGCACTGTCTTCGGCGGGTGCAATTTCAAGGAGGTGTAGCCGTGCGTCAAGCCCTCGAGCCTTGGCCCGTTCGAGGCGATCGGGTAGAGCTTTGCGACTTGTTTTTTAACGCGCCCTCGCCGTCCCTCCGCGGGACGGAGGGTGAGGTTTCCGCAACCCCCCATCGAGCGGGTCGCGGATTGCGGATTCCTCGTCGAGCCGCTACCGGGTGGTTCAAGTGGACGTCCATGCCCCGTTCGATAAGGGTAGGGCCGCGCGGTCCGGAGACACGTCCATGGAAGCGCTTGCGTGGGTTTGCTAGGTGGGGCTCGGTCCCGTTCGCTAGGGACCGAGGGCGCGGAAGCTCTCCCTCGGTGGGATCCCCCCGCTAGGCCGACCTCGGCCGGCTCTCGAACACGACATGTGGGGCACCCTCGAGCCGACGGGCTCGAGGAACGGCTCGAATGCTCGTGCCCTCGTCGTCCCTAACTCTGCGATCTGAGGCGCCTGTTCGAACCCGTCGAGGGTCAGGCTTCGGACCTCTGATCAGTAGGGCCATGCGAGGTGGCGCCTGGGCGGCCCCGTCTTTTCGCGTCTGCGGCCGTCGAGGGGTCTGGGCGAGCCAGCCCTCGAGGCGCTGGTAGGTAGCACAGCGCGGCATGGGTGCTTGCGGTGCCCGCTTTACTTCAAGCCGGCCCTGGGCGACCCTCTCACGCGCGTGCCCTCTTTAGGGGGTTGATATTGTCTCGAGCCGGGGGCTCGTGCCGCTCGAGGGTTTTACGTGGCATGGGTACCCGCGGTGCCTGCTTTACATCAAGCAGGTCCCGGGCGGCCTTCTCACGTCGATGTCCCATCGAGGGTTGTTTTCGTTTTGAGCCGAGGGTTCGTGCCGCTCGAGGGTTTTACGTGGCATGGGTACCCGCGGTGCCTCGCTTACATCAAGCGGGGTCCGGGCGGCCTTCTCACGTCGATGTCCCATCGAGGGTTGTTTTCGTTTTGAGCCGAGGGTTCGTGCCGCTCGAGGGTATTACGTGGCATGGGTACCCGCGGTGCCTTCTTTACATCAAGCAGGTCCCGGGCGGCCTTCTCACGTCGATATCCCATCGAGGGTTGCCCTTGTCTCGAGCCAGGGGTTCGCCCCGCTCGAGGGTTCTCCTTGCTTGGCAAGGGACCCGGTCATTAAATGCCTCGCAGTCGAGGCTGCGGTTTTTGCAGCGTGGGCGCGTCTTTTTAGGCGTCGCGGCCGCGCGCGCGCGCGTAGTGGGCGGCGTGGCGGTGCGGACGTGATCGCTCGCCTCGGTCCCTGCGGGTCTTCGTCGTGATGATGGCCCGCCCGCAAGGGATGTGGCCGCTGCAGTCGTGGTGGGGCCCGTCCGTCGACGTGAAGGGAAGATTCCCTGCAGTTAATGCGAGCGGGGCATCCGCTCCGGAGAGCTCGCCCGTCGGCTTATAAATCTGAGGGGAGGAGGGGATGGCGGTTTTTTACCTTAACGCCTCACCATTTTCAGTCCCCCGCCCCTTCGTCTTCATCTCGCCCTTGCCACCGTGCGGTGTCGCCGTTAGAGCTTTTCTTCCGTTCCTTGTCCTCCGCTCCTGCTTTTCTTTGCCTTCTTCATGGCGCCGCCTCAGCCTCCCCTCACGATCTTGGAGCCGTACGCTTGGGAGAGGTCGTCGGTGACCCAGCTGGCCCTTGGCGAGCCGGTCGCCGCCGCCGGCCGGCGGCCAATGAAGACGGACGTCCGGCGGAGTGGATAGTGCCGCCGCCGGCGGACCGCGTGCCCAACCCGCCGGAGGGTTACGTGGTGAGCTTCATCCGCTACCACGAGCGGGGCTTCAACGCGCCGGCGAGCTGCTTCATGCGGGCGATGTGCCACCACTACGGAGTGGAGCTGCACAACTTCGCCCCCAACGCGATTTCACAGGCGGCCACATTCGTGGGCGTCTGCGAAGGGTACCTGGGGATCCCAGTCAACTGGGAGCTCTGGGTTCATCTTTTCCGCGCGGAGCTCTTCACGCAGCCCACGACGGAGCCGAGGACCCGCCGCGTGGTGCGCGCCGGCGGGATGTCGCTTGCCCTGCGGGGGCAATTCAAGAACGTCTACATCCCCTGCACCACGACGACGAACAACGCCGGCTGGGAGCGGGGATGGTTCTACTTGCGCAACGGCGAGGCCCGGCCTCCCCCCCTACACCGGTCGGGTGTTCAAGGAGAGGCCCGACTCCCTGGGGCTACGGGGTGTCCACGCCCCAGCATCGGAGGCGGCAGGAGTCGGTCCTGGCCGCCCTGCAGCGCCTGGCGGCGCTGGGGCTGAACGCGATGGGCGTCCTCGCCTTCCTCCATCACCGGCGGATCGTGCCATTGATGGAGAGGCCGCTCTGCATCTTCGAGATGACAGAGGCGGCCAACCCCGTCGATCTGGCGAGGTCGCGGATGCTCCCGACGCCCCTCGAGCGGCCATATGCGCTCACCCGGGCGCGGAGCGCCGTCGACACCGGCGCCGATGCTCGCGGGCCGGACCCCATGGGACCTCGAGATGCTCCCCACCGGCCCGGCGGTGAGTTTGGTTCTTGATTTTGTTTTGGTTCTTGGTCTTGCTTCGTCTCTGACGCGTCCTTGTTGCTCCCGTGTGCAGTGGTGAGCTTCCACCGTCGCCAAGTCCGTTCCGCTCACCCCCCGACTCCCCGCGCGCTTGGCCGGGCGGCGCAGCGGCGAGAGCGAGGAGCGGGCGGCGCGCGGGGAGGGAGCGCGCGAGGCGACATCAAGCGCGCGCGCGACCGGCGGGCCGCGGAGTACCGGCGGCGCGAAGAGCCGGGGCTCTCCTCCCCGGGGACCGAAGAGTACTCGTCCTCGGAGGAGGACGAAGAGGAAGAGGCCGAGGAGGAGGGCCCCTCGACGGTGGCGACCGCGCCCCCGTCGCCGGGAGCCGGCACCGGCGGCGAGGGCGGCATCGCTGGGGGCGGGCGCAACGGCGCCCGCCGCCGGGCCATCGACATCGGGGGGGTGGCGCGCGCCGCGGAGGTGCCGGCGCGCGCCACGGAGGCACGCGCGGCGCGCGCGCCCGTGCGCGCATCGAGCGTGCTCGCGCGCGGGCGAGCGCGCGCGCGCGCGGGGCGAGCGTGCCCTCGCGCGTGGCGGCGTCTTCGGGGAGGTGCGGCGTTGGGCGTGACCGCGCGCGGGCGGGTGCCCCCGCGCGCGCGGCGGCGCCGTCGGGGGAGGCACAGCGGCAGGCGCGCCAGCAGCACCGGCCTCATCCGCTGAGGCCTCGAGGAAGAGGAAGCGCGCCTTTTCCTCCTCGAGGTAAGGGGTTCGATCCTTTGCTCGGTTCGATTTGTTGATGTTCAGGCGTCCTAATCCTCTGTCTGTGTCTGCGCAGGGTGGTGCCAACCGTGCCTCCTCTCGCACCGGCCAAGGTGCTGAGGACGGACGCGTCCATTCCCACCCGGCAGCGCTCGTCAAGGGCGTCGCGGCCGGGGGTAAGCACGGCGGCGGGCGCGAGCTCGCAAAGGCCCGGCGGGGCCTCGAGGCTCTCGGCCCGGCGGATCGCCCTGCCGCGGCGCGGTTGGAGGTCGCCGAGGAGCGGCCGGCGCCGGCCGTCATGGGGACGCGAGCGCGCGGCGGCGGCGGTGGTGGAGGCGTAGCCCGCGGAGGCCGTTGTCGTGGAGGAGGCGGAGCGGGCGCAACCCGCGGCGGCGCCCGTGGATGCGGCGGCACGGCCCGGAGGTGGTGGCCGCGGCGCCGTGCCGGGCGCCGCGCGGCGCGGAGGCGCAAGTGGAGGCGCCGGTGGAGGCGGCACAAGCGGCGGCGCCCGCCGGCCGATCTGCGCGGCGGAGGTGGTGGAGGTCTCGGACGACTCCCCGCCGCACGGGTGGGATCGGTGGGCCGGGCCGGCCCACGAATTCCCCCGAGCCCCGAGGGAGGGGGCCCTCGTGAGGCGGCGCGAGGGTCACATGGTGGTGGGAGACCGAGGACACGGCGCCGAGGCCTCGCCCTCCCGCGCCGGCCACTCCGCCCGGTGGAGGGGGCCATCGATGATCCCCCGGCGTTTGCCGACGCCCCGGGGGGAGCAGGAGCTGCTGGGGCGAGCTCCGGAGCCACGACGCCACGCTCAACCGCGCGCTGAACGAGGCGCTGCGGGTTCATGGCGGCCCGGCATGGCTCGTCTTCCAGGTAAGCCGTGGTTGCTCGTTCTCTTCTTTCTTTCGTTTGTGTATGCTGCCTTCGTGTCTCGGCACTTATGGGGTTTGATTCTGTGGTTGCCAGGAGCTTGAGCGCCGCGCCCACGATAAGTACGATGCCTTCGACCGGGTGAACGCCGAGGTCCACCAGCTCCGGGAGCGGTGCAGCGCTTTCGACGCGCTTGCTGACGCTCTCAGGTCCCCGGACAGCTGGCTGGCGTACCGGGCCCTGGCCTGGCCTGACGAGCTCCCCGAGAGCTCAAGGCAGGACACGGCGCGCCGCTCGAGCCTCGAGCGGGTCCGCGCAGCCCTCATCGATCGTGATGAGGCGCTGTGGCATGCGCGCTCGGACTTGGAGAAGACGCGGACGCTGGCCGCCAACTGGGAGGCGGAGGTGGCCAACGTTTGTGGCGAGGCCCGGGAGCTCCGCACGTCGCTCGAGGGGGCGCAGGCGCAACGGCGCCGAGGCTAAGGAGCGGGCGTGCGGGGCCGGGAGCGGCGCGCCAAGGAGGCCGATGACCGAAGGCCGCCCTCGACGCCAAGGCCGCGGCCCTCGTCGCCGCTGAGGAGCGGCTCCTGCAAGAGAGCACCGCCCGCCAAGGGGCTGAGGGGCGGCTTCAACGAGCGGGGCCGCCCTCGTCGACGCCCGTGCAGCGCTGGAGCAGGAGCGCGCCGCCCACGAGGTATCGCGGAAGTCCTTGGCGGATCGGGACGCCAAGCTCTCCAAGGCCGAGGGCGAGGTCATCGTGCTCAGCATTGCGAGCGCGAACCAGGAGATGGCCCTCCAGGAGCAGAGCGAGGCCGTCAAGCGCCTCGAGCTGGCGGTCGAGGCCGAGCGCCGTGCCCTCGAGATGGAGAGGAAGCAGGTCGAAGGTGAGCCACTGTCTGACTCTTGCCTAGTTGGTTTTCCCGTTTGAGGGCTCGCGTCCCCCTTTCTGATTTCTTTCTCATCTTGGCGTTTCCAGGCTTGCGCACCGCCCTGGGGCACGCAGCTGAGCGGGCCGAGGCACCGCAGGCTTCCTACAACTCCTCCGAGCAGGAGCTGCAGGAGCTGCGTGGCGCGGCCCTCGAAACCTGCCGCGCCGTCGAGGAGGGCGAGGCACAGGCCGGCAGCTCCCTGGCCAGCCGTCTGCGTGCCCTTGGTGGCCACGTCACCGAGCGGATGCGCCGGGCGCTGCATCTGGGCGTCCAGAAGGCCCTCGGAGTGGTGCTATCCCACTACGAGGTCAACTTCGAGGCGCTGGCGGAAGGCTACGTCATTCCCGAGGGTGTCGAGGACGAGGTGGCGATGGAGCGTGTGGATGCGCTCGCCGCCGACGCCGCCGGGTCGCTCGCCGAGGCCTTCGAGGAGTTCCTCTTCCCGGACGCCGTTGACGCTGCTGCTCCTCCCGCTTGAAACAACTGGGCGCTAGGCCCGTTTTTTGTTCGTGTATTAGTATTCTGGCCATGGGGTCTTTGTAAATAAGCACATTATCTTCATCGTAAACATTTGATGATACGTAATGAAGTGTTTTGCCTATTGCGCTTTTTTTGTTTCTCCTTCTTCCTGAGTAGATTTTACTTGGGGGAGTTCGATTTTCGCTGGGGGTCCGCTGGGTCGGAGGCGAGAGAGAAGTGTCGGTGCGGAATATGGTCCCGACACTAACCAGTAGATAACGCCTAGGTCTATCCCTCAATGGTCGATGCTAAGCAACAAATGACACAAGGTTTTTATCCTGGTTCCGGCCGAGGGGGCCGTACGTCCAGCAGAGGCGTGCTCGTGGCACTATATTGCTCGGCACCGGGGGTGCTTGTAGTGGGGCAAGTACAAGCAAGGCGGGAGAGGAAGCGTGGCTTCCAAGTCCCTGGGTGAGTGGCTGGAGATGTTGTGGGAGAATAAGAGAGTGAGTGCACGGTGCGCCGTGTTCCTTTGGATTCGTCCCCCCCCCCCCCCCCCCCCCCGCGGCTGGGGGCTCGCCTCCCCTTTTATAGGCCAAGGGGGCGGCGAGTTACATGCACGCAGCGCTACCTAGCTACGTGTGGAAGCACGTCGTGCTACGGCGTAGAGTGGGCGGCCGTCCGGACGATCTTCGCTGCGATCCGGCCATGATGGCCTACCTCGTACCCGAACGGTGGCGGTTCGAGGGTAGGAGGCGGCGGATGGCGATGGCGTCCACGATAGGCTTCGAGGGAGGTGCGATGATGGCCGGTACGGAGTACGGGGAGCGGGCGAACGGCGTTCCTTCCCAATGAGCTCGCGGTGGTGGAGTGGTTCTTTGCGGTGCTCGGGCGTGCGCCTACGGAGTCGGGGCGTGCGCCCGCACGCGTGGGTACGGCGGCCGCGCCGTTACGGTGGCGGGATGGCCGCCCACCGCCTAGCGCCCCTCACCTAACCTGCGGGGTCACGGGGAAAGTGGAGTCGAGGGGTGCGCCCGGCCCCCTTTCGAGGGTCGGGCGCGTTAGCCGTACGGTAGCGGGCGCACGGTGTCATGGGGCCGACACCGGCCGTACCGCACGGTCCATCCCACGGTAGCGGGGATGGGCTCCTCCCACGGGGAGTTGGTGCGGCGGCACCGGGCGTGAGCCCGGGCGCATGATGACGCCGTCCTCGCGGCGTCGGGCGTTAAATGCCCAAGTACGGGGGCGGCGCACGCGCGCGGGGCGCCCGTGAGCGTGGCGGGCCCCGGCCGAGGGTGGAGCGGACCCTCGAGCGAGGCGAGGCCCGCTCGAGGGGGATCGAGCCCTCGAGCGGGGCGGGACCGCTCGAGGGAAGGGTCGCCCCTCGAACGGGGCGGAGTCCGTTCGAGGAGGGGGGTTGCCCCTCGAACGGGGCGGAGCCCGTCCGAGGAGGGAGCGTACCCTCGGGGGAGGCGGAGCACGGCTCGAGGGGTCTTACAGACGAGCCGTCTTGGTGGGCCTCCGAAGTCCTGCTGCATGGGCCATGTCCTGCATGGTTAGTTTCCTGCATGGTTAGGCTTAGCTTATTTTGATGCAGGAATTTAAGTAAGGGTTCCCCCATTGTTTGAGGGGACCCCTAGGGCGGTCCCCGACAAGAAGGGCCATATCCACGCGGCGTAGGCTATCTCTGGCTCGCACGCTCCTCCCGTTGGGCCGCCTGCGCCCTTTTCGAATCATTGCTCGTAGTTGAAGTAGAAAACAAACTTAGCGCGTGTAAGTTATTTCGTTTTTGCGCGAAAAAATTGGGACCATTTGGGGGGGTGCCCCCCGCAGTAGCCCCCGAGGGTAACTTGGGTTTCAGGGGAAAGCCGAGTTGCCCTTTTATTGAACTTGAAGCTTTTACATAATTGTCACCAACTGGGGCGTTGGCCGTGTGATTTTTACAACAGAAATACTTGGAAAATCCTAGCTAAGGGTAGAAGCGACGTAGCTGTTGGATGTTCCAAGCGTTGGTGAGCTCTTCACCGTCCTCGTTGGCCAGCTTGTACGTGCCCGGCTTGAGTACCTTCACCACGACGTAGGGTCCCTCCCATGGGGGCGATAGCTTGTGGCGCCCTCGGTTATCTTGGCGTAGCCTTAGGACCAGATCCCCCTCGCTGAAATCCCGTCGACGTATCTTGCGTGCTTGGTAGCGTCTTAGGGACTGTTGATACCTCGCGGAATGCATTAAGGCTACGAGGCGTGCCTCGTCCAGCTGGTCCAGCGAGTCCTCGCGGGCTCGTTGGTTAGCATCCTCGTTATAGCCTCGAACCTTGGGTGACCCGTATTCTAAGTCCGTGGGGAGGACGGCCTCCGCGCCGTGGACTAGGAAAAACGGGGTGAACCCGGTGGCTCTTCTTGGGGTGGTCCTTAGGCTCCACACGACCGCTGGTAGTTCTTGGAGCCATTTTCGCCCAGTTTTGTTGAGCTGATCGAAAATTCTGGGCTTAAGGCCCTGTAGGATCATGCTGTTGGCACGCTCCACTTGGCCGTTGGTCTGTGGGTGTGCCACGGCCGCCCAATCCACACGGATGTGGAACTTGTCACAGAGCTCCAAGAACTTCCGGCCCGTGAACTGGGACCCATTGTCTGTGATGATGGAGTTTGGCACTCCAAAGCGGTAGACGATGTTGGTGAAGAATGTTACCGCCTGCTCAGCCCTTAGGTTCGTGATGGGGCGCACCTCCACCCACTTGGAGAACTTGTCGATCGCGACTAGCAAGTGGGTGAAGCCCCCGGCGCCTTCGCGGGGGCCCGACGATGTCCAGCCCCCACACGGCGAATGGCCATGTCACGGGGATGGTTTGTAGGGCATGGGCGGGCAGGTTGGACTTGCGGGCGTAGAACTGGCACCCTTCGCAGGTGCGCACGATCTCACTGGCGTCCGAGACCGCATTAGGCCAGTAAAAGCCCTGGCGGAACGCGTTGCCGACGAGGGTGCGGGGCACGGCGTGGTGGCCACAGATCCCCGCGTGGATGTCCCGTAGGAGCTCGCGCCCCTCGGGAATGGGCACGCACTGCTGTAGGATGCCGGAGGCGGCGCGCTTGTACAGCTCGCCGTCGACGAGGGCAAAAGATTTGGCCATCCTGGCGATGCGCCTGGCCGCGGCCCGGTCCGCGGGGAGCTCCCCTCGAGCGATCCAGGCGATGTACTTTTCGCGCCAGTCCTCTTGAGCGGGAGCTGGCTCGATGTCCATCGTGTCGGCCTCGTAGGAGCCGTACCCCTCGAGGAGGGAGAGCACGTACGCCTCGTTTGAGGGGTCCTCATCCATGGGTTCCGCGCCCGCTGGATTCGAGGGAGCCCCCGAGGGTTCGTTGTGACTCGAGGGGTAGGGCTCGAAGACGACCGAGGGTTGCGCGACGTCGCGCGCAAAGACGTTCGGGGGAACGGTGATCCGCCCGGATGCAATCTTGGCCAGCTCATTCGCCTCCTCGTTGTACCGGCGGGGCACGTGGTTGAGCTCGATGCCGTAGAACTTGTCTTCGAGGGCTCGCACGGCTTTGCAGTAGGCCTCCATCTTGTCGTCGTGGCAGCTCGCGTTCTTCATGACTTGATCGATCACGAGCTGCGAGTCCCCCCGCACGTCGAGGCGCTTGACGCCCAACTTAATGGCGATTTTGAGGCCGCAGAGAAGGGCCTCGTATTCAGCCATATTGTTGGACGCGGGGAAGTGGAGGCGCATTGCGTAGCGCATGTGCTCCCCGAGGGGTGACACAAAGAGCGGGGCCCGCGCCTCGCTCCCGTTTTCATTGCGAGCCGTCGAAGAACGGAGTCCAGCACTCTGCCTGGATTTGTGGGGGCGGCAGCTGCGTGTCCGTCCACTCAGCAACGAAATCCGCCAGGATTTGCGATTTGATGGCCTTACACGGGGCGTAGGCGAGTGTTTCGCCCATCAGCTCCACGGACCACTTGGCGATCCTTCCCGCGGCGTCGGGGTTGCGGATGATCTCTCCTAGCGGAAAGGAAGAAACCACCGTGACGGGGTGGGCCTCGAAGTAGTGGCGGAGCTTGCGCCGCGCAAGGACTACCGCGTACGGCAACCTCGGACACGGGGGTAGCGCGTCTTCGTGTCCGATAGGACCTCGCCGATGTAGTAGACCGGCCGCCGTACGGGGCAAGGCGTGCCCTTCTTCCATGCGCTCCACGACGATCACGGCGCTGACCACCTGGGTGGTTGCGGCTACGTAGAGCTGCAGGGGTTCGCCGTCTTGCGGCGGCGTGAGGATCGGGGCGTGCGTTAGGGACGCCTTCAGCTTGTCGAGCGCATCTTGGGCCTCGGTGGTCCAGGAGAAGCGCTCGTGCTTCTTGAGGAGGCGATAGAGGGGTAGGCCCTTCTCACCGAGCCGCGAGATGAAGCGGCTCAAGGTGGCGAGGCACCCCAGCACCTTCTGCACCCCTTTGAGGTCCCGGATCGGACCCATCCGTTCGAGGGCCGCAACCTTTTCGGGGTTGGCCTCGATTCCCCGTTGGGAGACAATGTACCCCAGGAGCATGCCTCGCGGCACTCCAAAGACACATTTTTCGGGGTTTAACTTGACCCCATTGGCCCGTAGGCAACGGAACGCGACGGCGAGGTTTTCAACCAGGTCGTCCGCCTTCCTGGTCTTCACGACGATGTCGTCCACGTATGCTTCGACCGTTCGCCCGATGTGATCCCCAAAAACGTGCTGCATGCAACGCTGGTATGTTGCACCCGCGTTTCTGAGGCCAAATGGCATCATGACGTAACAGAACGTCCCGAACGGTGTGATGAACGAAGTCGCGAGCTGGTCGGACTCCTTCATTTTTATTTGGTGGTACCCGGAGTAAGCATCTAGGAAGCAAAGCAATTCGCACCCAGCCGTTGAATCAACGATTTGATCAATGCGTGGCAAAGGAAAAGGAACTTTAGGACATGCTTTATTAAGACTAGTGTAGTCTACACACATCCGCCACTTCCCATTCTTTTTCTTTACAAGCACGGGGTTAGCTAGCCACGTTGGGTGGAACACCTCCTTGATGAATCCGGCCTCGAGAAGCTTCCGCAGCCTCCGCTGCGATTGCCCGTCGCCGCTCCTCGTCGAAGCGGCGCGGCCCGCCGCCGCACGGCGCGGGCGTTTGGCAGGATGTCAAGGGAGTGCTCGGCGACTTCCCTCGGGATGCCTGGCATATCCGAGGGGCTCCACGCGAAGACGTCGGCGTTGGCGCGGAGGAAGTCGACGAGCACTGCTTCCTATTTGGGGTCGAGGGTGGAGCTGACCCTCAACGCCTTGCCCTCGGGGGCTGAGGGGTCGAGGGGAACCTCCTTGGTCTGCTCCGCCGCCTCGAAGGTGCCGGCGTGCTTGCTGGCGGGGTCAACGTCGTCGTTGACCATCTTCTCCAGCGTGTTCACCAGCGCTTCGTCCAGCGCCAGTGCCTCTGCGTGCTCCACGCACTCGACGTCGCAGTCGAACGCGTGCTCGATGGATGACCCGACGGTGATGACGCCGTTCGGTCCCGGCATCTTCATCTTCAGGTAAGTATAATTGGGGACCGCCATGAATTTGGCGTAACAGGGTCGCCCAAGTATAGTGTGGTAGGCCCCCTTGAACCCCACCACTTCGAAGGTGAGGGTCTCCTTGCGGAAGTTCTTTGGGGTGCCAAACCGGACGCGGTCGATCCGCCCGAGGGGGCCGGACACCGCTTGCCGGCGCGATGCCATGGAACGGCTTCGTGCTGGGCCGCGACTGGGTCCAACCCGATCCCCATCAGGCGCAATGTATGCGCGTAGAGGATGTTGAGGCTGCTGCCTCCGTCCATGAGGACCTTCGAGAACCGGGCGTTCCTGATGATGGGGTCTACCACCAGCGGGTACTAGCCCGGGTTGGGGACACGGTTCGGGTGGTCCTCCCGGCTGAAGGTGATGGCATCCTCCGACCAATTGAGGAAGGCCGGAGGCGCCCTCTCTGCGGCGAGGACCTCATGCCGCTCCTTCTTGCGCTGGCGGGTCGACATGTCGACGGTTGGCCCCCCAAAGATGAGGAACACATTCTCAACGGCGGGGAAGCCGCCGGCGTCGCCATCGCCTCCGTCTTTCTTGGCCTCTGCCTCCTTCGCGGCGGCGTGGCCATAGAACTTCTTGAGCATATCGCACTGCTCAAGGGTATGGTGCACTGGGGTCTTGTGGTAGGGACATGGCTTTTTCAGCATGTCGTCAAACACCCCCGGGCCTCGAGGGGCCGGTCGAGGGCCCCGTCGAGCCGGGTCAACAGCGAGGGCCTCGGCGTTGCCGCCGTCGCGCCCCCGGCTCGCGCGCCTCGCGGCGCGGCTTCTTCCCCTTCTTGCCCCGCTTGTCGTTGCGGTGCGGCTCCTTGGACTTGCCGCCCTCCGCGGGCGCGTCCTCCGAGCGCTTGCCCTTCTTGCCGTCGAAGATCGCCCCCACGGCCTCCTCTCCGGGAAGCGGGAAGCCGGTGGCGATGTCGAACAACTCGTTGGAGTCCGCGGGCGGGCCGCGTCCCCAACTCGCGTACGAGGTCCCTGCACGTGGTGCCCTCGAGGAAGGCATGCACGATCTCGGACTGCGCCACGCTGGGGAGCTCAGTGCAGCGCTTGGAGAAGCGCCGTATGAAGTCCCGCAGCGACTCGCCGGGCTTCTGCGTGCAGGAGCGCAGGTCCCAGGAATTCCTAGGGCGCACGTACGTGCCCTGGAAGTTGCCCACGAACGTGTGGACCAGGTCGTCCCAGTTGTGGATTTGGCTAGCGGGCAAGTGCTCGAGCCATGTCCGGGCCGCGTCGCCCAGATGCAGGGGCAAGTTGCGGATGATGACCTCGTCACTGGTGGCCCCGCCCAGCTGACAAGCTAAGCGGTAGTCGTTGAGCCATACACGGGGGTCCGTCTCCCCGTTGTACTTGACGATGGTCGAGGGTTGGCGAAAGCGTTGGGGGAACGCTGTCGCGCGGATCTCCCGGCTGAACACACGGGTGCCAGGGGGTTCCGGCGTCGGGGAGCGGTCCTCACCGCTGTCGTAGCGTCCACCCCGTCGAGGGTGGTAGCCCCTTGCTGCCCGTGCGTCCACCTTGCTCGTGCGCCTGGCGTTGATGACGTTGCGGGCGTCGCCATCCCGGCGCCCGCGTGCGTCAAGGAGCCGCTCCTTGGCCGGCGTGCGTCCTTGGTCGGCGGGTCGTCCCGCCGGTCCCCCGCGTGCACCGAGGGTTCACCTCCCGGCGCGGCTTCGTCGTCCCGCGCATCCCCCTCGTTGGCGGATGCGCGAGGCTGAGCTCTCGGCCTGCTGGACGACCGCTTGCTCGATGAGGGTTTGCCTCTCGCGGTGCAGGTCTCGAGCCTCGGGGGTCGAGGGTGCCGGCATGGCCCGCAGCAGCGTTGCAGCGGCGATGAGCTTTTGGCTCGCTCGCGGGGGCGCGTCCGCGTTGTCGACGTTGGGGACGGTGTTCATGCGGTCGCGGACCTGTCGGCCCAACTCCCGTGCGCGTTCGCCGCGCGCGGAGGCCTCCCCTACCATTGAGGCGCGGAGCAGTCGCACCGTTCGGTACTCTTCCGCCAGCTTGGCTTCGAGCTCACGGGCTTGGGCCAGCTGTGCGTCGGCGTCGGCCCCGGAGGGGGCGCTTGGCCCCGCGGCCAGGCGCGTGGTGATCCCTGGGGCGGGCGTGACTTCCCCGTCTCCGGCCCCTGCCTCACCGGCGGCATTGGCCGGGTCGTTGGTGATGACGGCGTAGCATTCCCGCGCGGGGTCGTAGCTCCCGGTGCTGGAGTCGTCGGAGTAGCCGAACCAGTAGTCCGCAGCGTCTAGGAAACGCCGGAACACAACTGGGTCAGGTACGCCGGAGAAGTCCCACTCCGCTTACCCGTGGCGATTGGCGGGTGGTAACGTGTCGACGGAGCCCAGGGACGATTCGTCTCCTGCTGAGGCGCCGGGACCCCTGGCGACGAAGACGTGGCGGCCAGGTGGCACCCTGCGCATCGTGGTGTTGATGTTGTTGTTGTAGGCCGAAGTGGCGCCTCGCAACCCAATGGGAATGCGTGGGCCGAAGACCACGCGCGGTCCCGCTGGGGCGGTGGCGGTCGTGACGGTGGACGCGCCACTTTGAGTGGCGGCGCGCTCGGCCTGCCGCCGCTCGAGCCGCGCCTCGAGCGAGCGCCGGCCCGGAGCGACGACGGCGTCGTGGCGTCGATGGACCCGCGGCATCCGTGCCCGCGGGCGCCGCGCCGGAGTCGTGCGTGCGGCGGGGGTCTGAGCAGACCTGGCCTGGCGCCGCGCGCGGAGCTCCTCACGGTTGGTGAGGCGCATGAGATAGCCGTTCCCCGTGGCCTGAAAGTTCAGGTCCCCGAAGCGGATTTCAAACCCGGCTGGGAGGGGGTCCGAACTACCCATGCAGTAGCGTGTACCACAGTACTCAGTGCGGATCACCATGGAGGGAGTTGGCGAAATGACCTTAGGCGCTCGCTTGCCCCACGGTGGGCGCCAACTGTCGGTGCGGAATGTGGTCCCGACACTAACCAGTAGAAAGCGCCGAGGTCTATCCCTCAATGGTCGATGCTAAGTAACAGGTGACACATGGTTTTTATCCTGGTTCCGGCCGAGGGGGCCGTACGTCCAGCAGTGGCGTGCTCGAGGCACTATATTACTTAGCACGGGGGTGCTGTAGTGGGGGCGGCTACAAGCAAGGCGGGAGAGGAAGCAAGGCTTCCAAGTCCCTAGCTGAAGATGTTGTGGGAGAATTGGGGAATGAGCACGTGGTGTGTGAAGGGTTCCTGTTGTCTGTTGTCTAGTGCGTGTTGTGTCTGTCGTGTCTCCTGCGGCTGGGGGGTTCGCTCCCCCTTTTATAGATCAAGGGGGAGGCGGTTTACATGCGCGCCGTGCTACCTAGCTACGTGGGGAAGTGCGACGTGCTATGCTGTAGAGTGGGCGGCCGTCCGGGCGATCCTTGCGGCGATACGGTCATCATGGCTCGACTTGTACCCGAACAGTGGCGGTTCGAGGGTAGGAGAGCAGCGGATGGCGGTGATGTCCTCGGATAGGCTCGAGGGAGGTGCGCGCGGGCACGTACGGAGTACAGGAGTAGGCAGAACGGCGTTCCTTCCCGACGCGCTTCGCAGGGCTGGAGTTGTTGCTACAGGGCCTGGCGTGCTCCTGCACGCGTGGGTACGGCGGCCACGCCGTTACAGTGGCGGGGATGGCAGTCCACCGGCCTAGCGCCTCCACCTAACCCTGTAGGGTCACAAGAAAGTGAATCGAGGGTGAAGCCGGCCCCCTTTCGAGGGCTCGGCGCGTCAGCCGTACTAGAGCAGGTGCACGGTGTCACGGGACTGACACCGGCCGCGCTGCACAGTCCCTTCCCACAGTAGCGGGGATGGGCTCCTTCCTGGGGAGTTGGTGCGGCGGCACCGGGGTGCGAGCCCCGGGCGCATGATGGCGCCGTCCCGCCTGTGTCAGGGCGTTAAATGCCCGTGTACAGGGGTCAGCCACGCGCGAGGAGCGCCCTCGAGCGTGGCGGACCCCGGCCGAGGGCGGGGACGTACCCTCGAGCGAGGCGAAACCCGCTCGAGGGGGAGTGAGCCCTCAGCGGGGGCGGAGCCCGCCCGAGGGAAGTGCTGCTCCTCGAGCGGGGCGGAGCCCCGCCCGAGGGGGCGTGCGTCCTCGAGCGAGGCGGGGCCTACTCGAGAGGATCTCTAAGAAGGCCGCCTTGGTGGGCCGTCGGGGTCCCTGCGGCGTGGGCTGTGTCTTGTATGGTTAGGCACCTGCATGGTTAGGCTTAGCGTGTTTCGGCCTTGTTGCGGGTTTTAAGTGAGGTTTTCCCCATTGTTTAAGGGGACCCCTAGGGCTGTCCCCGACAACTGGGTTACTCAGTTGAGCCACAAAACCGAGGCCGAAGACTCGACGAGGAGGTGCGGCCGCCCAGGCCGGTTCAACCGCCCAGGAGGGGCGGTCAGACCACCTGGGGCCGGTCAGATTACCCGGGCCGGTCTTACCACCCAGGGGGGCGGTCTGATCGCCCTGGCCGCCGGCACCGAGACGCTTCGAAGCGGAGGACACGCGTCGGGATCGCAAGGCTTGCGTCGAGGCTAAGCAGGTTGCGGTCGCCGAGCATCCGTCCGATGAAGAAATTCCGAAGACTTCCAAATCTGCCCTTGAGGGGCTTGTATCCCTAGTTATTAGGCGAGGGTAGTTTAGTCTTTTGGGTGCCTCCATATATACTCTTGAGTGGATGGATGGCAGCCAACTCTTGGAACCCTAGTTCATTTGCTTTGCTATTTTCCCTTCCTATTTTCTTTAGAATTTTAGAGGACTAGCTTGAGAGCTTCATGGTGAGATCTTGAGAGAGGGTAGGATGATTGGGAGGCAAGCTAGACCTTGTATGAACCTATATGGTATGTATAGATGATTCGGCGTGGTTCCTCAAGGCTTTTGTTGTCTTTCCAGTTTTCCCTTTTTGGTGATTTTCGGAGCCTTTTCATGGGATTTTCGTGGCGAAGTTTTGGAGGCGTTTCTTTGCAAGATTCTGTGTGGGAGCCACACATGAGGACCTTGTGCCTCTTTTCTTGGTGACCTTTCCCCTCCAAACCCGTGGAAAGTTCTCCGATTTGGTGGTTTTCGTTGGAACTCGAGTTCTTGAGTTTTGGTCACGAAATTTGCGATTCCCCATGATTGAGAGCGTTTCGGTGCAATTCCTTTGAGGGAGAGGTCGTCCATGAGGTGACCCAGGCATCCCCAAAGTTTCGCTACAATCCGTTGGGTGAATCGGGTGATCGGGTGATGCAAAGTTGAGGGTTGACCCGCGGTTCCCCTTTTCCTAATCTGTCTGGGGAGGGTGGTCTAACCGCGTAGGAGGGGCGGTCTAACCGCCCCGGGCTCGTCCGGAGAAAGTTTTGATTTTGGCCGAGATCTTCTGGTAGCATGTTGGCCTTGACCAGGGGATTGTATGGTTGAAATCTTGGAGCGTTTCGAGTCCGTTTGCTTGGGTTTTCACTCGGATCTTTGTGCTCGGGGGAGGGAGGTCTAATTGCCCTCGGCACCGGGTCTAACCGACCTAGGCCTTTCTGAAGAAAGTTTGATTTTGCTGGATCTTTCTCTGTGAGTTTGTTCGCCTTGATCAGAGGAGCGTTCTGGTGAAATCTTGGCTTGTTTTAGTGTGGTTTGCTAGGACTTCTTGTTTGGAGTTCGTTGCTGGGTACAGGAGGTTAGACCGCCCCTAGTAGCCGGTCTAACCACCCCTAGGCCCTTGGGTGAAGTTTTGGCTTTCGCCAAGATTTTCTGGTAGCTAGCATGGCCCTGACCAAAGATCTCTATTGGTGAAACCGTGGTGCGTTTTGGTGCTCGGAAGAGGTGTTTCAGAGGATTTCTTGGTTACCTGCTGGAGGCGGTCTAACCACCCCCCATACCCGGTCTAACCGCCCCCCTCTGGACAGTCGGCATTCGAGTTGTTTCTGCTGCCGTGGGTGGGTGTGTGTTGAGGTTGCTTGTAGTGTTTGTTCCTAGGACCAGTAGCACTCCAGTGGCTACGTGGTTTTGGCAAACAGAAGGTAGAAGTGCAGAGCGTGTGATTTTGGGGGTTCGACCGAGCGAGTTCATCTTGTCGGAGTTTCAA
Source organism: Cenchrus americanus (assembly GCA_947561735.1). Classification (NCBI taxonomy): domain Eukaryota; kingdom Viridiplantae; phylum Streptophyta; class Magnoliopsida; order Poales; family Poaceae; genus Cenchrus; species Cenchrus americanus. The sequence continues at coordinate 48,177,196 of OX387244.1, read as the reverse complement.
TCTCCTTCGAGAAGAATTTTTATCGGCTCCCATTCACTCCCCCTCCCTGGTTGCCTAAACGGTCCTTCACTCGCTTCGAGGCCCAGTCGGCCCCTCTTTGACCTAGCCGCCTCTCGGACTATTCATAGCCCCCTGCTCGAGAGCCACACATCAATTCCTTCGTCGTTCGCCGCCAAGGAGCAGAGAAGCTTGAGGGACACCATCTCGGAGAGGAGGGTTGTGTTAGTTGTCTAGGGTCTCCCTAGCCGACGTGGGAACCTTGCATGGAAGACCACATCGGAGCTCCGGAGCAAGGATCAAGATCGATGTAGGATCCCGGTGGTGATCTTGTTCATGTAATCATTCATGGTGAAGTTTTATAGTAAATCCGATTTCTAGCGATCAAGTACCTTCTCAATGATTTTGTTCTCCCTTGGTTTTTCTTCTTCCCCAATCTATACTTAAGAAAGATTGCATTGGGTGCTCTTGTAGCCGCGGTGGCTAGAGGTGCATACCGGACCGACCAAGTGTTTTCAACTTGTTCTTCTTGAACTCACCCTAGGCTAACCCGCACGAATAGGGGTGCGTTGTGACAGAATGGTGGCTCCAAAATGCGGGCGTCTTCGGAATCGGACCGGAGGCCACGGTTTAAGGATGCTTTTAATGAGATTCGCTTTTCTATCTTCATCTATCTAATTTTGAGCTACAACATAAGCATGATCTAGACTCTCCAGATTGGTTATCTCTTTGCTTTCTCTTGCTACCTCTTTAGTAGATTAGATTAGATGTGTTCTCTTGACGATCTCTTAGATTAGATGCAACTTGGTTCTACAAAAGATAGCTTTCCTTGCTTTACTAGATTGAATCCTTGCGTTGCACATTGTTCCACGGATTCGATACCTTGGGTTCTCACACTTGAGAGAAGAAGGGTCCCTTGACTACGACGGGGGATTTGTCCGCTTGCAAATCCATGTGAACTTTGATACGATAATCAACCGTCAACAAGCCCCTTTTCTGTTGCCGTTGCGGTGACAACCCGCCTAGAAAAATACCGTAGTATCGCCTAAAACCAATCCACTTTGTTCATCGAGCAATAGTAAAGTATCATCTTGTCGTTAGTTGCCGGGTTAACGCCCGGTAAATCACTTAGAATTCATACAGAGTATCGAACATATGCATTAAAACCCACGCGAAAGCGAGTCCAGATTACAAACACCAATTTAAGTCCAAATTACCCCCGAGAGTTGGATTAATCCAAACCCTTGTTCAAGACATGAAGTGAAGGTTCAGAGTTTGAAAACAGCAGAATAAAATAAACTAACGCAACAGTAATCATCACAGGAGGCCATCCGTGATGTCATCACTTGTCGTCGTCCACCCGGTTAACAACACCTACAACAACAGTTTTAAAGCAAGGCTGAGTATACTAATACTCAGCAAGACTTACCCGTCGGGTGATAACTACATCACCAAACTCTAGACATGAGAGGCTTTTGGCCGGTAGAGTTCTTTTGCTGAAAAGCAACAAAGAGTCGGTCCTTACTTTCAATATTTTAGCACAAGTTCTAATTGGTTACCATTTCTAAGTGTGCCAACTGATTCAATCAAGAATTGGACAAGCAATTAATTCATACAACAATATACACCAAGTTCCATCATTATAGGATATCATGGCTAGTTGATTAAGCAGTCTGAAATAACGGTGAGACGCCGACAATCGATTGATTTAAACCTTGCAAGGTAAACCTAAACGCATGGTAGGGTGCCCCCGCGAGGACAACCATCCACGCAGTTCCCAAAAATCCTCGGGTTGGGATCAAATCTTACAATCCTAGGTACCAGGTTAACTGGCACACCCCGCGAGGCATCCAGTCTCACATATGCAGCCCCCTTCCCGGTAGCTAGCCGGGTAGGTGATTCCTCAAGAGTAGTAATAGTAAGTTCCCGCACCGTCTCATTAAAGTACTAGGCTTACCAGTCCCATTCCCGACAAGTGCTTCATACGTTCAAAAGCTTAGCACACGGATGCCACTGGACGGAGCCCAAATCCCATGCTCTTACCACATGAGCAATCCATTATAAAGATCTTATGATTCCAACATAAGAACCTATTCTTGCGAGTGTCGAACATCACTCGACTTCTATCGGGTCCTATAGCAGAGCAGCTATCGACCTATCATACTAGTGAATAGAGCATAGGTACCTAAGGATCATGCATCTAGGGTTTCAAATTCAATTCCTGAAACGTAAATGCACAAACATAGCAAAGATAATTGCAAAATTTCTAAAATACGGGGTTAATGATCTGGGGCTTGCCTCCGCTGGCAAGGTTGGCCTTGGGCCCTTCTGGACTTTGGACCAGGTCTTGAGCTACGAACACGTGCTGCAGCTCTTCGTCAGCGCCTTCGTCTCCTCCTTCTGGCACGAGCGAACATCTACCGTCACGAAGATCTACACGAAGATGCACATGCAAGATTTTTGACGATTTTTAATTTAATTAATTACAATAAACAAATGACAACCATTGGGTGCATGGTTGACCACATTCCCTAGATAAGAATACATTCAGCATACTCTTCCAAAAAGGAACAATATGCGGTTCTTTATTATTCTATTCTTTTTGATAGTGACTGTGTACATATATATGGAGTTAAATAAATTTAACTTCACAAACAGCAATGGGTTGGTATTTATCTTTTTAAAATGATTTTTATCACACACATAGAGTTATTTGGGATGTGGTTGGTGATTTCTCATTTAATTGACCATTAAGCTTTAAATTGCTTTCATTGCTTTTATTCACAAAAATTAATTATTAAAATTCAGTGAGGTGTGTTATTAAGCACTATGAATCAAAACAAGGTCACTGCACACACATGCACACTTAAGAGAGCTACAAATTTAATTATATCGAAAATAACAAAAGCTAGCTAGTAAAGCAAGGTAAAGCACACAAAAATAAATAAGCATCCAAATGATTCAATCTTTCTCACACATGTTATATGGTCCAAAACTAACCTAGAAATGCAGCATATACACCTAGAACTATTATGAATCTTGAATTATGCAATTACAAAAAAACAAGTATAATTCAAGAACAAATATTTATGATAATTATAAAATTGTGATTAATTCACCAGAGGTGAATTTTGGCATAAAAAGATAACATGCAGAAGTTGGTCACAAAAATCTAATTATTTTTAGCTACAAAAATCATTTGGACAAATTCTGCATAAATCTAAAACAATTTATATAAAAAGATTTTCAACATAACTTTGTACAATTTTTGGTACAGGAGCTAGTCATAAAATAACACACAACATATCCAAAAATTAGCTACAGAGGACTTATAGAGTTTGAGATACAACAGATCTATGTTTTCACATTTATATTTTTCATGCAAAAATTATCAGGAAAAAGCATAGACAAGTTTTATAAAAGTTGTTTGCTTTTTCACCAGGAGTCTAACAAAATTGAGTTTGCATTTTTTCTGATATTTTCGTGATTTTCTACGGATTTACAAGTTTCAGCAAAACACAAACACTATTTAAGAACTGCAATACACCGAGGTCCCTGGACTTTCTCAGCTTTCATAGATATGCCCCTACTTCACAGACACAACCCTGGAAAGATGGCGACCTATGCAATGTGGTCCTCGGGCAGCTGGGTGGCGCGGCCGGCGCAATTTCGGCGAGCACCGGCGGCGAGGTCGGCGGAAGCGGTGCGCCGGGTGGCCGGGGGTCGCCTATGCTCGATTCCTTCGCTCGGACGAGGCGGAAAGAGGACCGGCAACGACCCACGGGGGCACACCCGAGCGGCGGCCGCGGTGGCATGCCGTCCGGCGAGGGGTGGTGCAGGGTGGGGCGATAGGTGGCGGCTTGAGCCTCTATGGATCCTAGAAGGGGTGTCTGAGGAGTCAGTCGACCGCGGAGGCGGCCATGGTGGACCGCGGTGGACCGACAGTTGCACAAGGCGGGCTCTAGCTTTTATAGGCGGTTCACAGTGGTGTGTGTGTGGGGGGGGTCTCACCGTGGTATGGCGACGACCTAGGTAGGCGCGCACGCACAGGGAGAATGGCGGACGATCCGGCGGGCATTGGCACGATTCGTGACCGGTCGGTACGGCGCGTGGCGCGGGGGTTTCGAGGTGTCTTGGGGCGTGTGCGGCCTGGGAAAGGCGCGTGGTGCCTCGGGAAGGGGCGCTAGCAAGGCTCGGACGCCGAGGCGGTGGGCGCCGCATGGCACGATGTGCGCGCGGGCGCTTTCGGTGTTCTGGACGGCGCGATGTCGCAACGCAGCGTCATCCCTAATCCACTTAGCGCTGTTTGCAAACGAATTTCACCAAAAAATTGAATAGAAGTGCACAAAGTGGTGAATAAGAAAGTTGTAGATCTCACTACCCTCTACAACTTTTACAAAGGCTCTAGGGTGTTTTTCTCAACAGATTTTGCACAAATTGCAGCCAAACTTTGAATGCCACCACATTCCGGTGAACATGAGCTGCTGACAGTTGACCAAGTTTTTCATCCTTTTCCACTCAATTTGAAATGCCACTCAACATGACAGTTGTGTCCCTCGAAAAACTGGACAACTTTCATATTGGGAGATTTTGAAGTGTTTAGGTGAAATTTGGAGAACACGGCAAAAGTTCCGGAGGACGTTCAAAGACATTAGGGTTTCAGAGGGTTTGGACCATGCCTTTGACCAAGGGTTGACCACAAGTGTGTGTTGACTTGATCAAGAGGGTCATTAGGAATTGTCGGCTCGATTTTCGAGGTGAGGACCCATGTTGACCTAGGTTTGACCAATGTCAGCCGGTTTGACTCGGCTGATTCGGTCATTAGCGTTAATGACGCTAAATAAAAACCTGGGGCGTCACAGCCTACCCCCTTAAGAAGAATCTCATCCCGAGATTCGAAATTAAAAGACGAAGTGGGGAGGTGGTTCTCGGATAGAGAGGTTACCCATAGAGTTAAGCTGGTCTGGCTTCCCTCGAAGGATCGACTTCTTGCCATGATCACCTTTAGCTGCCCCGATGTTCTGATTCTGCTGCTGGGGAATCGGGCAATTACGTATGAAATGCCCGAGTTTTCTACAATTGTAGCAAAGCCAGGGCGGAAGTTCCTTGGGCTTGGAAACTTGTTGCTGATCTTTCTTGACGATACAGAGCTTCTTCCCTTCTCGCTTTCCCAATTTCTCGGCTTGCAAGTGAGTTTCGCCTTCAGGGAGCTGGGTGGTCTTGCCGGTGTCGCAACTTCGTTTGCTCTCATGCGGACGAGTCTCCTTATAGGTAACTTCCTGCTCACTTACATCTATCTCACATAATACTCGCTTGTTGCTCTGACTTGTTCTCTCTTCCTTTCTAAGGTCCACTGGTAGTTTAGAAGGTGGTAATATGGAGTCGGAGGCCTGGGGTTGGTCTTGATTTACATGCTCCACCAACAGATCAAATAAGCGGGCCTACTCGACCACGGATGCAGATAAAGACTGAGAGAGACTGTCTGCCAAACTAGTTTGAGATGGCCCCCCATAACGTCCTTGGATGATATCGTACATTATCTGATTCAACACTGAATTTTTGCCCCTCCAACATCTGAATTGCGCCGACAATGGCATTTATGTCAGTTTGGGTAGGTACTCTGGGTGAACAGGGCTTGAAGGGTCGAGGATCCTGTTGCATCGGTTGCAATTGCTGTAGCTGTTGGGCCATTCGTTGTTGTGCCTGCAGGATCTGGCACAACACTTTGGTCTGTGCTGCCACGAAGGCCTCTGTCAGTGTCGTGGGCGGTGGTGGCGATAGGTCACCACTACCCAATGCACCAAAACCATTGGGGTACTGCATGTCGGTCTGACCATCTGAAAATTGAGTTTCCATTTAATACACATTCAGTAGCTTGCTCAGAAAATTAACAAGTCGATCATGCACGACGAAACTCATTTATGGTAGGTAAAGTGAACGGGACATCAAAACAGTTGTAAGCAAAAAATCATAAATCTCTGCTCATGCACTGACAATTTTTCCAATTTTCGGTTAGGAGGTATAGGTTTTCACAACTCTAAAGTGGATATTCAACTCCGAGGTCAACTCCAGGGTTACCTGTGACGGCGACACCACGAGGAAAACTCACGGTATTCCTCCTCTAGGCTGAAGGGTGTATCGAGGAGATTTAGCACAAGCTTCCAATGATCATGGGTTTGCTCCTTCGATTCTGAGGATTGGGAGGGTATAAGCACGGATCACGGACGGTTAAATGATTGATGACTTCTCAACATTTACTTTTCGAGAACCTTGACTACTCAAGAAAGCTTCTACTTCTACTGCTTCCACTTGGCTAGTCGGAAGGGAATTGATGCTACAAAGGTCGTCGAGATTGGCGGCATGAGACCAAGTCGACAGTGATCATCCAACTAGATTTCTATGAAGAAAGGGAAGGCTAGTAAAAGAGTTCTGTAATTTCTTTGTACAGAAGACAATTCAGTGTGGGAACTGCAGAACAATCTTGCTCACACTTAATTAACTTGTGAATTTGGGTGTTGATGACTCATTACATTGCGGTGTATTGATTTTAAAAGTTGGTGCGATGCACATGCTTGTGAAGACACGATGCACATGCTCATGCGGTATGGTGCTCATGATGCACATTAGTACGACTCGGTTACCCACCTGATAAGTTAGTGATTGCAAGTGCAATCACAGGCAGAGAAAGGATATGTGTGGCGAGTCGCATTCTCACAATGAAGATACCTAGCACGCCCCTAGTGACAATCACATGGCTGCAGCACACATGATGCCCTAGGTTCCGTCGCGGCACCTTTGTTATGGGATAACAACATCACCAACAAAAGAGGTAGAGTATGAGTATGGAAGTTTCCATGCGAATGCACGTTAGTACACCCAAGCTTCCCAAATGCATATGCTATGCAATGCATACTCAAAAGTAACATTTATTTTAATTCCAAAAAGTTGTGAGCAAGACCAAAAAGAATAAGTTCAGGTTTGAGAGACCAGATTATTCATGATTGACAAGAAACTTTTGGGCGAGTTTGAGACTCATCATAGAACTTTTGATCTGATCATAACTAGCATAAATAATGTCTCACGAAGATCACTGCTGAAAGATGTTCAATCAAGGCATTACATTGATGAAAGATCTGGGGAGCACCAACAACTCTTGGGACTACAATGCAGATTAGCTGCACAAACGAAGCTCCTAGCTCAGCCAACCACAACAACTAACCAAACGCGGCTGTGCACTAGGGTTCCTTACAACTACTACACTCATATGACTCAGAACTGTATTTCCAACATACCAACTTCCTAGGGTTGGATCTTCCATGCTGAAGAACTATGGTGACTTGGGTACAGACTCTATTCCAGACTCTCCTTGGATGTCCTTAGCATCTTCTTCTTCTTCTGGTCCGGGAATGACAGGTTCCGGAGGTGGAGCTGCTATAGCTTCCAGTTGATTCTCTAGTTCAAGCATATACTGGTCATTATGCTGCAATAGGAAGTTCTGCTCATGTATGATTTCACTTAACTCCTGTATCTTTGCCTTATCCTTACGTTATTCCTTCTTGAGAGTAGCTATCATCGCTCGGGCTTCCTTCAATGCTTGAGCGGTGTTCTCAATTTCTTTAACTCGGTATGTATAGATTTGGTGTATATAGAATACACTTTCTCCCACCATCTGTCGATAAGTGTCATACATGGCTTCTAAAAAGCGGACTGAGGTGATAAGATCAGGCCGATAATGAGGTCGCCCTGAGCTGGAAGAAAAGATTTGTGTTCGACACAAGGTACATTGTGTCGCTCAGGTACAAGAATCACTCTAGCTGCAGTGTCAGCTACCTCGCTAGGGTGCTTCCCACAAAAAGTTGTAAGCGCTTCAAGAGCAGCCTTCTGCATAGTGTCAGCCAGGTTCCATCCTTGTGCCTTACACTCCCACTCTTCCCAAGCAGGATTGGTCGGGCACACGGAAATCTTCACCTTCACTTCACAACGAAGGAGCTGGCCTGTGGTCATGACCTCACGTGTTGAGTACTCTAGGTAAGCAGTGTACCCAAAGTCCCTCAGGGTGTCCCACAAAAGAGCAGGAAATCCACCCTCCTCGAGGTAGTTCACGAGAGTCCATGCTTCCACATCAGCCCTGCCGACGCAGATCCAAGGTTATCCCTCTGAACATAACGACAGAAGGGAGAACCAGACGGGTGTGAGTATACAAGGATAAACTTGATCCATGATACAAGAGTTCGTGGTTAAGAAATGGGGTAATCATGTGTACTAAGAGACAATCGTATGCTAAACTCGAAACGAGCATGCATACATAATGACACAAAATTCTGGCAGTCGTGAACAAAATTCATAACTTAAAACCAGAGTCCCAAAATTTTTCAAATTTGCGTAGCAACTCAGCAATGTTATGAGACACATGTTTGGGTATGCAAGATTGAGGTAGAAGATCAAGAAGGTGCTTAACTAAGCAAGAATTTCAGATTTGGTTCCTGGAAAATTCACCAGGACAGAGGTTCACAAATCTGAGCACAGCTTGAGGGAGACCAAAGCTATGACCATGAGCTGTTGTGAGCAGGAACTAGATTAGATATAGAGCAACTTTGGTTTAGATCACCTATTTTAATTACTCCTAGAACATGGTGCAACACCAAGGCGAACAAACTTTACAAGAATTCGGACAACACAACACCTAAGCATGAGAGGTATTCTAGTTTATAGAAAGCACACACTAGCAAATCCTTCCTTTGGGAGCATACAAGTTCTGATTTGGGTCCATCTTTTAGTTTGTTTCGATTCTTAATATGCATGCAAGACGTCCTATTCGACCTCACATGGCAATCAAACCAAAATCGAAGTTAGTGGCGGTGGCAAGGCTTTTATTCGTCTCCCCCTATAATATCTAGTCGAGAGCTACTCGGTTCTCACTTAGCGTCTAACGGAGCGCTTGTTATGTACCTGCAGAAAAAGAACCTTCCGTGCTAGCACGTCACGGAAGCGTCCACATACAGTACCGTTCACTATAGAAATGGCATCCATGCGTTAAGCCGCTGCATGGACAGCGTCCAACCTCGGACACCCTCCGTTTGAATGGAGTGTATCCTTGCCTCGCATACTCGACATGCGGAATGCACACATATAAAACACGTGGCGACATCACAACCCCTAACCAGACACAAAGATGGGATCCGTAGAATAGATCACTCCATCAACCCTCGCAATTCCTGTGATGCGGTACAACACACGTATGAAACACGTGGCTCATTAGTTTGGTTGTGCAAGAAAGTAAGTCTGACATAAAGTAAAATGTGCTGAAAGTTAGCAAAATAAACCATAGGTTAATAAGCCACCTGAAAGAACCCAAAAATTCCCTCTAGGGCCTCTCCGTCTAAATTATCCTTAACGGACCAACGTATTTTGCAAATCCTAACAATCTTGGAAAGTTTTATGCAAAAACAGTGATTTAGGTTGTTAATTAAACTCTGGTGCATATAATCACTCTGATACCAGCTGTGACAATCCGCCTAGGAAAATACCATACTATCGCCTAAAACTAATCCACTTTGGTCATCAAGCAATACTAAAGTATCATCTTGTCGTTAGTTGCCGGGTTAACGCCCGATAAATCACTTGGACTTCATATAGATGATCGAACATATGCATTAAAACCCATGCGAAGGCGAGTCCAGAGTACAAACACCGATTTAAGTCCAAATTACCCCTAAGGGTTGGATTAATCCAAATCCTTGTTCAAGACATGAAGTAAAGGTTCAGAGTTTGAAAACAGCGGAATAAAATAAACTAACACAACGGTAAACATCACAGGAGGCCATCCGTGATGTCATCACTTGTCGTCGTCCATCTGGTCAACAACACCTGCAACAACAGTTTTAAAGCAAGGCTGAGTATACTAATACTCAGCAAGACTTACCCGTCGGGTGATAACTACATCACCAAACTCTAGGCATGAGAGACTTTTGGCCGGTGGAGTTCTTTTGCTGAAAAGCAACAAAGAGTCAGTCCTTACTTTTAATATTTTAGCACAAGTTCTAATTGGTTACCATTTCTAAGTGGGCCAACTGATTCAATCAAGAATTGAACTAATTAATTCATACAACAATATTCACCAAGTTCCATCATTATGGGATATCATGGCCAGTTGATTAAGTAGTCTCAGATAATGGTGAGAGGACAACAATCGATTGATTTAAACCTTGCAAAGTAAACCTAAACACACGGTAGGGTGCCCCCGTGAGGACAACCATCCAGGCAGTTCCCAAAAATCCTCGGGTTGGGATCAAATCTTACAGTCCTGGGTACAAGGTTAACTGGCACACCCCGCGAGGCATCCAGTCTCACAGATGCACCCCCCTTCCCGGTAGCTAGCCGAGTAGGTGATTCCTCAAGAGTAGTAATCGTAAGTTCCCGCATCGTCTCATTAAGGTACTAGGCTTACCGGTCCCATTCCCGACAAGTGCTTAGTACGTTCAAAAGCTTAGCCCACGGAAGCCACTGGACCGGAGCCCAAATCCCATGCTCTTACCACATGAGCAATCCATTTATAAAGAACTTATGATTCCAACATAAGAACATATTCTCGTGAGTGGAGAACATCACTCGACTTCTATCGGATCCAATAGCAGAGTAGCTATCGACCTATCATACTAGTGATAGAGCATAGGTACCTAAGGATCATGCATCTAGGGTTTCAATTCAATTCCTGAAACGTAAATGCACAAACACAGAAAAGATAATTGCAAAATTTCTAAAAGACGGGGTTAATGATCCGGGGCTTGCCTTCGCTGGCAAGGTTGGCCTTGGGCCCTTCTGGACTTTGGTCCAGGTCTTGAGCTACGAACACGTGCTGCAGCTCTTCGTCAACGCCTTCGTCTCCTCCTTCTGGCACGAGCGAACATCTACCATCACGAAGATCTACACGAAGATGCACATGCAAGATTTAATTGACGATTTTTAATTTAATTAATTACAATCAACAAGTGACAACCATGGGGTGCATGGTTGACCACATTCCCTAGATAAGAATACATTCAGCATACTCTTCCAAAAAGGAACAATATGCGGTTCTTTATTATTCTATTCTTTTTGATAGTGACTGTGTACATATATATGGAATTAAATAAATTTAACTTCACAAACAGCAATGGGTTGGTATTTATCTTTTTAAAATGATTTTTATCACACACATAGAGTTATTTGGGATGTGGTTGGTGATTTCTCATTTAATTGACCATTAAGCTTTAAATTGCTTTCATTGCTTTTATTCACAAAAATTAATTATTAAAATTCAGTGAGGTGTGTTATTAAGCACTATGAATCAAAACAAGGTCACTGCACACACATGCACACTTAAGAGAGCTACGAATTTAATTATATCGAAAATAACAAAAGCTAGCTAGTAAAGCAAGGTAAAGCACATAAAAATAAATAAGCATCCAAATGATTCAATCTTTCTCGCACGTGTTATATGGTCCAAAACTAACCTAGGAATGCAGCATATACACCTAGAACTATTATGAATCTTGAATTATGCAATTACAAAAAAAAGCAAGTATAATTCAAGAACAAATATTTATGATAATTAAACAATTGTGATTAATTCACCAGAGGTGAATTTTTGCATAAAAAGATAACATGCAGAAGTTGGTCACAAAAATCTAATTATTTTTAGCTACAAAAATCATTTGGACAGATTCTGCATAAAAGGAAAACAATTAATATAAAAATATTTTCAACATAACTTTGTGCAATTTTCGGTACAGGAGCTAGTCATAACATAACACCCAACATATCCAAAAATTATCTATAGAGGACTTATAGAGTTTGAGATACAACAGATCTATGTTTTTCACATTTCTATTTTCATGCAAAAATTATCAGATAAAAGCATAGACAAGTTTTATAAAAGTTGTATTGCTTTTCACCAGGAGTCTAACAAAACTGAGTTTGCATTTTTCTGATATTTTTGTGATTTTCTACGGATTTTACAAGTTTCAGCAAAACACAAACACTATTTAAGAATTGCATTACACCGAGGTCCCTGGACTTTCTCAGCTTTCACAGATATGCCCCTACTTCACAAAAACAACCCTGGAAAGGCGGCGACTAGTGCAATGTGGTCCTCAGGTAGCTAGGCGGCGCGGCCGGCACGATTTCGGCGAGCCCCGGCGGCGGGGTCGGCGGAAGCCGGCGTAGGGTGGCCGGGGGGTCGCCTATGCTCGATTCCTTCGCTTGGTCGAGGCGGAAGGAGGAGCGGCGACGGCCCACGGCGGCGCACTCGAGTGGCGGCCGCGGTGGCCTGCCGTCCGGCGAGGGGCGGCGCAGGGTGGGGCGATGGGTGGCGGCTTGTGTCGGTGTTTTAGACCGGCAACCTACTAAGGGGAGTACCTGAAGTAGATGAATGTGACCTCGCCGAGATCGGTAACTCGAAGGAAGAGACACGTGGCACACAATTTAGACAGGTTCGGGCCGCGAGGTGCGTAATACCCTACGTCATGTATGCTGCGTGGCTCTGGATTGATTGGGTGAGATTACAAGATGATGCAATCTGGTGCATATGAGCGAGATGAGATAGAGGGTTCCTTGCCTCGCCTTATATAGTCCAGGAGGCAGGGTTACAAGTCAGTTCAGGGAGAGAGTACTAGTCGAGTACGTCTAGGAGTCCTCCGTACAGTGTAGGACATGTACAGCTTCCTATCCGAGTACTTCTCCTCCATAGTCCTTGTGCTTCACGCCAGCAGGTGCCATGCAGCACAAGTCGAGTAGTCCCAGGAGCCCACCGAGTAGTCGGTCCTGGTACCCACCGAGGTAGCGGGCCCAGGGAGGTCCATACGACAAGCCCCCGAGTACTTTGTAGTCGAGAAGGATAGCTTCGAGTAGTCTTGACGGCCTTAACGAGTAGTACTCAAGAATAGTTGAAGCATCCCGAGGCTGGAATGTACACCAGCTGATGTTTGAGCAATCCTGAAGTCTTCTCGAGTAGCCCCAAGCGTCCTCGAGTGCTGGTCTTGAAGGGCTTCAACAATGCCCGTGCTGTCTTGAAGCCGAAGCTGATATGGAAGTGCGATTGCAAAATTGCACTCCATATGGAGTAGCCCCCAAGCCTTAGGTTGAGTTCTAAACTCTGGCTGAGGGTCCATCTGAAGTTTTGCCAAGAATATCCCGCAAAATCCGAAGAAAAAACCGAAGGACATGTGGCACGGAGCCCCCGAGCCTTGAGTCGAGTACTTCCTCTCGAATTGAAGGGTCATCTTGTAGAATATGTTATGAATTGCTCTTAATCTTGTCGCTACCCAGGAAGTTGGATAGAAGTAGCCGAGCCGGCGTCACCTCCTCAACTTGTCGAGGTCCCAGAGGAAGGGAAGGGCAAAGCCAAGGAGCGGCGCGAAGTTGGGGAAGGGGACGACACCGTAGTCTTGGAAGACACTTCGGAAGAAGACGATGAGGAGACACTGCAGGAGCGCTTCTAGCTGCGGTCGAGATTCAGCCGCCCTGGATTGCCGCATGTTCCTCTCGTTCAGGATCCGCCGACTAGCCTGGAGGCTAGTTTGCCCGCGCCGCCAAGGAAGCCGCGCAACGTGGCCCGCAAGCGAGTGGCCAAGAAGCCGAAGGTCATGCAAACCACATCTCAGGAGGTAAGCTTCCTTGAGTAGCGTAGTCGAGTACTTGTGTCTCGATGTAGTGTGCTGACGATGAAACTCCATTACTTGCAGGAGATTCCGCCTTCCGGCCCCGTAGAACAGGGGGATGAAGGCGACTGGAATATGGTGGGGGGCCCAGCTGGGGGTGGTCGTAGCCCAGCCCCTACCGTGGAGGAGCTCTTGGCGCAGTTGTCGTGCCAGCCCCCAGTTGCTGAGCGGAGCACAGAACTGGCCACTGGTGTTGCAGAAGAGGCAGCGGCTACTGAGGCGCAAGAGGAAACGCCTGCCGAGGCTGGATTGATCGACATTGCCAGCATCCTCGGCGCCCCAACCATGACGGTAGTCCGGTCGAACTTGTAAGTGGTGATCCTTCCTGAGTAGTAGATTAGATTTGGTAGTCGTACTGACACCGCCCCCGGCTACGCCTCGGACTCCAACCCCCTCTTTGGCTTCTACTCGGACTCCGCGTATGAGGTCGACTTCGAGTCGGACCCTGAGGAGTACACACGACAGCTTGAGCCTCTATGGATCCTAGAAGGGGTGTACGAGGGGTCAGTCGACTACAGAGGAGGGCACATGCAGGTGTCCAGCGGCGGCGGCCACGGTGGACCGCTGCGGACCGGCGGTTGCATGGGGTGGGCTCGGCGCACGTGAGGGCTGGCTCCAGCTTTTATAGGCGATTCACCGTGGCGTGGGGAGAGGGGGTTCTCACCGTGGTACGGCGGCAACCTAGGTAGGTGCGCACGCATAGGGAGAACGGCGGGCGGACCGACAGGCATTAGCGCGGTTCGTGACCGGTCGGTACGACGTGTGGCGCGGGGGTTTCGAGGCGTCTTGGGGCACGTGCGGCCTGGGGAAGGCGCGCGGTGCCTCAGGAAGGCGCGATGGCAAAGCTCGGACGCCGAGGCGGTGGGCGCCGCGCGGCACGGCGTGCCCGGCGTTCTGGCCGGCGCAACGTCGTGGCGCGGCGTCATCCCTAATGCACTTAGCTCTATTTGCAAACGAATTTCTCCAAAAAATTGAATAGAAGTGCACAAAGTGGTGAATAAGAAAGTTGTAGATCTCACTACCCTCTACAACTTTTACAAAGGCTCTAGGGTGTTTTTCTCAACAAATTTTGCACAAATTGCAGCCAAACTTTGAATGCCACCACATTTCGGTGAACAGGAGCTGCTGATAGTTGATGAAGTTTTTCATCCTTTTCCACTCAATTTGAAATGCCACTCAACATGACAGTTGTGTCCCTCGAAAAACTGGACAACTTTCATATTGGGAGATTTTGAAGTGTTTAGGTGAAATTTGGAGAACACGGCAAAAGTTCCGGAGGACGTTAAAAGAAATTAGGGTTTCGGAGGGTTTTGACCGTGCCTTTGACCAAGGGTTGACCACAAGTGTGTTGACTTGATCAAGAGGGTCATTAGGGATTGTCAGCTCGGTTTTCGAGGTGAGGACCTAGGTTGACCTAGGTTTGACCAATGTCAGCTGGTTTGACTCGGCTGATTCGGTCATTAGCGTTAATGACGCTACATAAAAACCTGGGGCGTCAAAGTTGCCGGGGAACAAGCAATCAAGATCCAATCTAGTATCGCTTCTTTGTGAATATTTTTCAGTTTTTCTTTTGATTTTTCTTTTGCATCTCTTTACTTTGATCATCCTCAAAAAGAAAAAAAATCAATCTAATCTATCTTTGATTAAACTTAATTTTTCTTTTTATATTTTTGATTTATTGCTAACCCTAACCGGAGACGGTTGGCTACCTCTCCAAGAAACCTAAATATTTTTGTGTATGATCCAGGAAAACTTTACAGGCAAAGGAGACGTGCAACACAAGCTAAAGGGTCAGAAACCCTAGATCCAAAAGCGGAGGCCGAAGCGTCGTCGGAATATCCAAGTTAATCACCACCTCCAAGTCCAAAGGAAGATCAACCTCAACCGCCACCCATGGGATAACAATCGCAACTGGAGCGCAAGATCGAGCTATGCACCCTGGACATCGTTGATCTACCTGTCACAAACCTCCGACACGCCGGAAGGCCGTTCAAGATCAAGGTTTCAACTATCCGCATGGTGCAACACCTGCCTTTCACCGGTAAAGAGGATCCGAACCTTCACCTCCAAGCATTCGTTCAACTATGTCAAATTTTTGATGTGGATGGGGTGACTTGAGATCAAATGAGGGCAAGGCTTTTTCCGTTCTCACTACACGGAAAAGCTTTGCGTTGGTTCCACTCTTTACCGGCGGGGTCAAAACAAGATTGGGAAGCGTTGATAAGGAACTTTATGAAGGAATTTTATTCACCTACCAAGACTCGGAGTTTTCGCAACAAGATTGATACGTTTGTTCAATTGCCCATGGAGATAATTGCAGAAGCTTTGGAGCATTTCAATGAATACATGCGAGCCGAATTCCTTGAGTGGCATATCGATTTACTTATGAGGAGGATGGAGAAGATGGATATAGAGAGAAAAGCTAAAGACCTAAAGGCTGTCGAAATAAGATATAGATGCGAGGAATGTGAGGAGTACGACCATGTCCAAGGTAAACCCCGATTTAAAGCAAGTTCGTCCATTCAAGATTTGGTTCCTTTTTGTACACAATTGAAGGACTTCATGGACGAGCAATCTATGATCAACAAGGACGTCGTCACTAAGCTCAAGGCTATGGAGAAAATATTGAAGAATTTAGATGGCAAGGTGACGGAGGTCAGAAGCTCTATACGTGAAGTGTTCGTCATGATGAAGATGCTAGAGAGGCAAGTGGGACAACTTGCCGGGCGCCCGATGGGTAGCAAAGGAAGATTGTCGGTACAATCCCAAGGTCCTCAGAAGGCGAAGGCCACTCAAACTCATCCGGGAAAGATGGAGGATCATACTAAGGAGACCATGCAGATCACGACTGAAGGACCGGAGTTTGAGATGCCAAGCCACTACATGAAGGAAGTTGTTGCATCCGTCATGACCAAAGGACAAAACTAGCTTGTAAAGACCAAAAATATGACTAAGACGAAGAATAAGCCTGTGAGACATGGGTACCCATGGGTCCCCACCGACCAGGGTCCTAGAGGTCCCTGTCAAGCAGACCCGACCTGCTAGAAGCCCTGCAAACCTGCAAGTGGGCCCAAAGACCTCATCCACAGTCCCGACGACCTTGGAAGACCTCGGACGACCTCATCCAGATCGTGGACGACCTGCTAGGCTTGCGGGGCAAGCCTCTCCCTAGATCATGGCGGAGGTGCCGCCAATAGACCCGAGGATCGCAGGATCCTCTCTGTAATTACGGAAGGCGACCTTCCTAAAATCTGTAACCAACCCCCGTGTGCCCGCGACCTGCGCCTCGAGTTCGAAGAGGCGGGGCTCCCGACATTCAACAGCCTCCAGGACAACTTGGGTGTGGCGTTAGCACGTCTCCAGCAAGCTGACCCTTCGCCCGAGGCCGAAGTAGCCATGGCCTACGTCCGGGTCGCCACAGCTCTGGTGAAGGAGAAGAGTGCAGCGTCCAAGTCGGCTGCATCTACGTTGAGCCGGCACTCGCGCAGCCGATCTAATCGGCCCGTGCATAGCAGGCTCCCCATGATCCAGGAGGAGGTCAACCAGCCCGGAGCGAAAGCCGCGCCAGCCGTCAACCTAAGCGCCAACCTCGACAAGAAGCGGCACGGTCACGATGCCCGCAGTTACATCGACCAACGTCATCGAGAGTGCAAGGAGCGAGAACTCCGACGTCGCCTCGACTACGACCGCGAGTACGGTCCTCCGGGCAGCGTCCACCGGATCATGGAGCGAGAGGAGCGCGAGCGCCACGACGTCGAGAACCGGTGATGTGCCCAGTACGAGAAAGACTACGGCCACCCCGAGGGTCCGGTGCGGTGCCCAACCCAGACCGTCAGCCTAGATCCCAGATCGTAGCCTCGGCACGGGGTGATGACGCGGCTCAGGTCGGCGATAGCGGTGACGACATGGCAATCACCGCATTCCCTGCGTTGGCGCCACGTCTCCGGTTAGTCGCCTACCCCGACAACTTCAAGCCCAACATCCAGAAGTACGACGACTGTTCCGACCCCATCATGTGGCTGTCGACCTACTACGTCGCCGTCAAGGCGGCCGGCGGCAGCTTTGACCACATGGTGGCCTATTTCCCGTTGGTGATGGGCGACACACCATCACTCTGGCTCAACAACCTCCCGGCAGGCAGCATCATGTCGTGGGCCGACCTGTCTCAGGCCTTCACATCGAACTTCTAGAAGACGAATAATCGCCCCAGCAACGCCTTCAATCTCAGGAGGGTGACCATGAAGCTCGGCGAGCGGTTATGGGACTACACCAACCGGTTCTTCGAGAACCGAAACATCTGCGTCATCGTTCGGGACGACCAGGTCGTCGACAGTTACAAGAAAGGTCTTAGGGACCGAGAGGTATTTGAGAAGATCCACGAGTCCGGCGCCGCGACGGTCGCGCCGCTCATGGAGGTCGTCAACAAACTGATCGACACAAAGGAGGCCTTGGTCAACCAGTTTGACCACGATGGCAAGCAGGACGCCGGCACCTCTGGCGCCGCCGGTGACACCAGCTCGAAGTTCCGCAAGCGATCTTCAGAGGTCCTCGCGGCAGATGGGTGCCGACCTTCGACGTTCAACATCGAAGGGTTCAACGCGGTGCTGGATAGCCCCTGCCCGTTCCATGAAAGGGGTACTCACACGGTCCGCGAGTGCCAACAGTTCAAGAGGGCGGTCCGCGCGCCCGAGGACCCCAAGTGACCTAGAAGCAACAGAGATAGGTCATCCTCACGTTGCTACAACAACGGCCGCCGCGACGACCGACGTGGCCGCCAGGACAATGATCGCCGCGACGACCAGTGACGTGACAACCACTCGCTGGAGGATCGCCACGAGGAGCGTGACCTGCCTCCCCGCCGGAGATAGGCAACCCAATGGCCCGTTCCAGCATGCCAAGAGATCGATCATCATGATCGTTGGCGGCCTGAAGAGCAGCACGAGCAGAAGGAGGTACCTCAAGGACAGCCGCGAGGTCAAGCTCATCCACACCAAGCCACCGTAGCCCCTGCGTTGGTCGGAGCAACCCATTACCTTCTCTAGAGCCGATCACTAGGTCCACATCCTAGATCCCGGTTCATACCCGCAGGTCGTCGAGCCCATCATTGAGGGCGTCCTGCTCGCTCAAACCCTCATCGACGGTGGGAGTGGACTCAACGTCATCTTCGTCGACACTCTGAAGAAGATGGACTTTGACTTCAAGAGGCTCACGGAGTGCGACGAGCCCTTCTTCGGCATCGTGCCTGGCAAGGCGGCCTACCCCATGAGTCGGGTCTCCCTCCCGGTCATGTTTGGCACAGAGGAGAACTTCCGTACAGAGTACCTCAGCTTCGAGGTCGCTGACTTCAAGTTGTCCTACCACACCATCCTAGGTCGCCCCATGCTGGCCAGGTTCATGGCCATACTGCACTCACCTACCTAGTGCTGAAGATGCCGACTCCCAACGGAGTCCTCACAGTCTACGACGACATGCTCATCTCGTTCAAGTGCGACAACGAGGCCCTGGAGATCGCCACGACAAACGCCTGCTTCGTTGCCTCGACGGTCATGGTGGCTGAAGCTAAGAAGGTCGACCAATTCGACCTGACCATCCCGGAGAAGAAGTGCACCGAGACTGCCCTAGACGCCATGCCATCAATGAAGAAGGTCTGCCTCGGCCTTGCTGACCCAGCCAAGACGGTGGTCATTGGTGACGACCTCGGAGAGAAATAGGAACTCGCGCTCACCAGTTTCCTCCGGGACAATGCTGACATATTCGCATGGACCCCATCGGATATGCCAGGTGTTCCTAGGGAGCTGGCTGAGCACTCCTTGGATGTAAGCAAGACGGTCAAGCCTGTCAAGCAGAAGTTGCACCGCTTTGCGAAGAATCGCAAGGTCATTAGGGTAGAGGTCCTAAAGCTCTTAGCTGCCAGATTCATCCGCGAATGTAAAAATGCGGTTTGGCTCGCCAACCCGGTGCTTGTACCCAAGAAAACCGGCCCATGGAGAATGTGTATAGACCACACCGATCTCAACCGTCACTGCCCTAAAGACCCCTTCCCTCTTCCGCGCATCGACCAGGTCATCGACTCCACCAAGGGAAGCGCTTTGTTGTGCTTCCTCGACTGCTACTCGAGCTATCACCAGATAGCCTTGAAGGTCTCTGACCAGGACAAGATGACGTTCATAACACCGCACGACATCTACTGCTACACGGCCATGACTTTCGACCTCAAGAACGCTTGAGCGACCTACCAGAAGGCCATCCAGAAGTGCTTAGAGTCTCAAATCAGCAAGAACGTCGAGGCTTACATCGACGACGTGGTTGTCAAGACTACCAATGAAGACAACCTCATCGCCGACCTCACCCAGACCTTCACCAACCTCCGGGTTTATTGCTGGAAGCTCAACCTGGAGAAGTGCATCTTCAGTGTTCCATCTGGAAAGCTTCAAGGCTTCATGGTGAGCCACCACGGCATCGAGGCGAACCCCACCAAGGTTGACGCCATCCGCAGGATGAACCGACCTACTGGGAAGAAAGACGTCATGAAGCTTACCGGCATGATGGCAGCGCTAAGTCTCTTTACCAGCAAGCTTGGAGAGAAAGGCCTGCCCTTCTTCAAGCTCCTGAAAAAGTCTGACAAGTTCAAGTGGACAGACAAGGCGGACTAGGCGCTCGAGGAGCTGAAGACCTTCCTCACGACGCCCCTGGTCATGGTGCCCTCGGCACCCAAGGAGACCTTGCTGCTTTACATCTCTGTGTCCATCCAGGTGGTCAACACGGTGTTGGTAGCCGAGCAACCTGAAGAGGGCGACCAGTACCCCGTCCAATGACCTGTCTACTACGTCAGTGAGGTTTTATCTGACAGCAAGGTCAGGTACTCACAACCTCAGAAACTGTTATACGCTATTCTCGTTACGTCGCGCAAGCTGCGACATTATTTCCAGTCGCACAAGATCAAGGTCGTCTCCAGTTCCCCCCTCGGAGAAATCTTACGCAGTCGCGACACCGTGGGACGCATCGTCCAGTGGTTGGTCGAGCATGGTGAATTCGACCTCGAGTTTTGCCCACGGCAGTCCATCAAGTCCCAGATGCTCGCCGATTTCGTCTCCGAGTGGACGGAGACCCAGCAGCCTCCGCTGGCGGAGAAGCCGGAGCACTGGAAGATGTACTTCGATGGTTCCCTAAACCTCGAAGGCGCAGGCGCAGGCATCCTCTTCATCTCGCCCCAAGGCGATCACCTGAAGTACATCTTACAGATGCACTACAAGGCGTCCAACAACGGCACCGAGTATGAGGCCCTGATCCATGGGCTACGCATTGCTATTTCCCTTGGAATCAAGCGACTCATTGCTTACGGTGACTCCAAGGTCGTCATTGACCAAGTCAACAAGGCATGCGACGTCAAGAAGGAGACAATGAACAACTACTACCCCGAAGTGCACAAGCTCGAGGATCACATTGAAGGTTTAGAGTTCCACCACGTCTCCCGTGACAACAATGTGGCGGCTGATGTTCTCTCCAAGCTGGGATCCAAGCGCACGCTGGTCTCGGCTGGTCCAAGACCTACGCAAGTCATCAATCAGACTCCTCAGCGGCCCAGAGACGTCGCCCAGCGACGTACCAGGTAGCCGCGACGTCCTCATGATGGAGGCCACAGACGACTGGCGCCTCAACTTCATCGCCTACATTGTGGAGAAACGCGTCCCAGAAGATAAGGTCGAGCGCGAAAAGATCGTCAGGCGTGTAGCCAACTACGTCGTCATCGGCACCGAGTTGTACTGGAGGTCCGCCTCTAATGGTGTGCTAATGAAGTGCAACCTCCGGTCTGAAGGTCTTGAGATCCTACAAGAGATCCATGGCGGGGAATGCGGCAACCACGCAGCCTCAGCAAATCTAGTGCGAAAGGCCTACAGGTCGGGCATCTACTGGCCCACCGCTTTGGCTGACGCTCAAGACCTGGTTCGGCGGTGCAAGGGTTGCCAGTTCTTCACTAAGCAACAGCATGTCCCGGCTCAAGTTCTGAGAACAATTCCACCGTCCTGGCCCTTTGCCGTATGGGGCCTTGACTCGGTGGGACCATTCAAGACGGCCCCTGGCGGCTACAAGCAAATCCTGGTGGCGGTGGACAAATTCACCATGTGGATCGAGGTCCGCGCCATCACCACAATCACGTCGAAAGAGGCCGCGGAATTCATCGAGGACATCACCCATCGGGTCGGGGTACCTAACAGGATCGTCACCGACCTGGGTAAGGCCTTTACAGGGTCAAACTTCTGAGATTTTTGCTAGGACAGCCTCATCGACGTCTACTACTCCTTGGTGGCCCACTCATTGTGCAACGGCCAGGTCAAGCGAGCAAATGGCATGGTGCTTCAAGCCGTGAAAGACCGCATCTTCGACGACGCGTCGCAATACGCGACCAAATGGCACGAAGAGTTGCCTCACGTCATCTGGGGTCTTCGAACCCAGGTCATCTTGGTCACGGGATACTCACCCTTCTTCCTGGTGTACGGATCAGAGGCGGTCCTCTCAACCGACGTAGCCTTTGGTGCCCCGCGCATCCAACACTACGAGGAAGGGACGGCCGAGGAAACACGCAAGGTCGACCTCGACAGCGTCAAAGAACACCGCGTAGCCGCGCTAGTGCGGCACACGTGGTATGAGCAGCAGCTGTGATGTTATCACGACGGCAACGTGCGGGAGCGATCCTTCAACGTGGGAGATCTGGTCCTACGTCGTATCCAAAGAACCAAGAGGATGCACAAGCTCTCTGCCCCTTGGGAAGGCCCCTTCATTGTGATGGAAGTCGTCAGCCCATCAACCTACCGCCTCTAGTGGGTCGACGGCCAAGGCGTTCCTAACGTCTGGAATATCGAGCACTTACGTCGCTTCTATCCTTAGAAGATCCGTATAAAAATAAAAGCTATGTACTCTCCCCCTTTGTAATTTCAATACAATATAGAAAGAGATCCCCTATTCGGCAACCCCTTTGTCGACCTGTGTTTCGATTTCCCTTTTTTCCTCAAGTTCTTTTCCCGTCCCCCTCGAAGCGCTTGGGGGCTTGGTCTAGGTCAGGTCTCGAAACGCTCAGGGGCTTGGCTTCGCCAAACTAAGTGTCTCACGACCTGAAGGGATTTTCGTTTATGTTTTACGCTTTCACGTCCTTAACATATAGTTAGCTTCCGCTTCCGTATAAATGTTCTTAAGTCTCCGGTTCAAAAGACCTAGTGTCCAAGACCCCCCTCCGCGCGCCGGTTGTGCCTAAGTCCCCACGCTAGGCCACACGATCGGTAAACCGTTCCTCCACTGGGTTGGGTGAGCGGAGGGTTTCTCTTGCGACCTAGTTACTTTCGATGTGCATAATGAAAGCACTTTGCTAAAACATGCATACATTTCTTGATGAGCAAAAGCTTTTTAACATTGCAAGTTTATTTACAAGGCCCCTCCGACGTAACCCACATCTAAAAGCTCCTTTCAACACCACCTTAGTCAGTGTCCAAGTCAAACTTCTTGATGACCTCCCCCGCAGCTGCCATGATGTCTTCACGCGTGATGAGGCCCGACAGGTCCACGTCTTCTGAGACCTTCTGCAGGTCGAACGACGGGTCGTGGTACTTGACGGTTGACAACGCTGCGGCCACCGCATGGTTGGCGATGTCCAGGGTAGGCCCTTGATACGACCTTCAGCCTTGTCCAGCCGGTCGATCAACGGCTTGGGTTCAACCCTTTCCTCATGCGTGACGTAGAAGTCCATGACATACTGGGCGACGTCTTTGAGCTCGCCTATCTCTCTCAAGACCTGCATTACAAGAAAGCAGAATCAGAATCATGTCCAGCCGCGACACATCGGCCAAAACAACAAGCAGAATGCTAACCTCACCGGGTCTCCGTGGACTTCTCCTTGATGGCCGTGAGCTGGCTCTTGATCGTGGTTAGCTCTTTCTTGAGGGCCTCCTCGGTCTCCCAAGCGCCTGCAACGATTCAAGGTCAGAGAATCATAACCGAGACCGTACAAAGGCACACGGAGTCAGCCCAGGGCAACGGTGAGGACGTACCCTCTACAACGGCCTGGAGGTTGGAGGCCGCGTCCTTGGCCTTCCGCTCAACGTCCTCCAGCTTCTTCTTTAGGTCGGGCGCCTCCTTGTGCGCCTAGCACGCCATGACCTCCTTGACGCATTGGATCTCACATGCGACCGCGACCTCAACCTACAGCTTCGCCTCGTGGGCCGCGGCGGCATCTGCGAGCGCGTTCGCCGCCTCCCGCAGTAGACTTGTCCGAGCTTGTGCCCGCTCAGCAAGGGACTGCACATCAAATAATACAAATCATTAAACCTCATGGTATTCAAATACCCGAAGCAAGAACCTAAGGAACTCAGCAAAGGTCCTCACCAGCAGCACAGTCCCGATCGTGCGCGCCGCCTCCTTGAACGTCTCTAGGCCGCGGCGGTCAGTAACGACTTCCGCCTCCCACGGGGTGCCGGCGTGAAGGCACCGGTCTTCGTCGTTCATCACCTCCATTCCCTCATCAATGATGCCTCGTGAAGGTGGCACCTCCCGCGAGTCAGAGGTGCCACGGGGTGCACTGGTCCCGACCTTTTCTGCCTCGGACGCCGCCGTCGCCCCAGCTCCGGCAGCCGCGCTTGTCACGTCAGTCGCTGAAGCGGCCGGCGACTCCACCATCGGCATCTCTTGGACCTTGCTCCCGAACGCCTCCTGGCCCGAGGCGTTCTTCCCGCTCTCAGATGTCGTCGGAGGAACCCTGCTCATGAAAAAGGGACCTAAGCAAATAACCAACAGACAGCGGGGAAATAAAGCTATGTTGTGAGCAGGACAGCCGAATTACTTGGTTGCCGACCTAAGGTTCGGCTTGCAAGGGTTAGGCGGGGCCTTCTTCAACCTCTTGTTCGACCCAACGTCGTCCGTTGGGCTGGTGCTCGATGTAGATCGCCCCTGCGCCCCCGGCGTCGGGCGGGGTGTCTCCGTCGCCTGCCTCCCTGGCGATGGAGCCGTTGTTGCCTTTGGCGACTACACGTCACCCTCGTCATCTTAAACGTCAATGGTGTTAGGGACAGCCCTGAGGGTCCCCTAAACAACCAGGGGAATCCTGCTTAAAACCTGCAAAAAACCAAAACGAAACACCTCTCACTTAAGCGCACACACAGGGAGTGGCCCACGCTGCGGTGGCCCCCACAGCCCACCAGAGCGGCCCAGTCAAAATCCCCCTCGAGCAGGTTCCGCCTCGCTCGAGGGCTCACGCCTCCCTCGAGCGGGTTCAGCCTCGCTCGAGGGCTCAGGCCTCCCTCGAGCGGGTTCCGCCTCGCTCGAGGGCTCACGCCTCCCTCGAGCGGGTTCCACCTCGCTCGAGGGTTCACCTCTGCCTCGCTCGAGGCTCCCTCACGCGCGCACCTGCTCCCGCACGCGGGTATGAGCATTTAATGCTCTGACACGACAGAGCCACGCCATCATGCGCCTGGGAATCACGCCCCGGCGCTGTTCCGCCAACTCCCTAGGGGGAACCCATCCCCGCCACTGTGGGGAACTGTGCGACATGGCCAGTGTCAGCCCCGTGACACTGTGCTGCCCACTCCCGTACGGCTAACGCACCGCGCCCTCGAAGGGGGGCTGGCTGCACCCTCGAACCCTTCTCCCGTGAATCTGCAGGGTCAAACCATGACGTCAGGCCGGCGGGACGCCATCCCCGCCACTGTTGGTCCTGCGCGGCCGCCCCCGTGCCTGTAGCACCACGCCGGGCACTGCTACAACAACTCCAGCGCTGTTGGGCACGCGGGGACGGGACGCCGCCACACCTGCCACTGTACCCCGTACGGATCACCGTCAACAGCTTCCTCGAGCCCGTTTGAAGACGCCACGGCCAACCAGTACACCTTCACCCTCGAAGTCGCCCCTGTTCCAGTACGGGACACGCCACAACGACAAGACCGCAGCAAGGACCGCCAGAACGGCCGCCAACTCCGCGGCGCTGCACGCCATACTTCCCCATGTAGCTAAACAGTGCGGCATGCTTGTAATTCACCCCGTCCTTGGCCTATAAAAGGAAAGTGAACCCCCTCGCCGCGGGGGACGACATCGAAGAACAACACACACACGCTCCCCAACTCCGCTTGTAGCCGCCCCACTACAGGCACCCCAGTGCAAAGCAATATAGTGCCTCGAGCACACCCCTACTGGACGTACGGTCCCGTCCGGAACCAGGATAAATTAGGTGTCTCTAGTTGCCTAGCGCCGACCATTGAGGGACAGACCTTAGCGCTTGCTACTAGTTAGTGTCGGGACTACATTCCGCACCGACAGTTGGCACCCACCGTGGAGCTCACGAGCGCTGAAGGTCAACCCATCATCCGCTCCCTCAATGGTGATTCGCACCGAGTATCGCGGTACGCGCTACTCCATGGGCAGCTTGGACCCCCCCCCCCCCCCCCCGCCGGGTTCGAAATCCGGTTCGGGGCCTGAACTTTCAGGCTACAGGGAACGGCTATCTGATGCGCCTCACCAACCGTGAAGAACTCCGCGCGCGGCGCCAAGCTGGGTCCGCCCCGGTCGCCGCTGCACACATCGCCGCGACGCCAACACCCGCCGGCACGACGCCGTGGGCCCATCGGCGTCACGACGCCGCCGCCGCTCCGGCGGCGCTCGCACCGGCGCGGTCGGAGCGACGGCATGCCGAGCGCGTCGCCTCACAACGAGGCGCGCCCGTCGGCCACGACGGCGCCGCCCGGTGGGGGAGCGCTCGGTCTCCGGACCGTGTTTCCCCATTGGTCTGCGCGGCGCCACAGCGGCCTACGCCGCCAACATCAGTGCCAGCGCCACGATGCGCAGGGTTCTCTTTGGCCGCCACGTCTTGGTTGCCAGGGACCCTAGCGCCTCCACCGGTGACGAGTCATCCCTGGGCTCTCTCGACGCGCTACCACCCACCACCTCACATGGCTACGCGGAGTGGGACTTCTCCGGCATCCCGGACCCAGTAATGTTCAGGCGGTTCCTCGACGCCACGGACTACTGGTTCGGCTACTCGACGACTCTAGCGCGGGGAGCTACGACCCCGCGCGGGAGTGCTGTGTCGTCATCGCTAACGATCCAGCAAACGCCACCGGTGCAACGGGCGCCGGCGACGGAGAGCTTCCTCCTGCCTTGGGGACTAGGTCGTGCCTGGCCGCGGGGCCGAGTGCCCCTCCTCCCTCACCGCCGACAGGGGCCGATATCAACACGCAGCTGGCCCAAGCACGTGAGCTCGAGGCCAAGCTGGCGGAAGAATACCGCACCGTGCGGCTGCTTTGCGCCTCCATGGCAGGGGAAGCCTCCGCGCGCGGCAAACGCGGGCGCGAGCTGGGCAGACAAGCCCGCGACCACATCAATGCCGACTTCAACATCGATAACCCGGATACGCCCCCACGAGCGAGCCAAAAGCTCATCGCCGCCGCGACACTGCTGCGGGCCATGCCTGCCCCTTCGACACCCGAGGCGCGGAACCTGCACTTCGAGGCGCAGGCGCTCATTGAGCAAGCGGCCGTTCGGCAGGCCGAGAGCTCAGCGTCCCGCATTCGCCAACAGGGGAGCGCGCGGGGTGATGGGGGCGTGCAAGGCCCCGAACCCTCGGTACACGCGGGTGCAGCGGCAGAGCGCCATGCCAACCTGGGGCGCACGCCGGCCAAAGACCGGCTCCTTGACACGCGCGGAAAGCGCGAGATGGCGATGCCCGCAACGTCATCAATGCTCGGCGGAGGCGCGGGCGGCGGCAGGCTACCACCCTCGACGGGGTGGACGCTACGATAGCGATGAGGACCGCTCGCCAACACCGGAGCCCCCGGAGACCCATGTGTTCAGCCAGGAGATCCGCACGGCGGCCTTCCCCCAACGCTTTCGCCAGCCGACGACGATCGTCAAGTACAACGGGGAGACGGATCCCCGTGTGTGGCTCAACGATTACCGCCTAGCGTGCCAGCTGGGCGGAGCCACCAGCGACGAGGTCATCATCCGCAACCTCCCCCTGCACCTCGCTGATTCGGCGCGGACATGGCTCGAACACCTGCCGGCCAGTCAGATCACAACTGGGACGACCTGGTCCACACGTTTGTTGGCAACTTCCAGGGCACGTACGTGCGCTCTGGGAACTCCTGGGACCTGCGCTCTTGTACCCAGAAGCCCGGCGAATCGCTTCGGGACTTTATACGGCGTTTCTCCAAGCGCTGTACAGAGCTCCCCAGCGTGGCGCAGTCTGAGATCGTGCACTCCTTCCTCGAGGGCACCACATGCCGGGACCTCGTGCGCGAGCTCGGGCGCAGCCCGCCGGTCGACTCGAATGAGCTGTTCGACATTGCCACCAGCTTTTCCTCAGGCGAAGAGGCGGTGGGGGCAATCTTCGACGGCAAGAAAGGCAAGCGCGCGGACGACGCGCCCGCGGAGGGAAGCAAGTCCAGGGACCCCCACCAGAAGAACAAGCGGGCCAAGAAGGGGAAGAAGCCACGCTGCGAGGCGCGCGAGCAGGGACGTGACGGCGACGACGTCGAGGCCCTTGCTGTTGACCCGGCTTGACAGGGCCCTCGACCGGCCCCTCGAGGTCCGGGGGTCTTCGACGACATGCTGAAGAAGCCATGTCCCTACCATAAGACACCGGTCAACCACACCCTCGAGCAGTGCGACATGCTCAAGCAATTCTACGGCCGCGCCGCCGTGAAGGACGACAAAGCCAAGAAGGATGGGGGTGACGGCGACGCCGGCGGCTTCCCCGCTGTGGAAAACGTCTTCCTCATCTTCGGGGGACCGACCGTCGACATGTCGAGCCGCCAGCGCAAGCGGGAGCGGCATGAGGTTCTCACCGCAGAGAAGGCTCCTCCTTCCTTCCTCGATTGGTCAGAGGATGCCATCACTTTCAGCCGCGAGGATCACCCGAACCGCATCCCCAATCCGGGCCAGTACCCGCTGGTGGTCGACCTGGTCATCGGGAACGCGCGGTTCTCGAAGGTCCTGATGGACGGAGGCAGCAGCCTCAACATCCTCTACGTGCACACGCTGCGCCTGTTGGGGATCGGGTTGGATCAGCCGCGGCCCAGCACAACGCCGTTCCATGGCGTCGCGCCGGGCAAGCGCGTCCAGCCCCTCGGGCAGATCGACCTGCCTGTCTGGTTCACGCCGGACAACTACCGCAAGGAAACGCTCACCTTCGAGGTGGTGGGGTTTAGGGGCGCATACCACGCCATACTTGGGCGGCCCTGCTACGCCAAGTTCATGGCAGTACCCAACTACACCTACCTCAAGATGAAGATGCCGGGGCCCAACGGCGTCATCACCGTGGGCTCATCCATCGAGCACGCCTTCGACTGCGACGTCGAGTGCGTGGAACACGCCGAGGCCCTAGCGCTGGACGAAGCGCTGGTGGCCAACATGGAGAAGTTGGTCAACGAGGACCTCAGCTCCACCGCCAAGCATGCCGGCAGCTTCGAGGCTACTGAGCAGACCAAGGAAGTGCCCCTCGACCCTGCTGCCCCCGAGGGCAAGGCGTTGAGGGTCAGTTCTACCCTCGACCCGAAATAGGAAGTGGTGCTCGTCGACTTTCTCCGCGCCAACGCCAACATCTTCGCGTGGAGCCCCTCGGACATGCCCGGCATCCCGAGGGAGGTCGCCGAGCACTCACTTGACATCCGACCTCACTCCCGCGCCGTGCAGCAACGGCTCCGCCGCTTCGACGAGGAGCGGCGGCGGGTGATCGGAGCAGAGCTGCGGAAGCTCCTCGAGGCTGGGTTCATCAAGGAAGTGTTCCACCCTACGTGGCTAGCCAATCCTGTACTAGTAAAGAAAAAGAATGGGAAGTGGCGGATGTGTGTGGACTACACTAGTCTTAATAAAGCATGTCCTAAAGTTCTTTTTCCTTTGCCGCGTATCGATCAAATTGTTGATTCGACCGCTGGGTGTGAGCTACTCTGCTTCCTTGATGCCTATTTCGGGTACCACCAAATCAAAATGAAGGAGTCCGACCAGCTCGCGACCTCATTCATCACGCCGTTCGGGATGTACTGCTACGTCACGATGTCGTTCGGCCTCCGAAACGCGGGTGCAACGTACCAACGGTGCATGTAGCACGTCTTCGGAAACCACATCGGGCTAACCGTTGAGGCGTACGTAGACGACATAGTTGTGAAAACCAGGAAGACGGACGACCTGGTTAGCGACCTCAGCATCGCGTTCGGCTGCCTACAGGCCAACAGGGTAAAATTGAACCCCGAAAAATGTGTCTTTGGCGTGCCGTGGGGCATGCTCCTAGGATACATTGTCTCCCAGCGAGGCATCGAGGCCAACCCCGAAAAGGTTGCGGCCCTTGAGCGGATGGGTCCGATTCGGGACCTCAAAGGGGTTCAAAGGGTGCTGGGGTGCCTCGCCGCCTTGAGCCACTTCATCTCGCGGCTCGGCGAGAAAGGCTTGCCCCTCTACCGGCTCCTCAAAAAGCACGAGCGCTTCTCCTGGACCGCCGAGGCCCAAGAGGCGCTTGACAAGCTGAAGGTGTCCCTCACTCACGCCCCGATCCTTACACCACCGCAAGATGGCGAGCCTCTGTACCTCTACGTGGCAGTGACCACTCAGGTGGTCAGTGCCGTGATTGTGGTAGAGCGCACGGAGCAAGGCCATGCCTTGCCGGTTCAGCGGCCGGTGTACTGCGTCAGCGAGGTCTTGTCCGACACCAAGACGCGCTACCCACAAGTCCAGAAGCTGCTCTATGTAGTGGTTCTCGCACGGCGCAAGCTTCGCCACTACTTCGAGGCCCATCCTGTCACTGTGATCTCCTACTTTCCATTAGGGGAGATCATCCGCAATCTGGACGCGGTAGGCAGGATTGCCAAGTGGTCGGTGGAGCTGATGGGCGAAACGCTCGCCTACGCCCCACGCAAGGCCATAAAGTCCCAAATCTTGGCAGATTTCATCGCCGAGTGGACGGACACACAATTGCCGCCGCCACAGATCCAGGCAGAATGTTGGACTCTGTACTTCGACAGCTCGGTGATGAAGACAGGGGCGGGCGCGGGCCTGCTCTTCGTGTCACCCCTCGGGGAGCACATGCGGTACGCTGTGCGCCTTCACCTCCCCGCGTCGAACAATATGGCTAAGTACGAGGCCCTGCTTTGCGGCCTCAAGATCGCCATCGAGATAGGCGTCAAGCGCCTCAACGTGAGGGGAGATTCGCAGCTCGTGATTGACCAAGTCATGAAAAATGCGAGCTGCCACGACGACAAGATGGAGGCCTACTGCAAGGTCGTGCGGGCCCTCGAGGACAAGTTTTATGGCATCGAGCTCAACCACGTGCCCCGGCGGTACAACGAGGAGGCGGATGAACTCGCCAAGATCACGTCAGGGCGGATCACTGTCCCCCCGAACGTCTTCGCTCGGGATGTCGCCCAACTGTCTGTCACCCTCGAGCCGCACCCCTCAAATTGCACGGAACCCTCGGGGGCTCCCTCGAACCCGGCAGGCGCGGAGCCCATGGACGAGGACCCCTCGGACGAGGCGTTCGTGCTCTCCCTCCTCGAGGGGTACGGCGCCGACGAGGCCAAAGCCATGGATGTCGAGCCAGCCCCCAGCAGGGCGGATTGGCGCGACAAGTACATTGCCTGGATGGACCGAGGGGAACTCCCCTCGGACCGGTCCGAGGCCAGACGCATCGCAAGGATGGCCAAATCCTTCACCCTCGTCGACGGCGAGCTGTACAAGCGTGCCGCCTCCGGCATCCTGCAGCGATGCGTACCCATCCCCGAGGGGCGCGAGCTCCTCCGAGACATACACGCAGGTATCTACGGCCACCATGCCGCGCCCCGCACCCTCGTAGGCAACGCGTTCTGCCAGGGCTTCTACTAGCCCACCGCGGTCGCTTACGCCAGCGAGATCGTGCGCACCTGCGAAGGGTGCCAGTTCTACGCCCGCAAATCCAACCTCCCTGCTTACGTCCTGCAGACCATCCCCATCACCTGGCCTTTCGCCGTATGGGGGCTGGACATCGTCGGGCCCTTACGGAAGGCGCCCGGGGGCTACACCCACCTGTTAGTCGCAATCGACAAATTCTCCAAATGGGTGGAGGTGCGCCCCATTACGAATCTCAGGGCGGAGCAGGCGGTGACATTTTTCACCGACATTGTCTATCACTTTGGAGTGCCGAACTCCATCATCACCGACAACGGGTCCCAATTCACGGGTAGGAAATTCCTGGAGTTTTGCGATAAATTCCACATCCGTGTGGACTGGGCAGCTGTGGCACACCCACAGACCAACGGCCAAGTGGAGCGTGCTAACGGCATGATTCTCCAAGGCCTCAAGCCCAGAATTTTTGAGGAACTGCCTGCGGTCGTATGGAGCCTCAGGACCACCCCAAGCAGAGCCACCGGGTTCACCCTGTTCTTTCTAGTCCATGGTGCGGAGGCCGTCCTCCCCACGGATTTAGAATATGGGTCACCCAGAGTGCGAGGCTACAATGAAGACACCAACCAGCGAGCCCGCGAGGACTCACTGGACCAGTTGGATGAAGCGCGCCTCATGGCTCTGATGCACTCCGCAAGATACCAGCAGTCTCTAAGGCGCTACCAAGCTCGAAAGGTGCGCCGGCGGGACTTCAGCGAAGGGGATTTGGTCCTAAGGCTACGCCAAGACAACCGAGGACACCACAAGCTATCACCTCCGTGGGAGGGACCCTATGTCGTGGTAAAGGTGCTCAAGCCCGGCACATACAAGCTAGCCAATGAGGACGGCGAGGAACTCACCAACGCTTGGAACATCCAGCAGCTACGTCGCTTCTACCCTTAGCTAGGATTTCCAAGTCTTTTGTTGTAAAATACATGCCCAACACCCCAGTTGGCAACAAAAATGTAAATAGCAACAAGTCAATAAAGTCAAAGGGCAACTCAGCTTTCCCCTGAAACCCAAGTCACCCTCGGGGGCTACTACGGGGGGCACCCCTCCAAAAAAATGTTCCCATTTTTTCGCAAAACTTAACTGGCAAGCGCGCTAAAGTATGTTTCGACCGAAGTCTCGAGCGAACCAAGGCTTGGCGTGGATGGTCATGCGGAAAGGACGCGCGAGTCAGAGATAGCCTACGCCTCCGCGAGGATACGGCCCTTCTCTCTTGCCTCCGGCTCAGTGGACCGCTCACGAAATCGAACTTTCCCAACCCAAATTTGCACGAGCAAAGGAAAAAACAGAAAGGCACGATAAATGAAAGACATCACTTGAATTTACAAGTATTCGAATAGCTCCATAAGTTTTACTTGTTTATTTACACGGCCGCACGGCCAAGATACTAACATCTAGACAAAAAACGGGCCCAGTGCCCAGTAGGTTTTCAGGCCTGAGGCTCGTCGCCATCGGCAGCATCCGGGAACAGGAACTCCAAGAACGCCTCGATGAGCGCCTCCGCAGCATCAGAGGCAAGCGCATCCGCCTGCTCCATCGCCGCCTCGTCCTCGACGCCTTCCGGGACGACGTAGCCCGACGCCACGGCCTCAAGGTTCACCTCGTAGTGGGAGCGCACCATGCCGAGGGCCTTCTGAACGCCTAGGCGGAGCGCGCGACGCATGCGCCCAGAGACATGCCCGCCGAGGGCGCGCAGGCGGCTGGCCAACGAGCTTCCAGCTTGCACCTCGCCCTCTTCGACGGCCTGGCAGGTCTCGAGGGCTGCAGCACGCAGCTCCACCAGTTCCTGCTCGGAGGAGTTGTAGGCGCCCTACAGCGTCTCGGCCCGATTAGGGCCTCTGCAAGGGCGTGAAGGGCGTCACGTTGCTCTCGGAGCTGGCGGAGCTCGGCACCCATCTGGTCGAGGACGCAGCACTTGTCGCGGGCGCGATGCTCGAGCTCCTGCTGCCAACAGACCAAAACCAGTAAGCGCCGCGCCTCGAGAAATAAGCACGGAAGCGACGAAATCGAAGAAAAAGGCAACAGCGCCTTACCTGGAAAACGCGCCACGCCGGGCCACCGTGGATCCGCAGCACCTCGTTCAAAGCTCGGTTGAGCGAGGCGCCGTGATCACGGAGCTCTTCCCACAACTGATGCTCCTCCTGGGCGTCGGCGAAGGCGGGCGGCTCGTCGACATGCTCCTCGCCCAAGCCGGGAGGGGCGGCGTGAGACGAGGAGGCCTCGACGCCGCGTCTTGAGCCCCCAGCCACCATGTGGCCGTCCCACCGTCTAACAAGCGCCCTCGCCTGGGGCTCGGGGGCTGGCGTGGGCAGGCTTGCCCACTGGTCCCACCCGGGCGGTGGGATGTCGTCGTCCGGGATTTCCACCGCCATCGCCCGGGAGCTACCGGCCGAGGGCGGGCTCTCGCCGCGCCTCCACGACCACTTCCGGCCGCGCGTCCGCGGCCGCGAGCTCTCGCCGCGGCGCCGCGGCCACCGCCTCCGCACCGCGCCTCGGCGGCCGCGGGAGCCGACGGCCCTCCACAGCAGACGCCGCCGGCAATGCCACTACAACCGGGCGCCGCCGGCCGTGCCTCCACCTCCCGGCCCGCGCCTCCGCCGCGGCCGTCGCCTCGCCGCGCCTCCACCACGACCGGCGCCCACCGCTCCTCGGCCGACCGCCGGCCGCGGCCCGCCGGGCGAGACCACCGGCCGTGGCTCGAGGCCTCGCCCGCGCCTTGCGAGCTCTCGCTCGCCGTTACCGCCGCGCTCGCCCCGCCCCCGCGGCGCCCTTGACGAACGCCGCCGGGTTGGGATGGACGCATCCGCCCTCAGCACCTTGGCCGGTGCGTGGGGAGGCACGGTTGGCGCCGCCGTGCAGACACGGAAATAAACCGTCACGTTCCTGCCTGAAGGGCACGCGACCCCTCGAAGGACAATTCCTTACCTCAAGGAGGAGAAGGTGCGCTTCCTCTTCCTCGAGGCCCCCGCCGACGTTGCGGGTGCGGCCGGCGCGGCCGCCGCCGCACCTCCGCCCATCTCCGCCACGCGCGCGGCCCTCCTTGCGCGCGGGCGCCACCGCCGCGCACGCGGATGCCTTTGAGGCGCGCGCCGGCGCCCCCGCGGCCCGCGCCGCCTCCGTCGCCGACCGCCGCGGCGGGCGCCCGCGCCCGCCCCTGGGCAATGGTTCTCCTGCCACCGGAGCCGGCTCCGGTGATGGGGGTGCAGGCTCCCATCTGTCGGGGAGAACCTGCTCCCTAACTTCCTCCTCCTCTTCTTCCTCCTCCTCGTCCGATGACGAGTACTCCTCGGTCCCCAGCGAGAAAAGCCCCTGCTGCTCGCGCAGCAGGAACTCCTCGCTCCTCCTCTCGCGACGCTCCCGGTGCCGCGTCTCACGCTCCCTCCTGCAAGCCACCCGCTCCCGCTCTCGCTGCTGTGCCTCGCGTGCGAGCGCGCGCGAGCGGGGGGTGGGCGGCTCGGACTTCGCGGCGCTCACCCTCACCATCTGCAGGGGTCGGGCAAAGCATTAAAATGCGTCAACAACTCGAAAAACCGGCTAAAATGGAAATGAAATCGAGAACTCCGCTCACCAATTGGCCGGTGGGGAGCATCTCGAACGCCCACAGGACATCGTCGCCCCAGTGTCCCGACCTGAGGTCGATGGCGCGCCGCGCCCGGGTGGCTGCAAACGCCCGCGGGAAGGGGTCCGGCAGCAGCCGCGATCTCGCCAACGCGACGGGGTCCGCGATCTCGGTCACCTCGAAGATGAGGAGCGGCCTCTCCATCAAGGGGACGACCCGCCGGTGGTGGAGGTTGGCGAGGACACACCCCGCCGTCAGCCTGCGGTCCGCCAAATTCTTCAGCGCGGCCACGAGCGAGTCCAACTGCACCTAGTGCTGGGGCGGGGACACCCCGTGGTACCAAGAGGCGGCCCTCTCCCGGAGCACCTTGCCGGTGTAGGGGGAAGGCCGGGCTCGGCGTTGCGGAGGTAGAACCATCCCCGCTCCCAGTCCGCGTTGTTGGTCGTCATCGTGCAGGGGATGTACTCCTCATTATGCTGGGTCCGCACGGCGAGCGACAAGCCGCCGGCGCGCGCCGCGCGGCGGGTCCTCAGCTCCGACGTCGGCAGTGTGTGCAGCTCTGCGTGGAAGAGATGGATCCAGAGATCCCAATTCACGGGGATCCCTAGGAAGCCCTCGCAGACGCCGACGAACGTGGCCGCCTGTGAGATCGCGTTTGGCGCGAAGTTGTGAAGCTCCACGCCGTAGTGGTAGCAGAGGGCCCGCATGAAGCGGCTCGCCGGCGCCGTGAAGCCGCGCTCGTGGAAGTGGATGAAGCTAACGACGTAGCAGTACGGAGGATTGGGCACTCGCTCCCTCTCCGACGGCACGATTCACTCGGCCGGCCGCCCATCCTCGTTTGCCGCCAGCTGGCCGCCGGCCACCAGCTGACCCAAGGCCAGCGGTGTCGCCGTCGATCGCTCCCACGCCGGCGGGTCGATGATGACGAGGGGGTGCTGGGGAGCCATACGAACGGACGAGGAAGCGGGGAACCGGACGCAAGAGAAGCTCTAAGAGCAGAAGTGCAATGGCAAGAACGACTCGGGGGCTAGAGCGCAAGAGGCAAGAACAGCGAACGCTAAGCGCAAAGGTAAAAATCGCCCCTTCCCCGCATATCAGATTTATAAGCTGCGAGGCGTGCCCTCTGGAACGCACGCCCCGCGCGCATTAACTGCAGGTGAAGCGCTCACTCACCGATACGTGGGGCTCACCACAACCACGGCGGCCACATAACCGCACGCGCGCCATCATCACGGCGCGGTAACCGAGGGGCCGTGGCAGGCGGTCACGTCCGCCTGCCCACTCTGCCCACTACGCGCGCGGCCGCGGCGCCTGAAAAGGAGCGCCCGCGGCGCGAGACTGTAGCCGCGACTGCGGGCATTAAATGGCCCTGTCCCTTACCAAGTAAGAGAGACCCTCGAGCGGCCCGAGCCCCTGGCTCAAATAAGTGCGACCCTCGAAGGGTGCGAACACTGACCAGTGACCTCGAAGCCCGTTTGAAATAAACGGGCGCCACAGGTGCCCTCGATTCACAGAAAGTACTGATCAGCGGCTCGAGAACTGGCACGGCCAGGGACCCTCGAAACCTGCAGATGCAAAAAGACGGGAGCACTCAGCTGCTACCCCGCACGGCCCTACTGATCAGAGGTTCGAAGCCTGACCCTCGATGGGTTCGAACAGGCGCCCCAGATCACCAGAGTCAGGGACGACGAGGGCACGCGCATCCGATCCTTTCCTCGAGCCCACCGGCTCGAGGGTGCCCCACATGTCGTGTTCGAGAGCCAGCGAGGGCAGCTAGCCGGGGGGATCCCACCGAGGGAGAGCTTTCGTGCCCTCGGTCCCTAGCGAATGGGACCGAGCCCCACCTAGCAAACCCATGCAAATGCTTTAATGGACGAGTCTCTGGACCACGCAACCTACCCTTATCAAACGGGGCATGGGCGTCCAGGCTCGGGGGCTCGACGCACGCCTACACCTCCTGGGTTGCACCGTCCACAGATGGTACCAGTTGCGCACGCGTCACCGAAGCCGGCTGGAACATTGCCGACGCCGGTTGGAATATGTACCACTCCCACTGACCAGGTTCCGCGGTAAAACCCCTGCAGGAGCACCCACGCTCCTGCAAGGCTTCGGGGGCTAGACCCGCGGGTCCGCTGACGCGGCCCCACGGAAAGCGTTAGCAACCAGGGGGGAAGGATGTCCTATCGGTAGGCTCCAGCATTTGCGGGAGCCTGGCCGGCATACCCGCAGATGCTCGGGGGCTATTGTCGGGGACAACCCTGAGGGTCCCCTAAACAACCGGGGGAATCCTGCTTAAAACCTGCAAAAAACCAAAACGAAACACCTCTCACTTAAGCGCACACAGAAGGCGCGACCCACGCTGCGGTGGCCCCCACGGCCCACCACAGCGGCCCAGTCAAAATCCCCCTCGAGCGGGTTCCGCCTCGCTCGAGGGCTCACGCCTCCCTCGAGCGGGTTCCGCCTCGCTCGAGGGTTCACCTCCTCCTCGCTCGAGGCTCCCTCACGCGCGCACCTGCTCCCGCACGCGGGTACGAGCATTTAATGCTCTGACACGGCAGAGCCGCGCCATCATGCGCCTGGGAATCACGCCCCGGCGCTGTTCCGCCAACTCCCTAGTGGGAACCCATCCCCGCCACTGTGGGGGACTGTGCGACATGGCCAGTGTCAGCCCCGTGGCACTGTGCTGCCCACTCCCGTACGGCTAACACACCGCGCCCTCGAAGGGGCGGGGGGCGGCTGTACCCTCGAACCCTTCTCCTGTGAATCTGCAGGGCCAAACCATGACGTCAGGCCGGCGGGACGCCATCCCCGCCACTGTTGGTCCTGCGCGGCCGCCCCCGTGCCTGTAGCACCACGCCGGGCACTGCTACAACAACTCCAGCGCTGTTGGGCATGCGGGGACGGGACGCCGCCACGCCTGCCACTGTACCCCGTACGGATCACCGTCAACAGCTTCCTCGAGCCCGTTTGAAGACGCCACGACCAACCACTACGCCTTCACCCTCGAAGTTGCCCCTGTTCCAGTACGGGACACGCCACAACGACAAGACCGTAGCAAGGACTGCCAGAACGGCCGCCAACTCCGTGGCGCTGCACGCCATACTTCCCCATGTAGCTAAACAGTGCGGCATGCTTGTAATTCACCCCCTCCTTGGCCTATAAAAGGAAGGTGAATCCCCTTTCCGCGGGGGACGACATCGAAGAACAACACACACACGCTGCCCAACTCCTCCACGATATTGGCACTCACCTCAATCGCTCCGCTTGGGACCTGGAGGCCATGCCTCCTCTCCCACCTTGCTTGTAGCCGCCCCACTACAGGCACCCCAGTGCAAAGCAATATAGTGCCTCGAGCACACCCCTGCTGGACATACGGCCCTGGCCGGAACCAGGATAAATCAGGTGTCTCTAGTTGCTTAGCGCCGACCATTGAGTGACAGACCTTGGCTCTTACTACTAGTTAGTGTCGGGACTACATTCCGCACTGACAAATGGCTTCAACGTCGGAACTCATCGTGGTGGTGTCCGCTGACACCGCGGACCTGATCCACTTCCCCCTCCTCTTTTTCGCCTCCGCAACCTGGGCCGCGGCTTGGGAGGCTGGTATCTTTCCCACGGTCTTCCGCGTATGTAGAGGCGCGGCAACCTTACGGAGCCCGACGTGACGCGGCGGGAGCCTCGCTGTCACACCCCACCGTCGAGTCGGAGACGTCCTTGTCGACGGGAGGAGGTGGCGCCGCCTGCACCTCCGCCATGTCGCGGACCTTGTAGCTCACTGGTCCTCGTCATGCAGCGGTGCCGAGCACCAGTAGATGCCTTCGCGATGCTGCAAAACAAGATGTATACATTCCATCAGTACCAAGATGTGTACTCGAAGAACCTCAGATTGGAGAAAGGCCAAGGTCGAAAACTCACCGGGTCAGAGGGGCTGTACACCCCTAGCACCTTGGGGCGCTCCTTGTTGCGGATCCGCCCGCCGAAGATGTCCTTCGCGTGAGCTGTCATCTCCGCCTTAGAGACCTTGCGCTGCGCGACTCGAGTCGGGTCGGATTGACCCCAGTATTCAAAGGCCAGATGGCCCCGATCTTGAGAGGTTGGATGAGGCGGCGGCAGAAACTGATGGCCACCACGGCATTGGTCAGCTCCTCTGCCTTGAGCTGCTCCAGGTCGTCCAACAAGGGCTTGAGCTCTTGGGTGTCTAGTGTCGCCAGCTGGTTGGTCCATTCTGGGCCTACGACCGGAATCTACCCCGTCCTCGACCTCAGCGCCGGCGCGGGGTTGTTGAGGTAGAACCACCACTGCTTCCAGCCGGTGGTGTTGTCAGGGAGCACCAGGTTGGTGTACTCCGACTTCATGTTTCAGCGTAACATGAAGCTGACGTGACCGACGACCACTCCCTTGCCCGTTTTCTTCAGCTCGAAGAAGTGACGCCAGAGGTGCAAATGAGGTGCATTCCGAGGTAGGCCTCGCAGAGGTGGATGAAGGTCGCGATGATTGTGATCGAGTTGGGCACCAGAAGCACCAACTCGATGCGGTAGAAGTGCAGTAGTCCGTGCAAGAAGTCGCCCACAGGGACGCCGAATCCGCGCTCGATGTGTGCGAGGAAGACGACGGTCTCTCCGGTGCCCTCGGTCGAGAACGCCTCTCCTGTCGCTGGCCTCCACCGACCTGCGCCTTGGGTCACAGCAGGCCACGGTCCACCAGCGACTGGATCTGCTCCTTAGTCACCGTGGACATCTCCCAGACGTTGCTTGGATCAGGGATTGCCAGCTTCTCCATCTTGCGCTCCTCGAATCCGATGCACTTAGTTCGCATGTGCAGGTGCGGCGGTGGTGGGCCTAAGCTTGGCCGCACTCTCACTTTTCTACGCACGGCATGGTGGCGGCAGCCCTAGCTCTGAGCGGAAATGGAAGCAAGTGGAGGCCCCTACACCGCGGGTCAGCCTTATATAATCGGGACCCAGCGCTGCAACGAGTGGCCGAGCCTCAGAATCTATCCAGCGTAATTCTCGGCGACCTAACGGTCTGGTGCCCTTAACGGATCTATCACCAACGGCTATTATCAGCCTAACAGCTACTTGGCAGTAACGGCTAGTTCCATGCGGGAATCTGCGTTCGCCGGCCTTCACGTGGTGTTTCGGCTAACGTGGACTCGTTATGCCCTACTTTAAGCCCCCCAACATCAGAAATCCATCTTTGCATTCAAGGTTGCCAGTGACCTACAGTCGACCTGCTCCAGGTCGCTCAGACTCCAGCAGTCCCAAGGTCGTCTCGACCTCTTCACACAAGGGTTTACTTCATACCCCTTAGGCCCGGTCGCCTGCACGCCTTCTAGGTCTCTACAACCTATAGAGACCCCTATTTAAACGGCCCTATGCTTAATGGCTCTACTACCCGTTGATGACCTCCGTGGTCGAATTTACAGCGCTTCGCTGCGGCCTTGACGCCAGTCAGGTCGATCTCGACCTCTACACCTCAAGGTTGACGCCCCTGCGCTGCATCACTGCGCAAGCGGCCGTGACGATCCAGGTCATCACGACACACACGTCGAATGTTATGACCTTCCTAAGGTCGGCGTAACACCATAACAACACCGAGACCTTGGCCACGCCATTGCTGTCTCGGGTGCTCCGATCGCAGTTATCAACAGAGATTAGCTGCTAGTCAGTACTCATGCATAAACAACTTTCAAAGCTTCAAAAGACCTTGGTGCAAGGCCAAGTTACAAGATACAAACATGTTAAAGGTGCCGGTCTACCTTACATGGTGCAAGTGGCGCAACCTACACTGATGAAGCGCGTCGCGAGCTTTCTTCTAGCTTCAGGACCGCTTGTCGTTTTTTCACGAGAAGAGCATCTGTTTCCTCAATAGAAGGCCATAGGTCGCGGATTATTTTTTCGAGCATCAACCCGACCTTCTAGGCCGCCTTGCTGCTCGGGGGCTACTCTATGAGTGTGTCTGTGTGACGCCCTCTTTTTTTCACATTGCCTCGACCTAATGGAAGCACGCTTTCGATACGTCTCCGCTCGACCTCCTGTTGGTCAGCGTTTTGATCTTCCTTGAAGGTGCGATGGCTTCACCTGATTCTGTTCAGGTCGGGGGTTCTTCTGGCGGTCATGGTGCCTTGTCTTCACTTCAAGCCTCTGGACTTACTTCCCAGCGACTTGATGTTCATCTTCGTCTGCGCCCAAGAGGATTTTCCTTTTTGGATCCCCGTGCACCATATGATACTCCATCACCGCCATGCTTCGCTCTACTTTGACGTAACTTCGCCTCTGTCGCTTCTGCTACACGTCGATCGAGGGCTTGTGAGACATGGGTACCCATGGGTCCCCACCGACCAGGGTCCTAGAGGTCCCTGTCAAGCGGAGCCGACCTGCTAGAAGCCCTGCCGACCTGCAAGTGGGCCCGGAGACCTTATCCACAGTCCCGGCGACCTTGGAAGACATCAGACGACCTCATCCAGATCGTGAACGACCTGCTAGGCTTGCGGGGCAAGCCTCTCCCTAGATTACGGCGCCACCGATAGACCCGAGAATCGCTGGATCCTCTCTGTAATTACGGAAGGCGACCTTCCTAAAATCTGTAACCGACCCCGATGAGGGTCCACCGACCTCAAATGGAAACACTAGCCCGCCAGCCATATATGGCGACCTGGAGCTCCATTCGAGGGGAGATCATCTTTCCACATAATCCCACCACACTGGACGTAGGGTTTTACTCTCCGGAGGCCTGAACCAGTCTAAAATCCCTTGTGTCCTTGCCATACTCACTGAGTTCCGAGTTCATTCAAGAACTACCGCTTACGCTCTTAGGTCCTGATCCCCCCATTAGTCAACCTACAACCGCTTGGGTAGCTCCCTTGCGGATCTATCCAGGTCTCGCCCCCTGACAAAGCCCGTACCCAAGATGGTGCGGAAGTGGGTACCCAAGATTGCAATGCCCACAAAGAGTGTTGATCCGAAGTAATCAAGTGAAGAAGTCTAGCCATGGACCATAAACGAAGTGCTAGGCGAGAGGCAACCCGTTTCGTCGAGTCAAGAATAAGCTACCGGGAGGACAACCCGATTCAAGTTTTTTCAAGTCTTTCAAGTAAATTAGTTTTGAAATTTTCTACGCAAAACATTAGACTTAGAATGGTTGAATAATGTTAGTGACATAATTCTTGGTTGGATATTTTATTTGGATCATAAACCCTTTACATGAGCCATCCTACGTGTTATTTGCTTCTTTTCGAGAAACCAAAACCAAAAAAAAATTCAGAACCTATCTCAACCTTTCATCCTCTTTATGATGATATGGTTGACTTGTTTTACATGCTAAAAACACACGAGTAGAGCCATGCCTTGTACCTAGATGTTATTTAAATTTCAGCGCATGGGAGGACTCGCGTGAACCTAGAAACTTGACTTTTGGCTGGTTTAAAAATCCATATCCTTGGTTTCTCTAAGATTAGAATTTTTTAAGCCTCATTTAATTTTATTTCATTCAAAATCTCTCTCATCTAATCAAAATTATAACCTAAACCTATGCCCCATGATCAAGCCGGGGAAAGTTTGCTCTCAACTAATGAATGCAAACAATACCGGTAAGACCAACATAAAAGTAGTCGGGAAATATTTTTCGACTAAC
This sequence comes from Cenchrus americanus, assembly GCA_947561735.1. Taxonomy (NCBI): domain Eukaryota; kingdom Viridiplantae; phylum Streptophyta; class Magnoliopsida; order Poales; family Poaceae; genus Cenchrus; species Cenchrus americanus. Next base: position 48,134,423 of record OX387244.1, on the reverse strand, counting down.
ATTTGTTTTTAATGCTTTAAAAACTTCTCTAAATTTATATTTGAACTCATTGCAAGTTCTAAGTTTATTTTTAGTTTTCGAAATTAGAGGGGTGCTTAGCATTAAAACATGCTTAGAGACAGGCAATCTAGTTAACCTAACCATGCATGCACCATGATGCATCACGGGATGCCCCTCCGACATCTTTTATCAAACCACATGCAAAGGACAAGCATGGGGGCAGCCAAGGCCTTGTTTTGCAGGAATATCATGGAGGCATGTGTGGCAAGGGAGCATGGAAGTGACTCAAAGCAAAATCATCAAGTGGAAGGAGCAATAATGCAAGCAAAGGAGTGGACGTGAACATTTGGAACGTGCAACCTCATGGAGCACGCGGTCACGAAGCAACAAAGCAAGCATGAGCACACTGGAGAAGAACTGAGCCAGGAGAAGCAAATAGGCCCCCAGGCCGGTCGGACCAGGCCGACCGGCCTACCCCCTTCAAAAGCCCCCCGATGCCCATCTTCCTCAGGTAAGTCACTTGCCCAGTTCCTTGTTCGTGTGCTTGAGCTTGTAGTTCAGAACCACCTTAAACTTAGCCTTCCACTCCGAGTTTGTTTCGTCCAACAAAATCCATCCTAATTCCACTCAAAGTCCATACTTCAAATAATATTTGTTTACCTTATTACCGGTTGAAAACCCCGGATATATATTTTTGAGAGAGAGTGCAGCAACCATGTGGAAGAAAGCTACAAGTCTTTTTACCAAGAAGGGATCATCATCGTCCAAGCCATCATCGACAACCTCTTCGAGTAGGCACTCAGTCTCCGAGTCTCCTTGGAGTATGGAGGAGGACACAACACCACCGAGGAGGAACGACACTCTTCTCCTCGGTGGTATTAGGGCCACAAGAAGCTCTTCTATGAGGTTTACCGAACCTCAAGGACGTACGGAGGAGCCGCCCGTCCCACCTCGTCGTTCAACATGATCAATCACTCCACCTCCATAAGCTCTGCAGTATTCCGTTGGTTTATCATCATGACGGAGGAGGAAGAGAAGAAGCTCGCTCGCCTTGAGAAGAGGCTTGTAGCGAACGTCGACTTCGACGACCAAGCTCTCAACCTATTGGGTTTCGGAAGGGATATTTATTACATGTTGGGACACCTAGGATGGGTGCAATTCTCCAACGGAGTATCGGCAAACACCCATAAGGAATTCTCCTTGGAAATTCTCATGACCATGGCGCATATCCTTGATGAAGGAGTTTCGAGTCTCTCATTCCGTTTGGAGGGAGTTGAACAAGTGGTTCCCTATGATATTAGGGAATTGCTTGGTTTTCAAAAGGGAGCCCCGGAACAAGTGGATGTGCATGGAGGCACATTGGAAGGTTTTTGGAGTATGATCGCGGGAGAAGCTCACCAACAAAGAAATAGTATCCGGAACCCCATCATCCAAGTGTTTCACTCATGGATGTCCAAAAGGATTTTGGGGAGAATGAGAGAGACCAAGATAACCGACATGGAGGTGAATTGGTTTTCCTCGGCTTTAATTGCCAAGCAGCCAATCGACCCCACTCACCTTATGATCAACCAGTGATGTTGTGAAGCAACATCGGGTTCGAGAGATATTGGTTCGGGGTGTTACCTCACCATGTTGGCTATCTCTTTGAGACCGGGTATTACAAGGAACCCAGAACATCTCCTAGCCGGGACTTCCTTAGGACTTGATTATATGAAGAAAGGCAAATATATGAGTGAAGATGAGAGAGGAGGCTTCAAAGTGGCCAAGGTGAATTTGCCCCTTCTGGATGGAAGATCAAGACTTTTCTTGAAGGGAAAGAAGATTGGTTAGAGGAAGGACTTCTTGTGCCGGCGAAGAAAAATAGATGATGGACTATAGGAGAAGGTTCTTTCAAGACCCAAGAAGGAGGTGCACAACAAAATTATGTGCCACCATTTGGAGGAATTCCTGTGCCGCCGAGTTACTACGGTGATGTACCAATGCAAGCATGGGGGAGTGGTGCAGCCATGCCCCCACCAAATTTTGCGGTACCCAACGTAACCTTTGCGGAGCCATATGCACACCTTCCTCAACCACAACAAAATGTGGCCATCATTGGAGGATACGCTGCGAGAAACATGCAAATTATTGCAGCCATCCATATCAATGCAAACCAAATGGGTGAAGGAAATGCAAACATCACTTATGCGCTTGGACGCCTTCACTTAGCACCACCGGGACAATTCATAGGAGGAGTGGTGCAATCCTATTATGAGCAAGGGTACAACAATCGAGATTATCAATATCAACCACTGGCGGAAGATTAGAGAGAGGAGGAGCTTTAGTTAATCTTTCCTTTTCCCTTTTCTTTAATTTTCAGCTTATTTGCGCCTATGTATGCATAGTGTTTTTGTTAGTTTTTATTTTAAATTTCAGCATATGTGTTAGTGTTTATTTTCATCATGAATATAGTCACCACCTTATTTTTACCTTTGGCAAACATACAAAGTTTATGCCATGATGATATATGATTATAATTGATGCTCTGTTTATCTTTGTACTTGTTTTATGCATGATTAAGCTAATGCTTTCTTAAAATGCAAATCTGAAATTATCTAAATGCTAGCTTAATCTTTACCGGAGGTTATGATAAAAATAAAGACCCATAGTTTTATGTGCTCTCAAGTTTTAGATGGATTAAAGATGATTTATTTTTGTTCTTAAAAGTAATGCTAACCTTGTCATAAATACCACTTGCATGTTGCTCTACCTATCCAGAAATATATATATATATATATATATATATATATATATATATATATATATATATATATATATATATATATATATATATATATATATATATGTATATATATATATATATATATATATTAGAGTGGATTTCCTACCACTGGTGCTACTTGTCCTCCCTCCTATGGTAGCTACCCGCTTAACTACGATGATGACACGTGTGTGAGGCGTCGTGTTGCCGTCTCCTAGTGAAGGATGGCATCAAACGACGGTGGAGTGAATGCGTAAGGGTTCCTGGGCAAGCACAGTTGGACCACGCATGGCGGCAGGACCACACTACCTCTAGGAAAGCCTGCTTGGTTTGCCACAGTCTTTTGTTTTCCTGACACAGTAACAAGTTAAGTTTTGCATCCTGCAGAGTTGGATCGGTAGGCAGCTCACTGCTACCGTGATGACACTTCGAGCTGCTGGTGTTTTTCCAATTGGATGATCACATTAATGCAAAAAAGGGTAAAATACTGTGCATGGAAAATATAGTTGAAAAAACGGATACAACTTGGCGCAGTAGGTTTTCCATAATTCCCAACCAATGGTTACTGCCTTACTAGGATCGACAAACGTTTTGTCTGCAACCGCTAATGCATAATCTCCAAACAATACAAGGATAATCTAAAATATATCCTGAACGAACTGAGGGCCTTTGAATTGCTTTATGCCGTTGTAATAAGATGCATGGAAGGTAGTATTATTTTTATCATCAAATGTAAAAAAGAGAAAAGAATATAAAGGAAAAATTGATGTGGTGGGCCCTCCGGACCCGCTTGCCTTTTAACGGTAGCTGACTTATACAGTACTTTTCAGTTCTATCCCTGGTAGAATAAAAATGCAATAGTGCCTGCTGTCACTTCCTTTCTATAAAATCCAATAGTGTGTGCTGTCCCTTCCAAGAATTTATCCTCCCCTCCAGAGCCCGCTAACAGTCTGACACCACCTGCAAATCCACCACAAATCAGCACTTCTCAGTCGTGGCTACAAAAATCCACCACAATGCAGGTGCTTCCCACATAAAAAAATTAGCCCCTTGCCTGCGGGGCCCGCTGACACCACCTGCAAATCCACCAATGCAGTAGTTTTGCGCCGTGGCAGGCGCAAAGCACATGGTGCTATAAAAAATCGCTGACACTATCCTCCTTCAAAAGCTGGTATGCGACAAACGTTCGAAGTCCTGATGCAGCCTGGCCAGTAAAAGCTCCCTTTACACCATTACTAACGTCGTGATAACTCTCGTCACCTGCCCGTCTGCTACGCGTGGTGTCATGGATGACCTTGGCACCTTGCATGGTGATCGGACGGCTCCCTTGATGCTGGGTAGCAGCCACCGGTTGGTGGGTAGCTAGCGCCGGTGCGAGCAGGTTATTTTTGATATATATATATATATATATATATATATATATATATATATATATATATATATATATATATATATATATATATATATATATATATATATATATATATATATATATATATATATGAGTGCAAAAACTCAGTATACAAGGTTTATTTTTGGGTGCGTTATTTTAGGCCATGATTTCTCTAGCCCGAGACTAAGAAGCTGGTCATTCCGTTTTGTGTATCTATCTTTTGCTAGCCTTTTTATGCGCGCATTGTGTATCCCCACATCAGAGATTTCACAAACCTCGCCGGATATCCATCCTTAAAACCAAAAAATATCATCTTTTGTGTTTACCTCCTTGACCACAACCTATCATTGAGTATGAATCGTCAATTCAAGGAAGATCGCAAGATGGTGTCAAGATTGAAAATTTCAAATATCTCTCCAAATGAAAAATATTTCTAATACCTACCTTATCTCTATCACCTCTTTGCCCGAGGACGAGCAAACGTCTAAGCATGGGGTAGGAGGTAGGTACAATGCAATTTTAGAGTTCAAGGGGAGCAAATAAAAAAAGAGAAAGAAAGAAAAAGAAAAAAGGGAATATAAAGAAAAAAATGAGAAAAAATGAGTATGTATGATATACAAATAAAATAAAGTGAACTCCCCTGTTCTCTAAAGTGCATTTGGAATTTCAAGATTTAAAAGATCCAAACTCATCTTTCCAACCATGTGCAATCCGATAATGAGGACTCCCTTTGTGCCTCGGGATCACTCTTTGCCATTTGCACATGTCCACCTATCTCAAGTGTGTATTTTTTCTTCCTCCTCCTTTATATAACATTATTTTCCAATGACCTTTTTGACGAGTCTCAGTAAGACCATGAGAAGCTTGTCTTGTTTTGACAACATCTCATTTATAATATCTTGGTAGGACTAAAACTTTCCCAAAGAGCTCCATATAAAGCCTACCACTTATATATGAATGTCATGAGAGGGAAAGGAGTAGAATAAATAGGCTTGAGAGACGAGATGAGATGAGAGTTCATGAGCAAGATGCAAGGCGGTTTAAATTTTTGAACTTGGTTTAGCTCCTTTTCATCTCATTCTTTATTTCAAAATTTCTAAGATCCATTTGAATTTTGGGAGCATGATTAATACTTGTGGGATAAGCTTAATTAATAATCTACCCTCTGTAGGGATGAAGGCTAGTACATTATGAAACTTTAAAGTACTAAACTTTTGAGAGCATTATATTTTCTCGTGTATGATCAAGTGCAAGGTTTAAACAATGAAGGGCAACGATGATATCCATCGAAGGCTTACTCGAGGACAAGCAAGGTTCAAGGATGGGGGAGATGTTGATGGTGAAATTCCATCAACCTAACCATGAGTTTACCTACGGTGTTGGCATGAATTTTATATCCTATCCATTGATACTAACCCCCTTGGTATAACAAGTTCGTTTATGCATGTCAGTTTTGGAGTTTAGTGTTTATGCATGATTTTAGTGTTGAAAGCAAGACTTCGAGTTAAATTCATTAAGAACCTCATGACAAGACCTTGAAGCCCGGCACAAGTCAAGCAATGAAGTAAACATGACTCCAAGAAGCCCAAGGACGAAACCCGAGAAGATGAAAAACTCCGAGGACCCAGTCAGAAAACTGTCGAATCTTGCGGGACAAGGAGCTTCATCTAATCCGAAGAGAAACTGACGACAAGGGCCCACATGCAGAAGGGGGAAGACTCTAGAAGACTCCGGAAGCAACACGAGGCAAAGGAGGCCATGGGCTGGGCCGAAGTGGGCCCAGGCCGGCCGGCCCAGCCCACTTCGAGGCCCAGTCGGCCCCCCTTTGACCTAGAGACCTCTCGGACTATTTATAGTCCCCCTGGCCGAGAGCCACGTAAGAATTCATTTGTCATCCGCCACCGAGGAGCAGAGAAGCTTGAGGGACACCATCTCGGAGAGGAGGGTCGTGCTAGTTGTCTAGGGTCTCCCTAGCTGACGTGGGAACCTTGCATGGAAGACCACGTCGGAGCTCTGGAGCAAGGATCAAGATCAAGGTAGGATCCCGGTGGTGATCTTGTTCATGTAATCATTCATGGTGAAGTTTTTATAGTGAATCCGATTTCTAGCGATCAAGTGTCTTCTTGATGATTTTGTTCTCCCTTCGTTTTGCTTCTTCACCAATCTATACTTAAGATAGATTGCATAGAGTGCTTTTGTAGCCGCGGTGGCTAGAGGTGCATACCGGACCGACCAAGTGTTTTCAACTTGTTCTTCTCGAACTCGGCCTAGGCTAACCCGCACGAATAGGGGTGCGTTGTGACAGAACAGTGGCTCCAAAAGGCGGGCGTCTTCGGAATCGGACCGGAGGCCACGGTTTAAAGATGCTTTTAATGAGATTCACTTTTCTATCTTCATCTGTCTTGTTTGGAGCTACAACATAAGCATGATCTAGACTCTTTAGATCGGTTATCTCTTTGCTTTCTCTTGCTACCTCTTTAGTAGATTAGATTAGATGTGTTCTCTTGATGATCTCTTAGATTAGATGCAACTTGGTTCTTCAAAAGATAGCTTTCCTTGCTTTACTAGATTGAATCCTTGTGTTGCACATTGTTCCACAGATTCGATACCTTGGGTTCTCACACTTGAGAGAAGAAGGGTCCCTTGACTACAACGGGGGATTTGTCCGCTTGCAAATCCATGTGAACTTTGATATGATAATCAACCGTCAACAACCTCCCAGCCAGGCGGGATCTCTCAAGGCCACACATCAGCAAAGGCACTACCTGGAACAACAGATTAGCAAGGCTGAGTATACTAATACTCAGCAAGACTTAACCGTCGGATGATATCTACATTATCGACTCTAGAAATAAAAGGCTTTTTGGCCACTAGGGTTTCTTTAGCTGAAAAGCAACAAAGAGTAGGTCCTTACTTTCAAGTTTTAGCACAAATTCTAGTTGATTACTCTTTTCTAGGTTAGCAAGCTATTGCAAGCATGAGTTGTACAATACAATTAATCAAGCATCAGTATTCATCAACTTCCATCATTAGGGATATCATGGCCAGTAGGATAAGTAGTCTCAGATAACGGTGAGAGGCTGACAACCAGTTGATTTAAACCTTGCAAGATGGACCCACATGGTAGGGTGCCCCCGCGAGGACAATTACCAGGCAGTTCCCAAAACTCTTCAGCTCAGGATCGAATCTTACAGTCTTTGGTGCAGGCTATACGGTATACCCCACGAGGCACCCGGACTCACCATGCACCACCGGTAGCTATCCATGAGACGCATCCCAAGATTAGTAATAGTACGATCCCTCACCACGTCATTAAGGTACTAGGCTTACCGTACCAGCCATTGGACTGGAGCCCACATCCCGTGCTCTTACCACCTGATGAATCCATTTAAGGAGATCTTATGATTCCAACATAAGAACCTAATCTCGCGAGTGACAAGCATCACTCGACTTGTAACGGTCCTATACCATAGCAGCAATCGACCTATCATACTAGTAAGGACAAGGTACCTAGGGATCATGCATCTAGGGTTTCATAGCAACTCTGAACGTAAATGCACAATCATCCATAGATAGTTGCATAAGAGTTTAAAACACTAGGTTAATGCACCGGGGCTTGCCGTCGTCGGCACAGTTAGTCTGCTGGTCCTCGGTGTCCTCACTCACTTCCACGTACTGCAGCTCCACGTGAGCTCCTCCTTCCTCGGCTTTCGGCACGAGAGAGTAGTTACCGTCAGGAAGTTCTACATGGAATGCAATGCAGGCTTCAGGTGGAGCAAGACGTTATTTATTTTACCCAACTCTTGTTGGCCATATTCACCTAGACAAACCTTTAACTACTAATTCTTTTTCATTAAGGTTATTATATTTATATTTGAGAGCATATTATCCCTTTAATCTTTTTAATAGTGATTGTGTGCACATCTATGCAATCAATCCCATTTAAATACACAAATAGCAAGGGTGAAATTCATAAACTCTAAATAAGCTAGGCAACCATTTAGAGAAATTACAAGATTCCAAAGATTAAAATTTTCCTAATTAGAATCTAATAAGGAGCTCATGCACACCCTAACTTTTAAGTGCACAAAACAAACAAAAAGCAAAGCCAAAGGTTCTTGCTGGCCTTAAAGATCCTAGACATGGCTACTCGCCCTTTTTTAGGTTATTAAAGAGCCACAAATTTTAAATGTACACAAACTATCATTCCTAGCTACTGTAAATGGAAGAAAAGCACAAGTATTTAAATAAGGTGCTCATGCACTCTAGTTCTTCACCACATCTACTCTGGTCCTAAACAAGCCTAGTAAACCAGCAAGTTCAACCCAAAGGTATTTGAAATTTGACTTATGCATTTAAATGTAATTCTAAGCAAAAATCAAGATCACATATATTTAACAGAGATAAATTCATGGCAAACTCATAGAAGTTGCATCTAGGTATAACATGAATATAGCCACAAGTTCAGCACAAAAATCATCTCACAATTTGCTAAAAAATTAAGAAGGCAGAAATAGCATAAATACAAATTAATTCAATTAAAAAGATCTACATAGTAACTTTGTGCAATTTTCGGTACAGGATCTAGGCATGACATAACACACAACATATCCAAAATTCAGCTACAGAGGGCTTGTATATTTTGAGATACAACAGATCTAGGTTTTACCATCTTCCATTTTTCATGCAAAAATTATCAAGAAAAACTATGTTCAAGCTTTACAAAAGTTGTAGTACTCTTCACCCTGAATCCAACAAAATTGGGTTCGCATTTGTCTGATTTTTCTAGGATATCTACTCCTAAAAAGAATGAAGTGGAGATAAAAAATTATTCCTACTTTTTCCGCTCCACCCACACGTCCGCCCCCGTGCGTCCGCCCATCCCCGCTCCCGCACCGCGCTTCGCCCCCCCTCTTTTCTTCCGCATCGTGCGCGTCCTTCCTCTTCTTCTCTCCGAACGTCCCGACCTCGCCTCCCCTCCCGACTGCATCCCTCCTGCGCTGCCACCGTCCTACCCCAGCCCGCTACCGTTCTAACCCTCCCTCCCAGAAGATCATTCAGCCATCAGCACTTCTTCAGCGGGGAAGGAAGACGGACTAGGCGAAAACGTAATCTCTCCACCCCAACATGGCTTTGGCGGTGCAGCTCGCCTCCCGCTCCCGTCTCTGCCCGACTGCCTCCTCCGTGTTAACACCAAAAATTGGTACAGGAAGAAACTGACATGTGGGCCGAATTTGGCAGAGAGTACCATTCGGCAGGAGGTTTCCTTCAACGCATTCGGTAAGATGCGTCTGCGGTCGGGAATGCGTCATCATTCGGCAAAGGACCTGTTCCACGGTTGAAAGCGGAAACGTTCGGGAGTGCGTGATGACGTGGACCGGATATTAAGGAAGAGACGAGTTGATGGTGGATACGAAACCAACATGACGTCATGTTGTTAGTTTTAAGCAGTAAAAATTGTAATCGTGGTCGACTAGGAGTCATGTTAGAGGCAGGGTATAAATATAAGCCCTTAGTGTTTGTAATAGGGATCGAACAATTTCACAAACAAACTGGCCTCGTGCCAACTTTCGAGTCCTTCTAGTCGTGTCGTCAAGTTCTTCGAGAGGAGCCATCGATCCGTTGACCTCTGTAAGTACCGACAACCTTGTATCATGTCTAGTATCATGCGGTGGATTTAGACCTTGATGCAAGTAGTCTTGTTACCATGCTTAGTATCATGCGGTGGATTTTTAAGCTTGGTCCAAGAAGGTTTCCTTGTTGGATCATGAGTCATGCGGTAGGCTAAGATCTAGCTTGAAGCTAGTTATCGGCTCTATTAGATTTGGCAAGATCTAATAGATTCATTAAGTTACCTTGTGTTGCTTTGAATTTTACTTTTTATGTTTAATTCATGTAACACTCTTTTGCCCAATCTAGATTGATTAGGTTCGGCTCTATATTTTTGTGATCCATGTGTTACACTTTTGAATCTTTGGCTTGATATGGCAAGAGGATCACGTGCTCTCTATAGCCAAATTTAGATCAATCTAGATTGTCACGTGTTGCGGGTTCAAGCTTGTTGACTTTTCAATGTTTGTTCCTTCTCCACAGAACCCAATTCGGTTGTACAGCTGTATTCGGCAATTCTCTCACGAGTGAAACATGTTCACGAGTTTGCTTTAAATAATGTATGCTTTTAGCCTTCCATGTATAGATTGTATCATGCGGTGGATTGATCTATTCTTGGTTGGTGGTGTGATTTCAAACAAGTTGTATCATGCGGTGGATTAACTCATTTGATGTCATGCCCGATGGGTTCGAATGTGCCTAGACATGTGGTAGACTAGTGCTTTTGGCCTATGCATGCTTATTTACAGAGAATTTATGATCATGCTTCACTTTTATTTATTTATTATGCTTTATCTTCGATAATCGGTCATCGCCATATGTTGTAACTTTTTCTAAACAAAGACCGATCTTTCGTCATGCTTACGTCATTCATTCGGCAGTGTTCTATTTACATGCTTTACTGGTTCCCAAATGATGTTCAAGTTGTTGACACATAGCTTATTCGTAGCTATATGTCGTTTGGATTGGCTTCATGGCCGTAAATACGGAACTGTCTGGTACCACCCGGCAAGTTCCATGTTTTATCTAATCTTTTTCATCCTTTGTCAATTTCAGGAAAAAATGACTGGCACACTTCCGGATTCTAACGCTCGGGTCACGTGTGTGAAGCTAGCTAATCCGGCTTGCTGTGTGCTTGGCGTGAGGTGCTAATTTTACGTCAACACACTTTTTGGCACGCCCAGTGGGACAATTAAGTTGATCCAGATGCCTGAGATCCAGAATGTCCTGGATGTCACTTTGGAAGAGCTATCTACGGACCAACAACTGATACTGAAAGAGGCTGTAGATCAGTTCCAGCAGAAGTGTCTACTATCTTTCTCCAAGAATAGGAGTGGTGTGCCATTCCTCAAGTCAGACATGCCAAGAGTTCTGATGCACGGGGAGACTAATGCTACTGCTGCTGCTAAAAAACAGGAAGCTTATGAAATGATACGGAGCACTATGGAAGACATAATGGACAAACACAATACTGCATTTTTGAATATGTTCCGGCAGATGATGATTAGTGTCTTTGGCCCGGGCATGGAAAAGGTGCTTAGCCGAACATCACCTCAAGGGCCTAATGGTGAGACGGGAGAGTCAAGTGTTGCTGTTAATGGCCAACCGACTCAAGATGCAAGTGCTCAGCCGCCTCAGCAAAGTATGGGTAGTCGGTCGATCCAGGAGCAGAACCCTTATCAGGCAATGCCCAATCCACCCACATATGGAGAAATGGCATTCGGTACTTCTGGAGTTCCACCTGGCTCTACTTACAGGATAGCCCCATCAAATAATAGGCTACAAAAGAACATGTATGGGACCGGGTATTCAGAATTCATGGATTACAGTGCTATTGATTCCTTCCCGAATCCTGGATATGGTGCAACTGCAGGGATGTCTATTGGAAGGACAAGGAATCAAGATGCTAATGTTGATCTTCTGGTGCAGAAAATGACTGATGTGTTACAAAATCAATTCGGTCTGAAACCCAAGAATCAAGGGCATGTGTATACATCTCCTTTCCCAGAGTGGTACCACAGGGTAGCACTGCCGAACAGGGTGAAAGTTCCCACAGAATTCACCAAGTTCTCAGGGCAAGATGATACTAGCACTGTGGAGCACATAGCCCGATATCCGATGTAGCTTGGGGAGGCTTCTGCTGATGAAGCTTTCAGAATCAAATATTTGCCTCTATCCTTGACAGGCCCAACATTTACATGGTTCACTTCTCTGCCTACTCATTCAATCTGCTCTTGGAAGGATTTGGAACAAAAGTTCCATCCCCATTATTACACTGGCAGTAATGAGAAGAAGCTGATTGATCTGACTACATTGAGGCAAAGGAACAGTGAAACACCATTGGAATTCCTTAGAAGGTTCAGAGAGACAAAAATCATGTGCTTCTCTTTGAATATTCCAGATGATCAATTGGCTGGCATGGCTGTAGCAGGGATGTTGCCAGCCATTCGGGAGAAGCTGTTCGGGATGGAGTTCGAAGACCTTGGTCAACTGTCACATCAGTTGTCATTGATGAGCAACCAAGCATATGGCTTCAAGAAAGACTCTAGGTTTGTCAAGCACAATGATATAGCTGAGATATACAATCAGTTCCACGAAAAAGCAGATCAAGGAGATGAATTTGATAATGAGGAGGAAATAGCTGCAGCGGAAATTGTGTGGGGCAAGGAGCCAGTGACCGTGAATCAGAGGTGGATCAAACAAGCTAAAGGCACCTATGATTTCGATGTGACCAAGGAAGATAAGCTCTTTGAGTTCCTAGTCAAAGAAGGCCGAATTAAGTTGCCAGAGGGGCATTCTATGCTTCGGCCTGATGGAGTGAAAGACAAAAATACTGTGGGTTTCATGACAGGAATTCTCACTCCATTAATGAATGTAGGGTCTTTAGAGCAAGGATCCAGAAGGCCATCCAAGAAGGAAATCTAAAGTTTGACAATAAGATGAAATTGGATGGTAATCCCTTCCCTCAGAATATGATCGAGTTCTCAGTTAACATGGTGAATGTTACCGAGCCTAAATAAAAAAGGGAAGATGAAAGTTTTGACTTCAGAAAAGGCAAAACAAGGTGGCTCAGTCGATCTTGCTAGACAAGTCATGCTTGAGGATATTCACAAGGAGTCCCGCTTTCCGAAAAGTCAAATTGAAGGGGGCGAATCTTCTAAACCCAGGGTGACTTCGCGAATTCTCCTCAACAAATGGCAGCGTCAGCAAGAAAAAGAGCGCTACCAGAAGCACAAGTATGAAGAGGAGAAGCGGAGGTATGAAGAAGAGATGCACAGGAAGGAACAAGAAGAATATGCGCGAGAACAGGAGCGTGCGCAGTGGGGATGTGCTTTCTTCAGACATTGCTGGAATGAAGGTCTAAAGCTTCTCACGCTGAATAACTGTCCCGAATTCAGTGACAAGTATACTGAGTACAGGCAGGTACTTCCAATCGCCGATCCGTCCATGAAAGAATTGGAAGGATAAATCCTAGTGATGGTCGACGTTTAAAAATAAATGAGATTGATGATCAACCAAGGAAAAGATATGCTGATCACATGTGGGTTGATCATGAAGAAGAAGAGGATCGCGGGTATGTCTGGCAAAAGGGGCAGTGGTGCCCACCTGGTTTAAGGAAAAGTCAGAAGAGAAGGGTGCAACGCTTGAGGAATCAGGAGCTGAAACAAGCAGGAATCCAGCGGAGACAAGTGTGGCACCCAAAGGATAAACCTGATGAATCTGGTCGTTCGGCTAATGCATGCATGGTATGTTTCCTGCCGAATGAATTCATGGCTCCGGCTAATCAAATTGTGCAGGAAGAAGTATTGCCGATTATTGATGAAGATGAGCAGGCCGGATTAATGGCACAATTGGTGTTGATAAAGCAAGGTACGTTTCATAAGCCAGTCAAGAATCGGCACATGAGACCACTGTACTTGAGGGGATACGTCAATGGGAAGCCATTGACCAAAATGTTTGTTAAAGGTAGAGTTGCTATCAACATGATGTCGTACACCACATTTGGAAAGCTTGGCATAGGCCCTAGAGATTTGACGCCAACAAGCATAGTTCTGAATGATTTTGCTGGAAATCCTTCAGACACCAAGGGCTGCATACATGTGGATCTGATGATCGGGTCCAAGACTTTGCTTACAACCTTCTTTGTCATTGAAGGCAAAGGAGCATATAGCTTGCTGCTTGGAAAGGACTGGATCCATGCAAATTGCTGCATTCCATCTACCATGCATCAACAGCTTGTTCAATGGGTAGATGATGAAGTCGAGGTCGTCCAAGCAGATGATTCAGTAACCATAGCTAATGTGGAACCAACCTTCTGGGAGTATCAAGGTATAGATTGCTTCTCAGGCAAGGACTGGGGTGAAGGTCCTGTTGAACCAGTCAGCAGTGATCAACAGCTGATTTAAGCAGTCGGCTCTTATAGCAATTTTTAATGGAAAATCCAATTGATGGAACCGATGGGAAGTTAGGACGTGGATTTATGTCGGCCAATAAATTGGAAGAAATAGATATTGGAGATGGTGACAAGCCAAGGCCGACTTTCATCAATACTAACTTGGATCCAGTTTTCAGAGAAGAGTGTATTAAACTGTTAAAAGAATATAAAGATTGCTTCACTTAGGATTATTCGGAGATGCCTGGTTTGGATCGTTCCATTGTTGAGCATCGGTTGCCAATCAAGCCTGGTTTTAGGCCTTACAAGCAACCTCCCCAAAAGATTTACAAGGATGAAGTATTGGCTGATGTGAAAAGGGAAGTTGAAAGATTAATAGAAGCAAATTTCATTCGGCCATGTAGATATGTTGATTGGATCTCTAATATTGTTCCTGTCTACAAGAAAAACGGGAAGGTGAGGGTTTGCATAGATTTTAGAGATCTGAACAGAGCTACACCCATGGATGGATATCCAATGCTTGTTGCTGATTTGTTGGTTAATGCTACTGCTGGGTATAAAGTTATTAGCTTCATGGATGGCAATGCAGGGTACAACCAAATTTTTATGGCAGTGGAAGATATATGCAAGACAGCCTTCAAATGTCCTGGGTATATAGGGTTATTTGAGTGGATTGTCATGACATTTTGTAAGGAATCGGATGCTCGTTAGCCTAAAAGGGGGAGGGGGTGAATTAGGCAATCTAAAACCTTAACCTGTGGCTTCACTAATTTTGCACAAAGGTAAACTAGAACATACTATCTAGATGTGCAACTAGGGTTGTTCTAGTGTGAAACTCCCATCCCAAAACAAGGTTTGCAACCTATAGCCAATCCTAGCACGATACTACTCTAGGAAAGTAAAGGCAAGCAAAGATTGCAATAGAGTAAATGCGGAAACGTAAAGGGGATGAGAGGAAGCAAACTCTTGGCACACGATTTATCCCGTGTATCGGTAGGCACTAAACCACCCCTAGTCCACGTTGTTGAAGCACTCACACAAGAGTATTGCTTCCCGGTCACCAAGTCTCTCCCAAGAGCACCACTTGACTCGCCACAAAGGCTAGCCACTTAGGCACTTGCCAAGCTCTCTTAGTCACCTTGATGCTGCCTTCACTAAGGAGCTTCTTCACCAAGGAAGGGGGTCTCCACGTCCCCCGCACAAAGTGTCCTCGCCGCTCCACACCAAGCCGGAGGGTCGATGACGATTGCCGGTGAGCCACTTAGGCCCCAAGGCTTCCGGTGAACCTTGTACAACTGGATCCACTCAAGAATCACCTCACAAGGTTGACACAACCTTGTACTCACTCAGCTCTAAGCTAAGCCTAGCACTAAGCACATACACAAAGCATGTACAAGTCTACGAATGAGCAATTAAGCACTTGGATGGATTGGATATGATCTTGAATGTGTCTTGAACTCCTCTGCACTTCCACTCAATCCAGCAACCTCAAATGGGTGAGTAGAGGGGGTATAAATAGCCCAAGGCATCAAACTAGCCGTTGGCTAAAAGCTGCTGAAAAAGGTACCGTCGGATGATCTGACGCTATGCTTTTCCAAGGCGTCGGTTCATCCGGTGCCCCTCCCACGTCACGTAGTCGTTGAGGTTCTCTGACACAACTGCTCCGACGCTATGCACCGACGCTACGTCGGATCATCCGGTGCTGAAGACCTCGCGTCCAAGTCGCCTCTGTTAGCTTCCAACTGACCGTCGGATAGACCGACGCTTCACCTCGACCAAGGCGTCGGATCATCCGATGCTGAAGGCTTCGTCTTGGCGCGTCTCTGTATGAATTCAAACTGAGCGTCGGATAGACTGACGGTGTCCTCACTCAGACCGTCGGATCATCCGGTGCTACTGTCTTCGCTGCTCTTCCTCTGCAACTCGTCCGACGCTACTAGGAAATGGACCGTCGGTTCATCCGACGATGCCTAGGGTTTCACCATGTATACCAACTCGTCCGACGATTGCACCAACGCTTGCAATTGAGAGACCGTCGGTTCATCCGACGGTATCTTCTCAATTTGGCATATGGTTTTCTTGCATCCTTGGGACCTAGAAGTGTCTACAAAGACATGCTAAAACAATAGGGTTAGTCCCAATGATCATGTTGTCATGAATCACCAAAATCAAACTCGAACTAATGGCATATGAGTCCATGTTCGCTACACATTTGGGTTAAAGAATGCTGGTGCAACTTATCAGAGAGCCATGAATTATATTTTTCATGAGTTGATCGGCAAAATTGTGGAGGTATATATTGATGATGTCGTGATCAAATCATTGGATCATGAATCACATTTGGCTGATGTGAGGAAAACTTTGGAATACACTAGGAAGCATGGACTTAAGATGAACCTAAACAAATGTGCTTTTGGAGTTTTGGCTAGAGAATTCCTGGGATTTCTGGTGCATGAGGGAGGAATAGAAATTGGTAAGAAAAGCATGAAAGCTATTGATGAAGTTGTTCCTCCAACCAATCTTAAGGAATTGCAATCACTGCTTGGCAAGATCAATTTTGTGAGAAGATTCATATCAAATTTGTCACAAAAGGTGTTGCCTTTTTCTCCGCTGTTAAGAGTCAAAAAAGATCAGAAGTTTGTATGGGGTGACGAACAACAAAAGGCTTTCAATGAAATCAAAGAGTACATAAAGGAACCACCAGTATTGGTACCTCCACAGTTGAACGAGCCTTTTAAGTTGTACGTGGCGGCCGATACACAAACCATTGGATCGGCCCTCGTACAAGAATTTGAATGAAAGGAAAGAGTGGTTGCATATCTTAGCCGAAAATTGCTTGATCCTGAGACAAGATATTCAGCTGCAGAGAAGCTTTTCTTGTGTGTTTATTACTCGTGTACAAAGTTTCGGCACTATTTGTTGAATGCCGAATGTGTTGTATATTGAAAATTTGATGTAATTAAACACATGTTGTCTATGCCGATTTTGAATGGAAGGATTGACAAATGAATTTTAGCCTTGTCTGAGTTTGAATTGAGGTTTGAATCGGCAAAAGCAATTAAAGGACAAATTATTGCTGACTTCATTACCGAACATCATGGATCATCAATTAATTTGCTTGAGATTACTCCTTGGGCTTTGTTTTTTGATGGGTCTTCATGTGGTAAAGGTGGTGGAGTAGGAATTTTATTAAGTTCGCCCAGAGGGGAAATGTTTGAGTTTGCTATTCCTATTCAACCTACTATCACCAATAATCAAGCTGAGTATGAAGCATTGCTCAGAGGACTTCAATACTTGAAAGAGGCAAAGGCTATTTCAGTTGAGATCTTTGGAGATTCAGAATTAGTCATAAAACAATTGAATGGCCAATATGAGTGCAGAAATGATATCCTGAGGAATTACTACAAGGAGTGCAAAGAAATCCTGAAAAGCTTTCAGTTAGTAATTCCGCAACATATTCCTAGAGAAAATAATGAAGAGGAAAACAGGCTAGCTCAAAGTTCTTCGGGTTATAGAGAGAATCAAGAAGTGTTTGCCGTTAATGCATATGCTTTCGGGAGTGATTTGGCAGAAGATGATTGGAGAAAAGAAATTGTTGATTATTTGGAGAATCCATCCCGAAAGGTCTCTAGGAAGCTCAGGTACAAAGCTATAAAATTTGTTCTTCTTGATGATCGTCTATATTACAAATCTATGGATGGGGTATTGCTACAATGCCTAGGTTAGGAAGAAGCAAAGAGGATGATGAGTGAGGTGCATGATGGGTTGTGTGGAGCACATCAGTCGGCTTACCGAATGAAATGGGTCTTTGGAAAACTGGATATTATTGGCCGGCTATACTGGAAAATTGCTTTGAATATTACAAGAGATGTCAAGATTGCCAGAAGTTCGGAAATATTCAAAGGGTTCCAGCATCAGCTTTGAATCCTATCATCAAGCCATGGCCATTCAGAGGATGGGGAATTGATTTGATTGGCCAAATAAATCCTCCATCTAGCAAGGGGCATAAATTTGTGCTTTTAGCAACAGATTATTTCACTAAGTGGGTTGAGGCAATTCCATTGAAAAAGGTGACATTAGAAAATATGATTGAGTTTGTTAAAGAACATATCATTTACAGGTTTGGAATTCCTAAGACAATTACAACAGATCAGGGAACTCAATTTACATCCTCAGAGTTCAGAGATTTTGCTGAAAGTATGGGGATCAAATTATTAAATTCGTCTCCCTATTATGCCCAAGCTAATGGTCGGGCAGAAGCTTCTAACAAGATCATGATCAAGATTATACAAAAGAAAATTGATTAGAAGCCAAGAAGGTGGCATGCTGTACTCAATGAAGCCTTGTAGGCTTACCGAATGACTCCTCATGGAGCTACGCAGACATCTCCTTATGAGTTGGTGTACGGGCATGTTGACGGTGAAAATCCGTCAACCTAGCCATGAGTTTACCTTCGGTGTTGGCATGAGTTTTATACCTTATCCATTGGTACTAACCCCCGTGGTATAACAAGTTCACGTGTGCATGTCGGTTTTGGAGTTTAATGTTTATGCAGGGTTTTAGTGTTAAATGCAAGACTTTCGGGATAAGTTCATCAAGCACCTCATGACAAGACCTTGAAGCCCCGTACAAGTCATGCAATGAAGCAAACTTAACTCCAAGAAGCCGGGGACTTGATCGGAGAAGACGACAGACTCCAGGGACCTGACCAGAAAAGTGCTGAATCTTGCAAGACAAGGAGTTGAGTCCAATTCGGAGAGAAACCGACGACATGGACCTACAGCAGAAGAGGGAAACATCCAGGAAGCAAGGGAACCGACGTGGGGCAAAGGAGCCCACGGGCTGGGCCTAAATGGGCCCGGGCCGGCCGGCCCGGGTCCGGTCGGCCCAGGCCCATTTTGGGCCCAAACACGCTCTCCTTTGCCCTAGCCGCCAATCGGGCTATTTATAGTCCCCTGACCGAGAGCCACGAGAGAAGAATTCGTCTTCGGCCGCCGAGGAGCAGAGAAGAGAGGGACACCATGTCGGAGAGGAGAGGGTCGAGCTAGTTGATTAGGGTTTCCCTAGCCGACGTGGGAACCTTGCATGGAAGACCACGTCGGAGTTCCCGGAGCTAGAAGCAAGATCAAGGAAGGATCCCGGTGGTGATCTTGTGTATGTATCATTGTCATAGTTGAATTATCAAGTTGAATCTTTTCTTAGCGATCAAGTGTTTCCTTGAAGATTTCGTTTTTCGATCGGCTTTGCTTATTCCAATTCTATTCGTACGATAGATTACATAGGGTGTTCTTGTAGCCGCGGTGGCTAGAGGTACACGCCGGATCTTCCGAAAGAATCTCGACTTGTCTTTTGACTCGCCCTAAGCTCCCCTCATGAATAGGGATACGTTGTGACAGAACGGGGGTCTCGAAAGGCGGATGTTTTCGGATTCGGACGGGAAACCACGATTTAAAGAGGCTTCTATTAAGATTCGATTTGCTACTTCTTCTCTTGCTTGGAACTTCAACAAAAGGCTTACCCCGATCCCTTTAGATTGGTTTATCTACCCAATCTTACTTTGTTTTCTCCAGTCTTTAGTAGATTAGATTTATCTTTGTTTTGTGTTCTTATCTAGATGCATTAGGGTTTCTCTTTTACCAAAGATTGAAGTTACTTGGCTTTACTAGATCAACTCTTGCGTCACACATTTGTTCCACGGATTCGATACCTTGGGTTCACCACTCGAGGGAAGAAGGGTCCCTTGACTACGACGGGAGACTTGTCCGCTTGCAAGTCACAAACGAATTTTGATACAATTATTAATCGTCAACAGGGCATCATGCTGTTTTGCCATGGGAGATGCAATCAGATTACAATGATGGACGAGTTCCAAGGATTTAAGTTCCAAGGATTACAATGACTTGATGATGGACGAGTTAGAAGATTTGCATATGATTCATCTTAGGGCCTTGGAGAACATTGAGAAAAACAAAATGCGAGTTGCTAAGTACTATAACAAGAAGGTGAAAGTCAAGCAATTTGCAGAAGGAGATCTGGTTTGGAAAGCGTTATTGCCGATTGGAACTAAGTACAGTGCATTCGGCAAGTGGTCTCCAAATTGGGAAGGTCCTTTTAGAGTGGTTAGATGCACGCCTGGAAATGCATACATCTTGAAAACTTTACTGGGAGAAGAATTCATTGCTGCTATAAACGGAAGATACTTGAAGAAATATTATCCTAGTATTGAAGTTGATCGTTGATTGCTATTCCAAGCGTCAGAAAAAACAGAAAGAGCCGGCATTTAGGAGGAAGCCGCCTTCAGAACAAAATTCCAATAAAAGGAAAATGGCCAATATTAAAGTGTATTGCCCTTAGCACAAAAATATTTTTTACATTACAAGTGTTCTTGCAGGTTTTCTGATAGCACAGTTGCCTAAGATTACAAAAGGAAGGCCTGCAGGAAGCAGAGTGCCTGGAGGAAGAAGTGAAAGTAGCTTCATTTCTTTAGTTCAGCGCTTTTCCTCTTGAACTATTCCCTTTTCAGCCGCTCCAAGACCACCGTGACGGAGACGTGGAAACCTTGGGGACTGGCATGTTCTGCAGCTTCCATCAAGCTGTCTCAGGCGGCCTTCAGGTTGTTGTATTTGTCGGACACATCTGAAGAAGAAGAACAGTTTGTTACCAGACACAGAGTTTGAACTTGAACATGAGAAGTCAGATGAGGGTGAAGATCTTACCGCCCACTAGCGCTTCCAAGCTCATGCGGCGTTCACGTTCGGCACTGCAACGGGCAGTGATGTCCCGCAGATCATGCTCTAGATGCCGGATGCGACAGCACAGCTGGCGGTTGGTCTTCTCTTCGTGTGTGGCGTTTTCTTCTTGAGTTGAGGAATCAGAGAGGATGTACTCAGGGATTTCTTCCGTACCAAAAATGTCCTCCGGTAGCAAATTGAGGCCGAAATCGAAGACAGATGAATCACAAGATTGCAATCAGAGTCAAGAGAAAGAGATGAGAGAAGAAGATTACTCTCGGATGGTTCGTTTCTTTGGTGGAGGGCTGTTCTCCTCGAGTGGTTTCTTGCCCGTGTCTGCTATAGCTTTGGGGTTTTCTTGGAGGAGGAAGATGAGAGGAAGAGAAATGATGGAAGTGGGAACGAGTGGATTTGCAGAGCACCGAAGGGTTATTTTTATTAGCAGTGGAGGTACATCGGGAGTGATGACTGGCCAGTGCGCATTGATGGGAATACCAAACGACGAGGTTTCTTCTTTGGGTGGCCAAAGGCCTTTTCAACAAAACAGTGTTCATGATTCTCGAATGAAGATTTTCTGTGAATCCTGCGCCAAGGGGCAAGTGTTTGTGCGTATTCGGCTAGATGAAAAGTTCCCGAATGTGTTCGAAGTGATGAAAATTCGTATACACAGATTGAAGAAGTCATCACAAGACGAATACAAGAGATACATTTTCATTTTTATTGACGAAATTCTATAGCCCCTAGTACAAACTAATCGAACAGCCTGTTCAGAACAGACTGGGGGTGGATGGAATCGGCAATGGCGACGTCGTGGCCGTCGAGGCGCTCTATAGTGGCCTCGATGTCGTCGATGTCATCTGGCGTGCCACCGTAGAAGCCGCGCGGCCGTGCAGAGTAGTTGACGCTGGTGTGCGTCGACATGGCGGCCAGGCCCAAGGTAGTGCCTAGGAGGATGCCATGGCTGCCTCATCGACGTGGTCTTCCACTGCGCCAAGGCGAGCTTCCGGTGTGTCTCCGGGAGCGTTCACCTTGTTCGCCAGCTTTTCAACCAGCGCCTTCAGCCGATTGAGCTCGGCATCGGGATCTGCGGGAATCACAGAGCAACAACAGTTAGTTCAAGATTAAGTTGAGATTAAGTAGGTTACAGGATTCACCGTCAATGGTTTCAAGCAGTTGCTTGCGTTGATGCTCCCACTCGAGCTTGGCGATCCCGTCTTGTTTGGAGATGGTCTCCAACTCATGCCGAGTTGTGTCACGTTCTTCCTTGAATCTGCGGGCAGCGCGATCGTCATAGCGCGAGCTGGAGGAGTGGGAACGGCTAGATGATCCCGAGGAATCGCTCACCATGGCCGGAGTTGTAGTTGGAGTAGGGGCAGGATTCCACTGGATGAGCCTGAAAACACAAAGAAGATCGTCAAGAATGAAAACAGATCTAAATGGAGCAGGGGGTTGTGAAGAGGCTGACGATCATTACCTCCGGCGAGCACCGACACGACTCCCCTCAGCCTCGTCGTTGGCCGTCTTCCTATTGTTGCTGTTTGACATGGAGTTCCTGGGAGTACTAGTACTGGAAACAGAGAGCTTGGGATGGCAAAGGCTTGAAGACAGGATTTGGTGAAAGGCTAAGGGTACCCGAGGTTCTTATTTATGGGACTGGTGAAGAGATCGTGGCCGGAGATCATGGCACATATCCCAAGAAATTTGGGAAGTGGAGAGACTCTTTCAGCCGAACCGTCGCCGAGTCGTTTGGGATTCGTATTGAGTCATAATCGTTTTGACTGGTTGAGATTCGGCTGTGTTGCGGTTGAAGGACCGATACGGTGAACTAGAGAGGGGGGAGTGAATGGGAGCCGATAAAAATTCTTCTCGAAGGAGATGAAAACTCCAACAAGATGAACACGGCTTCCAACACACGTCTCCGACTCACTACCCAAATTGGCCAAGCCCACGCAGCCATTGGAGTGCCACTGAACCTAGGAACCAACACACAACCTTCCGACCCAAGAATGCAGCGGAACACCAAACCTCGAGTCTACTGACCAACACCGGCCAGACCGGTGAGCACCACCGGTCAGACCGGTCCCTGCTGGTGAGAGTTGGCAACTTCCACTATGTTCCTTCACACCATTCAGGCCGGTGTAACACACCGGTCAGACCGGTCCAAGCCTGAAAGCCCCCAAATCACCAAACAGGCCAACCGACCACCAAACTGGCCCAAACTCGAAACAGCAGCAACACAGAACAACCGCGAACACACCCAGATGTTCACCCGAGCAAAAACCCACAGAGGGTTGCACCGGTCAGACCGGTCAAGAGCACCGGTCAGACCGGTGTAGCTCGGCGACTCGGGATGAACAAAGACCCGCGGTCAACTTCCCCAAATCCAAACCTCGATCTCCCGAACGCTTCACGGACTTGAACAAGACTTTGGGGATATTAGGAACACCTCATGAGTCCATAGCCAAGTTTAATCCCACCAAAACTAGTCCAAAAAGGAGGAATCGAAGAAATCCCGCCAAGAGCACCACAAACCCTATAAGTCGGAAAACCCCAAAATCGAGCCCCTTTACTCACGGATTTGGGAGGGGAATCACAGCCCAAAGAACCACGAAGGGTTCCCACAAATTTCCCCCATCAAATCCCCAAGAGAAAGGTCCCTAAAACAACCCAAAGAAATCACCAAGAGAGGGCTCCGAAAATCACCACCAAGAACAACCGGGAACGACACATCCAAACCTTGAGGAACCACGCCGAATCATCTATACATGCCACAAAGGTTCATACATGGTCTAGCTTGCCGCCAGATCATCCAACCCTCTCACAAGATCTCACCATGAAGCTCTCAAGCTAGTCCTATGGAAATCCTAAGAAAATAGGAAGGGAAAATAGGAAAACAAATGAGCTAGGGTTCCAAGAGTTGGCTGCCATCCTCTCACCTCTTGGGTTATATGGAGGCAATCGAATGTCTAAAATGCCCTTTCCTAATAACTAGGGATACAAGCCCCTCAAGGGCAGATTTGGAAGTCTCCATGTCTTCACCATCGGACGGATGCTCGGCGACCACACCTGGCGTAGCCTCGACGCAAGCCATGCGATCCCGACGCGTGTCCTCCGCTTCAAAGTCTCCGGACTGCGTCGTCGCACACTGGTCAGACCGGTGCTCCTCACTGGTCAGACCCACCGGTCAGACCGGTCTGGCACTGCTGCAGCACCGTCTTCAGTTCTTCGGTCTTGGCTTTGTGGATCAACCAAGGAACCCAATGGTTTTCTGGTGAACCACCGGAAACCCCGCGAACTCGGTGTAGCCTCCGCCAATCTCCACTCATGACTCGGCTCCCACGTAGTCCCGGCTCGACCTTGGTTTTGAGGCTCAACCAAGAAACCGTCCATGACTTCATCTTGTTGTTCATGCCACCATGCGGCCCGCACTTGACCCCGCTGGCCACCGGGTCCCTCGAACGAAGCCTACTTGTCTTCTCGCACACCCGGAGGCCTCACCGGCGACGACCTTTCGCGCTTGTTCTTCACCCGCACCAACACCCGGTCAAGCCGCAACCTGCACCTGCAATACTTAGCCAAGAATCAGTCCACACAACGTTGTCAATCACTCATCACACAAGGAAGCGACCATCCACCGGTCCTCGAACCACACATGGTCCTCAATCTACCCCTTGATGACTGCATTGACAACACCCACACAAAAGTAACAAGAGAGAAAAAAAAGAAAGGAAATAAATGAAAAGAAACTCCAACAAGCGATCGAAAGCCAAACAAAGGCAAAGAGTAAGATCACTTGAAGAAGACAAGTCTCGGACCCCTTAGGCAAGGGCAACGGCTCGACACATCCGAGACAAACCAAAGCTCAAACAAAGAGCGCAAACCACCATAGCAAAGCTCAAAAAACCACAAAGAGCTCCCCCTGCGCACATGCAAGCTCCCCCTGAACCAATGCACCTCCCCCTGGACGAATGCATGCAAACCGGTCGAAAACAGCAGCGCAAAGAACTTCAGCTCACACTGGTCAGACCGGTCATCACCACCGGTCAGACCGGTGCCTAAGATGTGCACAGGATCAGCACTCACACCGGTTAGACCAGTGCTCCTCCCCGGTCAAACAGGTGCACAACAGAGCCCAGAAATGGCTCAAAACCACCTGAAAACCTTCTAAATGCGTCTAGCAAGCCATTTCAAGCTCAAACTTCTCCCCCTTGTTGGCAATGCATGAATCAAGCCAAAATTGCAAAATTTTCAACCTAGAGCTTCTCAAATAAACAAAATTCAACAAAGAATGCTACACATGTCCAAATGAGCAAGTTAGATACTCTATGGCTTCGTATCGATCTCAACTACATGATCACCAAGTTTCACAACCATTGGACGAAGCTAAGATGGATTTGGGCAATTTTGCGAAAAACTTGCCTCTCATGAGCAAAGTCCTAAACATGATCAAAACATATCAAAATGGCAAAGCCACACAAACTTCATGCTAGAACAGCCATTCTAATCATAAGACCATCACAAACACCCACAAGCACCTCATGTCATGTCAAAGCCACCGAGCCATGTGCCTACTTCTATGTATGAGACTTCTCATTGGTAGGCATCATGCAACGGTTTAGCACCCAAAGCAAATTAAATTCAAGACGTATGACATGGGAGCACATTTTCCAAGCATTTTTCATTTCATTTTCAGATTTATAATTGGTACATGAAATGTCTTTGCGACAAAAAGGAACTTATGCCCCTCCACAAGATGAAGCAAGAGGGCTAAACATTCATGATGGCAAATGAGCCTTTGGCCCCATATGATCAATAAACTAGCTATCCAACCACAAATTAAGCATAGCCAAGCCACTAAAACATGTCAAGATCATATAAAGGCATTTACACATGAGAGAGCATACATGTGACATTTTCAAAAACATAGCTATCAACCATGGATTATTCATCAAGATCATCAAGAGCTAAGCCAAACTAACCATAGCATACCAAGCAAGCTCACAAAGACATATATCTCATTCCATGGTGAACAATGTATATGAGAGAAGCTTTTCCTAACCAATGCATATGATACAAAATGAATGCAATCTAAGATACAAGGATGCCTATACATCATGTTACATATGCCATGCCAAATGCAAGAAATGCACAAAGGAAACTATACATATGCTACAAAGGAGCTCCCACACACCCAACTCAAGAAATCAAACACACACCAAGTTCCCCCCGCAAACGAGTGAAAGTTGCTTGATCTAGGGGTTTGGTGAAAATATCGGCTAGTTGGTCATGTGTGGGTACATGGATCAAGGCTATCTTCCCTTTCTCTACGTTGTCTCTCAGAAAATGATACCTCACTTCTATGTGCTTGGTTTTGGAATGGAGCACTGGGTTCTTTGCAACGCTTATGGCACTGGTGCTATCACATTGAAGTGGGACATGGGTATACTCCTCACCAAAGTCACTCATGGTGTAGGTGATCCAAAGGAGCTGAGAGCAACAACTAGCAGCGGCAACATACTCGGCCTCGGTCGTGGATTGAGCAACACTCGACTACTTGCGGGAAGACCAAGACACCAAAGAAGAACCCAAAAACTGGCAAGTCCCAGAAGTGGACTTCCTATCCAACCGACACCCGGCAAAATCCGCGTCTGAAAAGCCATGAAGCGCCAAAGAAGAGGACACGGAGTACCAAAGGCCGCAGTCGGGAGTGTGACGCAAAAACCTGAAAATTCTCTTTACCGCTTGCCGATGCGAAGTCCTCGGAGACGCTTGAAAACGAGCGCACAGACACACCGAGAACTGTATGTCCGGCCTCGTCGCCGTCAAGTAGAGGAGTGACCCGATCATGCTCCGGTACTCCTTCTGGTCCACGTGTTCACCTTCCTCGTCCGCATCAAGAGCCGTAGTCGTACTCATCGGCGTCGTCATAGCCTTGGAGTCCTCCATATTGAACTTCCGCACAATGTCCTTGGTGTACTTAGCCTGGTGCACAAATGTTCCTTCCTTTGATTGCTTGATTTGTAGCCCGAGGAAGAACTACAACTCGCCCATCATGCTCATCTCAAATTCCCTGCTCATATCATCTGCAAACCTTGCAACAAGAGAGTTAGACGAGCCACCAAAGACAATATCATCCACGTACACCTGCACAATCAGGATATCTCTTCCCTGCCTTAGCAAAAACAGGGTCTGATCGACCTTCGCCATCTCAAAACCTCTCTCAAACAAGAACCCTCTCAACCTGCCATACCAAGCTCTAGGCGCCTGCTTCAACCCATACAACGCCTTCCTCAACCTACCATACCAAGCTCTAGGCGCCTGCTTCCACCCATACAGTGCCTTCCTCAACTTGTACACCCGGTGGGGGTACTTCTCACTCTCAAACCCCGGAGGTTGTCTCACATACACTTCTTCCTCCAACACACCATTCAGAAAAGCACTCTTCACATCCATTTGGTGCAACTTGAACCCTTTAGCCACGGAAAAGGCTAGAAGGATCCTAATCGCCTCCAAACAGGCTACGGGAGCAAAGGTCTCCTCGTAGTCAATCCCCTCCTTCTGACTGAACCTCTGGGCAACAAGCCTCGACTTGTTTCTCACAATCTCACCTTTCTCTTCCTCTTTGTTCTTCCACACCCACTTTGTACCAATCGGCTTACACCCTGGGGAGGGTCAACCAACTCCCAAACCTGATTCCTCTCAAAGTTCTCCAACTCCTCATGCATTGAATTAACCCAATTGTGATAAGATAGTGCGTGTCCAATGTCTTTGGGCTCAAAAGTAGCAACAAATGCAGCATGAGCCAAATGAAAATTGTTTCGAACCCTCGACCGTGTAGTGCGTTCATTCATGTCGCCAATGATCCTCGAAGCTGGTTGATCCACTTGTACTCGCCGGGGAGGTTCTCGCCTCGATGCTACCTCCCCCTCAACATCAGCTTCTCCTCGTTCTTGATTTGTCGTCGTAGGTGTAGTAGAGGGTCCGTCCATCACCATAGTCGAAGTAGTGGGTACATGTTCAGTCGGGGGCACCGCACCGCCATCTTCATCGTCTCCATGTTCATGCTCCTCCTCTTGAAAGATCTCCTCGCCAAGCTCATCATCACCTGCACACTCAAAGACAAGCTGACTACGTGGCTCTGTCTCGTCGAAGGTTACCTCGCAAGTCTCCACGATTTGGTTAGTTTCAAGATTGAGCACACGATATGCTCTAGAGTGAGATGCATAACCAAAGAAAATACCATCGACAGACCTAGCCTCAAACTTATCCAACTTCTCCCCGCCTTTCTTCGAATGAAACACTTGCAACCAAAGACATGGAAGTGACTCACCTTGGGTGTGCGACCATGCATCAACTCATAGCATGTCTTCTTCTTGTGCACTCTGAAGTAGATCCTGTTTGACACATAGCACGCGGTATTCACCGCCTCAGCCCAATACCTCCTCGGAGTCCTATGCTCATCAAGCATCGTCCGAGCCATCTCGCAGAAGGTCCTGTTCTTCCTTTCCACAACACCATTCTGGGGAGGCGTATACGGACTCGAAAACTGGTGCTCAAGACCCAAGTCATGGCAAAAGGTTTCAAAACGAGAGTTTTTGAATTCCGAGCCATTATCACTGTGGATAGCTCGTATGGCATCTCCGTGCCTCTCGTTCCTCAACCTCAAGACTAGATCTCGAACAAAACCAAACGTCTCCCCCTTATTCTCGAGAAAGAACACCCACGCATACCGAGAGTAGTCGTCCACCACAACAAGGACATACCACTTCCCACCCGCAGATCACACACGAGCTGGGCCAACAAGGTCCATATGGAGTAGCTCGCATGGACGCTCAGTCATCACATCGGTGAGAGGCGGGTGAGAAGAGGCTACCATCTTGGCATGCCTACACGGCACACAAACCAACTCTTTCTCAAGCCTCAACCGTGGCAATCCTCGGACCAAATTGGTTTTACTCAAGCGCGACAAAAGGTCAAAGCTCATGTGACCCAACTTCCTATGCCACTTCCACAACTCACTCGAAGAACCAGCCAAGAAACAACGCTCAACACCCGAAGACTGAGAAAAATCAGCACGAAACACCTGACCCTCGGGAACGACCATACAAACAAGGTCCCCTCGAGAGTCCAAAATCCGAGAACCACCTGGCCGAAACAACACCTCAAAGCCCTCATCCAACAACCGGGACACGAAGCGCGATTGTACCCCAGCGATTGAACAAGAGCAACATGCCTCAGAGTGATCTTGTCACTCACCTTAATCTCACCTTCTGAAAGCACACGCCCACACCCATTGTCCCCAAAAGTGATGTACCTCTTCGTCACCACCGGGACGGGACTTGAGAACCACCCCTGTCTCCGGTCATATGCCTCGAGCAACCGGAGTCAATCAACCAAATGTTATTCAAGTCTCCCACCTGAAATTCAAAAACGAGCACATGAGCGAACCAATGACTCAGCACTGGGGTTAGTACCAAAACAGTAAAACCAGTACCGAGCCATTTGCTCGAAAGTGGGGTTAGCACCAACCAAAGCATCTCTCCTACCAAGGCTACCTCCACGAACACCACCACAGTAACCACCCTGAGGGAACCACCCCTCTCTGCCTGGAGGAGGACCAAAACCACGAAAGAGAACCCGTGGACCGTCCCTCCTCTCCTTCTCAAAGCTACGACTCCTCCCATCCCCGTAGTGAACTCGAGGGGGAGAACGCCTAGCAACCCGACCACCGCAAACTCTCCGGCCCAATCACCGAACCACGATCTCCGTAAACAACCCTCGCACCTGTACGAGCACGAAACCCGAACCGTTGTCCGTCCGTGGCTCGCACCGGTCGACCGGTGCCCCACACCGACCGACCGGTGTGACCTGGACAGCAGCACCTCCAACAGCCTTCCGCTCTCCCCAAGCCCGAACTGTTTTCACACTCGCCTTGGCCCTAGGCATCTGCACACGAGGCTCAAGTACACCATCGGAAATGTGGTACTTGTCCTTGTTAGCCCACTCCTTTGCCATTCTCTCCTCTCGCTTCCTCTTGAAGCAAAACTCATCCTTATGGCCATCTCTCCCACAATAGCCATAATGGAACCTCACAAGCCTAGGCTTAGGCTTGGGATGTGGCTACTCACTAGGTTTCTCTCCACTCAACTCCTCCACCGGTTTCCCCTCACTAGCCTTCTCACTTTCTTTCCCAAAGAACACTTTCCCCGAAGTGCTCACAAACTTGATAGGCTTTTGTAGATCATTTGTGGGTGTAGGAAACACGGGTGGAGCTGGGGTTATGTCTAGTCGGTTCCTAAGATGGTTAGGTTTTGGGGGGAAATCATTTTTGTGGTGGGTTTTTGGTGGCTCTGGAATATTCTCTCCACTTCCCTCACCACCTTGTTTGCCCCAAGTCCCTCACCATCCTGCCTCTTAAATGCCTCGATCATCATCTTCAACTGAGGCTCATGACCAGACAACCAACCCATCAACTTCCTCAGCTCATCATTCTCATCCTGCAAATGATCAACATAATGTGCAAGTTCCAGATTTTTCAAGGCATGCATTTCACATGTAGAGCATGATGTAGGCATGGGTTCTTTCAGCTTAGCCTCAAGAGAACTAGTGTAAGCATGCATCTCATCAATCTTAGCATGCAAAATAGGGCAAGAAGTGCAAGCACCTAGCAAAGCAGGTCTAGACTTAAGCTCAGCCACTTCAACCTTAAGCACATCTAGTTCCTCACACTTGGAGGCATGCTTCTCCTTAAACAAAGCAAGATCAGCAAGAAAGATGGAGCAATCAAGACAATCAACCTCATCCGAAACAACGGGGCTAGCCTTAAGGGAATCAATCTCCGGCTTGCTATCCAAAGACTTGTGTCTCTAGCTCAGCCACTCTAGTCCTAGCATCCTCGAGTGAAGCCCTAAGCTCTTTCCTCATTTTCTTGGCCTCTCTAAGCATGTCATCACGGTTATCAAGCAAAGTGCCAAGTCTCTCATTCTCCTGGCACAAGAAGGGAAGTTCATCACGCACCTCGTCGTCGGAATCAGAGTCAGAGTCGCTCTGTGTGCTCTTCTTGCTGCCGGAGCTCAGCGCCATGGTGCAGAAGCCGTCTCTCACGAAGCAGGTCAGCCCGCTCAGGTTCTTGGATGACTTCTTGTTCTTGCGACGATCACCTTCATCATCACTGCTGCTCGAGCTCGAGGTAGAGTACGCGGAACTGGAGTCGACGTCGCTCGCTCCAACCATCGCTCGGGCCTTACCATGGCTCTCCTTCTTCCTCGATCGTCGCTTGTCCTTGCACTTGTTCTTGTGCTTCCTCTTGTGGTCGCGCCTCGACCGGTACTTGCCATCGTTCCTCGGCTTGTGCCTGTAGCCGTCCTTGTTCTCGACCTTCTCCGGGTAGTCGGCGACGAAGTGTCTTGGCTTGCCGCACTAGAAGCATGTCCTCGTGTTCCTCCTCATATTCACTCGGTTCTCGTGCAGCCTCTCGAACCGTCTCGTCAGGAGCGCCAGCTCATCCTCTCCAAGCACATCGAACTCCTCATCTAGCATAGACATCAAAGAGGAAAAAGAGAACATCCTGGTGGATGGGTTAGTGTTAGCCTTTCCTTTCGAACCACTAACAAGGGAAAGACTATGGGAATCAGTCGGACCCTCGAGCTTGGTAGTCATGCCCCTATCCACCTCAGCCGTCTTGAGCTTCGAGAACAGCTTGTTCACCGTTAGAGTGTCATACTTCTCCGACTCCACAATGGCCTCGAACTTTCCGCCCCATATTGTACGATCCAAAGAGTGTAAGAGCTTGACAGCTCTATCATGATCATTGTACGGGAGAACATCCACATTGGCCCTCATGTTGTTCACAACCACCGTGAACCTCTGAAACAAGGCATCGATGGACTCATCGGTGAGATGAGTGAAGTTCTCGCACTCTCTCCGGTAGGTCGCATACATTTGTTCCTGAACCTGGGCATTCCCAACATGAGCCTCCTTCAGCACCGTCCAAATCCTACATGCCAAGTGCTTGGTGTGCACCCGATCGAACTCAGGCTGACACAAAGCACGAAACAAGTAGTCGGCCGCCTTGTTGTTGGCGTCGAATCTGTCCCTCGATCCTGGAGCGAGGAAGTCCATCGGCTGGACATAGCCTGTGTCCACCGTGACATCCCAAAGGATCTGACCCTTTCCGCGGAGGAACACACCCATCCGCTTACTCCACATCTGGTAGTTCTTCCCATCAAAGTGTGGAGGACCCGAACCCCGTTCCTGGTACGCCATCCTTGGATCTTAGACTGGTTAGAGTCAATAAAGACCCGAACCGGCTCTGATACCACTTGAAGGACCGATACGGCGAACTAGAGAGGGGGGAGTGAATCGGAGCCGATAAAAATTATTCTCGAAGAAGATGAAAACTCCAACAATATGAACACGGCTTCCAACACATGTCTCCGACTCACTACCCAAATTGGCCAAGCCCACGCAGCCACTGGAGCGCCACTGGACCTAGGAACCAACACACAACCTTCCGACCCGAGAACGCAGCGGAACACCAAACCTCGAGTCTACTGACCAACACCGGTCAGACCGGTGAGCACCACCGGTCAGACCGGTCCCTGTTGGTGAGAGTTGGCAACTTCCACTAAGTGGCTTCACACCGGTCAGGCCGGTGTAACACACCGGTCAGACCGGTCCATGCCTGAAAGCCCCCAAATCACCAAACAGGCCAACCGACAACCAAACTGACCCAAACTCGAAACAGCAGCAACACAGGACAACCACGAACACACCCAGACGTTCACCCGAGCAAAAACCCACCGAGGGTTGCACCGGTCAGACCGGTCAAGAGCACCGG
Organism: Cenchrus americanus; assembly: GCA_947561735.1. Classification (NCBI taxonomy): domain Eukaryota; kingdom Viridiplantae; phylum Streptophyta; class Magnoliopsida; order Poales; family Poaceae; genus Cenchrus; species Cenchrus americanus. The sequence goes on along the minus strand of OX387244.1, from coordinate 48,101,696 downwards.
TCAGACCGGTGTAGCTCGGGCGACTCGGGATGAACAAAGCACCCGCGGGTCAACTCCCCCAAATCCAAACCTCGATCTCCCGAATCGCTCCACGGACTTGAACAAGACTTTGGGGATATTAGGAACACCTCACGAGGAGTCCATAGCCAAGTTTAATCCCACCAAAACGTGTCCAAAAAGGAGGAATCTAAGAAATCCCGCCAAGAGCACCACAAACCCTAGAACTCGGAAAACCCCAAAATCGAGCCCCTTTACTCACGGATTTGAGAGGGGAATCACAGCCCAAAGAACCACGAAGGGTTCCCACAAATTTCCCCCATCAAATCCCCAAGAGAAAGGTCCCGAAAACAACCCAAAGAAATCACCAAGAGAGGGCTCCGAAAATCACTACCAAGAACAACCGGGAACAACACATCCAAACCTTGAGGAACCACGCCGAATCATCTATACGTGCCACAAAGGTTCATACATGGTCAAGCTTGTCGCCTGATCATCCAACCCTCTCACAAGATCTCACCATGAAGCTCTCAAGCTAGTCCTATGGAAATCCTAAGAAAATAGGAAGGGAAAATAGGAAAACAAATGAGCTAGGGTTCCAAGAGTTGGCTGCCATCCTCTCACCTCTTGGGTTATATGGAGGCAACCGAATGTCTAAAATGCCCATTCCTAATAACTAGGGATACAAGCCCCTCAAGGGCGGATTTGGAAGTCTTCATATCTTCACCATCGGACGGATGCCCGGTGACCGCACCCTGCGTAGCCTCGACGCAAGCCATGCGATCCCGGCGCGTGTCCTCCTCTTCGAAGTCTCCGGACTGCGTCGTCGCACACCGGTCAGACCGGTGCTCCCCACCGGTCAGACCGGTACCCACCGGTCTAGCGCTGCTGCTGCTCCGTCTTCAGTTCTTCGGTCTTGGCTTTGTGGATCAACCAACGAACCTAGTGGTTTTCTGGTGAACCACCGGAAACCCCGCGAACTCGGTGTAGCCTCCGCCAATCTCCACTCATGACTCGGCTCCCACGTAGTCCCGGCTCGACCTTGGTTTTGAGGCTCAACCAAGAAACCGTCCATGACTTCATCTTGCTGTTCATGCCACCATGCGGCCCGCACTTGACCCCGCTGGCCACCGGGTCCCTCGAACGAAGCCTACTTGTCTTCTCCACACCTGGAGGCCTCACCGGCGACGACCTTTCACGCTTGTTCTTCACCTGCACCAACACCAGTCAAGACGCAACCTGCACCTGCAATACTTAGCCAAGAATCAGTCCACACAACGTTGTCAATCACTCATCACACAAGGAAGCGACCATCCACCGGTCCTCGAACCACACATGGTCCTCAGCGGTCGGGTTGTTTTACGGGTCTGACACTTGGACAGAGTTGCTGAATGAATCATCCAGGAACTGCTCGTCAAAGTAAAGCAAGACAAATATGGAAAAAATAAAGACTAATGGGGAGCAAAACTACAGAGCTGATGAAGCATTCGGCTACAAATTATTTGTTACAATTATATTCCCAAGTATTTTGAGATTACATTGGAAGCATCTGATATCGTCTTATTGATATTCTCCAGCAATATTTGATCAGCTTCTTGGGTTTTAGACAAAGCGGAGAGCTTTATCTTAATCTGCTTTCCTACATTCATGGCTAGTTAAGCTTCTTGTCGTATTTTCTCCATTGATTCATGAAGTTCAGCCATCTTCTTTTCATCAGCTTCGATCTCAGCTGTCAAGGATCTCAACTCGGCTTCCAATGCAGCTTTTCTAGCCTTCTTCGACTCAAGTGCAGGCTGCAATTTGGTTAGCAATTCCTTACAGTTGTGCATTTGGACATGCAAATCTTTCACAGATTGCTTGGCTGCAGCTTTCCTTTGTTCCAGAGCTGGTTGGGAAGATATGTTTTTCAAAGCATGTTTTACTGCTACAAAGTGATTATCTAGTTGGGAAACAGGTTCTAGAGAAGCCTTGATATCAGCAGGGAGATCTTGATCAATAAGTTCAAGTGCTTCTCTTAGAAGATCAGCGTCCCTAACTTGATCCTGTATATCCCTTTGCAGCAGGGAGAAGATTTCCTTCAGCTTTGCTTGATTCTCCTTTGATAAAGCCTGACTGGAAGATGCTTCGTCTCCTTTTTTGACAACCAAGTCATCCACAGCAAAGGAATAACTGGGTGATGACATAGTTTCCTCCTGAAAAAGGATTCTTGCCGAATTAGTGGTGATCTATTGAAGGAAAAATAGAAGAATGGGTATTCATGCTTACATCATCTCTGGCTACCCGAATGGGAGAAGGAGACTTTTCAAGCTCAGTAGAGGGCTCTTGTATAGCTGGCTGAGGGGAAGCTGGATGATCTGGTAAAGCTGAGACCTCTGGTTGAGGAGAGGCCGATTGAATTCTTGGTGAAGCTGGGACTGGATCCTGAGGTGGAGAAGAGCTTCCCACAGCTTGATCTGTCAAAGTTTCTTCTCCAACTGGCCAGTAAGGGATGAATGTCGATAAAGAAAATGAATAGAGAGTAAGATGGTGAAAATCTTACCAGTTGATGCAGCATTGGCAGAATCTGTGACAGCCACTGGTTGTTGTGCTCTGGTCTGAAGTCGTGCAGAGATAAAATGGTCAACGTAAAGAATGGCATTATGTTCAAGAGGGCAAGGTATTCTAACCTGAATGAGTAGCTTTTTGCTTGTTCTTTTCTTCTTGATAGCTGGAGGAGCAATCAGAGATGGAGCTTTCCTTTTGTTAGAGGCCGAACTGATAAGAATTGGATCTTGCGTGGCATATCTAGACATCAGTTGGGCCAGAGTAGGGGATCGATATCCCAAAGCAGAGATTGGGCCTCCGATATTATAGGAGATTGTCCTGGCAAGTGGGGCAGGTTCTATATCCTGCAGAAAGTGACAGAATCATGGTCAGTAAAGAGGAGCATGAATGAAAGCAGATGTTAAAAGGCAATTGAACATATTAGCTCTGAGGTTGGTTGAAAGTCAGGCATTAGTGCAAGACAGAGGGGATGTACTGGCACATTAAAGATGTGATCATGAAACTCTTGCCACCAAGAAATGAAAGAAGGATGAGCAAGTGTTATTGGTGCAAAAGGCTTGGGTGCATAGATGGTTGTGCTGCACTTATACTCCAAAATCCTTTTGGCTTGTATGGATTCCTTGATATCTTCTCTGGGCTTGAGAAATTCATGAAGGAATAGTCTTGGGGGCACTTGGCCACATCCTAACTGCCTGGCCATTATGTTTGGCTGATAGTACTCAAAGGTACTCTGAACCTGCCTTCCTCCACAAAATTCTGCTGGCAGGATACATGGATGAATGAAGGCATTGAAGATTGCTATAGAATGCACATCGTTGCATCTAGTTTCAAAACTAAACTCACAAGGAACAGTCAAGTTGTCATTGTCCAGATATGGAAACCAAAGAGGGTCAGCAAAACCTCTGAAGAAGAGCTCAAAAAGTTGGCCAATGCTTTTGTTGATGGATATAGAGGAAGCAGCTTCTCCATAGGTTTGGCAGCCTTTGGTACTTTGGGTTTCTCCTTCCTTGTAGTTAGTTGAAGGGAAGTGCCGATTGTTGAGGTCAATGGCAACAATCTGATGCATATATAATTGCAGCCACATCTGAACAAACTACCAAGGGCCATTAACACAGGGAATATTTTGGCTGATGTGCATCTGATAGGTGGTCTGATGAAGCATATAGTAAGCACTTCCTAGAAGGTATTTCCCGAGGGGAATAGAGATACCAGCAGCCAGGTCCTCGGCCATCACAATATAGTTCAGGGTTGGCTCATTGGCTTTGCCACAGAAGATGAATCTGCATAGCCACATATTCAGAAAAGCTCTGTATTCAACATCAGACAAAGGGGCCATCAGACATATAGTTTTGGATATATCTCTTGTATCCAACTCCTGTTTTAACTACTGTTTGCCTGGAGGAGCCTTTGTACTTATGTGGGTACACAGTTCCTATGACTCTCAAGCCAGTTATCATGTACACATCAGCCAAAGTGGGGGACATTGGCCCATGACCAAAAAGGAAAGCATTTGCTCCATTTGACCAAAAATAGCAGGCTGCAATCAGAAGGTTCTCATTTTTAGGTGTTTCAGCCAAGGACAATTCTAAACAATGAGCAATGCGAAGGTTGTCCCAATTGCTTGTTTTGGGGTTGTCATCATCAAGCATTCTCTTATACCAGTTTCTCCAGCCTGCAATTGGGGGCAAAGGCCAGTTCTTGAAACTGTCCTGCCACTCATGGGGTCTCGACAGTGATGTCTTGAAGGGGATCCTTTGGGATTCGGCTGCAATGAGCTCAGAAGGGTCGGAGACTCCTACGGGACCTAGGAAATACGATGCTGCTTGGTTTTTAACAGGAATCAAAATTTCGGCAGCTAGAGCCTATCAAGAACGAAATAAGGCGAAACGGTAAATTCAAGATTGGATTCGAGAAATAGTACCGAATGTGCTTGAAAAGGATAAGATTTACCTGGAGGGCTTGGTCTTGATTCACCATTTGAGGATTGAAGCTTGGAGAGGTTGATGAATTAGGGTTTGGATCTGGGCGAGCGCTCCAACGGTTTGAAGGAGAAAAGAACGGGTGTTGAGCCGATTCGGCCCGAGGGAGTCGAGTATTTATGGTCAATTCCGGAATAAAATCAATTTTATCCCGTAATTGAAGGGGCATATGTTAACACCAAAAATTGGTACAAGAAGAAACTGACATGTGGGCCGAATTTGGCAGAGAGTACCATTCGGCAGGAGGTTTCCTTCAACGCATTCGGTAAGATGCGTCTGCAGTCGGGAATGCGTCATCATTCGTCAAAGGACCTGTTCCACGGTTGAAAGCGGAAACGGTCGGGAGTGCGTGATGACGTGGACCGTATGTTAAGGAAGAGACGAGTTGATGGTGGATACGAAACCAACATGACGTCATGTTGTTAGTTTTAGGCAGTAAAAATTGTAATCGTGGTTGACTAGGAGTCGTGTTAGAGGCATGGTATAAATATAAGCCCTTAGTGTTTGTAATAGGGATCGAACAATTTCACAAACAAACTGGCCCCGTGCCAACTTTCGAGTCCTTCTAGTCGTGTCGTCGAGTTCTTCGAGAGGAGCCATCGATCCGTCGACCTCCGTAAGTACCGGCAACCTTGTATCATGTCTAGTATCATGCGGTGGATTTAGACCTTGATGCAAGTAGTCTTGTTACCATGCTTAGTATCATGCGGTGGATTTAAGCTTTGTTCAAGAAGGTTTCCTTGTTGGATCATGAGTCATGCGGTAGGCTAAGATCTAGCTTGGAGCTAGTTATCGACTCTATTAGATTTGGCAAGATCTAATAGATTCATTAAGTGACCTTGTGTTGCTTTGAATTTTACTTTTTATGTTTAATTCATGTAACACTCTTTTGCCCAATCTAGATTGATTAGGTTCGGCTCTATCTTTTTGTGATCCATGTGTTACACTTTTGAATCTTTGGCTTGATATGGCAAGAGGATCACGTGCTCTCTATAGTCGAATTTAGATCAATCTAGATTGTCACATGTTGCGGGTTCAAGCTTGTTGACTTTTCAATGTTTGTTCCTTCTCCACGGAACCTGATTCGGTTGTACAGCTATATTCGGCAATTCTCTCACGGGTGAAACATGTTCACAAGTTTGCTTTAAATAATGTATGCTTTTAGCCTTCCATGTATAGATTGTATCATGCGGTGGATTGATCTATTCTTGGTTGGTGGTGTGATTTCAAACAAGTTGTATCATGTGGTGGATTAACTCGTTTGATGTCATGCCCTACGGGTTCGAAGGTGCCTAGACATGCGGTAGACTAGTGCTTTTGGCCTATGCATGCTTATTTACTAAGAATTTATGATCATGCTTCACTTTTATTTATTTATCATGCTTTATCTTCGATAATCGGTCATGGTCATATGTTGTAACTTTTTCTAAACAAAGACCGATCTTTCGTCATGCTTACGTCATTCATTCGGCAGTGTTCTATTTACATGCTTTACTGGTTCCCGAATGATGTTCAAGTTGTTGACAGATAGCTTATTCGTAGCTATATGTTGTTTGGATTGGCTTCATGGCCGTAAATATGGAATTGTCTAGTACCACCCGGCAAGTTCCATGTTTTATCTAATCTTTTTCATCCTTTGTCAGTTTCAGGGAAAATTGACTGGCACGCTTCCGTATTCTAACGCCCGGGTCACGTGTGTGAAGCTAGCTAATCTGGCTTGCTGTGTGCTTGGCGTGAGGTGCTGATTTTACGTCAACACTCCGCCGTCGGCCGAGCCCCACGCGCCTCGCCACCGCCTCCTCCACCGTAGGCGGGACATGCGCCCCCGCCGCGCCGCCGCTCTGCAGGATCCTCCGTCTCCCCCAACTCCACTCTGCCGCCGCCACAGCGTCCTCGGCGTCACGTGTGTGGTGGCACGACGACATAAGTCTGTGACGCCCCCGTCTCTCTCTCTCTCTCACCTCTCACCTGACCACAATGCGAGCGAGCCCAACATGCAAGCGAAACGCTTCGCCCCCCTCTCGGCCCTCCTCCGCCTTATCCGATGGCGTCCCTCACCACCACCACCTCCTCGCCGGCCGCCCTCCCGGCGGCCACCACCGCCACCGCGGCCTCTTCCGTGTGCCCCCACGCCGGTGGCTCCAAGTGGCCGCTCCTCGCGGGCGACGATGCGCCCTGGCACACCACCGCGGCCACCGCCCAGGGGATCTGATCCATCCTGTACATCCACCACGTGCCCGTCCTCCGCATCGCCAAGCAGGACGACTCCGTCACGTATGCCCTCGCCGTCATGAAGGTACGTCCCATATAAGAAAGATAAATATTCCCCTCTTGAATTTTTCATTTGATGGCTAATATGTGCGGTTATATGTTTCTACAGCTTTTATGCTTCACTTTGATTGACTTAAACAATTAGTGAAGAGATCTCTTTCTTGTGCTATGCAGCAGAGTTGAATGGGATGGGGAGGTAAGTTATAGATGCATAATGTTTGTTTAGGACAAATTCTCATGCATAATGTTGGTTTAGGACAATTCCTCATGTTTTTACTGTTCATATATGTGGCAGTGCTTTCTCTGATGGGAAATACAGGTATTTCGCTAATTGTTTCAATTAACTTGTACTGCTCTATAGCCAAACTGTTATAAACAATTTTGCATAGCCAAACACCAAGTTGGACTGGAGGTCAGCTATAGAGCAGTACAAGTTCATCGAGCCCTGCCTGTCATACATAGCTTTAGTAACTGTCATATATTGTTTGGTCATGTGATTATTCTTTTGCAAGTTTGAGATGAAGACCATCCAAGATAATGATTATTCTTTTGTAAGTTGAGATAAAGAGTATCCAAGATAATGTTACCCATGTTACTACTCATTCCAAGGTTATTACAAATGAATACTAAATTAATTTGAGTTGGTACAAGTAAATATTTGACATGATAAAAATTGATGTCATTTTAATTTAATTTGAGTTTGTAGAAATAAGTAGTTTACATGATAAAGTTCTATGCTTATAATGATATTAGTTTTGCCCTAGCAACGCACGGGCACGATCCTATGATGTAAATGCTTGTACCTTGAACAGTGAAATTGATTATTTTATTATTCTGCTTGTTATTTTGCAGTCCTGCACACTGGCTATTTGTTGGAACACTTCTGAGAATATTGCATTGTGTGAGCATGATGAGTTAGGGTTGCGACAATCACTGAAATAGTGCTCTTTCACACTTTTAACAGAAGTTCCTATTCTTATTGCACTGTTATAGTGCCCCCATTCTACTTCATGATTTAAAAGGAGTAGCTCCACTTGTTTTTGTGAACTAATTTTAATGTTTTTCTAGAATTTCCAGTTCTGAATTTTCTCTAATATTCTTGAGCCATGTCTGATTTTGATTTAAAAAAGGCCAAATTGACAACGAACTGTTTGGAGATGGCTACTATTATTGGTGCTCAATCAGTTAGTAGGTGGCTAGGAAATATACATTTTGATTTCTATCTGCACTGACAGTTGGTTATGCCACCGTCTCTCTTTCTTCTTTTAAAGTCGCCATGCAGGTCAATTTTGTGTTTCCTCTCCTTATGCTCGTGGCTGATGAAAGGAAGCATAGTTTAATCTATAATTGTCTACTAAGGAGTAACTTCATATTTATCTGATTGGTTCAATTAAATTTATTTTAGTCATGATTGTTAGTGGAAGGAAGTGATGCGTGGTTCAATGAATGTTAAACTATACCTATTTGTGATTTTGATAAATCTTAATTCATCTAAAATTGTGTAATTGATCTGGGTTTGAAAGTTTGGAAACATTGTGATTGAAGTCAACATATACTCGATTCATGTCTTTTATTTGCATCGAAAGTTATGTTTCTTCCCTACAGTAACCCAGGACCAATTTATGGTGTGACGTTTGACCTTTTTTCAGAAATGTTCCATTTATTATATGTTTCCTGATTTGTAGTTAATTCATTTTAGACCATGTGGAAATAAGCTTGATGTGCTTTTGCCAATCTTACAGGGTGAGTAGCAACTGAATAACCAAAGATTAGTGTCTAGGTGTAGCTACACAGCTACTGCATTTGTTTCTTGTCAGATTGCCCGCATAAATGAATTGATATCTCAAGTTGCATATTCTGAAGTTTCCTTGTTCTATTCAAACTTTAAATTCTCATCATTGTAAATGCGGTATGAAGCATGATGGGATGGGCACAAAAAGCCACCATCAGCCAATAAGAAGAAAAGTACTACTCCGATAAAAGGTGATTGCATTCTCACAATTTTTCATAAAACATCATAATCTTGACATGCTGAACTTGAGTTGCTCATGATGCACAACACATATGATGAATGTCCTTATTGTCCATGCTGACAGAATGATCATGTAACAAGTTAACAACATTGGCCCAGTGAGAATCTTGTGGAATTGTTGTTGGGTATTATCAGGTTGATGAAATATTAATGTTCAATTCTATGTTCAGGTCTGTAAGAACATAATAAGCATGGTTTGTTTAAAAGGGTATAGCTTAGTCGACATGGAAATAGTTTATTTTAGTAAATGAGACATTCTAAGAGTTGGGATTACTAGTTTTCGTAAAATAGTGATGCACTACAAAGGGATCGGGGTTCATGTTTAAGCTTATGAACCTTTTGTGTGCACTTAGATTCAACTTTAGCTGTGTCTTTGTTCTTTCAAGTAGAAATTTGCATCACACTCTTATTTATTGTCCATGGGTTCCAATCATGTGGTCTGAAGTACCTGGTGACACATGTGGAAGAATGTTGCGCAAGAATTGGCACCGGAAGGAGGATCCAAATTTTCTTGGGCACTTGGAGGATGCCAATTGTCAGACCTGTTAGGGTGAATCATATTTTCTTAAAATATATTGAGCGCTTGGAGAATGCTCATTTGCAGTCTTTTTTTGGATAAAGCATATAATGGTAAAGAAAAAAACATTTTAGATTTCCTTGATGATGTTTCTTTGATGGAGTCAGTAATTAGCCTTCTTTAGTGTAGTTTCGGAAATGTTGATGTTGTGAATGTTTGGGTGATAAGGAAGTTATCTCCTACTAAGAACAAAATTCAAGATTTACTTACCTTGAGTTACATTTTCCCGCTTTTTGGTTTGTGAAATCCAGTTAATCGAAATTATTAATGAGATTATCAATGTAGAACCAGTAACTTTAGAGTTTAGTTTTTAGTGATTGGTGATCGGTACAATCTGTACTGCTTGCTTATTGTGATAGAATCCTTTGATTCTCATTTCTACTCATATGACTCGACCCAGGTGTTTACTAATGTTTTATTTGAATAACAGATTAATAAATAAAGTATAGGATTGTCTGTTTTGTTTCAGGGTATAGCATTGGTGATAGTGTTATCATTCTGATTGGAGCTGGCTGAATGGAGCCATGTCCGTGTGGTGTTATTTTCCATTATAATGAGCTTTGACACTAAATGTCGCCCACCATAATGTGCTTTGATTTTCTGATCCATAATGTACTCTATCCATGGTCTAGCTCTAGAAGCAAGGTGGTGATTTTTGGTCTTTCTCAATATTTCACATGTCCTTCTACAGCTGTAATCCTATCTCCTTCTCCCAATGGTCCAATTTAATGCCAAACTAGGTATTAGGTATCCAGTTTAACTTATGCCATGTATTAGGTATCCATCGGTAATAATCAAATTGGTTCTTTGTCTATTGGCAGGCAATCCAAAATCTACTTGTACTAAAGAACGAAAACAGAAGATGGATAGAGCAAGGTACACATCTACGTTTATTGAGCAGTGGGTGATGAACATGAATGAGGATGACCCTAAGGACTGGATGCACATACTACATATGCTTTACATGAAGGTAAGGTTATACTACACATATGAACTTGTAATTTCTTTATTGACTACTAGCTAATTACCTCAAAGATACTGGTAGTGGATAGCATATATATTGTTCTTAGTTGTTAAATGACCAATATGTGTGATAAGGAAACTCATGTATCTCTGCTACACCATACAAGAGTAACTCTCGGTTAATGCTAGATGACAACAACTAAAATTACTAGGTGTAGAAAATGATTTATTTAAATATTGTCCAATTTTTTAATCAATCAACATGTGGCTTGCCAAATAGTAAATGTTCTATTGCTCAACCCTGCTTTTACCGCAGAAACAATAATGCCTTAATATTTAAAAAGAAACATTGTATCATGTAGTAGTGCATATGCATATATTTGAAAGGTTGAGTTCAGAGATGTCCTTGTATCTCTTTTATACTTGCAGTGTTGTTATATATTTGGTTTCTAAAGTATTTCAAGTAATGTTCTATGGTGAAACAACAACTTTACATACACCATATTACTCTAGAACGGATTCGGGACTTTTAGAATTGCAGGCAGCAAGCAGACTCTCTTTGAGGATGGCTATACACAAATGAGGCTCCACATGATGCATACCTTTAGTGTTCATGTCGACGATAGGGATATGCTCTTTATTGGATTTCTCTTTTATCTTCGTGGTGGTCAACTATAATAGAGAATGGTTGATACTTTGATAGCTTGTCTCTTCGTGGTGTTTTTTCTAAATCTTTGTTACCTGGACAGCAATGTCATTCTTCTGCTTGTTGCTTATTTGTACCAAGTGTTTATTGTAAAAAAAGCAGATGGTATTGGCGTGCTTTGCTTATGTCTAGTCAAATTTCACACTTTGTGAATTAATGACACTATTGCAGTCATGTTTGCTTTTGAATATGTTTATTTGTATTGTTCATTGTAAAAAAATGGTATTGGAGCGCTTTGCTTATGTCTACTCAAATTTCACACTTTTTGAATTAATGGCAGTATTGCAGTCATGTTTCTTTTGAATTTGCACGTCATTGCGAATCACTGAAAGTGTCATGCTTTAATAAAAGAAAAGATGTCGATTGAATGATTGTTTCCGTCACTTTTATTATTGTTGTTGAATACTCCATGTATTACACTATATATAAATATTTTTATCCCCTAGCAACGCACGAGCACAATCTTAGGTTTCTATGAATTTTACAAGCCACTGGACCTGTTTGCAAGGAAAATAAGATACAAAACATGGTAGGGAGGTCCCTAGTTCACGGATCTACCCTTGGAACTTACATCCATACCCCCAGCGGCGGAGGCGAGCTTGCCGCCGGTGAGGTGGGGTCGGCCGGGGACGACAAACGGCACCAAGCTGCAATTGGGACCCCTAATGACTGATTGGCAGCGTCGGCTTGGCCGGAGGGGTCTGTTGACGGTTAATAGTTGTATAAAAGTTTGTTTAATGACTTGCAAGCGGACAAGTCTCCCGTCGTAGTCAAGGGACCCTTCTTCCCTCGAGTGGTGAACCCAAGGTATCGAATCCGTGGAACAAATGTGTGACGCAAAAATTGATTTAGTAAAGCCAAGTAACTTCAGTCTTTGGTAAAAGAAACCCTAATGCATCTAGGTAAAAGACACGAAACTAATCTAATCTACTAAAGACCGAAGATAACAAAGTAAGATTGGGTAGATAAACCGATCTAGATAGATCTGGCTGAGCCTTTTGTTGAAGTTCCAAGCAAGAGAAGAAGTAGCAAATCGAATCTTATAAGAAGCCTCTTTAAACCGTGGTTTCCCGTCCAAATCCGAAAACATCCGCCTTTCGGAACCCCCGTTCTGTCACAACGTATCCCTACTCATGCGGGGAGTCTAGGGCGAGTCAAAAGACAAGTCGAGATTCTTTCGAAAGATCCGGCGTGTACCTCTAGCCACCGCGGCTACAAGAACACCCTATGTGATCTATCGCGCGAATAGATCTAGAATAAGCAAACCAATCGAAAAACGAAATCTTCGAGGAAACACTTGCTCTCTAAGAATAGATTCAACTTGATAATTCAACTATGACAATGATACATACACAAGATCACCACCGGGATCCTTCCTTGATCTTGCTTCTAGCTCCGGGAACTCCGACGTGGTCTTCCATGCAAGGTTCCCACGTCGGCTAGGGAAACCCTAGTCAACTAGCTCGACCCTCTCCTCTCCAAGATGGTGTCCCTCTCTTCTCTGCTCCTCGGCGGCCGATGACGAATTGGATGATCCGTGGCTCTCGGTTAGGGGGCTATCAATAGCCTGAATGGCGGCTAGGGCAAAGGAGGGGCAAACGGGCCCTGAACAGGGCTGGGCCGACCGGCTTGGGCCGGCCGGCCTGGGCCCATCCAGGCCCAGCCCGAGGCCTCCTTTGCTCTACGTCGGTTCCCTTGCTTCCTGGATGTTCCCCCCTTCTGCATGTAGGTCCATGTCGTCAGTTTCTCTCCGAATTGGGCATAGCTCCTTGTCTTGCAAGATTCAACACTTTTCTGGCCAGGTCCTCGGAGTTTGTCGTCTTCTCGGATCAAGTCCCTGGCTTTTTGGAGTTAAGTTTTCTTCATTGCATGACTTGTACGGGGCTTCAAGGTCTTGTCATAAGGTGCTGGATGAACTTATCCCGAAAGTCTTGCTTTCAACACTAAAATCCTGCATAAACACTAAACTCCAAAACCGACATGCACACGTGAACTTGTTATACCACGGGGGTTAGTACCAATGGATAAGGTATAAAACTTATGCCAACACCAAAGGTAAACTCATGGCTAGGTTGACGGATTTTCACCGTCAACATCTCCCCCATGCTTAAACCTTGCTCGTCCTCGAGTAAGCCTTCGATGGATATCATCGTTGCCCATCAATGCTTAAACCTTGCACATGATCATACATGAGAAAACATAATGCTCTCAAAATTTAATTCATTAAAGTTCCATAATGTACTAGCCTTCATCTCTACGGCGGGTAGATTCTTATTTAAGCTTATCCCACAGGTATTAACATGCTCACAAATTTTAAATAGATCTCATAATTTTTGAAATAAAGAACGAGATAAAGAAAAGCTAAACCAAGTTCACAAATTTAAATCATCTTGTATATTGCTCATAAACTCTCAACTCGCTTGTCTCTCAAGCCTATATATTCTACTCCTTTCCCTCTCATAACATATATGCGTGGTAGGCTTTATATGCAGCTTTTTGGGAAAGTTTAGTCCTAACAAGATTTTATAAATGAGGTGTTGTCAAAACAAGAAAAGCTTCTCATGGTCTTACCGAGACTCGTCAAAAAGGTCATTGGAAAATGATGTTAAATCAAGGAGGGGAAATAGAAAAATACGCACACTTTTAGATGAGTGGACATGTGCAAATGGCAAAGAGTGATCCTGAGGCACAAAGGAAATCCTCGTTATCGGATTGCACATGGTTGGAAAATGAGAATGGATCTTTTAATCTTGAAGCTTTGAATTTCCTCATGCACTTTAGAGAACCGGGGAGTTCACTTTACACATACTCATATTTTTTTCTGTTTCTCATATTTCTCCTTCTTTTCTTTCTTTCTTTCTTTCTTTCATTCATTCATTTTGTTTTCTTGTGAGACTTTCACCTTGGAAGTCCCGTACATCGCCTTTGAACTTTCTTTCTCTTCTTTTTTTTAAAAAATACTCCCCTTTGAACTCTAAAATTGCATCGTACCTACCTCCTCCCCCATGCTTAGACGTTGCTCGTCCTCGAGCAAAGAGGCGATAAATAAGGTAGGTACCGGAAATATTTTTCCTTGGAGAGATACTTGAATTCTTCAATGTTGGCACCGTCTTGCAATCTTCCTTGAATTGATGATCCATTCTCCACAATAGATTGTGGTCAAGGAGGTAAACACAAAAGATGATATTTGGTTTCAAGGGTGGATATCCGGCGAGGTTTGTGAGATCTCCGATGCGGGGATACACAATGCACGGATAAAAGGCTAGTAAAAAGATAGATACGCAAAAACGGAATGACCAGCTTCTTAGTCTCGGGCCAGAGAAATCATGGCCTCCAATAACTCACTCAAAAATAAATCTTGTACACTAAGGTTTATGCACTCAAATATATATTAGGCTTTGAATAGGTTGAGCAACACACAAGCGATATTTGTGACAAGGTTAGCAATATTTTTTAGCATAAAAACCATCTTCAATCTATTTATAACTTGAGAGCACATAAAACACTATGGGTCTTTATTTTAATCATAACCTCCGCTAAAGATTAAGCTAGCATTTAAATAAATTCAGATTCATATTTTTAAGAGAGCACTAGCTTTAACATGCATAAATCAATTACAAAGATAAACAAAGCGGCAATTATAATCATATCATCATGGCACAAATTTTTGTAACTTTTCCAATGATATAATAAAGGTGGTGTCTTTATTAATGATGAAATCAAGTTGAAATACAAACTGAAAATAAACAAACACAATTGCTGAAATTTAAATAAAAACAGAAAATATTACGCAAACACACAAAAACAAAAGCTGAAAATTACAGAGAAAGAGAAAAGAAAAGAAAACTAAAGTTCCTTAATCTTCCTAGTCCTCCGCTGGTGGTTGGTGTTGATGATCTTGATAGTAGTTCCCTTGCTCGTAGTAGGGTTGGACATTCCTTCCAACGAATTGATCCAGCTCCACTAGGTGAAGGCGTCCAAGCTCATAGGCAATATTTTCATTGCCCTCACCAAGTTGAGCCGCGTTGGCTTGGATGGCTGCGACGTTTTGGGTGTTTCTTGCAACATACCCTCCAATTATGGCCATGCTTTGTTGTGGTTGGGGATATTGTGCGTAGGGCTCCGCGAAGTTTGCGTTGGGCACCACATAATTTGGTGGGGGTACCGGCGCACCACCCCCCCCCCATGCTAGCTCTTGTGGCCCTCCGCAATAACTTGGCGGAGGATGGATGACGATGAACCCTTCTTCTTGGAGAAGAGACTTGTGGTTTTCTTCCACATGGTTGTTGCACTCTTCTCTCCACTAAAACTCCGGGTTGGAACCGGTAACTAGGCACTTAAAATCTTTCTTCGGGATGTGGACTTTGAGTGGATTAAGGTGGTGGATTTTTTTGAGCTATCAAGCTTGGGAAGGTTGGCTATGTCTACGGAGGTTCTGGGCACACAAACTTGAACACACAAACTAAGGAAGGAGAGGGAAGCTTGCCTGCAGAAAACGGGAGCCGGGGGGGCTCCTTAAGTAGGGGAGGCCGGCCGGCCTGGGCCGACCGGCCTGGGTGGCCTCTGGCTCCTCCCCGCCTCGGCTTTCTTCCAGCACGATCATTTCTCCTCTGCAACTTTCTCGCCCGCGTGCTCCACGAGTTGCACCGCCCAAACGCTCTCGTCGACTCCTTTATTGGTCCTTCCACTTGATGCTTCATGCTTTGAGTCATGTCCATGCTCCCTTGCTCCACTTGCTTCACATGCCACCATGAAATTCCTGCAAAGTTCATGCTTGCTGCCCACCATGCTTGTCCTTTGCATGTGGTCTTGATGAAAGTTGATGAAAGAGTATCCAATGGTGCATGCATGATTAATTCAAACTAGATTGCCTCCATTTAGGTATGTTTAAGGTAAGCACTCCTCTAATTCAAAATTTAAAATATTTTTCAGAGCCATGCAAGAGCTCAAGCATAAATTTAGAGAAGTTTTTAAACCATTAAAAACAAATGTAAGTCGAAAATATTTTCCGACTACGTTGATATCGGTCTCACCGGAATAGTTTGCCTTCATTGGTTGAGAGCAAACTTTTCCCGGCCTGATCATGGGGGCATAGGTTTAGATTCTAATTTTGGCTAAATGAGAAAGATTTTGAATATAAAAAAAATTAAATAAGGCTTAGAAAAATTCTAATCTTAGAGAAACCAAGGATATAGATTTTTAAACCAACCAAAAGTTTTGATTTCTAGGTTCACGTGATTCCTACCACGTGCTGAATTTTTATTAACACATAGATATAAGTCGTGGCTCTACTCGTGTGTTTTTAGCATGAAAAATAAGTCAACCTCAGCACCATAATGAGGGTGAAAGGTTGAGTTAGGTTCTGAAATTATTTGGTTGTGGTTTCTCGAAAAGAAAAGAACAAACAAGCACATAGGAGGGTTCATGCAAAAGGGTTTATGATAAAGCAAAACATTCAATCAAGAATTATGTCTCTAATATTGTTCAACCACTTCTAAGTCTAATGTCTTTGCGTAATAAAACTCAAAACTAAATTATTAAAAGGACTCGAAAAACCTGGAATCGGGTTGTCCTCCCGGTAGCTTATTCTTGACTCGACGAAACGGGTTGCCTCCCGCCTAGCGCTTCGTTTATAGTCCATGGCTAGACTTCTTCACTTGATTACCTCGGATCAACGCTCTTTGCTGGCGTTGCAATCTTGGGTACCCACTTCCGCACCATCTTGGGCACGGGCTTCTTCTTCGGCTTACTCAATTTTTTTGGTCTTCACAGGCTGGCTTTGTCTTTTGTTCATGACGGATGCAACAACTTCCTTCATGTAGTGGCTCGGCATCTCGAACTCTGGTCCTTCGGTTGTGATCTTCATGGTCTCCTTAGTGTGATCCTCCTTCTCTCCCTAATGAGTTTGAGTAGCCTTCGTCGTCTTGGGACCTTGGAGTTGTCTCGGATATTCTTCTTTGTTACCCATCGGGCGCCCGACAAGTTGTCCCACTTGCGTCTCTAGCATCTTTATCACGATGAACACTTTAATCCTCGCATGTGGATCTTGCCTTGGCAGCCTTTAGGTGTTGAGCTTCTTTCTCTATCTCCATCTTCTCCATCCTCCTCTTAAGTAAACCGATTTGCCACTCAAGGAATCCGGCTCGTATGTATTCATTGAAACGCTCCAAAGCTCCTGCAATCGTCATGCGGATAGTTGAGACCTTGATCTTGAACGGCCTTCCAGCGTCTTGAAGGTTTATGATAGGTAGATCAATGATGTCGGTTTAGGTTGATCCTCCTTTGGACTTGGAGGTGGTGATACCCTTGGAGATTCCGGCGGTCCTTCAACTTCGGCTTTTGAATCTAGGGTTTCCAACCCTTTAGCTTGTGTTGCACGTCTCCTTTGCCTGTAAAGTTTTCCTGGATCATCCACAAAAAAAGTTTGGGTTTCTTGGAGAGGTAGCCAACCATCTCCGGTTAGGGTTAGCAATAAACAAAGTATGCAAAAACTAGAAAATAAAAATAAATCTATGAAAACTAGGGCTAGACAAACTAGATTAGATGTATTTTGAGGATGATCAAACTTTAGTAGATGCAAAAAAAGAAAAACTAAAAGAAAACTTAAAATCACAAAAAGGCAATAAAAAATCAAATCTTGATCACTTGTTCCCCGACAACGGCGCCAGAAAAAGGGGCTTGTTGACGGTTAATAGTTGTATCAAAGTTCGTTTAATGACTTGCAAGCGGACAAGTCTCCCGTCGTAGTCAAGGGACCCTTCTTCCCTCGAGTGGTGAACCCAAGGTATCGAATCCGTGGAACAAATGTGTGACGCAAAAGTTGATCTAGTAAAGCCAAGTAACTTCAATCTTCGGTAAAAGAAACCCTAATGCATCTAGGTAAAAGACAGAAACTAATATAATCTACTAAAGACCGGAGATAACAAAGTAAGATTGGGTAGATAAACCGATCTAGACAGATCGGGCTGAGCCTTTTGTTGAAGTTCCAACCAAGAGAAGAAGTAGCAAATCGAATCTTATAAGAAGCCTCTTTAAACCGTGGTTTCCCGTCCAAATCCGAAAACATCCGCCTTTCGGAACCCCCGTTCTGTCACAACGTATCCCTACTCATGCGGGGAGTCTAGGGCAAGTCAAAAGACAAGTCGAGATTCTTTCAGAAGATCCGGCGTGTACCTCTAGCCACCGCGGCTACAAGAACACCCTATGTGATCTATCGCGCGAATAGATCTAGAATAAGCAAACCGATCGAAAAACGAAATCTTCGAGGAAACACTTGATCGCTAAGAATAGATTCAACTTGATAATTCAACTATGACAATGATACATACACAAGATCACCACCGGGATCCTTCCTTGATCTTGCTTCTAGCTCCGGGAACTCCGACGTGGTCTTCCATGCAAGGTTCCCACGTCGGCTAGGGAAACCCTAGTCAACTAGCTCGACCCTCTCCTCTCCGAGATGGTGTCCCTCTCTTCTCTGCTCCTCGGCGGCCGATGACGAATTGGATGATGCGTGGCTCTCGGTCAGGGGGCTATAAATAGCCTGAATGGCTGCTAGGGCAAAGGAGGGGGCATACGGGCCCTGGATAGGGCTGGGCCGACCGGCCTGGGCCGGCGGCCTGGGCCCATCCAGGCCCAGCCCGAGGCCTCCTTTGCTCCACGTCGGTTCCCTTGCTTCCTGGATGTTTCCCCCTTCTCCATGTAGGTCCATGTCGTCAGTTTCTCTCCAAATTGGGCATAACTCCTTGTCTTGCAAGATTCAGCACTTTTCTGGTCAGGTCCTCGGAGTTTGTCGTCTTCTCGGATCAAGTCCCTGGCTTCTTGGAGTTAACTTTGCTTCATTGCATGACTTGTGCGGGGCTTCAAGGTCTTGTCATAAGGTGCTTGATGAACTTATCCCGAAAGTCTTGCTTTCAACGCTAAAATCCTGCATAAGCACTAAACTCCAAAACCGACATGCACACGTGAACTTGTTATACCACGAGGGTTAGTACCAATGGATAAGGTATATAACTTATGCCAACACCGAAGGTAAACTCATGGCTAGGTTGACGGATTTTCACCGTCAACAGGGTCGCCGGCGAGCGGATGTTTTCAGATTTGGACGGGAAACCACGGTTTAAAGAGGCTTCTTATAAGATTCGATTTGCTACTTCTTCTCTTGCTTGGAACTTTAACAAAAGGCTTGTCCCAATATCTCTAGATCGGTTTATCTACCCAATATTACTTTGTTATCTCCGGTCTTTAGTACATTAGATTAGTTTCGTGTCTTTTATCTAGTTGCATTAGGGTTTTACCGAAAATTGAAGTTATTTGGCTTTACTAGATCAAATTTTGCGTCACACATTTGTTCCACGGATTCGATACCTTGGGTTCACCACTCGAGGAAAGAAGGGTCCCTTGACTACGACGGGAGACTTGTCCGCTTGCAAGTCATAAACGAACTTTGATATAACTATTAACCGTCAACAAGCCACTTTTTCTGGCGCCATTGCCGGGGAACAAGTGATCAAGATTTGATTTTTTATTTCCTTTTTGCCATTTTCAGTTATCTTTTTGTTTTTCTTTTTGCATCTACTAAACTTTGATCATCCTCAAAATACATCTAATCTAGTTTGTCTAACCCTAGTTTTTATAGATTTGTTTTTACTTTCTAGTTTTTGCATACTTTATTTATTGCTAACCCTAACCGGAGATGGTTGGCTACCTCTCCAAGAAACCCAACCTTTTTTGTGGATGATCCAGGAAAACTTTACAGGCAAAGGAGACGTGCAACACAAGCTAAAAGGGTTGGAAACCCTAGATTCAAAAAGTCGAAGTTGAAGGACCGCCGGAATCTCCAAGGGAACCACCACCTCCAAGTCCAAAGGAAGATCAACCTAAACCGACATCGTTGATCTACCTATCATAAACCTTCAAGAAGCCGGAAGGCCGTTCAAGATCAAGGTCTCAACTATCCGCATGACGATTGCGGGAGCTTTGGAGCGTTTCAATGAATACATACAAGCCAGATTCCTTGAGTGGCAAATCGGTTTACTTAAGAGGAGGATGGAGAAGATGGAGATAGAGAAAGAACCTCAACACCTAAAGGCTTCCAAGGCAAGATCCACATGTGAGGATTGAAGTGTTCATCGTGATGAAGAGACGCAAGTTGGACAACTTGCTGGACGCCCAATGGGTAACAAAGAAGAATATCCGAGACAACTCCAAGGTCCCAAGACGGCGAAGGCTACTCAAACTCATTCGGGAGAGAAGGAGGATCACACTAAGGAGACCATGAAGATCACAACCGAAGGACCAGAGTTCGAGATGCCGAGCCACTACATGAAGGAAGTTGTTGCATCCGTCAAGACCAAAAGACAAAGCCAGCCTGTGAAGACCAAAAAAATTGACTAAGCCGAAGAAGAAGCCCGTGCCAAAGATGGTGCGGAAGTGGGTACCCAAGATTGCAGCGCCCGCAAAGAGTGTTGATCCGAGGTAATCAAGTGAAGAAGTCTAGCTATAGACTATAAACGAAGCGCTAGGCGGGAGGCAACCCGTTTCGTCGAGTCAAGAATAAGCTACCAGGAGCACAACCCGATTCCAGGTTTTTCGAGTCTTTTTAATAATTTAGTTTTGAATTTTATTACGCAAAGACATTAGACTTAGAAGTGCTTGAACAATATTAGAGACATAAATCTTGGTTGAATATTTTGCTTTATCATAAACCCTTTGCATGAACCCTCCTATGTGTTTGTTTGATTCTTTTCGAGAAACCACAACCAAATAATTTCAGAACCTAACTCAACCATTCATCCCTATTATGGTGTTGTGGTTGACTTATTTTTCATGCTAAAAACACACGAGTAGAGCCACGACTTATACCTAGGAGTTAATTAAATTTCAGCACGTGGTAGGACTCGCGTGAACCTAGAAATCAAAACTTTTGGTTGGTTTAAAAATCTATATCCTTGGTTTCTCTAGGATTAGAATTTTTCTAAGCCTCATCTAATTTTGTTTTATTCAAAATCTTCCTTATTTAGCCAAAATTAGAACCTAAACCTATGCCCCCATGATCAAGCGGGAAAAGTTTGCTCTCAACCGATGAAGGCAAACTATACCGGTGAGACCGATATCAACGTAGTCAGAAAATATTTTCGACTTACAATTGTTTTTAATGGTTTAAAAACTTCTCTAAATTTATGCTTGAGCTCTTGCATGGCTCTGAAAAATATTTTAAATTTCGAATTAGAGGAGTGCTTAACCTTAAACATACCTAAATGGAGGCAATCTAGTTTGAATTAATCATGCATGCACCATTGGATTCCCTTTCATCAACTTTCACCAAATCCACATGCAAAGGACAAGCATGGTGGGCAGCAAGCATCAACTTTGCAGGAATTTCATGGTGGCATGTGAAGCAAGTGGAGCTAGGGAGCATGGACATGACCCAAAGCATGAAGCATCAAGTGGAAGGACCAATAATGCAAGAAAAGGAGTGGACGAGAGCGTTTGGGCAGTGCAACTTGTGGAGCACGCGGGCGGGGAAAGTTGCGAGAGGCGAAATGATCGTGCTTTGGAAGAAAGACGAGGCGGGGAGGAGCACCGGGCACCCCGGCCGGTAGGCCCGGGCCGGCCGGCCTACCCTATTTAAGGAGCCCCCCGGCTCCCGTTTTCTGCAGGCAAGCTTCCCTCTCCTTCCTTTGTTTGTGTGTTCAAGTTTGTGTGC
Organism: Cenchrus americanus; assembly: GCA_947561735.1. Classification (NCBI taxonomy): domain Eukaryota; kingdom Viridiplantae; phylum Streptophyta; class Magnoliopsida; order Poales; family Poaceae; genus Cenchrus; species Cenchrus americanus. The sequence continues at coordinate 48,079,919 of OX387244.1, read as the reverse complement.
CCAAAACCTCCGTAGACATAGCCAACCTTCCCAAGCTTGATAGCTCAAAAAAAATTCACATCCTTGATCCACTCAAAGTCCACATCCCGAAGTAAGAGTTTAAGTGCCTAGTTACCGGTTGCAACCTGAAGTTTTAGTAGAAGAGAAGAGTGCAGCAACCATGTGGAAGAAAACCACAAGTCTCTTCTCCAAGAAGCACTACTAGATTTTCCCCCTAAAGCAACGCACAAAATGTGTTGCAATATGCCATATTTGGTTGCAATAGACACAATTGCAACCAAATTGTTCCGTGGACCGTGGGCTGCGAAAAGCCGCGTTGCATTAGGTTATTACGACGTTGTCCATCTAGTGGTTGCCAAAGTGTTTTTGTTGCAACGTAACGCAACGTTGCAATTAGGTTTTTTTACAACGCTTGTTCTGGTTGCAAAGTGTACTATTGCGAAACATCTGTGGTGTTGCCAAAGGTGCAATTGCAACGTTTCTGTTTCGTTGCATGTTATAGTATTGCTACGCACTGACTTTGGTTGCTATTGGTTGAACCTTGTCTATTACCATGAAAGTAATTTGGTTGCAATATGTAGTATTGTCTGGTGCCACGAAATTGGTTAGTTGCTATAGGTGGTCTCCTCTATTTCCACAAAAGTTGATTTCGATGCGATAGGTAGCATTGTCTGATGCCACGATATTGGTTACGTTGCTTTAGGTGGTATCCTCTATTGCCACGTAATTTGATTGGTTGTAATATGTGGTCCTCTATTATTGCTTCGAAATTTGGTTGGTTGCCATAAGTTAAAGTCTTTATTACAACGTTTCTATTAGGGTTGCTACAAGTGCACTATCTATTGCCACGTTCCTTTTGTGTTGCTACGAGTTGAACTTCTTATTACCACGTTCCTATTAAGAGTTGCTACAAGTACACCATACTATTGCCACGTTCCTTTTGTGTCGCTACAAGTTGAATTTCTTATTACCACGTTCGTATTAGGGGTGCTACAAGTGCACCTTACTATTGCCACGCTACTTTTTGGCAATGAAAAACACTGGTTGTGATATCATGATTTATCATTTGCAACATATGGTGTATTCTGCCACGCTCATTTATGTAGCAGCACTAATTGCAACATTAATTAACATCGTGAGATAAATATAACTATGCATCTATAGTTAATTAACCAACATTGAACCATCCAGAGTTAATTACATGACTCATGAAGTACTTAAATACCGAAAAGTTTGGCACGAGGACATTGTTTCAACACATAGTAGACAAATTTGTTAGGACATGAAGAACTTGGTACGCCAATTGTGGCTTGGAGATGATCCCAACACTTGATCGGCAAAGGGGGATTCAATGCAAGGAGGTCGCATCACCGTAAAGAATCAACAAAATTTTTAAGCTAGCATCAATTAATCTCTAATATTGGAATTTGTGAAACAACAACATATAGCAAACCAAAGATTGATTGTGATTCATAAAAATAGCATAATGACATCAAATAATTACCACAACCATAAACACACTTTGACAATTTGAAACATGAATTACATTCACAGCGGTAAGAGTTGTTGAAAAAAGCTTCACCTCATGTCTTTTTGGTGCTTTGTCGTCTCCTTTGTGCAACTTGTACCTGTAGCTGTTGAGAAGAAATTTGTCTAACGGTGGATTGTGTTTCAGGATTGTTAACACCACCTTTAGTGCTTCTGGTTTTGCGAAATACTTGTTTTCGAACTTCTTCAGATTCCTTCTTCTATGAACCAATCATTTGGAAGGACAAGATTAGGCGTAATTTCATCAGTAACTGATGATATGTACTAGTAAAAAGTTGTGAATTCGAGAACAACCTGAGTACACGAGAGCACATTCCTGGAGTCTGGTTGTACATTCCCAGATGTAGGAATTGATGGTTCCGCCGCCACGTTGTCTGCGGATTCAGCGACAAGGTTGTTTTGCTGGGTGATTGATGCAACCGCCGCCACGTCGGCAGATTCAGTGACATTGAGGCTTGGGCTTGGTTGCACAGATATTGGCTGGTCAACCTACGAAAGGATACAAACATTCATATATAGAACCCAAGGAAAGAAACCCATTCATGCAAATAGCTTGACTAGTACCTGTGGAACTTGTGACTGTCCAATTGATGCTTGCAGCATTGATAGGAACTCTTGCCTAAGTCGTTGTAGATCTGCTCGCCTTCTCTTTTCACTTTCTTCAAGTTGGCGTGCATGTTCTCTCCTTTTCGCTTCCCTTTCTTCTTCCCATCCCGACATTTTTTCTTGTAGCCGCCCAAATGCGTCCATGAGCTCGACGTGTTCCTCATCTTCGTAGCTCTTCCCTACGAATTTTTTCCTCGCGCTCCGCATTAAGCGGTGCCTTCTAGTTGGGTTTTTTGCCGGTACCCGTTTCCATGCAACTTGGTTGATTTGCACTTCGTGACTTCTTTGTAGGCTTTTTGGAACATCTCGTTTTTTTCCTTTTGGGAAACAAAGTTGTTGTCCGCATTTGATTCCGCCTCGGCAATAACGCCGCTTGCGGTGTCCTAACATTTGCAAGGCACAGGTGGAGGAGTTAGTTGAACAAGAGATTGGTTGCATTCTATAGTTGCATAAGCCTATGTATAGTAATGTATGTACTAATTCATTGAGAACTCACATAGACATTTTTAGATTGTTCGTCTGTCCAAGACCCCTGGTTAGTGTGAGTTATCCACCAAAGTTCCATATCATCGGGCTCTTCACCAGTTTCTGGGTCTCTCTGTTATGCCAAGAAAATAACAAATTAATGTTCTTCATCCTGCAAGACAGATTGGAGATGTGCTTCTCCGGTTATTACCTTCTCATAGCTACGCTGAGAATAAGGTTTAGCGCCTGACAAATGTCTTGTCATTTGTTGGCATCGAATCGCAGAATTTTGTGTGCTCCTTTCCTATACAATGTAAAGTTATGAACAAAAATCTTAAAGACTCAGACATCGCCATTTGAATGAAAAATGTAGTGGTCAGAAATCGTAATTAACAATGTGGAACAAACCTTGAATTTAGCGATCTTGAAATACTTCAACGGATAGTGCCATTCAACAATATCTAATTACGTATGCTTATGTAACATTCTCTCGGTGGTAGCTGTTGTATGTCTTGGCCGTAGCACCGAAAGTTGAACGCCATCCTTTGTAACGCTCCCTAGCAATGGCCCATATCTTTTCCCTTGATTCGACATTATCCTCCATGTCCCACTTTGCCGTTATATAATCACAATAGCATTCAAATATTATGTGAGTTGATATGTTAGTTTTTATTTGAATTGTACTGAAAAGCAAAGTCTATTATTACCAATACATCAGTTGCTATTGCATTTCTGACTTCTTCCCTAACATTTTCCATGATTTCACTCCAATGATAGGAGCCCTTTTCCTTGTATACATGACCACTTCATCAACGAATGAGCGGTAGTTATCACCTACCGGTCCTCCATGTTTAGAGAATTGAATGTCCAACTGCTGGTTGCCCGCCTTGATTCTCTTGGCGATTACCGTCAATGCTCTTACGGGACCACGTCCTCTTTTCTTAACTTTTTGTGAGCCTATTCCATGCGAACAACATGCATGTGATAATACCCAAAAAATAATTGTATGCACGGACGGGTAATTTCTATGTAACACATGTTACCGGATCCTTGCTCCTGTTGTTTCCAACGCCGAGCATGAGATGGAGGCCGCACCTTGCGGGTGTTGGGTTCATTTCATTCCTGTGTTGCAAAATGAAGGTGGGGTCCACGTACCGTTCTGCAGAGAATTAAGTGGCATATGATGACCGATCATATTTTGTAGTCTGAGAAAAAATGGTAATTTGCTTGCAAATTAGGAGAGGGATATTACCGATGTCTTCAAGTAGTCCCGCAACATTCGGGTATTCTCTCGTATGTATCGATTGTGTCATCCCCGAAAATGTCTTTTAATTCTGAAATATAATCCATAATTAATTTCATTCATGTGACTGAACATGCAAATTCGGGAGTATAAGTACACAAATATTTGGTGAAGAAGCATATCTTACCCAAGGCTTTCTTCTCTTGATGCAAATCAGCTAGCCAAAGTTTGTATTCATCTAAGTCACGTTCTTCTACTTCTTCTTCATCATCAGCATGTATGTAAGCACTTTTGAATTTCAAAGGTGTTATGGCCATGGTATGGTTTGTAGGTATTGGCTCTTTGGAGATAACTAATCTGATCACCATCTCCTCCTCGTGAATCTGTTTCATTCTTTCTACGTCGACGTCGTAGTCGATCTCAGTGAGTGTTGCTTCCGCAGTAGAGTCAGGAATTCTAGTCTTGTAGTAAACAATGTCCCTCATCCTATACCCCAGTTTTTGTTTCTGGTTGTTTATGGTTTGTAGGGTGATTTGTGAACCACGAGGGTGACAAGTATGTGTTGTATCTGGCTCCCCATCTATACCCTTCTCAATCATATATACGGTCCAAGACTGATCATCTAATGATCTGCGCATTCATTTCGATGTCATATCAATAACATGTGAAGAAATTTGGTGTGCAAATCGCGTGATCAAATGCATGAAATCTAGGGTACCAGTGCGTGTACAGATGCATGAGATGTTGGGAGCAGTACGAACGAGGGGAAAGATCGAACCACGATACAGCGTACCTGCCCTCGGTCGTCTCGTCCTGAGATGAAGGTAAAACATCAGGGTCTGCATCTATGTCCACGTCGACGCGTGCTTCTTCGTCGCCCGAAGGTGATGATGACCCAAAGAGCGCCCCCGTCGCCCTAGGCCTGGGGGCCATGGTGGCGGTAGGTTCACAAATCGCCGTACCAGGGGTTGTTGTGAACATTCTAGGTAGCATGGCCGACGACGGTGTGCGCTGCGCTTCAGAGGACGTAGGGGTCACCCTTACCGGCTCCCTCGACGACGGCATCCTCGTGTACGGCGAGAAGCAGATTGGCGGCGGCGGCGGTAGTCGTATCGTCTACCCGGCCCCTAACTGACCAAGATGTAGATTTGTTTTGCGAGGGGATTCAGGAGGGGAAGTAAAGACGCGCGACTTTTTACTCTTGTAACCCGGCGTGGTGGCCCCAGTAATGGTTGCGCGGTAGTTTGGGCGAAAGTTAAATAATTCGGATGGGAAAAACTGGCGCCACATTCCAAATCGCTGGCTACCCATTTTTTCAGAACGGTTGGCGTATTTGAGGGATGCGTTTTGGTGTGGCCAGCTGACGGGTGGGTCCCACAAAGTTTACTTCTTGTTTACCACAAAGTTATTGTATATTGGTTACACATTTTTTGATGTGGTCAGAGTAAATTTACGAATGTCATATTTGTATAAACTTTAGTAGACTACCATAAACCCTTTATCAAATTTGTACCAGAGTAAAATGCATCACACAAATATGTGTAACAAACATAAAGATCGGGTAGCAATGGGTAAGATTTATGACAACTGAGTTTACACAGGCTAGCTACCCGAGTCACGTTGACACCACACCAACTAAGGATCATCAAAAACATGCTCTACAAGGACACAATTGTAAAGACACATACATAGTCGAAAGACACAACTTGAGAGACATGTTTTGTGTTTATTAGCTGGATTTATTCAAATGTGTGACTGAAATGACGCCAGAGCCTCTCTGCAAGGTCCCTCGTCAGTGGCAGATAAATTTCCTGAAAATGAAGAAAGCATTAAACGAACTGTCAGAACAAATGATAACTGAAATATCAGCAATCACAACTTTTATACCTTCTTTCAGATCATTAACGCTTCCTTGAGTGTGTAGAAGAACCAATCACACTCGTTTCGGATCCTACACTCCTCGCTGCAGAACCTACGCCACGAGTACCAAGCATGCCATCCTGCGTGGTCGCCACACCCGCGACCCGCACACTGCAAATCGTCGTGGCGAGGTACGGGCGCCGGCACCTGCGACACGGCAATCGCATTCGCATCTGTAAGCAGGTAGTCCCACGTCAATGCAATGATCCTGGAGCGGCGTTTTGTGCAAGTCAAATTTATCCAAGGAAGCACTGTCGCCCCCTCTTGGGGTGCCTCGACCAAGCGCAGGAGCCGCCTGGCCTCGTCGTCGTCGGCCTCGCCGGCCGTTGGGTGCCGTAGAGGAAGAGGGAGAGGGCGTACATCGATTCCTTGTGACCCGCCTCGCGCGCGCGCCGTAGCTGGTCGAGGCACGGCGTGATGACACCACGTGTGTTCCCCAGTACTGCGCGGCGCAAGCCACTCTGGAACAAGGCCTCCGGGTTGCCGACGTTAGCCAGTGTGTTGACGAGCGCCGCGCGATACTCGTGGCCGAGGTAGAATCGACGCCGCAGGACGCGTTTCAGGGCTAGGCGTCGTCCGACCGTGGCAGCGTCGCCCACCACGCACATTGCCTTGCATGTTGCACGCAGGTTGCGGAGATCCACAATGGCATCCTCTGACTGCGCAGCGACGCGGGAGACGATGTCAATCGTCGGCTCCGTCGGCGGTTCCGGCGGCCTCGACGATGCCTCGTAGCGAGCCACGGAGATCTTTTCCATGGAGTGGTTGCGGTTCGTCACGCGCGGTGGGTAATTGGATGTGCGACGCCGTTATCCCCGGCCGAGGATGAGGGGAGATGGAAAAGAACCGCCGCCTCCAGATCATGTTGTAGATTGAATTTGGGGGGTCGCAGGGTTCATTGGGTTTTAAGGAAACTGCGCTTTTATAGGGAGGACACGGAATCACAGGGTCAATGACGGGTGTACCCAGCCACTTGTTGGCCCACAAATCAGTCTTTACGGAAATTTGACTCTGGGTGACCCCATCTGTGGACGGATGTTGACGGTGAAAATCCGTCAACCTAGCCATGAGTTTACCTTCGGTGTTGGCATTAGTTTTATACCTTATCCATTGGTACTAACCCCCGTGGTATAACAAGTTCACGTGTGCATGTCGTTTTTGGAGTTTAATGTTTATGCAGGGATTTAGTGTTGAATGCAAGACATTCGGGATAAGTTCATCAAGCACCTCATGACAAGACCTTGAAGCCCTGAACAAGTCATGCAATGAAGCAAACTTAACTTCAAGAAGCCGGGGACTTGATCCGAGAAGACGACGGACTCCGGGGACACGACCGGAAAAGTGCTTGAATCTTGCAAGACAAGGAGTTGAGTCCAATTCGGAGAGAAACCGACGACATGGACCTACATGCGAAGGGGGAAGCATCCGGGAAGCAAGGGAACCGACCTCGGGCAAAGGAGCCCGCGGGGCCGGGCCTAAATGGGCCCGGGCCGGCCGGCCCGGTCCGGTCGGCCCGGAGCCCATTTAGGGCCCAAACGCGTCGTCCTTTGCCCTAGGCGCCAATCGGGCTATTTATAGTCCCCCGACCGAGAGCCACGCGAGAGAAGATTTCGTCTTCGGCCGCCGAGGAGCGAGAGAAGAGAGGGACACCATGTCGGAGAGGAGAGGGTCGAGCTAGTTGACTAGGGTTTCCCTAGCCGACGTGGGAACCTTGCATGGAAGACCACGTCGGAGTTCCCGGAGCTAGAAGCAAGATCAAGGGAGGATCCCGGTGGTGATCTTGTGTATGTATCATTGTCATAGTTGAATTATCAAGTTGAATCTTTTCTTAGCGATCAAGTGTTTCCTCGAAGATTTCGTTTTTCGATCGGCTTTGCTTATTCCAATTCTATTCGCGCGATAGATTACATAGGGTGTTCTTGTAGCCGCGGTGGCTAGAGGTACACGCCGGATCTTCCGAAAGAATCTCGACTTGTCTTTTGACTCGCCCTAAGCTCCCCGCATGAATAGGGATACGTTGTGACGAACGGGGGTCTCGAAAGGCGGATGTTTTCGGATTTGGACGGGAAACCACGATTTAAAGAGGCTTTTATTAAGATTCGATTTGCTACTTCTTCTTTTGCTTGGAACTTCAACAAAAGGCTTACCCCCGATCCCTCTAGATCGGTTTATCTACCCAATCTTACTTTGTTTTCTCCGGTTTTTAGTAGATTAGATCTGTTTTGTGTCTTTTACTTAGATGCATTAGGTTCTTTATTGAAGATTGCGGTTATTTGGCTTTAATAGATTAAGTCTTGCGTCACACATTTGTTCCACGGATTCGATACCTTGGGTTCACCACTCGAGGGAAGAAGGGTCCCTTGACTACGACGGGAGACTTGTACGCTTGCGAGTCACAAACGAACTTTGATACAATTATTAACCGTCAACAAGCCCCCTTTTTACGGCGCCGTTGCCGGGGAACAAGTGATCAAGATTTGATTTTTTATTGCTTTTTTTTGTAATTTTCAGTACTGATTTTGTTTTATTTTTGCATCTACTAAATTTTGATCATCCTCAAAATACAACTAATCTAGTTTGTCTAACTCTAGTCTTTATAGATTTGTTTTGTTTTCTAGTTTTCTTTGCATACTTTGCTTATTTCTAACCCTAACCGGAGATGGTTGGCTACCTCTCCAAGAAACCCAAACCTTTTTGTGGATGATCCAGGAAAACTTTACAGGCAAAGGTGACATGCAACACAAGCTAAAGGGGTGGAAACCCTAGATTCAAAAGTTGAAGTCGAAGGACCGTCGAAATCTCCAAGGGAATCACCACCTCCAAGTCCAAAGGAAGATCAACCTCAACCACCGGAGCGCTGTGCACCCCGGACATCGTTGATCTACCTATCATAAACCTTCAAGACGCCGGGAGGCCGTTCAAGATCAAAGTCTCAACTATCCGCATGACGATTGCGAGAGCTGAATGCATATGAGTCGGATTCCTTGAGTGGCATATCGGTTTACTTAAGAGGAGGATGGAGAAGATGGAGATGGAGAAATAAGCTCAACACCTAAAGGCCGCTGAAGCAAGATCCTCATGCAAGGAGTGTGTGGAGTACGACCATGTCCAAGGTAACCCCGATTTAATGCAAGTTTGTCGATTCAAGTTTTGGTTTCTCTTTGTGCACAATTCAAGGACTTGATGGACGAGCAAGCTAAGATCAACAAGGACGCCGTCACTAAGTTCGAGGCTATGGAGAAAATATTGAAGAATTTAGATGGCAAGGTGACGGAGGTCGGAAGCTCTATACGTGAAGTGTTCATCGTGGTGAAGATGCTAGACGCAAGTGGGACAACTTGCTGGGCGCCCGATGGGTAACTAAGAAGAATATCCGAGACAACTCCAAGGTCCCAAGACGGCGAAGGCTACTCAAGCTCATTCAGGAGAGATGAAGGATCACACTAGAGACCATGAAGATCACGACCGAAGGACCGGAGTTCGAGATGCCGAGCCACAAGGAAGTTGTTGCATCCGTCAAGACCAAAGGACAAAGCCAGACTGTGAAGACCAAAAAAATTGACTAAGCCAAAGTGGGTACCCAAGATTGCAACGCCCGCAAAGAGCGTTGATCCGGAGTAATCAAGTGAAGAAGTCTAGCTATAGACTATAAACGAAGCGCTAGGCGGGAGGCAACCCGTTTCGTCGAGTCAAGAATAAGCTACCGGGAGGACAACCCGATTCCAGGTTTTTTCGAGTCTTTTTAATAATTTAGTTTTGAGTTTTATTACGCAAAGACATTAGACTTAGAAGTGGTTGAACAATATTAGAGACATAATTCTTGATTGAATGTTTGCTTTATCATAAACCCTTTGCATGAACCCTCCTATGTGCTTGTTTGATTCTTTTCTTTTCGAGAAACCTCAACCAAATAATTTCAGAACCTTAACTCAACCTTTCACCCTCATTATGGTGCTGAGTTTGACTTATTTTTCATGCTAAAACCACACGAGTAGAGCCACGATTTATGTTTAAGTGTTAATAAAATTCAGCACGTGGTAGGACTCGCGTGAACCTAGAAATCAAAGCTTTTGGTTGGTTTTAAAAATCCTTATCCTTGGTTTCTCTAGGATTAGAATTTTTCTAAGCCTATTCTAATTTTGTTTTATTCAAAATCTTTCTTATTTAGCCAAAATTAGAACCTAAACCTATGCCCCCATGATCAAGCCGGGAAAATGTCTGCTCTCAACCAATGAAGGCAAACTATACCGGTGAGACCGAAATCGATGTAAAAAGAAAATATTTTCGACTTGCATTTGTTTTTAATGGTTTAAAAACTTCTCTAAAATTATGTTCGAGCTCTTGCATGGCTCTGAAAAATATTTTAAATTTCGAATTAGAGGAGTGCTTAACCTTAAACACACCTTAATGGAGGCAATCTAGTAATCATGCATGCACCATAGGATTCCCTTTCATCAACTTTCACCAATTCCACATGCAAAGGACAAGCATGGTGGGCAGCAAGCATCAACTTTGTAGGAATTTCATGGTGGCATGTGAAGCAAGTGGAGCTAGGGAGCATGGACATGACCCAAAACATGAAGCATCAAGTGGAAGGACCAAAGGAGTGGACGAGAGCGTTTGGGCGGTGCAACTCGTGGAGCACGCGGGCGGGGAAAGTTGCGAGAGGTGAAATGATCGTGCTGGAAGAAAGACGAGGCGGGGAAGAGCACCGAGGCCGGCCTCACCTACACAAGGAGCCCCCCGGCTCCCGTTTTCTGCAGGCAAGCTTCCCTCTCCTTCCTTTGTTTGTGTGTTCAAGTTTGTGTGGTCAAAACCTCCGTAGACATAGCCAACCTTCCCAAGCTTGATAGCTCAAAAAAAATCCACATCCTTAATCCACTCAAAGTCCACATCCGAAGCAAAAAGTTTAAGTGCCTAGTTACCGGTTGCAACCCGGAGTTTTTGTTGAAGAAAAGAGTGCAGCAACCATGTGGAAGAAAACCACAAGTCTCTTCTCCAAGAAGAAGAGTTCGTCGTCATCCAGGCCGTCATCAACCACGTCTTCGAGAAGGCACTCGGTTTCCGAGTCTCCCCGGAGCATGGAGACGGACACGGCACCACCGAGGAGGAACGACGCTCTCCTCTTTGGTGGTATGAGGGCTGCGAGAAGCACTTCCATGAGGTTCACCGAACCTCGTGGGCACACGGAGGAGCAGCCCGCGCCACCACGACGATCGACTCGCTCAACCGCACCACCTCCTTACACCCCGACACACTCTTCGTACGGCTTCATCATCTTGTCGGCGGAGGAGGAGGAGAGGCTCGCTAATCTTGAGAAGAGGCTTGTGCCGAACGTCAGTTCGACGACCAAGCACTCTACACCTTGGGTTTTTGCACCGACATATACTATATGTTGGGGCACCTCGGATGGGGGCAGTTCTCCAACGGAATATCGGTGGACACCCATTTGGGTTACGCCTTGGAAATTTTGATGACTATTGCACCCATCGTTGATGATGATGGGGTGCAAAGCTTGTCATTCCGTTTGGAGGGAATCGAACAAGTGGTTCCCTACGAGCACGTTAGGGAGCTGCTTGGATTCCACAAGGGAGCTCCGGAGAAAGTTGACGTGCCACCCGGCATGTTAGCGGGATTTTGGAACATGATCTCCGGAGAAGCCCATCAACAACGCAATTGCATCCGCAACCCCATTATCCGGATATTTCACTCTTGGATGTGCAAAGAGGATATTGGGGAGGATGAAGGAAACAAAGGTGACCGACACGGAGTTGAATTGGCTATACTCGGCTTTAATTGCCAGGTAGCCAATAGACCCCTCTTACCTCATGATCAACCGTTGGTGTTGTGAAGCAACATCGGGGGCGGGTAATATTGGTTCGGGGTGTTACCTCTCCATGTTGGCCTTTTCCTTGCGGCCGGGGATCGCAAGAAACCCCGACCACCTTTTGCGAGGTACCTCTCTCGGCATTGAATATTTGCGGCAAGGCAAATACATTAGTGGAGATGAGAGAGGAGGTTATCGGTTGGCCATAGTGAACCTACCCCTTCCCAACGAGAGGCTTAGGCTTTTCAATGAGGGGAGAGAAGATTGGTTGGAAGAGGGACTACTTGTCCCTGCAAGGAAGAACAAAAGAGGAAGAATCGTAGAGGAGGGAACATCCTCCGCACAAGCGAGTGGAGCACAACCCAATGTGCAACCATTCGGCGGAGTTCCTCCTCCGCCAAGTTATTACGGAGGGTCACAACAACAAGCATGGGGGGGTGGTGCACCGGTACCCCCACAAAACTATGTTGTGCCCAACGCTAACTTCGCGGAGTCCTACGCTCATCATCCCCAACCACAACAAAGCATGGCCATTATTGGAGGGTATGCTGCAAGAAATGCTCGAAACATCGCAGCCATCCAATCTAACGCAGCTCAACTCGGTGAAGGCAACGCAAATATTGCCTTTGAACTTGGACGCCTTCACCTTGTGGAGCCAAATCAATTCGACGGAGGAAGCGTTCAACCATATTATGAGCAAGGGTATTATTATCAAGACTATCAACATCAACCACCGGCGGAGGACTAGAAGGCTTAGGAACTTTAGTTTTCTTTTCTTTTCTTTTTCTCTGTAATTTTCAGCTTTTGCTTATGTGTGTTTGCGTAGTATTTTCTGTTTTTATTTCAGCAAGCATGTTTGTTTATTTTCAGTATGTATTTCAACTTGATGTCACCATTAATAAAGACACCACCTTGATTATATCATTGGAAAAGTTACAAAATTCGTGCCATGATGATATATGATTAAAATTGCAGCTTTGTTCGTCTTTGTAATTGATTTATGCATGTTTAAGCTAGTGCTCTCTTAAAAATACAAATCTGAATTTATTTAAATGCTAGCTTAATTTTCAGCGGAGGTTATGATTAAAATAAAGACCCATAGTGTTTTATGTGCTCTCAAGTTATGAATAGATTAAAGATGTCTTTTATGCTCAAAAATATTGCTAACCTTGTCACAAATATCACTTGTGTGTTGCTCAACCTATCCAAAGCCTTATATATATTTGAGTGCATAAACATTAGTGTACAAGATTTATTTTTGAGTGAGTTATTGCAGGCCATGATTTCTCTGGCCCGAGACTAAGAAGCTGGTCATTCCATTTTTGCGTATCTATCTTTTTGCTAGCCTCTTATCCGTGCATTGTGTATCCCCGCATCGGAGATCTCACAAACTTCGCCGGATATCCACCCTTAAACCAAACATCATTTTTTGTGATTACCTCCTTGACCACAACCTATCGTTGAGAATGGATCATCAATTCAAGGAAGATCGCAAGACGGTGCCAACGTTGAAGATTTCAAGTATCTCTCCAAGGAAAAATATCTCGGTACCTACCTTATTTTTCGCCTCTTTGCTCGAGGACGAGCAACGTCTAAGCATGGGGGAGGAGGTAGGTACGGTGCAGTTTTAGAGTTCAAAAGGGAGTATTTTAAAAAAAATGATGAAAGAGATGTATAGGGTTGGGTAAAAGAAAATCCAGTGATATTCATGACTTTCAAGGTATAAAAAAATCAAAACTTCATTGTGGAAGTCATGGGCTGAATATATGACGAGGAAAAAAAATGAATGAATGAAAGAAAGAAAAGAATGAGAAATATGAGAAAGAAAAAAAAATGTGCGTAAAGTAAATTCCCTAAGCTCTCTAAAAGTGCATTCAAGGCTTCAAGTTAAAAAGATCCATTCTCATTTTCCAACCATGTGCAATCCGATAACGAGGACTTCCTTTGTGCCTCGGGGTCACTCTTTGCCATTTGCACATGTCCACTCATCTAAAAGTGTGTGTATTTTTCTCTTTCCCCTCCTTGATTAACATTATTTTCCAATGACCTTTTTGACGAGTCTCGGTAAGACCATGAGAAGCTTGTCTTGTTTTGACAACACCTCATTTATAAAATCTTGTTAGGACTAAACTTTCCCAAAGCTCCATATAAAAGCCTACCACATATATATGAGAGGGAAAGGAGTAGAATATATAGGCTTGAGAGACAAGTGAGATGAGAGTTCATGAGCAACATACGAGATGATTTAAATTTGTGAACTTGGTTTAAGCTTTTCTTTATCTCGTTCTTTATTTCAAAAATTCTGAGATCTATTTAAAACTTTGTGAGCATGTTAATACTTGTGGGATAAGCTTAATAAGAATCTACCCTCCGTAGAGATGAAGGCTAGTACATTATGGAACTTTAATGAATTAAAATTTTGAGAGCATTATGTTTTCTCATGTGTAATCAAATGCAAGGTTTAAACATTGTTTAGCAATGATGATATCCATCGAAGGCTTACTCGAGGACGAGCAAGGTTTAAGCATGGGGGAGATGTTGACGGTGAAAATCCGTCAACCTAGCCATGAGTTTACCTTCGGTGTTGGCATTAGTTTTATACCTTATCCATTGGTACTAACCCCCGTAGTATAACAAGTTCACGTGTGCATGTCGTTTTTGGAGTTTAATGTTTATGCAGGGATTTAGTGTTGAATGCAAGACTTTCGGGATAAGTTCATCAAGCACCTCATGACAAGACCTTGAAGCCCTGAACAAGTCATGCAATGAAGCAAACTTAACTTCAAGAAGCCGGGGACTTGATCCGAGAAGACGACGGACTCCGGGGACACGACCGGAAAAGTCTTGAATCTTGCAAGACAAGGAGTTGAGTCCAATTCGGAGAGAAACCGACGACATGGACCTACATGCGAAGGGGGAAGCATCCGGGAAGCAAGGGAACCGACCTCGGGCAAAGGAGCCCGCGGGGCCGGGCCTAAATGGGCCCGGAGCCGGCCCGGCCCCGATCCGGTCGGCCCGGGCCCATTTAGGGCCCAAACGCGTCGTCCTTTGCCCTAGGCGCCAATCGGGCTATTTATAGTCCCCCGACCGAGAGCCACGCGAGAGAAGATTTCGTCTTCGGCCGCCGAGGAGCGAGAGAAGAGAGGGACACCATGTCGGAGAGGAGAGGGTCGAGCTAGTTGACTAGGGTTTCCCTAGCCGACGTGGGAACCTTGCATGGAAGACCACGTCGGAGTTCCGGAGCTAGAAGCAAGATCAAGGGAGGATCCGGTGGTGATCTTGTGTATGTATCATTGTCATAGTTGAATTATCAAGTTGAATCTTTTCTTAGCGATCAAGTGTTTCCTCGAAGATTTCGTTTTTCGATCGGCTTTGCTTATTCCAATTCTATTCGCGCGATAGATTACATAGGGTGTTCTTGTAGCCGCGGTGGCTAGAGGTACACGCCGGATCTTCCGAAAGAATCTCGACTTGTCTTTTGACTCGCCCTAAGCTCCCCGCATGAATAGGGATACGTTGTGACGAACGGGGGGTCTCGAAAGGCGGATGTTTTCGGATTTGGACGGGAAACCACGATTTAAAGAGGCTTTTATTAAGATTCGATTTGCTACTTCTTCTTTTGCTTGGAACTTCAACAAAAGGCTTACCCCGATCCCTCTAGATCGGTTTATCTACCCAATCTTACTTTGTTTTCTCCGGTTTTTAGTAGATTAGATCTGTTTTGTGTCTTTTACTTAGATGCATTAGGTTCTTTATTGAAGATTGCAGTTATTTGGCTTTAATAGATTAAGTCTTGCGTCACACATTTGTTCCATGGATTCGATACCTTGGGTCACCACTCGAGGGAAGAAGGGTCCCTTGACTACGACGGGAGACTTGTACGCTTGCGAGTCACAAACGAACTTTGATACAATTATTAACCGTCAACAACGGAGTTGCGGATCCCACCTGTAGGATTGTTGCACCAAACTGTCGGCCTGAACCCGCGAGAGATTTCCCCATTGGACAAAGTTGTGGGCCCCACCTGTCGGCGCCCAGATTGGGATGTGTTCTTGAGTTGTTCATGTTCATAATGAACTTGATCATTTGTATCATTTAATCATAACTTCAAAGTTGTTTATATTTGTCAAATGATGTCCAAATCAGGAAATTTTTTTCCTACATTCTTATGACAACATAATCTAGATCATGGCGTCCACTGCATATCGTGTCACAACGTCTGAGCAATCATAATTTAAAAATAGAACATTTCATAACTAGATTCAAGATTTTCAATCAGTAGACGACGTCAATTTGAAATGAGATGAATACCAAAGTTTCATAGCTCGTCGAGATGAACAATCTTTATATTGGTTGGATTCTCATTTGAAGAAGGGGTACGATCACGTAGAACAAAAATGACATGTCTTCAACCAAGTTTCTTAAACAATGAGAGTGAACCTAGGATTAATGAACAATGTGTAGGACCACTTCGTCAAATCAAAATCCGACAAATATAAAGATTGTTCATCTCGACGAGCTACGAAACTTTGGTATTCATCTCATTTCAAATTGATGTCGTCTACTGATTGAAAATCTTGAATCTAGTTATGAAATGTTCTATTTTAAAATTATGATTGCTCAGACGCTGTGACACGGTATGCAGTGGACACCATGATCTAGATTATGTTGTCATAAGAATGTAGGAAAAAAATTTCCTGATTTGGACGTCATTTGACAAATATAAACAACTTTGAAGTTATGATTAAACGATACAAATGATCAAGTTCATTATGAACATGAACAACTCAAGAACACATCCCAATGCGGGCGCCGACAGTGGGGCCCACAACTCGTCCAATGGGGAAATCTCTCGCGAGGTTCGAGCCGACGTTTGGCGCAACAATCCTACCGACAGTGGGTCCCGCAACTCGTCCACGAATGGGGTCACCCGAGTCAAATTTCCGTTAAAGACTGATTTGTGGGCCAACAAGTGGCTGGGTAGACCCGTCATTGACCCTTGGTAACCGCCCCACCCCGCTGAGTGAGTGGGGTCGCGTCCCTGCAATGGGATATTCTGCCTTTTAGTCATTGATCTGTCGGCTCCACACGACAGTGGTACCAATGCAGTTGCCAAACGGAATAGGAACCGCTTCACCCGACGCGGGCTATATAACCGCGGGGCCTCGTTGTGTTTTCCAATCCCGCTCCTTTGCACCGCACCGCTCTCGTCGATCTTGAGTAGCCGCTCGTCTCCCCCCTCGACTCCCTGCGCATAGCGATGGCCGGAGAGAAGCGCCCCGTAGAAGAGGCCCCTAGTGGTTCGTCGCTGTCGGTCCCGCCGCGTCTCCGTCGGTTGATTTCTCGCCGGGGGTGAGTGTCTTCTGTCTCCATAATTTCTGTGCTTGCCGAGGATCCGATCGTTGTCATTCTTCTTCGTTTCCTAGTGCGACATTTGGCACGGGTTCTTCGGCCCGGCGCGGCGCCTCCGTCCGGTGGATCTTCGTCGTCGGAATCTCGGAGCTTGTCTTCTTCCTCGTCTCGGGGCGACGCCCCCGTTCGTCGGGAGGCCGGGACTCGGCGGAGGAGCGGCGAGGACGCGGCGTCGTCTAGACGTCGCGGCTCGCGCAAGGTAGGGGACACGGAGGGGACCGGGATGCGATGCATACCGCCCTTCGGGCGGGCCGAGACGGAGACAGCCGAAGTTCGCAGCGCCAAGGCCGATGTGGAGGCCCGCTGCTTTGGTGAGTTCCTGTATTCCGTCAGTGCACGCCGCCCACTAGTCTCTTGTTTGACTCGTCGCCATTGTTTCTTGCGTCAGCCGAGGAGGCGGAGGCGTCTTTCCGCCGCGAGCAGGCGGAGGAGCTGCGTCGCCGCCTGAACGATCTGGAGGATCGCCACGATGAACTTACGCGCGCGGCGGAGGTCGCCGTCGCGGTGGTCGGCCGGGGGCTCCGGGTTGCCCGACCGTCTTCGCGCGCTCCCCGGGCGTGTCCGGGGAGGCGGTGCGTGCCGGTGCGCGCCGGGGGGAGCCGCCCGCGCACTCGCGACGGCGGACATTCAAGTCGAGTTTCGCTTGGGCGATCCGCGGCGGAGTGGCCGTTACCGCCGGATCAGCACCGGCACTACGCGCTGCACTTCCCCATTCCGGCCGATGCCGTCGCCGCGGGGGTTGACATCGACGGCGTGCTTCGCGACGGCGCCACCGCCGACATTGGCGGCCGGTAACTCACCTTTCTAAAATTAATCTGTACCGGCCCCTCGTCGCTGAGGAAATCGAACTTCGTCGCATTGTTCCTTGTTTGTGCCATTGTGATTTCTTGTTCACTGCTTCGGGGTGGGCGTGGTCGGGTGTACGAAGCAAACTCCGACCCCCCGTGCCGTCTTGTCACCCGTCACAGCACATGACGCGTGCTCAGTAGGAGGCTAGGAGCTTCGTTGAACAGGCGTCCAGGGTACTCGAGTAGTGTACGTAGGACTGAACGCGTGGGAGATCGCGAGGCGCGGCGGCTGCGTTCCTTCTTCCGTTCGCATCTAAATAAAATTAGCCCCAAGAATCTTTCATAAATGGAACACTAAATAAAATTTATTTGTAAAACCTTTTCACGTGTAAGCGTAACTTTGTGTGACGAATCTAATGAACCTACTTAATCCATATTTAGCTACAGATTTTGAAAGTAGTTTTGAAAATAACTCACTTTAATATTTGTAATTAATGGTGCACCTTCATGGAGTAGTAAATGTAGATGAAATCTAAAACTAAATACATAGTTTGGATCTACTTTGCGATACAGAGCTTTTCGCAAACCTTTTCAGACATCACACCCTTAGTGTGATTTTGCATGCAACTATCCGGTGCAGGTGAAGCGTTGCGGCCAGACGACGACTCCCCAGGCGCGCGTGCGTGTAGCAGTTAATTAGGAACCGCCGCCCCTTCGTCTTGTCGGTTGTCTTCAAATCTTGCCATGCCCATTGCTTCGGCAACCACCACGTCAATTTGACCTGTATATGAAGCCGAAACGACAGCATAGAATATACTAGTTTAGCCTCTTCCCTACCCCGCCCCCCCACTGTCTTATCGAATGAGAAGGGGTTTTCTTGCCTGTCGCCATTGCTGGCGACCCCCGAAGCTTGCAATCTCAGCAACCGCCATCGCAAGTGACCTCCAAATGGCGACGATGACCCGAAGCGACGCATCGGGTGACGGTGGCGCCCCACAAACGAAGGGGGATGCCATAGAGGCAACCGCCGCCGCCGGCCTCCACAGTAACCTAGGTGATGCGGGCGGAGCAATCCCGGCCGCGTCAGCAGAGAGCGTCGCTTCGAAGGTTAGTCCTGCAAGGCACAATGAGTTTCTAGTCGTGGATTTGTCACGAGGTTGAAGATTCGGAACTTTGTTTTCTTGGATTGAGACTGCAGGGTGGCAAGCGTGTCACCGTGAACCCGTGGGAGGCCGCCGTTGATCCAGCCGACGTTCGAGATCGCAGCGACTGGGAGTGGGACGAATGGCGCCCCGCCGTCGTCCGTCCATGACTTTCGGAGAAGCAGGGACCGCCCCCAACTACGATGCACGAGGTTGAATTCTTCAAGGAGCGGTACCCGAGCATCAAGACCACCGTCACTTGCGACGCGGGAGTAGTGGCGGAGTACATCAACGAAATCAAAGGTAGCCCACCTCCAGAACGTTTGCTCGTTGGATTGGACACCGAGTGGATTGAGCTTCGCAGTGGCGGGTACAAGCTCGCATTGTTGCAATTGTGTGTCGGGTCGCGCTACCTTATTTACCAGGTGCACCATGCCGGCTACAAGCTTCCTGATGTCGTGAGCAAGTTTCTCAGCGAGGAAGGCCACATCTTTGTCGGAGCGCATATCACCAACGATGTTGAACGCCTACAGGAGGACTGCGGCGTCAAGATTTCTAATTGGAAAGACCTTCAGCGATTGTTTCGACGTTGATGACAAGTATAGCCATCCGTACCGAAATGGTTACGGGTCTTCACTTGGAGAAGATTGGAAATCGAGTATCGGAGCTACCTGCGTACAAGGACAGAAATGTGGACCACAGGCATTGGGGTTTGAGGGTGTTGCAGGAATGGCAGGTGAAATACGCCTCCAAGGATGCATTTCTGTCTTTTGAGATTACTAATCAGCTTGAGATCAAGCATGGTTACTGATTTCTACCAGATGCTAATTTGTAGAATCATGTAACTAATGTACTAACCAAAAGTAGCAAGAAGAATTTCTTGGTTTTCGGAACAAGTATCTGTGTACATATTACTAGTAATTCAGTGATGGATTGAAACTAAGAGGCCTTGTTTATTTGGGAAATTTTGACAGATAATTTCCATATTACTCTAATTATTTGTTGATTTACTAAAGATTAATTTTTATCATTTGTGAGTCAATTTTTTATTTTCTATATCAACATATTAAAAGGAACAGCACATATGCAAATTATCAATGTGCCCTTTTGTTAGAAAAAGATTGCAGTCCGAGAGTGGGCCGGCCCATTTGTCCTTATTACTTCCCGGTGTGTGGGAAGCGCTGCACAGCAGCACATCAGCATAATCTTTAGTGCCACACCGCTACCTCAAGCGGGTGCACCACAACTTAAAAGGCGAGGCGTGCTTGCCATCCCGAATTCCTCTGAACACTGCTTCCTCTCTACTAACCTCCGAGCTTGTTGGGTGGCCGGCCATCGGGCTCCCGCTCGCCGGGCTTCACGCTCGCGGTAGAGCACTGTTGGTGACCGGCACTGCCCTACAGCCCCCTATTTTTTGTTTGTCATACCAATACCAATTTTTAGATTCATATTTTAAATATTAAGATTTATGCAAAAGTCATCCAGAAGTAGTAAATAATGGCAACATAGAAGTCATGACTACGGTCGAGTAAGTATCAATTGAAAAACTCATCATCCTGGGCATCTTGAACTATTGGTGCAACAATTCCATCATCAATGTACGTGTCATCTGCATCATGTTCATCATCAACATCAAATACTTCACCGTCTGGTTCATCAACCGCCTCGGCCCGAACCTGATTAATAACTGAGACATCGTCGGTTGTGCCTTCCTTGTCCGATCTAGACCAATTTGTCAAAACCTGGTGTTCACCGAGCAAATTAATACCTTCGATACCCACAGCAAGTGAGTCCTCGAGATCTAATTCAGGCATGGCAAACAAATTCCTTGGTTTCATTGAAATAACACTGCTCCAACCAGGTTTGTTCACCAGATTCACATAAAACACCAGTTCTGCCTGTGTTGCTAGAATATAGGGTCCATTGCTAAACTTGTGTCGAGTAGTATCAATGTCAATGACCCCATATTTATCTTTACTGTATCCTTTGCCTCTGTTGGTACTTGTGACAAGAGGCACATCAAACCGATCACCTTTGGAACGAGAATAACTTCTTTTTGTCCAGGGAATTCCAGTGAGATCATTCTTTTAATCACCCCATACCAATTTGTGCCTTCTGCCTCACCCTTGACAAGCACACCATTGTTTTGTGTCACAAGGGTTCTCTCGATGTTAACGGTACGAAACAGCCAATTGTTGATATGACATCTATTCAATGTACGAGGTCGGGGATCCGGTCCTTGAGCAAGTGCAAACAAATCTGAACTTACTTCCCCTCTAGCATGTAAACCTGTGATCTTGCTTTCAAACCATCTTACGAGTTGAGCCTCATGTCGCTTATCAAGATTTCTGGATCCATGTGCCCTCAGTTCTTCCAAATGCTCGCTGCACACAAAAGAATATTACCGTTAGTTTGATATTTAAAATTAAAAGCAATAATGATGTTGAGTAGTGCATCTTACTCGACATATGGTATAGCTTCATCACAATTGCAAATTATGTAGTGCCTCATCTTCCGAAACTCATTTGGTGGTATTTCTTCAACCGTCTGTCCTCTCCTCTTGTAATCCATTTCTGAAAAATGCTCAAACCAGATGGTGGCTCATTAACAATAACCGTTTCATGTCGATCAACACGATTGTCTTTGGTGTCCACGTCCAAGAATCTTGAGCAGAATGTAAGGCACTCCTCGAGTATGTATCCCTCAGCAATTGAACCTTCAGGGTGAGCCTTGTTCCTCACATATCCTTTCACAGTGCGTAGGTACCGTTCCACTGGGTACATCCATCTGTAACACACTGCCCCCCCCCCAAGTTTAGCTTCTTCAACTAGATGAACAGGCAAATGGATCATGATATCAAAAAATGCAGGTGGGAATATCATCTCAAGTCGACAAATAGCCTCCCTAATTGAATAGCTAAGCCTGTCCAATTCTGATTCCACCAACTCCTTTGAACATAGTGCATCGAAGAAATTACTAAGCTGAATCAATCCAATGACAACAGCTTCTGGCAAAATCCTACGCACCACTAAGGGTAAAAGTTTCTGTAGAATTAGATGGTAGTCATGCGTTTTCAAGCCTGACACCTTACGTGACTTTACATCAACACATCTTCTTATATTCGAGGAAACCCCATCGAGCATCTTCACTCCATATAGAAATTCACACAAACTTTCCCCGGCATCCTTATCTAACTCGTACAAGGTGATGGCAAGGTATACTTATCATCTTTAATCACGGGGTGCTTGATCCGGTCGTATCCGTAGATGCTCCATGTCAAGCCGAGCATTCTCCCCGTCCTTACATTTGCCATCCAATTTAAGCGAGTGCCTAGTATGCTCTCGCATATATTTTTCTCAATGTGCATCACGTCCAAATTATGCACGATGAGCAAAGAAGACCGATAAGGGAGCTCAAAAAAATGCTCTTCTTCCTCCGGTTGTGCCATCGTTGTCTTCATCACGCTTCCTTTTTTGATAACAATGTCTTTCCAAATTCTACTTGTTCAAAAGTAGAATGCGCTCAAGTACTGTGCACCGGATAGTGGTTACGGTGCCTCCTGGTTTCGACCTTGTTGTTGAAGGCCGACCGCATTGTTGCGCCATGGATGGTCGGGGGGCCAAAAAACGTCGATGTGCCATGTAGCAGTGCTTCCGCCCATGTTTCAACCACAAATACTCGGTATGTTTGTGGCGGTATGGACATGCAAACTTTCCTTTAGTGCTCCAACCGGACTGACATAGCATAGGCTGGGAAGTCATTAATTGTCCAAAGAAGTATAGCACGCAATCTAAAATTCTTCTTAGTCCCTGCATCTCTTGTTTTAACACCATTATTCATTATTCCAAAGCTCCATGAGCTCTGGTATCAGGGGCCTCAATTATACATCAATATCCATTCCAGGAGATTTTGGACCAGGAATCAACATTGACAAAATCCAGTTAGATTGTTTCTGACACATCCATGGAGGCAAATTGTAAGGAACCAGGATGACAGGCCAAATGGAATACGTAAGACTTTGCATGCCAAAGGGATTGAACCCATCGAAGCAAGTCCCGGCCTAACGTTACGACCTCCTCCTTCGAAAACCATTTAAACTCCGAATCCACGTGCTTCCATGCCTTTGAGTCAGCAGGGTGACGCATTTTCCCATCATTCACCAATTCATTCTTGTGCCACTGCATATCCTTTGACATTTTCTTTGACATATACATTCTTTGCAGCCGAGGAATAAGAGGAAAGTAGCATAGGATCTTAACTGGTAACCGCTTCTTAATAGAAGTAGCACCCACTGCACTGCAATTATTATAAGAGGTTTTATCTACAACTTTCCACCTTGACTCCTTACAAATGGGACATGTTTCCAGATTTGCGTATTTATCAAAAAAATAACACACAATCATTTTGGCATGTGTGTATCTTGACATAGTCCAAGCCCAGGTCTCGAATCACCCTTTGCACTTTATCCAAGGAGTCAGGAATACAATGCCGGTCAGGGAGAACCTTTCCAAAGAGCTTAAGTATGGCCTCCAATGACGTGTTACTTAAGCCATACATGCACTTTATCTGAAAAAGCTCCACAATAAAAGAGACCTTCGTTGCATTTTTGCACCCTGGATACAATTCCTTCTTTGCCTGCTCTAATAGTTTCAAAAAAGTCTCTGCCTGCTTATCTGCCTCTTCCTCATCTCTGGTTTGTCCATGATGTATAGTGCCACTGATAATGTTTCTAATCAAAGTATTGGTGGCAGCAGGGTTATCATCCAAACCATCTTCTTCATCGTCTTCTACAAATAAATGTGTTGTATCATTAGCTGTAGGTACTGCATCATGATTATTGAGATCGGCGAGTAACATCTTGATTCACGGGACCACGAGATGAAGTATTAGTTTGGTCTTGAATGTTACCAGCATCGATGAAACAATCAGCAAACCCTCTATTGAGTAAATGAATTTGAATGGGAAGCACGGTGGAATGTCTGATCATGCATTGACACAAATTACATGGACACGCAATAGATCCACCTCGTGCTGATGAGGCCGTAAATTTTTGAAAAAAATTCGAAAATTGTTCTGCCAATCCGCTGAGTGTCGAGGCAAGCGCATCCAACTGCGATCTTCGTCTGATGCCATTAGTTAATCTGCATTGTTCATGTTTCAATCGACCTTGATCACGATATATATACCAATATGCATATATATGCGGCGAACGATTGAATATATATACGAGATCAAGACATCGGTACGTACCCGGCCGTGGCCGTAGCGCCGCTCGGATCTCCGCAACAAGAATCACGTGGAGATCGCCGTGGAGATCGATCCCCTAGAGGCCCTCGTGGAGATCTCCGCAACAAGAACCAGGTTGTCGAAAACGGAATTTTGGAATGGTCCAGATCGGAAGAGCCCCTATCTGATCGTGGCAATACATACACAATAGACAAAATTTTAGTACAACCAAGGAATACCTCGTTTCAATATTTCTGAGGTTGTACGTAGTATGACCTTTCTCAAGGTTTTCAACATATGCGTAATTCATTATTTTTCTTTTCTGATCGGCTAGTATAGAGGCTAACAATAATACACAAAATTCAGGAGTTTTAGTGAAGAGTCTCCAAATTGTTGATCACAATGCTTTGTGAATATACACATGAATAGCATAAACAATAGCATGTCGCAATTCTGAAAACAGACAGATGGTTAGTCCAAATATGCATGACAGGACCCAACAGATTTCAATTTGTGTCACTCATAAGTTCAAATATTTTGCAAGGGCTCATCCGGATCCAAACCCATAGACATACGAAGATGCATATATAAAGGTTCAAAGTTATTACTTAGATGTTGGCATACTTAGATGTTGCCACATACACATCCATTCTTAGACCATTCACCAAAGCATCTCGCATAACATTCACCTAGGACCTGGTTATGTTACGTACTAAGCTAGATTACTACTACTTGCGATTGACTTTATCCTGAAGCTTGCGGATCTTCTTCGCCATCACTTCTAACTTGTCAGCAACAGTCTCCATGAATTCCTTCAGGGTCATCTCCATGTCCTCCTGCGTTCCAGCAATGTCGACGCTTAGGTTCTCAATCTGCTCCCGCAAATCATCATAGCGCTACTTCAGCTGTTGAACCATTTGGCGCAAGGGCATTTGCTATGGCAGACAACAAACACAAGTTACTAACATGAAATGTGTTACAACAACTGTGGCCAATGCAGCAAAATAGTTAAAAAATGCACCTTTCTTTTCGATGATCCCGAAGCTTTCGATGGAGACGGTTTCTTGCTATTGTCCTGCTCATCATCCGAGTCTGGAATGATGATCCTCACCTGATTAGCAGTGTTCACTAGCCTGACCAAACAAAACAATTTGCTGTTTTTCAGTTTAAAACAGCCAATTCAATCTCTTGACTCATAATGTATACCAATTTATTCGTGATCCCCCGACTACCTGCCAGAAAAGGCCTAACCTACTAAATGGGACAACCTGCATTCATTTGGCTGGCTTTGTTTTCAGGATTGTGATCAAATGTACACAGGTCTGATTCACAGCAAAAGATGGCAAGAAATCAAGCCAATTATCATTATCATTATCTAGTATGGGGTGAGATGGATCCACACAAAAACACAATTATCATTATCTAGTATGAAATTTTGATTACTATGAACTACTAACATTTTTCTAATTGCAAAAGGAGTCACACGATTCCGGAAAATCAAAGAGGGTAGGGCGGTGTACCTCACTTCTCTTCGGGAACGCTTGCATCCGACTAGGGCTCGCTTACCCTTACGGATGGATCGACTTGGCGATGCGGGCCGTCAGACGACGAGGAGGAGGTGGCGGTGTCGTCTGTACCAGAGGACGATAGGGTTGGGGTGCCGCCGACCATACAGGAGGACGACGAGGTAGGTGGTGTGGAACACTTGAACCGCCCGTGTGCATCGCGCTTCTGCGTGGTGGAGTAGTGGCACCTCCGTACGCCGCCGCCGCTCGCCTGAAAACCCTCGGTGCGGCCCCGCCGTCCGCTGCCGCCGCTCTCCAGGATCCCCTCGATGCGGACCCACCGCCGTGGCGGCTGCTCGGGCCGTGTTACGGCGCTGCGGCCCCTTCGTCCGCGCCCGCCACTGATCTGGGAAGGCTCGATGCGGCCACTCCGGCCGCTATCGCCGCTTGCCGCAGGGGAAACTGCGATGCGGGGCATCTCGATGTGGACGCGACGGTCTGAGCCGACGAGGGGGATGGTTAGGAGCAAAAGTGTATTGGGGGTGGGGGAGCTGAAAGTTATAGACGATTTGGGCCGGCATATCCTTGTTTTTATTACTCTCATCGGCCCATTTAACATTTTCACATCCTAGTCTCCAGTACCTTTAGTGCCACCTCGTAAACTGAGAAGGGGTATCCCAGCTTAAAAGGAGAGGCGTGCCTGCGTTTTCGAACTTCGTATTACCATCATCAACTAATGCTTGCTACTTGCGCTATGGGGCTTAATGGGCTGGCCGGTCCACTCGGGCTCCCGCTCGCTGGGCTTTACGCTCGCCGGTTGAGCCTATTGTGGTCGGCTTAGCCCACATCCCCATAGCACACAATTTTTTCATCTAAACAAATCTTCTCTTTTTTTTCATGGTACATATAGTCTATACCATATTGTTAAAATTCAGATTTTTCATAATAAAATTTATTTATTAAATCGCATTTTAAATTTCTCTACAACCCCATAGCAGATTTTTTTCATCAAAACAAATTTTGTGGCAATACGTACACAATATTCCTCCTTGAGGCTAGAAACGAAGCAGTAGCCTTCCTTGTATTGCAACAATGCAAAGAGATATTTGCAACCCAAATAAGACGTTGCGTAAGGCCGTTCAAACGCAACCAACCCTAGTATGGTAGCCATAGCAAGTTTATATTGCAACACCCGAATTTCTAGTGCAACGCAGAAATAGGGTAGCAATATTTCCTACCAAATGCAACACAATTCTGAATAATGGTGCATTAGCGCCAACTTGTTGCAACATCGCAAAGATATATTTGCAACCAAAATTCTACGTTGCGACATACTTGTTCAAACGCAACCATCCCTAGTATGGTGGCTATATCAACTTTCTGTTGCAACGTAAGCAATGCTAATGCAACACAAAATTGGGGTGGCATTATTTCCAACCAAATGCAACGGAAATCCTAAAAAGGGTGCATTAGCGTCAACATGTTGCAACCGAACAAATAAATAATGCAACTCAAATTTTGTGTTACAATAGACACACAAATTGCAACCAAATCACTGTTTCGGTGCAATAGTACCCCCTATTGCAACCGAAATAGTGGTGTTTCCTAAGGGATTTGTTGCAATAGGGGGAAAACCTTGTAGTGAAGAAGGGTTCATCATCATCCAAGCCGTCGTCGACGACGTCTTCGAGGAGGCACTCGGTTTCCAAGTCTCCCCAGAGCATGGAGACGGATACGGCACCACCGAGGAGGAACGATGCTCTCCTCCTTGGTGGTATGAGGGCTGCAAGGACCACGTCCATGAGGTTTACTGAACCTCAAGGGCACACGGAGGAGCAACCCGCGCCACCACGACGATCGACCCGTTTGACTGCGCCACCTCCTTACACTCCGATATATTCTTCGTACGGCTTCATCATCTTGTCGTCGTCGGAGGAGGAGAGGCTCTCTCGTCTTGAGAAGAGGCTTGTGCCCAACGTCGAGTTCGACGATCAAGCACTCTACACCTTGGGTTTTGGCACCGACATATACTACATGTTGGGGCACCTTGGATGGGTGCAATTCTCCAACGGAGTATCGGCGGACACCCACAAGGGGTTCGCCTTAGAAATCTTGATGACCATTGCACCTATCCTTGATGATGGGGTGCAAAGCTTATCATTCCGTTTGGAGGGAGTCCAACAAGTGGTTCCCTACGAGCATGTTAGGGAGCTACTTGGATTCCATAAGGGAGCTCCGGAGAAAGTTGACGTGCCACCCGGCATGTTAGATGGATTGGAATTTAATCTCCGGAGAAGTCCATCAACAACGCAATTGCATCCGCAACCCCATTATCCGGATATTTCACTCTTGGATGAGCAAGAGGGTATTGGGGAGGATGAAGGAGACGAAGGTGACCGACACGGAGTTGAATTGGCTCTACTCGGCTTTAATTGCCAGGCAGCCAATAGACCCCTCTTACCTTATGATCAACCGTTGGTGTTGCTTCGGGGGCGGGACATATTGGTTCGGGGTACTACCTCTCCATGTTGGCCTTCTCCTTACAGCCGGGGATCGCAAGAAACCCCGACCATCTTTTGCGTGGTACCTCTCTCGGCATTGAGTATTTGAGGCAAGGAAAATACATTAGTGGAGATGAGAGAGGAGGTTATCGTTTGGCCATAGTGAACCTACCCCTTCCCGATGAGAGGCTTAGGCTTTTCACTGAAGGGAGGGAAGATTGGTTGGAAGAGGGACTCCTTGTCCCTGCAAGGAAGAACAAAAGAGGAAGAATCGTAGAGGAGGGAACATCCTCCGCACAAGCGAGTGGAGCACAACCCAATGTGCCACCATTCGGCGGGATCCCTCCTCCGCCAAGTTATTACGGAGGGCCACAAGAGCAAGCATGGGGGTGGTGCACCGGTACCCCCACCAAATTATGTGGTGCCCAACGCTAACTTCGCGGAGCCCTACGCACAATATCCCCAACCACAACAAAGCATAGCCATAATTGGAGGGTATGTTGCAAGAAACGCCCAAAACGTCGCAGCCATCCAAGCCAACGCGGCTCAACTTGGTGAAGGCAATGCAAATATTGCCTATGAGCTCGGACGCCTTCACCTAGTGGAGCCGAATCAATTCGTCGGAGGGAATGTCCAATCATATTATGAGCAAGGGTATTACTACCAAGATCATCAACACCAACCACCGGCGGAGGACTAGAAGATTTAGGAACTTTAGTTTTCTTTTCTTTTCTTTTTCTCTGTAATTTTCATCTTTTGTTTATGTGTGTTTGCGTAATATTTTCTGTTTTTATTTAAATTTCAGCAAGTGTGTTTGTTTATTTTCAGTTTGTATTTCAACTTGATTTCATCATTAATAAAGACACCACCTTGATTATATCATTGGAAAAGTTACAAAAATTTGTGCCATGATGATATATGATTATAACTGCTGCTTTGTTTATCTTTGTAATTGATTTATGCATGTTAAAAGCTAGTGCTCTCTTAAAATACGAATCTGAATTTATTTAAATACTAGCTTAATATTTAGCGGAGGTTATGATTAAAATAAAGACCCATGGTGTTTTATGTGCTCTCAAGTTATGAATAGATTGAAGATGGTTTTTTATGCTCAAAAATATCGCTAACCTTGTCATAAATATCACTTGTGTGTTGCTCAACCTATCCAAAGCCTAATATATATTTGAGTGCATAAACCTTAGTGTACAAGATTTATTTTTGAGTGAGTTATTGCAGGCCATGATTTCTCTGGCCCGAGACTAAGAAGCTGGTCATTCCGTTTTTGTGTATCTATCTTTTTGCTAGCCTTTTATCCGTGCATTGTGTATCCCCGCATCGGAGATCTCACAAACCTCGCTGGATATCCACCCTTAAAACCAAATATCATGTTTTGTGATTACCTCCTTGACCACAACCTATCATTGAGAATGGATCATCAATTCAAGGAAGATCGCAAGACGGTGCCAACATTGAAGATTTCAAGTATCTTACCAAAGGAAAAATATTTCCGGTACCTACCTTATTTATCGCCTCTTTGCTCGAGGACGAGCAACGTCTAAGCATGGGGGAGGAGGTAGGTACGATGCAATTTTAGAGTTCAAAGGGGAGTATTTTTTAAAAAAAATGAAAGAAAATTCAAAGGCGATGTACGTGATTTCCAAGGTGAAAGTCTCACAAGAAAAAAAAATGATGAATGAATGAATGAAAGAAAGAAAGAAAGAAAAGAAGGAGAAATATGAGAAAAAGAAAAAATGAGTATGCGTAAAGTGAACTCCCCGGTTCTCTAAAGTGCATTCAAGGCTTCAAGTTTAAAAGATCCATTCTCATTTTCCAACCATGTGCAATCCGATAACGAGGACTTCCTTTGTGCCTCAGGATCACCCTTTGCCATTTGCACATGTCCACTCATCTAAAGCGTGCGTATTTTTCTCTTTCCCCTCCTTGATATGACATTATTTTCCAATGACCTTTTTGACGAGTCTCGGTAAGACCATGAGAAGCTTGTCTTGTTTTGACAACACCTCATTTATAAAATCTTGTTAGGACTAAACTTTCCCAAAAAGCTCCATCTAAAGCCTACCACACATATATGTTATGAGAGGAAAAGGAGTAGAATATATAGGCTTGAGAGACAAGCGAGTTGAGAGTTCATGAGCAATATACAAGATGATTTAAATTTGTGAACTTGGTTTAGATTTTCTTTATCTCGTTCTTTATTTCAAAAATTCTGAGATCTATTTAAACTTTGTGAGCATATGAATACTTGTGGGATAAGCTTAATTAAGAATCTACCCTCCGTAGAGATGAAGGCTAGTACATTATGGAACTTTAACGAATTAAAATTTTGAGAGCATTATGTTTTCTCATGTTTGATCTAGTGCAACGTTTAAACATTGTTGGCAATGATGATATCCATCGAAGGCTTACTCGAGGACGAGCAAGGTTTAAGCATGGGGTAGATGTTGACGGTGAAAATCCGTCAACCTAGCCATGAGTTTACCTTCGGTGTTGGCATAAGTTTTATACCTTATCCATTGGTACTAACCCCTGTGGTATAACAAGTTCAAGTGTGCATGTCGGTTTTCGAGTTTAGTGTTTATGCAGGGTTTTAGCGTTGAAAGCAAGACTTTCGGGATAAGTTCATCAAGCACCTTATGACAAGACCTTGAAGCCCCGTACTAGTCATGCAATGAAGAAAACTTAACTCCAAGAAACCAGGGACTTGATCCGAGAAGACGACAAACTCCGAGGACCTAACCAGAAAAGTGTTGAATCTTGCAAGACAAGGAATTATGCCCAATTCGGAGAGAAACTGACGACATGGACCTACATGCAGAAGGGGGAAACATCCAGGAAGCAAGGGAACCGACGTAGAGCAAAGGAGGCCTCGGGCTGGGCCTGGATGGGCCCAGGCCGGCCGGCCCAGGCCGGTCGGCCCAGCCCATTCCAGGGCCCGTTTGCCCCCTCCTTTGCCCTAGCCGCCAATCGGGCTATTTATAGCCCCCTGACCGAGAGCCACGCGTCATCCAATTCGTCATCAGTCGCCGAGGAGCAGAGAAGAGAGGGACACCATCTCGGAGAGGAGAGGGTCGAGCTAGTTGACTAGGGTTTCCCTAGCCGACGTGGGAACCTTGCATGGAAGACCACGTCGGAGTTCCCGGAGCTAGAAGCAAGATCATGGAAGGATCCAGGTGGTGATCTTGTGTATGTATCATTGTCATAGTGGAACTATCAAGTTGAATCTATTCTTAGCGATCAAGTGTTTCCTCGAAGATTCGTTTTTCGATCGGTTTGCTTATTTTAGATCTATTCGCGCGATAGATCACATAAGGTGTTCTTGTAGCTGCGGTGGCTAGAGGTACACGCCGGATCTTCCGAAAGAATCTCAACTTGTCTTTTGACTCGCCCTAGACTCCCCGCATGAGTAGGGATACGTTGTGATAGAATGGGGGTTCCGAAAGGCGGATGTTTTCGGATTTGGACGGGAAACCACGGTTTAAAGAGGCTTCTTATAAGATTCAATTTGCTACTTCTTCTCTTGCTTGGAACTTCAACAAAAGGCTTGTCCCAATCTCTCTAGATCGGTTTATCTACTCAATCTTATTTTGTTATCTCCGGTCTTTAGTAGATTAGATTAGTTTCGTGTCTTTTATCTAGATGCATTAGGGTTTTACCGAAGATTGAAGTTATTTGGCTTTACTAGATCAAATTTTGTGTCACACATTTGTTCCACGGATTCGATACCTTGGGTTCACCACTCGAGGGAAGAAGGGTCCCTTGACTACGACGGGAGACTTGTCCGCTTGCAAGTCATAAACGAACTTTGATATAACTATTAACCGTCAACATCGGGGCGGCGCGGCCACAACTACTCGAATGCCGACGAGGGTAGGGGCGGGGCTAGGCAACGCACGAGCGCTAGAGCCCGAGCACCCCCTAGGTGAGGCTCTGGAGGTGGAGACCGGTGCTAGGAGCGAGCAGAGGAGGAAGCTTGGCGGCGACGGCGTTCATGGCTCGCGGCGGCGCTTGGGAGACGGTGGCAAGGGGTGCGGCGCGCGCCAAGGAAAAGGCCGAGGCCTTTTATAGGCTCTCTCCCATGTCTTGAAGCGACAATCAGGCGAGGAGGGGTCCGGCCGGCACGTTGGGGCACGGGCGGCCTCTCGCGCGGCGGGCGGCGCGGGAGGGACCCGGTGTGGCGCGGCGGAACGCGGCACGCGAGAGCGCGGGCTCCAAGGCGCCTAGGTGCGCGTGCGGCCTCGGCATTCGCGCCTCGGGGTGCGCGGCGGGGGCCGGAGGGCGGGGCCGGACGTTGTGGTCGGCAAGGACACCACGCGGCACGCGCAGGCGCACGCTCTAGAGCGCAGACCCGCTGGCGCGGCGTGACGTCGCCCGCTCGACTTCCACTTAACCCTGTTTGACTGACTGTTTCTCTAAAATTTTGAATAGAAGTGTAATGTCAGGTAAATATCAAAGTTGTAGATCTACGACCCCTCTACAACTTTCACAAAGGCTGTCCTATGTTTTTCTCAAAGGTATGAGCAGGAACGTCGTGCAAAGTTCAGGTTTTTCAGGGCGTCGATGAACAGTAGAATCTACTGTTGACCAAGTTTTTCTCCATTTTCCACTTCAAATCTGCAATGCCATCCAAAAGCAAAGTTGTATCCCTCTAAAAACTGGACAACTTTTATATTGGGATATTTTGGGGTGTTTAGGTGAATTCTGGAGAACGCGGCAAAAGTTCCGGAGGATGCTCAAGGACATAAGGGTTGACATAAAGTTTGACTAGATGTTTGACCAAACTTTGACCACAAGTGTGTGTAGACTTTATTAAGGGGGTCATTAGTGATTGTTGATGGGGTTTTCGTGGTGATGACCCAGGTTGACCAAGGTTTGGCTAGAGTCAACGCGTTTAACTCGGTCATTAGCACTAATGATGCTAATTAAAAACCTGGGGCGTCACAGCCTACCCCCTTAAAAGGAATCTAGTCCTGAGATTCGACAACAAGATTAGAATGATTCCTTTCAACATGCCAGGGGTGACAAGGGAGAAAGATATATTTGGTTACACTTCTCGACATCGAGAATTCAGATAGAACGAAAGATACATGGTGCATTCCCTGCTGCCTCAGCGTCGTTCATGAGGGAGCGGGCGATGAATGTGCACAAGATAAACTAAGAGCAGACAGATTCCGCCTACGATGCAGAGATACGTCTCTACCAGCATCCAGTGAAGCGACTCGAACACCTCCAAGAATTGAGTCATGGGTGGTAATGTGGCTCGAGTTCTTCTTCCGACCTCCTTCCGAGCTTCTTCTCGACGTCGTCAGTGACTATGGAGGGTGAGGACCGGGAGCGTCCCGGTGGTCGATGGATGACCGCTCCTCAGTGATGAGTGATTGACAACGGGTGTTGGACTGACTCTTGGCTTAGTGCGCAGGTGTAGGCTGCGTCCTAGTTCGTGTTGTTGCAGGTGAAGAACGGGTGCGAAAGGTCTTCAGCCTTGAGGGGCCTCCTGAAGATGGAGAGACAAGTAGGCTCGATTCGAGGGACCCGGTGGACAGTGGGACTAGATGCGGGCCACATGGTGGCGAGACGAGCAAGACGAAGTCGTGGACGATCGAGCCGGTGCACGATGGCGGTCGAGTCAAGAGGCTTGGCGGGAGGCCGGGCCGAGCACGCGGGGTTTGGTGGTTTGCCCACAAAACCATCGGAGGATAGATTCTTGGTTTGGGCCTCAAAACCAAGTCCGAAGGCCCAACACGACGGAGACGGGATCCGGGCGTGTCGGGAAGCTTCGAAGTGGAGGACACGCGGCGGGATCGCATGGCTTGCGTCGGGAGGACGCGGGGTGCGGCGAAGGCGTGGCCGTCCAATGGCAAGACCCACAAACATTACATAAATGCCCCTGCGTGGGTTGTATCGCCAGTAGTTAAGTTAGGGGTAGTTTGAGTCATTTACCACACCGGCGGGACCCGATATATAAGCCATGAGTGTGGGTGGATGGCTCTCTCTCTCCGTGATCCAGAGTTTCATTTCCCCCCTCCTCTTTCTCTTTTTCCTAGACTATTTTCTCCTCTATTTTCTCTAGGCTAGCATGAGAGCTTCATGAAAGATTTGTTGAGAGGGATGGATGTTAGGGCGGCATGCTAGACCTTGTGAATCTTTCCTGGTTTGTATAGAAGATTCGGCGTTGTGGTTCCCGTGATGATTTTTGGAGTCATTTTTGTGTTATTTTCGTTCTTCACGCGATTCGTCGATTTGAGGGTGTTTCTCTCCGGATTTCTTTGAGAGGATCATGGGTGAGTGCCTTGTGCCTCTTTGTGGATGATCTGGACCCCTCAAACGCCGGATTTGGCCTTCGATTTGTTGACTTTTGGATGAACCCTAGGTCATTATGTTCTTGGCAAGGATTTGCGATTTCGGGAGTTGTAGGGAGTTTGATACCGTAATTTTTGGGGGATAACCTCTCCTTGGGGTGTTCATCATCTCCCCAAAATTTCGTCTCAAGACTCCAAGTGGTTTCGGAGATCCTTTGATCGAAAGTTTGGGGCGATTTCGCGGGCAGTTTTCTGGGCTGTCCCGGGTGATCTGGTCACCTGTGCCGGGTGACCCGAAGGGGGTAGGTTGATCCGGTCACTTGTGCCCGGGCGACCCAGTGCGGCTCTGTAAGGCTCAGGTGACCCGGTCACTTGTGCCGGTTGACCCGGTAGGTCTCAGCCTTCTTCGTTGATTGCTCAAGTTCTTTCGTGTTTGCTTCTGCTTTGCTTCCTAGCCTTTTCAAGCTTTGTTCCTAAGGTATCAAGGGAGGTTTGTGTGTGCTTCTGCTTGTTTGTGTGTGACTCGAAGTTGCGATTGGGATATAGGTCGAGTTCTTCTGAGAAAGAATTTTTATCGGCTCCCATTCACTCCCCCCCCCCCTCTCTGGTTCGCCGTTTCGGTCCTTCATGTGGTATAAGAGCTTGGTGCCGGATTCGTGGTGAATTTGATAAGTCTTGAATACTAAGATGGCGTACATTGAGCGGGGCGGTCTGCCGCACTTCGATGGGAAGGGTTACCACAAGTGGGCGGCCTGAATGATGATCTTTCTTCGTGGCAAGTTGTTGGATTTCATTGTGCTTGACAAGACCTATGCTATTCCGGTTGAGATCCACACTCTTATGGTGACCGATGCCGGTGCTAAGGCCAAGTATGAGGCAAATGCAAAAGCCGTTGATCACTTGGTCCGAAGCTTGTGTGATCCTGAGTTTAAGCGTGTTCGCCATTTGAATCTTGCCTGGCAAATTTGGGAGAAAGCTGTTGGTTGCTCACGGTGGTGATAACCATGTGAAGGCTCGCCTCTTTGTTTCTTACCGGATGCAATATGAGAACTTTACTCAACTTCCGGTGAGGACATTGATGCGATGTTTCAGAGATTCACCGCCATCGTGAACAACATGAAGGCCAATGTTGAGGATTTCCCTTACACCGAGCATGATCAAGCTTTGAAGCTCTTGCATATCTTGGACCAAAATGTTTGGGGTGCTAAGGTTGAGGCCATCAAGGAGTCCGGGCAATACTTGACTATTGAGTTGGATGATCTCTTTTCTAAGCTCAAGTCGGCTGAGGTTGACAGGAAGTTGCAATCCAAGCATGAGGGCTCGACTGATCATAGTCTTGCTCTTGTGGGCGGATCAAAGGGCAAAGCTAACACTAACCCTTCCTGTCGACAGTTTTCCTTGTCTTCTCTCATGTCTATTCCAGATGAGGAGTTCGATGTGCTGGGCGAGGAGGAACTGGCCTTGCTCTCAAGGAGGTTTGAATGACTACATGAGAACCGGAGGAATGCAAGGCGGAGCTCGGGGACATGCTACAAGTGTGGCAAGCGTGGACACTTCATCGCCGAATGCCCGGAAGCGGAGGAGAACAAGTGCAAATGAGCGAGTACAAGGCGCCCCCGAGGCGTGAAGACAAGTACTTCTCCAAGGGAAGCACTACAGCAAGTCCACGAGCAAGGACAAGGACAAGCGGCGATCGAGCAAGGGCGGCCACAAGAAGGACAAGGCAAGAGCCATGGTGGCTGGTGCAAGCGACGTCGACACAAGCTCAAGCGACGCGCATTCAAGCTCAAGCAGTGAGGATGAAGATGCCGGGAGGCGCAAGGGCAAGAAGAATGCAAGCCGGAACCTCAGTGGGTTGAGTTGTGTTGCACTTGGAGGCTTTTGTGGCATGGCCCATAGCTCAAGCAGCAAGAAGAGCGAGAAAGAAGACACCGACTCCGACTCAGAGGATGAGGTAAACCGTGACCCCGACTCTTTGCTTGCTGAGATCACTAGGTTGAATGGCTTGATTGACAACCGTGATAGTGTGTTGAGAGATGCTAAGAAAATGAGGAGAGATCTTAGGGCTCAACTTGAGAATGCTTGTGAGAAAGTAGGAGAGTTAGAGTCTAAATTGCTTGAATTGAAACTTGAGAATGACTCTTTGAAACTTACTCCTACCATTTCTGATGATGTTGAATGTTCTGAATGTAATGCATGGTTGAATGAGATCAAGTTGCTTAATGAGAAGAATGCTTCCACTTTGGCTAAACTAGATGCTCTTAGAGCGAGTATGATGAGCTTAAGGCTAGACCCACTTTGCTTGGTGCTTGTAAATCATGTCCTACTATGCATGCTAAGCTTGTTGATGCTCGTTCTACCATTAGCACTTTGGAAGCTTCTTTGAAATCTCCTGTTGTCAATGCATGCACTAGTTGTGATGAAGTTACTTTGTGCAATCTTGAACTTACTTCCCGTTTGGATGTCATCTATGAGGAGAATGATTATTTGAGGAAGGTGTTGGGTTGGTTGTCTGGGCAGGAACCTCAATTGAAAATCATGATTGAGGAGTTCAAGAGAGCGGATGGTCGTGGTTTGGGTTTTGAGAAGTTGGGTGAGAAAGTGGGAGAAAACAGTGGGGAGAGTGTGTATGAGAAGTGTGTCGAGTCTAACCCCGAGTTTGAGGTGATCGGAGACATCCAAGTCCCACTTCCAAAAGCACCCAAGAACTCTTTCATACCAAAGCCCAACCACCTTTGCAACAAGCTTGACACAACCCAAGATCCACCCAAATTCCCACCTAAAACAAATGACTTCCAGAAACCGGTGAAGTTTGTGAGTGAGAAGGGTGTGAAACCTAGAGAGAAGCCAAAGCCAAAACCAAAACCCATCCCCTTCAGATGTGAGTATTGTGGCAAGGAGAGGCATCTAGTAGAGTTTTGCTACAAGAGGAAGAGGGATGAGAGGCTTGCTAGGGAGCAAGCAAACCAGGACAGGTATCACCAGTCTCATGGTATTCATGAGCCTATAGTGCCGCTTTCACGGGGTGTGGGAAGTGTGAGTAGTGTTGGTAGAGTTGGAGCTCAGGATGGTAGGTTCCCATAGAGAGGTGGTGGTGAGAGGTTTGATAGGAGAGATAATGGTGTGCGTGCTGGTGAGAGGTTTGGTCGGGCTCATGGTGGTTTTGCTGGACGTCCCCCTACTCGTCCTCAATACGGGTTTAGGGGAGATGATCGCAGCTTTGGGTTCCAGAGGAACTACGGATCACGTTTTCCCCCTTGTGGTGCTCGTACTCCTTACATGGGACATGGGAAATTTGATGGCAAGGGAATGATGTTTGCTAACCCCTCTTTTGAGCAGATGGCTCGACACTGGTTCAACTTTCTTTGTGCTAACCCCAGTGTCGAGTCGTTGGCTCATTCTCGTTCTTTTTTCTGACTACAGGCAGGAGGCTTGGAGAACATTTGGTTGATCGACTCCGGATGTTCCCGACACATGGCCGGAGAGAAGAAGTGGTTCTCCAGCCTCACCCCAGTGAAGGAAAAGATGTACATCACTTTTGGGGACAACGAACGAGGAAGGGTGATTTCTGAGGGTGTGGTGCATGTGAGTGACAAGGTAACGTTGAAGAGAGTTGCTCTTGTGAAGTCTTTGGGTTTCAATTTGCTTTCGGTTTCTCAGTTGCTTGATGAGGGCTTTGAGGTGCGTTTCAAGTCTGGTGAGTCTCGTTTGCTGGATTCTCGAGGTGATCTTGTTTGTATGATCATCCCCGAGGGTCAGATTTTCAGGGCTGATTTCTCTCGTTCTTTGGGTCCTGCTCGCTGTTTGGTGGCTGGTCCTTCTTCTGATTTGTGGAAATGCATAGGCGGTTGGGTCACTTGAGCTTTGATTTGGTTTCCCGCTTGAGTGTTCTTGACCTTGTCCGAGGATTGCTGAGGTTGAAGTTTGAGAAGGATTTGGTTTGTGCTCCGTGTAGGCATGGCAAGATGGTAGCCACTCCCCATCCACCCCTGACCGATGTCATGACCGAGCGTCCGACAGAGTTGTTGCATATGGACCTTGTTGGGCCAGCTCGAGTTCGCTCGGTGAGTGGGAAGTGGTATGTCCTTGTTGTGGTGGACGATTACTCTCGCTATGCCTGGGTGTTTTTCTTGGAGGACAAAAGTGAGACATTTGGTTTTGTTCGAGATCTGATCGTGAGGTTGAAGAACGAGAGGCATGGGAATGCCATTCGAGCTATCCGCAGTGATAATGGCTCAGAGTTCAAGAACTCTCGTTTTGATGCCTTCTGTCGTGATCTAGGTCTTGAGCATCAGTATTCGACCCCTTTTGTGCCCCCTCAAAATGGAGTTGTGGAAAGGAAAAATTGGACTCTTTGTGAGATGGCTAGGACGATGCTCGATGAGCACAGGACTCCAAGGGGGTATTGGGCTGAGGCGGTCAATACGGCCTGTCATGTCTCCAACAGGATTTTATTGCGAGCTTTCAAGAGGAAGACCTATTATGAGCTTATGCATGGTCGGGCACCCAAGGTGAGTCATTTTCGAGTCTTTGGCTGCAAGTGCTTTATTCTTAAGAAGGGAAAACTCGACAAGTTTGAGGCTAGGTCTAGTGATGGGATTTTCTTTGGATATGCTAACCATTCTAGAGCCTATAGGGTGCTTAACCTTGAGACTAACAAAATCATGGAGACTTGCGAGGTAACCTTCGACGAGACAATGCCATGTAACTCTCTTGGCTTTGAATGTGCAGGTGATGAAGAGATGGCTGAGGATCTCTTTGAAGAGAAGAAGGATGAAGCTGGAGATGATGATGGAGAGAACCATGCGCCTGAAGCTGAGTGTGTACCCACTACTTCCCATACGACCACTACGGAGGTTGGACCGTCTACTTCATGGACAACGATGGTGCGACAAGAGGACCAGGCGAGAGAAGCTGAAGTTAAGGGGGAGGTAGTCTCGAGGCGTGAGGCTCCCCGGCAGATTCAAGAAGTGCATCCCCTATCGAAGATCATTGGGGACATCGACGAACGTACCACGCGGTCAAGGTCCAGAAATTCCTCTCATTTCGCTCATGTTGCATTTGTTGCCTCCTTTGAGCCCAAGGACATTGGACACGCTTTATCTGATGCAAACTGGGTCAATTCTATGCATGAGGAGTTGGAAAATTTTGAGAGGAACCAGGTGTGGGATTTAGTTGAACCACTTCCAAATTGCCATCATATAGGAACTAAATGGGTTTGGAAGAACAAAGAGGGTGAGAACGGGATGGTTGTGAGAAACAAGTCCAGACTTGTTGCTCAGGGATATAGTCAGAAGGAGGGGATAGACTATGAGGAGACCTTTGCTACTGTGGCCCGTCTTGAGGCAATTTGAATCCTTCTAGCCTTTGCCGTGGCTAAAGGGTTCAAGTTGTTTCAAATGGATGTGAAGAGTGTGTTTCTGAATGGGGTCATAGAGGAGGAGGTGTATGCGAAGCAGCCACCGGGGTTCGAGAGTGAAAAGTATCCACACAGGGTGTACAAGTTGAAAAGGGCTCTGTATGGGTTGAAACAGGCGCCTCGGGCTTGGTATGGGAGATTGAGAGGTTTTCTGTTGAGCAGAGGGTTCGTAATGGGTACCGTGGATAGGACCTAGTTTCTCCTCAAGCATGGGAATGATTTGTTGATTGTGCAGATATATGTGGATGATATTGTCTTTGGTGGCTCGTCACATAACCTTGTTGCCAAGTTTGAAGATGAGATGAGCAGGGAATTCGAGATGAGCATGATGGGCGAGCTGCAGTACTTTCTCGGGTTGCAGATCAAGCAAGTGAAGGATGGAACATTTGTACATCAGACCAAGTACACAAAAGACATGCTGAGGAAGTTCCAGATGCAAGATGTGAAGCCTATGTCGACACCCATGGGGAGTACGGCTACTTTGGACGCGGACGAGGACGGAGAACCAGTGGACCAGCAGGAGTACCGGAGCATGATCGGCTCCCTCCTCTACCTGACGGCGACGAGGCCAGACATACAGTTCAGTGTGTGTCTGTGCGCTCGTTTT
Source organism: Cenchrus americanus (assembly GCA_947561735.1). Lineage (NCBI taxonomy): Eukaryota > Viridiplantae > Streptophyta > Magnoliopsida > Poales > Poaceae > Cenchrus > Cenchrus americanus. The sequence continues at coordinate 48,039,393 of OX387244.1, read as the reverse complement.
CAGGCCTCGTCGAGGACATCACATCGACAGGCCGTCAAGAGGATCTTCAGGTACCTACAGTCTACCCCTGGTCTTGGCCTTTGGTATTCTTCCTCCTCGACTCTTTCACTTCATGGTTTTTCTGATGCGTATTTTGATGGTTGCCGAGTCGAGAGGAAGTCTACTTTTGGTACTTGCCAGTTTCTTGGGTCCTTGTTGGTTTCGTGGTCTTCCCGCAAGCAGTCTAGTGTAGCTCAGTCCACCACCGAGGCGGAGTATGTTGCAGCCGCGAGTTGTTGTTCCCAGCTGTTGTGGATCTCTGTTGACGGTTAATAGTTGTATCAAAGTTCGTTTAGACTTGCAAGCGGACAAGTCTCCCGTCGTAGTCAAGGGACCCTTCTTCCCTCGAGTGGTGAACCCAAGGTATCGAATCCGTGGAACAATGTGCAACGCAAGGAATCAATCTAGTAAAGCAAGGTAGCTATCTTATGAAGAGGCAAGTTGCATCTAATCTACTAACTCATAAAGAAACACATCTAATCTAATCTACTAAAGAGGTAGCAAGAGAAAGCAAGAGATAACCGATCTAGAGAGTCTAGATCATGCTTATGTTGTTGCTCCAAACAAGATAGATGAAGATAGAAAAGCGAATCTCATTAAAAGCATCTTTAAATCGTGGCCTTCCATCCGACTCCGAAAACGCCCGCCTTTCAGAACCCCCGTTCTGTCACAACGTATCCCTACTCATGCGGGTAGTCTAGGGCGAGTTCGATAGAACAAGTTGAAATCACTTGGCCGGTCCGGTATGCACCTCTAGCCACCGCGGCTACAAGAGCACCCTAAGTAATCTAGCTGCAAACTAGATCATAGAAGAAGCAAAACCAAGAAGAAAACAAAATCATCGAGAAGGCACTTGATCGCTAGAAATCGAATTCACTTACAAACTTCACCATGAATGATTACATGAACAAGATCACCACCGGGGCCCTCCCTCGATCTTGATCCTCGCTCCGGAGCTCCGACGTGGTCTTCCATGCAAGGTTCCCACGTCGACTAGGAAAACCCTAGACAACTAGCACGATCCTCATCTCCGAGATGGCGTCCCTCAAGCTTCTCTGCTCCTCGGCGGCAGATTACGAATTGATTGATGTGTGGCTCTCGGTCAGGGGGCTATAAATAGCCAGAGATGCAACTAGGTCAAAGGGGAGGCCGATTGGGCCCCGAAACGGCCTGGGCCGACCGGCCTGGGCCGACCGGCCTGGGCCCGTTTCGGCCCAGCTCGTGTCCTCCTTCTCCCGGTACTGCTTCTCTCGTCTTCTAGATCCTCTCCCCTTTTGCATGTGGGCCCTTGTCGTCGGTTTCTCTCCGAATTGGACTCAACTCCTTGTCTTGCAAGATTCAGCACTTTTCTGGCTAGGTCCTCGGAGTTTGTCATCTTCTCGGGCTTGGTCCTTGGGCTCTTGGAGTCATGTTCACTTCATTGCTTGACTTGTACCGGGCTTCAAGGTCTTGTCATGAGGTGCTTAATGAACTTATCCCGGAAGTCTTGCTTTCAACGTTAAAACCCTGCGTAAACACTTAACTTCAAAACCGACATGCACAAGTGAACTTGTTATACCACGGGGGTTAGTACCAATGGATAAGATACAAAAGTCATGCCAACACCGAAGGTAAACTCATAGCTAGGTTGACGGATTTTCACCATCAACATCTCCCCCATGCTTAAACCTTGCTCGTCCTCGAGTAAGCCTTCGATGGATATCATCGTTGCCCTTCATTGTTTAAACCTTGCACTTGATCATACATGAAAAAAAACATAATGCTCTCATAAGTTTAATTCGTTAAACTTCCATAATGTACTAGCCTTCATCCCTACGGAGGGTAGATATTTAATTAAGCTTATCCCACAAGTATTAACATGCTCCCAAAATACAAATGGATCTCAGAAATTTTGAAATAAAGAACAAGATGAAAAAGAGCTAAACCAAGTTCACAAATTTAAACCACCTTGCATCTTGCTCATGAACTCTCATCTCATCATGTCTCTCAAGCCTATTTATTCTACTCCTTTCCCTCTCATAACACATATATATGTGGTAGGCTTTATATGGAGCTTTTTGGGAAAGTTTAGTCCTACCAAGATATTATAAATGAGATGTTGTCAAAACAAGACAAGCTTCTCATGGTCTTACCGAGACTCGTCAAAAAGGTCATTGGAAAATGATGTTAAATCGAGGAGGGGAAAGAGAAAAATACACACCCTTGAGATAGGTGGACATGTGCAAATGGCAAAAGTGATCCCGAGGCACAAAGGAAGTCCTTGTTATCGGATTGCACATGGTTGGAAAATGAGAATGGATCTTTTAATCTTGAAGCTTTGAATTTCCTCATGCACTTTAGAGAACCGGGGAGTTCACTTTACGCATATTTTTTTTCTCTTTCTCATATTTATCCTTCTTTTCTTTCTTTCTTTCTTTCTTTCTTTCTTTCTTTTTCTCATTCATTCATTTTTTTCTTGTGAGACTCTCACCTTGGAAGTCTCGTGCATCGCCTTTGAACTTTCTTTTTTTTAATTACTCCCCTTTGAACTCTAAAATTGCACCGTACCTACCTCCTCCCCCATGTTTAGACGTTGCTCGTCCTCGAGCAAAGAGGCGATAAAGGTAAGGTAGGTACCAGAAATACTTTTTCTTTAGAGAGATACTTGAAATGTTCAATCTTGGCACCATCGATCTTCCTTGAATTGATGATCCATTCTCAATGATAGGTTGTGGTCAAGGAGGTAAACACAAAAGATGATATTTGGTTTTAAGGGTGGATATCCGGCGAGGTTTGTGAGATCTCCGATGCGGGGATACACAATGCACGGATAAAAAGCTAGCAAAAAGATAGATACGCAAAAACGGAATGACCAGCTTCTTAGTCTCGGGCCAGAGAAATCATGGCCTGCAATAACTCACCCAAAAATAAACCTTGTATACTAAGTTTTTGCACTCAAATATTTATAAGGCTCTAGATAGGTAGAGCAACAAGCAAGTGGTATTTATGACAAGGTTAGCTTTACATTTAAGAACAAAAATAAATCATCTTTAATCCATCTAAAACTTGAGAGCACATAAAACACTATGGGTCTTTATTTTTATCATAACCTCCGCTAAAGATTAAGCTAGCATTTAAATAATTTCAGATTTGTATTTTTAAGAGAGCACTAGGTTAAACATGCATAAATCAATTACAAAGATAAACAAAGCAGCAATTTTAATCATATATCATCATGGCACAAACTTTGTAACTTTACTAATGGTAAAAACTTGGTGGTGACATTATTCATGATGAAAATAAAAACTAACACACATGCTGAAAATTAAACTAAAAACTAAAAATTAAAGCAAAGCTGAAAATACTACGCATACATAGGCGCAAACAAGCTGAAAATTAAAGAAAAGGGGGTAAAGGAAAGATAACTAAAGCTCCTCCTTTCTCTAATCTTCCGTCGGTGGTTGATATTGATAGTCTTGGTTGTTGTACCCTTACTCATAATAAGATTGCGCCTCTCCTCATATGAATTGTCTGACGGTGCTAGGTGAAGGTGTCCAAGCACATAAGCGACGTTTGCATTTCCTTCACCCATTTGGTTTGCATTGGTTTGGATGGCTGCAATAATTTGCATGTTCCTTGCAGTGTATCCTCCAATGGTGGACATATTTGTTGTGGTTGAGGAAGGTGTGCATATGGCTCCGCAAAGGCTACGTTGGGCACCGCAAAATTTGGTGGGGGCATGGCTGCACCACTCCCCCATGCTTGCATTGGTACACCACCGTAGTAACTTGGCGGCGCCGGAATTCCTCCAAATGGTGGCACATAATTTTGTTGTGCACTTCCTTCTTGGGCCATAGAAGATCCTTCTCCTATAATCCTTCTTTTTTATTTTTCTTCGCCGGCACAAGAAGTCCTTCCTCAAACCAAAGTCTTAATCTTCCATCCGATAGGGGCAAATTTACTTTGGCCACCTTGAAGCCTCCTCTCTCATATTCACTTATATATTTGCTTTCTTCATATTCTCAAATCCTAGGGAAGTCCCGGGTAGGGGATGATTCGGGTTCCTTGTAATACCCGGTCTTTAAAGAGATAGTCAACATGGAGAGGTAACAACCCGATCTCCCGAATCCGATGTTGCTCACAACACCACCGGTTGATCATAGGTGAGTGGGGTTGATTGGCTTCCTGGTAAAGCCGAGTAAAGCCAATTCAACTCCGTGTTAGTTATCTTTGTCTCTCTCATTCTCCCAAAAATCCACTTGCACAAAAGTGACACACTTGGATGATGGGGTTCCGGATAGTATTTCTTCGTTGATGGTCTCCTCCCGTGATCATACTCCAAAAACCTTCCCATGTGCCTTCATGCACATCCACTTGTTCCGGGGCTCCCTTTTGAAAATAGGAGACACTCGCCCATGGGTCTACGATACTAGAACATGTAATCATTTTGAACATGAAAGCCAATCTAATCTATCGGGGATTGTGTTGAATGGATCCAAGGAAGCATTGAGCCCTTACTCCCTTTGAGCCCTTACTCCCTTTACGGCATGGTAACTAACCTTAAGCATTAAAGTATTTTCAACACAAGATGATAGATAGATAATCCAACAAAGTGTGATTACATCTCAAGATCGATTGCAACCCATGGATGAAAGGAGATTACCCCATCAAGGTTCTAGAAATAGCACCGTTGATCAAGGTTACCCTTCCAACGGTGTCTTCCTTCTTCTCCACTTGTGGGCTCCCTCCAAACGGAATGAGAGACTCAGCACTCCTTCGTCAAGGGTATGCGCCATGGTCATGAAAATTTCCTAGGCGAATTCCTTGTGGGTGTTTGCCGACACTCCGTTAGAGAATTGCACCGGTGTCCCGTATGAAAACCCAATATGTGGAGAGCTTGGTCGTCGAAGTCGACGTTCACTACAAGCCTCTACTCAAGGCGAGCGAGCTTCTTCTCCTCCTCCTCCGTCATGATGACATACGCCTCGGAATACCGCGGAGCGTATGGAGGTGGAGCGGATGATCGTGTCAAGTGGCGAGGTTGGACGAGCGGCTCCTCCATATGTTATTGAAGTTTGGTAAACCTAATAAACGAGTTTCGTGTGGCCCTCATGCCACCAAGGAGAAGAGTGTGGTTCCTCCTCGGTGGTGTCGTGTCCTCCTCCATACTCCGAGGAAACTCGGAAACCGAGTGCCTCCTCGAAGAGGTTGATGGCTTAGATGACGATGATCCCTCCTTCGGTGAAAAGGCTTGTAGTTTTCCTCCATGATTGTAGCACTCTCCCTCACAAATATATATCCGGGGTTTTCACCCGGTAACAAGGTACACAAATATTATTTTGGAGTCTGGACTTTGAGTGGATTAAGGATGTGATTTGTTGCACGAAACAAACGCGGTGGATGGCTAAGTCTAAGGTGGTTCCGGCCTACAAACTAGAGCACACGAACAAAGAGTTGGATGAAAGACTTACCTCTCTCTCCTTCTCTTGGCTCGCTTCTTCTCTAGTGCATGTTGCTTCGTGACCGCGTACACCTTCCAAACATTCCCGTCCACTCCTTCGCTTGCATTATTGCTCCTTCCACTTGATGTTTTCGCTTGACTCACTTCCATACTCCCTTGCCTCACATGCATCCATGATATTCCTACAAAACAATGCCTTGGCTGCCCCCCCCATGCTTGTACTTTGCATGTGGTTTGATAAAAGATGTCGGAGGGGCATCCCGTGATGTATCATGGTGCATGTATGGTTAGGTTAACTAGATTGCCACCCTTTAAGTGTGTTTAAGGCTAAGCACTCCTCTAATTTCGAAATTTAAAAATATTTTTCAGAGCCATGCAAGAGCTCAAGCATAAATTAAACCATTAAAAACAAATGTAAGTCGAAAATATTTTCTGACTACGTTGATATCGGTCTCACCGGTATAGTTTGCCTTCATTGGTTGAGAGCGAACTTTTCCCGGCTTGATCATGGGGGCATAGGTTTAGGTCCTAATTTTGATTAGATGAGAGAGATTTTGAATGAAATAAAATTAAGTGAGGCTTATAAAAAGTATAATCTTAGAGAAACCAAGGATATGGATTTTTAAATCAACCAAAAATCAAGTTTCTAGGTTCACGCGAGTCCTACCACGTGCTGAAATTTAATTAACACCTAGGTATAAGTCGTGGCTCTACTCGTGTGTTTTTAGCATGAAAAACAAGTCAACCACAACATCATAAAGAGGGTGAAGGGTTGAGTTAGGTTCTGAAATTATTTGGTTGTGATTTCTCGAAAAAGAACGAACAAACACATAGGAGGGTTCATGCAAAGGGTTTATGACAAAGCAAAATATTCAACGAAGAATTATGTCTCTAATATTGTTCAACCATTCTAAGTCTAATGTTTTGCGTAGTAAAATTCAAAACTGAATTACTTGAAAAGACTCGAAAAACCTGGAATCGGGTTGTCCTCCCGGTAGCTTATTCTTGACTCGACGAAACGGGTTGCCTCCCGCCTAGCGCCTCATTTATAGTCCATGGCTAGACTTCTTCATTTGATTACTTCGGATCAACACTCTTTGCGGGCGTTGCAATCTTGTGTACCCACTTTGGCTTAGTCATTATTTTTGTCTTCACAGGCTGGCTTCGTCCTTCGGTCTTGACGGATGCAACAACTTCCTTCATGTAGTGGCTCGGTATCTCAAACTCCGGTCCTTCAGTCGTGATCTTCATGGTCTCCTAGTGTGATCCTCCATCTCTCCCGAATGAGTTTGAGTAGCCTTCGCCGTCTTGGGACCTTGGAGTTGTCTCGGATATTCTTCTTTGTTACCCATCGGGCGCCCGGCAAGTTGTCCCACTTGCGTCTAGCATCTTCATCACGATGAACACTTCACGTATGGAGCTTCCGACCTCCGCCACCTTGCCATCTAAATTCTTCAATATTTTCTCCATAGCCTCGAACTTAGTGACGACGTCCTTGGACATGGTCGTGCTCCACACACTCCTTGCATGTGGATCTTGCTTCGACGGCCTTTAGGTGTTGAGCTTCTTTCTCCATCTCCATCTTCTCCATCCTCCTCTTAAGTAAACCGATATGCCACTCAAGGAATCCGGCTCGTATGCATTCAGCTCTCGCAATCGTCATGCGGATAGTTGAGACCTTGCTCTTGAACGGCCTCCCGGCGTCTTGAAGGTTTATGATAGGTAGATCAACAATGTTTGGGGTGCATAGCTCGATCTCGCGCTCCGGTGGTTGAGGTTGATCTTCCTTTGGACTTGGAGGTGGTGATTCCCTTGGAGATTTCGACGGTCCTTCGAGTTTGACTTTTGAATCTAGGGTTTCCAACCCTTTAGCTTGTGTTGCATGTCACCTTTGCCTGTAAAGTTTTCCTGGATCATCCACAAAAAAGTTTGGGTTTCTTGGAGAGGTAGCCAACCATCTCCGGTTAGGGCTAGCAATAAAACAAAAATCTAAAAAGAAAAGAAAAATTAGGGTTAATCAAAACTAGATTAGATTGATTTTTTTTCTTTTTGGGGATGATCAAACTTAAGAGATGCAAAAGAAAATCAAAAGAAAAACTGAAAAATAAGCGATACTAGATCGGATCTTGATTGCTTGTTCCCCGGCAATGGCGCCAGAAAAAGGGGCTTGTTGACGGTTAATAGTTGTATCAAAGTACGTTTAGACTTGCAAGCGGACAAGTCTCCCGTCGTAGTCAAGGGACCCTTCTTCCCTCGAGTGGTGAACCCAAGGTATCGAATCCGTGGAACAATGTGCAACGCAAGGAATCAATCTAGTAAAGCAAGGTAGCTATCTTATGAAGAGGCAAGTTGCATCTAATCTACTAACTCATAAAGGAAACACATCTAATCTAATCTACTAAAGAGGTAGCAAGAGAAAGCAAGAGACAACCGATCTAGAGAGTCTAGATCATGCTTATGTTGTTGCTCCAAACAAGATAGATGAAGATAGAAAAGCGAATCTCATTAAAAGCATCTTTAAATCGTGGCCTTCCATCCGACTCCGAAAACGCCCGCCTTTCAGAACCCCCGTTCTGTCACAACGTATCCCTACTCATGCGGGTAGTCTAGGGCGAGTTCGATAGAACAAGTTGAAATCACTTGACCGGTCCGGTATGCACCTCTAGCCACCGCGGCTACAAGAGCACCCTAAGTAATCTAGCTGCAAACTAGATCGTAGAAGAAGCAAAACCAAGAAGAAAACAAAATCATCGAGAAGGCACTTGATCGCTAGAAATCGAATTCACTTACAAACTTCACCATGAATGATTACATGAACAAGATCACCACCGGGGCCCTCCCTCGATCTTGATCCTCACTCCGGAGCTCCGACGTGGTCTTCCATGCAAGGTTCCCACGTCGGCTAGGGAAACCCTAGACAACTAGCACGACCCTCATCTCCGAGATGGTGTCCCTCAAGCTTCTCTGCTCCTCGGCGGCGGATTACGAATTGATTGATGTGTGGCTCTCGGTCAGGGGGCTATAAATAGCCAGAGATGTAACTAGGTCAAAGGGGAGGCCGATTGGGCCCCGAAACGGCCTGGGCCGACCGGCCTGGGCCCGTTTCGGCCCAGTTCGTGTCCTCCTTCGCCTAGTGCTGCTTCTCTCGTCTTCTAGATCCTCTCCCCTTTTGCATGTAGGCCCTTGTCGTCGGTTTCTCTCCGAATTGGACTCAACTCCTTGTCTTGCAAGATTCAGCACTTTCCTGGCTAGGTCCTCGGAGTTTGTCATCTTTTCGGGCTTGGTCCTTAGGCTCTTGGAGTCATATTCACTTCATTGCTTGACTTGTACCAGGCTTCAAGGTCTTGTCATGAGGTGCTTAATGAACTTATCCCGGAAGTCTTGCTTTCAACGTTAAAACCCTGCGTAAACACTTAACTCCAAAACCGACATGCACAAGTGAACTTGTTATACCATGGGGGTTAGTACCAATGGATAAGATACAAAAGTCATGGCAACACCGAAGGTAAACTCATGGCTAGGTTGACGGATTTTCACCGTCAACAATCTCATACACTTTGAGAGACTTTGGTGAGGAGTGCACCCAGATCCCACTTCTTTGTGATAGCACCAGTGCCATAAGTGTAGCAAAAAACCCAATGCTTCATTCCAGAACTAAACACATAGAAGTGAGGTATCATTTCTTGAGAGACAATGTGGAGAAAGGGACCATTGTGTTGAGTCATGTCCCTACCCAAGATCAGCTTGCAGACATCTTTACAAAGCCTCTCGACCAAGCTACATTTGTGCGCTTGCAGGGGGAACTTGGGGTTTGTTGCCCTTTCTAGTTGATTCTTGGGGGATTTGCTTTTGTACCATATGTATCATACCATGTTTCCTTTGATGTATATACATGCTTTGCTTGATGTATAAACCATGGTAGGATATCCATCTTGTTATATATCATGTTGCATTTGTATCATATTGCATTTTAGGATGATGAGCTTCTTTCATATGCCTTATTTGAGTTTCTTTAGCTACTTGTGAGACATTGGTCATGTGTGTGGAGAATTGGCTATGTGAGGCTATGCTCTTGGAATATTTGAGATATATGTGTTGTGAGATAGCCCTTTTTGAATCAAATGCTAATCTTGACTAAATTTGATGAAATGTGCTCCAAGTAGTGTATCCATGTCACTTTTGGTCTAAATGTGCCTTTCATGCTTAGATTGTGCTTGGATGTCTCTTTCTTGCATTTGGGCCAAAGGCCGATATCATTGTGAATGTTTAGCCTATGTTGCATTCATGGAGGAGCATAAGCTTCTTTTTGCCGCAAAGGCACTTCATATACCATGAAATGAATTAATCTTGAAAAGAAGTGTGTATGCTTGAAAAATGCTTCATCATCATGTTTATGCTTAAAATGTCTTATCTTTCACACATGGGTGCAAAACATGTTGCATGATGTTCACCAGTGGAGAAGTCTCCCCGTGGACACATGGCTCATGAGCTTTAACATGACATGCTTTGCTTTATTGGTGTTTGCAATGATCTCTTGTTGAGAATTTGATATCCTTGTATGATCTCTGGATGATATGCATGTTTTTGGCTAGAATATGACATGGATAGGCCTTTAAATTTGAAGTGAGCCATTTTTTGATAAAACTACTCAAATCTGAAAATTTGCTTTGTCACATGCCTATATTTCCATATATTACTTGTGGCAATGCTTTGACTATGTTATGATCCATATGTGTGCTCTTTGTCTCATTTCTAGCCTTTGACACTGGATTTGGCCTATTTGAGAAGCTCATGTAGATGTTTATATGCTTTGTATTACATTCATGCATTTTCACCTTGATTCATACATTGTCAACAAGGGGGAGAAGAGGTGAGCTTAATGAAAAATTCTGAAAATCTTTGCATCCACATGTTCAAGGGGAGTTTTCTTGCTGTTTTCAGTGTGGAGTTTGTGCTTTGCTCGGCTTGTGACCTTTCTTTGCCTTTCTTTGGTTTTGGTCATGAGCTGAGCTTCCTTGTTTTTCTCTCTTCTTACTTTCTTTCTCTAAATTTCATTTCGCGTTGTGTGTTGTCAATGCACTCATCAAGGGGGAGATTGAGGACAAGGAGCGTCCCGGTGGTCGATGGATGACCGCTCCTCAGTGATGAGTGATTGACAACGGGTGTTGGACTGACTCTTGGCTCAGTGCGCAGGTGTAGGCTGCGGCCTAGTTCGTGTTGTTGTAGGTGAAGAACGGGTGCGAAAGGTCTTCAGCCTTGAGGGGCCTCCGGGAGATGGAGAGACAAGTAGGCTCGGTTCGAGGGACCCGGTGGACAGTGGTATTAGGTGCGGGCCACATGGTGGCAAGACGAGCAAGACGAAGTCGTGGACGATCGAGCCGATGCACGGTGGCGGTCGAGTCAAGAGGCTTGGCGGGAGGCCGGGCCGAGCACGCGGGGTTTGGTGGTTTGCCCACAAAATCATCGGAGGACGGTTTCTTGGTTTGGGCCTCAAAACCAAGTCCGAAGGCCCAACACGACGGAGACGGGATCCGGGCGTGTCGGGAAGCTTCGAAGCGGAGGACACGCGGCGGGATCGCATGGCTTGCGTCGGGAGGACGCGGGGTGCGGCGAAGGCGTGGCCGTCCGATGGCAAGACCCACAAACATTACATAAATGCCCCTGCGTGGGTTGTATCGCCAGTAGTTGAGTTAGGGGTAGTCGTCATTTACCACACCGGCGGGACCCGATATATAAGCCATGAGTGTGGGTGGATGGCTCTCTCTCTCCGTGATCTAGGGTTTCATTTCCCCCCTCCTCTTTCTCTTTTTCCTAGACTATTTTCTCCTCTATTTTCTCTAGGCTAGTATGAGAGCTTCATGAGAGATTTGTTGAGAGGGATGGATGTTAGGGCGGCATGCTAGACCTTGTGAATCTTTCCTGGTTTGTATAGAAGATTCGGTGTTGTGGTTCCCGTGATGATTTTCGGAGTCATTTTTGTGCTATTTTCGTTCTTCGCGCGATTTGTCGATTTGAGGGCGTTTATCTCTGGATTTCTTTGAGGGGATCATGGGTGAGTGCCTTGTGCCTCTTTGTGGATGATTTTGACCCCTCAAACGCCGGATTTGGCCTTCGATTCGTTGACTTTTGGATGAACCCTAGGTCATTGTGTTCTTGGCAAGGATTTGCGACTTCGGGAGTTGTAGGGAGTTTGAGACCATAATTTTTGGGGCATAACCTCTCCTTGGGGTGTTCATCATCTCCCCAAAATTTCGTCTCAAGACTCCAAGTGGTTTGGGAGATCCTTTGATCGAAAGTTTGGGGCGATTTCGCGGGGGCGGTTTTCTAGTCGTCCGGGTGATCCGTCACTGTCGTGCCGGGTGACCCGAAGGGGGTAGGTTGATCCGGTCACTTGTGCCCGGGCGACTTGGTGCGGCTCTGTAAGGCTCAGGGTGACCCGGTCACTTGTGCCGGTTGACCCGGTAGGTCTCAGCCTTCTTCGTTGATTGCTCAAGTTCTTTCGTGTTTGCTTCCGCTTTGCTTCCTAGCCTTTTCAAGCTTTGTTCCTAAGGTATCAAAGGAGGTTTGTGTGTGCTTCCGCTTGTTTGTGTGTGACTCAGAGTTGTGATTGGGATATAGGCCGAGTTCTTCTGAGAAAGAATTTCTATCGGCTCCCATTCACTCCCCCCCCTCTCTGGTTCGCCATTTCGGTCTTTCAGAGGGACAACTTGCTCGGTGAGGAACGGGGCAGACGGGAGAGATGGTCTAGTGGCAGGTTGGCTAAAAATTAGCCGGAGGGATAACAAAGAGCGATAGTGTCGTCGATCTCGAAAGTGATGGGAGGCTTGGTACTGGCGATACTGACGGAGGGCTTCTTTTTCTGGTCGCAGCGGGGCTGCAACGGTCATCCAAAACCACCTGGGGTATCTGGTGGTGGTAACATGGGACTCGACAATGGTCAGCCCATGAGGTCTCAGCGACGTGATCGTGGCCGCGGAAAGAGATGGTGGAGCGACGTCACGGCGTCGTACGGTCGTGGCACTGAAAAGGATGGGGTCCAACGGTCCGAACAATCGACTGTAATGGTGAGAAGAACGAGAAGAGCTTGGGGTATCTGCCTTCTAAGCTCGGGGTTGCAACTAAGAGAATTTAGCAAAAGATTTTACCAATGCCTTGTTTGCTTGTTTCTCGCCTCCCAGAATTTTGGAGGGTAAGATCACGGAGCATGGATAGATAAGCGATGGAGGGCTCTCATGCCTTGACTTTTCGAGAACCTTGATTACTCAAGAAAACTCTTCTTCTACTTCTTCAACTTAGCTGGTTGAATTGATTTGATGCTAAGGGAACATTGAGAGTAGACGGAAGGAGACCAAGTTGAAAAGTGATTTCCAAAATAGATTCCCACTAAGAAAAGGAAGGCTAGTAAAATATTTCTGTAATTTCTTTTTGGAAGCAACACATATGTGATTTATGGGTCACAAGTTTTCCCATGCTCGGTCAAGGTGGTTCATAAGAACAGTCGAGGGAGGTGAATTCATAGAGGGCATTCGCAAGGAGTGGCTTACAAATAAAAGATAGGAAAGGTGTGGAAGACAACTAGTATGGGAATTTCGGAACAATCTTGCTCACATGTTATTTAACTTGTGAAATTGGGGTGGTACTGACTCGTTACATTGCGGTGCAATGATTTTAAAAGTCGGTGTGATGCACGTGCTTATGAAGACACGATGCACATGCTCATGCAGTATAGTGCTCATGATGCATGTTAGCACGGCTTGGTTACCTACCAAAATGGGTTAGTGATTGAGGGGGAAACCATCGGTTGAGAAGGAGTATGTGTGGCGAGTCGCATTCTCACAACCAAGATACCTAGCGCGCTCCTAGTGGCAATCATCTGGCTGCAGCGCACACAATGCCCTAGGTTCCGTCGCGGCACCTTTGGTTATGGGACAACAACATCACCAAACATAAGAGAGATAGAGTATGAGTATTGAGTCTTCCATGCCTATGCACGTTAGTTCACCCAAGATTTTCCCAAATGCACGTGCTATGCAACTGCATACTCAACAAGTGACATTTGTTTTAATTCAAAATGTTGTGAGCAAGACCATGAGGAATGAGCTCATGATTGAAGGATCGAAGTAATCATGACGAGGATATCAATTCAAGGATAGCTCAGTGCTCCAACATGTAAAAATTCAAGGGGTTTAGAAGGGATACATGTCGATGGAGGTAACATTTGACAGGCGGTGATGAAAACTGATGATTGAACTCTAAGATCAAGTCATTACCCAACTGACATGGTGGAACAGAAAAAGTTCTTTTCTCATGCTGGGCAACACTGGGGTAGTCATGTGTACAAAGGTACAATCGTATGTTAGAACTCGAAGCGAGCACACATACATAATGATGTAAGGTTCTGGCAGTTGTGAACAAACATTCATAACTTAAAACCAAAGGTCCAAAAATTCCCAAATTTTCCAGCAACTCAAAAAGGTTATGAGGCACAATTTTGGTATTCAAAGGTTTGAGCTAGATCATTTAGGAACAAGGTCAAAAGGTGCAAAGTTCAAGATTCTGATCTCTGAAAAACAGCAAGACCTAGTTTCACTAAAACTGCCACAACTCAAGATTTCCAACAACGACGACCATGAACTTTTGTGAGCAAAAACTAGATTAGATATGGAGCAATTTTGGTGTAGATCAACTAGTCTAATTACTCCTAGAACATGGTGCAAAAATTCAGACAACGGCCCAACAAAAATTTGGTCAGCACAACACCTACACATGAGAGGTAAATCTAGAACACAAAACCACACACTAGCAAGGTATTTCCTTGGAGAGCATACGATTTGCGTTTTTGGTCCATTTTTAAGTTGTTTCAATTTTTAACATGATGCAAGATGTCCTAATCGTCCTCACATGGTAATCAAGCCACAAAATCAAAGTTAGTGCCGGTGGCAAGGCTTTTATTCGTCTCTCCCTATAATAACGAGTCGAGAGCTAATCGGTACTCACTTAGCGTCTAATGAAGCGCTGTTATGTACTTGCAGAAACGAACCTTCTGTGCCAGCACGTCACGAAAGCGTCCACATACATTACCGTTCACTTATAGAAACGGTATCCATGCATCAAGCCGCTGCATGGACAGTGTCCAACCTCGGATACACTCCTTTTGGAATGAAGTGGACCCTTACCTCGTATATACAAAATGTGGAACGTCCACGTATGGCAAAACGTGGTGAGACACAGATGCAATGGTGGGTTCCCTTTAGAATAGGTCCCATCCATCCCTCGCATGACTTCCATGTGGTACCACCACATATAGCAAAACGTGATGAGACGCAGACGTGACGTGGGTGCCCATTTGAATAAGTCCCATCCATCCCTCACAGGACTTTCCTGTGGTACCACCACGTATAGCAAAACGTGATGAACTAGTATGGTTGTACAAAAAGTAAAGTCTGACAGAAAGTAAATGTGCTGGGAGTTAGCAAAATAAACCATAGATTAATAAGCCACCTGAAAGAACCCAAAATTCCCTATAGGGCCTCTTGGTCTAGTTTATCCTTAACAGACCAACGTATTTTGCAAATCCAAGCAATCTTGGCAAATTTTATTCAAAAACCAATGATTTAGGTTATTAAATCTCCGGTGCATATAATTGCTCTGATGCCAGCTGTGACAACCCACCCAGGAAAATACCGTACTATCGCCTAAACCAATCCACTTGGTCATTAAGCAATAATAAAGTATCATAATGTCGGTAGTTGCCGGGTTAACGCCCGGTGAAATCACTTTACATAGCAACAAGGATTGACATATATGCATTAAAACTCACGCGAAGGCGAGTCTAGAGTACATTACATAATTAATATCCAAATCTACCCCGAAGGGCTTAATTATTACAAACTGAAGTCTTTGACATGACAACGTGGTTCAGAGTTTTGAAAACAGCGGAATTAAACTAAGCGAAGTGAGGAACATCACGGGAGGCCTGCCATGATGCCTTCAATCATCGTCTTCCACCCACTCCAGCTCCCAGCCAGGCGGGATCTCTCCAGGCCACACATCAGCAAAGGCATTACCTGGAACAACAGATTAGCAAGGCTGAGTATACTAATACTCAGCAAGACTTAACCGTCGAGTGATATCTACATCACCGAACTCTAGATATGAGAGGCTTTTTGGCCACTGGGTTTTTAGCTAAAAAGCAACAAAGAGTAGGTCCTTACTTTCAAGTTTTAGCACAAGTTCTAGTTGATTACTCTTTTCTAGGTTAGCAAGCTATTGCAAGCATGAGTTGTACAATACAATTAATCAAGCATCAATATTCATCAACTTCCATCATTAGGGATATCATGGCCAGTAGGATAAGTAGTCTCAGATAACGGTGAGAGGCCGACAACCAGTTGATTTAAACCTTGCAAGGTGGACCTAAACACATGGTAGGGTGCCCCCACGAGGACAACCACCAGGCGGTTCCCAAATCTCTTCGGCTCAGGATCGAATCTTGCAGTCTTTGGTACAGGCTATACGGTATGCCCCGCGAGGCACCCGGACTCACCATGCACCACCGGTAGCTAGCCGTGAGACGCATCCAAAGATTAGTAATAGTAAGATCCCTCACCACGTCATTAAGGTACTAGGCTTACCGTACCCATTTCCGACAAGTGTTTAGTACGTTCAAACACTTAACCCACGAAAACCATTGGACCAGAGCCCACATCTCGTGCTCTTACCACATGAGCAATCCATTTAAGGAGATCTTATGATTCCAACATAAGAACCTAATCTCGCGAGTGACAAGCATCACTCGACTTGTAACGGTCCTATAGCATAGCAGCTATCGACCTATCATACTAGTAAGGACAAGGTACCTAGGGATTATGCATCTAGCGTTTCATAGCAACTCGTGAACGTAAATGCACAATCATCCATAGATAGTTGCATAAGAGTTTAAAACACTGGGTCACCGGGGCTTGCCTTCGTCAGCACAGTTAGTCTGCTGGTCCTCGGTGTCCTTGCTCACTTCCACGTACTGCGGCTCCACGTCAGCTCCTCCTTCCTCGGCTTCCGGCACGAGATCGTAGTTACCGTCAGGGAGTTCTACACGGAATGCAATGCAGGCTTCAGGTGGAGTGAGTGGTTATTTATTTTACCCAACTCTTGTTGGCCATATTCACCTAGATAAATCTTTAATTACTAATTATTTTTCATTAAGGTTATTATAATTATATTTGAGAGCATATTATTCCTTTAATCTTTTTAATAGTGATTGTGTGCACATCTATACAATTAATCCCATTTAAATACACAAATAGCAAGGGTGAAATTCATAAACTCTAAACAAGCTAGGCAACCATTTAGAGAAATTACAAGATTCCAAAGATTAAATTTTTCCTAATTAGAATCAAATAAGGAGCTCATGCACACCCTAACTTTTAAGTGCACAACACAAACATAAAAGCAAAGCCAAAGGTCCTTGCTGGCCTTAAAGATCCTAGACATGGCTACTGGCCCATTTTTAGGTTATTGAAGAGCCACAAATTTAAATGTAAACAAACTATCATTCCTAGCTACTGTAAATGGAAGAAAAGCACAAGTATTTAAATAAGGTGCTCCTGCGCCCTAGCTCTTCACCACATCTATTCTGGTCCTAAACAAGCCTAGTAACCCAGCAAGTTCAACCCAAAGGTATTTGAAATTTGACTTATGCATTTAAATGTAATTCTAAGCAAAAATCAAGATCACATGTATTTAATAGGGATAAATTCATGGCAAACTCAGAGAAGTTGCATCTAGGTATAACATGAATATAGCCACAAGTTCAGCACAAAAATCATCTCACAATTTGCTACAAAAATTAAGAAGGAAGAAATAGCATAAATACAAATTAATTCATCTAAAAAGATCTACAAAGTAACTTTGTGCAATTTTTGGTACAGGATCTAGGCATGACATAACACACAACATATCCAAAATTCAGCTACAGAGGGCTTGTATATTTTGAGATACAACAGATCTAGGTTTTACCATCTTCTATTTTTTATGCAAAAATTATCAGGAAAAGCTATGTTCAAGTTTTACAAAAGTTTTAGTACTCTTCACCCTGAATCTAACAAAATTAGGTTTGCAATTGTCTGATTTTTCTATGATTTTCTACAAATTTTACAAGCCACTGGACCTGGTTGCAAGGAAAATAAGATACAAAACATGGCAGGGAGGCCCCTAGTTCACGGATCTACCCCTGGAACTTACATCCATACCCCCGGCGGCGGAGGCGAGCTTGCCGCCGGTGAGGTGGAGCCGATCGGGGATGACAAACAGCACCGAGCTGCAATTGGGGCCCCAAATGACCGATTGGCAGCGTCGGCTTGGCCGGCGGGTCGCCGACGAGTGGTGGCGGCGATGTCGGGGCGGCACGGCCGCAACAACTCGAATGCCGGTGAGGGTAGGGCAGGGCTAGGCAACGTGCGAGTGCTAGAGCCCGAGCACCCCCTAGGTGAGGCTCTGGAAGTGGAGACCGGCGCTAGGAGCGAGTAGAGGAGGAAGCTTGGCGACGACAGTGTTCATGGCGCGCGGCGGCGCTTGGGAGACAGCGGCGAGGGGTGCGGCGTGCGCTAGGGAAAAGGCTGGGGCCTTTTATAGGCGCTCTCCCACGTCCTGAAGAGACAATCGGGCAAGGAGGGGTCCGGTCGGAGAGTTGGGGCGCGGGCAGCCTCTCGCCGGCGGGCGGTGCGGGAGGGACCCGGCGTGGCACGGTGGGAACGCGGCACGCGAGGGCGCGGGCTCCAAGGCGCCTAGGTGCGCGTGCGGCCTCGGCATGCACGCCTGCGGGCACGCGGCGGGCCGGAGGCCGGGGCCCGTACGTTGTGGTCGGCGAGGGACGCCACGCGCACACGCGGGCGCGCGCTCTGGAGCGCAGACGCGCTGGCGCGGCGACTTCCACTTAACCCTGTTTGACTGACTGTTTCTCTAAAATTTTGAATAGAAGTGCAATGTTAGTAAATAGCAAAATTGTAGATCTACGACCCCTCTACAACTTTCACAAAGGTCGTCGTATGTTTTTCTCAAAGGTTTGAGCAGGAACGTCGTGCAAAGTTCAGGTTTTTCAGGGCGCTGATGAACAGTAGAATCTGCCGTTGACCGAGTTTTTCTCCATTTTGCACTCCTAATCTGCAATGCCACCCAAAAGCAAAGTTGTGTCCCTCGAAAAACTGGACAACTGTTTATATTGGGAGATTTTGGAGTGTTTAGGTGAATTTTGGAGAACACGACAAAAGTTCCGGAGGATGCTCAAGGACATAAGGGTTGACATAGGGTTTGACTAGATGTTTGACCAAACTTTGAGCACAAGTGTGTGTAGACTTTATTAAGGGGGTCATTAGTGATTGTTGACGAGGTTTTCGTGGTGATGACCCAGGTTGACCAAGGTTTCGCTAGAGTCAACGCGTTTAACTCGGTCATTAGCACTAATGATGCTAATTAAAACCTGGGGCGTCACAGCTTGGATCGGGAATGACGATCAACGTTAGTTTCGTGGTGGCGAGGATCGTGACGACGCGAGTGTTCTTCGGGGTGTTCTTGTGAGCAACGGTGGTGCGAGTTGGGTCGCCACGGCGAGGCATGTGAAGAAGGATGAGGTACGACGACGAGTTGTGACGCAGTGGTCGGTCTCGGCTTGCCGCCACCCATTACATCGCTCAAAACGGCTTCGTCCTGATCAGGGTGGCGAGTGGCTAAAACTGTGTCGGGGATCATGACCTGCACACAAGAACTAGGGCACCTGACAAGAAAATTATGTTTTCGGTCAGAAAGACGATTTTCCCGAGTGGGAACTCCATTCACTCGAGTTGTTTCTCCGTCCCCGAGTAGTTTCTCGGGTTAGTTTCATTCGCACGACCTCCTTCCGCCTCCGACTTGTTTCTCCGAGAATGTTCGTTCGCACGACTTCCTTCCGCCTCCAACTTCTTTCTCCAAGAAGGTTCGTTCGCACGACTTCCTTCCGCCTCTGACTTCTTTCTCCGAGAAGGTTCGTCTGCGCAACTTCCTTTCGCCTCGCACGACTTGTTTTCGCCTCGCACGAGAACCTTCCGCCTCCGAGTAGGGGCGCCTTGCTCGAGTAGATATGCGTCCATCCCCCGAGTAGGAACAACTCGCACGAGTACATTCCGCCTCGCACGAGTAGACATCTGTCCACCTCCTAGTCGCTTTCCCGAGTAGCTCCGCGGGTAGCTTGCTATGATACTCGAGAACCAATCCTGCGAAACATAGTAAAAAAGAAAGGTTTCTCCCGCGCGGGGGACAGCTCACCGTAGTGGATGCGGAACACAGGCTTGCCCGCCGCCGAGGTCGTTGTTGACGGTGTATTTTGGTACACCTAGCATGTTCATTACACTTTGGTTTGGATTTGATTATGGAACTAACCCGCCACTAGGCACACTAATCATATAATAAGTTCATCTATGTGCATGCATTTGGAAGTGTTGTGTTTATGTAGGAAAACATGGACATAAAGGACGGATTCGCAACAAGTTCAAAGGAGCATTTATGGAGTCTTGTTCGTGTTCATGAGCTTGCTGAAATCACTTCCAATGGTGGCAAGGACCGAAGTGCTACGAGGAACACCCCCGGGGATTGAAGCGTAAAAGACCGAACTTCATGCGCGGAGAACCTCCATCTTGGACGTGAGGATGACATCGTCAAAATCATGCAAGTGGAGGGGGCAAAGTGCATAATCACCTGAGGACCCACAGGAACGAAGGGGTGACCGAACCGGGCGGAGATGGGCCTGGGCCGATCGGCCCAGGCAGGCCGGCCCAGCCCACCCCGGTGGTCGGTCCGGCCCCCCTTTCCTTGCACCTGAAGGATCTTCAACCCTAAAACCCTGGAGGTGCCGCCATTCGACATGGAGAGAGACATTCGCACCAGGAGGCCATCCACAAGCTAGAGAGAGGGGGAGATCTCCGGAGGGAGATCGTCCACCTCGAAGGAAGCACCCTCACGTGGAGAAGAAGGAAGACACCGTCGGAAGGAAAACCATGATCAATGGTGCTATGTCCAGCACCTTGATGGGGTAATCTCCTTATTCGTCCATGGGTTGTAATCGATCTTGAGATGTAATTGCACTTTGTCGGATTATCTATCTATCATCTTGTGTTGAATATACTTTAATGCTTAAGGTTAGCTATCATGCCGTAAAGGGAGTAAAGGCCTCAATGCTTCCTTGGATCCATTCAATACGCCGTGTCCATCATAGGTCTAGTTATGAATACCTTCGCGTAGTGACAGTACGAGAGGAGGGAAAGGGCGAAACCGTGCTCACAATCCCGATAGATTAGATTGGTTTTCATGTCTTTTAGCGATTGCATGCTCTAGTATCGTAGACCCGTGGGCGAGTGTCTTTTATCTTGATATCTTAATCGTTCTCTCTAGTGTAGCTTAGTTGTTTTCTAGTATAATAGTAGTTAGGGTTTTAGTAGCTAGTGCATAGAAGTAGATTAAATGCTTGTAATCCCCTTGCTCCGCGGATTGACATGAACCTTGGGAATCCCATGGTGAAAATGGTGTGGGGTCCGTACGCTTGCGGATCGTAGAGGGATACATCTTTTATCCGTCAACAAGCCCCTTTTTCTGGCGTTGTTGCCGGGGAGCAAGCTAGTTTACATCGTTTGATTTGCATTTAACTTAGTTTTATATTTTAGTTTATCTTTTTTTTGCTTTATCTAACATATATTATCTAGAAAACCACTTGTTTCGTTTTTGTTTTTGTTTTTATCTTATTGTCTAGATGGCGTTCGTTAATCAACCCGTGGAAGAACCGGAGAAATCATTAAGGGATTACGCTAGCCCTCGATGTGAAGACATAAAAGTACAAGAGTCGGATTCGAAGCTCGAAGCGACCGAGTATGAGATTAAATCCAAGATCATCGAGATGGTGGCGGCAAACCCGTTTGAAGGGATGGTTACAGAGAGCCCATATAGACACATAAGGAATTTCACGACGATATGCAACACGGTGCGTCAAGAAGGAGTCCCCGATGAATGGTTCAAATGGAATCTCTTTCCCTACTCACTTGCCGGCAATGCAAAGACATGGTACTCGTTTGCGTCCTTTGAAGTTGAAGGCAATTGGAACAAGTTGACAAAGAAGTTTTGCGAGAAGTTCTTTCCAATTAGCAAGGTTCAACATCTAAGGAGGCAAGTGATCAATTTCATGCAAGGAGAAGAGGAAGGGATAGACCAAGCCTGGGATAGGTTTAATGGGTTGATCGAACAAGGACCAAGACTCGGCTTCTCCGGTGACGTACTCTTGCATACATTTTTCTTTTCCCTAACCCCTAGTTTCATGCAACACGTCGTGTGCAGGTGAGGATCTCATGGAGAAAACACTCACAGAAGCCGCTCAACTTCTACAAAAAATTAGTAAAGCGGCTGCCATGCGAAGAGATTGGGAAACAAGACTTGCGGAAAAGCCGGAATATAATTCAAGGAAGAAGAAGTGTGCTGAATTTTCTAAAGAGGCAACCCCGGAAGTCACAAAAGTGGAACCAATCATGGAAAAGCTTGAAGAGGAAAACATCAAGTCAAGAACTACACCGAGCGTTGACTTCGTCGTACCGAATGAGACAATCAAGAGAAGCATGTCAAACGCGAAGCCACTAAGGGAGTTCGAACCAATGGATTGGATTCCTATCGACTACGGAGAAGTATTCGACAAGAGAAGATCATTCCCTAATCAAAAGGGGATGGCGAGAGCATTGGAAGTGGATTTCCCACCAGAGAAGAAAGCAGAAAATTCATACGACCTTGAAACCACCGGTGAGATCTTCCAAAAACTCTTTGGAGATGACATAGTGGATCCGGAACACATAGCCGAGGTGAAGAGAATCATGGGCACCAAGCCTGAAGCATCATCATACGCTCGCCTCGCCGAAATTTACGCGATAGGATCCGAAGAAGAAGAGAAGATGGCACCACGCTTGAGTTGCGAGATCAATGGAGTTCAATGCAAAGCTTTATGCGACATCGGAGCACAAGTAAGTGTCTTATCTTCTAAAATTTATGATAAAGTTCAAGACCACAACCTAGACTTAGCTCCGACTTCAACGAAATTAATTATGGGAGACGGTAGAACTATCAAACCTCTAGGCATTGCTTGCAACATGAAAGTAAAAATCTCTGGAAAATGTATACCAACGATTTCTTTGTTATTGATGCTTACCATAGTGATCATGATCACATAATCCTAGGTAGGCCCTTTCTTAAGTTGGTTGATGTTGTGTTAGATGCTGGAGAAGGCAAAGTAACAATGAACCTTAATGGAACAAAGTACACACATAACTTTCTTCGTGTTTCTAAACACCTTACACCCTTTCCTCCCGAAGATGAAGAAGTAGAGTAGATAGATAGCCTTTGTTTTGTTGAAACCCTTAGAGACCCGCTGCAAAGAGCGATGGAAAATCAAATTAGTAATCAACAAGATGAAGAACTAGAAGAAGCAACAAAAGGCTTGGAACCACATGATGGAAGCGTGGAGGAAGGAAAATTCGAAGATATAGGAGAGATTAAACCCGAGGAGCCCCAAGCGCCCGAGGTAGACCTTAAACCTTTGCCCAAAGGATTAAAATATGAATTTTTGGGCCAGACAAGACTTATCCAGTCATCGTGAGCGACGAGTTGAGTCCCGAAGAAAATGAGAAGTTGCTGATTTTATTAAAAAACATAGGAAGGTGATTGGATATTCAATTAATGATCTCAAAGGAATTAGCCCAGCCTTTTGCACTCATCGTATACCAATAGAAGACCAATGTAATCCCGTTGTGGACCACCAAAGGAGTCTAACTCATGCCATGCGAGAGGTAGTAAAGAAAGAGGTCATCAAGTTACTTGATGCCGGAATCATCTACCCGGTTCCGCATAGCGAATGGGTGAGCCTGGTACATTGTGTACCAAAGAAAGGAGGTTTGACGGTGGTGAAGAATGAGAAGAACGAATTGATACCACAAAGAATCGTGACCGTGGTAGATGTGTATTGATTATCGTAAGCTTAACAAAGCGACGAAGAAAGATCACTTCCCTCTACTGTTCATCGACGAGATGCTCGAGAGATTAGCAAACCACACTTATTTTTGCTTTCTCGATGGGTACTCGGGGTTCATGCAAATTCTCATTCACCCGGACGATCAACACAAAACAACGTTCACATGCCCTTACGGAACGTTTGCATATAGAAGGATGCCCTTCGGTCTATGCAACGCTCCGGCCTCTTTTCAACGTTGCATGATGGCCGTATTTTCGCAATTCATCGAAGAAATTGTCGAGGTGTTCATGGATGATTTTTCTGTTTATGGGAAGACGTTCATGGATTGCTTGGCAAACTTGGAAAAGGTCCTCACGAGGTGTGCAGAGGTAGACTTGGTGTTAAATTGGGAAAAGTGCAACTTCATGGTTAAGCAAGGCATAGTGCTCGGACATGTTATATCCGAGAGAGGCATTGAAGTGGACAAGGCTAAGGTAGAAACGGTTGAGCAACTCCCACCTCCTACGGATGTTAAGTCCTTAAGGAGCTTTCTAGGCCATGCCGGATTTTATAGAAGATTTATTAAGGACTTCTCAAAGATCACTAAGCCTTTAACACATCTTCTTGAAGGATCAGATGGCGACTAGAGAGGGGGGGAGTGAATAGGAGCCGGTAAAAATTCTTCCCAAAGAACCCGGCCTATGCCCTATTCAAATCCCGGTCACACACAAGCGATGGATCGAATCACGCACCAATCGCCAAGACCACGAGGTTATGGATCAACCTCTAGTCCTAGGAACGATTCCTTGAAGCACACGCGGAAGCACGAAAGAAGGGGGGAAGGAATCGAACCAAGAAGCAAAGCGCTCGGCCCTCGGGCGGACCGTCCGCCGGACAGGCGGACCGTCCGCAAAGGGGCCGCGCGGACCGTCCGGCCGGCACCGCGGACCGTCCGCACCCGAGCCGCGGACCGTCCGGCCTGAGCCGTGGACCGTCCGTTAAATCACACAGAACCAACCGAAGCAACCCACGAACCACGGACCGTCCGCGGGGAGCACACGGACTGTCCGCCAGGCACCCTCGGACCGTCCGCCCTCTGCTGCGGACCGTCCGAAACTCCGTCCAACCGAAAACCAAAATCGCGACGGATCGAAACGAAAGACGAGCAAGAACACGAAGAACACGGGACAAACCCTAGCCGCGCGGACCGTCCGCCTGGTCCTCGCGAACCGTCCGCCAGGTGCGGACAGAGCTGAAAACGCCCGACCCTGAAAGTCAACTCCCCCAAATCATCATCGGATTTCCCAAACGGTTGAAGCTGTAGAGGCAAGGGTTTGGGTACTTGAAAAGCGTCACACAAGGATGCTATAGCCCAAAAATCTTGCCTCCTAACTGCCTAAATCACTGGGAATCGCGAATCCTTTTAGCACCACCAAAAACTAGAGCACCGAACGAAAACTCACGAATCGAAGTGGTTTCCCGGCGTTTGAGGGAACAAGATCAAGCACAAAGATGCACAAGACATCTATCCATGTTTCCCTCAAAGAAATCCGGGGAGAAACCCACTCAAATCCGTGAAATCACACCGGGAACAAAGGCACGAAAACAAGCACGAAAAGCCACGAAAAACAACCCCGAATCTTCTATACAAACCAGGAAAGATTCACAAGGTCTAGCATGCCGCCCTAGCATCCATCCCTCTCAACAAATCTCTCATGAAGCTCTCATGCTAGCCTAGAGAAAATGGAAGAAAAATAGCTACGAAAATGAGAAAGAGGAGGGAGGAAAATGAAACCCTAAGTCGCGGAGAGAGAGGGCCATCCACACACACTCATGGCTTATATATCAGGTCCCGCCGGAGTGGTAAATGACTCGACTACCCCTAACTAAACTACTGGCAATACAACCCACGTAGGGGCATTCAGGTAATGTTTGTGGGTCTTGCCATCAGACGGCCACGCCTTTGCCGCACCCCGCGTCCTCCCGACGCAAGCCATGCGATCCCGCCGCGTGTCCTCCGCCTCGAAGCTTCCCGACACGCTCGGATCCCGTCTCCGTCGTGTTGGGCCCTCGGACTTGGTTTTGAGGCCCAAACCAAGAAACCGTCCGCCGATGGTTTTGTGGGCAAACCACCAAACCCCGCGTGCTCGGTCCGGCCTCCCGCCAAACCACTTGACTTGACCGCCACCGTGCACCGGCTCACTTGTCCATGACTTCGTCTTGCTTGTGTCGCCACCATGTGGCCCGCACCCGATCCCGCCGTCCACCGGTCCCTCAAACCGAGCCTACTTGTCTCTCCATCTCCCGGAGGCCCCTCAAGGCTGAAGACCTTTCGCGCCCGTTCTTCTCCTGCAACAACACGAACTAGGCCGCAGCCTACACCTGCGCACTAAGCCAAGAGTCAGTCCAACACCCGTTGTCAATCACTCATCACTGAGGAGCGGTCATCCATCGACCACTGGAACGCTCCTGGTCCTCACTTCTTCAAAAGGATGTGGCTTTTGACTTTGATGAGAAGTGCCTAGTGGCATTCCGGACCTTGAAAAGTGCATTGGTGAGTGCTCCCATCATTCAACCTCTGGATTTGAGCCAACCTTTCGAGATCATGTGTGATGCAAGTGACTACGCCGTAGGCGTGGTTTTGGGTCAAAGAAAGGAAGGCCGAGTTCACGCCGTTTACTATGCTAGCAAAACTCTTAGTGGGGCGCAATTAAATTATGCCACTACGGAAAAGGAGTTGCTAGTGGTGGTTTTCGCTTTCGAAAAATTCAGATCTTACATCGTGAACTCGAAGGTCATTGTTTACACCGATCACGTAGCCATCAAGTATCTCTTAGCTAAGAAGGAAGCTAAACCACATTTGATTTGTAGGATCCTTCTTCTCCAAGAATTTGATGTTGAAATTCGTGATAAAAAGGAGGTGGAAAATGTTGTGGCCGATCATTTGTCTAGGATGAATCGTGGACAAGATGATAAAGAGCCTATAGAAGATAAGATGAGAGATGACCACCTCTATAGGGTGCTTGATAAAGACACTTGGATGATTGATATCATTCGAGTGATTAGGAAGATGCTTCTCGATCATCTAGATAAAAACTCTCAAAAGAAGATAATCTCCGAAAGTAGGAAATACTTTTGGGATGCACCATACCTCTTCAAACTTGTCAATGATGGAGTCATGAGAAGATGTGTGCCAAGAGAAGAGAGGGTAGAAATTCTAAGGAAGTGCCACTCGGTGGAGTACGGTGGACACTATAGCCATTTTCGAACCCAAGCAAAAGTATGGTCGAGCGGATTCTATTGGCCGGAGATGCATGAAGATACTAAAAGTTATGTTGCATCATGCCCCGAATGCCAAAGAATCGGAAACATCTCTCAGAGAAATTCTATGCCTTTGAAATACAACCTACAAATCGATATATTTGATGTATGGGGTATAGACTTCATGGGGCCTTTCAAAAACTCATGCGGATATGAACATATTCTAGTCATGGTTGATTATGTATCCAAGTGGGTAGAGGCTATGCCATGTCGTAAAGCTTCCACAGAGGAGTCCATTACTATGATCAAGAACGTGATTTTTCCTCGTTTCGGTACACCGAGAATCTTGATAAGTGATGGAGGAACTCACTTCACCAGGAAGAATTTCAAAAGGTGCTTGTCCAAGTTGGGAATTGAGCATAGGGTCCCTACGGCCAATCACCCACAAACCAACGGACAAGCGGAAACGTCAAATAGGCAATTAAAAAGCATCCTCAACAAAACCATTGAGAAGGGAGGCAAAGATTGGTCAAAGAAATTAAACGGAGCTTTATGGGCTTATCGAACGGCGTTCAAGACACCGATAGGTATGACCCCTTATCAATTCGTCTATGGAAAAGCTTGCCACCTTCCGGTTGAGTTGGAACATAAAGCCTATTGGGCGATTAAAGAGATGAACCTCGATCTCGATGCCGCGGTGGTGAAATGAAGGATCCAAATAAGCGAGCTAGAGATGAGGTTGAAAGCATATGAAAATGCAAGCATATACAAAGAGAGAATCAAAAGGTGGTATGATAAAAGATTGAAAAAGAAAGAGTTTAAAGAAGGAGATAAGGTCCTCCTCTACAATTCGAGGTTTAAAACCTTCGGAAAGGGGAAATTGCAAAGCAAGTGGGACGGACCTTATGTTGTCCATTATGGATATAAAATGCGATCAATTTATGTTGAATGGTCAACGGCTTAAGGTTTACTACGAACCTGACGTTGTGCCCCTTCACCATGTTGATGTCTTCACCATGGAAGAAGAGCACGAACGTCCCGCCTAGGACGAAAAACAAGGCATGAATTTCTGTAAATAGTTTTTCTTTTAATTTTCTGGAGTTTCTCGTGAAGATTTACTGGGACAACTTTTTCCCATGGTCTAAGGAGGTGAAATAAGGGCGGTACGCGAAAAACCGGACCGGCCCGGCCCCCGAGACAGGGTGGGCCGACCGGCCCAGCTGGGTTCCGGAGGCGGACGTCCCCGATTTTTGCCCGAATTGCTTCTTTTCGACTTCCTTCTTCGGCCAGAAAATTTTAAGGGAAGTTTAAAAAAGGAAAATGAGGTTCCTAGGGTTTTCCTCTTCGGACTATTTATTTGGCCGAATTGAGAGCTCGGAAATCAATCCCTTCAAGCAATATTTTGCACCCACGCAGCAGCCATTGTGCCCCCGAGGAGCTTAGAGTTGAAGCAAGAAGCCAAGGAGCCATCGATGGAGGAGGCGAAGCGATGCAAGCTCAAGCTACCTGTCGAGATCAAGAGGACCGCCCGCATCCATTGCGGAGGGTGTGTCCCGACCGGAGCTATTGCATCTCGCAACCCCGTCGAAGGAGAGAAGGTCCCTACGCCCGTTCGAAGGTCGGCGCGAATCCAAGGCATGAAGCGGAAAGACTACAAGGAGGTGTCGCCCGAGCCTAAGGATTATGGGGGTAGCGACTACTCCGACGATCGTAGCCCGAGCTCGTGGGCGGCCGCCGGAAGAGATGATAACGACCTCTACATTTGGGATGAGGTGCCCAAGGAGAAGACCCCCGAAGGCCCTAACGGCGGCGGCAACGGCGGAGGCGACGACGGCGGCAACGACAATGGTGGTGGCGACGATGGTGGTGATGATAGTGGAGATAATGGCGATGACGACCCCTTCGGATTGCATCTGATGTGTTGTTGAGCTTGTCGTCACTCCATCGCGGATCTCTACGCGTCAGTCGACGAATGTCTCCAAGACATGGAGGCGATGAAGCAGCGTTTGGAGGATTTGGAGCGTGTAGTTGAAGACGACTACAAGTTCCTTAACCGCAATGTGCGCAAACTTTTTGGCATGGTTGGAAACATGAGAGGCAAGTGGTGCAATACTTGCTTAAAGTACCACTAGGTCTAGTTTTTCCCTTAGGAATTTTGTAAGATACGACGAGGATGTCATATGTTTTTAGCGTGGGGGAGAGCTAGCTAGCTAGCCTTAGCTTTTGAGTTTCAAAGTTTAGGTTCGGTTTAGTCTTTGAGAGAGGAGAGTCTTAGAGTTTAATGAGTCTTAGTTTTCGAGTGTGTTTTAAAATTTTTGCAAGTTTGAAGTGTCTTAAATTAGTGTTGAGTTAAAGAAAATCAAATAAAAAGAGTCTTTATATATTTTGTGTCTTGTGTGATGCTTATCTTTATTCACTTGTTTGTTTATCTTTGATTCTTGATATATGAACATCAGTGTGTGGTTTGAAAAATATTTACCGTGGTGCTTAGTGGAATTGTTACTACTTAAAGTATTCATACCACACTTCGATCTTGAGCTTCGCATGTTAGTTGTGCTATGTTCAATGCTAAAAGTTGGAGGATTTCAGTTCTGAAAATTATCTTAAAACCCTTGTAATAAAGGTTAGCAAAACGTCTTTTTCCAAGTTGAGAGTGAAAAGAAAAAAAATCCTATACAAAGCCAATTTATTTTTTGCTCCACCATAAGTGTGATTAGCACGATGAGTTAGGCTAGGATCCTTCTCTCTTGGGAGTTTTAATTTCGAGCAATGATCATGTTCTTGTACTTATCTTTTGTTGCTATCCTCGTCATACATTCGATAATGAGACTTTCACATCGGAAGTCCCGTACATCACCGAATTCCATACCCAACCCTATACATCTCTTTTGTACATCGCATTCCTTGATCACAACCTATTCTCAAAGTTTTGTCTCGTCTCTAGCATGATTTATTTAAAATTTCAGATTGTATGCATGCAAGAAAGAGAGGAGTTGAGAGCTTTGAAAAGTTGTCAAGAGAGGAAAAATAAGAGAAAAGTATGAGTATGGAAAAGAAAGAAAGAAAGAAAGAAATATATGTGAATGAAAGAATAAAAGAAAAAGAAAAAGAGAAAAGAGGAGGTCGCAATAGAGATATGAGAGGGATGAATCAAGTGAAAGAAAAGAAAAATTAAGTGTAAGGAAGGATGTCACGTTGTTGAAAGACGAAACTTTCATTCTTTTTCTAACCATGTGCAATCCGACAACGAGGACGTCATCGGTGCCTTGTAGTCATAATTTTCTTTTGCCCTTGCACATGTCCACCATTCTAAATCTTCTCATCCTTGATATCCCTACATATGGTTAATTCTCATGATCATTGGCTTTGAAAGGTAAACAATCATTAGAGGAAGTTCTTAGTTTGACAACACTTGTGTTGATTGCACTAACCCTACCTATAGCTCCACTTTATATGCTATATGAGAGATTTATGGGAGGTGAGAGTTTTATAAAATTGGTTTAGGATAGCCACCTCATATGAGTGACTTGAGAGAGCTTGGAAAAAGGTTTTTGTCTAATACTTGTTGCAGGGATTTTTGTTTTTAAAATCATAAAAACCCTCTGATGGAAGCAAAGAAGTAAGCATGGTTGGATTTGAAGACTTTGAGTGAAGAGTTTGAGTTGTCGGGTAAATCTTGAAGTGGTAAAGATTCTAAACGCCCATGTTTATGTTTGATGATCATTACTTTGTGTTTATGTATTAAAGATTAAAGGATTGACTAACTTGTGAAGAAGGATTAGCGATTCACGATTACAACACTTTGGACGAAGTTCTTTTACGAGTAATTGCTCGAGGACGAGCAAGAGCTAAGCATGGGGGAGATGTTGACGGTGTATTTTGGTACACCTAGCATGTTCATTACACTTTGGTTTGGATTTGATTATGGAACTAACCCGCCACTAGGCACACTAATCATATAACAAGTTCATCTATGTGCATGCATTTGGAAGTGTTGTGTTTATGTAGGAAAACATGGACATAAAGGACGGATTCACAACAAGTTCAAAGGAGCATTTACGGAGTCTTGTTCGTGTTCATGAGCTTGATGAAATCACTTCCAATGGTGGCAAGGACCGAAGTGCTACGAGGAACACCCCGGGGATTGAAGCGTAAAAGACCGAACTTCATGCGCGGAGAACCTCCATCTTGGACGCGAGGATGACATCGTCAAAATCATGCAAGTGGAGGGGGCAAAGTGCATAATCACCGAGGACCCACGAGAACGAAGGGGTGACCGAACCGGCGGAGATGGGCTCGGGGCCGGTCGGCCCAGCCGGCCGGCCCAGCCCACCCCACCCCGGTGGTCGGTCCGGCCCCCCTTTCCTTGCACCCGAAGGATCTTCAACCCTAAAACCCTAGAGGCGCCGCCATTCGACAGGGAGAGAGCCATTCGCACAAGGAGGCCATCCACAAGCTAGAGAGAGGAGGGAGATCTCCGGAGGGAGATCGTCCACCTCGTAGGAAGCACCCTCACGTGGAGAAGAAGGAAGACACTGTCGGAAGGAAAACCATGATCAATGGTGCTATGTCCAGCACCTTGATGGGGTAATCTCCTTATTCGTCCATGGGTTGTAATCGGTCTTGAGATATAATCGCACTTTGTCGGATTATCTATCTATCATCTTGTGTTGAATATACTTTAATGCTTAAGGTTAGCTACCATGCCGTAAAGGGAGTAAAGGCCTCAATGCTTCCTTGGATCCATTCAATACGCCGTGTCCATCATAGGTCTAGTCATGAATACCTTCGCGTAGTGACAGTACGAGAGGAGGGAAAGGGCGAAACCGTGGTCACAATCCCGATAGATTAGATTGGTTTTCATGTCTTTTAGGGATTGCATGCTCTAGTATCGTAGACCCGTGGGCGAGTGTCTTTTATCTTGATATCTTAATCGTTCTCTCTAGTGTAGCTTAGTTGTTTTCTAGTATAATAGTAGTTAGGGTTTTAGTAGCTAGTGCATAGAAGTAGATTGAACGCTTGTAATCCCCTTGCTTTGCGGATTGACAAGAACCTTGGGAATCCCGTGGTGAAAAAGGTGTAGGGTCCATACGCTTGCGGATCGTAGAGGGATACATCTTTTATCCGTCAACAGTCGTCCGCCACGGGCCGCACCGAGGTCGTCCGCCACGGGCTGAGCCGAGGTGGATAATCGAGTCTCTACACCGTCGGTCGGGTGGAGGGAGAGGGCGTCGCGTCATCCTGTGCGCTGAGGGAGTGGGTCGTCGTGTCGTCGAGGTGGAGAGGAGGCGCATCGGCCGCTGCGCTAAGGTGAAAGAAACGCGGGCTGCTGTCGCACCTGTTGACGCTGAATTTTTGTCAACCTAGCCATGAGTTTACCTTCGGTGTTGGCATGAATTTTATATCTTATCCATTGGTACTAACCCCCTTGATATAACAAGTTCGTTCCTGCATGTCGGTTTTGGAGTTTGATGTTTATGCAGGATTTTAGCGTTGAAAGCAAGACTTCCGGGTAAAGTTCATCAAGCACCTCGTGAGAAGATCATGAAGCCTGCCACCAGTCAACTAATGAAGTGAACATGACTCCAAGAAGCCCAAGGACCAACCCATGAAGACAGAAAACTCTGAGGACCTGAACAAAAAATGTTGAATCTTGCGGGACAAGGAGCTCTATCCAAACCACGGAGAAACTGACGTCAAGGGCCCACATGCAGAAGGGAGAACACTCTAGAAGATTCGGGAAGCATCATCCATGAAGGAGGTCACGAAGTGGGCCGAAATAGGCCCAGGCCGGTCGGCCCAGGGCCCGTTCGCCCCCCCCCCCTTTGATCTAGCCGCCTCTTGGACCATTTATAGCGCCCCTGCTAAGAGCCACACATCAACTCATTCGTCATCTGCCACCGAGGAGTAGAGAAGAGAGGGACACCATCTCGGAGGGGAGAGGGTCGAGCTAGTTGTCTAGGGTTTTCCTAGCCGACGTGGGAACCTTGCAAGGAAGACCACGTCGCAGTTCTAGGAGCTAGGAGCAAGATGAAGGTGGGATCCCGGTGGTGATCTTGTCCATGTATCATCTGTTATGTTGAATTATCAAGTTGCAATATGATTTCTAGCGATCAAGTGCTTCTTCTATGACTTTGATTTCAATTGGCTTTTCTTAATTTAAGATCTATTCTCGAGATAGATCATAGAGGGTGTTCTTGTAGCCATGGTGGCTAGAGGAGTAGAGGTGCATGCCTGACCTTCCAAGAGATTTCAACTTGTCCATTGGACTCGCCCTAGGCTGACCCGCACGAATAGGAGTGCGTTGTGATAGAACGGTGGCTCCAAAAGGTGGGCGTCTTCGGAGTTGGACGGGAAGCCACGATTTAAAGAAGCTTTTTATGAGATTCGATTTGGTTTATTCTTCTTTGCTTGAAACTTCAACAAGAGCTTGATCCAATCTCTCTAGATTGGTTTTACATATCCATTTCTATCTCTTGCTACCTCTGGTTTTCATAGATTAGATTTGTTTTTATGATGTTCTTTAGATTAGATGCATAAGATTCCCCTTTGAAGATCAAAGTTCTCGGCTATAATAGATTGGTTCTTGCATCACACATTTGTTCCACGGATTCGATACCTTGGGTTCACACTCGAAGGAAAAAGGGTCCCTTGGCTACGACGGAGGACTTGTCCGCTTGCAAGTACAAACAAAATTTGATACGCATATACACCGTCAACAACGTCGTGGTGAAAGGGAAGCAGGCCGCTGCATCGGGGTGCCGCTCCACCCACCGCACCGAAGCGAAGGGAATGTGGGCCGCTGCGTCAGGGTGCCACTCCGTCCACCGAACCGAAGCGAAGGGGATGCGGGCTGCCGTGTCAAGGCGTCGCACTGCCTGCCGCGTTGAGGTAGGGCTCTGCGTGTCGCGCCAAGGCGAAGGGGGCGCTAGACGAGAAGGTGGAGGCGAGCACCGCGTCGGGAGGTGCACCCTAAGGGGTAGGCGACAAGAGCTGAGTCGAGCGGTCGCATCGCGGGGCGGAGGCGGTGGGTGCCACGTTGTAGCGAGGAAGAGGAGGAAATGTGTGTTGGCCCATTGCGTCACACAGAGGAGGTGGAGGGCGTCGGTCTACTGCGGGAGGAAGAGGTGGACCGTCGCGCCGCGCCGCTCGGTGTTGACGGTGCAAAACCATGCTCAAGTTCACCGCAAGCCTACGGGTGAGTTGGTGCCTTCTTCACCAAGGGGAGTCCTCCCTAGATTTGTCAATCCAAGGATCAGAAGCAAACTCCTCAGGCTATCCATCTAATATAATGATCTAACCTATTATTAAGTGTTGATTGCATAAAGTTTAAACATACATGAAAGGATGTATGGATCACATCCACCTAGCCATAAAGGTAAGCATCCAAAAGGTAACCCTAGCCTATCGTTTTCTTGTTGCCGTTCCAGCCAAGGTGATAAACTAACATAAAGCTCATACCATGATAAGAAGATATCCATTGCATGTTCGTTTGGTGCTTTCCCTAAATCGTATTGTCGCTACGCAAGGTAGTCAACACCGAACGACTACTCGTAAGTCCATGCACCACTTCGATGTATCTGCAAGACATAGATTAGATCTATTCCTACTAAGGTCATATGCTAGCTACACACATGAATGAGATAAGGTATGCATCAAAGTAGACCAAAAGTAGAGACAAGATTATATTGATATCACCGTAAAAGTACATGTGCCTTGATGAATCCAAGGCACGGCTCTGGGACTCCACCATTGCTTCACCACGCAGGGCCAACCATGGCGGATCGGGTCTAGCCTAAGCCATCTCCTTGGCAACGTCGAGGACTCGCAGCGACCGTCGGCTTCCTCCCGGTGCTTCTCCTTCGTGTTGGCAGCTCTCTGATGAATGGATCGATGTGGCGGCCCGCGGAGGCAGAGGCAATATATAGAGAAGCATCTAGGTCAAAGGGGGTCATGAAACGGGCTCGTTTCAGCCTGGTTCGGCCCCATTTCGCTCCCCGGCGCTTCTCGGTCAATTGTTGACTTTCTCCCTTCCACATGTGGGCCCTTAACGTCGTCTTCTCCACGGTTAAGATAGAGCTCCTTGTCGCGCAAGCTTCAACATCTTTTGTTCAGGTCCCTGGAGTTTTACGGCTTCATGCTTCGATCCCTGGGCCATTTGGAGTCATGTTCATGATGTGTCTTGACTTGTGCCGGGCTTCATGATCTTCTCTTGAAGTGCTTGATGAACTTATCCCGAAAGTCTCCCCTTTAACATTAATTTCCTGCATAAACAACAAACTCCAAACTCGACTTGCGAGAGTGAACTTGATACCTTCGGGGGGTTAGTACCATTAGTTAGAATATCAAATACGTGCAAATGTTGACGGTAAACTCATAGCTAGGTGTACCAAAATCGACCGTTAACATAGCCCCATGCTTAAACCTTGCTCGTCCTTGAGCAAGTCCAAGATCTTTGCTTACCTTGGAAATCAGTGTTGCCTTTAAATATCTTCCTTGCACTTAGTTATACACAACAAGACATATTGCTCACTCGAGTATTTAGCATTTAAGGTTCAAGTTTTGACCAGCTACTTCATTATGGAAGATAGACTATCATTAAGGAACATGCCACAATAAAAAAATATAGTGCTCTCAAACTTAAGCAAACTTCAAACCTTTAACTTGTTGCACCGTGAAGGTTTTTCAAAAAGTTGCACATCTAGCATAAGTGAGGTTCTCTTGCAAAAGCTCATGGAAACACTCATCTCATCAAGTCACTCAAACCTATACTAGATTATTCTTAACCTATTCTACTCATATATGATAGTGGAAAGCTTATGTGGAGCTTGGTAGGTAAAAACAATCCTAGCAAAACATTATACTTGAAATATTGTCAAACTAAGAGAGATCTATTGGAATTATCGAGACTAGTCAAAAAGACCATGAAAAATAAATGTTGGAAAGAGAGAAAAATGGAACACACACATTTAGAAAGGTGGACATGTGTAAGTGGCAAATGGGTGATCCCGAGATACGAATGAGGTTCTTGTTATCAGATTGCACGTGGTTGGAAAAGATTGAGTATGGACTTGTCTTCAAAGCTCTCTAAGATTTAAATGAAGCTAAAAAGAACTGAGGAGCATTTTTTATTTTTTCTCTTTTTTGTTTTTCTCTTTCCTTATTTTTCTTTCTTTCCTTCATTTTTTTTCTTTTCCTTTTTTATTTTTTCATTCACCATTTTGTATGCTCCTCCGAACTTTTAGGCAACATAGTACTTACTATAGCAGTCCTCCCCCATGCTTAAATGATTGCTCGTCTCGAGCATAGAAGTGAGGGGAGTATGGCTGCTAGAGAAGTACAAAATCCTTGTATTCCTTCATAAACCTTCTGAAATCTTCAAGGACATCCTCTATGTCGAAACTTGTGTTGATGAGTCCCTCCATATGTTATATGTCTTGAAATCTTGCCAGAAAATCTTCAGAAAATTCGTCAAAAGATCATCCATACTCAACTTGGGTTGTGGTCAAGGAGGTAATCACAAAAACATGTTTTGGGTTTAGGGTGGATGCCCAGCAAAGTTTGTGAAATTTCCAATATAGAAAATCACAATGCATGGACAAAAATGGCTAGCATGAAAAAGATACGCAAATGAATGACTAGCTTCTAAGTCTCGTACCACAGAAATCAATCCTAATCCAACTCATCAAGATATAACTTTGCAAACTAAAGGTTAACATCATAAAAGTACTTGTATGTGTATAGGCTTTGGTCGGTAGAACCTTGCAAGAGATTCACAAATGTAGATAGCATAATAATTTTAAATAAAACAAGTACAATGCAGAGGTCATCGGTAAACTTAAATCAAAGAGCAACATAAAGTATGTAGGTCTTAAAATTAGTCATTTAACCTCCACAAATGAAAAGAGTCGGTATTTAATCAATTTAAGTTCCTTTTAATAGAGAGCAAAAAGCCATGTCATATAAAACATCATGCAAGTAAAACAAAGCGGCAACTTTCATCATTTTTCCATAAGCAAGGCATACAAATGATATCATCGTGGTAAGCTCAAAAAGAGATGGTGATTCATTTATTGAAAAATAAAACTAATAAACCTAGGTTGTCCTCCTAGTAGCCATGTTATTGATCGAGAGATAGATACAAAGGTTGTCTAAGGTTGAAAGCATATATGTGCAAGCATTTAAAAGGAGATGAATAAAGATAAAGTTAAGGGTGAGTTACCATCCTTTTCGATGCTTGTAGTGAAGTGCTGCGTGGCCTCCCCCATGCTTAATCATTGTTCTTAACATGGAAAAAATGATGAGCATCTTGTGGTGAAGGTGATCCTTGAACTCCATGTGACCTTTTTCCCCTTTGTCCTTCAAATCCTCCCCCAGGCTTAGCATGTTGCTAAGTGTGGAAGAACTTGAATCACTCGTAATCCCTTATTGCCATGCGTTTGAGAATCATATTCAATTCCTTGCCTTTGTTAACTCAGTTGTCCTTTAACTTCTTCTTATCATCAAGCCATGGTTCCAATCTTTCATCACATTGTCATCACCGACTTCCATCCCGTCCTTGTTGTTGCCTCATCTTCCACATTTTTTATCTTACTTCCGGAACAGAATATGTACCGAAACACCCCTCCAAGTCGAGGTTCATGAAATTATCTTTTCAACGAGTCATCACACGCATGAAACGGGTTCCGAAGAAGAGAGTTGTGCATATATTACTCCGGCAATGCAATCTGTCAAGGGCTGATTTCAGACTGCGCAGTGCTCAGTGTTTTTGCCATATCTCCTTGTACGGGTCTTCAAAATTAATGATTCTTGATGTGTTGGAAATAAGATTTGAAATAGCTTCTGAATATTAACTTTTATTCCATTGTACATCTCTGAACACGTGCTCAAATCTTGATGGAAACAGCGACTTCCCTCTCAAGCCTTGTAGATGACTAATGACCTTGATTGCAATTGGTCAAGAACTCATGTGAACACTTCATCATGCCTGTAAAACAAATCAAATGCACATTCCACCCCCGGGGTGATGGTCAGAAGTAGAAATAATTGCCAACTAACCAAATACATCCCTAAGATCTTAACTTGTGGCATAACTTACCTAGTAAAAAGAAAAAGAAGAACCTAATGGGTGTACGTGCGTAAAGGTGAAAATGCAAATGAAGTGAAGGGATATAAACACAACAATGTTTGCACCAAATTCTAAGCTCCGTACTTACAAATTGGTTGCCAAACTTCTCCACCACCATAAAGATTTATTAACCAAGGTCAAAACACCATGTTTGTCCCAAGATTTACAATTCTTTATAGTGTAAGAGAAGTAGGGCGCATCGTGAATTTTATAAACCAACCAATGCAATATAAATTAACAAGGCTTTAAAAACTCAAATGATGATTGTCCCTAATCAAATCTAAACACCACGTTTACACAAGATTACAAAATAAAATGCCTCGCGCGCGCGAAGCACCTTTATGGAAATAAAGCATTCATCAAAAAGTTTCGTGAAGAACCCAAGCTAACCTATGCATGATATAACAAAGGGGGTTCATGCAAAATGCAAATGCAAAGAGTTAGTAAAAAGGGGTAGCAATCTTTGCGAAGGCTTTCAATGTTGTTCTTCAATAATGACAAGCAAGTCACTTTATGAGAGGTAGAGTCTTGTCAACAAAACCTTTTATCAAAAGACATAATCAAACATTGTAACAAAGTTTTAAGGTAAGGCTTATGGGTATCCTATATTTTTGGCTTAAGGAAAGAATTTTGATAAGATAAGTTGGGTGAAGAAATCTATCTAAGGTGGTTTTGAAAAGAAAGAAAAGCAAGGGTTAGATTTTCAGATGAGAAACAAACCTATGGTTTTAGGATTACTAAAGGTATGAGGGGTTTTTCCTAAGGGTTTAGGATAAGGCTAGTCAAAATTTTAATTAGAAAAGGAATAGAGATAGATTTGGTCGGATTAACACAAGTAGATCCTTCCTTTGTTGACCTAGGTTCTAGGTGTGGTTTGCTAGGAGGGCTTAGGCAAAGATGAGATTTTTTTCACAAAAGGGTTTTAAATATGGTATGCATCATGCAACAAAATGCAAGGGTGCAGAATAAAGTGGAATGAAGTGCAACATTATATGAATGAACAAAATGACATGACATGATACGGTGGTGAATTAAACCAAAATCAAAAGTTAGCCTAAGTTATCTAGCCACAAGTTTAGAATCAAAAGGGATCATGCTTCATATTTCTCTTTAAAAAACACAAATAAAAAAAGACTCTAAACACTAATAAGCACACAAAAAGGTCTACAAGTTTCCCAAAATTCAAGTACCAAAGTGCTCACTCAATATCTATTAAAGCATACAAGATGTGGTTGTGACATTTACTAAAGCAATGGTAAAATGTTACTTGAAGTTTTCAAATAAAAAACACAATGTAGACTTGTCATAGTTTATATAGATATATAAAAAGATTGGGTTGCCTCCTGCAAAGCGCTTCATTTTAAGTCTTAGAGCTCGACTTTATCATGTACCTTTTTATCGTCGTGAAGCCATGGTTCTTTGTGCGAGAATCCAAAGTA
The DNA here is from genome assembly GCA_947561735.1 of Cenchrus americanus. Taxonomy (NCBI): domain Eukaryota; kingdom Viridiplantae; phylum Streptophyta; class Magnoliopsida; order Poales; family Poaceae; genus Cenchrus; species Cenchrus americanus. Next base: position 48,000,082 of record OX387244.1, on the reverse strand, counting down.
GCCATGCAGCTTGATGTTGCCTTATGAAATCGGTTGTGGTTCGCTTCCAACATCATCATGTGTTGAGTGGTGCCTCTTGTGTCTTCGTTCATCCAAACTCCAAAGGATTTGTTTTAGTCCTTAGCTTATGAATTTCATCATGTACGTGTTGTGAAACTGTTGCCCCATCTTCTCTTTATTAACACCATGTCCATCTCCTCTATCTTGTCGTCATCGCCTTGTTGCTTCCTCTTCTTCATGGATTTACCCCTGCATCCAGAACAGAACATATACCAAAATATATTTCTATTGAAAAATTTATAAAATTACCTTTCCAATGGGTACTCATTCGTTTTGATCGGAGTCCGAATGAGGGAGCTATGGCTTTTTCACTTCAGCACTGCTTGCTGTCCAGAATTTCAACATGTGCAACCTTTGGTGATTCAGTCATATCCGCTTGTAGGAACCTCCGATTGCCTTGCCGCTTGATTCATTAGAACGTAGACTTCATGGGGCTTTTGAAAATCCAAATATATCCAATTGTTTTCTGTTGAGGCTCATGCAAACATCATGATGACATCGTTATCCTTTCGTCCATCGATTCAGAGATGTATGCGTGGTCTTCATCTTGTCTTTTAGGACACCATGTCACACATCCCTTGGCTTCAAAAGTCATTACCATCACTACATGAGCATGATGGTAATGGAATCCTTCTCCATCGTGCTTGACATGGTTGTTTCCGAAACCTACAGCTCGAACATACAAACCTCAAAAGAAATTAGTCTTAAAAACTTAATTGACACACATAGCCATACCTTGTTCATCTTTGTTTACTTTGGGTGGGGGATCAATAGCGGATGTTGGGCCACTAACCAAGGTTAGCACCTACCACTAAAGAGTGAATCTTCATGTTTGTTGAAAGTGAATCTCGTGTTGTTGAAGTGTGGGTGTAGAGAACTCCTCGAACGTCTTGTGTCTAGCTTTTTACCTACTTTCAAGGACACAAACAAGAAAGCAAGTGTATATGCAATACAATTAGGGTTAGTTAAAAGAAAGATAGATCACCCTAGGGCTCAAATTGTCGACCCCGACAACGGCGCCGGAAAAAGGGGCTTGTTGACGGTGCAAAAACATGCTCAAGTTCACTGCAAGCCTACGAGTGACTTGGTGCCTTTTTCACCAAGGGGGGTCCTTCCTAGATTTGTCAATCCAAGGATCGGAAGCAAACTCCTAAAGCTATCCATCTAATCTAATGATCTAACCTATCATTAAGCGTTGATTGCATAAAGGTTAAACATACATGAAAGGATGAATGGATCACATCCACCTAGCCATAAAGGTATGCATCCAAAAGGTAACACTAGTCTATCGTCTTCTAGTTGCCGTTCCGGCCGAGGTAATAAACTAACATAAAGCTCATACCATGGTAAGGAGATATCGATTGCACGTTCGTTCGGTGCTTTCCCTAAATCGTACTGTCACTATGCAAGGTAATCAACACCAAACGACTACTCGTAAGTCTTTGCACTTCGATGTATCCGCAAGACATATATTAGATCTATTCCTACTAAGGTCATATGCTAGATACACACATGAATTAGAGAGGGTATGCATCAAAGTAGACCAAAAGTAGAGACAAGATTAGATTGATATCACCGTCAAAGTACATGTGCCTTGATGAATCCAACGGCTCCGGAACTCCATCAGGGCTTCACCACGTAGGGCCAACCATGGCAGCTAGGGTCTAGCCTAAGCCATATCCTAGGCAATGTCGAGGACTCGAGGCGGTCGTCAGCTTCTGTTGACGGATAAAAGACGTATCCACCTACGATCCGCAAGCGTACAGACCTGCACCTTTTTCACCACGGGATTCCCAAGGTTCCTGCGAAACGCGGAGCAAGGGGATTACAAGCGTTTGATCTACCTCTACTCACTAACTACTCAAACCCTAACTATAATTAAACTAGAAAACGACTAAACTACACTAGAGAGAATGATTAAGTTATCAAGATAAAAGACACTCGCCCATGGGTCTACGATACTAAAACATGCAATCGTTTTGAACATGAAAACCGATCTAATCTTTCGGGGGTTGTGACCACGGTTTCGCCCTTTCCCTCCTCTTGTATTGTCACTACGCGAAGGTAATCATGACTAGACCTATGATGGACACGGCGTATTGAATGGATCCAAGGGAGCATTGGAGCTCTACTCCCTTTACGGCATGGTAGCTAATCTTAAGCATTAAAGCATATTCAACACGAGATGATAGATAGATAATCCAACAAAGTACGATTACATCTCAAGATCGATTACAACCCATGGACGAATAAGGAGATTACTACATCAAGGTGCTAGACATAGCACCGTTGATCATGGTCACCCTTCCGACGGTGTCTTCCTTCTTCTCCACTTGTGGGTGCTTCCTTCGAGGTGGTCGATCCCCCTCCGGAGATCTCCCTCCTCTCTCTCTAGCTTGTGGATGGCCTCCTGGTGCGAATGGCTCTCTCCCCTGCGAATGGCGGTGCCTCCAGGGTTTTAGGGTTGAAGATCCTTCGGGTGCAAGGAAAGGGGGGCGAACCGACCTCCGAAGTGGGCTGGGCCGGCCGGCCTGGGCCGACAGGCCCAGGCCCATTTCAGCCCGGTTCGGTCGCCCCTTCGCTCCCGTGGGTCCTCAGGTGATTATGCACTTTGCCCCTTCCACTTGCATGATTTTGACGATGTCATCCTCGCGTCCAAGATGGAGGTTCTCCGCGCATGAAGTTCTATCTTTTACGCTTCAATCCCCGGGGGTGTTCCTACGTAGCACTTCGGTCCTTGCCACCATTGGAAGTGATTTCATCAAGCTCATGAACACGAGCAAGACTCCGTAAATGCTCCTTTGACCTTTTTGCGAATCCATCCTTTATGTCCATGTTTTCCTACATAAACACAACACTTCCAAATGCATGCACATAGATGAACTTGTTATATGATTATTGTGCCTAGTGGCGGGTTAGTTCCATAATCAAATCCAAACCAAAGTGTAATGAACATGTTTGTTGTACCAAAATACACCGTCAACATCTCCCCCATGCTTAGCTCTTGCTCGTCCTCGAGCAAGTACACGTAAAAGAACTTCGTCCAAAGTGTTGTAATCGTGTACCGCTAATCCTTCTTCACAAGTTAGTCAATCTTTTTGTCTTCAATACATAAACATAAAGTAATGATCATCTTACATAAACATGGGCGTTTAGAATCTTTACCACATCAAGATTTACCCCACAACTCAAACTCTTCACTCGAAGTCTTCAATTTCAGTCATGCTTACTTCTTTGCTTCCATCCGAGGGTTTTTTTGATTTTCAAAAATAAAATTCCTGCAACAAGTGTTAGACAAAAACCTTTCTCCAAGCTCTCTCAAGTCACTCATATGAGGTGGCTAAACTAAACAAGTTTTATAAAACTCTCAGCTCCCATATATCTCTCATATGACATGTAAAGTGGAGCTATAGGTGGGGCTAGCGCAATCAACACAAATATTGTCAAACTAAGAACTTCGTCTAATGGTTGTTTACCTTTCAAAGCCAATGATCATGAGAATTAATCCATATGTGGGGATATCAAGGATGAGAAGATATAGAATGGTGGACATGTGCAAGGGCAAAAGAAAATATGACTACGAGGCACCGATGACGTCCTCGTTGTCGGATTGCACATGGTTGGAAAAAGAGTGAAAGTTTCGTCTCTCAACAACGTGACATCCTTCCCTGCACTTTATTTTTTTTCTTTTACTTGATTCGTTCCTCTCATACCTTTATTGCCACTTCTCTTTTCTCTTTCTCTTCTTTCTTTCATTCTCTCATACACATATATTTATTTTTCTTCTTTCTTTTCTTTTTTTTCTTCCTTTCTTTTCCATACACATACTTTTCTCTTTATTTTTCCCTCTCTTGACATTTTTTCTCTCCTACCAAAGCTCTCAACTCCTCTCTTTCTTGCATGCACACAATCTGAAATTTTAAATAAACCATGCTAGAGACGAGACGAAACTTTTGAGAGTAGGTTGTGTTCAAGGAATGCGATGTACAAAAGAGATGTATAGGGTTGGGTATGGAATTCGGCGATGTACTGGACTTCCGATGTGAAAGTCACGTTACCGAATGCATCACGAGGCTAGAAACAAGAGATAAGCATAAGAACATGATCATTGCTCGAAATTAAAACTCCCAAAAGAGAAGGGTCCTAGCCCAACTCATCGTGCTAATCACACTTATGGTGGAGCAAAAAATAAATTTGGCTTTGTATAGGATTTTTTTCTTACTCTCATCTTGGAAAAAGAGGTTTTGCTAACCTTTATTACAAGGGTTTTTAGATAATTTTCAGAATTGAAATCCTCCAACTATTAGCATTGAACATAGCACAACCAACATGTGAACTCAAGATCGAAGTGTGGTATGGGTACTTTTAGAGATAGCAACTCCACTAAGCACCACGGCAAACGTTTTTCAAACCACACACTTATGTTCATCTATCAAAAACTAAAGATGAACGAACGAGTAAATCAAGATAAGCAACACACAAGACACAAAATTTAAAGGACTCTTTTTATTTGATTTTATTTGACGCAACACTAATTTAAGACACTTGCAAAAATTTAAAAACACACTCAAAAACTAAAGACTCTTAAACTCTAAAACTCTCTCGAAAACTAAACTCTCTCGAAGACTAAACCGAACCAAAGTTAACTTGAAGCTCAAAAACTAAAGGCTAGCTAGCCAGCTCTCCCCCACGCTAAAATCATACGACGTCCTCGTCGTATCTTACAAAAATTCTAAGGGGGGGAACTAAACCTAATGGTACTTCCCGCAACTATTGCACCACTTGCCCTTCATGTTCCCAACCATGCCAAAAAGTTTGCGCACGTTGCGGTTTAGGAACTTATAGTCGTCTTCGACCACACGCTCCAAATCCTCCATACGCTGCCTCATCGCCTCCATGGCCTGGAAACATTCGTCGACCGATGCGTAGAGCTCCGAGATGGAGTGACGGCAAGCCGCACAACACATCGGATGCATCCCGAAAGGATCGTCATCGCCAGGGTCTCCGTCGTTGTCGCCGCCGTCGTCGCCATCACCATTGTCGTCGCCACCGTCGTCGTTGCCGCCGCTGTTGGGGCCTTCGGGAGTCTTCTTCTTGGGCACCTCTTCCCAAATGTAAAGATCGTTATCATCTCTTCCGGCGGCCGCCCACGAGCTCGGGCTGCGATCATCGGAGTAGTCACTATCCCCATAGTCCTTAGGCTCGGGCGACACCTCCTTGTAGTCCTTCCGTGTCATGCCTCGGATGTGTGCCGACCTTCGAACGGGAGTAGGGACATTCTCCTCCTTGATGGGGTTGCGAGATGCGATAGCTCCGGTCGGAACACGCCCTCCGCAACGGATGCGGGCGGCCCTCTTGATCTCGACGGGTAGCTTGAGCTCGCATCGCTTCGCCTCCTCCATCGATGGCTCATTGGTGCCTTGCTTCAACTCTACGCTCCTCGGGGACACCATGGCTGCTGCGTGGGTGCAAAATATTGCTTGATGGGATGGATTCCCGAGCTCCCAATTCGGCCAAATAAATAGTCTGAAAAGGAAACCCTAGAAACCTCATTTTCCTTATTCAAACTTCCCTTAAAATTTTCTGTCCGAAGAAGGAAGTCGAAAAGGAGCAAATCAGGGAGAAACCGGGGCGAACCGCCGCCGGAACCCCTCTGGGCCGGTCGGACCGGGCCGGCCGGCCCACCCTGTCTCGGGGGCCGGTCCGGTCCGGTTTCCCGTGTACCGCCCTTTTTTGCTTTCTTAGCCCATGGGAAAAAGTTGGCCCATAAATCTTCGCGAGAAACTCCAGAAAAAGAAAAAGAAAAACATTTTTTACAAAAATCCATGCCTTGTTTTTCGTCCTAGGCCGGACGTTCGGGCTCTTCTTCCATGGTGAAGACATCAACATGGTGAAGGGGCACAACGTTGGGTTCGTAGTAAACCTTAAGCCATTGACCATTCACCATAAATTGATCACCTTTCACATCCATAATGGTTACCGCTCCATTGGAGAGCACCGAATGAACAACATAAGGTCCGTCGCACTTGCTTTGCAATTTCCCCTTTCCGAAGGTTTTAAACCTTGAATTGTAGAGGAGGACCTTATCTCCTTTTTTAAACTCTTTCTTTTTCAACCTTTTGGCATACCACCTTTTAATTCTCTCCTTGTATATGTTTGCATTCTCGTATGCTTTCAACCGCATCTCCTCTAGCTCGCTTATTTGAATCCTTCGTTTTACCACCGCGGCATCGAGATCAAGGTTCATCTCTTTAATCGCCCAATAGGCTTTATGTTCCAACTCAACCGGAAGGTGGCAAGCTTTTCCATAGACGAATTGATAAGGGGTCATACCTATCGGTGTCTTGAACGTCGTTCGATAAGCCCACAAAGCTCCGTCTAATTTCTTTGACCAATCTTTGCCTCCCTTCTCTATGGTTTTGTTGAGGATGCTTTTTAATTGCCTATTCGACGTTTCCGCTTGTCCGTTGGTTTGCGGGTGATAGGCCGTAGAGACCCTATGTTCAATTCCCAACTTGGACAAGCACTTTTTGAAATTCTTCCCGGTGAAGTGAGTTCCTCCATCACTTATCAAGATTCTCCGTGTACTGAAACAAGGCAAAATCACATTCTTGATCATAGTAATGGACTCCTTCGTGAGAGCTTTACGACATGGCATAGCCTCTACCCACTTGGATACATAATCAACCATGACTAAGATATACTCATATCCATATGAGTTTTTGAAAGGCCCCATGAAGTCTATCCCCCATACATCGAATAAATCGATTTGTAGATTATATCTCAAGGGCATAGAATTTCTTTGAGAGATGTTTCCGGTTCATTGGCATTCGGGGCATGATGCAACATATCTTTTAGTATCTTCATGCATCTCCGACCAATAGAATCCGCTAGACCATACTTTTGCTTGGGTCCGAAAATGGTTGTAACATTTCAGATGTTTAGTTACTAAGTACCATAATTAGTTATGTTAATCAAGTCTAGTTAGTCCCAAATCATACTTAGCTTAGTTTTGATCAACTTTGCAAAAGAATTCTTAGTCTAAATCTCAACACTTGATCAATTAGTACTTCTTACAACATGAATTTAGGTATCTTCTTTTGAATGTTTAGAGAGCATCTTGATGCCAAACAACTTACTCGAAATCTCCAAAGTATCATTCCGAGAAGAATTTTCATCTCAAATCTACAATAGCTATGATGCCAGATCCAAGCAAAATGGGTTACTTATGATTTATAGAATCTACCTAAAAAGTTTCAAGATTTTTAATGATCTCTAGATAGTTTTTTTGCGAAAGAGTGTTTATATATATATATAATTTTTTTGTTGACACGTTAAGTGAGGAGGACACGCGGCTTTGCGTCGAACTCCCTAGCGGCCACGTCGCCCCTTCCCTTGCACCCTTGCCTGGCAGTCCCGTAGGGGCAGGCCACCACGATTTTTCTTCCCCCGAAACCTCTCTCTTCAGTTCCTTCTTCCTCATTTCTTTCTCTTGTGACCAACTCCGCCCGACCGCCCCTGCTCGCGCTGCTCGTCGCCGGGAGCAGGTGCAGGCCGACCAGGTCCTGGTGGCCATCAAAGGGTCTTCTTTAACTCCGGGAAGAGAAGCTGAAGCCCGATCTCCTCCATTGTTGAGCTCCCTCACCTTTAGAGCTTCTTAATCATCTTTCCCCAACCTAAGTGAGGTTCTCCAATGGTTTTCCCCTTCTTTCTCCTCCATTGGAAGTTCTCCACTACCCTCCCATGGCGTCAGGGACCTATTTGTAATTTCCAAGGGCCTGTCTGCAATATCCAGGGTTCTGGTTGTAATTAGGTTCTTTAGGGTTTCGACTGCAACTTCGAAAATTCATTAAAAATCGTATAAAAAACAGTAAAATGCAAATCCAATTTTGTTGGGTTCCTGGTGAAGAATCTTACCTTTTCTAGAAAGCATGCATAGGGTTTTTCTGTGCAGCTTTTGAATTAAAAAAAACAGACTCAGTTTGGTGTGTTTTTGGTGTAGTTTAAAATATACACATTCTATGGACTTGAATTTTTAATATGTTGCTCTTTATGGCATGTTTAGATCTATGACCAAAGTGGGCATGGGTTTGATGTGTAGATCTTTAGTTATGATTTAAGTAAGCTTTATGCTATATTAAACTTCATGCTTTTTATAGCCTCTTTAGTAAACTTTTCTTTCAGCACCAATGCACCCTAGTCTTTTTTGTGATGTTAAACACCTCTGGAAAAATAATGGTGATTTTAGGAGTCCGTTTAATTAGTGTTTGGTATTTATGCTTGTAATGGATGTCAAATTCATAACTTGAAATATATGATGAATCCACTCGAACATGTTAGGTTAGAGCTTAGTTTTGGCATGTTGAATCTGTAGGAAAATTTTAGGGTCAGTTTGTTTAGGGAATATTTTTATATGAATTAATGAAGTTTAACTAGGCTGATATTTGTCCTTTTCATTTAAATTAATGTATAAATGATTTGTAGCTGAAAATTTATATTTAAGCTTGTTTTGGTCATATGCTTCCGTGGTAAAAATTTCATTACAGTTGGAGTCTTCTTTTATTTATTATGAATTATGGATGCATAGCTAGTTATAGTAAAATAAATAAAGTTGTTTTATCTTTTAATTTGATTGAAAGGTGTTTAAGTTCAGTTGCTGTTTAAAATGAATTTAACCACAACCCCATACTGATGGTGAGGATTTTGTAGTTTAACTTTCTTAGATATACACACAATCACCATCAAAGTCATAGTTAGTCCACCATCATCCACTCCTTGTTTTTAATGAAGTTATTAAGTTAATTTGATTAGATGTGCACACAATCCTCTTTTAAATAGATGATAGTTCACTCTCACCACACACCTTACTTTTGTGAGTTCTCCTTGTTGTTTTGTTGAATATGGCTCACAAGAGTTGGGTTGTTAATAAAATCTCTCACCTTCACACCATAATTAATGCATGTGCATAACGTGTAGATCTTCCCGGCGGGACGTACACACTTGTTGAGGAGGAGGGATCTGCTAGTGGAGAGTTGAATCAAGCTTGGTGTGCAGCAAGACCTGGACCAAAGTCCAGAAGAGCCGAAGGCTAGTGTTAGTGTTGAGTCAGAGGAAGGCAAGCACCGGTTCATCTAACCTTTTTGTTCAAAAATCCATACCTTTTACATTTCGGTATTTGTTGTTTACTTGTGCATTTAAGTTTCAGGAGTTGCTTTGAAACCTAGATGCATGATCCTTAGGACTCCTATGTTCTTTTACTAGTATGTTAGGATGCTAGTGCCATGCTTTAAGGACACGGTACAAGTCGAGTAATGACTCATTGCTCGCGAGATATAGAATATTCTTGCTGGAATCATAAGTTGATTAAATCGGCTCACTCATGTGGTAAGAGCAATGGGTTCGGTCTCGACCGAGTAGCATGGTGCTAGTCTAAGCTATTGAACGTACCAAGTGCTTGTCGGGAATGGGACCGGTAAGCCTAGTACCTTCTGAACCGGGGCAGGATCTTTCTAGCTACCCGCTTGGGATGCATCTCTGGGCTAGCTACCCGTGGTATAGTGTGTGTGAGTCCGGACTGGTCGGGTTAGACCCTCCGGATAACCGTGTACCAGAGTTTGTAGCGTCTGATCCCAAATTGTGGGATGTTGGGAACCGCCTGGTTGGGGTAGACACTGCACTTGGTCTACCTTCTTCCGTGTATCTTGGGTTTACCTTGCAAGGATATAAATCGATCGATCGTTAGTCACTCGTCGTTATCTGAGTCAGCTTGACCACTGGCTACCCCATGTTTATTTATGGAACATTTTGGATTAATATTGTTACCTGTTAAATATTGTTTGCACAACATGCTTGTTTAGTGCAGGTGCTCACCTAGAATGGTCAACATACTAGAATTGGAGCTAAAATCTGAAAATAAGGATCAACTCTTAGTCGCTTTTGGCAAAACAAACCTAGCAGCCAAAAAGCCTTGCATGCATAGTTGTACTTTCTTTTTGTCAGTCTTGCTGAGTATTAGTATACTCAGCCTTGCTTAATTTGTGGTTTTCAGGTAACCCCATCTGGCCTGGCTCTATTCCAGATGGTTGGGAGCTTGAGTGGGAGCCGGTTGACGATGAGTGATACTCTATGGATGGCCTCCCATGTGTATCTTCTGCTAGTTTTATTTTTCCGCTATTTAAACTCTGAACACCTTTACTTTTATGTATGAAAAACCTGGTTTGTAATAATGTTGAACTTGTGAACCTTTTATGTAAGGTAATGTTGTACTCTGGTCCTGCCTTCGTGTGGGCTTAGCGCATATCTCGATCCTGTTGTAAGTGATTCACCGGGCTTTACCTGGCGGAAGCGACATAATAATTCTTTATTATTGCTTAATGGCCACGGGGACAGGCTTAGGTGATAATACGTAATTATTTTGGGTGGTTCTGTCACATATAGTGTCCACCGTACTCCGCCGCGTGGCACTTTCTCAAAATTTCTAGCCTCTCTTCTCTTGGCACACATCTTCTCATAACTCCATCATTGCCAAGTTTGAAGAGGTATGGTGCATCCCAAAAGTATTTCTTACTTTGGAGATTATCTTCCTTTGAGGGTTTTTATCTAGATGGTCAAGAGGCATCTTCTGAATTGCTCGAATGATATCAATCATCCAAGTGTCTTTATCGAGCACTCGATAGAGGTGGTCACCTCTCATCTTGTCTTCTATGGGCTCTTTATCATCTTGTCCACGATTCATCCTAGACAAATGATCGGCCACAACATTCCCCACCCCCTTCTTATCACGAATTTCAACATCGAACTCTTGAAGGAGAAGGATCCAACGAATCAATCGTGGTATAGCATCCTTCTTAGCCAAGAGATACTCGATGGACGCGTGATCGGTGTAAACAATGACCTTCAAGTTCACGATTTAAGATCTGAATTTTTCGAAGGCGAATACTACCACTAGCAACTCCTTTTCCATAGTGGCATAATTTAATTGTGTCTCATTAAGAGTTCTGCTAGCATAGTAAACGGCGTGAACTCGGCCTTCCTTTCTTTGACCCAAAACCGCGCCTACGGCGTAGTCACTTGCGTCACACATGATCTCGAAAGGTTGGCTCCAATCCGGAGGTTGAATAATGGGAGCACTCACCAACGCACTTTTCAAGGTCCGGAATGCCGCTAGGCACTTCTCATCGAAGTCAAAAGCCACATCCTTTTGAAGGAGATGCGTTAAAGGCTTAGTGATCTTTGAGAAGTCCTTAATAAATCTTCTATAAAATCCGGCATGGCCTAGAAAGCTCCTTAAGGACTTAACATCCGTCGGAGGTCGGAGTTGCTCAAACGTCTCTACCTTAGCCTTGTCCACTTCAATGCCTCTCTCGGATATAACATGTCCGAGCACTATGCCTTGCTTAACCATGAAGTGGCACTTTTCCCAATTTAACACCAAGTCTACCTCCACACACCTCGTGAGGACCTTATCCAAGTTTTCCAAGCAATCCATGAACGCCTTCCCGTAAACGGAAAAATCATCCATGAACACCTCGACAATTTCTTCGATGAATTCCGAGAATACGGCCATCATGCAACGTTGAAAAGAGGCCAGAGCATTGCATAGACCGAAGGGCATCCTTCTATATGCAAACGTTCCATAAGGGCATGTAAACGTTGTTTTGTGTTGATCATCCGGGTGAATGGGAATTTGCATGAACCCCGAGTACCCATCGAGAAAGCAAAAATAAGCGTGGTTCGCTAATCTCTCGAGCATCTCGTCAATTAACGGTAGGGGGAAGTGATCTTTCTTTGTTGCTTTGTTTAGCTTTCGATAATCGATACACATCCGCCACCCACTCACAGTTCTTTGCGATATAACTCATTCTTCTCATTCTTCACCACGGTTAAACCTTCTTTCTTCGGTACACAATGTACCGGGCTCACCCATTCGCTATGCGGAACCGGGTAGATGATTCCGGCATCAAGTAACTTGATAACCTCTTTCTTTACTACCTCTCGCATGGCATGAGTTAGCCTCCTTTGGTGGTCCACTACGGGCTTACATTGGTCTTCCATTGGTATATGATGAGTGCAAAAGGCTGGGCTAAGGCCTTTGAGATCATTGATTGAATATCTAATCACCTTCCTATGTTTTTTCAATAAAATCAGCAACTTCTCATTTTCTTCGGGACTCAACTCATCCCTCACAATGACAGGATAAGTCTTGTCGGGGCCCAAAAATTCATACTTTAATCCTTTGGGCAAATGTTTAAGGTCTACATCGGGCACTTGTGACTCCTCGGGTTTAATCTCTCCTATGTCGTCAAATCTTTCTTCCTCCACGCTTCCATCATGTGGCTCTAAGACTTTTTTTTGCTTCTTCTAGCTCTTCATCTTTTTGATCATTAATTTGATTTACCATCGCTCTTTGCAGTGGGTCTCTAAGAGTTTCAACAAAACAAAGACTATCTACCTCCTCTACTTCGTCTTCGGGAGGAAAGGGTGTAGGGTGTTTAGAAACACGAAGAAAATTATATGTGTACTTCTTTCCATTAAGGTTCATTATTACTTTGCCTTTTCCAGCATCCAACACGACATCAACCAACTTAAGAAAGGGCCTACCTAGGATTATGTGATCATGATTATTATGGTAAGCATCAATAACAAATAAATTGGTTGGTATACATTTTCCAGAGATTTTTACATTCATGTTGCAAGCAATACCTAGAGGTCTAATAGTTCTACCATCTCCCATAATTAATTTTGTTGATGTTGGAGCTAAGTATAGGTTGTGGTCTTGAACTTTATCGTAAATTTTAGAAGATAGGACACTTACTTGGGCTCCGATGTCGCACAAGGCTTTGCATTGAACTCCGTTGATCTCGCAACTCAAGTGTGGTGCCGTCTTCTCTTCTTCCTCGGATCCTATCACGTAAACTTCAGCGAGGCGAGCGTATGGTGATGCTTCGGTCTTGATCCGCATGATTCTCTTCACCTCGGCTATGTGTTCCGGATCCACTTCATCATCTCCAAAGAGCTTTTGAAAGATCTCACCGGGGGTTTCAAGGTTGTATGAATCTTCCGCTTTCTTCTCCGGTGGGAAATCCACTTCCAATGCTCTTGCCATCCCCTTTTTCCCATGCTCTTCAAGGTGTGCGTGATCAACAGGTGTAGGGGAAAGCCTTTTCCCATGTTGTGGGTCATGATGTTACTGTTGGCTGCATGATTGCTTATGCGCCTTTCCACGCAAGTGGCCCGGGCAATGAATGCTTCTGACACCATGATTTGTGACCGTTTCCTCACAAAACTAATTCCTGGAAGCCACTAAAAATACACCGAGGGTCATCGTGACTGTGATAGTCGTTTGTAATGGCATCCGTCTCCTCTGCTGGCGGTGCACTCGTGAACTCCGACATGGTGATCATGCACTTGCCGCCCTCGGCGTTCGGCATTCGCAAGGCCATGGACGGACGCGTTGGTATTCGAAATTATTGACATACCCTTTTTAATTAACATAATAATGTTTAAAATTTGTTGTGGGTCTCATTTAAAGTGGTAGGTACTTCTTCATATTTTCCTGTTGAAACTTCATAATACTTCCTGATTTTCTTTACTCCATTGTTAGGTACTCCACCGTTAGTTCGCCGGATGGATGGCTCATAAAGTAGACTATCACTCTAAAATTTCTCATTAAAAATCTGTGAATCAAAAATAAAAAAAATCAAAACGATTTATAATTGCGACGGAGTCAATTTCAGCTGAATTCTTCACTGGTCTTTGGACCTTCCGTTTCCTAAACCCCCTTGGCTAGACGCCTTGCTCGCCCAGATCCCGCTCGGAGCTATCACCCGCCCTCAAAACCCTAGCCCGTGCTCGGCCGGCGGCGAGGATGCCCGGCATGCCGACGGATGGTGGTGGCGCTATCGTCCCATTTAGAGGGGAGCCTGGGCAAGGGGCAACGTCGCCGCCACCCGTGCGGCTTATCCGCCACGGCGTGGCCCCACCCATCTTCCGCGTCTACATCAACTGGTCCAGCGGCAACCTTCTGCAGGTCGCGTGCCTCCGCCCGCCAACCTCGGAGGGCTGCGGCGGCGTGGAGGTAGCTGGGAGTGTGGTGGAGGTGAACCTCGGCTCCGGTGGCAACGGTGTCGCCGAGGTTGAGGAGGAAATTGACGAGGCAGAGATGCGGCGGATAGAGTACGGTTCGGTGCCGGCCTTCGCGCTGCTGCAGAGCAGGAAGCACGCCCTCGCAGATGCTGCCGCTATGTCGCGCATGTCCTCAGTCCCTGATTACGCAGAATGGTGAGCTTTACTTAGGCTGTATACAGTATACATGTTAATGATTAATAATTTGGTTACTCGTTGCAATAGACTAACAGTTACCTCCTCACGGTTCAAAAGTAACTGTTCAAGTTATTGGCTTTAGTGCTTAACACCCACAGGATCCTTTTGCAGAAATTTGTTATGTAACAATGCTATAAGAAAATTTTGACTTTACCATCATGTGTTGCATACTTGCAGTAGTAGTGTTTCTGACAGCTATGCAACTCTTAAGAGTTCTGATATCCTTAATAGTGTGGATTGTAGAATCTTAAAATTTTATCTTTGTACATTCACACTGATGCCTGAGACCGTACCAGTGAAAATATGGTTGAAACTTCTTTTGGCACAAAGGGGAACCACAGGAGTTGTTTCCTTCGCTGGTTTGCTAAATATTGTAGTTGTGTTTCCGATTTGATTTCAATGATATTTCATTAGGTGGCAATATGTGCTCGAATACAGCAAAACCATCAGCAATATCCTTGGGAACCTGTATTCTCCACCTGCTTTCATGATCGAGGACCCCAAGACAATTCTCAAGGTGTCCATCTCCATGTGTTATGCTTATACTTTACTTATGACATGTTAACACTTATTTTCGCATGACATCGTTCAACTTCAAATGTTCACCCTTCCCTAAAATGTAATTTATACACTTTAAAGGTCAGGGAGAAGCCCACAAGTTTGAGGGCTGCCTGGGAGTTGTTAGAGATATTCTATGTTGATAAACAGTTGCAAAGCTGGCTTCCTGAGCGTCTTGTTGATTGGTTAGCCGTAATGCTCTTCCCTAAACTATTTCCTTGTTCCAATTGCAACATTCTAACATTGCCTAGGGATGACTCTTGCATTATACTTCCTGTGATTTATAGGATTTTGACAGCCTCTTGTCAGCAACGGAGAGCACGGTGTATTCTAAACTCAGCAATTTCCAGAAAAAGCTCATCAACTTGCAGGTTAGCATACGAGTAGTGTCTTGGCATCTTCCATCACGTGGTTTGTAGATTTTTTATACAGGTTCCGTATCTTCTATTTATATGACTAGCCCAGCTTCTGATTGATGCTCTATTTATACTTTGCACTACTATTCATCTGTATTACTTTCAGTCCTTGTTGTCCTGTTGATGTGGTCAAGTGCATAACGTGAGATCATTTATAGATTGTTGAAGACGATCCTGATTACTGGAATGGTTTGTCAGCAGCACTTTCGGTTGGATGGCTTGACATTGTGGTATGTCTGCGTTCTTCTACATTTTCTGCTAGGTTGGTGCTTTTGTTAGATGCCTCCCATCTTAAGATATTTCTCATATAGGTGAATATGCTACGGTTTCATGGATCATACCAATTGGATCAGATGGATAACCGTGAGGTAATTCCATTGCTGTTGCTGGTTTGTTTGTGGTTATCTTTATTTCCTCTTTTAATAGTATCTTTCAAATAAAATACGTAAGATCTACTTAGGGTTCCAATTCCAGATATTTGATTATTTTGTGTTTGTAGAATTTGTTGTTTCTAATTACTCTAACATGAACCTTGAGATTCTGTCCAGCTGTAGAATAATATAAACATGTGAATTTCTTTTATTTTGCTCCATGTCATTTTACTGTTCAGGTTGAAGTGGTTAGCCTGTTGCAACATATACAATCAACTTAAGTACTGCTGTGTAATGAATGATTTCTGAGATTTTAAGCCTATTCAGTTTGGCTGAAACAGGAGCATATAAGTAGTAATAGTAACTCTGCTGGGGGTCTTTTTTTTGTACGGCTAAAATGAAAGTGGAAATACTGGATGGATCTGTTTGAACTTTATGTGGCAACCTGTGATATGAGGATTTGGATTGCTCTGGTTTGTTCCACTATTGTGAAGATAAGGTGGAGATACTGGATCTGTGTGGACTTACATTCAGGTCGTGATTTGTGAATATGAAGATTTGAATTGCTTGGATTTCCTTACTCATACTTGGGGCAGTGTATTTCTTTCATGACTTATTTTAAGGCTGTAGTAGTAATTTTTTTGCTTTTAGCTTTGGCCATATGTCACGATGTTATGCTGCTGCCTTTCTGGTTGATTGTATGTAAACCTTGTTTTCCACAAATCATTAGTTTCGTTTTCCTTTGGTCACAGACAGAAAATGGATTAGTCGAGGCTGTTGCTGTTCTTGTATCAACGATGCCACGCTTGAGACCGACTTTACCAACTGGTAAATTAGGCCAGTGCTGCAAAACAAGACCAGATTTTGTCAAGGTTTGTCTGATAAAATGATGTCATTTCTTCTGTTAAGGATCATTAGTTCTCATGCATCCCTTTAAAATAGCGTTTTGCAGTAATTTTGCACCACTAAAAAAAAATCTCGATCACAGGGTTAGGTGTCCCCTGGATTTTCTCTTAAGACTTAAGAGAGGATAGTAGTGAACACTTTAGGGAGTTGCTCACACGATCTACAAGCAACCGGGTTCGAGCCTGGGTGGGCGGCCTCTCAATAGGAAGCTGTACAACTGAGCTATTGCTTGGTTATCAGTCCTATACCATTAGCACAAACACTTTTTTCATATCAATATATCATTGGAAAAATCCTTACAAAAATTGATTAGTCTGTCTTGCTCTGTTAGCTTTGAACTGCATGCTAGAATCTAGTTTTCCCACAGCTATGCATTTGTATGATCACCATGATGACTGCAGGTGGTGCACACAGCTGCAAATGAAAGTCATAGGGTACACTATAATTTAATCATCTGACCGTTCCTTGTTGGACATGATGTGATGACTGCTATGCAGCGCTATCTATCTACCTTCTGACATTGTTCTTGGATCAGTGAATAAACCCAAAAAAGAGACCTTTCTCGATCTTTGAAAATAAAAAAAGTGAAAGATGCACAATTGTGCTTTTTAGAAAACAGAATATGGAGCCTAGATGCTCCAAATAGCACCCTTTTCATCTGGCTTTGTTTTGTGCATATTTGCAAGTTCTTTTTGTTTATATTTGTGAGGCTTCTGATCAAGTCAGTGGAAAGCTTTTTCTAAGGTATCTGTATATACAGGCATGGGAGAAGTGGCGAGATCAAGTGACTAAACTGGAGTGCAGTGCATTTTGGATCCAGTGTGGTCACCAAAAAACCCGTGATGGTTTGAAGAATTTGCTTCATATTATGATGGGGAACACAAAGGAACTCACTGCTTCTACTTCCCATTGGCTGGAGCTGTTTGCTTCTCATTTTCTTTACATAAGACCATTTACAGTGGTTAGTACATTTGCCCTTTAGTAAACAGTAGAGCTTTGTGGTTCTTCTGCTGATTGAGTTTTTCATTGCTGATGTAATTGCATTGCTTAATGCCCATTGCCCAATCATAATCTGTCATGGGTCTTTTTTTATCCCTAATACCTAAAGGTTTTAAATATTTTCCCTGAAAGAATATCCATTTCAGAATATTTATAAAAAGCACCTGCTTTTCTCAATTCCTCTTGAGATCATTTATTTGATCTCCTTGATTTTTAGACGTGGACTGTGTCCTGGACCTCTATATGCGTCCAGATGTGGACTGTAATCATCTTTTCTGAATCAGTGGCCAAACAAATTGCTATTAATTTTGAGCCTTACTGCAGAGTGATGTGTTTAGTGACCTCTTTTCTGGCAATGAATTCTCTCTGTCTTTGTCCTATTTATTTTTTCCATGCAATTTTTTATCATTTGTTATATAGTTTTATTAGGTCTTCATGTTGTATTAAAATCTGCATTTTTGTCAGGGTTTTGAAGGGATGCACCATTTAGCACAAAAGTGCATACAGCTTAAGCCGTCCTCTGGCACTAATGGATTAACAGTCCTCGTTATTGGCATCCTTTCAGAAAATCAAGAGGTTGGAGCATAATGTGATCCTCTATACTCCTTGTGTTCTTTGACTTGTACATTATCCTTTCTTGGGGTAACATCTTCTTTTCCATGATTAGGTTGTGCTGGCAGAATGCACTAAACATTTTGGTCCTTGGTAAGATGGACAATGCTAAGTTATTAATCTCTATTGAACACCATAATGATTTGGGTTACTGTAGGTTGGTCACGCATGGTATGGAACTGCTGACAGCTGATAATGACTATGCGGATACTTTGTTGCATGAAGAGCGGCCTAACTTAGGTGGTATGAGCATAGAGGAACTGCACCGGCTGGTCTATGCTCAAGTTTTGTGCTCTCATTCTTTAACTTGGCAGGTTAGTTATGTAACACTCTCTTCATTCCTGTTTATAAGGCATATCAAGATTCAAAGTTTACAATTTTTGACCAATAATTTAGCCATCATTTTTTATTGTAGTATTGTAAACTTGAAATGGTTGGATTTGTAATCAAATGTACTCTAATGACTATAAGTTTATGACCATAAACAATATAAGATAAATAAATGGTCAAAGTGTAATTTGGGAGAATGTGTCATGTCATATCATGCCATATAAGCAAAGACGGAGGGAGTAGTAACATTAGTGCACCGACTAACTAGATTAGTTTTACGTATCAGTATTATTGTTAGGCATTATGCTATTATCCATATATATTTTGGATCTAGCAACTGCATGGATCGCATCCTATGCATTATTTAACTGGGATTCTAACCCCTTTTAGTTTCCCTTTTGCCACTAGGCTGGCTTACTGAAGCATGGGCCCATCCATGTTACATAGGAAGCAGATCCTAATAAAGCGGTCAATGGGAACTATTTTATTGTACATATATATTTTTTGCTGAATATTCAAATGTGCAGCTTTGATTTGCTACATCATTTGTTTTAGTTTTCTTAAATGATATTTACTCATTACTTTTGATGTTGTCTGTTGATGATAGGAAAAATGTCTCCTTTTGACTACATTTGTTTGGTTCTTTACTTGTTTGGTTCTCAGATTGCGCCGACTTATCTGTCTTCATGTCTAAACCAAGGCCTAGGGCTCTTGGAGATTCTACTTCTCAAGCAACCCATACAAGATAACCGCCTCGTACTCAAGGTACCATGTAATGTAATTCTATACTTCCTTGCAGTGTCTTAAATCTAATTATTTGTAATCTAACACTGATTTCTGTGAGCAGACTTTGGAAATCTGTCGTTTGTATGAACTGGACAATGTTAGTACAAACATAATGAAGGTAAATGTGGTTTCTAATGTTTGCAGAACTTCTTGTTATTATAAAAAATTTGAACATGGCTTGTGGTTTGGATGTTACTTAATTTCTGTCCAACTCTTCAAACTTTCTCAGGTAGCTTGCATTTTCTATTGCTCTCAAATCTCAATTGAACTCAATGTTAGCTTAACCTAAGAATTCTTTTATAATTAAATTTGGCTTTCTTTTAGGTTGCTGGCATTTATCATTGGAAACATGGGCGAAAAGGAGTTGGTGTATACTGGTTCCAGCAAGCTCATGATAAACTTTGTCTTGACAGAATTGCTCAACAGTTATTTGAACACATTGGGAAGTCGGTCACAGATGATAGTTTTAAGGTATAAATATTTTCTTCTTTATGAACTCTTTGGCTGTAACCTGCAGCTTGTTTTCTGTGCAATATAATCTTAGAGTAATCCTCTTCTACTAGTTGTTTTAGCATATAACTCATAACAATTTTGCATGGTCAGCAATGGGAAGGGCTGCTCGAGCTACTTGGCTCTGATATTGGTAGTGCGGGTGGTCTCGAGTTCCTTCACAGGTACTTCTTTCTTTGCACATCAAATTTGTGTCTCTCTACTTTTTTTCCCGATATGAGGCATGCCCCATTCCCATTCAAGAACGGAAATTCCAGTTTGATACAGGACCGAGAATGTCAAAACTCAACAACAACAACAACAACAACAACTTAACCTTTTGTCCCAAGCAAGTTGGGGTAGGCTAGAGATGAAACCCACAAGAAACAAGGGTAGGAGAAGCACAAAGCACAAGAACACAAAAGAACAAAAGAAAAATAAAAGATCATGTTTCAGGCACATTGATAGCAAGTCTTAAAGCACTTCTATCCATAACTAACTCCTTGGGGATGTCCCACTCCTTAAGGTCTCTCTTGACCGACTCATCCCAAGTTAGTTTAGGTCTACCTCCACCCCTCCTTACACTACCGACCCGGTCTAGCACCCCACTACGCACTGGTGCCTCAGGAGGCCTCCTCTGAACATGACCAAACCATCTCAACCGGTGTTGGACCAATTTTCCTGACCCCACTACGCACTGGTGCCTCAGGAGGCCTCCTCTGAACATGACCAAACCATCTCAACCGGTGTTGGACCAATTTTTCCTCAATTGGTGCCACCCCAACTCTATCCCGAATGTCTTCGTTTCGGACTATCTCTTCTTGTATGCCCACAAACCCAACACAACATACGCATCTCAGCGACACTCTTGCTGGACATGTCGTCTCTTTGTAGGCCAACATTCAGCACCGTATAACATCGCTGGCGAATCGCCATTCTATAGAACTTACCTTTTACCTTTTGGGGCACCTTCTTGTCACAGAGGACGCAGGAAGCTTGGCCCCATTTCAGCCAACCGGCTGAAATCCTATGCCTAAGAGAATGTCAAAATTCCACTAATCGGAAATTCCATTTGTCTCTCTACATGACAATGTTGATTATTGAGTGCCAACTTAAAATATGATTGTGTGAAGGTACCGTGATTTCAAGAGGTCTCTGCACCAAGCCTTAGATGGAAGGTCCAGTGAGGCTGCTCGGCGAACTGTAGATTTTCTTATACAGGTGAATTTCTTACATTTCAGCTCTGTTTTTTAATCACATTAACACTTCAGGCCCCATATCTAGACATGAGAAAAAGGGATTCCTGCACTGCATTTTGAAGCTGCCAGCAGAGGATTGTAAATAACTTGCACCTTTTGGAGGAGGATGCCAATATTCTTTTGCATCCAGTCTCCTGACCACATATACGTGTTTTGCTTGTAGCTTATGAGGAACCCATCCACCCCTCAACGTTTCTGGCTACCCCTTCTACATGATTCGGTAAGTAATTGTTTCTGTGTGTGTTTAGGATGCCGGTAATCAGTTGCCAGACTGCAGAAATCAATTTTATTCTTTTTCTGTGTCATCACTATGTCCAGATGGAGCTACTTAATTGCAAACCCAGCCCTCTAATGAATGTTGCTGAGACGATCTTGTTGCTCAACAAGCTGCAAGAGCTGTCACTCGCCAAGCTGCGTCCTGATTTTTCGAACAATCACCTACCAAGCCATGCGTTGAGCTCCGTGAGATTGACTCTGGCATCGAATTTGGCACGTGCCATTCTTGAAGACCCTTGACTCAAGCACAGCTCAACGCAGGTTTTGTTGGTGGACTGTCATCATGTTCCTTGCTGCCTCCTGGCAGTTCAAACTCTCAGACTTGTGAAAAGATCGATCTTGGGTCAGATTCAGAATGCAGTCGTGTTATAGATCAATAGATGTATCGTACATTGTACTTTAGCTTGGTGGGCACGAATCTGCGGATAGATGTTAATCGATGTATTTTGAAGGTAAAAAAGTAATGGCATGTTGTTGCTTGAGAACACTTTCTTCTGTGGAGTATACTTTGTGAAAAAGAGAAGAAACAAATCTGGCCGGTCAATTGCTGTTTTTCTGTTTGGAAGCACTTTGCTTCACCTGCAGTGCAGCCAACTAGACGAGCGTCATCTGATTTGTATGCTTCACTTGTATAACACGATGTAACTGGCTCTTTTCAAAAAAAAAAAAAGAAAAAAAGAAAAAAAGGATTCCAAAAAAGGAAAAAGAGAGAAAGAAAGAAGCAAAGATGTAACTGGCGTTCTGGGATCATAGGGGGAGTGCTCCTGTTTCGTCACGGGTTGTGTGCCATCCCGTGCCTATAGTGTGGCAGAAGTGATGACTCACCGAGTCACCGGCTCACCGCTCACACTTTTCTTTGAAAAGGATTTTTCTGACAATAATCCTACCAATCGGGGTCCAAACACGAAAAATTCACCAAACCTCCTCCCCTCCCTGCTGCTTTGCCTTTCTTCCTCCTCTCAATTGCCCAAACATTCTGCTTCTCAGCAGAATGCCGGAGCCTCAATCCTCTTCGACGGCGAGCGGGGGCGGAGGTCGCCTCCGCGACGCCTTCGGCGGAGTGCTCTGCACCTTCACCCTCCTCCTCATCGGCGTCCTCGCCTTCTCGATCCGCCTCTTCTCCGTAAGATCGGCCCGTACCACAACATTTAGATCCTTGTTGGGAATTCGATAAGGGTTTTGCCAGACCCCTTGCCCTCTCACCTGTGCATTGATGCGCCTCAGGTGATCAAGTATGAGAGCGTCATCCACGAGTTCGATCCCTACTTCAACTACCGCGTCACTCAGGTTAGTTTCGACGGCGCTACTGTGTTTAGTTCACACTTCACAGTTTGCTATGGAGCTCGCTCAGGGAGTTATGGTGTTGGGGACTTCGGAGTTTTGGAAATTGTGAGTTGTAGGATAGCTTTGATAGATAAACCGCTTCGCTTTGGTCTAAGGTGACATGTGGCCATGTGGTGATGTGGATGTATTGAATGATCAGAACATGGGGAAGAATAGAGAGATGGCTGGGATGTTTCTTCCTATTTGCATTTGTTGTTTGGATGTGTACAAGCGTGTATATTAATGTTTCAAAAGCAGTTGCGCCACATATTTTCATTTTTATTGTATTCCACTCCTTGTTTCAGTTTTTGTCAAAGAATGGACTATATGAATTCTGGAACTGGTTTGATGACCGAACATGGTACAATTTCGACTTCGAGCATGTGAATCCATTTTTTAAGTTATCTGTATGCTCACTATTACTTGCATTTAGGTATCCTCTTGGGCGTGTAATTGGTGGCACTGTCTATCCTGGTTTGACACTAACTGCTGGCACAATATGGTGGTATGTAAATGTTGCCCTGCGAATACATACTATTAGATGAACGCATCATTGGATACATTTAGACTCCTGTTAGAATGAGTCAATTATTTGGTTGTTATAGGTTGCTAAACTCCCTTAACGTCCCATTGTCGGTGGAGACCGTCTGCGTCTTCACTGCTCCAATCTTCTCAGCCAATGCTTCCTGGGCAACTTACCTTTTAACCAAGGTTGTTTTCTTAGTCTTTTAACCAAGGTGTTTTCTTAAATTAAAACCCATGCTCTTACACTTTGATTACTGAAGTGCTTTAGTAATCACACTATTTTGTCTTCAGGAAGCAAAGGGCTCCGGGGCTGGTTTAATGGCAGCAGCTATCCTAGCTATGGTAAGTGTTAAATTAACAATGTATTTTCTCTGTGATAAATACTAGATCCTTGACATCTTTACTTGATTTTTATATTTATTGTGCTTTTCCGTTCTTCTGTGGGTGCACCAAGAATGAGTCAATTAGATGAAGATATCTTAGCTTTGTAAATGTTGTCTGAGTATAACAGCGGAAGTGTTGATGGTTATCATCATGCTGATCTGAGTAACCCATTTTCATCTCAAGTTCTTGATTGTTTATTCTCAATATCGTCTGAGATAAATGTTATGCGGCTATATTGGAGTTTTACTGAAGAAAAGAAAGAGCTGTACAGAGTCATTTCTGAGCTTGTATGTCCGAAACTTTCAAAGGAGCCCTTTGGTCTCTTGATTTTTCTCATTCATCCAAAGTAGCCTTGCCTGTCACTGACAAGTAGATCTATTCCTGGCATGTGAAAGACATGCAAGCTCACTGTTTTGTTAATCAGAAGAACCAAAATGGTGATATGGGATCATGAAGGAAACCTCACTTCTGAGCTTGCTTCACTGATGATTGCTGAAAGCCTGTTGAGAACCATGTCATGAATTGGTGTCCTTTTCTTTGTGCGGGATTATTGTTTCACTCTCACTCAGTTATGATGTTTAGGATCAGCTTTTTTCATATGATTTTCACCATTTTTAGATGTTTAACAGTATGCCAGTTAGCCTTTAAATATCACTTAATAAATAATCTAATTATCACTCCTCACCAATATGCAGGTCCCATCATACATCTCAAGATCTGTTGCTGGCAGCTATGATAATGAAGCTGTAGCTATATTTGCTTTAATATTCACGTTTTATCTATACGTAAAGGTGAGCTGTCCAAAAGTTTTCTCTTCTGTTCCTTTATTCTTTCTCTTTGTTACTTTAAACATGGTATGAAATGATTTTGCAGACACTTAACACCGGATCACTCTTTTATGCGACACTTAATGCTCTCTCATACTTCTACATGGTAAGATTGCTATTTTTTACGTTATAGTAACTACTCTATATCCAAATTATGCTACTGTATTTTCCTTTTCAGGTCTGTTCTTGGGGAGGCTACACGTTCATCATCAATCTTATCCCAATCCATGTTCTCTTGTGTATTGTGACTGGTCGTTACTCTTCACGACTTTATATAGCTTATGCTCCCCTTGTAAGTCTGTAGGTATGGTGCCATTCCAAATCTTTATATCCAATTAGAAGAATTTTCATAACTGTAAACACCTTGCAGGTTGTTCTTGGCACACTTCTGGCAGCATTGGTACCTGTTGTTGGTTTTAATGCAGTAATGACATCAGAGCACTTTGCATCATTTCTGGTATGTCCACTGTGTGTGTACCTGCACATGCTTCTTTGTTTCCTAATTCCCCCAATTCACTAAAATCTTGGCTGCAAGCTAATGCCTGCAGGTCTTTAGAATCCTCCATGTGGTTGCTCTGGTTTATTACATAACCTTTCTTATTATTTTGAATGCAGGTCTTTATAATCCTTCATGTGGTCGCTCTGGTTTATTACATAAAAGGACTTTTAACTCCAAGGCTCTTCAAAGTGGCTATGACATTTGTTATAACAGTTGGTTTGTAAGTTTCTGACATCAGAACTAGCTGAACTGCATAATAAATCTGTACCTCTTTATGGTTCATATTTTGATCAAACTGTTCTTTGGAAGTCAAACAAATGAAATAGCTGTGCATGATGTAGTTTGCTGAATTCCTAAATATCCACTTGACACGTCTAACATCAAGAATCCTGCAGGGCTGTTTGTTTTGCTGTTGCAGCAATTCTCATTGCATTGGTGGCATCTAGCCCAACAAAAGGTTGGAGCGGTCGCAGCTTGAGTCTGCTTGACCCGTAAGTTCTCATCATGTAATTGATAGTTGAATTGTTGAGCTCTCTTTGTTTTGTTGCAAAGTAAGATATCAGGTTTTGTCTCTTGGAGCACATGATTTTTTAAAACTTATTGTTTAAGTTGCTGGGGATGGGGAGGTTTACTATAACTTTTAGCTTAAGATTTCCCCTTTTGTACATAAAGAGCAATGATGTTTACATGCGTGTGTGTTTGTGACAACTTGATTTTTCTGCGCGATGAGCTTTGAACATAATCTCCTGTCAGTAGCCAAATCAATGTGTGGCTTGGTCTAAGTAGCTTATTTCATGCGCAATAGACTGAAAATATAGTTAAATCTGATACTATAAGAGAGTATCTTTTGTTGTCAAATTGAAGTCTTAACTTGATATTGAAAAGCTGGAAACGGGATCGTGCTATGTTGATTATCCTGATAATTATGCTTGCTTCTATCTTTGTCTCTACTGAATTGGACTTATACTGCAGTTTCCTCTTTAATTTACTTGCGGATCTTTTTTACGTGTTTCGTTTTCTTCTCAGCTATTGAACTTGCCATCAACTTTCATTGTACAACCAATGTGCAGTTCTTCCTTTTATGTATATATTAGTTGACACATTGTCTGTTTGCTCTTTCTTTTTTTATTAATTTTTCCTCCTGACAGAACCTATGCAAGCAAGTATATTCCTATTATAGCTAGTGTGAGCGAACACCAACCACCAACTTGGCCTTCTTATTTTATGGATATCAATGTGCTGGCCTTCTTAGTTCCTGCTGGGATCATAGTAAGTATTCCATTTCTAGTTGAATAAGAAGCTTAGTTTTACCACGTTTTTGACTTTTTTCTGATTTGTGTCAACTCAATTTGCAGTCGTGCTTCTTACCCTTATCTGATGCAAGTTCATTTTTGGTCTTGTACTTGGTAACCTCTGTGTATTTCTCTGGAGTAATGGTAAGCCTTTAGTATTGTTAGTGTATATGTGTGTGTGGCCCATATGGCCTGTGTATAGGCCATATAGAGGCCCATATATAGCTAACTATATACCCACCCTTCTAGGGTCGGAGGAAAACACACAGGAATTATTCCCCAAACGTGGTATCATCTAGGGTTTCCTCTCCTTCCTCTCTCCACCTTCCCTGAGCACCTACCATCACCGCCCAGCCATGGATGGCTGGCTGCCGCCTCCTCCCCTCCCCTCTCCTCCCTCCCTCCTCTCTCCTATGCTGATGCTCTTGCTGCCAATCCGATCGCCGGCGCTCCCGCCCATGGGCTTGTCGTCCAACACCCGCCCTGGGAGCCGCCACCGCCGCAACTCCCTTCCTCCTCTGCCCCGGCAGACGGCGACGGCCCCGTCGGTGACTCCACGGCCGACACGTCCTCCACCGCCACCTCCAAGCTGCGTCGGGACCCCCGACGCCCCCGACCCCCGCCGCCGCCACCGCTCTCCGCACGGCGCTCCTAAGCGCGGGCGGGCTCGACACCCTCGACCCCCCTCGATGCCGCCGCCGCTCTCCGCGCGTAAGCCGCCGAGCGCGGGCGAGCTCGAGGCCCTAGCGGCCTACCGGTCCGGGCGCGGGCGCCGCCGCCCGGGTGCGGAAGCGGCCGCCGCGGACCTCCAAGCCCCGGCCGCCGTCCCGGGTCTCTCTCCGACCACGGCGGGCCGCCGTAGCCGCGCCGGACCCGACGCCGTGGCGACCGCTCTCCGTGTCCTAGGGGCCAGCCCGTACGCGGCTCATCCTGATGCCGCCGTGGCTGCTGCCCTTGCCGTACAAGGGCTGCTGACATGGGTGCTGGAGCGGACGACCCTTCCGCCGGCACTCTCTCCGCTCTGCGGCTGGGCATGCCACCCACAGGCACACCCTTCTCCGCCACCACCTTCCGTCGGGGCCTGGTGCCGCATCCCACCACCGTCTCCGCCGCCGACATCACCCTTGTTGCGGCTCTTGCGGCCGCCAAGACCGAGGCAGCCACCGCCAAGGAGCGCGTGCGTGTGTCTGCCCTCGCCTGGGAGCACGAGCGCACCACGACTGATGCCCTTGCTCTTCAGGTCGCCGAGGCGGAGCGCTTCCTCCACGCCTCTGAGGGGGAGCATGGCGCCTTCTCTCAGCAGGCATCGCCTACTGCTCTGCCCCGGCCGAGTGCTAGACCCCCGAGTAGCATGGTCAACCCCATGGTTTTTAAAGCGGTAAGGCGAGGTGAGGCGATACGCCACCGCTCAGACGCCTAGGCGCTAAGGCGTGAGGCGAGGCGACGCCTTACTGCCTGTGAAAGAAAAGAAAAACTGAAGGAAAATAGTGTACCAGTGGACCTAAAAATGGAAAAGAGGCCCATCAAATCAGCCCAACCCAACCTAGCTCAACTCCCCCTGCTTAACCCTAGCTCCAGCCTCCCCACCACCCCTTATCCACTCATTCCCCTGTCCCCTGCTCGGCTGCTCCCGTCCGTCCCCTGTCCGCCGCTGCTGCCGTGCCCCCTCCCCTGCCTCCTCCTCCGCCCTCCCCTGTCTTGTCACACCCGATTTTCCGTAGAAAACCGAATGCATCTCATATGTGTGCCAGGATCACAATTTCACACATATGATAGACTCATGAGTGTAATATCACAAGACATTGCTCAAAACGTACAGAAAAGGTTTATTAACTTTTATTACACTCACGATGGTAGACACGAAGGTCTTTACACGAACAACGATAACTATGAAGACGCGACTCCATCTTCATCTTCCACGAGCTTCGACCGGTTGATCGCATCCTCGAACTCCTCGTAGTCGGTGAAGTACTACACTCCGGGGTTCTTCTGCGAACGGCGTAAGCAAGGATGAGTACACTTATGGTTGGTACTCGGCAAGGCCACGGGAATAACCGGAAAGCAATATTAATCCATCTTTAAGTTCAATTAATCATGTGAGGGTCCGGACCGCTCTTGACCGTGAGCACGGCCGATCGATCGGTTTACACTCTGCGAGAGGTTGCACACTTTTCCCACGGTTCGCGTAAAAGTTCCAAAGAACTTTGAACCCAACCACGCATGTGCCGATCGTGCACAATACCACACTTCCGAGGTGTGATTGCATAGGGACGCTACGAAGCCTTTACAAAGATATGCAAAAGCATCAACAACCCACGACGATTCTGACTCGGGGCGGACCATAACCCTCCCTAGTGGTCAGCACCTTAGCAAAGGCTGCTACCCCAAAAGAACCGGGCTATACCCCTGCAACCCGGAGCCCCCTGTGTTCCTTTCGGATAAGGTCGTCAATACAATCACACCTAATTAATTGGCTAAGCCAGAGCCATATGGACTGTGGTTGCACTGTTTTCCTGGGTGGTTCTCCATGTTCCGATTAATTTATAGAATTCTTGATTAAAGCATAGGTAGAAGGGTGGTTAGGGTCACTTGCCTTTCTCCAACGTTAAGCTACTCTCCTTTACTTCAAAGCTCTGTACTTGATCTTCCTCGAACATCGCGTTAGCTACGATCATGCAAGAAAACATACAATAAATAAAACAATACATCAAACGTTACCAAAAGACTAAAACAAGCTTTTAGAAATGACGAGCTCGGAGAGACGATCGCGTGGACACCAAGAACGCGTAAAACGGAGCTAGGACGAAAAGATATGGCTGAAACAAGATTCAGGGACTAAATTGTGATTATCTGAAAGTTTATGGAGTTTTCTGCAAGATTTCAGGGACCTAAACATAATTATGTGTGAAACTAGGAGGTCTAACATATAAAAGGTAAAGGGTGGACTATAGAACATAGAAACTAAGGACTGCAGGGGCCTAAGCATAAAAGAAAGGACCTAGTTGTAAGGCTTTTATATAGGTGGAAGGGTATATGTGTAATATTTAAAAAGGGCAGGGGTGTATTTGCAAAATGGCGGCGGAGACCTATGGTTGACCGGTACATTGATCGTTTTGACTCTGGGGCTAACAGATTTGGGTCGTAGATCTTCCATCGGACGGCCGCGGCTGCATGCGGGCGACGGGCGGCGGCGGGCGGACGGCGCGCGGCGGCACGGGCGGCGGCTCGCCGAATGCTCACCGGCGACGGCCAAACGGGCCTCCCGTGCACCAATCGCGGCGGGGAAACACCAAATTGAAGAGGAGAGCAAGGGGAACTCACCGGGGAACTTGAACAGGAGGAAGGAGCGCCGAGGAGGTAGATCGGGGCGGCGCGGCTTAGCTCCGGCGGCCCTTCGGTGCGGCGGTCTTTGCGCTCGAGAGGAATGGTGGGGGAGTGGTGCGGGGGTGAAGGGGAGGTGGTGCCGCCCCTTTATAGGGCGAGAGGGAAAGGGAAGGGGCGACCGAGGCGGTGGCGGGGGTCGGTGGCGGCGGCGCCATTAATGGCGGCGGCGCTCGGTGGAGAGCGGTGGTGGGGGCGGTTTCGGGGGGAGGGGAAGGGGTGAGGCGGCGCGAGTGGGCGGCGGCGCATTGAAGGAGGAAGGGGAGGAGGCGAGTGGAGGCGGGGGAGGCGGGACGGCGGCGCGGGAGGCGCGCGGCCGTGGGGAGGAAGGGGCGGCCGGAGGAAGAAGATGGGCCTGACAGGTGGGCCCCACCTGTCAGCCGGCAGAAGAGAGAGAAGGCGGGGGCGCTGGTGGAGCGGGCCGCGTGGGCTGGAAGCGGGTGTGGGCCGCGGCTGGAAAACGAAAGGAGGGGGAGGTGAGGTGGACCGCGGTTTTTCATTTTCTTTTTCAAATCCATTTTTAAACCAATTTCAAACCTTTTTAAATTCAAATCTTTTACATGTTTTCAAATTCAAATTTTAACACAAATTTCTCCAACTATTTTAAAAGGCTTTTCACAAACTATTTTTAACAACTTTTCAAACATTTTAAATTCAAACTTTCATTTTTTTAATTCAATCTTTTACACCAATTTTCACAATTATTTTTAAGGACTTTTTCAAAAAATTTTTTTTAAGACTTTTAGAATCACACCACAAACAACACTCATGCATTTCAACATGATGCACAAGCACTTGTTTGATTCTAATTATTAAATGATGTTTAATTTAATTAAAGGCAAATTTATTTATTCAAATTTATTAAATCTTTAGAAAATAGAACTAAACCATGTTGCTAACAATATTTTATTGTGATGGAATTTTCGGGTGTTACAAATCCTACACCCTTAAAGAGAATCTCGTCCCGAGATTCGGAGGGATCGAAAAACAACTGAGGTGGTACAAGATGATCTTGAAAGATGATGGATTACTACCACAGAGCTTATTCACTTCTCCTTCTTCTTCGGGCTTGTAGCGGCAAACTCAATCCTATCTCCTTGCGGTGTAGTTAAGAGCACCGACTTCTTGGCACACAAAATGATTCCATCATACTTGCTTAACCAATCCATACCAAGGATCACATCTATCCCACTTGATGTTAGGATCACTAAGTCTGCTTCAAAATCTATCTCTCCGATCTTAAGATTGACCTGTGGGCATACATAGGTGGATTTCATTTCACCGTTTGGGGAACTAATTAGCAAATGTGTCTTCATGGAACTCTTGGGTACATCATGCTTTGTCACGGATCGTTCAGTAATAAATGAATGCGATGCCTCGGAATCAAATAAAACTGTTGCAGGTACAAAGTTGATAAGGAACGTACCAAGCACAACATCCTTGTCTCCTTGAGCTTCTTCAGCTGTCACATGGTTCACCCTACCATGCATATTGTTCTGTTGACCTCTGTTATCTCTCTGAGGTGTCTGCATATTGCGCTGAGGGCAAATACTAGCATAGTGTCCCAATTCTCCGCAGTTGAAGCAACCACTTGGATGAACTGGAGTAGTGTTCCTTACTGGTGCACCTGAGCGGTTCTGATGAGGATTTGGAGCCTGTGGTGTCATTGGGTTGGATTCTTCGGGTTCCTCAATCGAACGATAGACGGTTGATTCTGTCCATGATTTCTGCCTTGTGTGCTAGAACGAAACAGAGAGTCTTGTGATGAGTTGTAACGAGGGCGGGTGTTGCTACTAGACTGACCCTGAGATTGAAACTTGCGCTTCTGTTCACGAAGTTCGTTGCGTTTATTCTCCAAGCCTATAGCCTTATTGAGTAACATCTGAAAGTTAAGAAATGTGTGGCTCTGCAACTGATAATTAAGTGGCCCTATCAAACCATCGAGAAAGCGTTCTTGTCTCTTTGCATCCGTGTTGACTTCATCTGGTGCATAGCGGGACAAATGAGTAAACCGATCCGGATATCGACTAACCGTCATGTTGCCTTGCTTTAGAGCTAGAAATTCCTTCTTCTTCGGCCTTCTTCACACCAACTCGGGATGTGATGTGTACGAAAACTCTCCTGGAACTCCCGCCAAGTAATGGTGTCGGCGGAAGATGCGCGACGGTGTAAGCATCCCACCAACCGTAAGCCGCACCTTCCAGACGTCCTGAGGCATACAAAACCTTCTCACGATCATTACATTGGGTGATATTCAGCATCTTGTTGATGGTCTTGAGCCAATCGTCGGCATCGAGGGGATCTACAGAATGAGAGTAAGTGGGCGGGTTGTGGCTCATGAATTCTCTATGTTTGTTCACTGGTGATGGAGGTGGTAGGGGTCGTTGAGGTGGCGGCTGGTTCTGCTGTGCCTGTAGATTCTGGACAGTGGCGGTGAGGTTCTGAATTAATTGCATCTGTTCCGTAAAGAACTGCTGCATCGTGGGATCCATTGCTAATTCTTGAGGGAACTTGATTCAACGGCCTGGCGAACGGAATATCTTATCCAGCTCCTGACCTGGTGTTTACCATTTGATTGTGAGGGAAAGAAATTTCCGATAAGAAGTTGAATTAATAAAGGTGAATCAGAGAAAAGGGGCTAAGATTCAAATTTTAACTTTAATTATTTTATTGATGTATTTGTGGCCATCACTCCACAAAAACATCCCAATCATGTCAAAGATCCAAATCATGCATGTTTACAATCAACAAGCATTTACGTCGCACGTCCTCACAAGAACGGCTCTATCGAAACGAAACTTGACAAAAGGGGTAGGCATCCTAAGAAGCTATCCTAGAAAACACGGGTGGTAGTTCAAGGTGGAAGAACAAGAATCAGATTTAGTGTAAAAGAAAACAAAAGATTTGATTTTGTTAGAGGATAAAGAATAAATATATATTTTTAAGCGTAAATAAGATATTTTGAATGCTGAAAGGCTTTCTAGAAAGAGAGTCCTTAATATCGACCATTTTCTATCTGAGGCTGCGTCCTACAGTCAGCAATGCTCTGATACCACTCTGTCACTCCCGATTTTCCGTAGAAAACCGAATGCATCTCATATGTGTGCCAGGATCACAATTTCACACATATGATAGACTCATGAGTGTAATATCACAAGACATTGCTCAAAACGTACAGAAAAGGTTTATTAACTTTTATTACACTCACGATGGTAGACACGAAGGTCTTTACACGAACAACGATAACTATGAAGACGCGACTCCATCTTCATCTTCCACGAGCTTCGATCGGTTGATCGCATCCTCGGAACTCCTCGTAGTCGGTGAAGTACTACACTCCGGGGTTCTTCTCCGAACGGCGTAAGCAAGGATGAGTACACTTATGGTTGGTACTCGGCAAGGCCACGAGAATAACGGAAAGCAATATTAATCCATCTTTAAGTTCAATTAATCATGTGAGGGTCCGAGGCCGCTCTTGACCGTGAGCACGGCCGATCGATCGCTTTACACTCTGCAGAGGTTGCACACTTTTCCCACGGTTCGCGTAAAAGTTCCAAAGAACCGTGAACCCAACCACGCATGTGCCGATCGAGCACAATACCACACTTCCGAGGTGTGATTGCATAGGGACGCTACGAAGCCTTTACAAAGATATGCAAAAGCATCAACAACCCACGACGATTCTGACTCGGGCGGACCATAACCCTCCCTAGTGGTCGGCACCTTAGCAAAGGTCGCTACCCCAAAAGAACCGGGCTATACCCACCGCAACCCGAGCCCCCGTGTTCCTTTCGGATAAGGTCGTCAATACAATCACACACCTAATTAATTGGCTAAGCCAGAGCCATATGGACTGTGGTTGCACTGTTTTCCTGGGTGGTTCTCCATGTTCCGATTAATTTATAGAATTCTTGATTAAAGCATAGGTAGAAGGGTGGTTAGGGTCACTTGCCTTTCTCCAACGTTAAGCTACTCTCCTTTACTTCAAAGCTCTGTACTTGATCTTCCTCGAACAGCGCGTTAGCTACGATCATGCAAGAAAACATACAATAAATAAAACAATACATCAAACGTTACCAAAAGACTAAAACAAGCTTTTAGAAATGACGGGCTCGGAGAGACGATCGCGTGGACACCAAGAACGCGTAAAACGGAGCTAGAACGAAAAGATATGGCTGAAACAAGATTCAGGGACTAAATTGTGATTATCTGAAAGTTTATGGAGTTTTCTGCAAGATTTCAGGGACCTAAACATAATTATGTGTGAAACTAGGAGGTCTAACATATAAAAGGTAAAGGGTGGACTATAGAACATAGAAACTAAGGACTGCAGGGGCCTAAGCATAAAAGAAAGGACCTAGTTGTAAGGCTTTTATATAGGTGGAAGGGTATATGTGTAATATTTAAAAAGGGCAGGGGTGTATTTGCAAAATGGCGGCGGAGACCTATGGTTGACCGGTACATTGATCGTTTTGACTCTGGGGCTAACAGATCTGGGTCGTAGATCTTCCATCGGACGGCCGCGGCTGCATGCGGGCGACGGGCGGCGGCGGGCGGACGGCGCGCGGCGGCACCGGCGGCGGCTCGCCGAATGCTCACCGGCGACGGCCAAACAGGCCTCCCGTGCACCAATCGCGGCGGGGAAACACCAAATTGAAGAGGAGAGCAAGGGGAACTCACCGGGGAACTTGAACAGGAGGAAGGAGCGCTGAGGAGGCAGATCGGGGCGGCGCGGCTTAGCTCCGGCGGCCCTTCGGTGCGGCGGTGCTGCGCTCGAGAGGAATGGTGGGGGAGTGGTGCGGGGTGAAGGGGAGGTGGTGCCGCCCCTTTATAGGACCGAGAGGGAAAGGGAAGGGGCGACCGAGGCGGTGGCGGGGGTCGGTGGCGGCGGCGCCATTAATGGCGGCGGCGCTCGGTGGAGAGCAGTGGTGGGGCGGTTTCGGGGGAGGGGAAGGGGTGAGGCGGCGCGAGTGGGCGGCGGCGCATTGAAGGAGGAAGGGGAGGAGGCGCATTGAAGGAGGAAGGGGAGGAGGCGCATGGGTGGGGCGGTTTCCTAGCCATGTGCTCCCAATCCACATATTGTGCCTTGTGTGTGATTTTGGGCTTCTTTATAATCACTGTAGCATAGTAATCTTGCTGAAATTTGACCTAAAACCTCAGATCCGACGCGGTCTTTGCCCTCCTCATAAGGGTTCTTATCCCTCAACTTCTTTAGGGCCTTGGTCATGCCTGCCCCGTGGTACTTCACTGGCCTGTCAGGGTAAATGTATGTGGGTGGCATGATCCTCAACCTACCCTAATCGTCGTCTTCCTCGTCCATGGCATCCACATCCTCTTCCTCATCCTCCTCATCCTCACCCTCATCCTCATCGCTGTCAGACCCAGCCTCCTGGTGCCTCCTCAGCTCAAACTGACCCGGAAAGGTCTCATCCTCAACATTGTCATCACTGCTCGTTCCGGTGTCACCTCCTAGATCGGGATCCTGCGCACTTGCTTGAGCTGAGCGGCGTCTCAACCTCTTGCCGCTGACGTTGACGGTGCTGCCCCCTTCCCCAAAATCACCGGGGATAGCTCCTCGGCGAGAGAGCACTTCTTCTCTTATTTTCTTTGCCCCTTCCTTTTCCCGTAACATAGCTGCTGTCCTGAGTCACAAATAGGATGACAAGATTGTATAAGGCTCTAGGAAAAAGATTGAATTGAAATGTAATTGATTCTTGAAAGTTCAGAACAATTGGGTCTGTTCTGGGCCACACCGGTCAGACCGGTGAGGGGCACCGGTCCGACCGGTGCCACCCAGAACAGAGCCAATTGCTCCCACATTCAATCTGAGCAGCTATCAATCTAAGATTTGGTCTAGATGAACAAAAGACATCCTAGAATAGATATGTGTTGAAAAACATGAAGAAAACACAATTTAGGGTTGGATATGCGCCACCGGTCAGACCGGTGACGGCCACCGGTCAGACCGGTGAAGGCCGTCCGACCCCAATTCGTGATTTCTCACAATGTGTTCAACAAAACGTTATGGATCTATAGGAATGTCTTCTAGGTGATCTCAGAAGATGTTCTACCAAATGGAATTCAAAACTTTGCACCATGTGAGGAGATCGGGCAAAATAAAGGTTTGAATACCTTTGGAGAGTGGAACTCGAGTTGAATCCAAGAAACTCGAAGGGGAAAGTGAAGAGGGGCCTTGGGAGATCCTTTTGCTTCCAATCTTGAGACCTTTCCTTGGTTGAATCTTCAAATCTCCATGGGGGGTTGATAGAGGTGAAAGAGAGGAGAGGGAGAGGAGGAGCTTCACGGTTTGGCTGCAAGGGGGTGAATGGTAGAGGAGAGAGAGAAGGAAGGGGGGTAAAAGAGGATTCCTTTTACTGTGGCCGCACGGCCGACGCCGGCGGCCCCGGTCAGACTGGTGACAGCCGCTGGTCAAGTCAGAGAGGCCTTATCGGTTTTTCCGACCCACCCTCGGTAGAACCGAAGATCCTGATAAAATTCAACAGAGAGTCTTTATCGGTAGAACCGACACGCCCTCGGTAGTACCGACCCTTTTCTTCCTTTTTGAGATTTTTCTCCTTGAAACTTCTCCAAATATGTTATAGGAGAATTCTCATCCACTTAGGTTGCATAAACACGATTATGTGACTTCAAGGTCACCACCGGTCAGACCGGTGGCTTGCACCGCCGACCAGGTGCGCCCTTGAGAAACAGATTTTGAGCCACAACAAAGAATTTCCATTTCAACCTTTAGAGATGTTTTGGATATGAGATAGTAAGATGATATTGATCCAAAAACCATCAATTCTTAGAAGAATGGAGGATTAACCAATTTATTTGTGAATTCTTGATCCTTCCAAGATTGAGAGAGAGAAATAAGAATGGATTTTAAGGACTTGAGAAAATCTTCTTAATTGTGACTAGCCATCAACCAAACATGGAGAACTATAGTCACAACCAAGTTGATTGGGTCACTAAGACCAAGAACCAAATATTTTTCAAAGAAAGCACACTTCCTATACATGCTAGTTGATTTTTTCGAAAAATCTATCCTATATCACAAAGTGCATGCATCTACTTCAAATGAATGCCCTAACAAGCATATTTGGCTCATATCTTCATCCTCGAGACACAAAGACGAGTGGAAGTAAAGATATCAACCAAATATCTAGAGAGGAGCTCAAGAGGTCCATTTGAAGCAATTACATGCTAAGGATGGCACACTAGAATGATGTTATGGCCTAGATGCATTACGGTATTTCAATGAGTTTCGTGAAAACATACCTTTGCCTTAAGACCATTTCATTTGTGCATATATTAAATTTTCAAACGGTGTTAGCTCTTACTTGTTCTTTTGGAAGTTACGCTTATCGAGAGCTTCCTTTGAGATGCACAAACGAATGAGACTACAAGATCACCTAGAAGAAATTGTTAGTCCCACAAGTGACACAAGTGTTGTAATGAGCTCCCCCTTAAGTAGTGCTAGAGAATTTAAATTTCTCGACCAAGGCACTTTGTTCAATTAAGAACTTGTTGAGGCTCATTCCAAAACTTGGTCATAACACATGAATGATTTGATAATTGACATGTGTTTAGCTTCTCATAACCTTCGACACCAAATCACCCTTCTTCTTGAGGGTTTGGACAACCCCGGGTCACCCTGCAGCATACAGAGGCGTACCGGGTCACCCGGGCACTCGTGCCGGGTGACCCGCCCAAATTGCCCTTCTTTGTGTTGGTGCCGGTCGGGCCGGTGCTGTCACCGGCCGGACCGGTGACCACCACCTGACCCATTTTGGTGATTTTTCCTTCCCTTTTTCTTGAGTGAGTGAATGTATCACTAATTTCGATCCGCAACCAAGGATAAGGCATTGCTCTACTAGAGAGCCATTAATAGCATCGAATGGCATGAGAAAGTAAATTTTCATAAAAATAGTCAAAGTCACCACCTCATGCTTTGCTCATGCAAGAAGAGCATCACATGAGTGTTCGCTAAGGACCAAAAGTGACATAGACTCAATCGAGCGCATTAGTTACCGAGATGACATTGATTTCACGAATTATATGAGTTTGCTCTTCACATGGTCAATTGAATCCATCAAGATTTCCAAGTCCTCCAACCATGTGCTCAATGCATCTCTTTCAACCTGCAAGCTCAGTAAGCATTTCTTGGTACCCAACACTTGTTGGGTCCTATTGGGTTAGTCACAAGGTGCTTAGGAATCCAAATAGCTCTCATGCTACAATGAGGTGAACTAATCTCCCTCATAGCACAAGTTATATTCTTATCGTTCCTAAGCTTATGGAAATCATAATGGACAAGGTTTGATGTAGGAATGTTACCATTTGGACAATCCTTGCCCAAGTGACCCTTTTGACGGCATCATATCAAATGCGACTTTTGTTCTTGTTGGTCACACCATTTCTTGCAATTTCTTTTCTACCCTTGCTTCTGAGTCTTGTTCTTAGAGAAGGAGGCTTCCTTGCCTTGTTTACTTGAAGTGGGGCTGCCCTGGCCAGCACCGGTCTGACCGGTGGCTTACACCGGTCTGACCGGTCATGGTCAGAGCCACTGCCCGTTGTTGCTTTTGGGCATGAGTCGGCAAGGTGTCCCTTTTCTCTGCACTTGTATCACACCCTCCACTTGTTGGAGCTTCTAGACTTATTGGATAGTGACTCTTGTGCCTTGTGCTTGATCGGGCGATATTGGGGTTTGATTTCCCCAATCTCACTCTTTTCTTGAATCTTGTTCTTGTGGGACCTTGTATGTTGTTGAGGGGTTGAACTAGTGGCGGTTGATCCCTTCCCAAGCTTCTTCACCATGCTTTCACGGTTATCTTGAGAAGGTTGCACTTTGCTCTTCTCCTTCAACACATACAAGTCCTTTTGGAGCTTTTCGACCTCTTCCTTTAGTTTATCATTTTCTTCAGCAATGAGGTCATCAGAAGATTCTACAAGTACATGCTTAATGCTAGATTGGCTTGCTTGAGACAAACAATCATTAGCGCTAGATAAAACAACTTGAACTTGTGAGCATGTGCATGTGTGAGATAGAGGTTGTAGAGATTTTACCGATGAAAGCACAACCTCATGGGCTATCTCTAGTGTTGCATAAGAATCAACAAGCTTCTCAAAGGAAAGTTCAAGTTCATTGTGATTGGCTTGTAGGACCATATGCTCGCTAGTGAGCTTCGCTAGTTTGGCTTCTAGATCATCATTGACATCTTCTTCTAATTTAGCTCTACAAGCAAAGGATTTGATGTCATGATCATATTTGTTAACCAATGTTTCATACTTACAAACCAAGGATGCAAGTTCGGATTTTAGAAGCTCAAGTTCTCTTGACGAAGAGCTTGAAGTTTCAAGCTTTTGATCCTTAGCTCCTTTGGCTTGTCTTTTCTTCTTGCTTCTCTTCTCCTTCTTGGCCATCAAGCAAGTTGGTGTGCCCCTGCTGGCACCGGTCTGACCGGTGGGTGTCACCGGTCTGACCGGTCCCTGCAGAGGGACAGCGTCTTTGCTTCTTTGCTCTTCTTCTTGCTTGGGGTTTGATGCTTGATGACCAGGGGATGTTGTAGAGGTAGGGCACATCTCCACTGACTCATCTTCATCATCGCTCTCGAGTTCATCCCATTTGGTGTTTACCAACTCAAGTAGTAATTTCCAAATGAGATGAGCATCTTCGGAAATCTTTTTGCTTTTCAAGATAATATACTTTAGTTCTCTACATACACGGCTACACAAAAGGTTAGTAATAACGGCATTGAGTTGCTTCTTCTCCAAGTCCATTGGCGAGACACATGTCTCATCCTTTGGAAGGATACTCGCAACCATAATGCTCTCAGCGGTAGGGCCCAAAACCTTAAGTGCAATGAGAACATTAGAGCACCAAGAAGAATAGTTTGAGCCATCTAGAGCTAGAGGCTCAAACGGTACCTCACAAGTTGTCGACATCGAAGAACTCCAAGCGGTTAAGCTCGAATCGGAGAACCTGGCTCTGATACCAATTTAAAGGACCTTGATGTCGCCTAGAGGGGGTGAATAGGCTAGACGACCAATTTAAACTCTTTCTCCCCAAACACTTGAGCTGACATTGCCCCACCGGTCAGACCGGTGGCGCTGACCGGTCAGACCGGTCAAGCACTGGACTTCACAGGTGACACCGGTCGGACCGGTGCGCCTCACCGGTCAGACCGGTGTAGCACAGAGAACCTGCAAAAACAACTTCAAGCACCTCTTGGCTTCTAGCACGAACCAAGCTTAGGGTGTGGCTTTTGTAGATGATCACAAGCAGAGTAATGAGCCCTGCACACACAGGTAACACCCAAGTAGATTGAAGCGGAAGCAAATGAAATATGCTAGAAAAACAACTTAGAGAGTCAAACCACACAAAGAAGCAAGGATTTGTTTCCCGAAGTTCACCACCCACTGAGGAATGGCTAAGTCTTCGTTGAGGAGCTTGTAAGGGACAATTCGCACAACAAGCCGGGTCTCTTTCAACCACTTTCCTCCTTTACACTAAGGTGATCTTTTCCACGAAGAGGCAAGATCGCAGCCCTTACAAACTTCCCGCTGCTCACCACAACCTTGGGAGCTAGCCGGCGACACCTAGCCGTCTAGGAGGCAAACCTCCAAGTAACAAATGCTCCAAAGTTTGTAGACTCGAAACCAAAGTGCTCAAGCTATGGAAACTGCTCTTGTTAGCTCACAAGGTCACTCCTAGGCTCACTTTCTCAACCCAACACAAAGATGATGGCTTGAACCCACAAATCTCACAAAGAGATGGTTGGGGAGAGCCACTAAGGCTTAGAGCTAGTTAGAAATGGCTTGGGACCTCAGCAAAGACACTAGAAGCAGCAACCCTCATTTGAGGAGGGCTTGGGGTATTTATACCCCTCAAAGGAGAAAACTAGCCGTTAGTCCTCGGCAAGACCGGTCGGACCAGGTGCCTCACACCGGTCAGACCGGTGTACGAAAAACTAGCCGTTGGGCTAGCGGCACCGGTCAGACCGGTCAGGCCCAAGTTACCTCCAAAACCTCTTTTAAAGAAACTAGCACTTCACCACCAAGATGAAATGACCCAGGTTAGGTTAGGAGGGTTTGTTAGCACACTCAAAAGCTAGATCTCACTTAAATCAACTAAAGAGCACTTTGACTTGGTCAACTCGCTAAGTTGCATCCGTCTTGTTAGTACGGCATACCTACACTCAAGAGAAGAGTAAAAGAGCTTTGATGACCTCTTGAGCTTGAACAACTTCAGTTCTTGCCATACTTGATCAATAACCACTTGAGGGCTTTCAACATAGCCTTTGACTTGAGCACGTCCATACTTGAGCTAGTGACTTATGATCTTTCCATATAGCATAAGAATGCACACTTGGATCCATGGTCACTCCATGTTGTCAATCTTAATGAGTTGATGACTTGCAAAGCTTCCCTCGCTTAAGGTTTGAATATGATACTTGAAGACCCCACGGATGCTAGACCTTCACCCTAGCAAAACACGAATGGCGGCTTAGCTACGACCCCAAAGATTGCTTAGTCCCTCACCCTATCCATCTCGGTTGATCTCTTCATCACTTATCCAATCCACTTTGAGTTCCACTTTGCTTCACACGCAATTAACCTTCATTTGAAAATCCCGCTTCAAATGCTTGATCTTGATTGACAACGGATATGCAAGCTTCCATTTTTAGAACCATGGTGTGTACACTCATCATCTTGTTCTCTTTCAATAAACTCATGAAGTCTTGCACCATATACTTGTCTTTGTAAATGTGAGCCATAAAATACATCCATAATTAAAATACTTCAATGGTTGCTCACGAATATATAATGAAAACCTGCTCACAATTTTAGACAAGATCATTAGTCCTTTAATCGCCTTGTCATTCAATTCACCAAAATCCACTTAGGGGCCTAGATGCACTTTCAGTATTGCAGGTGTCGCTTGTACTGCTGAGCACCTCTGTCATGCATGCCAGCTTGGTCGCCATGTTCGATTTGCTTTTTCTTCTTCTTCGCATGCTTTTGATCTTATTTACTGTGATTTGTGGGCATCTTCTGTACTCAGCATTTCTGGATATAAGTATTATCTAGTGATCATTGATGATTTCTCTCACTACTCCTAGACTTTCCCTTTGCGTGCCAAGTCTGACACCTTCCCCACCCTCCACTTCTTTGCCTGGGTGTCCACTCAGTTCGGCCTCACTGTTAAGGCCGTCCAGTGCGACAACGGCCGTGAGTTTGATAACAACACCTCTCGCTCGTTGTTTCTCTCCCGAGGTGTTCAGTTGCGTATGTCTTGTCCGTACACTTTACCACAGAACGGCAAGGCTGAGCGCATGATTCGGACCACGAACGATGTCATGCGCACCCTTCTGATCCAGCCCTCCCTGTCCCCGCGTTTCTAGGCAGAGAGCCTTCACACCGCCACCTACCTTCTTAATCGTCTTCCTTCCATAGCTTCTCCCGCTCCGACTCCTCACCATGCTCTCTTCGTCACCCCTCCCACCTACGCTCACCTTCTTGTCTTCGGGTGCGCGTGCTACCCGAACATCATTGTTGTCACTGCTCCTCACAAGCTCGCACCTCGCTCGACACGTTGTGTGTTCCTTGGTTACTCCCCTGACCATAAGGGTTACCATTGCTATGATCTCACCTCTCGTCGGGTTCTTATCTCCCGACATGTTGTGTTTGACGAGTCAGACTTCCCCTTCTCCACCTCCACACCTACTTCTGATCCTGACCTTGAGTCCATTGTTTTCTGACCCGGTGGTTCAGCCACCTGTTTCTGTTTTTCCTTTTCCAGTAGGCCCTCCTGGTACACCACCAGCTATGGCGCCTTCAGCTGCGCCACGCGCGGCGCATGAGCCTCCTCTTGCACCACCTGCGGTTCCGGTGCCCTTTGTCACACCCGACGCGGGCTTGGTGCCTTCGGCCGCGCCATGCGCGGCTCCGGCGCCTTCTGCTGCGCCCACCACCGTCCCGGTGCCTCCTGCCACGCCACGCGCGGCCCCACCACCACCCGCACGCTACGCCGAGCCAGTGCATGTGTACCGACAACGTCTGGTGCCTCCACAGCCGCTGGCTTCT
Organism: Cenchrus americanus; assembly: GCA_947561735.1. Classification (NCBI taxonomy): domain Eukaryota; kingdom Viridiplantae; phylum Streptophyta; class Magnoliopsida; order Poales; family Poaceae; genus Cenchrus; species Cenchrus americanus. The sequence continues at coordinate 47,957,378 of OX387244.1, read as the reverse complement.
CCGGCTCCTGCTCCGGAGGTGCCCGTGGACTATGCACCTCCTGTGCGCTGTCTACGAGCACCGTTCGACGGTTTCGCCTCCTCCACCGTCACAAGAGCCGTCTCCGCCTCCTCCACCGGCGCTCACACCGCCTCCGCCGCCACCACTGCCGCCTCCACCACGCCGCTCTCGGGTGGAGCCGCTGTGTACCACCCGCCGGTCATCCATCGGGATCCTTGTCACACCCATCCCATGGTGACTCGGCAGGCGGCCAGGGTTCTTCGGCTGCGGGCTCTCTCCGCCACCGAGAGAGCCGCGGCTCTCTCCGATCCCGACATTGGTTCGTGAGGCTCTGGAAGATCCGAACTAGCGTCGTGCGATGGAAGAGGAGTATGGAGCTCTTCTTGCCAACCAGACTTGGGACCTTGTGTTGCGTCCGTCTGGTTGCAATGTGGTGACTGGCAAGTGGATTTGGACGATCAAACGTCGGGTTGATGGTACTCTCGAGCGCTATAAGGCGCGTTGGGTTCTTCGGGGCTGCTCTCAGCAACCTAGTCTGGATTATAATGAGACTTTCAGTCTAGTGGTGAAGCCTGCTACAGTGCGCACTGTCCTCTCTCTGGCTCTCTCGCTCTTGGCCTGTGCACCAGCTCGGTGTCAAGAATGCATTTCTCCATGGCACTCTGACCGAGACAGTCTACTGCAGCTAGCCAGCGGGTTTTGTGGATTCCGGTCGTCCTGATTTGGATTGCCGGATGAGTAACCTCGGGCATGGTACTCTTTTTTGCTGGCACTGGGTTTGTTGATGCCAAGTCAGATACTTTGTTATTCGTATATACCATGCTGTTGGGGTTGCCTATCTCCTCCTCTACGTTGATGACATTGTTCTGACTGCCTCTAGTCCACAACAGGAGTTTGCGATGAAGGATCTGGGTAATCTTCACCACTTCTTGGGCATGACAATTGAGCCCTGTCAGGCTGGTCTTCTCCTTCACCAGCTCCAGTATGCCCTTGATATCCTGGAGCGTGTTGGGATGACTGATTGCAAGCCTTGCTCCACTCCTGCGAAGCTGTCTTCTACTCTGGGTGATCCTGTGGCTGATCCTACTGCCTATCGGGGTCTTGCTGGAGCCTTACAGTACCTCACTTCCACCAGACCGGATCTCACCTACGTTGTCCAGCAGATTGCCTCCATATGCATGATCCTCGGGAGTCACATCTTGCTGCAGTGAAGCGCCTTCTTCGTTATGTCCGAGGCACGATTGACTTCGGCTTCCACCGGTCTCCTACTGCTGACCTGGTCATCTACACTGACGCTGACTGGGCGGGGCGCCCGGACACGCGCTGCTCTACCTCAGGTTATGCTGTCTTCCTCGGCGGCAACCTGATATCCTGGTCATCCAAGCGACAACTGGTTCTCTCGCTCGAGTGCTGAGGCGGAGTACCATGCTGTTGCTAACGGCGTGGCTGAGGCGTCCTGGCTCCGACAGCTCTTGGCTGAGCTTCATAGCCCGCTCGCCAAGAGCACGCTTGTCTATTGCGACAACGTCAACGCCGTGTACCTCTTCACCAATCCGGTTCAACATCAGCGGACGAAGTATGTGGAGATTGACTTGCATTTCATTCGTGACCAGGTGGCTATCGGAGATGTTTGGGTTCTCCATGTGCCGACATCTTCACCAAGGGTCTTCCCTCCCCGACCTTCTCGGAGGTTCGGTCCAACCTCAACGTAGCCAGTGCTAGTTGTGGCTGGGGGAGGGGGGGCTTGTGTGTGAGTTTCTTTCTTTGTTGGCCAGTCTTGTACACCGCTGCGTCGGTAGTCCAGAGCGGGGGGGGGGGGGGGGGGGGGGGGGGGGGGTTAGTGTATATGTGTGTGGGGCCCCTGTGGCCTGTGTATAGCTCATATAGAGGCAATATTATTCCCCAAACAAGTATGAACTTTTGCAACATGCAGTATGGTCTGGTTTATTTGTAATTGATGCTGATGCTGATGCAATGTTAGGTCCGGCTTATGCTCGTCCTTGCTCCCGCTGCATGCATTTTGTCTGGGATTGCTCTATCTGAAGCTTTTGTTGTCCTTACAAGATCGATGAAATTTCAGCGTCTGACATCAGATGATGGCTCTTCTACAGTATGATTGTTTTCTTCATATTTTTTCCTACCCGTTATGTTGACTTGTTCACTTACACATGAGATTATTTCAAATTCAAGGCAGGGGATTGCAGTTCTAATACCCGTGCTGACTCAGAAGCTGTTTCAAAGGAAAAGCCAGCCAAGAAAAACCGGAAGAAATGCAAAGACTCAGAGGGAAGTTCTCCTGTTGATCCTAGAACAGAAGAAAAACTTTTAGTGCTGCCTTGTGGACCATCTGCTATGGGTATTATGTTGCTGATCATACTTTCTGGGTTGTACGTGGTAAGGGAACTTTTTCTTCTGGAAATAACACTTGTTAGTTAGATGAAGATTGCTAGCAAATGATGTCATGTTTTGCAGGTTCATTGTGTGTGGGCTGCTGCAGAAGCATACTCAGCACCCTCAATTGTGCTGACATCTCGTTCACATGATGGGTTGCATGTTTTTGATGATTTCCGTGAAGCTTATGGTTGGCTGCGCCATAACACGGACGTAGATGATAAGGTATACCTTCCTGCTTCTTATTATACACTACCTGTGTTTATTCTGACAGCAAGATGGAGTTTGATTGTGCAGATTGCGTCTTGGTGGGACTATGGTTATCAGACAACTGCAATGGCCAACAGAACCGTTATTGTAGACAATAATACATGGAATAACACACACATAGCAACAGTTGGGACAGCAATGGCATCCCCAGAAAAAGCAGCATGGGAGATATTAAATTCCTTAGATGTCAAATATGTCCTTGTTGTCTTTGGAGGTTGATACAATTTTGTCTTCTAGAAACAAACAATTGCCTTAAATAAGTGCTGCCATACTTCCTAACACCTGACGATTCTTTTCAGGTCTTATTGGCTACCCAAGTGATGATATTAACAAGTTCCTTTGGATGGTTCGAATAGGAGGTGGTGTATTCCCTCACATAAAGGAAGCAGATTACCTTGTAAGCTGTGTGCTTGTCTTTTGTAATTCCCCGCAAATATCTTCCAATTGTCCTGTTCTAGCCTTTTTTATTGGGTGGGTGGGGGCTCTGTCAAATATTTGAAGGTTCACATTGTTTGAATTTTCTTGTGTATTTGTGTCATATTCGTGTAGAGGGATGGCAACTACCGTGTTGATGCTCATGGCACCCCAACGATGCTGAATTCCCTCATGTACAAGCTTTGTTATTACAGGTCTGACATAGAAGTTATTATACCGGGTTAAATTGACATATTTGGGAATAATATTTAACCTTTGTTGTCTTTTGCTCACAGATTTGTTGAAACTGATGGTAAGGGCTTTGATAGAGTGAGAAAATATGAAATAGGGAAGAAGCACTTTAAGCTGACTCATTTCGAGGAGGTGAAGTGCTTTTACTTGTTTCTCCAATTTGGATGTGTCAATTCTGCTTTTGCTTGAATAATGCATTTCATTGTGTTTACGTGCTTCTCGATGCAGGTTTTCACAACCCACCATTGGATGGTTCGGATTTACAAACTGAAACCTCAAAAGAACAGAGTCAGAGGGAAACTGAAATTAAAATCTGTAAGCCAGGCAGCAAAAATGGCTTGGATTTAAGCATATTAAAAGTTCTACATCTTAAACATCTTTCTACTCTATTTCTTTACCGCAGAGTTCAAAAACAAGTTCTATGCGCAAAACCGGTGGGAAGAAGAACCCATGGCAATAGATATCAAGAAGGTGCTGGATAGCTGGAGTCAACAGAAACCAGATACAGTCACAGCTTGCTCAAGGTGTCCAAACCCAAGAAAACTACCAACTCACGCAAAAGGAATTAGACTAGAAATATCAGCATTGTTCTTGTCATGGACCATAGTATAGGCATATCCTGCGATTCATAGTTTTTGCCATTCCGCCCTCTCGAAACATTTCTCCAGACAGGGGAGATCTGATGTGTGTGTGTGTTCTGGCTGGAGGCTTTTATCATCGTTTCCAAAAGATGGCGTTTGTTTGTAGGGATGACTGAGAGTGCCTGACCATTAGGAACTATGGATTCCAGTTTATATCAAATTACTCTACGAGTCCACTGCTTGGCGAGCCCGCACAGGGAGGGGGCGGCAGGGGGTGCACAGGACGCCGCGCCCGCGCCCCCCTCGTGCGTGCGTCCCACGCCGAAGTGACGGAAACGACCCGGGCACGGGCAGGCCGCAGGCACATGGAAGGCCCACGTGTCGGGGACGTTCCACGGTCGCGCGCAGAGCAGCTGGCGGGTGTGGTCCTCCCTGGGTAGGCAAGATCTGGGGTGGTGGTGGTCCCGCTTGCGACCGCACGCTCGGCCCGGTCAAGACCGCTCCAGGGCCCTCCAATTCCGGACTGGACCGATCGATCCACGAAGCCATGGAGGAGAATGGGTCCCTGGTCCGTTCGTTCCCCGTTGTTGACCGGTCCCCTGCACGCCTGTTGGCCCGGGCCCATTCTACAGCGGGAAGGCGAGGGCACTCTTCTTAAGGAGCTAGTTTTTTTTTAACAAAAAGAGCTAGCTTGGCCGGTCCTGTTCTCACCCCAAACCGTGCCTAAAATTTTTTAACATTAGCGACCGGCCAGCTTCGCCGGTTTACCGACCTTTTGAACCGAACCGGCCTTGTGGCGGTTTGGAGAACCCTGATTGGGCCACAGCATACACGGCAGCGTGCGTGCCTGCGTGCGGGCAGCACCCGAACAAGAAATCACGAGCAGACTGGAAAAAGTAGGGCACAGGCAGGCGAAAAACACATCAGTTGGGTTGCGTCCATACGGGCACGATTGGTAGGCTACATGAGATTCAGCCAGGCCCATGGGCTGCAACCACACGTCGTTTGGTAGGTTGGGTCAGGACAAGTGGCAGTATCTCACGGTTCTCAAAGCACTGCAGATGTTGCACCGCGTGGAACGCCCAAATCGATCGTTCCACGCGATGCAGGCTCGGGCGGGCGCTCGTGACCTGATGCGGTGACCCTCCGGTGTCCGGTCTTCCTGCCACGAAGGAGCGGCGAGGAGGTGACGACTTCAAGAGCCCGCGGCGGCGCCTCCGTCCCCTGCTCGTCGCCCGTCAGGATCTCTTGCAGCCGCAACTGCTCACGCGTAGATGCCGCGACTGTCCTTGGAGTCGGCGAAGCGGTGATCGATGACGATGTCAGCGACACACTGGACGCCCTTGGCGTGGAACGCCACGATGAGCGACTTGAGCTCGGCGTGGGTGCCGTACTTGGACGCGTCCAGGTCGTAGAGGCGGTCGGGCATGTACTCCTTGTTGGGGAAGTTGGTCTTCGGAAGCCTCGCCCTCGTCCGGCCATGCTGACAACCTTCGGTCAGCGTATGGCTTCGGTCTCGTGGAGAAACCTTCGCTGAACGGGTGCTAACAAAAACGCTAATACTGCCCTTGTTATGTGAGGTTTCTTGTGCAGGGATGGCCCCACATGGCGGCGCCTGCCTTCGGCGCCGAAGGCACGGATGGCCGTGCTTCGGCGGCGAAGATTCGAGTGGACCAGGAACACGGCGCGCCGGTCGGGAACATCGCGCCCGGGGCCAGCAATGGCGCGGGCGAGGCACCCGGAGAGGTGCGGCGTGTCCAGGGTAGGGTCGCTACTTCGGTGATGAAGGGGCGGCGATCCTGAACACGTGGCTGCCGCCGACGTGTAAAGAGGGCTCCGTACGAGGCAGAGACAAGGGGCGCCGCGTGTAAAGGCGTTTCGGCTGTACGAAGACACGCTGGAGGCCTGTACGACGCGGGGACTTACTGTTATACCCTTGTAAAGTGTTTAAAGCAGTTTGTCAGAAACGGAAAAGGTGTAATTGAGGCAAATGACTATACCCAGGGGTCTACTATAAATAGTGAACCCCTTGTAATGGAACGAACACACTGTAATGAGAAGAGAGCACCGAAGGCAATCGCAGTTCTTTCGGTCTTCGGTCTGCTAAGTGTTCCCTTGCGTTTTTCCTTGTGTTGTTTAGTTTCCGCATCTTCCTTCTTAGCGCTAGTGGCAGTAGTATCCTTCGCGGTAGCGAGCGGAGAGTGAGAGAAAAAAGGGGGCTGTTGTGTCGGAGTCCACCCTTCGGGCCCGATTTCCACCAACAGTTTGGCGCCCACCTCGTGGAAGAATTCAAGACCACATGGCTAGGACACGTTCGGCAGGCGTCGAAGCCGCAACGGCTCAGGCGTCGACCCCTCCACTCGCGTCGGAGCCCGCCAACCCATCTGCTTCGGCCGTCCAGCCTTCGGCGGGGAACGGTGCCGGCCGAGCGCCCGGAGGTAGAGCACACGCGCCGGGGATGTTCGAGGTCAGCCTCGAGGGGCTGGGGGCTTCGGCGCAAGACATCGAGGCCCTCCGAAGGATCCGGGCCCTCATCGCTGGCAAGTCCGTGCCGGCTCATCCTGAGCAGGAGACGTGCCCATCCTCGTCGCAGGTGCAGCCATCCCAGCACCAGGATGCGGCTCCGCCACACGCCGCCTCCGACGCCATCGACTTCAACATCAGGCAGGCTGAGCGCTACATCGCCATGCTGCAAAGCCAGGTTGCCGGCGCGACGCCGCCACAGCAAGTCGCTCCGGCGCCGCCCGCACCAACGCCGACGCCCGCCGCGCATGCGCCGCGCGGCGGCCCGGCAGCATGCCGGCTCACCCCCGAGGCCATGCGGTGCTCGGGGCTGGATCAATGGAGGCAGCAGAAGGATGCCTCCGAAGGGCAAAGCATAGGCCACCGCCAAGAGAGGGGGCAGGCGCACGAGCACTTCGCTCCCGACGACGCACCACTTCGCAACATCGTCCCGGTGTCCCCGCTCTCGGTCGAGCTCGAGAGCGCGCCGTGGCCCCGTCGATTCAACGCCAACACCCTACCCCAGTACGACGGAGACTACGATCCCAAGGAGTTTCTGATGAAGTTCGAGGCGGCGGTAGAATCCAACGGAGGCGATGCCACTACGAAGGCGAAGGCCCTTGTGCTCGCGCTCAAGGGAGAAGTCCAGTATTGGTATGCCAACATACCGAAGGGGCATATAACATCTTGGTTCCAGCTGCGGAACAAGTTGCTGTCCAGCTTCAAAGGCATGCAGGTCGAAGAGCTGGACTCCAACGATCTCGTTAACATGTGTGTCCAGGGGGACCGCGAGTCACTGCAAGAGTACATGCACAGGGTTGTCAAGCTGACAGCGCGTGCGCCCACAGTGTCCGAAAGCAGCATCATCGACGCCATCGTTGGGGGCCTGAGGGTTGGAAACTGCCAAGATGTGCTCGACAGAGTCAAGCCGAAGTCTCTACAAGAGTTATTTGAAGTTATGCAAGAATACTGCAAGTCCGACAAAGGCCGCCGCCGAAGGCTCGACCGGGCAAATGCAGCAAAGAAGCAGAAACAACAAGGGCAGTGGGACCAGCCGAAGGGGTGGCAAAATCAGCCGCCGAAGCAAGCGAACCGTCAGATCAACAACGTGTCCACGCCCCCGACCGAACCGGCACCGGGCGGCGGGCACAAGGGCGGATACAAGCATAACGGGGGGCCGAAGCCGGCAAAGACAATCCGCCTCAGCGGGCCGGTGGCGAACGTTTCTTCTGCTGGCTCCATGGAATTGATGCCCAGCACCACACGCACCAGTGCCCCTCTGCGGTCAAGATGAAACTGGAGTGGGAGGCGGAGGAGAAAGCGAAGGTAGCGGGCATGGCCGTGAACCATGTCATGAAATACCAGAATGCGGGTCAGTTCAGGGCCCTGCCACCACCATATCATCACCAGCCCTACCAACCTTCGGCACCTGCGCATGCTTTTCACCCACCGCAACAGTATACACCTTCGGCGCCGCAGCTGCTTCCGCCACCCCCCACACGCGCAGCAATCTTCGGTTTTCGTGCTTTCGTGGCCGAACACGGCCGCCCACCACCCAGCACACTACACCCACGCCCAACCGCCACCTCCACCCCCACCAAAGCAAGAGGCCCCTGACTCTAGCAGCTCGGGGATGACGGGCATGCTCAACATCATCAATGCGATCTCCGGCGGATCCAATGAGCCGGCGCACGAGACAAAGAGGCAACGCCAAGACTACTACCGAAGCGTGTCGCACATCTGCTCCGGCAAGTACTTTCACTTGCCATGGTCCCACGTCCCCATAACTTTCACGGCAGCTGACATCCGGCTGCAGCACTACCCTCACAATGATCCGCTCGTCATAAGGGCCAACATCGGCAAGAACACAAAGTACTACTTCGGCAATGACGTGGGGAGGATCTTGGTGGACAACGGCAGTTCAGCAGATATCCTGACCTGGCAGTGCTTCACTGGCATGGGGTTCAAAAAGGAAGACTTGAAGAAGGCAGAACACCCGCTGTACGGCTTCGGCAACAAGAAAATCGAAGCCCTAGGCAAGATTGATGTCAATGTATCCTTCGGCCAAGACGCCACCATGAGAACCGAGGTCATAACATTCGATGTTGTTGACTTTGCATACCCGTACAACGCCATCTTCGGCCGCAACACCATCAACAAGTTCGCAGCGGTCATCCATCAAGGGTACCTGCTGATGAAGATACCAACGGCGGCGGGGTAATCTCCGTGTACGGCAGCCAGGAGGAGGCCCGAAGAGCCGAGCGCAACATGTCGGTCCACAACAGACAAGTTCATGTCATCAATGAAGACGAGAGCAATGAAGCTGCAGCGGCCGAAGAGCAGAAAGCCGAAGCCCAAATGAGGCAGTCCATGAAGGGGGCCGAAGCTGAGCGCATGAAAGTTGTCGACGTCACGAAGACAGTCCCCCTATGCGCGGACGTGCCTAGCAGGACCGTGATGATAGGTGCTGAAATCAGCACGGAGGACGAAGACCGGCTCTTGCAGTTCCTTCATAACAATCAAGATGTGTTCGCATGGTCCAAGTCCGATCTGACAGGCGTCCATCGTTCGGTCATAGAGCATGCGCTCAACACCGATCCAAGGGCCAAACTGAAGCTGCAGAGGCAGCGGCCGATGTCGGCGGACAGGGTCAAATCTACGGAGGCCGAGGTGCAAAAGCTGCTCGACGCGAGAATCATCAGAGAAGTCCAATACCCCATTTGGGTGGCAAACGTGGTGATGGTGCCGAAAAAGAACGGCAACATGTGAATGTGTATTGACTTCACTGAACTAAACAAGGCATGCCCGAAGGACCCTTACCCGTTGCCAAGGATCGACGTCATTATCGATCAGGCCGCCGGCTGTGACATGTTGAGCCTCCTAGATTGCTTCTCCGGCTATCACCAAGTGTGGATGCGAAGGGAAGACGAAGCAAAAACCGGATTCACAACCCCCTTCGGCATCTTCTGCTTCGTCAGAATGCCCGAAGGCCTACGCAACGCCGGGTCCACCTTCAACCGCATGATGAAGCCGATCACGGGGCGCCCGACGCGGGGGCGCAACGCCTCGGCGTACGTTGATGACATCGTCATCATGAGCGAAAAAGTGGAAGATCACATAGCAGATCTGACCGAGACCTTCGACAACATGAGGCGAAACGGCCTCAAGCTCAACCCAGAGAAGTGCATCTTCGGCATCCGGAAGGGGCAACTGCTGGGCTGTATGGTTTCTAAGCGGGGCATTCAGGCGAACCCCCAAAAGATTGAAGCCCTACGAAGGATGCAGCCTCCAAGCACTAGAAAGGAAGTCCAAAGGCTCACAGGCAGAATTGCCTCGCTGAACCGTTTCATCTCCAGAGCCGCCGAATGAAGCCTTCCTTTCTTTAAGGTACTCCGAGCGAATTCAACTTTTCAATGGGGCCCAGAGCAACAACAAGCCTTCGACGACCTCAAGAAATACCTTGAAGATGCAGCAGTCATGACCAAACCGTCACCGAAGGCTGAACTATTGTTGTACATCGCTGCAACCGACACAGCGGTTAGCGCAGTGCTTGTGGAAGAGTGCAAAGAGGCAGACGCTCTGAGGCAATTCCCCATATATTATGTCTCCGAAGCTCTGAGCGGCTCAAAACTTCTCTACTCCGAAATGGAGAAGATGGCATATGCTGTCGTGATGGCAAAAAGGAAACTTCGACATTACTTCCAGAGCCACAACGTTTCGGTGCCCACAGCTTTCCCTCTCCGGGACATGTTCGAGAACAAGGAGTCAACGGGCAGGATGGGCAAGTGGGCCTCGGAATTGGCGGAGCACGTCATAAGCTTTGTCGCCCGCAGCGCGATAAAGTCTCAAGTCCTCGCTGACTTCGTAGCTGATTGGACGCCTTCGACGCCGAAGGGGGAAGCAGTAGTTACAGAGCCGATATGGGAAGTCCAGTGCGATGGTGCATACTGCCACCTTGGGTCGGCGGCCGCAGCAGTCTTAAAGTCCCCCTCGGGAATCAAGCTCTGATATGCCTTGCGGCTGAACTATGACAACTGCACAAACAACGTGGCAGAGTACGAAGGCCTGCTGCTTGCGCTTCGGAAAGCCAGGGCTGTAGGTGCAAGAAGGCTCGTCATCCTGACAGACTCCGAACTTGTTGCCTGCCACATTGGGAAAACCTACAAGGCAAAGAACCCGGATATGATGAAGTACCTGCAGGCCGTCCGAAGCATGGAAAAGTTCTTCATCGGCATCACAGTGAGAAGCTTTCCCAGGAATTACAACAAGGAGGCCGATGCCATCGCAAAGGCAACCGCACTACTCGAGCCCCTGCCACCGGATGTCTTCTATGAAACAACCACCTCGAAGTCCGCCGCCGATGAAGCAGCACCCCCCAAGTTTGTGAATGCCATACAGAGTAAGGACTGGCGCGCCCCAATAGTGGCGGAGCTCAAGGGTTACTATGAGGCCGAAGATGGGGTCATCAGCAAGAGAGTGGCAATCAGAGCGAGAAACTATCACCTCATCGACGACAACTTGTACCGAAGAGGGGTGTGTGCCCCACTGCTAAAGTGCATATCGGTCACCGAGGGCAAACAGCTGCTCCACGAAATCCATAGCGGCATGTGCTCACACCACCTCGGCACCAGGGCATTGGTGCAGAAAGCTTTCCGCCAGGGTTTCTACTGGCCTTCGGCGGTCGCAGATGCCCATGATATAGTGCGTCATTGTCCAGAGTGCCAGCGCCATGCGCCCTACAGCAAGTTCGCTTCCAACGAGATACGGTTGTTACCCACCGGTGTGGCCCTTCGCCCGGTGGGGTATTGACATCGTCGGCCCGCTACCCACGGCACCCGGAAACTACACTCACGCAGTTGTGGCGATCGAATATTTCTCCAAGTGGGTTGAAGCGAAGCCGTTATTGAGCATCACTTCGGCAACCATTCAGAAGTTCTTTTGGCAGAACATAGTGTGCCACTTCGGCGTCCCCCACGAGGTCACAGTGGATAATGGCAAGCAGTTTGACAGCGCGGAGTTCAAGGAATTCTGTGCATACTTGGGAACGAAGTTGTGCTTCGCTTCGGTCTAGCACCCACAATCCAACGGGGCGGTGGAGCGGGCCAATGGGATCATCTTCGCTGGCATCAAGAGGAACATCACTGACCTGCCTAAGAGCAAATGGGCCGAAGAATTACCGAGGGTAATCTGGTCCCACAACACCACCACTTCCAGAACCACTTAGTTCTCACCCTTCAAACTGTTGTACGGGGAGGAAGCCATGCTGCCCGAAGAGCTATGCCTGGGCACCTGGAGGAGCACACCCTCCGGAGACGAAGACCTTAAGGCGTCGGTTCAGAACATTGAGGAGGTCCGCCTACAGGCAGCCACAAACCTGTCGGCCTACCAAGACGAGACCCGAAGGTGGAAAAACAAGAAGATCAGACCAAAGCTTATACGGTCAGGGGACCTGGTGCTACGCAAGGTGCCGAAGGCCAAACTGAAGGGCAAGATGCATGGGAAGTGGGAAGGCCCGTTCATAGCGACAGTGACCGCAAACGAAGCAGCGTTCAAGCTGCGCCGGCTAACAGGCGACGAAGAGCCATACACCTGGAATGTGGACATGCTTCAGAAGTACTTCGTCTGAAGCAATTGCAAGTTTTAACATAGTTTTTGAGTTTCAATAGTTTCTTTTTCTCTTAAGTCATGGTAGCGACTCTGTATCTTATGTACATTAAAGTAGTGGGGGACGTACTCTTTTCCTCACGGGGGAGGCTTCGCGGTTCCCCTCCGGATCCGCGAAGTGTGAGGTTTTTAACGAGGCGGCCCCTTGTACCCCTTTGTTCCTGACATGTAATATAAGTCAGTGTTCCCCCATCCCTTCGTATCCAGTCTACTTTCTCTTCAAAGAATGCTTTCGCCACTCTGTCGAAGCTAGGCCACCGCCTTGGGGGGGCCTAGTCTCCGAGGTGGCCTTCGGCAGAGTAAGTGACAGCCTAGGCACGGATCGCCTTGGGGGCGCGCGCGCCAAGCCTGTCACTTATCGATTTGACCGAAGAGGAAAACCGCTTGACGCGAAGCGAGGCCACGATTCGGCCGGAGTAAGCACGCTTGGAGCGATGCGTCGGTCCTGATTTGACCGAAGAGGAAAACCGCTTGACGCGAGGCGTGGCCACGATTCGGCCGGAGTAAGCGCACGCCTGGAGCGATGCGTCGGTCCTGATTTGACCGAAGAGAAAAACCGCTTGACGCGGAGCGAGGCCACGATTCGGCCGGAGTAAGCGCACGCCTGGAGCGATGCGTCGGTCCTGATTTGACCGAAGGGAAAAAGCACTTAATGCAGAGCAAGGCCACGACTCGGCCGAGGTAAGAGCACGCCTAGAGCGATGCGTCGGTCCTGATTCGACCGAAGGGAACGCACGCTTCGCGTGGTATACACCCTCGATTTGGCTCGAGCAGGCGCACTAAAAGGCCTCTCGGCGCAGCACGAGACGGCTATGCGGTCAGCGAAAAACGAGCGTCCTGAACATAACGTTGTTTTTTAGCCCGAAAGAGCGAGCCTCACGAAAGGCATTCTGGAAACAGTGAGGCCGTTGCAAGTTAAGTCTGGAGGGGAAGCGCGGTGCCGCTTCGTCTCAACGTACTCAGGGGCATTCTCGATCAAGCAAGTAGCGAACGCAACACCGAAGCACGCAAGAGATGGGCACAGGCACCTTTCGTCCTCTTCCCTTCTCACATTTTCAACATATAATGTCCTTCGTAACAACAATATAACTTTACAAGGGAAAAAACAATGCAGTTACAATACACATCGTCTCGAACGCCAAATTTACAAATCTGTAGGCAGAAATTCGCTCCGGGCATGCCGCGAACACTTCCGGGGGGGAGTTCCGAAGTCCTGTGCTTCAAGTCTTCGCGGCAGCCCGTAGCCACACTTAGCAATCAATCTTCGTTTAGCACGTCTTCACAGATCTCGTCGATCAACCGAAGATACGCCATATCTATAATCTCCAGAGCCATCTCCCGAAGCTCGCTGTCGGTAGGCATCCGTCCTGCGCAGAAGTCGGGGTTAGAGTCAGTGCGCAGGTGATCACTCCGTCTCCACCTTCACGGCCGCGAAGCTCTCCGACGAGGCGTCAGGAATCAAATATACATACTCGGGCGGCCCAAGGACCCCCTCTTCGATCGGCTCTATTTTTGGTACGACCCCTTCGGTCACGAAGGGGTCCACTAAATTTCGCTTAGCTGCCCTACGGGCGGCTCGCTCTCTAAGAATGGCATCCCGACGTACGGGATCCTTCGAAAAATCCGCAAAAAAGCGTTTAGCAGCTTCATTGTGAAGGCGGTAACGCTCCGCACGATACGACAAAAACTCGGCGTATGAAACATTAGGGTGGCGAATGCTAAACTCCGTCCAAACATTCGGCGCGACAAAAAGTGAGTTAAGGGGCAGAGTTGAGCTGCTCGCACCTTCGGCCCTCTGCGCAGGAACCACCGAAGGAACCTGCGCAGAGATACCGTACATCAGTTTACTTTACAAAAATTCATCCCACCAAGGGGAGAGTGTTCCGCTCCTTTACAAGGCCTAGACTGGCGCGGTTCAGACCTCGGCACCTTCGGCGACGATGGGGGCCTCGCTCAGCACGGCGCTCGCTTCGGTGGCCTCGACCGACGCGGCGGGCCGCGTCGACCGCGAGCTCCGCGGGTCCTTCGCCGCCGGGAGAGCCGCCGGCCCGGCAGCCGCGGCCTCAAGTTCCGTTGCGTGTGCCGCTTCCGAAGCATCTACCGCGGCGCCTTCCCTCGCGGGGACCGCGGCCGCCACGGTGTCGCCGGGGGCGGCGCGACCTCTTCCTCGGCGGCGGGGAGCGGCTTCAAGGCCGGCGGGCGCGAAAGAGGCAGTCCCCGCGGCCGCCTCGGCACGCTCCCCCTCAATCGCGGGTTCCGGCGCGTCTCCCATGTGCCTCTCTTCGGTAGCGGGAGCCGTCGTGTCTTCGGCGGCGCCAGCTTCGTCTTCAGGAACGCCGGTGGCCTCACCTTCTTCCCGCGCCACAGCTTCGGGGCCCCCGGCGGTGATAAGAGGAACGCCGGGCATGGCAATCCAATCCCCCTCCGTCATGAACTGGGGTAGGGGCGGAGTGCCGCCGAACCGAACACGGATGCGGTCGTAGACACGCTCTTGCAGTCGAGGCCTTATCTGCGAAACAGCGAGGGCAATATGTCAAAATACTTGCGAGAATGTACCTTTAACGCAACCCTAGACAAAAGGTAGAAGTAACTTCGGTGTACCTGAGCACTAAGGCGAGCGGACTCGTCCAAAGTAAGTTGATACCCGCGCTGGGCGAAGAAGGTGTTCATGAAATTTTTCGCAAGATTCTTGGGGAGCACCGGGAGCTGTCCAATATCCAGGTCCGCGTCGGTGGGCCACTCGAAGTTCTCCTTGGTAAGCCGACGAAGGTCGCCTTTGCTGATCGTCTTCTCCGAAGATGGACGATCCGAGGGCACCAGCGAGCACACCAAATATGCCAGCGTGCGAACCCCCACCGCAGCCCCGAGCTCTCCGAAGATTTTCGTGTTCATGGAGATGAGGTCGAAGCAGGCATTCACCCACTCATAATATGACTCGACGGGGCACCGGGGGAACGGGATAGGCAGCGCGCTGAGATTGCACTACTCCAGCAGTGTTGACGGTGTATTTTGGTGCACCTAGCATGTTCATTACACTTTGGTTTGGATTTGATTATTGAACTAACCCGCCACTAGGCACACTAATCATATAACAAGTTCATCTTTGTGCATGCATTTGGAAGTGTTGTGTTTATGTAGGAAATCATGGACATAAAGGACGGATTCGCAATAAGTTCAAGGGAGCATTCATGGAGTCTTGTTCGTGTTCATGAGCTCGCTGAAATTACTACCAATGGTGGTGAGGACCGAAGTGCTACGAGGAACACCCCCGGGGATTGAAGCGTAAAAGATCAAACTTCATGCAAAGAGAGCCTCCATCTTGATCGCGAGGATAACAGCGTCAAAATCATCCAAGTGGAAGGGGCAAAGTAGATAAGTGCACGAGGACCCACGGAGCAAAAAGGGCGACCGAACCGGGCCGAAAGCGGGCTCCGGGCCGGCCGGCCCGCTTGGATCGGCCCGGCCCACTTCGGGCACCGGTTCGGTCCCGTCTTCCTTGCCCTCGAAGGATCTTCGACCCTAAAACCCCCGACGCGCCGCCAACACGGGGAGAGGAGTTTATTCGCACCGAAGGCCATCCACAAGCTAGAGAGAGAGGAGGAGGATCTCCGGCGGAGATCAACCACCTCGAAGGAAGCACCCTCTCGTGGAGAAGGAGGAAGTCACGGCGGAAGGGAAACCATGATCAACGGTGCCATGATCGGCACCTTGATGGGGTAATCTTCTCATTCGTCCATGGGTTGTAATCGATATTGAGATGTAATCGCACTTTGTCGGATTATCTATCTATCATCTTGTGTTGAACATACTTTAATGCTTAAGGCTTGCAACCGTGCCGTAGAGGGAGTAAGAGCTCCAATGCTTCCTTGGATCCATTCAATACGCCATGGCCATCAAAGGTCTAGTCATGAATACCTTCGCGTAGTGACAGTACGAGAGGAGGGAAAGGGCGAAACCGTGGTCACAACCCCGATAGATTAGATTGGTTTTTCATGTCTTTAAGCGATTGCATGCTCTAGTATCGTAGACCCGTGGGCGAGTGTCTTCTCTCTTGATCGTTTACCATTCTCTCTAGTGTAGTTAAGTGTTTTCTAGTATAATAGTAGTTAGGTTTTAGTAGCTAGTGTGTCGTTGTTGATCGAACGCTTGTAATCCCCTTGCTCCGCGGATTGACAAGAACCTTGGGAATCCCGTGGTGAAAAAGGTGTGGGGTCCGTACGCTTGCGGATCGTAGAGGGATACGTCTTTTATCCGTCAACAAGCCCCTTTTTCTGGCGCCGTTGCCGGGGAGCAAGTTAGTTTACATCGTTTGATTTGCATCTAACTTAGTTTTATATTTTAGTTTATCTTTTATTTGCTTTATCTAACATATATTATCAGAAAAACACTTGTTTCTTTTTTGTTTTTGTTTTTATCTTATTGTCTAGATGGAGTTCGTTAATCAACCCGTGGAAGAACCGGAGAAATCATTAAGGGATTACGCTAGCCCTCGATGTGAAGACATAAAGGTACAAGAGTCGGATTCGAAGCTCGAAGCGACCAAGTATGAAATTAAATCCAAGATCATGAAGATGGTGGCGGAAAACCCATTTGAAGGGATGGTTACGGAGAACCCATATAGACACATAAGGGATTTCACGACAATATGCAACACGGTGCGTCAAGAAGGAGTTCCCGATGAATGGTTCAAATGGAATCTCTTTCCCTACTCACTTGCCGGCAAAGCAAAGACATGGTATTCGGTTGCGTCCTTTGAAGTTGAAGGCAATTGGAACAAGTTGACAAAGAAGTTTTGCGAGAAGTTCTTTCCAATGAGCAAGGTTCAACATCTAAGGAGGCAAGTGATCAATTTTATGCAAGGAGAAGAGGAAGGGATAGACCAAGCCACGGGATAGGTTTAATGAATTAATCGAACAAGGACCAAAACTCGGCTTCACCGGTGACGTACTCTTGCATACATTTTTCTTTTCCCTAACCCCTAGTTGCATGCGACACGTCGAAATGTGTGCAGGTGGGGATCTCATGGAGAAAACACTCACGGAAGCCGCCCAACTTCTACAAAAAGTTAGTAAAGCGGCTGCCATGCGAAGAGATTGGGAAACAAGACTTGCGGAAGAGCCGGAATTCAATTCAAGAAAGAAGAAGCTTGCTGATTTTTCTAAAGAGGCAACCCCGGAAGTCACAAAAGAGGAACCAATCATGGAAAAGCTTGAACAAGAACACATCAAGTCAAGAACTACACCAAACGTCGACTTCGTCGCACCAAATGAGACGAACAAGAGAAGCATGTCAAGCGCGAAGCCACTAAGGGAGTTCGAGCCAATGGATTGGGTTCCTATTGATTACGGAGAAGTATTCGACAAGAGGAGACCGTTCCCTAATCAAAAGGGAATGGCAAGAGCATTGGAAGTGGATTTCCCACCGGAGAGGAAAGCTGAAAATTCATACGACCTCGAAACCACCGGTGAGATTTTTGAAAAGCTCTTTGGAGATGATGTGGTGGATCCGGAACATATTGCCGAGGTGAAGAGGATCATGGGGATCAAGCCCGAAGCATCACCATACGCTCGCCTTGCTGAAATTTATTCGATCGGATCCGAAGAAGAAGAGAAGATGACGCCGCACTTGAGTTGCGAGATCAACGGAGTTCAATGCAAAGCTTTATGCGACATCGGAGCCCAAGTAAGTGTTCTATCTTCTAAAATTTACGATAAAGTTCAATACCACAACCTAGACTTAGCTCCAACATCAACGAAATTAATTATGGGAGATGGTAGAACTATAAAACCTCTAGGTATTGCTTGCAACATGAAAGTAAAAATCTCTAGAAACTACATACCAACCGATTTCTTTGTTACTGATGCTTACCATAGTAATTCTGATCATATAATCTTAGGTAGGCCTTTTCTTAAGTTGGTTGATGCCGTGTTAGATGCCGGAGAAGGCAAAGTAACAATGAACCTTAATGGAACAAAGTACACATACAACTTTCTTCGTGCTTCTAAGCACCTTACTCCTTTTCCTCCCGAAGATGAAAAAATAGAAGAGATAGATAGTCTTTGTTTTGTTGAAACCCTTAGAGACCCGCTGCAAAGAGCGATGGAAAATCAAATTAGTAATCAACAAGATGAAGAACTAGAGGAAGCAACAAAAGGCTTAGAGCCGCATGATGGTAGCGTGGAGGAAGAGAAGTTCGAAGACATAGGAGAAATCAAACCCGAGGAGCCACAAGTGCCCGAAGTAGACCTTAAACCTTTGCCCAAGGGATTAAAATATGAATTTTTGGGGCCAGACAAAACTTATCCAGTCATTGTGAGCGACGAGTTGAGCCCCGAAGAAAATGAAGCGTTGCTGATTTTATTAAAAAAACATAGGAAGGTGATTGGATATTCAATTAACGATCTCAAAGGTATTAGCCCAGCCTTTTGCACTCATCGTATACCAATGGAAGACCAATGTAAGCCTGTAGTGGACCATCAAAGGAGGCTAACCCATGCCATGCGAGAGGTAGTAAAGAAAGAGGTTATCAAGTTACTTGATGCCGGAATCATCTACCGGTTCCGCATAGCGAATGGGTGAGCCCGTACATTGTGTGCCGAAGAAAGGAGGTTTAACCGTGGTGAAGAATGAGAAGAACGAGTTGATACCGCAAAGAACCGTGACCGGGTGGCGGATGTGTATTGATTACCGTAAGCTTAACAAAGCGACGAAGAAAGATCACTTCCCCCTACCGTTCATAGACGAGATGCTCGAGAGGTTAGCAAACCACGCTTATTTTTGCTTTCTCGATGGATACTCGGGGTTCATGCAAATTCCCATTCACCCGGAAGATCAACATAAGACAACGTTTACGTGTCCTTACGGAACGTTTGCATATAGGAGGATGCCCTTCGGCCTATGCAACGCTCCGCCTCTTTTCAACGTTGCATGATGGCCGTGTTTTCGAATTCATCGAAGAAATTGTTGAAGTGTTTATGGATGATTTTTCCGTTTACGGGAAGACGTTCATGGATTGCTTAGCAAACTTAGAAAAGGTCCTTACAAGGTGTGCGGAGGTAGATTTGGTTTTAAATTGGGAAAAGTGCCACTTCATGGTTAAGCAAGGCATAGTGCTCGGACATGTTATATCCGAGAGAGGAATTGAAGTGGACAAGGCTAAGGTAGAGACGGTTGAGCAACTCCCACCTCCTACGGATATTAAGTCCTTAAGGAGCTTTCTAGGCCATGCCGGATTCTATAGAAGATTTATAAAGGACTTCTCAAAGATCACCAAGCCTTTAACACACCTTCTTCAAAAAGATGTGGCTTTCGACTTTGATGAGAAGTGTCTAGCGGCATTCGGACCTTGAAAAATGCGTTGGTGAGTGCTCCCATCATCCAACCTCCGGATTGGAGCCAACCTTTCGAGATCATGTGCGACGCAAGTGACTACGCCGTAGGCGCGGTCTTGGGACAAAGAAAGGAAGGCCGAGTTCACGCCGTTTACTACGCTAGCAAAACTCTTAGTGGGGCACAATTAAATTATGCTACTACGGAAAAAGAATTGCTAGCGGTGGTATTCGCTTTCGAAAAATTCAGATCTTACATCGTGAACTCGAAAGTCATTGTTTACACCGATCACGCAGCCATAAAGTATCTCTTGGCTAAGAAGGAAGCTAAACCACGTTTGATTCGTTGGATCCTTCTTCTCCAAGAGTTTGATGTTGAAATTCGTGATAAAAAGGGGGTGGAGAATGTTGTGGCCGATCATTTGTTTAGGATGAATTGTGGGCAAGATGATAAAGAGCCCATAGAAGATAAGATGAGAGATGACCACCTCTATAGAGTGCTTGATAAAGATACTTGGATGATCGACATCATTCGAGCAATTCGAAAGATGCCCCTCGATCACCTAGACAAAAACACTCAAAGGAAGATAATTTCTGAAAGTAAGAAATATTTTTGGGATGCACCATACCTCTTCAAGCTTGGCAATGATGGAGTGATGAGAAGATGTGTGCCAAGAGAAGAGAGGCTTGAGATTCTAAGGAAGTGCCACTCGGCGGAGTACGGTGGGCACTATAGCCATTTTCGAACCGAAGCCAAAGTATGGTCGAGCGGATTCTATTGGCCGGAGATGCATGAAGATACTAAAAGATATGTTGCGTCATGCCCCGAATGCCAAAGAACAGGAAACATCTCTCAAAGAAATTCTATGCCTTTGAAATACAACTTGCAAGTCGACATATTCGATGTTTGGGGCATAGACTTCATGGGGCCTTTCAAAAACTCATTTGGATTCGAGTATATACTTGTTATGGTTGATTATGTATCCAAGTGGGTAGAGGCTATACCATGTCGTAAACCTTCCACGGAGGAGTCCATCACTATGATCAAGAACGTGATTTTTCCTCGTTTCGGTACACCGAGAATCTTGATAAGTGATGGAGGAACTCATTTCACCGGGGAAGAACTTCAAAAAGTGCTTGTCCAAGTTGGGAATTGAGCATAGGGTCTCCACGGCCTATCACCCACAAACCAACGGACAAGCGGAGACGTCAAATAGGCAATTAAAAAGCATACTTAACAAGACCATAGAGAAGGGAGGCAAGGATTGGTCAAAGAAATTAGACGGAGCTTTATGGGCTTATCGAACGGCGTTTAAAACACCGATAGGTATGACCCCCTATCAATTCGTCTATGGAAAAGCTTGCCACCTTCCGGTTGAGTTAGAACATAAAGCCTATTGGGCGATTAAAGAGATGAACCTTGATCTCGATGCCGCGGTGGTGAAACGAAGGATTCAAATAAGCGAGCTAGAGGAGTTGAGGTTGAAAGCTTACGAAAATGCAAGCATATACAAGGAGAGAATCAAAAGGTGGTATGATAAAAGATTGAAGAAAAAAGAATTTAAAGAAGGAGATAAGGTCCTCCTCTACAATTCGAGGTTTAAAACCTTCGGAAAGGGGAAGTTGCAAAGCAAGTGGGACGGACCTTATGTTGTGCATTCGGTGTTCTCCAACGGAGCGGTAACCATTATGGATATAAACGGCGATCAATTTGTGGTGAATGGACAGCGGCTTAAGGTTTACTACGAACCCGATGTCGTGCCCGTTCATCATGTTGACGTCTTTACCATGGAGGAAGAGCCCGAACGTCCCGCCTAGGACGAAAAACAAGGCACCAACTTCTCGTAAATAATTTTTCTTTTAGCTTTCGGGAGTTTTTCGCGAAGATTAACCGGGCCAACTTTTTCCCACGGGCCGAGGACGAAAAAAATAGGGCGGTGTGCAAAAAACCGGCCCGGCCCGCCCCCGAGGCAGGGGTGGGCCGGCCGGCCGGCCGGATCGGCCCGGTGGTGGCCCGACGCCCGATGTCCCCGATTTCGCCCGAATTGCTCCTTTTTGACTTTCTTGTTTGGTCGGAAAATTTTAAGGGAAGTGTAAAAAAGGAAAATCAGAGTTCCCGTGGCTTTTCTCTCAGACTATATATTTGGCCGAATTGGGAGCTCGAGAATCAAACCTTTCAAGCAATGTGTTGCACCCTTGTAGCAGCCATTGAGCCTCCAAAAAGCTTAGAGTTGAAGGTAGAAGCCAAGAAGCCATCGATGGAGGAGGCGATGCGATGCGAGGTCAAGCTACCCGTCAAGAGGACCGCACGTATCTGTTGCGGAGGGCGTGTCCCGACCGGAGCTCTTGCATCTCGCCACCCCGTCAAAGGAGAGAAGGTCCCTACACCCGTTCGAAGGTCGGCACGTCTCCAAGGCATCAAGCGCAAGGATTACAAGGAGGTGTCGCCGGAGCCTAAGGATTATGGGGATGGCGACTTCTCCGATGATCGTAGCCCAAGCTCGTGGGCGGCCGCCGGTAGAGATGATGATGATTGGGATGAGTACCCCTATGAAAAGATTCCCGAAGGCCCCAACGGCGACGGCAACGGCGGTGGCGAAGGCGACAACAATGGAGGTGGCGACGACGGTGGTGACAACGGTGGAGATTATGGCGACGAAGACCCCTTCGGATTGCATCCGTGTGCTGTCGAGTTTGCCGTCAATCCATCGTAGCTCTCTACGCGTCGGCCGACGAATGTCTTCAAACCATGGAAGCGATGAAGCAGCCGTATGGAGGACTTGGAGCGCGTAGTTGAAGATGACTACAAGTTCCTTAACCGTAACGTGCGCAAACTTTTCGGTATGGTTGGAAACATGAGAGGCAAGTGGTGCAAAGCTTGCTCGAAGTACCATTAGATCTAGTTTTCCCCTTTGGTTTTTGTAAGATACGACGAGGACGTCGTATGTTTTAAGTGTGGGGGAGAGCTAGCTCGCTAGCCTTAGCTTTTGAACTTCAAGTTTAGGTTCGGTTTAATCTTCGTGTGAGAGTCTTAGTGTTTTAATGAGTCTTTAGTTTTTGAGTCTGTTTTAAAAAATTTTTGCAAGTGTCTTAAATTAGTGTTGAGTCAAGAAAACCAAATAAAAAGAGTCTTATATATATATCTTTGTGTTTTATGTATTGTTTATCTTTATTTACTTGTTTGTCTAATCTTCGATTCTTGATATATGAACACAAGTATGTGGTTTGAAAATCGTTTACCGTGGTGCTTAGTGGAATCGCTACTACTTAAAGTACCCATACCGCACTTCGATCTTGAGCTTCACATGCTAGTTGTGCTATGTTCGATGCTAAAAATTGGAGGATTTCAGTTCTGAAAATTATATTAAAACCCTTGTAATAAAGGTTAGCAAAATCTCTTTTTCCAAGTTGAGAGTATAAAAAAATTCCTATCCAAAGCCAAATTTGTTTTTTTCGCTCCACCATAAGTGTGATTAGCACGATGAGTTAGGCTAGGACCCTTCTCTCTTGGTGAGTTTTAATTTCAAGCAATGATCATGTCCTTGTGCTTATCTTTTGTTGCTAGCCTCGTCATTTATTCAGTTCATGACTTTCATAACGAAAGTCATGTATATCACTGGATTCCATACCCAACCCTATACATCTCTTTTGTACATCGTATTCCTTGAACACAACCTATTTTCAAAGTTTCGTCTCATCTCTAGCATGATTTATTTAAAAATTTCAGATTGTATGCATGCGAGAAAAGAGAGAATTGAAAGCTTTGAAAAAGTTGTCAAGAGAGAGAAAAATAAAGAGAAAAAGTATGTGTATGGAATAGAAAGAAAAAAATCATATGTGAATAAAAGAAGAAAAAGAAAAGAGAAAGATGAGTTAGCAATGAAGATATGAGAGGGATGGATCAAGTGAAAGAAAAGAAAAAATAATAAAGTGTAAGGAAGGATGTCACGTTGATTATGAGACGAAACTTTTACTCTATTTCCAACCATGTGCAATCCGACAACGAGGACATCATTGGTGCCTTGAAGTCACAATTTTCTTTTGCCCTTGCACATGTCCACCATTCTAAATCTTCTCATCCTTGATATCCCTACATATGGTTAATTCTCATGATCATTGGCTTTGAAAGGTAGACAACCATTAGAGGAAGTTCTTAGTTTGACAATACTTGTGTTGATTGCGCTGGCCCTACCTATAGCTCCACTTTTACATGATATATGAGAGATTAATGGGAGGTGAGAGTTTTATAAAATTTGGTTAGGATAGCCACTTCATATGAGTGACTTGAGAGAGCTTGGAGAAAGGTTTTTGTCTAACACTTGTTGCAGGAATTTTTGTTTTGAAAACCATAAAAACCCTCCGATGGAAGCAAAGAAGTAAGTATGGCTGAAATTGAAAGCTTCGAGTGAAGAGTTTGAGTTGTGGGGTAAATCTTGACGTGGTGAAAATTCTAAACGCCCATGTTTATGATTGATTATCATTACTTTGTGTTTATGTATTAAAGATGAAGGGATTGACTAACTTGTGAAGAGGGATAAGTGGTACACGATTACACTCCTTGGACGAAGTTCTTTTACGAGTACTTGCTCGAGGACGAGCAAGAGCTAAGTGTGGGGGAGATGTTGACGGTGTATTTTGGTGCACCTAGCATGTTCATTACACTTTGGTTTGGATTTGATTATTGAACTAACCCGCCACTAGGCACACTAATCATATAACAAGTTCATCTTTGTGCATGCATTTGGAAGTGTTGTGTTTATGTAGGAAATCATGGACATAAAGGACGGATTCGCAATAAGTTCAAGGGAGCATTCATGGAGTCTTGTTCGTGTTCATGAGCTCGCTGAAATTACTTCCAATGGTGGTGAGGACCGAAGTGCTACGAGGAACACCCCGGGGATTGAAGCGTAAAAGATCAAACTTCATGCAAAGAGAGCCTCCATCTTGATCGCGAGGATAACGGCGTCAAAATTATCCAAGTGGAAGGGGCAAAGTAGATAAGTGCACGAGGACCCACGGAGCAAAAAGGGCGACCGAACCGGGCCGAAGCGGGCCCGGGCCGGCCGGCCCCGGCCGGATCGGCCCGGCCCATTTCGGCACCGGTTCGGTCCCGTCTTCCTTGCCCTCGAAGGATCTTCGACCCTAAAACCCCCGACGTGCCGCCAACACGGGGAGAGGAGTTTATTCGCACCGAAGGCCATCCACAAGCTAGAGAGAGAGGAGGAGGATCTCCGGTGGAGATCAACCACCTCGAAGGAAGCACCCTCTCGTGGAGAAGGAGGAAGTCACCGGCGGAAGGGAAACCATGATCAACGGTGCCATGATCAGCACCTTGATGGGGTAATCTTCTCATTCGTCCATGGGTTGTAATCGATATTGAGATGTAATCGCACTTTGTCGGATTATCTATCTATCATCTTGTGTTGAACATACTTTAATGCTTAAGGCTTGCAACCGTGCCGTAGAGGGAGTAAGAGCTCCAATGCTTCCTTGGATCCATTCAATACGCCGTGGCCATCAAAGGTCTAGTCATGAATACCTTCGCGTAGTGACAGTACGAGAGGAGGGAAAGGGCGAAACCGTGGTCACAACCCCGATAGATTAGATTGGTTTTTCATGTCTTTAAGCGATTGCATGCTCTAGTATCGTAGACCCGTGGGCGAGTGTCTTCTCTCTTGATCGTTTACCATTCTCTCTAGTGTAGTTAAGTGTTTTCTAGTATAATAGTAGTTAGGTTTTAGTAGCTAGTGTGTCGTTGTTGATCGAACGCTTGTAATCCCCTTGCTCCGCGGATTGACAAGAACCTTGGGAATCCCGTGGTGAAAAAGGTGTGGGGTCCTTACGCTTGCGGATCGTAGAGGGATACGTCTTTTATCCGTCAACAAGCAGCTGCAGTATGTCGCTGTGAAGGGCCTCCGCGCTCCGAATGTGATCTGTGCGGTACCGCTCCAGCGTCCCGCTCAGCTCACTCGCCTCTTTCTGCGCTTCGGCCAGCTTGGCCTCCTTGTCGGCAAGCTGAGCGTGTAAGTCCTCCTTAGCGCTGCTTAGGCTCTCCATGTCGTGGCGCAGCGTTTTGAGGACAGCTTCGGAGGACTTCGCCGCGTCTTCTTTCTCCTGCTGCAGCCTCCGGGCGCACTCTTGCTCCGCATCCAGTCGTCCCTCCAGCTCCGCCACTCGGTTTTCAAGCGCGGAGACAGCGGCCACCGATCTCTCCTTCGCCTCCTTGCTCTCCTACTCCAGCCTTCGGGCGAGGCATCGCGATGCAATGAAGGCCTTCAGGGACAGGTCCCCGCATGCCGTCGTGAGCTCAGCTGCGGTAAGCTTCCCGAAGTATTCCTCTTCATGAGGTATGGCGAAGCTTGCCCCGGCTTCCTCCAGGAACTGGCGCTTGTGTCCGCCACTCGTCAGCCCCAAAAAACGGATCTTCTTCCCGCCAATCAGCTTGGCTTCGGCGAGAACTTGAAGACGGACAGCGGCGGCGCGGGGCTCCTCAGGCGTCACCCGATAGCCGCTTCCTCCGCTGCTCTCGGGCTCCTCGTCCTCCCCTTCCTCCGCTTCGGCGACGACATCATCCTTCTCGGCAGCGGGGGCCGAAGGGGAGGCGGATTGCTCGGTGCCACCGGAGGACGTGTCGGACGAGCTGCTGGAGGTGGAGCTGGAATCATCCTTTTCTTGTGGGGCTTCGGCGCCGAGGGCGACGGGGCTCGGCTTGCGCGGCGCGTCACCAACGGAGGACACGATGCGAACGTCGCTGTCGTCGTCACTGTCTTTTTCTTGTGGGCTGAGGGGGACAAGCAGCGGCCCGGCGGCCCCTTTCCCAGCCCTCGCCGAAGGCACGTCCGAAGGCGCGGCCGCGCGCGGCGGCACGACGGCTATCACATCCTCGACGAGGCTCGTCTCCACGTCGCGACGACGCGGGTCCTCTTGGGGGACGGGGGGCGAGTCCGCCGGCCGCCCGCCCCGTTTCTTCCGGGCCTTCCCTTCGGCGGCGGCGGTGGCCGCGGCAGGCACGCTCCTCCCGCCGGTCTTCGCGGAGCGACGCACGGTGAAGTCGCCGTCTCCTCGGCGTCCGCCGGCGGCCGCAACCGCCGCGGCCTTCTTCTCGGCCGCCTCGCGGTGCTTGGCAAAACCGACACGCTCGGGGAGGGAGTGATCTTGAAGAATTCGAATACTCGGTTCGTCCGAGATCCGTTCGGCCTCCGCGACGGTGTCTTTGTACTCCTTCGGTGAGACGGGGCCGAGGATGAAGTCCCCGTGCGCCTCCACCTTCCTTCTCCTCAGCACTGCGGGAAATTAATCCAATCGGTTAGCATTTTATTTACCAGGGACGTAGCTAAGAAGAACCCTCCGAAGGACACAAAATAACTTACGTTCGGCTGTGAAGCCGAAGACCTTCGTCCAGTCAGGGCAGGGAATGCCCCCGATATCCTCCGCCCACTCGTCGTCGGCCACGGACCAGCCGTCCACCAACGGGCACACGGGGATGCTGCGGTACTCCTCCACGATGTCACGTGTGCCGTACTTGCGCGCGAACCGGCGCAACATTATCACGAACTCGTCGCCTTCGGGACACGAAGGGTTCTTGGCATAGGACTCGTGGAGGGGAGGGAGCTCCTTCGTCGCCAGCGGGTGAGCGCCTCCGGAAGAAGGAGGGCTCACGGTGTAGTAGAACCAGTACTGCTGCCAATCCGAAGGCCACTTATTCCGATATGCGGTGACCGGGCTCACCACGCCAGCCTTGTACGAAAAATTGAGACAGCCGAATTGGCAGTCCTTCTCGATAGATTGGTCCCCATCCTCCTCGAAGACCGTCCGACGCTGGTGGTGCACTTGATGCGCCGAAGCGAACCCCTTGGCGGAGGGCTTGATCTTCGTGGTCCGGCATATCCACATGTACACCGACAGCCGCAGGATGGCGTTCGGAGTGAGCTGGTGCAAGTAGGTGTCGAAATACCGGAGGATGTCGACGACGGCGGGGTGCAGCGGGAACCGAAGCCCCGCGTACAGCAGATCGCGGAAGATGACAACTTCGTTGTCCCGTGGCCGCGCACGCTCTCCCGGCCGAGGGGCTCGGCCGGCCCCGACCATGCGGTTCTTCACCAGCGACTCTACGTCGGTCTTGTCGATCTGGCTTTGACCGAAGGTGTAGGTCTTCGCAATCTCTCTGGCGACAGCATCGCGTCTCCGCTTCGGCGCCATGAATGCTAACTAAGCACGAAGCGAAAACGGAAGCAAGGGGGCTGGAGGAAGTCTTACAGTAGACCTTTGGAGCTCTCGTGCGTCGAAGCTTTAGGTCGCAGCTGCGGTGTGGGGCGACCCAATGGGCGCCCCCCCTTTTATAGTAATGAGTCCCGATAATCGCGCCGATGACGACCAAAATTACAGTTTTACCCAACAACCTCATAACGGTAAATTTCCCAAGGGGCAACGCACGTCTTTTTTCAGGTTATCACGTCAGTGTGGGCCGTCCGGGGGAGTTCCGAAGACCATTCTTGTGACAACCCGCCCAGGAAAGTACCGTACTATCACCTAAGACCGATCCACTTTGGCCATTAAGCAATAATAAAGTACCATCCTGTCGTAAGTCGCCGGGTTAACGCCCGGTAAATCACTTGAATAGCACAAGGATCGATATATGCATTAAAACTCACTCGAAGGCGAGTCCAGAGATACAACAACATTAAACTTCAGATTCGTACCCCGAAGGGTTTAATTATTACAAACCATAGTTTTGGGTCATGACGAGAATAGTTCGAGTTTTGAAAAGACACGGCGGAAATTAACTAGCGGAAGCAAGTCACCACGGGAGGCCATCCATGATGCTTCGGTAGTCGTCCTCCACCCACTCCGGCTCCCGGCGGGCGGGATCTCACCGGGCCACACATCACTGAAGGCATTACCTGGATCAACACATTATAGCAAGGCTGAGTATACTAATACTCAGCAAGACTTACCCGTCGGTGATAACTACTTCACCAAGGCTAGACCATGAAAGGCTTTTTGGCTACTGGGTTGCTTTTGCTAAAAAGTAACAAAGAGTAGGTCCTTACTTTCAAGATTTTAGCACAAGTTCTAGTAGTTTAGTCTTTACTACATTAGCCAACTAGTACAAGCAAAGTTGTACAATACAATTAATCAAACATCATATTCATCAACTTCCATCATTAGGGATCACATGACTAGTGGAGTAAGTAGTCTCGGATAACGGTGAGAGGCCGACAATCGATTGATTAAAACCTTGCAAGGTAGACCCAAACACACGGTCGGCTGCCCCCGCGAGGACAACTCCCCAGGCCGTCCCCATAAATCCTCGGGTTGGGATTGAATCTTACAGTCTTTGGTGCAGGCTATCCGGCATACCCCGCGAGATACCCGGAGTCACCATACACCACCGGTAGCTAGCCGTGAGAGCGAATCCCAAGGGTAGTAATAGTAAGATCCCTCACCGCCTCATTAAGGTACTAGGCTTACCGGTCCCATACCCGGCATATGCTTGGTACGTTCAAAAACCTAACCCACATAACCACTGGATCGGAGCCCAGATCCCATGCTCTTACCACGTGAGCAATCCATTTAAGGATATAGTATGATTCCTATCTAGGAACCTATTCTCGCGAGTGAGGTCATCACTCTACTTGTAACGGTCCTATAGCTTAGCAGCTATCGACCTATCATACTAGTAGGGACAAAGGTACCTATGGATCATGCATCTAGGGTTTCATTCAACTCCTGAACGTAAATGCACAATCATTCATAGATAAATGCATAGAGAACTTTTAAAAACGGGTTAGATGCACCGGAGCTTGCCTTCGTCAGCTAGGTTAGCTTGGGCACCCTCGGTGTCGAGTACGTCCACGTACTGCAGAGAACCTTCCGCTCCGCCTTCCTCGGTTTCCGGGACCAGGGAGTAATCTCCGTCCGGAAGATCTACACGGAATGCAATGCACTTTAGGTAATGTGATAGTTTGTTGTCTTATCCAACTCTAGTTGGTCATATTCACCTTAACAAGCATCTATCTAAGGTTTCTATTTGAGGAAGTCATGGGTTGTACATGGATTACTCTTTTATTCCTTATTTGAATAAAGGTTTTATTCAAGCTTATCATTTCATGTGAAAGCTTTATTTCATATTATTTTTACCAACATGGTGTAATTAATATCTTTTATTTATGAATTAAATTTCTTTATCGGTAATTGTCGGTGTTTTGGACCGGCAACCTACTACGGGGAGTACCCGAAGTAGATGATTGTGACTCGCCGAGATCGGTAACTCGAAGGAAGAGGCACGCGACACACAATTTAGACGAGGTTCGGGCCGCGAGGTGCGTAATACCCTACGTCCCGTATGCCGCGTAGCTCGGATTGATAGGGCACGGTTACAAGATGGTGCAACAAAGTGCGCCGTGAGTTGAGATTGGATGAGGTGAGGTGATCCCGGGGATCGTCCCCCGCCTCGCCTTATATAGTCCGGGAGGCGGGGTTACAAGTCGGAGTAGGGAAGGAGTACTAGTCGAGTACGTCTAGGAGACCTCTATACGGTGCGGAACGTGTGCGAGCCTTAACCGAGTACTACTCTGCCGTTGTCCTTGTGCTCCACGCCTCCGGTGCCGTGTAGCGCAAGTCGGGTAGTCCCCGGGGGCCCACCGAGTAGTCGGTCCCCGGTACCCACCGAGGTAGTGGGCCCGGGGAGGTCCATACGACAAGCCCCCGAGTACTTTGTAGTCGAGAAGGATAGCTTCCGGTAGTCTTGACGGCCTTAACGAGTAGTCCTCGGGCGTCCCCGAGTGCTACAAGTCAAAAGTCCTCAAGAGTAGTCGAAGCATCCCGAGGCCGGAATGTACTCCACCGATGTTTGAGCAATCTTGAAGTCTTCTCGAGTAGTCCCAAGCGTCCTTGAAATCTGCCTTCGAAGGTCTCCAAAAATGCCTCGCCTTGTCTTGAAGCCGGAGCCGTCAAGAAAGTGCGATTTGCTGAACCGCAATCCACGTGGAGTAGCCCCCGAGCCTCGAGCCGCGGGCTCTGGCTGAGGATCTATCCGAAGTCTTGGAGAGAAAATCCCGAAAAATCCGGAGAGAAAAAACCGAAGGACACGTGGCACGGAGCCCCCCGAGCCTTGAGTCGAGTACTTCCTCTCGAATTGAAGGGTCTTCTTGAAGAATGTGTCCTGAGATGCTCTTGAGACTAGCCGCGTCCCAGGTAGTCGAGTAGAAGTAGCCGAGCCACCGAGGTGAGGCACGTCGACTAGTAGAATACGAAGAGTCACGCGCGGCCGCCGAGTCGGCCACGCGCGGACTTATCCAACCGCCCGTTACGGAGGGCGATTTGGCTTATAAATTCAAGCCGAAACCCTTAGGGTTTTTCACCCAAGTGAGCCGCAATCATTCGCCACTTGAATCTTGAAGTAGATCCACTCCAACGAGCACTGCCGCCGCAGTAGATCCAAGCGCATCGCCACCCGAAAGCTGTAGGGTAGCCCCCGAGCGGATGCGAGTGAAGACTCCCTGTTCTTGGAGAATGAAGCCGTCCCCGTCGAAGACGTTGAAGGCCGGCGGGAAGAAGAGGAGCCATGCAGAGGCTGCCGCGGCCGGCACCAGAGCGGCGCCGCCCACGTCTCCACCGCGCGCTGACCCAAGCCGCGAGTGGAAGAGGTCGAAGGTGAAGACCGAAGACCTGACCGACCCCTGTTGAACTCCGGTTCATCAGGGAGAAGGAGATCGATATGTGGAGATCTGCCGCAGGAGATCCCTATCCAATGGAGAAGGCGCAAGACGAGATCCCGATGTTCTCGCGCTTCGTGGAGCGCGGGCTTGCGCTCCCAGCGAGCGATTTCTTCAAAGGGCTTCTCAGGTACTACGGCATCGAGTACCTCAACTTGAACCCCAACGGAATCTTCCACGCTTCTGTCTTCGTCCATTTCTGCGAAGCATTCTTGGGGATCAAGCCGCATTGGATTCTCTTCCGGAAGTTCTTCCGCGTGAAGCCGCGGCCCCGCGCCTCCAACCCCGCAGTAGTCGGCGGGGCCGGGATCCGTTGAGGGAAGATGCCGCCGAGCGTGCACGGCGTACAAGCTCGTGGACTCCAACACGGATTGGAAGACGAGGTGGTTCTATACCACGAACCACCATCCCGAGCCGCCGAAGCCGAGCGGACGGCGGCCCAAGCACCAGGAGTGGTGGAACACGGAACCCACCATGCAAGAGGGGATCCGGCTCCCGGAGTTGCCGGGACGAATCAAGGCCTGCGTGATGCGAGACCGAGGGCCGAGCATGTGGCCTTCGGTTTCATGAAGCGTCGGATCCGGCCCGCCGTCGGCGCGGGATACGATGGGCTTCGAGTACACCGGCGACGACGACACGTCGCGGATGCCGGGGGCGAAATTGAAGACAACGACATCGTCGAGAGGTTGTCTAGGATCTTCAAGGACATGCCGGAGTACACGGCGTGCCCCGTCGAGGAGTTCTCCGCCGCGCGCCCGCCCAACGAGGTAAGTAGCCGTACCCGCCTCGTCGAGTAGTAGGCACTTGTAGCGAGTTGCCGACGCCTTTTTGTGTCTTTTTGATGCGGGACGATGTGAAACGGTTTGTCTCCGAGCCGCGGCCACCACCGAGCGGAATTGAGATTCCGGCGGTGGAGAAGGTGAAGGAGCGCCGAGTAGTCGGAGACGACGATCCCGTCATCGTGGAGGATACCTCCGATGACGAAGAGGACGAGGAGACGCCGCAGGATCGCTTCCAACCGCGGTCGAGGTTTAGCCGTCCGGGCTTGCCTCATGTGCCTCTCGTCCAAGACCCTCCCGCTAGCTCCGGAGGCTAGCCTTGCCGCGCCGCCGAAGAAGCCGCGCAACCCCCGCCAAGAAGCGGGTAGCCAAGAAGATGAAGGTCTCGAGAGACCACGCCTCTTGAGGTAAGTCATCTTGAGCGAGAAGACGTCGAGTACCCAATGATCGAGTACGGTGCTGACGAGTAGTTATCCCCATGTGCAGGAGAGGCCGCCAGCGGAGCCCGTGGAGGAGGGCGATGAGGGCACGTGGCCCACAGTGGGGGAACCGGCTGGAAGCCGAAGTCCAGCTCCCACTGTCGAAGAGCTTCTGGCGCAGCTGGAGCGCCAGCCCCCTGCCCCAGAAGGGAGCAGAGTACCCGCGGCCGCCGCCGCTGAAGAGGTGGAAGCCGCGGGGGCGCAGAGAACGTCTGCGCCGGCCACCGCCGCCGTGGAAGAGGCGGTAGTCGGAGAGGCGGAGGAAGAAACGCCCGCCGGGGGTGGACCGGTCGATATCGCCGGCATCCTCGGTGCGCCGGCCGTGACTATCGTCCGGGTCGAACTTGTAAGTACCACACTTCATGAGTAGTACTCATTGTAGTAGCCGATATTGTCTGATGAACCTTTGTGGATACTTGTGCAGAAAGTCCACCGACTTGAGCTGGGACGGAGAAGAGCCCGCGGCGGCCGAGGTAGAAGAGGCCGCGCCGCCCGTCGAGGAACCCGCTCCGAAGCCCTGGGCCTCGACCGAGCCCCCGCGCTGCCGAAGCGGCGCGCGCAGGCGGTCATAGTCGAAGGTGAGTACTCTTCTTGAAGCTGTAGAGCCCCCAAAAGAGTAGTCGTAGATGCTGATGCGCGTGCTCTTTACTGACAGGCGCTGAAGGTGGTGACATCCCTGCGGGGGTGCCCGTGCAAGAGTTGACACCAGAGGCCCCGGAGGCTGCGACAGGAGCCCCCGAGCCCGTGGGGGAAACCGTCGAGAAGTCCGCCGAGGAGGAGGCGGCTGCCACGTCGCCAGGGGTTGCCCTGGAGGTGGCGATCCGGTCCCGGAGATCCAAGACGCGGAGCCTATCCGCTCGGCGCCAATGACGGAGGCTACGACAAGTAGCCGTGGTGGGATCGAGTTGCTTGCCGACGATCTCGTCGAGCCGGCGGTGTTGGCGCGAGGCATCCGGAGGCGATGCGGCGAGCCGAACGGTGGATGAAGGTACGTAGCCGTTGCTTCCCGAGTAGTCAATCCTTTTCGTTGAGTACTCGCTTGACTTGAAATTGTCTTGCAGGGACGTCGCGGAGCGATCCCGCGAGAAGTCAAATCTCGCTGCAAGGCTACGGCGACACGGTGGTGCGAGCCGAAGCCTTGGAGGAGCAGCTCATGAAGTCGAAGAAGCACGCGGCCGCCATGCAGTCGAGGCTTGACGCCGCCTTCGCCAAGTACCACAACGACGTGATGGACTTGCAGGCGAAGAGCGACGATCTGGTGCGGAAGAACAAAGGCCTCCGCAACAAGAATAAAGGTATGTCTCTTGACTCGTCGGGTACTTGTTAGGAGTCATCAAGCTCTGACCCGTTGTTGTGTTCCTGTGTTGCAGAACTCGAAGACCAGGTGGAGCGTCTGAAGGGCTCGGAGATCAGCATGAAGAATCTCTTCTACCGGGAGCAAGAAGCCCGCCAGGTACTTGAACTCGACTACAAGGAGCTGGCCTTCGAGTGCGAGAAGCACATGGAGTTGAGAATTGCATCGACCGGGATCTCGTCCAACTCGCTACAAATCCTTGCGGAAGTTGAACGAAGGCTCGCGAGGCGCTCCGAGCCCAAGGCGAAGGACCTGGAAGAGGCCGCCCTCCCGATCGCGAGGCTCCCGGTGCCGCACCGGGCGGCCCCAAGAGTGCTCCGTTGGCGGATCGACTTCGTGAGGCGCCAAGCCGGCCGGCCGCTTACGTGAAGCATATGGCCAAGTCAATCCCGAAGCGAGTGCCGGCCTTCATGAAGTCGTACTTCCCGAAGGCCCCGGTGGAGGTAGTCGCCGGCGGAGTAGCCGCCAAGCGCTCGGACGAGCGATGACGCGAGTTCTTTGGAGCAGATGGCTCCCCATCGCGGAGCGGTAGCCGATAAGTTGAATCTCCGGTAGCTCGCATAGATAGCTAGTAGCCATAGTTGTATAGGAAACGGTTGTAATGAACTATCTCTTATATCAATGAAATGTGAAGTTCCATCAATGAGTACTCGTAACCGCGATCTCGAGTGCGGAGCGCCCATCGTGGAGTAGGTGCGAGTAGTAGTACTCGGCTTAGTAGTCCCGTCGCGGGGGAGTAGGCGGTAAAGAAGTTGATGAACAATCGAACTTTATTGCGAAGAGGTACACACGGGTGGCCGGGGCCGTAGTTATAAGTAGCCGCTTGGACCGGAGGCCGCTTACGGTGAGCGATGCGGAGCGGGGTAGCCGCTTACGGGGAGTGATCCGTAGGTAGCCGTGCGGGGCCGGATCGCGGATCCGTAAGTAGCCGCGTTGCGGTGGATCTTGGAGTGTGGTCTTCTTGGTAGACCGGTCGCTAGAGTCCTTGACGCTCGTTGCGGCCCGGGGTCCGTAGGTAGCCGCACGGGCCGGGACACGGAGGAGAGTAGTCCGAGACTTGAAGCCGGGACCGGAGGGTCGCATGCGGCTAGGGGGTGTTGATGTAGTCGCGTGGACTTGAACCCCGGAGTAGTCGAACGGACTAGGCGTAGAATCGACGGAGCCGGTCGACGTTCCACGAGTTGTTGACTTCTTCGCCTTCGAGTGTTTGGAGGCGGTAGGAGCCCGGCCCGGTCACCTTAGCCACGGTGAAGGGGCCTTCCCGAGGGGAGCGAGCTTGTGAAGTCCTTCCGTGTTCTCGGATACGGCGGAGGACAAGATCTCCAACGTTGAAGGAGCGTTCCTTGACGTTGCGATCGTGATAGCGTCGGATACCCTCCGGGTATCTTCTTGCGATTGGACGAGGGCGGCACGGCGAGCTTCTTCGAGGCTGTCGATATCAACTCGTCTCGCTGTCTTCCGAGACGCCTTCGTCGTAGTGCTCTACCGCCGGCGAGTTCCATATGACATCGGCGGGGAGGATGGCTTCGAGAGCCGTAGACCGGGAAGTAGGGGGATTGCCCGTTGGCTTGGATGGTTGAGTCCGCGGCCCCCGAGTGCGTTGGGTAGTTCCTTGATCCACTTGCCCCCTTTTGAGTTAGCGGCGTCGTGTAGCCGCTTCTTGAGGGCGTCGAGCACCATCCCGTTGGCGCGCTCGACTTGTCCGTTGGCCCGTGGATGGGCGACGGAGACGTATCCGACGTCGATCCCCGCTGTTCTCGCGGTACTCCCGGAAGCCGGTGGTTGTTGAAGTTGGACCCCAGTGTCCGTGATGATGCGGTGGGGTAGCCCGTAGCGGTGTACGAGTTCATCCGGGAAGTCGAGTACTCTCGTCGGCCTTGGGGCATGTGACCGGCTTGACCTCGATCCACTTGGTGAACTTGTCGATAGCCACCAGTACCCGGTTGAATCCTCCTGGCGCAGTTGGCAGTGGCCCAATCATGTCGAGCCCCCAGCAGGCAAAGGGCCAGGTTGGTGGTATGGTGACTAGCTTGTAGGCGGGGACATGTTGCTGCTTGGCGAAGAACTGACATCCTTGGCACCGTCTGACGAGTTCTTCGGCATCGCCCAGGGCTGTGGGCCAGTAGAAGGCTCGCCGGAAGGCCTTGCTGACCAGCGTGCGGGAGGGACGCGTGGTTGCCGCAGACACCCTTGTGGATCTCCTCCAAGATGTCCTTGCCTTCTTCGCGAGGGACGCATTTCATGAGTACTCCAGAAGATGCGCCTCGCTTGTAAAGCTTGTCGCCGACGAGGACGTAAGACTTGGCGCGGCGGACGAGTTGTTCGGCTGCGTTCTTGTCGGAGGGGACCTTCTGCTCGCTGAGGTAGTCGATGAAGGGTTGCCTCCAGTCCACGTCGATCATCATGACCTCCTGCCCAGCTGGTTGGTTAGCTGGGACAGTGGTCGGTGGCGCCGGCTCCGGGATGGATGGCGCGTGAAGCTCATGGACGAAGACGCCCGCGGGTACTTGGGCGCGGGTGGATCCGAGCTTCGAGAGGACGTCCGCGGCAACGTTGTTGTCGCGAACGATGTGGTGGAACTCGAGACCATAGAATTTGTTCTCGAGCTTGCGGACTTCTAGGCAGTAGGCGTCCATGTTCTCTTTGTTGCGGTCCCGGGACTTGTTGACTTGGTTGATGACCACCGCGGAGTCGCCGTAGACTAGCGGCCGCTTGATGCCAAGTGAAGCCGCGAGGGCGGAGCCCGTGTAGGAGGGCTTCGTACTCGGCTTCGTTGTTCGAGACCTTCCGAGAAGATGCAGGACGTACTTGAGTTGTTCGCCCGTTGGGGAGATCGGGAGTACCCCCGCGCTGCGCCCTCGAGGTTGAGTGAGCCGTCGAAGTACATCACCCAATGCTCGGTCGCACGGTGGGGGTAGGTAGCTGGTTCTCTCGCCACTGCGCCATGAAGTCGACTAGAGCTTGCGACTTGATGGCCGTGCGTGGCTTGAAGTCGATGGTGAGGGCGCCGAGCTCGACAGCCCATTTGGAGATCCTTCCGGTGGCGTCCGGGTTCCTCGGGATGTCGCCGAGCGGGTAGTCGGTGACGACGGAGACCGAGTACTCCCGGAAGTAGTGTCGTAGCTTCCGCGAGGTGATGAGTAGAGCGTACGGGAAGCTTCACGCACGGGGCCGGTAGCGAGCCTTGGACTCGATAGAACCTCGCCGACGAAGTAGGCCGGGCGCCCGGGACCGGGTAGGCGTGGCCGTCTTCCCTGCCGCTCGACGACGATGGCGATGCCGACCACGTGAGTAGTCGCGGCGAGGTAGAGCGATGGGCGCTCGCCCTTGTAGGGAGCCGTGAGGACCGGGGGCTTCGACGGGGAAGTCCTTGAGCCGGGCAAGGGCTTGGTCCGCCTCTGCCGGTCCACACGAACTTCTCGTGGTGCTTGAGTAGTTTGAAGAAGGGGAGACCCCGTTCTCCTAGCTTCGAGATGAATTGTTCAATGCCGCCATGCACCCCGTCAGCTTCTGGACGTCCTTGATGCTCGTGGGAGCTTTCATGCTGGTGATGGCGGAGATCTTCTCGGGGTTGGCTTCGATGCCGCGTTGGCTGATGATGAAGCCGAGTAGTTTGCCCGAAGGTACGCCGAAGACGCACTTGTTCGGGTTGAGCTTCCAGCGGTACTCGCGTAGCGATGCGAAGGTCTCTTCAAGGTCGTCGATGAGGGTGCGGAGTCCCTGGTTTTGACAACCACGTCATCCACGTAGGCCTCGACGTTCTTGTTGAGTTGCCGCTTGAAGCGATCTGGATGGCCCGTTGGTAAGTAGCGCGGCGTTCTTCAACCCGAAAGACATGGTCGTGTAGCGAGACGCGCCAAACGGGGTGATGAACGCGGTCTTCTCTGGTCTTCCTCCTTGATTGCGATGCGGTGGTACCGGAGTAGCGATCGAGGAAGCGAGAGGTCGCGGCCCGCCGTGGAGTCGATGACTTGGTCAATCCGCGGCAACCCGAAGGGGTCCTTGGGGGCGGTGCTTGTTGAGGTCGGTGTAGTCGACGCACATCCTCCACTCGTTCGAGTTCTTCTTGCGGACGAGGACGGGGTTGGCGAGCCACTCGGGATGGAAGACTTCTCTCGATGAAGCCGGCGGCGAGTAGCTTGGCGAGTTCCTTCTTGATGGCGTCCCGTCCGTCGTCGGCGAAGCGTCGGAGGTGTTGTCGCTTGGGGGTGGCCTTTGGGTCGACGTTGAGGCGGTGCTCGATCGGCTCCCCGGGCACTCTGGCATGTCCGTGGCTTCCACGCGAAGATGTCGCGGTTAGCCCGAAGGAAGGCTGATGAGCGCGTCTTCCTATTTGGGGTCGAGGCCGGCCCCGATGGTGGTAGTCTTGGTGGGGTCGCCCGTTCCGAGGTCGACCGTCTTGGTGAGCACCTCCTCGGGTGGCCGAGGCTTGTTGGCGCTGTCAGACTTCTCTGGGATGTCGAGTTCGCTTGTGGCAAGCTTCTTCGACGCGGCGTAGACCTCCATCATTGGGGTGGGTACTTGATTTGTCGAAGCAATCACCACGGCCTCTCGTATCGCGGTCGTGAGAGATCTTCAAGTCCCCTTGGAGGGAGAGTACGCCGGCCCGGGCTTGGCATTTTGAGTACCAAGTATGTGTAGTGGGGCACCGCCATGAACTTGGCGATGGCCGGTCTGCCGAGGATGGCATGGTAGGAAGTCTCGATATCCGCGACCTCGAACTTGATGTACTCGGTGCGGTAGTTGTCGCGAGACGCCCGAAGGTAAGCGGCAATACCACCGAGCCCGGTGGGATAGCCGCGTTACTGGGACAATGCCGTAGAAAGGCATCTTGCTCTTGTTGAGCATGGGGGTGACGTCAAGGTTCATCTTCCCGAGAGTCTTGGTGAAGAGGACGTTGAGCCCGCTTCCGCCGTCGATGAGCACCTTGTTGAGCTTAGAGCCCGCCATCGTAGGTTGCGGGACGAGAGGGAAGCGTCTGGTTCGGAGAAGGCGGGTCCATTGGTCCGCGCGGGGAGAAGGTGATGGGCGTCTCCGACCACCGAGAGGGGTCATAACCGCCGGTTCAATGGACATCACTTCACGGCGAGTAGCCTTCTCGCTCCCGCTGCGGGGTAGTCCGCCGAAGAGGACGTTGACGGTCTTCTCGGGTTCTTGGAAGTCGTCGCCGTCCTTCTTCTTGTTCTTCGATCGTGAGGGTGCGGTGGCTCGGCGTATCCTTGAGCGCATGCCCGAGCTGGTAGCCTTTGCTCGGTGGTGTGGTTGCCGTTTGGATGCCACGGGCACTTCTCCTTCAGCGGGTCTTTAAACCCGCCGAAGTTCTTCTTCGAGTTCCCTTTTGGGGGACGGCCGGATAGCCGCGACGGTGTTGTCGGCTTGCGCTTGCGGTTGGGTCCCGAGAAGTTGTTGTTGTTATTGTTGTTGTTGCGGCCGCCTTGGTTTGGGTTGCCGGCTGCTGCCGCCGCCGCCTTGGTTCTCGCTTGGACTTGCCGCGGATGGCGTCGTACTTGGCGTTGGCCTTGTCCTCTTCATCCGCCCGGGACGTGATCATGTCCTTGAGGTGGGGAATGGACTTGGGACGGCGCCGGCCGAAGTCCTCGAAGGTGCGGCGATGGTAGAGCCCGCTCTGGAAGAGGTCGATGACCTCCTTGTCGGTGACGTCCACGACGGTAGCGCGCTTGTCGAAGAAGCGGCGCATGTATTTGCGGAGGGTCTCGCCTTGTTCCTCGCTTGATCATGGCAAGGTCCATGCGAGTACCCGAACGGCCCATGGCGCCCGCGAAGTTGCTTGTGAATTGCTCCTTCGGTGGTCCCACTTGTCGATTGAGTGCTTGTCCGGCGACTCGAGCCACGTGAGTGGGGCTTGGTCCGAGCGAAGGGGAAGTAGAGGCACTTGGTGTCGCCGTTGCCGCCGGCGTTCTCGATGGAGAGAGCGTAGCATCGGAGCCATTGGATGGGATCCGCTTCGCGTCGTATTTGGTGATCCCCAAAGGCTTGAACTTGTCGGGGAGGAGCGAGGTTGCGAAGCCGGGGTGAGAAGGCGGGGAAGCCGTCGCCTTCGGCGGCGGTCGTCGACTTCTTCGCCGCAACTCTTCGATTCTCCGGCGAGCATCGTACCCCGCCGTGAGAGGCGCCGGAGGCGTGGCTATGCGCGTGACCGCGGCCGCCGCGGGCGCCGCCGCCTCCGGCTTTCTTGTTGGCTCCGTGGTTGGAGGCTGCCGCCGTCGCCGCCGCCGCCGTCGGGGTCGTTGCCGCCACCACCGGCCGAGGCACGGTGGGGGACGACTTCTCGGTTGACGTTGTCTTGTCGTGAGGGTCCGCCGGCGGTGGAGCGTCGACGGTTTGGTTCGGGCGGGATGTCGCCCCGAGTACGGTTAGGACCGGGGTCAGGCACTTGCGACTAGTAGCCTCGTTGTCGCGAGGCTTGGGCTGGGGGGAGGTTGGCCGACTCTCTTGTCGACCCGCATGAAGTAAGCTTCCTCGGCGAGCTTGGCGATGACCTCTCCGGCCCGTATGCCCCGAGCTCGCCGTGCGATCGCCGTGATCGACATGAGGCACGCGCTCGGGAGTGGTGTGAACTGCGCTCTCGAGCGCCGAGAGCTTCCGCAAGGTTGCGGATGGGGAGGCCGTCCCCGAGCCGCCGGCGTCGTTCGTTGCGCTTCTGTTACGTTCGCGCGGGCGTCCCTCGCCGGCGTCGGTCTCGTCGCGGGGGGCATCGGCGGACAACTCGTACGCGGGAGATGTCCTCCGGTACTTGTCCGCGGCCGTGCACCGAGGTTCCGGGGGTGTCGCCGGCAGCCATGAAGACTTGACGGTCGGGGCGTTCCCAAGCTTGGCTCGGAAGGCGCCACCTCAGTTGGTGCGCTAGAGTCAGCTTGGGCTAGTGGTGTTCCCTCCTGGAACGGTAGCGAGTCGATGTAAGCGACGTAGCGTGAGTCCCCTGTTGTCAGCTCGGCAGGTTTGCGGTCTGGCCAGTAGACGTATCTTCCGGCCGGTGTCGATCTTATAACCAGCCCGGAGGCCGGCCCTGACAAGGGAAGCTCGAAGAAGTTGTCTTCGGACTCAGGCTCCTCAGGGTCCGACCCGAAGTCGAACTCGTAGTCCGGGTTCGAGTAGAACTCGGAGAGAGGGCTGGAGTCCGAGACGCGGTTGGAGACGGCGTCGGAGTCCGAGTTGTACTCGGTTACGGGCTCCTTGCCGGCCCGTCGTGGCGTAGAAGCCTCCGTGCGGGCCCGGCCGGGAACGCGAGGGCCACGCACGGAGCGCCGACGTGGAGAGGGGACCGCTGCGATGGGCGAGGGAGCCGGCTCGCATGCGATGGCCCATGGCGACGTCGGGTTCGAGTTGGAGACGGACTCGAGCTCGAAGTCGGCGTGGAGGTTGGAGAGCGAAATTTCGCCGAACTTGCCGGCGAGCTTGCCCGCGACAACTTCGGGGAAGCGTCACAAGGCTGTCCTCGAGTCGGGTTGCATGATCAAGCGGCGGGGAAAGAGCTCGCGCCATCGGCGGTGCGGACCCAAGCCCCCGAAGACGAAGGTGTCGCCATGGTTGAAGGCGACGGTTGGCTTGATGTGAACGGAAGCCGTCGAGTTCGCCATGTGATCTCGAGCGAGACCCCCTACCCGGCGCGCCGGTGTCGGTGTTTTGGACCGGCAACCTACTACGGGGAGTACCGAAGTAGATGATTGTGACTCGCCGAGATCGGTAACTCGAAGGAAGAGGCACGCGACACACAATTTAGACGAGGTTCGGGCCGCGAGGTGCGTAATACCCTACGTCTGTATTTGCGTAGCTACGGATTGATAGGGCACGGTTACAAGATGGTGCAACGGTGCGCGTGAGTTGAGATTGGATGAGGTGAGGTGATCCTGGGATCGTCCCCCTGCCTCGCCTTATATAGTCCGGGAGGCGGGGTTACAAGTCGGAGTAGGGAAGGAGTACTAGTCGAGTACGTCTAGGAGACCTCTATACGGTGCGGAACGTGTACGAGCCTTAACCGAGTACTACTCTGTCTTTGTCCTTGTGCTCCACGCCTCCGGGGTGCGGTGTAGCGCAAGTCGGGTAGTCCCGGGGGCCCACCGAGTAGTCGGTCCGGTACCCACCGAGGTAGTGGGCCCGGGGAGGTCCATACGACGGTAATATTAATTAAATTTCTTTTATTTATATTAAGTACTATTTCCAAAAAGAAAAAGGATTTAATTAAGGATTTCTCTTTATTTTAATTTCCCTTTAATATTAAAAGGGCATTTAGGCCTTTTGTTAAACAATTAAATTACCAAAAATCAAATGAGTGTTTCTTAAGCCTAACAGTACCTATCCTGGTCCATTGGACCCACATGTAAGTGTTGGATGCTAGAAAATTAAATATTATCGAAATTAACAAAGGTTATCTAGTGATTCAACTTAAATGCAAATAAAAATAAATAAGCATCAAAATTACCCAAACTTTCTGGTGGATGCTCTCTGGTCCTAAACAAGTCTAAAAAGCTAGCATGTTCACATGGAACCTCTACTAAATTTGGTTTATTAATTCACAAAGGAAAACATGCATTACACAAGAATAATTATTTCTGTCACTCCTAAATTCATGATTAATTCACAAGAGGTGCCTTTTGGCATCTCAAGGCAGTGTGCACAAGTTGGGCTCAAGAACATTAATATATTTAACATGAAAAATCATCTATGCAGTTCTGCCAGAGATGGAAAAGTATTTTTATAAAAAGATTCACATGATAACTTTGTGCAATTTTTGGCACAGCATCTAGTCTTATCCTAACACACAACATATCCAAAGCTTAGCTACAGAGAAGCCATACATTTCAAGTTATAACAGATGCAAGCATAACACATTTTTAATTTTCCTGCCAAAACTACTTTGAATCTAGCCACAAGTGTACCACACCTGGGTGGGGTTTGGCATCCTGAGTCCTACAAAATTTGTTTGGGAATTTTTGGAATTTTCTGTGATTTTCTAGGGATTTTCTAAGACTGTGGACTGAACTACAAATAAACTAAGTTAAGAATCCTTGCAAATATGCCCCTGGATTCACATCTATGCCCTCGACGGCGGCGAGAGGGCTCGCCAGCGGCGATGTGGGGCCCGACCACGACAACAAGCGGCACCGTGATGCGATTGGGCTCACCACGGTCCGATTGGTGGTGGTGGCGAGGGTGGAGCTGGCTCGGGCGGACGGCGCACGGCGGCGGCCGGCGGCGGCGCTCGGGGCGGCTCGGTGCCTTTGCGGCGGGGAGGCCAAATTGGCGCAAACAAGCGCGCTTGCGAGCCGGCACGGGTGCTAAGGAGCCTAGCGGCGTGCTTGGACGGCGGCGAGCGCGGGCCGGGGAGAGCTAGCACGGCGGCGGCGGGATGGCGGCGGCGATGGCGCGGGCGGCTCGGTGTGGCGCGCGAGGAGAGGCCGGGGGCTTTTATGCCGGCTCGGGCGGCCCGTGGGTGACGTGTTGGTGACGGCGGGAGATGCGGCCGTGCGCGCGCGCGCGTCGGAACGCGCGCGTACGGCGGCGACGCCGCCGACGGACCGGCCCGGGTCCGTGGCGCGCGCGCGGCGGCGGCGCGGACGCCAAGACGCCTCGGGACGGTGCGCATCGGGGCGCGCGTGCATCGTGACGCGGCGTGGCGCGGACGTCGAGGCCTCGGGCGGCGTGGGCACGGCCGCCGGGGCAAGACCGGCGGCGGGCGGCACGGCGGCGCACGGGATGCGCACGACGTCGCGTGTGGCGTGCTCTGGCTCTGGCCGTGCTGCTGTTGCCATCTTTGACTCGATTTTTCTCAAAATTTTTCAACAGAACTGGACCAAGTGATGAATACCAAAGTTGTAGATCTAGGTACCAGCTACAACTTTTACAAAGGTTGTATAGGGTTTTGTTGCCTAGATCTGAATCTGTGGAAGTGCCAACTTTGAATGTCGGCGGGGTTCCGTCAACGGTGATTTACGGCTTGCAAGGGCTTTTTCACAATTTTCCCCTCCAAATCAGCAATGCCACTCTACATGAAAGTTGTGTCCCTCAACAAGACCTACAACTTTCCCAAAGGTAGAATTTTAAGTGTTTAGGTGAATTTTGGGGAACGCGGCAAAAGTTCGGCGGACACTGTGAACATTGGGTGGCAAGGGGATTTTGACCCACCCTTTGACCAAGGGTTGGCCCCACAAGTGTTTTACTATTCACTAGGGTCACTTAGGGGTATGTTAGGGAGTTTTCATGGGTGAGGGCCCAGGTTGACCTAGGGTTGACCATTTGACCGGCTAATCGTGTCGTTAGCGTTAATGACGGTAATTAAAAACCTAGGGCGTCACAATTCTTCACCCCGACAAGGTCAATCGTAAGTTCGGCCCATCGCAGGCTCAGGACGGCCCTCACTGACGAGGGGCTACTGTTG
Organism: Cenchrus americanus; assembly: GCA_947561735.1. NCBI lineage: Eukaryota > Viridiplantae > Streptophyta > Magnoliopsida > Poales > Poaceae > Cenchrus > Cenchrus americanus. The sequence continues at coordinate 47,913,251 of OX387244.1, read as the reverse complement.
GGGAAGTTGGTCTTCGGAAGCCTCACCCTCGTCCGGCCACGCTGACAACCTTCGGTCAGCGTATGGCTTCGGTCTCGTGGAGAAACCTTCGCTGAACGGGTGCTAACAAAAACGCTAATACTGCCCTTATTATGTGAGGTTTCTTGTGCAGGGATGGTCCCACATGGCAGCGCCTGCCTTCGGCGCCGAAGGCACAGATGGCCGTGCTTCGGCGGCGAAGATTCGAGTGGACCAGGAACACGGCGCGCCGTCGGGAACATCGCGCCCGGGGCCAGCAATGGCGCGGGCGAGGCACCCGGAGAGGTGCGGCGTGTCCAGGGCAGGGTCGCTACTTCGGTGACGAAGGGGCGGCGATATTGAACACGTGGCTGTCGCCGACGTGTAAAGAGGGCTCCGTACGAGGCAGAGACAAGGGGCGCCGCGTGTAAAGGCGTTTCGGCCGTACGAAAGACACGCTATAGGCCTGTACGACGCGGGGACTTACTGTTATACCCTTGTAAAGTGTTTAAAGCAGTTTGTCAGAAACGGAAAAGGTGTAATTGAGGCAAATGACTATACCCAGAGGTCTCCTATAAATAGTGAACCCCTTGTAATGAACGGACACACTGTAATAAGAAGAGAGCACCGAAGACAATCGGAGTTCCTTCGTTCTTCGGTCTGCTAAGTGTCCCGTTGCGTTTTTCCTTGTGTTGTTTAGTTTCCGCATCTTCCTTCTTAGCGCTAGTGGCAGTAGTATCCTTCGCGGTAGCGAGCGGAGAGAGAGAAAAAAGGGGCTGTTGTGTCGGAGTCCACCCTCGGGCCCGATTTCCACCAACACTACTGCGACGCCACCGAGTGCGACGGCGACGGGAGCCAGACGTGCGTTGCCGCCGTCGCGGCGATGTCGTCCACTCGACCCCGGAGGTAGTTGTACCACCCGCCTTGCTTCTTCCACAACTCCCAGTTGAACCCCTGCATATGCAGCAACATCATTCAAGTTCAGAGCTCTGCTCGAAGCTCATGATGGCGTGGCGTGAAGTAGCTGGACGAGAGGAGGATGCATACCTGGAAGAGGACCTGGGATTGGACCAGCTGGGAGCCTGGGATCCCAAGCGGAGCAACACAAGCACGAGGAGGCTGCACATGGCAGCCCCGAGTGCTTCGCCATCTGCCCAAGCCCAAGTGCCTGCAACTATAGTTTTGCTGGGTGTGGCAAGATTCAAGAAAGCGGGTGGCTGCGGCGGGGAAGGGGATGCAGCAAATTGGAGAGAGGAGCGCGGCGGGTGGCGCCCGCCTTCGTCTTCTGGGCAGGTCGTCTCGCCATCAGCGCGGATCTCGGGCCCGCAAAGAAGCTGCAGCGACCTCAGGCACGGAGCTGTGGAGGAGCAGCGGCGGCACGGATCCGGGGCCCGCGGAGGAGTGGCAGCGGCCTCCGGCGGAGAGGTCAGGGAGGACAGGGCCCTCAGCACGACGGTGTTGTTGTGGGAGGCGGCGGCGCCGGTGGAGATGAGCAGAGGGAGGCAGGGGGGAGACTGGAGAGGTAAGCATACCTTGGCCCAATGTGCCAGGTGTGCATATCAATTGACCCAGCCCACCAAACAATATCAAAGTGCAGCTAGGCTCATTGGCTACAAATTCACCAAACATATTTTTTGCACCTCACGGGCCTGCTTCATCTGCGTTGGGTCTAGATCATGGGCCTGGCTGAACCAGCCCAGGCAACCAAACGTGCCCTACGTGTCTCACGTGACCACAGCCGGAAGCAGAAGCCACGCAACAGCTACCACCGCCGTAGCCAATCGCCAGAGAATGATACGATGCGTGCGTGGTGGTGATCGACCGACAGGAATGATATCGCTAGGCGCTAGGGCGTGCTGCATACTTTTGTTAGGAGGATGTAGAAGCTCAAAGCTCATAGATTAGTGTAGGTAGTACGTACTCCCTCCGTCCCTTATTGATGATCGTCTAGAAAGTGTGTCTGTAAGGGGATCACTGTTTTTGAGACCAATAGACGGAGGGAGTACCAAGTTATTCGCGTCCATCATGTTCGGTAAAGTCAAGCTCTTCACAAACTCACAAGGGTGCCCCTACATGTTTTTTTTTTGGGGGGGGGGGGGGTTCAATGCTATCGTCTAGTTTAGGGATGGTGGCAAGATCATGGATTGCCACGGTACCGTTCGATCTCATGCGTGCCAATCGTCGTGTTATGCAGGAATCAGTGGCGGGGCCAAGATTAGAAGTTAGGGGGACTTAGTTCTTCTTCCAACTCCATTTTCACTCTTTCTTCACTATTTTCTTCATAATTTTCCTTATTCTTCCTATCTTTCTCACTTGATTTAATGATGTTTTTGGGCAGTAGAGCCCCATCAGCCCCCTGGTAGATTCACCACTGGCAGGAATCAACAGACCCGTGCACGAAACGCCGAGATCACAATTCACATGAACCCTAGCTAATGATCGTCCTTTATATATGCATGTCTACTACTAATACAAAATACTGTATAATGCTAAAAGCCACTATCAATGCACTAATGTCGTCTAATGCACGTGCCAATGCATGCTGACAGTGATAAGGTGCACTCCAACACGCCCTGTTCGCTTGGCTTATCAGCCACCAGCCAACAGTACTTTTCTCTCAGAACAAACCAGCCACTAGCAACCAGTCAGTAGTATTCTTTTCTCAGAACAAACCAGCACCAGCCATCAGCCACCAGCCAACCGAACAGGCTGAAAGTAGGTGCGACAGTCCACACTGTAGCGCCGAGCTACAGTTGCCCGCATAAAAGTGTAATTGCATGGTCCCTCACGTGTCAGGCATCATGCAGAGCTCCCGTGTGGGTTTGCACGTGTGGCGGCCCCGGGATCCCCTCTTCTTTTCTCACGAGAAGTCATTAGGGATAGCAATGGGCAGGGTAGGGTAAGGGTAAAGCATTTACCCGCCCGTTGGCATACCCATCCATCTCTTTTGACCCTTACCCGCCAAACGTAACGGGTAAAAATCCTTACCCGTACCCGTACCCGTACCCGCGGGTACCCGAAGGGTAAAAGGGTACCCGATGGGTATTAACATAAACATGTCATTAAGTTCATATCCAAGAGTACAATAATAATTTTATAGCTAAATAAGTCTCAAACTTCACAACAACACTCTTATTGATACATAAATAAGTCAAATAAAAAATTACAACATCTCAAATTGTGATAGGCTGATGGCTATCTTGCATTCTTGCGAGTCATGGATCAATGATGTCAGACTCAACATCATGCTGAGAACACAAAATAATAGACAGTAGATCAATTCAAGTTATACTTTTTAAAGAAAGTGGAGCATGTGAAGTCAGTACATACCAATGGCTCCTCCTCCTCATCAAGACAAGTCATCAATGCATTGAGCACTGGGGACTCAGGCCCTAATAATGGAACAAAGTATTCAACAGTTAACAGTTTGATAAATGAAACAATGAAAACAAAAATAAAGTTAGAACATAAATGCAAGATATATACCTAACATATCTACCCGAGCCCAAGCTTGCATACACATTAAAGCTTCCACCATTTTGGGGGCAAGTCTGCTGCAATGTGGGCTAATGACCCTCCCACTTGTACTGAAGACTGACTAAGAAGCCACTGTTGTCACCGGAATTGCCATGATGTCTCGAGCTATCTTTCCCAAAGTAGCATACTTCAGCTCAGCAACATTCCAGTGTCCAATTGTGTTGTTCTTGGTAACATTTCTTCTTCCAAATACACATCCAGCTCTGTGCTCACATAAGCTGGTGGCAAAACCGGTTCAGAAGACAAATAAGCATCAAATATCTCATTGACAAAAGCATCGCCTTCATTTTGGATTGTACTACTACTACCAACCACTGAAGTTTCAGTTGAACCAAAACCCTCCATAGAACCTTGGTATTCCTTCACCAACTCTACCAACAGATCTTTAACTTTCTTAACTTTAATAGGCATGCAGTCTGGTCCATAAATTCTGGTATACATAGCACAAAAGAATTTCATTTTATACTGAGGATCTAGAACCGTGGCAACTGCCATAAGACCATTAACATCTATCCAATATTTCATAAACTTCGCTTTCATGGCTGCTGACATCTCTTCTATGATACGGTTGTCAGTATATTGCCATCTGTTAATAGCACAAACTTTAGGGAAAAATAGGTTGGTTGTTACATAAGAAGTGCCAGACAATATTTCAGTTGTGTCATAGAACAACTTCAACCTATCACAAAGATACCTAGCAAAATTCCAATCTTGTTATGTAGGCTGAAATGGGGCACACAGTTTTTCTTTCTTTGCAAGACGATCAAAAATAGGTATGTAAGTCAGTGCAACACTAAGCATAAGGTATGTTGAGTTCCATCTAGTTTTAACATCAAGAGCTATTCTTTTATTATATTTGATGCCCTCTTGTGTAACAACCCTTTCAAATTTTTCATGCCTTTTGGGTGTAGCTGACCAAAAGGCGACAGAATCACGAATCCTTCCAATTGTCTGTTCTACAACTTTTATACCCATTGCATCTTTTGCACCCATTCCATCTTTGACAACGCATATGCATCAGTTTACCCTTTAGCATAAGAGAAGAAAGAGGCATCTTATATTGCATTTCCTTCATAACATTATTATTTGTGCTGCAATTGTCGAGAATCATTGTTGACACCTTCTTAGCAATACGCCAATTTGTTAGTACATCATGAAGGACCTCACTGATAACCTCAGCTGTATGTGGGTGTGGCACATATATGAACCTACAAGTACAATGACAAAGTAATGTTAGTTGTGATTAATGAAGCACAAAACAGCACAAAACCAACAAATTCAGCTATCGGCTTAGTAGTAGTGTATTACCTCAAAAGATAACTTTTCAGCTTCCAATTCCCATCAATATAGTGGACAATAACAGCCATGTACCCTTTTCTCTGATGATTTGCTGACCACATATCCGTGGTGATGGAAATACGATACTGTTCTTGCTGAAATTGATTCACCATAGATAGCCTCTGCACCTCATACATATCGAAAATATCTTTTCTAATTGTATTTCTAGAGACTACCTTAAACAAGGGTTGTAAGGCAGCACAAAACTTCTAAAACCAACATGATCAGCTATAGACAACGGGTACTCATGGACACATATCATCAATGCAAGTTCTTTCCTAGCAACATCTTGATCAAACACATACTTCTCTACAACAACGGTCCCATCTTGTTTTGTTGACAACTTCAAAGTAGATTGTTTTAGACCTTTCCTAACTTGCCGAGAATCACAAGTATTTACATGACTACGCAGGTGGTTAGTACCACTGTTAGCTCCAATTGTTAGCTGTTTGCTACACCAGTTACATTGTGCTTTCTAGATCCCAACCACTCTTACTTTAGTGAAGTCTTGCCACACAGCAGATTTCAGCTTTTTCTTATCACCAACTTCTACAGAATCATCTATTTCAATCACATCATCAATACCTTGTTCACCAGTGGCAACATCAGATGAAGCAGCATCCCTCGCAGCGCTTGATGTTGGAGCGTCTGATGATGGAGTTGCAACACGTGAAGTCGGAGTCGGAGAACCTGATGATGGCGTTGGAGCTCTAGAACCATGACCAGTCGACATGCCAGCAAGATTGGCGACTCAAGACTCGACCGAGGAGAAGGCGACGGCATCGTGGCCTTGGACTGGCGTCGGGATCCGGCCGGCCGGCCGGGGAGGCGGGCGGCGGCGGCGGTCGGCGGGGCGCGGCCGCGTCGCGCGGGGATCCGGCGTGGCGAGGGCGGCCCGACGAGCGGCGGGGGCGCGTCTCGTGGGGATGCGGGGCTCGGGTGACCGGGCGGGTGAGGCGGGCGGGCGGCCGGCGAGCCGGCGGGCGGTGAGCCGGCGGCGCGCGGCCGCGCGGGCGTGTGCGGCGGCGGCGGTGCCGGTGCTTGTGCTCGTGCGTGTGCCATGCGAGCACCAAGCGGTGCGAGCGTGTGCGCCTACCGCTGCGGGTGTCGAGGGGCGGCGCGGCGTTGGGGACTCGGCCACTCGGGGGGCCGTCACGGGGGAATGGGGATAGGGGGCAAGGACAACTAGGGATTTAGGGAGGACGCAAGTGGGCTGGGCCGCCTGGTGGAAGGGAGGTATGCGCATGTGCAGCTAGAGTTAGGGATGCATGGGCCAATTTGGGTCAAATATTTTTATGGGCTTTTTTAGTGCGGGTACCCTTGGGTAAACCGCGGGTAGAGTTTTATACCCTTACCTACAGGTATAATTTTATACCCGTACCCTTACCCACGGGTAGAATTCTGTACCCTTACCCTTACCCAACAGGGTAGGGTACCCGTGGGTACCCTTACCCGTGGGTAAAACTGCCATCCTTAGAAGTCATGCACACTTGAACAACGCCCTTTGCTTTTCGCTGCCACTGCACGTAGTACATCTCTCTCTCCCTTTTGGCGGTACCACTGCCACTGCAACTACGAGTCCTCGATCTACATGTAGTACGCGAGCGTGCTACGCTACTCTACGCTAGGCGAATGACAACACGAGCAAAGGCAAATGCAAGCCGCCATCTAAACGGCCGACAGGGGGCTGGATACACGGCACAATCCATGCATTTGGATTGCACTACTCGAGAAATGGGTATTTGTACCGGTTTCAAAACCTTATTTGTACCGGATATGGAGCCTATACAAAGCCATCGGTACAAATGAGAAACACCCGGCACAAATGACAACATATTTATACCGGAGAGAGTCATGCCCCGGTACAAATGAAATTTCCCATGACCCTCCGTCCACCTCTGTTCCCTTTTTATTCTTTTCTTTCTCTCTTTTCATTCTCATCTCATCACAATCTCATCTCATCCAATCCAGTCCAGATTCTCAATACATCTCAAATCAACAAACATCTTACAAGATCACCGAAGATTCAAAGTAACAAAATTTATAGCAATTCTCATCTCAAAACACAAAATTCACAAAAAGTGTCCAATCACAATCTCCATGTCTGGTTTTTCGAGCCATAGGCTCAGGCCTCTCGAGGGTCATGCTTACTAGGTAAGGAACCGGACCATTTAATACCCACAGTTGGGGCAGAGGTCGTGCGTTGCGGGCGCGCCTTTTCAGGCGACGCAGCCGCGCACGTAGTGGACAACGTGGGCAGGCAGACGTGACGGCCCGCTGCGGCTCTTTGGTTATCGTGCCGTGATGATCGCGCGCGTGCATCGTCCCGGCGTCGTGGGGCCCGCTTGTCGGCGGCGTGCGCAGTCACCTGTAGTTAATGCACACGGTGCGCGTGCGCGATTCGAAGAACACCGCCCCTAGATCTATAAATCCGCGGTGGAGGAAAGGGAAACCCCTTACCTCAACACTTAGCGTCCGTCGTCCCTTGCTCCTCGCTTCCTCTCCAGTGCACCGCACGCCTCTTCGTTTCGCTGTTGACGGTGAAAATCCGTCAACCTAGCCATGAGTTTACCTTCGGTGTTGGCATAAGTTTTATACCTTATCCATTGGTACTAACCCCCGTGGTATAAAAAGTTCACGTGTGCATGTCGGTTTTGGAGTTTAGTGTTTATGCAGGATTTTAGCGTTGAATGCAAGACTTTAGGGATAAGTTCATCAAGCACCTTATGACAAGATCTTGAAGCCCGTACAAGTCATGCAATGAAGCAAACTTGACTCCAAGAAGCCAGGGACTTGATCCGAGAAGATGACAAACTCCGAGGATCAACCAGAAAAGTGCCGAATCTTGCAAGACAAGGAGTTATGTCCAATTCGGAGAGAAACTGACGACATGGACCTACATGCAGAAGGGGGAAACATCTAGAAGACACGAGAACTGACATAGAGCAAAGGAGGCCGCGAGCTGGGCCTGGATGGGCCCAGGCCGGCCGACCCAGCCCTGTCCAGTGCCCGTTCGTCCTCTCCTTTGCCCTAGCCGCCATTCGGGGTATTTATAGCCCCGGGGTCGAGAGCCACAAATCATCCAATTCGTCATCAGACGACGAGGAGCAGAGAAGATAGGGACACCATCCCGGAGAGGAGAGGGTCGATCTAGTTGACTAGGGTTTCCCTAGCCGACGTGGGAACCTTGCACGGAAGACCACGTCGGAGTTCCTGGAGCTAGAAGCAAGATCAAGGAAGGATCCCAGTGGTGATCTTGTGTATGTATCATTGTCATAGTTGAATTATCAAGTTGAATCTATTCTTAGCGATCAAGTGTTTCCTCGAAGATTTCGTTTTTCGATCAGTTTTCTTATTCTAAATCTATTCTCGAGATAGATTACCTAGGGTGTTCTTGTAGCCGCGGTGGCTAGAGGTACACGCCGGATCTTCTGAAAGAATCTCGACTTGTCTTTTGACTCGCCCTAGACTCCCCGCATGAGTAGGGGTACATTGTGACAGAACGGGGGTTCCGAAAGGCGGATGTTTTCGGATTTGGACAGGAAACCACAGTTTAAAGAGGCTTCTTATAAGATTCGATTTGCTACTTCTTCTCTTTCTTGGAACTTCAACAAAAGGCTTAACCCGATCCCTCTAGATCGGTTTAGCTACCCAATCTTACTTTGTTATCTCCGGTCTTTAGTAGATTAGATTAGGTTCGTGTCTTTTACCTAGATGCATTAGGGTTTCTCTTTTAGCGAAGATTGAAGTTACTTGGCTTTACTAGATCATCTTTTGCGTCACACATTTGTTCCACGGATTCGATACCTTGGGTTCACCACTCGAGGGAAGAAGGGTCCCTTGACTACGGCGAGAGACTTGTCCGCTTGCAAGTCTAAATGAACTTTGATATAACTATTAACCGTCAACAAGCCCATTTTTCTGGCGCCGTTGCTGGGGAACAAGTGATCAAGATTTGTTTTTAATTGCCTTTTTGTGATTTTCAGTTTTGTTTTAGTTTTTCTTTTTGCATCTACTAAACTTTGATCATCCTCAAAATAAATCTAATCTAGTTTGTCTAACCCAAGTTTTTATAGATTTGTTTTTACTTTCTAGTTTTTGCATATTTTGTTTATTGCTAACCCTAACAGGAGATGGACGACTGCCTCTCCAACAAACCCGATAATTTTGTGGATGATCCAGAAAAACTTTACAGGCTAAGGAGACGCGAAGCACATCAAGCTAAAAAGCTGGATTTTGTAGATTCAGAGTCGGAAGACGAAGGATCGAAGGAATCTCCGGAGAATTCACCACCTCAAAGTCCTCGGGAGAATCGACTTCCACCGATGGGTGACCAACCACCGCAAGAACGCACGATCGGGGAGCTATGCACCCCGGACATCATCGACCTACCAATCTTGAACCTTGAGGAGATCGGAAGACCGTTCGAGATCAAGACCTCAACTATCCGCATGGTGCAACATTCACCCTTCACCGGTAAAGAGGATCCGAACCTTCACCTCCAAGCATTCATTCAACTATGTCAGACTTTCAACATGGATGGGGTGACTCAAGATCAAATGAGGGCAAGGCTTTTTCCGTTCTCACTACTCGGGAAGGCTTTGCAATGGTTCCACTCTCAGCCGGCGGAGACGGTGCAAAATTGGAACACATTGATGAAGGCTTTCATGAAGGAATACTACTCACCAGGTAAAACTCAAAGCTTGCGTAATAAGATTGCCACCTTTGTTCAATATCCTACGGAGACTATCTCGGAGGCATTCGAGCGCTTCAACGAGTACACTCGGGCGGTTCCACATCACAAGTTCCCGAAGGAAGACCTCGTGCAAAAGTTCTATCAAGGACTCACCATGGCGTCAAGGACGATCATCGATGCATCGGCGGGAGGGTCCATCATCGAACTTACGCCGGCAGAAGCTTTCACTCTATTCAAGAAGGTCGCGGATAATGACACATGGGCGTCATCCGGGCGCCTACATCCGGTTCAACCCATGGGGAACGTCAAAGGAGTCTTGCAAGTGGAGAAGGAGAACATACTTGAAGGCAAGATCGACTCGCTCATGAGGAGGTTGGAGAAGATGGAGATAGAAAAGAAAGAAGCTCAAGACTTGAAGGCCGCCGAAGCAAGGTCCACATGCGAAGAATGTGGAGAGTATGGCCATGTCCGCAAAGATTGTCCGGAGGAAGCCAAAACGCTCGACTACATGAGGAAGGGAGAATTGCCGAACTTCCGCTACGGGCAAGGTAGACCTCAATTTAATGCAAGCTCATCCATTCCGAATTCGGTTCCGCTTCGTATACAATTGAAGGAGTTCATGGACGAGCAAGCTAAGATCAACAAGGACACCGTCACCAAGTTCAAGACCATAGACAAGGTGTTGGAGAACATCGATAGCAAGGTGACGGAGGTCGGAAGTTCCAATCATCAAGTGCTCAACATGATGAAGATGCTCGAGACGCAAGTTGGACAACTTGCGGGGCGCCTCACTAATGATGAAGGAAAGCTTCCGAGACAACCCAAAAGTCCCAAATTGGCGAAGGCCATTCAAACACGTTCGGGGAAGGAGACCGAAGACCCGGAACATTCCGCGGGAGCAAGGAAGCTTAAACCATCCGCCGAGACGGAAGGAGTTGCTAAGGATAAGGTTACGGGGATCGTCACCGAAGAGCCCGAATTTGAGATGCCGGAAGAAGACACGAGGATACCACAACTCAAGCCATGCTACTTTCAAGGTAAACTTGACAACCACTTTGAGAAGTTTGTGGAGGTTGTGCGTAGACTTAGCATCAACATGCCATTACTAGATGCCCTACAAGTACCTACATATTCTCGTTACTTTAAAGACATACTTGCAAATAAATATGAGATAGCAACACTCGGGGTAGATCATGTCAAGATGTCCGAGGAGTGTAGTGCCGCTATTGCTAATGGGCTAGAGAAGCAAAAGGACCCCGGGTGCCCCACAATTCCTTGTTCCGTTGGTTCTTTCAACTTTGAGAAGGCATTATGCGACCTTGGAGCAAGTGTGAGCGTCATGCCGAGGGATATGTTCGAGAAGCTACGCCTACCAATGGAGCCTACGGGTATATGTTTGGAGTTGGGAGATAACTCCATTCGCTATCCCTTGGGCATTACCGAAGATGTACCCGTAAAGGTCGGACACCACTTCATCCCCGTCGACTTCGTGGTGCTCGAGATGGGAGAGAGGGAGAAGCCGCCACTCATCCTTGGGAGGCCTTTCCTCAAGACCGTGGGAGCTACTATTGATGTTGGCAAGGGGGAGATCATGTTCGATATCAACGGAGAAAGGAGTTCCTTCAAGTTTCGACCACGAATCGAGGCATGCAACATGATTGGAGTGAAGGAAGAACCAAAGGAAAAGGAGGGGCTGAAAAAGAAGAAGGAGCCGAAAAAAATGAACGTAAAGAAAATCAAAGAAGGTGTTGCATCCGTCAAGACAAAGGAAGAGAAGCCGCCTGTGAAGACCAAAAAAATGACTAAGCCGGAAGACAAGCCCGCGCCCAAGATGGTGCGGAAGTGGGTACCCAAGATTGCAACGCCCGCAAAGAGCATTGATCCGAAGTAATCAAGTGAAGAAGTCTAACCATGGACTATAAACGAAGCGCTAGGCGGGAGGCAACCCGTTTCGTTGAGTCAAGAATAAGCTATCAGGAGGACAACCCGATTCCAAGTTTTTCGAGTCTTTTTAATAAGTTAGTTTTGAATTTTATTACGCAAAGACATTAGACTTAGAAATGGTTGAACAATATTAGAGACATAATTCTTGATTGAATATTTTGCTTGATCATAAACCCTTTGCATGAACCCTCCTATGTGTTTGTTTGATTCTTTTCGAGAAACCACAACCAAATAATTTCAGAACCTAACTCAACCCTTCACCCTTATTATGGTTCTGTGGTTGACTTATTTTTCATGCTAAAACCACATGAGTAGAGCCACGACTTATAACTAGGTGTTAATTAAATTTCAGCACGTGGTAGGACTCGCGTGAACCTAGAAACTAAACTTTTGGTTGGTTTAAAAATCTATATCCTTGGTTTCTCTAAGATTAGAATTTTTCTAAGCCTCATTTAATTTTGTTTTATTCAAAATCTCTCTCATTTAGCCAAAATTAGAACCTAAACCTATGCCCCCATGATCAAGCCGGGAAAAGTTTGCTCTCAACCGATGAAGGCAAACTATACCGGTGAGATCGATATCAACGTAGTCGGAAAATATTTTCGACTTACATTTGTTTTTAATGGTTTAAAAACTTCTCTAAATTTATGCTTGAGCTCTTGCATGGCTCTGAAAAATATTTTTAAATTTCGAATTAGAGGAGTGCTTAACCTTAAACACACTTAAAGGGAGGCAATCTAGTTTGAATTAATCATGCATGCACCATTGGATACTCTTTCATCAACTTTCACCAAGTCCACATGCAATGGACAAGCATGGTGGGCAGCAAGAATGAACTTTGCAGGAATTTCATGGTGGCATGTGAAGCAAGTGGAGTAAGGGAGCATGGACATGACTCAAAGGATGAAGCATCAAGTGGAAGGACCAATAATGCAAGAAAAGGAGTGGACGAGAGCGTTTGGGCGGTGCAACTCATGGAGCACGCGGGCAGGAAAGTTGTAGAGGCGAAATGATCGTGCTGGAAGAAAGCCGAGGCGGGGAGGAGCACCGAGCCACCGGGCCGGTCGGCCCATGCCGGCCGGCCTCCCCTACTTAAGGAGCCCCCCGGCTCCCGTTTTCTGCAGGCAAGCTTCCCTCTCCTTCCTCAGTTTGTGTGTTCAAGTTTGTGTGCCCAGAACCTCCGTAGACATAGCCAACCTTCCCAAGCTTGATAGATCAAAAAAATCCACAACCTTAATCCACTCAAAGTCCACATCCCGATGTAAGATTCTAAGTGCCTAGTTACCGGTTGCAACCCGGAGTTTTAGTGGAGAAGAGTGCAACAACCATGTGGAAGAAAACCACAAGTCTCTTCTCCAAGAAGAAGGGTTCATCGTCATCCAAGCCGTCGTCGACGACATCTTCGAGGAGGCATTCGGTTTCCGAGTCTCCTCGGAGCATGGAGACGGATACGACACCACCAAGGAGGAACGATGCTCTCCTCCTTGGTGGCATGAGGGCAACAAGGAGTACGTCCATGAGGTTTACCGAACCTCAAGGGCACACGGAGGAGCCGCCCGTTCCACCTCGATGATCAACCCGTTCGACCGCGCCACCTCCATACACTCCGATATATTCCTCTTATGGCTTCATCATATTGTCGGAGGAGGAGGAGAAGAGGCTCTCTCGTCTTGAGAAGAGGCTTGTGCCCAACGTCGACTTCGACGACCAAGCACTCAACTACTTGGGTTTCGGCACCGACATATATTACATGTTGGGGCACCTTGGATGGGTGCAACTCTCCAACGGAGTATCGGCGGACACCCAGAAGGAGTTCGCCTTGGAAATCTTGATGACCATTGCACCTATCCTTGATGATGGGGTGCAAAGTTTATCATTCCGTTTGGAGGGAATCCGACAAGTGGTTCCCTACGAGCATGTTAGGGAGCTACTTGGATTCCATAAGGGAGCTCCGGAGAAAGTTGACGTGCCACCCGGCATGTTAGATGGATTTTGGAATTTGATCTCCGGAGAAGCCCACCAACAACGCAATTGCATCCGCAACCCCATTATCCGAGTATTCCACTCTTGGATGTGCAAGAGGGTATTGGGGAGGATGAGGGAGACGAAGGTGACCGACACAGAGTTGAATTGGCTCTACTCGGCTTTAATTGCCAGGCAGCCAATAGACCCCTATACCTTATGATCAACCGTTGGTGTTGCGAGGCAACATCGGGGGAAGGAGATATTGGTTCGGGGTGCTACCTCTCTATGTTGGCCATCTCCCTACGGCTGGGGATCACAAGAAACCCCGAACATCTTTTGCGTGGTACCTCTCTCAGCATTGAGTATTTGCGACAAGGCAAATACATTAGTGGAGATGAGAGAGGAGGTTTTCGTTTGGCCACGGTGAACCTACCCCTTCCGAATGCAAGGCTTAGGCTTTTCATCCAAGGGAGGGAAGATTGGTTGGAAGAAGGTCTCCTTGTCCCGGCAAGGAAAAATGAAAGAGGAAGAATCGTAGAGGAGGGATCCACCTCCGCTCAAGCGGGTGGTGCACAACCCAATGTTGCGCCACCTTTCGGCGGGATTCCTCCTCCGCCAAGCTATTACGGAGGGCCACAAGAGCAAGCATGAGGGGGTGGTGCCTCGGTACCCCCACCAAATCATGTGGTGCCCAACGTAAACTTCGCATAGCCCTACACACAATATCCCCAACCACAACAAAGCGTGGCCATAATTGGAGGGTATGTTGCGAGAAACGCGCAAAACGTCACAGCCATCCAAGCCAACGCGGCTCAACTTGGTGAGGGCAATGCAAATATTGCCTATGAGCTTGGACGCCTTCACCTAGTGGATCTGGATCAATTCGTTGGAGGGGATGTCCAACCTTACTACGAGCAAGGGTACTACTATCAAGATTATCAACACCAACCACCGGCGAAGGACTAGGAAGATTAAGGAACTTTAGTTTTCTTTTCTTTTCCCTTTCTCTGTAATTTTCAGCTTTTGTTTGCTTGTGTTTGCGTAATATTTTCTGTTTTTATTTAAATTTCAGCAAGTGTGTTTGTTTATTTTCAGTTTGTATTTCAGCTTGATTTCATTATTAATAAAGGAACCACCTTGTTTATATCATTGGAAAAGTTACAAAAATTTGTGCCATAATGATATATGATTATAATTGCCGCTTTGTTTATCTTTGTAATTGATTTATGCATGTTAAAGCTAGTGCTCTCTTAAAATACAAATCTGAATTTATTTAAATACTAGCTTAATCTTTAGCGGAGGTTATGATTAAAATAAAGACCCATAGTGTTTTATGTGCTCTCAAGTTATGTATAGTTTGAAGATGGTTTTTATGATCAAAAATATCGCTAACCTTATCATAAATATCACTTGTGTGTTGCTCAACCTATTCAGAACCTAATATATATTTGAGTGCATAAACCTTAGTGTACAAGATTTATTTTTGAGTGAGTTATTGCAGGCCATGATTTCTCTAGCCCGAGACTAAGAAGCTGGTCATTCCGTTTTTGCGTATCTATTTTTTTGCTAGACTTTTATCCGTGCATTGTGTATCCCCACATTGGAGATCTCACAAACCTCGCCGGATATCCACCCTTAAACCAAATATCATCTTTTGTGATTACCTCCTTGACCACAACCTATCATTGAGTATGGATCATCAATTCAACGAAGATCGCAAGACGGTGCCAACATTGAAGAATTCAAGTATCTCTCCAAGACAAAATCTTTCCAGTACCTACCTTATTCATCGCCTCTTTGCTCGAGGACGAGCAAGGTTTAAGCATGGGGGAGGCGGTAGGTACGATGCAATTTTAGAGTTCAAAGGGGAGTAAATAAAAAAATTCAAAAGGGGAGCAAATAAAAAAGTTCAAAGGAGAGCAAAATAAAAAAAATCAAAACTCCGATGTGAAAGTCACGTTACCGAATGTATGACAAAAAAATGATGAGAAAACGAAAGAAAGGAAGAAAGAAAGAGATATATGAGAGAAAGAGAAAAAAATATGAGTATGTGCAAAAATAAAGTGAACTCCCCGGTTCTCTAAAGTGCATTAGGAAATTCAAGCCTTCAAGATTAAAAGATCCATACTCAGTTTTCCAACCATGTGCAATCCGATAACGAGGCTACCTTTGTGCCTCGGGATCACTCTTTGCCATTTGCACATGTCCACTCATCTCAAGTGTGTGTATTTTTCTCTTTCCCCTCCTTGATATAACATTTTTTCCAATGACCTTTTTGACGAGTCTCGGTAAGACCATGAGAAGCTTGTCTTGTTTTGACAACACCTCATTTATAAAATCTTGGTAGGACTAAACTTTCCCAAAAAGCTCCATATAAAGCCTACCACATATATGTGATGAGAGGGAAAGGAGTAGAATATATAGGCTTGAGAGACAAGCGAGTTGAGAGTTCATGAGCAATATACAAGATGATTTAAATTTGTGAACTTGGTTTAGCTTTTCTTCATCTCGTTCTTTATCTCAAATATTCTGAGATCTATTTAAACTTTGTGAGCATGTTAATACTCGTGGGATAAGCTTAATTAAGAATCTACCCTCCGTAGAGATGAAGGCTAGTACATTATGGAAGTTTAACGAATTAAAATTTTGAGAGCATTATGTTTTCTCATGTATGATCAAGTGCAAGGTTTAAACATTGATGGGCAACGATGATATCCATCGAAGGCTTACTCGAGGACGAGCAAGGTTTAAGCATGGGGGAGATGTTGACGGTGAAAATCCGTCAACCTAGCCATGAGTTTACCTTCGGTGTTGGCATAAGTTTTATACCTTATCCATTGGTACTAACCCCCGTGGTATAACAAGTTCACGTGTGCATGTCGGTTTTGGAGTTTAGTGTTTATGCAGGATTTTAGCGTTGAATGCAAGACTTTAGGGATAAGTTCATCAAGCACCTTATGACAAGATCTTGAAGCCCGTACAAGTCATGTAATGAAGCAAACTTGACTCCAAGAAGCCAGGGACTTGATCCGAGAATATGACAAACTCCGAGGATCAAACCAGAAAAGTGTCGAGTCTTGCAAGACAAGGAGTTATGTCCAATTCGGAGAGAAACTGACGACATGGACCTACATGCAGAAGGGGGAAACATCTAGAAGACACGGGAACCGACATAGAGCAAAGGAGGCCGCGGGCTGAGCCTGGATGGGCTCAGGCCGGCCGACCCAGCCCTGTCCAGTGCCCGTTCGTCCCCTCCTTTGCCCTAGCCGCCATTCGGGCTATTTATAGCCCCGGGGTCGAGAGCCACACATCATCCAATTCGTCATCGGCCGCTGAGGAGCAGAGAAGAGAGGGACACCATCCCGGAGAGGACAGGGTCGAGCTAGTTGACTAGGGTTTCCCTAGCCGACGTGGGAACCTTGCACGGAAGACCACGTCGGAGTTCCCGGAGCTAGAAGCAAGATCAAGGAAGGATCCCGGTGGTGATCTTGTGTATGTATCATTGTCATAGTTGAATTATCAAGTTGAATCTATTCTTAGCAATCAAGTGTTTCCTCGAAGATTTCGTTTTTCGATCGGTTTGCTTATTCTAAATCTATTCTCGAGATAGATTACCTAGGGTGTTCTTGTAGCCACGGTGGCTAGAGGTACACGCCGGATCTTCCGAAAGAATCTCGACTTGTCTTTTGACTTGCCCTAAACTCCCCGCATGAGTAGGGATACGTTGTGACAGAACGGGGGTTCCGAAAGGCGGATGTTTTCGGATTTGGACGGGAAACTACGGTTTAAAGAGGCTTCTTATAAGATTCGATTTGCTACTTCTTCTCTTGCTTGGAACTTCAACAAAAGGCTTAACCCGATCTCTCTAGATTGGTTTATCTACCCAATCTTACTTTGTTATCTCCGGTCTTTAGTAGATTAGATTAGGTTCGTGTCTTTTACCTAGATGCATTAGGGTTTCTCTTTTACCGAAGATTGAAGTTACTTGGCTTTACTAGATCATCTTTTGCGTCACACATTTGTTCCACGGATTCAATACCTTGGGTTCACCACTCGAGGGAAGAAAGGTCCCTTGACTACGATGGGAGACTTGTCCGCTTGCAAGTCTAAATGAACTTTGATATAAATATTAACTGTCAACATTCGCCTAGCGTTCGCTTCATCCCTTCGCCCCTTCGCCGATCGGCATGGCTCCCCCACAATCGATCACAGTGATCGACCTACTGCCGTGGCCTCGCTCGACGGTGACGGTGTTCGCGCTGCACGAGCTCTAGAATGGCGGCCAGCTGGCGCCGAACGTGGACGGGCAGCCCGCGGAATGGATAGTCCTGCCAGCGATGAATCGGGAGCCCAACCCGCCGTATGGGTACGTTGTCAGCTTCATCCGCTACCACGAGCGTGGATTCGCGGCGCCGGCGAGCCACTTCATGCGCGGTCTGTTCTACCACTACGGCGTTGAACTGCACAACTTCACTTCGAACGCGATCTCGCAGGCGGCTACCTTCGTCAGCGTCTGCGAGGGGTTCTTGGGGATCCCGGCGAACTGGGATCTCTGGGTCCACCTCTTCCGCGCGGAGCTGCACACGCTCGTCACGCCGGAGCCGCGGATGCATCGCACGGTGCGCGCCGGCAGTGTGTCGATCTCGCCGCGGGAGTCGCGCAGGGAACTCTACATTCCCTGCACGATGACCTCCAACAACGCCGAATGGGAGCGGGGGTGGTTCTACCTCCACAACGACGAGCCCGGCCTTCCCTCCTACACCAGCAAGGTTCTGAAGGAGAAGGCTGACTCTTGGTGGCACGGTGTGTCGCCCTCTTCGCGCCAGGATTGGCTGGAGTCAGCCCTGCTCGTGCTGAAGAGCCTGGCGGATGCCGGGCTGGGCGAGCAGCAGGGACTTTCTCCCCCGGCAACCTCGGAGGACTCGTCGTCGGGAGAGGAAGAGGAAGAGAGCGATGGGGGGCAGGCTCTCCCCGAGAGGTGGGAGCCCGCGCCCCCTCACCGAGGGCCGCGGAGGCGGCGGAGGAGCAAGCGCCTGGGGTGGGTGCGGGGAGCGCCCGCCACCGGGCGGTCCACGGAAGAGGCGGCGGCGCGGCGCGGATGTGCCGGCGCATGCCGCGGAGGTGTCGGCGCGGGCCGCGGAGGCGTTGGTGCGCGCCGAGGAGGCGTCTGGCGGTGCGACAGTGGCGACGTCGGCCGCAACCACAGTGCCCGTCGAGCCCTTGAGGAAGAGGAAGCGGGGCTTCTCCACCCTAAGGTGAGCAATCGCTTCTCCAGACGACCCGTCCTCGAGAGGCAGGAGTTTGATTTTTCTGTCTTCGCGTTCGCAGGGTGACCCCGACCGTGCCCCCCTCGCGCCTGCCAAGGCGCTGAGGTCGGACGCGCCCGTCCCCACGAGGCGGCGCTCATCGAGGGCGCCGCGAGTGACCGGGAGCGCGGCGGCGGCAACAAGCGAAGCCCCACGCAGCGCGGCCACGGCTACAGAGCCACAGCAGGTGGTGACGGCCACGACAGCGGTCATGACCATGGCGGTCACCGCGCTGTCGATTTTGCCGGTGCCTGCCCCTGCCGGCGGCCCTCAGGTGGCGGTGGTGGAGATCTCGGACGACGACGTCCTGCCACCAGGATGGGACCTTTGGGTGAGCTTGCCCACTCCAGCCCCCGAGCCCCCGACGGGGGTACTCGTGATGAGGGAGGACGACTGCGTGATGTCGGTGCGCCCAGCACACGGCACCGAGGCCTCGTCGTCGCACGCTATCCTTCCAGCTTCGGGCGGCCCCGCAGCGCGTTCGGACCGGGGAGCGGGGAACGCGCCGACGCGCCGCCGGCTCACTTTGCCAGTACCCAGGCCGAGCAGGCACTGTGGCAGGAGTTCCGCGACCATGGCGCCTCGCTCAATCGGGCGCTGAACGAAGAGCTACAGATCCATGGAGGTCCCGCATGGCGCATCTTCCATGTTTGTGACCTTTCTCCGGGTTTCGTGGTCTTTCCCCTTTATTTCTTCTGCATTCGTGCTCCCCCTGACCCCTGTCTTCTCTCGCCTTGCCCGTCGGCGGCAGGATTTGGAGCGTCGAGCCCGGGAGAGGTACGACACTCTCGACCGCCTGGACGCCGAGCTCAACTGGTTCCGGGGGCAGTACAACGCCCTCGACGCCCTCGTTGAGGCCCTAAGGACCCCTGACCGGTGGCTGGTGTACCGGGCGGAGGCCCTGCGGGATCAGCCCCCGGAGCTGGACGCCCAGGCTGCGGAGGACATCCCCACGGACGAGAGGGTGAAGGCGGCGCTCGTGGACCGGGACGAGGCGCTGCACAAGGCGCGGGAGGATCTGGAAGGGGCGCGCACCGTGGCGGCGGAGTGGGAGGCCGAGGTGGCCTCTGTTCGTGCCCAGCTCCTGCAAGACCACGCAGCCCTCGAGGGAGCGCAGGCCTGGCAGAGTCAGGCCGAGGAGAAGGCCAAGGAGGCCGAGGGGCTGAGGACGAGCTTGGCGGACAAGGCCGCCGCGCTCGCCACGACGGAGGAGCAAGTGGCGCGCTAGCAGGTAGAGGCTCAGCTCCAGCAGGAGTGGGCTGCCCTCGTCGAGGCTCGGGTTGCGCTCGAGCGGGAACGCCTGGCGCATAAAGAGGCGCTAGGTCGGCTCCAGCAAGAGCGCACCGCGCTCGAGGTGGCGCGGGCGACCCTCAAGCAGCGGGACGACGAGGTCTCGAGGCTCAACGGGGAGCTGGTCCAGCTAAGCGTCACAGACGCGAACTTGCTCCAGTCCCTTGAGGAGCAGGAGGACACGGTTCTCAGCCTGTGGCAGGCGGCCGAGGATGCGCGCCAGGCCCTCGAGGCGAAGAAGAAGTAGGTCGAAGGTGAGTTATCTTTCGTCCGTTTTCTCACTCGTCGATTTGCCTTTTGGGGATCCGCTCCCATTTTTTCTTTCCTTGTTTGTGGCTTTCAGGCCTGCGGGTCACCTTGGGGAATTCGACAACCCAGGCTCAGGCCGTGCAGATGGCCTACAACTCCTCACAACAGGAGTTGGAGGATTTACGGGCCGCCGCCCTCGAGACCTGCCAGGAGGTCGAGGAAGGCGAGGCACAAGCTGGGAGCTCGATGGCGAGCCGCCTTCGTGCTCTCGGCGGGCACGTTGCCCAGCGTAGGTGTCGCGCTCCTCATCTGGGCGTCCAGAAGGCTCTTGGCATGGTGGCGTCCCACTACCAGGTCGACTTCGAGGCCGTCTCCTCAGGTTATGTTGTCCCGGTCGGCGTTGAGGACGAGGTGGCGATGAACCGCGCGATGCGCTCGCCGCCACCGCTGCTGGCATGCTCGCGGAGGACTTCACCAATTTCCTATTTCCAGACGCTCCCGTGGCCGACGACCCTCAAGCCTGAAGACCACTGGGCGTTCATGCCCTTATCGTTTAAACATTAGTATTTGGGTCGTGTGGCCATGTAATAAAAAATTACTTTGTTTGAAATGTTTGAATATTTGTAAATGGAAGTAATGTTTTTTGCTCTGGCAACTGTATTGTTCCGCCTCCCAACTTTCTTAGGTGAACCCGGGCTGGGAAAAGTTTGTTTACACGAGTAGCTTGTAGGCGAAGCGGCGAGGGGGGAGGGTCGTATCCTGATGGAGGCGTAGGCTATCCGCGACTCACGCTTCTTCGCCCTTTAGCCACCTGCGTCGCACGTAGGTTCACCCAGAACTTGGGTCGAGGTGTACTTGGTACGTTTGCGATGGGTTTTGCGAAAAAATTGGACCATTTTTTGGGGGGGGGGGATGCCCCCCGCAGTAGCCCCCGAGGGTGACTTGGTTTTTTGGGGAAAGCCAAGTTTCCCTTTGACTTTATTAATTTGAAAGAATTTACATCTGTACAGCCAACTGGGGTGTTGGGTATGTAATTTACAAAAAGAACTTGGAAATCCTTTCTATGGGTGGAAGCGACGTAGCTGTTGGATGTTCCAAGCGTTGGTGAGTTCTTCACCGTCCTCGTTGGCCAGCTTGTACGTGCCGGGCTTGAGCACTTTCACCACAATGTATGGTCCCTCCCATGGGGGTGACAGCTTGTGGCGGCCGCAATTGTCTTGGCGCAGCCTCAGGATTAGGTCCCCTTCGTTGAAGTCTTGGCGCCGCATCTTCCGGACTTGGTAGCGCCTCAGAGCTTGCTGGTATCTCGCCGAATGCATCAGGGCCACTGTGCGGGCCTCGTCCAGTTGGTCCAGAGAGTCCTCGCGGGCTCGCTAGTTGGTGCCCTCATCGTAGCCCCGGACTCTGAGCGACCCGTATTCCAGGTCCGTGGGGAGGATAGCCTCCGCGCCATAGACTAGGAAGAACGGGGTGAATCCCGTGGCCCTACTCCGGGTGGTCCTGAGGCTCCACACGACCGCTGGTAGCTCCTAGAGCCATTTTCGACCAGACTTATTCAGTCCGTCGAAGGTCCTGAGCTTGAGACCTTGCAAGATCATGCCGTTGGCGCGCTCCACCTGACCATTGGTCTGTGGGTGCGCCACGGCCGCCCAATCGACGTGGATGTGAAATTTGTCGCAGAACTCCAGGAACTTCCGTCCAGTGAATTGAGACCCGTTGTCGGTGATGATGGAGTTGGGTACCCCAAACCGGTAGATGATTTCGGTGAAGAACGTCATGGCCTGCTCCGCCCTGAGATTCGTGATTGGTCGCACCTCAACCCACTTGGAGAATTTGTCGACGGCAACCAGTAGGTGGGTGTAGCCCCCAGGCGCTTTTCGCAAGGGCCCGATGATATCCAATCCCCACACGGCAAAGGGCCATGTGACGGGGATGGTTTGGAGGACGTGCGCAGGAAGGTTGGTCTTGCGGCGTAAAACTGGCACCCTTCGCAGGTGCGCACGATCTTGCTGGCGTCCGCGACCGCAGTGGGCCAGTAGAAGCCCTGGCGGAATGCGTTGCCCACGAGAGTGCGTGGCGCCGCGTGGTGGCCGCATACGCCCATGTGAATGTGCCGAAGGAGCTCGCGCCCCTGAGGGACGGGCACACATTGCTGCAGGATGCCCGACGCGGTGCGCTTGTACAGCTCGCCGTCAACAAGGGTGAATGACTTGGCCATCCTGGAGATGCGTCTGGCCTCGGACCGGTCCAAGGGGAGTTCCCCTCGATCCATCCAGGCGATGTATTTGTCTCGCCAGTCCTCCGCGCGGGGGACTGGCTCTGTGTCCATGGCTTCGGCCTCACTCGCGCCATTCCCCTCGAGCAGAGAGAGTACAAACGCTTCGTTCGAGGAGTCCTCGTCCATAGGCTCCACGCTTGTTGGGTCTGAGGGAGCCCCCGAGGGTTCCTCTTGCCTCGAGAGGGTCGGCTCGAGGTTGACTGACAGCCTGGCGACATCCCGCGTAAAAACGTTCGGGGGAACATTGATTCGCCCCGACGCGATTTTGGCGAGCTTGTCCGCCTCCTCGTTGTACCGGCGGGGCACATGATTGAGTTATATGTCGTAGAATTTATCCTCGAGGGCCCGCACGGCGTTGCAGTATGCCTCCATTTTGTCGTCGTGGCAGCTCACGTTCTTCATGACCTGGTCGATCATGAGCTGCGAGTCCCCCCTCACGTCGAGGCGCTTGATGCACGTCTCAATGGCGATTCTGAGGCCGCAGAGAAGGGCCTCGTACTCTGCCATGTTGTTTGACGCGAGGAAGTGCAGGCGCACCGCGTACCTCATGTGCTCCCCGAGGGGTGAGATGAAGAGCAGGCCCGCGCCCGCCCCTGTTTTCATCACCGATCCGTCGAAGTAGAGGGTCCAGCATTCAGCCTGGACTTGCGGCGGTGGCAGCGGCGTGTCCTTCCATTCGGCGACAAAATCCGCCAGGATCTGGGATTTGATCGCTTTGTGTGGCGCATAGGCGAGCGTTTCGCCCATTAGCTCCACCGACCACTTGGCAATCCTGCCCGCCACGTCTGGGTTTCAGATAATCTCCCCCAACGGAAAGGAGGAGACCACCGTGATCGGATGGGCCTCGAAGTAGTGGCGAAGTTTGCGCCGTGCGAGCACCACCGCGTAGAGCAGCTTTTAGATCTGCGGGTAACGTGCCTTGGTTTCGGACAGCACCTCACTGATGTAGTACAAAGGCCGCTGGACTGGTAGGGTGTGTCCCTCCTCCGTACGATCTACCACGATGATGGCGCTGACCACCTGAGTGGTTGCGGCGACATAGAGGTACAGAGGCTCGTCGCCTCGAGGTGGTGTTAGGATCGGGGCGTGGGTGAGCGTCGCCTTCAGCTTGTCAAGCGCCTCTTGGGCCTCGACAGTCCAGGAGAAGCGCTCGTGTTTCTTAAGGACCAGTAGAGGGGTAACCCCTTTTTGCCGAGCCGCGAAATGAAGCGGCTCAAGGCGGCAAGGAACCCCAACACCTTCTGGACCCCCTTCAGGTCTCGAATCGGACCCATTCATTCGAGGGCAGCAACCTTCTCGGGGTTGGCCTCGATGCCTCGCTGGGAGACAATGTATCCTAATAGTATGCCGCGCGGCACGCCGAAGACACATTTTTCGGGGTTCAGTTTCACCCCGTTGGCCCGTAGGCAGCCGAACGCAATGCGGAGGTCGTCAACCAGGTCGTCCGCCTTCCTGGTTTTCACGACTATGTCATCTACATACGCCTCAACGGTTCGCCCGATGTGGTCTCCGAAGACGTGCTGCATGCATCACTGGTGTTGACGGATAAAACTCGTATCCACCTACGATCCGCAAGCGTACAGACCTACACCTTTTTCACCACGGGGATTCCCTAGGTTCTTGTCAATCCGCGGAGCAAGGGGATTGCTAGCGCCTAACCAAATACCAATCTAGTTGAATGGAAAACCTTTGAAAGAGTATTAATCTAAAGGTAAAGACAATCTAACCTAAGTTGATCAAACAAATCTAAGGTTAAACTAGATGGTAAAGGGTGGACACAAGAGAGTGATCTACGAGAGTGGTAAACCAATCTACCGGGGGTCGTGACCATGGTTTCGCCCTTTCCCTCCCCTCGTACTATCACTACGCGGAGGTAATCGTGACTAGACCTATGATCGACACGGTATGTTGATGGAATCTATGGGAGTAGCAGATATCATACACCCAAAAAAACACGGTAGCTAACCTTAATCTTCAAAGTATCATCAATATGAAAGCAATATATTGAAACCACGAATCAAGTAGCGATCACATAGCATGCATCCATCTAACTGTAGGGATATACAGAGACATTACCCCATCATCTTACACATATTGAAGCACATAGGGGTGATGGAGACTCCAGAGAACGTCGTTGATGAAGATGGCGGCGATGAAGCTTGGGAACACCCCAAGGCCAGTGGCTTGGAGTCCTCCTCTTTCTTCCTTCTCTCCGCCGGCATTGATCCTTGCGACGAGCTCATCTAACTCTCTCCCTCATCTTGGGCGGCGGTTTTCTGGTGAATGGCGTCAGTAGAATGATTTGTTCGATGTGGTGGCCGACGGCGGCGGAGGCAATAAATATACAAACACCTAGGGCAAAGGGCGTCGCGAACCGGGCCAATAGGCCCCTGGGCCGATCCGACTGCGGCGACCGGCCCAGGCCCTTTCTAGGCCGGTTCGGGCCCGTGTTCCTCCCCGGTTGCTTCTTGCACGTTTCCTTATTTGTGTGCACTTGCATGTGGGCCTTTGATGTCGTTTCCTTCACTGTTAAGGGTTGAATCCTTGCTATGCAAGCTTCGTTGTTTTCTGGTTGAGTCCCTGAAGACTTGCACGTTTACGCTTCGGTCCTCGGGTCATTTGGAGTCATGTTTATCGCGTGTCTTGACTTGTGACGGGCTTCATGATCTTCTCTTGAAGTGCTTGATGAACTTATCCCGAAAGTCTCCTCTTTAACGTTAATTTCCTGCGTAAACAACAAACTCCAAAATCGACATGCAAGTGTGAACTTGTTACATCATTAGTATGCCTAGTGGCGGGTTAGTTGCAAATCATAATCGAAACCAATGTATAACAAGTACTCTAGGTTGACGGAAATTCACCATCATGAAGGATCAGATGGCGACTAGAGAGGGGGGGAGTGAATAGGAGCCGGTAAAAATTCTTCCCAAAGAACCCGGCCTATGTCCTACTCAAAACCCGGTCACACACAAGCGATGGATCGAATCATGCACCAATCGCCAAGACCACGAGGTTATGGATCAACCTCTAGCCTTAGGAACGATTCCTCAAAGCACACGCGGAAGCACTAGAAAGGGGAGGAAGGAATCGAACCAAGAAGCAAAGCACACAGGCTCTGGCGGACCGTCCGCGCAGGAGGGGCGGACCGTCCGCAAGAGCCGCGCGGACCGTCCGGCCGGGTATCGCGGACTGTCCGCACCCGGCCGCGGACCGTCCGGCCTTAGCCGCGGACCGTCCGTTAATTTACACGAACGACCCAAAGACACCCCGTGCCACGGACCGTCCGCGGGGAGCACGCGGACCGTCCGCCTAGCACCCGCGGACCGTCCGAAACTTCGTCCAACCAAAAACCAAAATCACGACGGATCGAAACAAAGGACGAGCAAGAACACGAAGAACACGGGATGAGCCGGAACCGCGGACCGTCCGCACGGTCCTCGCGGACCGTCCGCCCGGTGCGGACGAACGAAAAAATAGCCCGACCCCAAAAGTCAACTTCCCCAAATCATCATCGGATTTCCCAAACGGTTGAGGCTGTAGAGACAAGGGTTTGGGGACTTGAAAAGCGTCACACAAGGATGCTATAGCCCAAAAATCTTGCCTCCTAACTCCCTAAATCACCGGGAATCGCGAATCCTTTGAGCACCACCAAAAACTAGAGCACCGAACGAAAACTCACGAATCGAAGTGATTTCCCGGCGTTTGAGGGCACAAGATCAAGCACAAAGATGCACAAGGCATCTATCCATGTTTCCCTCAAAGAAATCCGGGAAGAAACTCACTCAAATCCGCGGAATCACACCGAGAACAAAGGCACGAAAATAAGCACAAAAAGGCACGAAAAACAACCCCGAATCTTCTATACAAACCAGGAAAGATTCACAAGGTCTAGCATGCCGCCCTAGCATCCATCCCTCTCAACAAATCTCTCATGAAGCTCTCATGCTAGCCTAGAGAAAATAGGAAGGAAAATAGCTACGAAAATGAGAAAGAGGAGGGGGGAAATGAAACCCTAAGTCGCGGAGAGAGAGAGCCATCAACACACACTCCAGGCTTATATATCAGGTCCCGCCGGAGTGGTAAATGACTCGACTACCCCTAACTACACTGCGGCGATACAACCCACGTAGGGGCATTTTGGTAATGTTTGTGGGTCTTGCCATCGGACGGCCACGCCTTTGCCGCACCCCGCGTCCTCCCGACGCAAGCCATGCGATCCCGCCGCGTGTCCTCCGCTTCGAAGCTTCCCCGACACGCCGGATCCCGTCTCCGTCGTGTTGGGCCCTCGGACTTGGTTTTGAGGCCCAAACCAAGAAACCGTCCGCCGATGGTTTTGTGGGCAAACCACCAAACCCCGCGTGCCCGGTCCGGCCTCCCGCCAAACCACTTGACTTGACCGCCACCGTGCACCGGCTCACTTGTCCATGACTTCGTCTTGCTTGTGTCGCCACCATGTGGCCCGCACCCGGTCCCGTCGTCCACCGGGTCCCTCGAACCGAGCCTACTTGTCTCTCCATCTCCCGGAGGCCCCTCAAGGCCGAAGACCTTTCGCGCCCGTTCTTCACCTCGCAACAACACGAACTAGGCCGCAGCCTACACTGCGCACTAAGCCAAGAGTCGGTCCAACACCCGTTGTCAATCACTCATCACTTAAGGAGCGGTCATCCACCGACCACTGGGACGCTCCTGGTCCACAATCTCCCCCTTGATGAGTGCATTGACAACACACAACGCGAAATGAAATTCAGAGTGAAAGAGAAAGAAAGAAGAAAGAAAAACGAAGAAGCTCAACTCATGACCAAAACCGAAGAAAGGCAAAGAAAGGTCACAAGCCAAGCAAAACACAAAATCCACACTGAAAACAGCAAGAAGGCTCCCCCTGAACAAATGCAAGCTCCCCCTGAACATGTGGATGCAAACTCCCAAATTTCAGCTCACCTTTTTCTGAATTTTCATTAAGCTCACCTTTTCTCCCCCTTGTTGACAATGTATGAATCAAGGTGAAAATGTAGAAATGCAAAGCAAAGCATATAAACAACTACATGAGCTTCTCAAATAGGCCAAATCTAGTGTCAAAGGCTAAAAATGAGACAAAGATCACACACATGAATCATAGTATAGTCAAAGCATTGCCACAAGTAATATATGAAAATACAAGCATGTGACAAAGCAAAATTTTCAGATTTAAGCAGTTTTACCAAAAGAAGACTCGCTTCACATGTAAAAGCCTATCCATGTCACACTTGAGCCACAAACATGCATACCATTTAAAGATCATACAAGGATATCAAATTCTCAGCAAAAGATCATGGCAAACACCCATAAAGCAAAGCATGTCATGTCAAAGCTCATGAGCCATGTGTCCACTTCGGGGAGACTTCTCCACTGGTGAACATCATGCAACATGTTTTGCACCCATATGTGAAAGATACGACGTTTTAAACATAGACATGATGGATGGAGAATTTTTCAAGCATTATGCACTTCTTTTCAAGATTAATTCATTTCATGGTACATGAAGTGCCTTTGCGGCAAAAAGAAGCTTATGCTCCCCCATGAATGCAACATAGGCTAAACATTCACAATGATATCCGGCCTTTGGCCCAAATGCAAGAACAAGCATCCAAGCACAATCTAAGCATGAAAAGCACATTTAGACCAAAGCTGTGACATGGATACACAACTACACACGAGTGGAGCAATTTTCATCAAAAATTAGTCAAGTTAAGCATTTATCTCAAAAAGGGGCTATCTCACCACACATATATCTCAAATATTCCAAGAGCATAGCCTCACATCACCATTTCTCCGCACATATAACCAAAATCTCACAAATAGCCAAAGAGACTCACATATGGCATATAAAAGAAGCTCATCATCCTAAAATGCAATATGATACAAATGCAACATGATATGTGACAAGATGGCTATCCTACCATGGTTTATACATCAAGCAAAGCATGTATATACATCAAAGTAAAACATGGTATGATACATATGGTACAAAAGTAAACCCCCCAAGAATCAACTAGAAAGGGCAACAAACCCCAAGTTCCCCCCGCAAGCGCACAAATGTAGCTTGGTCGAGAGGCTTTGTAAAGATATCGGCTAGCTGATCTTGGGTAGGGACATGGCTCAAAACAATGGTTCCTTTCTCCACATTGTCCCTCAGGAAATGATACCTCACTTCTATCTGTTTGGTTACGGGAGTGAAGCACTTTGGATTTTTGGCTACGCTTATGGCACGGTGCTATCACAAAGAAGTGGGATGCGGGTGCACTCCTCACCAAAGTCTCTCAAAGTGTATGAAATCCACGGCGGTGGGAACAACAACTCGCGGCGGCAACATACTCCGCCTCCGTGGTAGACCGAGCTACACTAGGCGCTTGCGGGAAGACCATGAGACCAACGAAGAACCAAGAAACCGACAAGTGCCGAAGTAGACTTCCTCTCGACTCGACAACCGGCAAAATCCGCATCGGAAAAACCATGAAGAGACAGAGTCGAGGAGGAAGAATACCAAAGGCCAAGACCGGGGGCGGATGTGTAGGTACACGAAAATCCTCTTGACGGCACGTCGATGTGATGTCCTCGGCGAAGCCTGAAAACGAGCGCACAGACACACACTGAACTGTATGTCTGACCTCGTCGCCGTCAAGTAGAGGAGGGAGCCGATCATGCTCCTGTACTCCCGCTGGTCCACTGGTTCTCCGTCCTCATCCGCATCCAAAGTGGCCGTACTCCCCATGGGAGTCGACATCGGCTTCACATCTTGCATCCGGAACTTCCTCGGCATGTCTTTCGTGTACTTGTCCGGTGCACAAATGTACCGTCCTTCACTTGCTTGATCGCGCCCGAGAAAATACTGCAACTCGCCCATCATGCTCATCTCGAACTCCCTGCTCATCTCATCTGCAAACTTGGCAACAAGGTTATGTGACGAGCCACCAAAGACAATATCATCCACGTATATCTGCACAATCAGCAAGTCATTCCTATGCTTGAGGAGAAACAAGGTTCTATCCACGGTACCCATCACAAACCCTCTGCTCAAAAGAAAACCTCTCAATCTCCCATACCAAGCACGGGGCGCCTGTTTCAACCCATACAGAGCCCTTTTCAACCTGTATACCCTGTGTGGGTACAACTCGCTCTCAAACCCAGGTGGCTGCTTCACATACACCTCCTCCTCTATGACCCCATTCAGAAAAGCACTCTTCACGTCCATCTGAAACAACTTGAACCCTTTAGCCACGGCAAAGGCTAGAAGGATCCGAATTGCCTCAAGACGGGCCACAGGAGCAAAGGTCTCCTCATAGTCGATCCCCTCCTTCTGACTAAACCCCTGAGCAACAAGTCTGGACTTGTTCCTCACAACCATCCCATTCTCTCCCTCTTTGTTCTTCCAAACCCACTTGGTTCCTATGGGATGGCAATTTGGAGGTGGTTCAACTAACTCCCACACATGGTTCCTCTCAAAGTTTTCCAACTCCTCATGCATAGAATTGACCCGGTTGCATCGGATAAAGCATGTCCAATGTCCTTGGGCTCAAAAGTAGCAACAAAAGCGAAGCATGAGCAAAATGAGAGGAATTCCTGGACCTCGACCGTGTAGTGCGTTCATTGATGTCTCCAATGATCTTCGACGGGGGATGCACTTCTTGAATCCGCCGGGGAGCCTCACGCCTCGAGACTACCTCCCCCTCAACTTCGGCTTCTCTCGCCTTTGGTCCTCTTGTTGCACCGTCGTTGTCCATGAAGTAGACGGTCCATGCTCCAAAGTGGTCGTAGGGGAAGTAGTGGGTACATGCTCGGCTTCGGGCGCATGGTTCTCCCCATCATCATCTCCGGCTTCATCTTTCTCCTCTTCAAAGAGGTCCTCGGCCATCTCTTCATCACCCGCACATTCAAAGCCAAGAGAAGTACATGGCATTGTCTCGTCGAAGGTCACCTCGCAAGTCTCCATGATTTTGTTAGTCTCAAGGTTAAGCACCCTATAGGCTCTAGAGTGGTTAGCATATCCAAAGAAAATACCATCACTAGACCTAGCCTCAAACTTGTCGAGTTTTCCCTTTTTCAAAATAAAGCACTTGCAGCCAAAAACTCGGAAATGACTCACTTTGGGTGCCCGACCATGCATAAGCTCATAACAGGTCTTCTTCTTGAAAGCTCTCAATAAAATCCGATTGGAAACATGACAAGCTGTACTGACTGCCTCAGCCCAAAACCTCCTAGGAGTCCTGTGCTCATCGAGCATCGTCCTAGCCATCTCACAAAGAGTCCGATTTTTCCTTTCCACGACTCCATTTTGAGAGGGCACATAAGGGGTCGAATACTGATGTTCAAGACCTAGATCACGACAAAAAGCATCAAAACGAGTGTTCTTGAACTCAGAGCCATTATCACTGCGGATAGCTCGAATAGCATTTCCATGCCTCTCGTTTTTCAACCTCACGATCAGATCTCGAACAAAACCAAAAGTCTCACTCTTATCCTCCAAGAAGAACACCCAGGCATAGCGAGAGTAATCGTCCACCACAACAAGGACATACCACTTCCCACCCACCGAGCGAACTCGAGGTGGCCCAACAAGGTCCATATGCAACGGCTCCTGTCGGACGCTCGGTCATGACATCGGTCAGGGGTGGATGGGGAGTGGCTACCATCTTACCATGCCTACAAGGAGCACAAACCAAATCCTTTTCAAACTTCAACTTAGGCAATCCTCGGACCAGGTCAAGACCACTCAAGCGGGAAACCAAATCAAAGCTCAAGTGTCCCAACCGCCTATGCCATTTCCACAAATCGAGAAGAAGGACCGGCCATCAAACAACGAGCGAGACCCAAAGAACGAGAGAAATCAGCCCTAAAAATCGACCCTCGGGGATGATCATACGAGACAAGATCACCTCGAGAATCAAGCAAACGAGACTCGCCGGACTTGAAACGCACCTCAAAACCCTCATCAAGCAACCGAGAAACCGAAAGCAAATTGAAACCCAAAGACTTCACAAGAGCCACTCTCTTCAACGTTACCTTGTCACTCACATGCACAACACACCCTGCGAAAGCACCCTACCTCGTCCATTGTCCCCAAATGTGATGTCTTGCTTTTCCTTCAACGGAGTGAGGCTGGAGAACCACTTCTTATCTCCCGGTCATGTGTCGAGAACACCCGGAGTCGATCAACCAAATGTTCTCCAAGCCTCCCGCCTGCAGTCGAAACAAGAACGAGAATGAGCTAGCGACTCGACAACCGGGGTTAGCACGGGAGAAAGTTAAACCAGTGTCGAGCCATCTGCGCTCAAAAGAGGGGTTAGCAAACATCACTCCCTTGCCACCAAACTTCCCATGTCCCATGGGAGGAGTACGAGCACCACGAGGGGGAAAACGTGGTCCGTAGTTCCTCCGGAACCCAAAGCTGCGATCATCTCCCCTAAACCCGCATGCGAGGATGAGTAGGAGGACGTCCGACAAAACCACCACGAGCCCGACCAAACCTCTCACCAAGACGCACACCATCATCTCTCCGACAAACCTCTCACCACCACCTCTCTGTGGGAACCTGCCAACACTCCGCACACTTCCCACACCCCGTGGAAGTGGCACTCTAGACTCAGGAATACCGCGAGGCTGGCGATACCTGTCCTGGTTTGCTTGCTCCCTAGCAAGCCTCTCATCCCTCTTCCTCTTGTAGCAAAACTCTGCAAGATGCCTCTCCTTGCCACAATACTCACACCTGAAGGGGATGGGTTTTGGTTTTGGCTCTGGCTTCTCTTTAGGCTTCTCACCCTTCTCACCCACAAACTTCACTGGTTTCTGGAAATCATTTGTTTTAGGTGGGAATTTGGGTGGATCTTGGGTTGTGTCAAGCTTGTTGCAAAGGTGGCTGGGCTTTGGTGTGAAAGAGTTCTTGGGTGCTTTTGGGAGTGGGACTTGGATCTCTCCGATCACCTCGAACCCGGGGTTAGACTCAACACACTTCTCGTACACACTCTCCCCACTGTTCTCTCCCACTTTCTCACCCAACTTCTCAAACCCCAAACCACGACCATCAGCCTTCTTGAACTCCTCAATCATGATTTTCAATTGAGGTTCCTGCCCAGACAACCAACCCAACACTTTCCTCAAATAGTCATTCTCCTCATAGATGACATCCAACCGGGAAGTAAGCTCAAGATTACGCAAAGTGACTTCATCACAGCTAGAGCATGCATTTGCAACGAGGAGATTTCAAAGATGCTTCCAAAGAACTAATGGTAGAACGAGCATCGACAAGCTTAGCATGCATAGTAGGACATGATTTGCAAGCACCAAGCAAAGTAGGTCTAGCCTTAAGCTCATCATGTTCGATCCTAAGAGCATCTAGTTGAGCCAAAATAGAAGCATTCTTCTCATTAAGCGGTTTGATCTCATTCAACCAAGCATCACATTCAACACATTCAACATCATCGGGAGAAGTAGGAGCAAGTTTCAAAGAGTCATTCTCAAGTTTCAATTCAAGCAATTTTGACTCTAACTCTCCTACTTTCTCACTAGCATTCTCAAGGCGAGCCCTAAGATCTTTCCTCATCTTTTTGGCATCTCTCGGCACACTATCACGGTTATCTAGCAAACCATTCAACCTAGCAATCTCGACAAGCAAAGAGTCGGGATCACGGTTTACCTCATCCTCCGAGTCGGAGTCGCCGTCCTCCTTCACACTCTTCTTGCTTGCTCGAGCTATGGGCCATGCCACAAAAGCCCTCGAGCGCCACACAGCTCGCCCCGCCGAGGTTCCGGCTTGCACTCTTCTTGCCCCGCGCCTTCCGGCGTCTTCATCTTCGGCGCGGAGCTTGCTTGCTCCTCGCTTGAGCTTGAGTCGACGTCGCTCGCACCGGCCACCATCGCTCTTGCCTTGTTCTTCTTGTAGGTGCTCTTGCTCGGTCGCCGCTTGTCCTTGTCCTTGCTCTTGGACTTGTTGAAGTGCTTGCCCTTGGAGGAGTACTTGTCTTCACGCCTCGGGTGCGCCTTGTACTCGTTCACCTTGTACTTGTTCTCCTCCGCTTCCGGGCACTCGGCGATGAAGTGGCCACGCTTGCCACACTTGTAGCACGTCCCTGAGCTCCGCCTTGCGTTCCTCCGACTCTCGTGTAGTCGTTCAAACCTTCTTAAGAGCAAGGCCAGCTCCTCCTCGCCTAGCACATCAAACTCCTCATCTGGAATGGACATAAGAGAGGACAAAGAAAAGCGTCGACGGGGAAGGGTTAGATTTGCCCTTTGATCCTCCCACAAGAGCAATACTATGATCAGTCGAGCCCTCATGCTTGGATAGCAACTTCCTGTCAACCTCAGCCGACTTAAGCTTAGAAAAGAGGTCATCCAACTCAATAGTCAAATAATTCCCACGACTCCTTGATGGCCTCAACCTTAGCACCCCAAACATTTGGATCCAAGACATGCAAGAGCTTCAAAGCTTTGATCATGCTCGGAATACGGAAAATCCTCAACATTTGCCTTCATGTTGTTCACGATGGCGGTGAACCTGCGAAACATCGCATCAATGTCCTCACCGGGAAGTGGAGTGAAATTCTCATATTGCATCCGGTAAGAGACAAAGAGGCGAGCCTTCACATGGTTATCACCACCGTGAGCAACCTCCAACTTATCCCAAATTTGCCAAGCAAGATTCAAATGGCGAACACACTCAAACTATGGATCACACAAGCTCGGCACAAGTGATCAACGGCTTTTGCATTAGCCTCATACTTGGCCTTGGCATTGGCATCGGTCACCATAAGAGTATGGATGTTGACCGGAATAGCATATGTCTTGTCATGCACAATAAAATCCAACAGCTTTCCTCGAAGAAAGATCATCATACGAGCCGCCCACTTGTGGTAACCCTTGCCATCGAAGTGCGGCGGACCGCCCCGCTCAACGTACGCCATCTTAGGATTCGAGACTTGTCAAAGTCGCAAAGAATCCGGCACCAAGCTCTGATACCAATTGAAGGATCAGATGGCGACTAGAGAGGGGGGGAGTGAATAGGAGCCGGTAAAAATTCTTCCCAAAGAACCCGGCCTATGTCCTACTCAAAACCCGGTCACACACAAGCGATGGATCGAATCATGCACCAATCGCCAAGACCACGAGGTTATGGATCAACCTCTAGCCATAGGAACGATTCCTCGAAGCACACGCGGAAGCACTAGAAAGGGGAGGAAGGAATCGAACCAAGAAGCAAAGCACACGAGCTGCGGCGGACGCGTCCGCGCGGGGAGGGGCGGACCGGCCCGCAAGAGCCGCGCGGACCGTCCGGCCGGGTATCGCGGATGTCCGCACCGGGCCGCGGACCGTCGGCCTTAGCCGCGGACCGTCCGTTAATTTACACGGAACGACCCAAAAGACACCCCCGTGCCACGGACCGTCGCGCGGGGAGCACGCGGACCGTCCGCCTAGCACCCGCGGACCGTCCGCCCGACACCGCGGACTGTCCGAAACTTCGTCCAACCAAAAACCAAAATCACGACGGATCGAAACAAAGGACGAGCAAGAACACGAAGAACACGGGATGAACTGGAACCGCGCGGACTGTCCGCCTGGTCCTCGCGGACCGTCCGCCTGGTGCGGACAGAACAGAAAATAGCCCGACCCCAAA
The DNA here is from genome assembly GCA_947561735.1 of Cenchrus americanus. NCBI lineage: Eukaryota > Viridiplantae > Streptophyta > Magnoliopsida > Poales > Poaceae > Cenchrus > Cenchrus americanus. The sequence goes on along the minus strand of OX387244.1, from coordinate 47,878,011 downwards.
AGTCAACTTCCCCAAATCATCATCGGATTTCCCAAACGGTTGAAGCTGTAGAGACAAGGGTTTGGGGACTTGAAAAGCGTCACACAAGGATGCTATAGCCCAAAAATCTTGCCTCCTAACTCCCTAAATCACCGGGAATCGCGAATCCTTTGAGCACCACCAAAAACTAGAGCACCGAACGAAAACTCACGAATCGAAGTGATTTCCGGCGTTTGAGGGCACAAGATCAAGCACAAAGATGCACAAGGCATCTATCCATGTTTCCCTCAAAGAAATCCGGGAAGAAACTCACTCAAATCCGCGGAATCACACCGAGAACAAAGGCACGAAAATAAGCACAAAAAGGCACGAAAAACAACCCCGAATCTTCTATACAAACCGGAAAGATTCACAAGGTCTAGCATGCCGCCCTAGCATCCATCCCTCTCAACAAATCTCTCATGAAGCTCTCATGCTAGCCTAGAGAAAATAGGAAGGAAAATAGCTACGAAAATGAGAAAGAGGAGGGGGGAAATGAAACCCTAAGTCGCGGAGAGAGAGAGCCATCAACACACACTCCAGGCTTATATATCAGGTCCCGCCGGAGTGGTAAATGACTCGACTACCCCTAACTACACTACTGGCGATACAACCCACGTAGGGGCATTTTGGTAATGTTTGTGGGTCTTGCCATCGGACGGCCACGCCTTTGCCGCACCCCGCGTCCTCCCGACGCAAGCCATGCGATCCCGCCGCGTGTCCTCCGCTTCGAAGCTTCCCGACACGCCCGGATCCCGTCTCCGTCGTGTTGGGCCCTCGGACTTGGTTTTGAGGCCCAAACCAAGAAACGCGTCCGCCGATGGTTTTGTGGGCAAACCACCAAACCCCGCGTGCCGGTCCGGCCTCCCGCCAAACCACTTGACTTGACCGCCACCGTGCACCGGCTCACTTGTCCATGACTTCGTCTTGCTTGTGTCGCCACCATGTGGCCCGCACCCAGTCCCGCTGTCCACCGGGTCCCTCAAACCGAGCCTACTTGTCTCTCCATCTCCCGGGAGGCCCCTCAAGGCTGAAGACCTTTCGCGCCGTTCTTCACCCGCAACAACACGAACTAGGCCGCAGCCTACACCTGCGCACTAAGCCAAGAGTCAGTCCAACACCCGTTGTCAATCACTCATCACTTAAGGAGCGAGTAAGCCTTCGATGGATATCATCGTTGCCCTTCATTGTTTAAACCTTGCACTTGATCATACATGAAAAAAAAACATAATGCTCTCAAAAGTTTAATTCGTTAAAGTTCCATAATGTACTAGCCTTCACCTCTCCACCGAGGGTAGATTCTTTTTAAGCTTATCCCACAAGTATTAACATGCTCACAAAGTTTAAATAGATTCAGAATTTTTTGAAATAAAGAACGAGATAAAGAAAAGAGCTAAACCAAGCTACAAATTTAAATCACCTTGCATGTTGCTCATAAACTCTCATCTCACTTGTCTCTCAAGCCTATATATTCTACTCCTTTCCTCTCATAACATATATGTGTGGTAGGCTTTATATGGAGCTTAGGGAAAGTTTAGTCCTAACAAGATTTTATAAATGAGGTGTTGTCAAAACAAGACAAGCTTCTCATGGTCTTACCGAGACTCACAAAAGGTCATTGGAAAATAATGTTAAATCAAGGAGGGGAAAGAGAAAAATACACACACTTTTGATGAGTGGACATGTGCAAATGGCAAAGAGTGATCCCGAGGCACAAAGGAAGTCCTCAAGTATCGCATTGCACATGGTTGGAAAATGAGAATGGATCTTTTTAACTTGAAGCCTTGAATGCACTTTTAGAGAGCCTAGGGAGTTCACTTTACGCACATATATTTTTTTTCTTTCCTCATAATTCTCATTCTTTTCTTTCTTTCATTCATTCATTTTTTTTTTCGTCATATATTCACCCATGACTTTCACAACGAAGTTTTGATTTTTTATACTCAAAGTCATGAATATCACCGGATTTTTTTTTACCCAACCCTATACATCTCTTCATCATTTTTTTTTAAATACTCCCTTGAACTTCAAAACTGCACCGTACCTACCTCCTCCCCCATGCTTAGACGTTGCCTCGTCTTCGAGCAAAGAGGCGAAAATAAGGTAGGTACGGAGATATTTTTCCTCTTGGAGAGATACTTGAAATCTTCAACGTTAGCACCGTCTTTGCCATCTTCCTCCTTGAATTGATGATCCATTCTCAACGATAGGTTGTGGTCAAGGAGGTAATCACAAAAAGATGATATTTGGTTTATGGGTGGATATCCTGGCGAAGTTTGTGAGATCTCCAATGCGGGATACACAATGCAATTAGATAAAAGGTTAGCAAAAAGATAGATACGCAAAAACCGAATGACCACTTAGTCTCGGGGCCGCAGAAATCATGGCCTGTAATAACTCACTCAAAAAAAAAAAAAAAAAATAAATCTTGTACACTAAGGTTTATGCACTCAAATATATATAAGGCTTTGGATAGGTTGAGCAACACACAAGTGATATTTATGACAAGGTTAGCGATATTTTTGAACATAAAAGACATCTTTAATCTATTCATAACTTGAGAGCACATAAAACACTATGGGTCTTTATTTTAATCATAACCTCCGCTGAAGATTGAGCTAGCATTTAGATAATTTCAGATTTGTATTTTTAAGAGCACTAGTTCAAACATGCATAAACCAATTACAAAGATAAACAAAGCGGCAATTATAATCATATATCATCATGGCACAAACTTTGTAACTTTACCAAGGGTAAAAACTTGTGGTGACGTTATTCATGATGAAAATAAAAACTAAGATACACACTGAAAATTAAACTAAAAACTGAAAATTAAAGCAAAGCTGAAAATACTACGCAAACATAGGTGCATACAAGCTGAAAATTAAAGAAAAAGGGGGTAAAGGAAAGATAACTAAAGCTCCTCCTTTCTCTAATCTTCCGCCGGTGGTTGATATTGAAAGTCTTGGTTGTTGTACCCTTACTTGTAATAGGAATGCACCACTCCTCCTATGAATTGTCTGACGGTTCTGTGTGATGGTGTCCAAGCACATAAGCGACGTTTGCATTTCCTTTTCCACCCATTTGGTTTGCATTGGTTAGGATGGCTGGCACACTTGCATGTTCCTTGCGCCGTATCCTCCAATGGTGGCCACATTTTGTTGTGGATTGAGGAAGGTGTGCATATGGCTCCGCAAAAGGCTACGTTGGGCACCGCAAAATGGTGGGGTATGGTCGCACTAATTTCCATGCTTGCATTGGTACACCACCGTAGTAGCCCGGGGCGGCGCCTCGGGGTTCCCTCCCAATGGTGGGACATAATTTTGTTGTGCACCTCCTTCTTTGGGTCGTGGAAGATCCTTCTCCTATAATCTCTTCTCATTATATATTTTTTTCTCTTTGCCGCACAAGAAGTCCTTCCTCTAACCGATCTTCTTCCCCTCAAGAAAAGTCTCAATCTTCAATCCGGGAAGGGGCAAATTCACCTAGCTACTGCTCCTCTCTCTCTCATCTTCACTCTTATATTTTTCCTTTTCTTCATATATTACTAGGGAAGTCCCTAGTAGGAGATGATTTGGGTTCCTTGCAATACCCGGCTTTAAAGAGATAGTCAACATGGAGAGGTAACAACCCGATCTCCCGAATCCGATGTTGCTCACAACACCACCGGCTGATCATAGGTGAGTAGGGTTGATTGGCTGCGAGTAAATCCAATTCAACTCGTGTTGCTATCTATGTCTCTCTTATTCTCCCCAAAAATCCACTTGCACAAAAGTGACACACTTGGATGATGGGGTTCCTGGAGGTATTTCTTCGTTGATGGTCTCTTCCCGTGATCATACTCCAAAAGCCTTCCCATGTGCCTTTATGCACATACTTGTTCCGAGCTCCCTTTTGAAAATAGGGACACTCGCCCATGGGTCTACGATACTAGAACATGCACCTATCAAGCTTCTCAACATGAAAACCAATCTAATCTACTTCTCCAGGGATTGTGTTGAATGGATCCAAGGAAGCATTGAGGCCCTACTCCCTTTATGGCATGGTTGCTAGCCTTAAGCATTAAAGTATTTTCAAGACAAGATGATAGATAGATAATCCAACAAAGTGTGATTACATCTCAAGATCGATTGCAACCCATGGCTGAAAGGGATTACCCCATCAAGGTGCTAGAAATAGCATCGCTGATCAAGGTTACCCTTCGACGGTGTCTTCCTTCTTCTCCACTTGTGGGCTCCCTCCAACGGAATGAGACTCAAAGACTCCTTCATCAAGGTTATGCGCCATGGTCATGAAAAATTTCCTGTGCGAATTCCTCAGGTGTTTGCCGACACTCCGCTAGAGAATTGCACCGGTGTCCCGTGTGAAACCCAATATGTGGAGAGCTTGGTCGATGCCTGCCGTTCGCTACAAGCCTCTACTTAAGGCGAGCGAGCTTCTTCTCCTCCTCCGTCATGATGGCATACCCTCGAATACCGCGGAGCATATGGAGGTGGAGCAGATGATCGTGTCATGGCGAGGTTGGACGAGCGACTCCTCCATATGTTATCGTTTGGTAAACTCCTTACAAACGAGTTTCGTGTAGCCCTCATGCCACCAAGGAAAAGAGTGCGATTCTCCTTGGCGGTGCCGTGTCCTCTCCATACCCCGAGGAAACTCGAAACGCAGTGCCTCCTCGAAAAGGTTGCCGATGATGGCTTAGACGACGATGATCCCTTCTTCTTCGTGCAAAGGCTTGTAGTTTTCTTCCATGATTGCAGCACTCTCCCTCACAAATAAATATCCGGGTTTTCACCCGTAAACAAGGTACACAAATATTATTTTGGAGTCCTGACTTTTGAGTGGATTAAGGATGTGATTTGTTGCACCTAAACAAACGCTATGGATGGCTAAGTCTAAGGTGATTCCGCCCCTACAACTAGACAAAAAGCACACGAACAAAGAGTTGGATGAAAGACTTACCTCTCTCCTCCTCTTGGCTCGGTTCTTCTCTAGTGCATTCATGTTGCTTCTGATCGCGTACACCTTCCAAACGTCTCGTCCACTCCTTCGCTTGCATTATTGCTCCTTCCACTTGATGCTTTCGCTTTCGACTCACTTCCATACTCCTCGTCTTCACATGCATCCATGATATTCCTCTACAAAATAGCCTTATTGCCCCCCCCCCCATGCTTGTACTTTGCATGTGGTTTAAATATGTTGGAGGGGCATCCCGTGATGTATCATGGTGCATGCATGGTTAGGTTAACTAGATTGCTACCCTTTAAGTGTGTTTAAGGCTAAGCACTCCTCTTATTTCGAAATTTAAAATATTTTTCTGCAGCCATGCAAGAGCTCGAACATAATTTTAGAGAAGTTTTTAAACCATTAAAAACAAAATGCAAGTCGAAATATTTTTTTATTACGTCGATTTCGGTCTCACCGTATAGTTTGCCTTCATTGGTCGAGAGCAAGTTTTCCCGGCTTGATCATGGGGGCATAGGTTTAGGTCCTAATTTTGATTAGATGAGAGAGATTTTGAATGAAATAAAATTAAGGAGTGGGGCTTGTGAAAATTTAATCCTAGAGAAACCAAGGATAAAGGTTTTTAGAAACCAACCAAAAGCTTTGATTTCTAGGTTCACGCGAGTCCTACCACGTGCCGAATTTTATTAACACTAACATAAATCGTGGCTCTACTCGTGTGGTTTTAGCATGAAAATATGTCAACCCGCACCATAATGAGGGTGAAAGGTTGAGTTAAGGTTCCGAAATTATTTTTTTCTTTTTGGTTGTGGTTTCTCGAAAAGAAGCAACAATCACATAGGATGGTTCATGTAAAAAAGGGTTTATGATCAAGCAAAATATACAACCAAGAATTATGTCTCTAATATTGTTCAACCATTTTAAGTCTAATGTTTTTATGAGTAAAATTCAGAATCGAATTATATTTAAAAAGACTTGAAAACTCCGGAATCTAGTTGTCCTCCCGTAGCTTATTCTGGACTCGACGAAACGGGCTGCCTCCCCGCCGCTCCGTTTATAGTCCATGGCTAGACTTCTTCACTTGATTACTCCGGATCAACGCTCTTTGCGGGCGTTGCAATCTTGGGTACCCACTTTGGCTTAGTCAATTTTTTTTGGTCTTCACAGGCTGGCTTTGTCCTTTGGTCTTGACGGATGCAACATCTTCCTTGTGGCTCAGCATCTCGAACTCCGGTCCTTCGGTCGTGATCTTCATGGTCTCTAGTGTGATCCTTCATCTCTCCCGAATGAGCTTGAGTAGCCTTCGCCGTCTTGGGACCTTGGAGTTGTCTCGGATATTCTTCTTTGTTGCCCATCGGGCGCCCGGCAAGTTGTCCCACTTGCGTCTCTAGCATCTTCATCATGATGAACACTTCGCATGTGGATCTTGCCTTGGCAGCCTTTAGGTGTTGAGCTTCTTTCTCCATCTCCATCTTCTCCATCCTTCTCTTGGTCTTGAACGGCCTTCCGGCGTCTTGACTTGGAGGTGGTGATTCCCTTGGAGATTTCGACGGTCCTTCGACTTCAACTTTTGAATCTAGGGTTTCCACCCCTTTAGCTTGTGTTGCACGTCACCTTTGCCTGTAAAGTTTTCCTGGATCATCCACAAAAAAGTTTGGGTTTCTTGGAGAGGTAGCCAACCATCTCCGGTTAGGGTTAGTAATAAAACAAAAATCTAAACATAAAAACTAGGGTTAATGAAAACTAGATTAGATTGACTTTTTTTTTTCTTTTGAGGATGATCAAACATAAGAGATGCAAAAGAAAATCAAAAGAAAAACTGAAAGATAAGCGATACTAGATCGGATCTTGATTGCTTGTTCCCCGGCAACGGCGCCAGAAAAAGGGGCTTGTTGACGGTTAATAGTTGTATCAAAGTTCGTTTGTGACTTGCAAGCGGACAAGTCTCCCGTCGTAGTCAAGGGACCCTTCTTCCCTCGAGTGGTGAACCCAAGGTATCGAATCCGTGGAACAATGTGCAACGCAAGGATCCAATCTAGTAAAGCAAGGTAAAGCTATCTTATGAAGGTAAGTTGCATCTAATCTACTAACTCATAAAGAAAACGAATCTAATCTAATCTAATCTAATCTACTAAAGAGGTAGCAAGAGAAAGCAAGAGATAACCAATCTAAAGAATCTAGATCATGCTTATGTTGTAGCTCCAAACAAGATAGATGAAGATAGAAAAGCGAATCTCATTAAAAGCATCTTTAAATCGTGGCCTTCCCAACCGACTCCGAAAACATCCGCCTTTCGAGACCCCCGTTCTGTCACAACGTATCCCTATTCATGCGGGGAGCTTAGGGCGAGTTCGATAGAACAAGTTGAAATCACTTGGCCGGTCCGGTATGCACCTCTAGCCACCGCGGCTACAAGAGCACCCTATGTAATCTATCTTAAGTATAGATCGTAGAAGAAGCAAAACCAAGAAGAAAACAAAATCATCGAGAAGGCACTTGATCGCTAGAAATCGAATTCACTTACAAACTTCACCATGAATGATTACATGAACAAGATCACCACCGGGCCCTCCCTCGATCTTGATCCTCGCTCCGAGCTCCGACGTGGTCTTCCATGCAAGGTTCCCACGTCGGCCGTGGAAACCCTAGACAACTAGCACGACCCTCATCTTCAAGTTGGTGTCCCTCAAGCTTCTCTCGCTCCTCGGCGGCGGAATACGAAATCTTCTCTCGCGTGGCTCTCGGTCGGGGGACTATAAATAGCCCGATTGGCAGCTAGGGCAAAGGACGACGCGTTTGGGCCCTAAATGGGCCTCGGGCCGACCGGACCGGGCCGGCCGGCCCGGGGCCCACTTAGGCCCGGCCCGCGGGCTCCTTTGCCCGAGGTCGGTTCCCTTGCTTCCCCGGATGCTTCCCCCTTCGCATACGGGTCCATGTCGTCGGTTTCTCTCCGAATTGGACTCAACTCCTTGTCTTGGAAGATTCGAAGCACTTTTCCGGTCGTGTCCCCTGGAGTATGTCGTCTTCTCGGATCAAGTCCCCGGCTTCTTGGAGTTAATTTACTTCATTGCATGACTTGTTCAGGGCTTCAAAGTCTTGTCATGAGGTGCTTGATGAACTTACCCCGAAAGTCTTGCATTCAACACTAAATCCCTGCATAAACATTAAACTCCAAAAACGACATGCACACGTGAACTTGTTATACCACGGGGGTTAGTACCAATGGATAAAGTATAAAACTCATGCCAACACCGAAGGTAAACTCATGGCTAGGTTGACGGATTTTCACCGTCAACAAAGGGCAAGTACAAGAACAAGCATAAGGACGAGCGACGATCGAGGAAGAAGGAGAGACGAGGCAAGGCCCGAGCGATGGTGGGAGCAAGCGACGTCGACTCCAGCTCCGCGTACTCCACCTCGAGCTCGAGTAGCAGTGAAGACGAAGGTGATCATCGCTTGAGCAGGAAGTCGTCCAAGAACCTGAGCAGGCTGAGCTGCTTCGCTAGCGACGGTTTCTGCACCATGGCTTTGAGCTCTGGCAGCAAGAAGAGCCACCAGAGCGACTCAGACTCCGACTCCGACGACGAGGTGCGTGATGAGCTTCCCTTCTTGCACCAGGAGAATGAACGGCTTGGTACTTTGCATGATAATCGTGATGACATGCTTAGAGAGGCAAACAAAATGAGAAAAGAGCTTAGGGCTTCACTCGAGGATGCTAGGACTAGAGTGGCTGAGCTAGAAACACAGGTTCTTGATAGGAAGCTTGAGTTTGATTCCCTTAAGGCTATCCCTGTTGTTTCGGATGAGGTTGATTGTGCTGATTGCTCCATTTTCCTTGCTGATCTTGCTTTGTTCAAGGAAAAGCATGCCTCCAAGTGTGAGGAACTAGATGTGCTTAGGGTTGAAGTGGCTGAGCTTAAATCTAGATCTGCTTTGATAGGTGCTTGCACTTATTGCCCTGTTTTGCATGCTAAAATATATGAGATGCATGCTTACACTAGTTCTCTTGAGCCTAAGCTGAAAGAACCTATTCCTACATCATGCTCTACCTGTGAAATGCATGCTTTGAAAAATTTGGAACTTGCACATTATGTTGATCGTTTGCGGGATGGGAATGATGAGCTGAGAAAGTTGATGGGTTGGTTGTCTGGTCATGAGCCTCAGTTGAGGATGATGATCGAGGAATTTAAGAGGCAAGATGGTGAGGGACTTGGGGCAAACAAGTTTGGTGAGGGAAGTGGAGAGAATATCCCAGAGCCACCAAAAACCCACCACAAGAATGATTTCCCTCCGAAACCCAACCATCTTAGGAACCGACTAGACACAACCCCAGCTCCACCCGTGTTTTCGCCACGAACAAATGATCTCCAAAAGCCTATCAAGTTTGTGAGCACTTCCAGGAAAGTGTTCTTTGGGAAAGAAAGTGAGAACGCTAGTGAGGAGAAACCGGTGGAGGAGTTGAGTGGAGAGATGAGGACCATGTGTGGTTCAAGGACCGGTGGATGGTCGCTTCCTTGTGTGATGAGTGATTGACAACGTTGTGTGGACTGATTCTTGCTAAGTATTGCAGGTGCAGGTTGCGGCTTGACTGGTGTTGGTGCAGGTGAAGAACAAGCGCGAAAGGTCGTCGCCGGTGAGGCCTCCAGGTGTGGAGAAGACAAGTAGGCTTCGTTTGAGGGACCCGGTGGCCAGCGGAGTCAAGTGCGGGCCGCATGGTGGCATGAACAGCAAGATGAAGTCGTGGACAGTTTCTTGGTTGAGCCTCAAAACCAAGGTCGAGCTGGGACTACGTGGGAGCCGAGTCATGAGTGGAGATTGGCGGAGGCTACACTGAGTTCGTGGGGTTTCCGGTGGTTTACCAGAAAACCACTGGGTTCCTTGGTTGATCCACAAAGCCAAGACCGAAGAACCGAAGACGGTGCTACAGCAGTGCCAGACCGGTCTGACCGGTGGGTCTGACCGGTGGGTCTGACCGGTGGGTACCGGTCTGACCGGTGTGCGATGACGCAGTCCGGAATCTTCGAAGCGGAGGACACGCGTCGGGATCGCAAGGCTTGCGTCGAGGTTAAGCAGGTTGCGGTCGCCGGGCATCCATCCGATGGAGAAAGCTTCAAGTCTTCCAAAACCGCCCTTGAGGGGCTTGTATCCGTAGTTGTTAGAGAAGGGTATTTTAGACTTTCGGTTGCCTCAATATAACCCAAGAGGTGAGAGGATGGCAGCCAAGCCTTGGAACCCTAGTTCATTTATTTTTCCGATTTTCCCTTCCTATTTTCTGAGGATTTCCATAGGATTAGCTTGAGAGCTTCATGGTGAGATCTTGTGAGAGGGTTGGATGATCGGGCAGCAAGCTAGACCTTGTAAGAACCTTTGTTGCATGTATAGATGATTCGGCGTGGTTTGTCAAGGTTTGGATGTGTTGTTCCCGGTTGTTCTTGGTGGTGATTTTCGGAGCCCTCTCTTGGTGATTTCTTTGGGTTGTTTTCGGGACCTTTCTCTTGGAGATTTGATGGGGGAAATTTGTGGGAACCCTTCGTGGTTCTTTGGGCTGTGATTCCCCTCCCAAATCCGTGAGTAAAGGAGCTCGATTTTGGGGTTTTCCGGGTTCTAGGGTTTGAGGTGTTCTTGGCGGGATTTCTTCGATTCCTCCTTTTTGGACGAGTTTTGGTGGGATTAAACTTGACTATGGACTCCTCATGAGGTGTTCCTAATATCCCCAAAGTCTTGTTCAAGTCCTTGGAGTGATTCGGGAGATCGAGGTTTGGATTTGGGAGAGTTGACCCGCGGGTGCTGTTCATCCCGAGCTGCCCAGGCTACACCGGTCTGACCGGTGCTCTTGACCGGTCTGACCGGTGCAACCCTTGGTGGGTTTTTGCTCGGGTGAACGTCTGGGTGTGTTCGCCGTTGTCCCGTGTTGCCGCCGTTTCGAGTTTGGGTCGGGCTTTGGAGGTCGGTTGGCCTCGTTTGGTGCCTTGGGGGCTTTCGTGTGCCGTGGACCGGTCTGACCGGTGCATCTCACCAGTCTGACCGGTGTGGAGCCACTTAGTGAAAGTTGCCCAGTTTCACCAGGAGGCACCGGTCTGACCGGTGGTGCTCACCGGTCTGATCGGTGTTGGTCAGTGGACTCGAGGTTTGGTGTTCCGCTGCGTTCTCGGGTCGAAAGGGTGTGTGTGTTGGTTCCTAGGTCCAGTGGCACTCCATTGGCTACGTGGGCTTGGCCAACTTGGGTAGTGAGTCGGAGACGTGTGTTGGAAGCCGTGTTCATCTTGTTGGAGTTTCCAACTCTTTCGAGAAGAATTTTTATCGGCTCCCATTCACTCCCCCCTCTCTGGTTCGCCGTATCGATCCTTCAAGTGGTATCAGAGCCGGTTTGGGTCTTTATTGACTCTAACCAGTCTAAGATCCAAGGAACGTGTACCAGGAATGGGGTTCGGGTCCTCCACATTTCGATGGCAAGAACTGCTAGATGTGGAGTAAGCGGATGGGTGCTTTCCTCCGCGGAAAGGGTCAGATCCTTTGGGATGTCACGGTGGACACAGGCTATGTCCAACCGATGGACTTCCTCGCTCCAGGATCGAGGGACAGATTCGACGCCAACAATAAGGCGGTCGACTACTTGTTTCGTGCTTTGTGCAGCCTGAGTTCGATCGGGTGCACACCGAGCACTTGGCTTGTAGAATTTGGTCGGTGCTGAAGGAGGCCCATGTTGGGAATGCCCAGGTTCAGGAAAGGATGTATGCGACCTACCGGAGAGAGTACGAGAACTTCACTCATCTCCCCGGTGAGTCCATCGATGCCTTGTTTCAGAGGTTCACGGTGGTTGTGAACAACATGAGGGCCAATGTGGACGTGCTCCTGTACGATGATCATGATAGAGGTCAAGCTCTTACACTTTTTGGATCGTACGATTTGGGGCGGAAAGTTCAAGGCCATTGTGGAGTCAGAGAAGTATGACACTCTGACGGTGAATGAGCTGTTCTCGAAGCTCAAGTCGGCTGAGGTGGATAGGGGCATGACTGCCAAGCTCGAGGGTCCGACTGATTCCCATAGTCTTGCCCTCGTTGGTGGTTCGAAAGGAAAGGCTAACACTAACCCATCCACCAGGATGTTCTCTTTGTCTTCCTTGATGTCTATGCCAGATGAGGAGTTCGATGTGCTTGGAGAGGACGAGCTGGCGCTGCTGACAAGGAGGTTCGAGAGGCTGCACGAGAACCGGGTGAACATGAGGAACACAAGGACATGCTTCCAGTGCGGCAAGCCGGGACACTTCGTCGCCGATTTCCCGGAGAAGGTCGAGCACAAGGACGGCTACAAGCACAAGTCAAGGACGGATGGCAAGTACCAGTCGAGGCGCGACCACAAGAGCAAGCACAAGGACGAGCGACGATCAAGGAAGAAGGAGAGCCGAGGCAAGGCCCGAGCGATGGTGGGAGCAAGCGACGTCGACTCCAGTTCCGTGTACTCCACCTCAAGTTCGAGCAGTAGTGAAGACGAAGGTGATCGTCGCAAGAACAAGAAGTCGTCCAAGAACCTGAGCGGGCTGAGTTACTTCACGAGAGATGGCTTCTGCACCATGGCGCTGAGCCCCGGCAGCAAGAAGAGCACACAGAGCGACTCGGACTCTAAGTCCGACGACGAGGTGCGTGATGAACTTCCCTTCTTGCGCCAGGAGAATGAGAGGCTTGGCTCTTTGCTTGATAACCGTGATGACATGCTTAGAGATGCCAAGAAAATGAGAAAAGAGCTTAGGGCTTCACTCGAGGATGCTAGGACTAGAGTGGCTGAGCTAGAGACACAGGTGCTTGATAGCAAGCTTGAGATTGATTCCCTTAAGGCTAGCCCTGTTGTTTCGGATGAGGTTGATTGTGCTGATTGCTCCATCTTTCTTGCTGATCTTGCTTTGTTTAAGGATAAGCATGCCTCCAAGTGTGAGGAACTAGATGTGCTTAGGGTTGAAGTGGCTGAGCTTAAGTCTAGACCTGCTTTGCTAGGTGCTTGCACTTCTTGCCCTGTTTTGCATGATAAGATTGAAGAGATGCATGCTTACACTAGTACTCTTGAGGCTAAGCTGAAAGAACCCATGCCTACATCATGCTCTACCTGTGAAATGCATGCTTTGAAAAATTTGGAACTTGCACATTATGTTGATTGTTTGCAGGATGAGAATGATGAGCTGAGAAAGTTGATGGGTTGGTTGTCTGGTCATGAGCCTCAGTTGAGGATGATGATCGAGGCATTTAAGAGGCAGGATGGTGAGGGACTTGGGGCAAACAAGGTTGGTGAGGGTAGTGGAGAGAATATCCCAGATCCACCAAAAACCCACCACAAAAATGATTTCCCTCCACAACCTAACCATCTTAGGAACCGACTAGACACAACCCCAACTCCACCTGTGTTTCCTACACCCACAAATGATCTCCAAAAGCCTATCAAGTTTGTGAGCACTTCGGGGAAAGTGTTCTTTGGGAAAGAAGGTGAGAAGGCTAGTGAGGGGAAACCGGTGGAGAAGTTGAGTGAAGAAAAACCAAGTCAGCAGCCACAGCCCAAGCCTAAGCCTAATCTTGTGAGGTTTCATTGTGGCTATTGTGGGAGAGATGGCCATAAGGATGAGTTTTGCTTCAAGAGGAAGCGAGAGGAGAGAATGGCGAAGGAGTGGGCTAACAAGGACAAGTACCACCCTTCCGATGGTGTACTTGAGCCTCGTGTGCAGATGCCCAGGGCTAAGGCGAGTGTGAGGACAGTTCGGGCTTGGGGAGAGCGGAAGGCTGTTGGAGGTACTGCTGCCCAGGCTACACCGGTCAGACCGGTGTGGGGCACCGGTCAGACCGGTGCAGGCCTGAACAGGCAGCATTTCGGGTTTCGTGCTCGTACAAGTGCGAGGGTTGTTTCTGGAGGTCGTGGTTCTGGTGGTTGGGCTGGAGAGTTTGTGAGGACCATGTGTGGTTCGAGGACCGGTGGATGGTCGCTTCCTTGTGTGATGAGTGATTGATAACGTTGTGTGGACCGATTCCCCGGCTAAGTATTGCGGTGCGGGTTGCGGCTTGACTCGTGTTGGTGCAGGTGAAGAACAAGCGCGAAAGGTCGTCGCCGGTGAGGCCTCCAGGTGTGGAGAAGACAAGTAGGCTTCGTTCGAGGGACCCGGTGGCCAGCGGGGTCAAGTGCGGGCCGCATGGTGGCATGAACAAGAAGATGAAGTCGTGGACGGTTTCTTGGTTGAGCCTCAAAACCAAGGTCGAGCCGCGACTACGTGGGAGCCAAGTCATGAGTGGAGATTGGCGGAGGCTACACCGAGTTCGCGGGGTTTCCGGTGGTTCACCGTAAAACCACCGGGTTCCTTGGTTGATCCACAAAGCCAAGACCGGAGAACCGAAGACGGAGGTGCAAGCAGCACGCACCGGTCCGACCGGTGGGTCTGACCGGTCTGACGGGTGGGGACCGGTCTGACCGGTGAGGAGCACCGGTCTGACCGGTGTGCGACGACGCAGTCCGGAATCTTCGAAGCGGAGGACACGCGTCGGGATCGCATCGCTTGCGTCGAGGCTACGCGAGGTGCGGTCGCCGGCATCCGTCCGATGGTGAAGACATCAAGAATTCCGAATTCGCCCTTGAGGGGCATGTATTCCTAGTTAGTAGAGAGGGGCATTTTAGACATTTGGTTGCCGCCTATATAACCCAAGAGGTGAGAGGTTGGCAGCCAACTCTTGGAACCCTAGCTCATTTGTTTTCCTATTTTCCACCTATTTTCCTTAGGTTTTCTCTAGGACTAGCAAGAGAGCTTCACGGTGAGATCTTGTAGAGAGGGATGGATGATCGGGCGGCTTGCTAGACCTTGTACGAACCTTTGTTTCATGTATAGATGATTCGGCGTGGTTCCTCAAGGTTTGGATGTGTTTTCCCCGGTTGTTCTTGGTGGTGATTTTCGGAGCCATTTCTCGGTGATTTCTTTGGGTTGGTTTCGAGGCTTTTCTCTTGGGGATTTGATGGGGGAAATTTGTGGGAACCCTTCGTGGTTCTTTGGGCTGTGATTCCCCTCCCAAATCCGTGAGTAAAAGTGCTCGATTTTGGGGGTTTCTTGAGTTCTTGGGTTGAAGGTGCTTTCGGCGGGATTTCTTTGATTCCTCCTTTTTGGACGAGATTTGGTGGGATTAAACTTGGCTATGGACTCCTCATGAGGTGTTCCTGATATCCCCAAAGTCTTGTTCAAGTCCGTGGAGCGATTCGGGAGATCGAGTTTTGGATTTGGGGGAGTTGACCGCGGGTGCTGTTCATCCCGAGTCGCCCGTGCCACACCGGCTCGACCGGTGCTCTTGACCCGGTCCGACCGGTGCAAGCCCTTGTGGGATTTTGCTCGGGTGAACGCCTTGGTGAGTTCATTGTTGTCCCGTGGTGCTGCTGTTTCGAGTTTGGGTCCGTTTGGTGGTCGGTTGGCCTGTTTGGTGCCTTGGGGGCTTTCTGGCTGCCATCGGTCTGACCGGTGCTTCTCACCGGTCTGACCGGTGTAGAGCCACTTAGTGGAAGTTGCTCAGGTTCACCAGCAGGGACCGGTCTAACCGGTGGTGCTCACCGGTCTGACCGGTGTGGGTCTGTAGACTCGAGGCTTGGTTTTTCCGCTGCGTTTCTCGGGTCGGAAGGTGGTGTGTTGGTTCCTAGGCCCAGTGGCACTTCAGTGGCTACGTGGGCTTGACCAACCTTGGTAGTGAGTCGGAGACGTGTGTTGGAAGCCGTGTTCATCTTGTTGGAGTTTTGATCTCCTTCGAGAAGAATTTTTATCGGCTCCCATTCACTCCCCCCCCCTCTCGGTTCGCCGTATCGGTCCTTCAAGTGGTATCGCAGCCGGTTCGGGTCTTTGTTGACTCTAACCGCGTCTAAGATCCAAGGATGGCGTACCGAGAACGGGGTTCGGGTCCTCCACACTTCGATGGCAAGAACTACCAGATGTGGAGCAAGCGGATGGGTGCTTTTCTCCGCGGAAAGGGTCAGATCCTTTGGGATGTCACGGTGGACACGAGGCTATGTCCAGCCGGTTGATTTCCTCGCTCCAGGATCGAGGGACAGCTTCGACGCCAACAATAAGGCGGTCGACTACTTGTTTCGTGCTTTGTGTCAGCCTGAGTTCGATCGGGTGCACACCGAGCACTTGGCTTGTAGGATTTGGGCGGTGTTGAAGGAGGCTCATGTTGGGAACGCCCGTGTTCGAGCACGGTTGTATGCGACCTACGGAGAGAGTACGAGAACTTCACTCATCTCCCCGGTGAGTCCATCGATGCCTTGTTTCGCAGGTTCACGGTGGTGGTGAACAACATGAGGGCCAATGTGGACGTGCTCCCGTACGATGATCATGATAGAGCGGTCAAGCTCTTACACTCTTTGGATCGTACGATATGGAGCGGAAAGTTCGAGGCTATAGTCGAGTCGGAGCGGTACGATACTCGACGGTGAACGAGCCGTTCTCGAAGCTCAAGTCGGCCGAGGTGGATAGGGGCATGATCGCCAAGCTTGAGGGACCGATCGATTCCCATAGTCTTGCCCTCGTTGGTGGTTCCAAAGGAAAGACTAACTCTAACCCATCCACCAGGATGTTCTCGTTTTCCTCTCCGATGTCTATGCCGGATGAGGAGTTTGATGACCTTGGAGAGGACGAGCCGGCGCCGTTGACGAGGCGGTTCGAGAGGCCGCACGAGAACCGCGTGAACATGAGGAGAAACACGAGGACTTGCTTCCGGTGCGGCAAGCCGGGACACTTCGTCGCCGACCGCCCGAGAAGGCCGAGAGCAAGGACGACTACAAGCACAAGCCGAGGAAGAACGACGACAAGTACCGTTCGAGGCGCGACCACAAGAGCAAGCACAAGAACAAGTACAAGGACGAGCGACGATCGAGGAAGAGGGAGGGCCGAGGCAAGGCCCGAGCGATGGTTGGAGCGAGCGACGTCGACTCCGCTTCCGCGTACTCCACCTCGAGCTCGAGCGGCGGCCGACGACGAGGGAGATCGCCGCAAGAACAAGAGGTCGTCCAAGAACCCGAGCGGGCGAGCCGCTTTGCGAGAGACGGCTTCGCACCATGGCGTTGAGCTCCGGCAGCAAGAAGAGCACACAGAGCGACTCGGACTCTGAGTCCGACGACGAGGTACGTGATGAGCTTCCCTTCTTGCGCCAGGAGAATGAGAGGCTTGGCTCTTTGCTTGATAACCGTGATGACATGCTTAGAGAGGCCAAGAAAATGAGGAAAGAGCTTAGGGCTTCACTCGAGGATGCTAGGACTAGAGTGGCCGAGCTAGAGACACGAGGTGCTTGATAGCAAGCTTGAGATTGATTCGCTTAAGGCTAGCCCTGTTGTTTCTGATGAGAATGATTGTGCTGATTGCTCTATTTTCCTTGCTGATCTTGCTTTGTTCAAGGAGAAGCATGCCTCAAAGTGTGAGGAACTAGATGTGCTTAGGGTTGAAGTGGCTGAGCTTAAGTCTAGACCTGCTTTGCTAGGTGCTTGCACTTCTTGCCCTGTTTTGCATGCTAAGATCGATGAGATGCATGCTTACACTAGTTCGCTCGAGGCTAAATTGAAGGAACCCATGCCTACATCTTGCTCTACCTGTGAAATGCATGCATTGAAAAATTTGGAGCTTGCACATTATGTTGACCGTTTGCAGGATGAGAATGATGATTTGAGGAAGTTGATGGGTTGGTTGTCCGGTCACGAGCCTCAGTTGAGGATGATGATTGAGGCCTTTAAGAGGCAAGATGGTGAGGGGCTTGGGGCAAACAAGGTTGGTGAGGGAAGTGGAGAGAATATCCCGAGCCACCAAAAACCCACCACAAGAATGATTTCCCACCAAAACCTAACCATCTAAGGAACCGACTAGACACAACCCCAGCTCCACCCGTGTTTCCTACACCCACAAATGACCTACAAAAGCCTATCAAGTTTGTGAGCACTTCCGGGAAAGTGTTCTTTGGGAAGGAGAGTGAGAAGGCTAGTGGTGAGAAACCGGTGGAGGGTTTGAGTGGAGAGAAACCGAGTGAGCAGCCACATCCCAAGCCAAAGCCTAAGCTTGTGAGGTTCCATTGTGGCTATTGTGGGAGAGATGGCCATAAGGAGGAGTTTTGCTTCAAGAGGAAGCGAGATGAGAGAATGGAGAAGGAGTGGGCTAACAAGGACAAGTACCACCCTTCCGATGGTGTACTTGAGCCTCGTGTGCGGATGCCCGGGGGCAAGGCGATTGTGAGGACGGTTCGGGCTTGGGGAGAGAAGAAGGTCAGAGGCGGTCTGCTGCCCCGGACCACACCGGTCGGACCGGTGTGGAGCACCGGTCGACCGGTGCGGGCACAGGCGGACGGATGTTCGGGTTTCGTGCTCGTACGGGTGCGAGGGTTGTTTCGGTGGTCGTGGTTCGGTGGTTGGGCCGGAAAGGGTGCGGTGTGGTCGGTTGCTAGGCGTTCTCCTCCTCGTGCTCAATACGGGGATTGGAGGAGTCGTGGCGGTGTGTTGGAAAGGAAGGACGTGCCACGGGCTTTCTTGCGTGGTTTTGGTCCTCCTCCAGGCAGAGAGGGGTGGTTCCCTCAGGGTGGTTACCGTGGTGGTGTTCGTGGAGGTAACTTTGGTAGGAGAGATGCTTTGGTTGGTGCTAACCCCACTTTCGAGCAAATGGCTCGGCACTGCGGTTTTCCTCCTTTGGTTCTAACCCCGATCTTGAGTCGTTTGTTCGCTCACGTGCCTATTTTTGATGTACGGGTGGGAGACTTGAAGAACATTTGGTTGATTGACTCCGGTTGTTCGAGGCATATGACCGGAGACGGGGGGTGGTTCTCAAGTCTCGTCCCGGTGGTGACGAAGAGGTACATCACCTTTGGGGACAATGGGCGTGGGCGTGTGCTTTCGAAGGTGAGATAAAAGTGAGTGACAAGATCACTCGAGGCGTGTTGCTCTTGTTCAATCGCCGGGGTACAATTTGCTTTCTGTGTCCCAGTTGTTGGATGAGGGTTTTGAGGTGTTGTTTCGGCCTGGTGGTTCTCGGATTGTGGACTCTCGAGGGGACCTTGTTTGTATGGTCGTTCCCGAGGGTCAGGTGTTTCGTGCTGATTTTTCTCAGTCTTCGGGTGTGGAGCGTTGTTTCTTGGCTGGTTCTTCGAGTGAGTTGTGGAAGTGGCATAGGAAGTTGGGTCACTTGAGCTTTGACCTTCTGTCTCGCTTGAGTAAACTCAATTTGGTCCGAGGATTGCCACGGTTGAGGCTTGAGAAAGAGTTGGTTTGTGCTCCGTGTAGGCATGCCAAGATGGTGGCCTCTTCTCACCCGCCTCTCACCGATGTGATGACTGAGTGTCCATGCGAGCTGCTCCATATGGACCTTGTTGGCCCAGCTCGTGTGCGATCTGCGGGTGGGAAGTGGTATGTCCTTGTTGTGGTGGACGACTACTCTCGGTATGCGTGGGTGTTCTTTCTCGAGGATAAGGGGGAGACGTTTGGTTTTGTTCGAGATCTAGTCTTGAGGTTGAGGAACGAGAGGCACGGAGATGCCATACGAGCTATCCGTAGTGATAATGGCTCGGAATTCAGGAACTCTCGTTTTGAAGCCTTTTGTCATGACTTGGGTCTTGAGCACCAGTTTTCGAGTCCGTATACGCCTCCCCGAATGGTGTTGTGGAAAGGAAGAACAGGACCTTGTGCGAGATGGCTCGGACGATGCTTGATGAGCATAGGACTCCGAGGAGGTATTGGGGCGAGGCGGTGAATACCGCATGCTATGTGTCGAACAGATATATCTCGAGTGCACAAGAAGAAGACATGCTATGAGTTGATGCATGGCCGCACACCCAAGGTGAGTCACTTCCATGTCTTTGGTTGCAAGTGTTTCATTCGAAGAAAGGCGAGGAAGTTGGATAAGTTTGAGGCTAGGTCCGTCGATGGCATTTTCTTTGGTTATGCATCTCATTCTAGAGCATATCGTGTGCTCAATCTTGAAACTAACCAAATCGTGGAGACTTGCGAGGTAACCTTCGACGAGACGAGCCACGTAGTCGGCTTGTCTTTGAGTGTGCGGGTGATGATGAGCTTGGCGAGGAGATCTTTCGGGAGGAGGAGCATGAACATGGTGATGATGAGGATGGTGGTGCGGTGCCCCGCGGCTGAACATGTACCCACTACTTCGACGACGATGATGGATGGACCCTCTGCTACACCTACGACGACAAACCAAGAACGAGGAGAAGGCGATGTTGAGGGGGAGGTAGCTTCGAGGCGAGAACCTCCCCGGCGAGTTCAAGTGGATCACCCAGCTTCGAGGATCATCGGCGACATGAATGAACGAACTACACGGTCGAGGGTTCGAAACAATTCCCATTTCGCTCATGCTGCATTTGTTGCTTCTTTCGAGCCCAAAGACATTGGACACGCACCGTCCGATCACAATTGGGTTAACTCGATGCATGAGGAGTTGGAGAACTTTGAGAGGAATCGGTGTGGGAGTTGGTTGACCCTCCCCCCGGGGTGTAAGCCGATTGGTACCAAGTGGGTGTGGAAAAACAAAGAGGGAGAAAAGGGTGAGGTTGTGAGGAACAAGTCGAGACTTGTTGCTCAAGGGTTCGGTCGAAGGAGGGGATCGACTACGAGGAGACCTTTGCTCCCGTAGCCCGTTTGGAGGCGATTAGGATCCTTCTAGCCTTTTACGTGGCTAAAGGGTTCAAGTTGCACCAAATGGATGTGAAGAGTGCTTTCCGAATGGTGTCTTGGAGGAAGAAGTGTATGTGAGACGACCTCGGGGTTTGAGAGTGAGAAGTACCCCCACCGGTGTACAAGTTGAGGAAGGCGCTCGTATGGGTTGAAGCGGCGCCTAGAGCTTGGTATGGCGAGGTTGAGGGGGTTCTTGTTTGAGAGAGGTTTTGAGATGGGGAAGGTCGATCGGACCTTGTTTTTGCGAGAGAAGCGGGCGAGAGATATCCCGATTGTGCGGGTGTACGTGGATGATATTGTCTTTGGTGGCTCGTCTAACTCTCTTGTTGCGAGGTTTGCGGATGATATGAGCGGGGAGTTCGAGATGAGCATGATGGGTGAGTTGCGCTTCTTCCTCGGGCTACAAATCAAGCAATCAAAGGAAGGAACATTTGTGCACCGGGCTAAGTACACCAAGGACATTGTGAGGAAGTTCAAGATGGAGGACTCCAAGGCTATGACGACGCCGATGAGTACGACTACGGCTCTTGATGCGGACGAGGAAGGTGAACACGTGGACCGAAGGAGTACCGGAGCATGATCGGGTCACTCCTCTACTTGACGGCGACGAGGCCGGACATACAGTTCTCAGTGTGTCTGTGCGCTCGTTTTCAAGCGTCTCCGAGGACTTCGCATCGGCAAGCGGTGAAGAGAATTTTCGGGTACCTGCGTCACACTCCCGACTTCGGCCTTTGGTACTCCGCGTCCTCCTCTTTGGCGCTTCATGGTTTTTCAGACGCGGATTTTGCCGGGTGTCGGTTGGATAGGAAGTCCACTTCTGGGACTTGTCAGTTTTTGGGTTCTTCTTTGGTGTCTTGGTCTTCCCGCAAGCAGTCGAGTGTAGCTCAATCCACGACCGAGGCCGAGTATGTTGCCGCGCTAGTTGTTGCTCTCAGCTCCTTTGGATAACCTACACCATGAGTGACTTTGGTGAGGAGTATACCCATGTCCCACTTCAATGTGATAGCACCAGTGCCATAAGCGTTGCAAAGAACCCAGTGCTCCATTCCAAAACAAAACACATAGAAGTGAGGTATCATTTTCTGAGAGACAATGTTGAGAAAGGAAAGATAGCTTTGATCCATGTACCCACACATGATCAACTAGCCGATATTTTCACCAAACCCCTAGATCAAGCAACTTTCACTCGTTTGCGGGGGGAACTTGGTGTGTGTTTGATTTCTTGAGTTGGGTGTGTGGGAGCTCTCTTTTGCCGGTGGTGTCGAGCCCGTTTTGCCTCCCCTCGAGGAGCCGGTTTGTAGCATATGTATAGCTTTCCTTTGTGCATTTCTTGCATTTGGCATGGCATATGTAACATGATGTATAGGCATCTTTGTATCTTAGATTGCATGCATTTTGTATCATATGCATTGGTTAGGAAAAGCTTCTCTCATATACGGTGTTCACCATGGAATGAGATATATGTCCTTGTGAGCTTGTTTGGTATGCTACGGTTAGTTTGGCTTAGCTCTTGATGATCTTGATGAATAATCCATGGTTGATAGCTATGCTTTTGAAAAATGTCACATGTATGCTCTCTCATGTGTAAATGCCTTTACATGCTCTTGACATGTTTTTGTGGCCTTGCTATGCTTAATTTGTGGTTGGATAGCTAGTTTATTGATCATATGGGGCCAAAGGCTCATTTGCCATCATGAATGTTTAGCCCTCTTGATCTATCTTGTGAAGGAGCATAAGTTCCTTTTTGTCGCAAAGACATTTCATGTACCATTTACAAATCTGAAAATGAAATGAAAAATGCTTGGAAAATATGCTCCCATGTCATATGTGCTGAATTTAATTTGCTTTGGGTGCTAAACCGTTGCATGATGCCTACCAATGAGAAGTCTCATACATAGAAGTAGGCACATGGCTCGGTGGCTTTGACATGACATGAGGTGCTTGTGGGTGTTTGTGATGGTCTTATGGTTAGAATAGCTTGTCCTAGCATGAAGTTTGTGTGGCTTTGCCATTTTGATATGCTTTGATCATGTTTAGGACTTTGCTCATGAGAGGCAAGTTTTTCGCAAAATTGCCAAAATCCATCTTAGCTTCGTCCAATGGTTGTGAAACTTGGTGATCATGTAGTTGAGATCGATACGAAGCCGTAGAGTACCTAACTTGCTCATTTGGACATGTGTAGCTTTCTTTGTTGAATTTTGTCTATTTGAGAAGCTCTAGGTTGAAAGTTTTGCATTTTTGGCTTGATTCATGCATTGCCAACAAGGGGGAGAAGTTTGAGCTTGAAATGGCTTGTTGGACGCGTTTAGAAGGTTTTCAGGTGGTTTCGAGCCATTTCTCGGGCTCTGTTGAAAACGGTCCGACCGGTGATGAGCACCGGTCTGACCGGTGTGAGTGCTTGGTCCCGTACATATGTTGGGCACCGGTCGACCGGTGGTGATGACCGGTCCGACCGGTGTGAGCTCGAAATTGCTGCAGCTGCCCCGTTTTCGAGCTGTTTTGCATGCATTCGTCCGGGGGAGTTGCATTGGTTCGGGGGGAACTTGCATGTGTGCGGGGGGGAGCTCTTTGTGGTTGTTCGAGCTTTGTTTTGGTGGTTTGCGCTCTTTGCTTGAGCTTTGCTTTGTCTCGGATGTGTCGAGCCGTTGCCCTTGCCTAAGGGGTCCGAGACTTGTCTTCTTCAAGTGATCTTGCTCTTTGCCTTTGTTTGGCTTTCGATCGCTTGTTGGAGTTTCTTTTTGTTCGTTTCTTTTCTTTTTCTTTTCTCTCTTGTTACTTTCATGTGGGTGTTGTCAATGCACTCATCAAGGGGGAGATTGAGGACCATGTGTGGTTCGAGGACCGGTGGATGGTCGCTTCCTTGTGTGATGAGTGATTGATAACGTTGTGTGGACCGATTCTGGCTAAGTATTGCGGGTGCGGGTTGCGGCTTGACTCGTGTTGGTGCGGGTGAAGAACAAGCGCGAAAGGTCGTCGCCGGTGAGGCCTCCGGGTGTGGAGAAGACAAGTAGGCTTCGTTCGAGGGACCCGGTGGCCGGCGGGGTCAAGTGCGGGCCGCATGGTGGCATGAACAAGCAAGATGAAGTCGTGGACGGTTTCTTGGTTGAGCCTCAAAACCAAGGTCGAGCCGCGACTACGTGGGAGCCAAGTCATGAGTGGAGATTGGCGGAGGCTACACCGAGTTCGCGGGGTTTCCGGTGGTTCACCGAAAAACCACCGGGTTCCTTGGTTGATCCACAAAGCCAAGACCGGAGAACCGAAGACGGAGGTGCGACGGCACGGACCGGTCCGACCGGTGGGTCGACCGGTCGACCGGTGGGGACCGGTCGGCCGGTGAGGAGCACCGGTCGGCCGGTGTGCGGCGACGCGGTCCGGAATCTTCGAAGCGGAGGACACGCGTCGGGATCGCATCGCTTGCGTCGAGGCTACGCGGGGTGCGGTCGCCGGGCATCCGTCCGATGGTGAAGACATCAAGAATTCCGAATTCGCCCTTGAGGGGCATGTATCCCTAGTTAGTAGAGAGGGGCATTTTAGACATTTGGTTGCCGCCTATATAACCCAAGAGGTGAGAGGTTGGCAGCCAACTCTTGGAACCCTAGCTCATTTGTTTTCCTATTTTCCACCTATTTTCCTTAGGTTTTCTCTAGGACTAGCAAGAGAGCTTCACGGTGAGATCTTGTAGAGAGGGATGGATGATCGGGCGGCTTGCTAGACCTTGTACGAACCTTTGTTTCATGTATAGATGATTCGGCGTGGTTCCTCAAGGTTTGGATGTGTTTTCCCCGGTTGTTCTTGGTGGTGATTTTCGGAGCCATTTCTCGGTGATTTCTTTGGGTTGGTTTCGAGGCTTTTCTCTTGGGGATTTGATGGGGGAAATTTGTGGGAACCCTTCGTGGTTCTTTGGGCTGTGATTCCCCTCCCAAATCCGTGAGTAAAAGTGCTCGATTTTGGGGGTTTCTTGAGTTCTTGGGTTGAAGGTGCTTTCGGCGGGATTTCTTTGATTCCTCCTTTTTGGACGAGATTTGGTGGGATTAAACTTGGCTATGGACTCCTCATGAGGTGTTCCTGATATCCCCAAAGTCTTGTTCAAGTCCGTGGAGCGATTCGGGAGATCGAGTTTTGGATTTGGGGGAGTTGACCCGCGGGTCTTGTTCATCCCGAGTCGCCCGTGCCACACCGGTCGGCCGGTGCTCTTGACCGGTCTGACCGGTGCAAGCCCTTGTGGGATTTTGCTCGGGTGAACGCCTTGGTGAGTTCTTTGTTGTCCCGTGGTGCTGCTGTTTCGAGTTTGGGTCCGTTTGGTGGTCGGTTGGCTGTTTGGTGCCTTGGGGGCTTTCCGGCGCCATCGGTCGACCGTGCATCTCACCGGTCGACCGGTGTAGAGCCACTTAGTGGAAGTTGCTCAGGTTCACCGGCAGGGACCGGTCGACCGGTGGTGCTCACCGGTCTGACCGGTGTGGGTCTCTAGACTCGAGGCTTGGTTTTTCCGCTGCGTTTCTCGGGTCGGAAGGTGGTGTGTTGGTTCCTAGGTCCAGTGGCACTCCAGTGGCTACGTGGGCTTGACCAACCTTGGTAGTGAGTCGGAGACGTGTGTTGGAAGCCGCGTTCGTCTTGTTGGAGTTTTCATCTCCTTCGAGAAGAATTTTTATCGGCTCCCATTCACTCCCCCCCCCTCTCCGGTTCGCCGTATCGGTCCTTCGGTTTGCAGGTGGTCAGGTTGCTAGGCATTCTCCCCCTCGAGGTCACTACGGGGATGGGAGGAGTCGTAGCTTTGAGAAGGAGAGGAGGGACGTTCCACGGGCCTTCTTTCGTGGTTTTGGTCCTCCTCCAGGCAAAGAGGGGTGGTTCCCTCAGGGTGGTTACCGTGGTGGTGTTCGTGGAGGTAGCTTTGGTAGGAGAGATGGTTTGGTTTGTGCTAACCCCAGTTTTGAGCAAATGGCTCGGCACTGGTTTTACTCTTTTGGTACTAACCCCAGTGCTGAGTCGTTTGTTCGCTCACGTGCTTGTTTTTGAATTTTAGGTGGGAGACTTGAAGAACATTTGGTTGATTGACTCCGGTTGCTCGAGGCATATGACCGGAAACAGGGGGTGGTTCTCAAGTCTCGTCCCGGTGGTGACGAAGAGGTACATCACTTTTGGGGACAATGGGCGTGGGCGTGTGCTTTCAGAAGGTGAGATTAATGTGAGTGACAAGATCACTCTAAGGCGTGTTGCTCTTGTTCAATCGCTGGGGTACAATCTGCTTTCTGTGTCCCAGTTGTTGGATGAGGGCTTTGAGGTGTTGTTTCGGCCAGGTGGTTCTCGGATTTTGAACTCTCTAGGGGACCTTGTCTGTATGGTCGTTCCCGAGGGTCAGGTGTTTCGTGCTGATTTTTCTCAGTCTTCGGGTGTGGAGCGTTGTTTCTTGGCTGGTTCTTCGAGTGAGTTGTAGAAGTGGCATAGGAAGTTGGGTCACTTGAGATTTGACCTTTTGTCTCGCTTGAGTAAACTCAATTTGGTCCGAGGATTGCCACGGTTGAGGCTTGAGAAAGAGTTGGTTTGTGTGCCGTGTAGGCATGCCAAGATGGTAGCCTCTTCTCACCCGCCTCTCACCGATGTGATGACTGAGCGTCCATGCGAGCTGCTTGTTGACGGTGAAAATCCGTCAACCTAGCCATGAGTTTACCTTCGGTGTTGGCATGACTTTTGTATCTTATTCATTGGTACTAACCCCCGTGGTATAACAAGTTCACTTGTGCATGTCGGTTTTGGAGTTATGTGTTTACGCAGGGTTTTAACGTTGAAAGCAAGACTTCCGGGATAAGTTCATTAAGCACCTCATGACAAGACCTTGAAGCCCGATACAAGTCAAGCAATGAAGTGAACATGACTCCAAGAGCCCAAGGACCAAGCCCGAGAAGATGATAAACTCCGAGGACCGAACCGAGAAAAGTCTTGAATCTTGCAAGACAAGGAGTTGAGTCCAATTCGGAGAGAAACCGACGTCAAGGGCCCACATGCAAAAGGGGAGAACATCTAGAAGACGTGGGAAGCAACACCGGCGAAGCGGGCCGCGGGATGGGCCGAGTGGGCCCGGGCCGGCCGGCCCGGCCGGCCGGCCCGGCCCAGCCCAATTCGGGGCCCAATCGGCCTCTCCTTTGACCTAATTGCTTCTCGGGCTATAAATAGCCCCCCGACCGAGAGCCACGCGAACGGAAGTCGTAATCCGCCGCCGAGGAGCGAGAGAAGCTTGAGGGACACCAACTTGAAGATGAGGGTCGTGCTAGTTGTCTAGGGTTTCCCCCGGCCGACGTGGGAACCTTGCATGGAAGACCACGTCGGAGCTCGGAGCGAGGATCAAGATCGAGGGAGGGCCCCGGTGGTGATCTTGTTCATGTAATCATTCATGGTGAAGTTTGTAAGTGAATTTGATTTCTAGCGATCAAGTGCCTTCTCGATGATTTTGTTTTCTTCTTGGTTTTGCTTCTTCTACGATCTAGTTTGCGGCTAGATTACATAGGGTGCTCTTGTAGCCGCGGTGGCTAGAGGTGCATACGGACCGGCCAAGTGATTTCAACTTGTTCTATCGAACTCGCCCTAAGCTCCCCGCATGAATAGGGATACGTTGTGACGAACGGGGGTCTCGAAAGGCGGATGTTTTCGGAGTCGGATGGGAAGGCCACGATTTAAAGATGCTTTTAATGAGATTCGCTTTGCTATCTTCATCTATCTTGTTTGGAGCTACAACATAAGCATGATCTAGATTCTCTAGATTGGTTATCTTTTGCTTTCTCTTGCTACCTCTTTAGTAGATTAGATTAGATTCGTTTTCTTTATGAGTTAGTAGATTAGATGCAACTTAGTTCTTCAATAGATATCTTTACCTTGCTTTACTAGATTGAATCCTTGCGTTGCACATTGTTCCACGGATTCGATACCTTGGGTTCACCACTCGAGGGAAGAAGGGTCCCTTGACTACGACGGGAGACTTGTCCGCTTGCAAGTCTAAACGAACTTTGATACAACTATTAACCGTCAACACTGCTCCATATGGACCTTGTTGGCCCAGCTCGTGTGCGATCTGCGGGTGGGAAGTGGTATGTCCTTGTTGTGGTGGACGACAATTCTCGGTATGCATGGGTGTTCTTTCTTGAGGATAAGGGGGAGACGTTTGGTTTTGTTCGGGATCTAGTCTTGAGGTTGAGGAACGAGAGGCACGGAGATGCCATACGAGCAATCCGTAGTGATAATGTCTCGGAATTCAAAAACTCTCCTTTTGAAACCTTTTGCCATGACTTGGGCCTTGAGCACCAGTTTTCGAGTCCGTATACGCCTCCCCAGAATGGTGTTGTGGAAAGGAAGAACATGACCTTGTGCGAGATGGCTCGGACGATGCTTGATGAGCATAGGACTCCGAGGATGTATTGGGCTAAGGCGGTGAATACCTCGTGCTATGTGTCAAACAGGATCTACCTCAGAGTGGACAAGAAGAAAACATGCTATGAGTTGATGCATGGTCGCACACCCAAGGTGAGTCACTTCCATGTCTTTGGTTGCAAATGTTTCATTCTGAAGAAAGGCAAGAAGTTGGATAAGTTTGAGGCTAGGTCTGTTGATGGTATTTTCTTTGGTTATGCATCTCATTCTAGAGCATATCGTGTGCTCAATCTTGAAACTAACCAAATCGTGGAGACTTGCGAGGTAACCTTCGACGAGACACAGCCATGTAGTCAGCTTGTCTTTGAGTGTGCAGGTGATGATGAGCTTGGTGAGGAGATCTTTCAGGAGGAGGAGCATGAACATGGAGACGATGAAGATGGTGGTGTGGTGCCCCCGGCTGAACATGTACCCACTACTTCGACTACGATGGTGGACGGACTCTCTCCTACACCTACAACGACAAATCAAGAACGAGGAGAAGTTGATGTTGAGGGGAAGGTAGCATCGAGGCGAGAACCTTCCCGACGAGTACAAGTGGATCACCCAGCTTCGAGGATCATCGGCGACATGAATGAACGCACTACACGGTCGAGGGTTCGGAACAACTCTCATTTCGCTCATGCTGCGTTTGTTGCTACTTTTGAGCCCAAAGACATTGGACACACGCTATCTGATCACAATTGGGTTAGTTCGATGCATGAGGAGTTGGAGAACTTTGAGAGGAATCCGGTTTGGGAGTTGGTTGACCCTCCCCCAAGGTGTAAGCCGATTGGTACAAAGTGGGTGTGGAAGAACAAAGAGGGAGAGAAAGGTGAGGTTGTGAGAAACAAGTCGAGGCTTGTTGCTCAAGGGTTCAGTCAGAAGGAGGGGATCGACTACGAGGAGACCTTTGCTCCCGTAGCCCGTTTGGAGGCGATTAGGATCCTTCTAGCCTTTTCCGTGGCTAAAGGGTTCAAGTTGCACCAAATGGATGCGAAGAGTGCTTTCCTGAATGGTGTGTTGGAGGAAGAAGTATATGTGAGGCAACCTCCGAGGTTTGAGAGTGAGAAGTACCCCCACCGAGTGTACAAGTTGAGGAAGGCGCTGTATGGGTTGAAGCAGGCGCCTAGAGGTTGGTATGGCAGGTTGAGGGGGTTCTTGTTTGAGAGAGGTTTTGAGATGGGGAAGGTCGATCAGACCTTGTTTTTGCTAAGGCAGGGCAGAGATATCCTGATTGTGCAGGTGTACGTGGATGATATTGTCTTTGGTGGCTCGTCTAACTCTCTTGTTGCAAGGTTTGCAGAGGATATGAGCAGGGAATTTGAGATGAGCATGATGGGCGAGTTGCAGTTCTTCCTCGGGCTACAAATCAAGCAATCAAAGGAAGGAACATTTGTGCACCAAGCTAAGTACACCAAGGACATTGTGCGGAAGTTCAAGATGGAGGAGTCCAAGGCTATGACGACGCCGATGAGTACGACTTACAGCTCTTGATGCGGACAAGGAAGGTGAACACGTGGACCAGAAGGAGTACCGAAGCATGATCGGATCACTCCACTACTTGACGGCGACGAGGCCGGACATCTAGTTCTCGGTATGTCTATGCGCTCGTTTTCAAGCGTCTCCGAGGACTTCACATCGTCAAGCGGTGAAGCGAATTCATGGTTTTTCAGACGCGCATTTTGCCGGGTGTCGGTTGGATAGGAAGTCCACTTCTGGGACTTGCCAGTTTTTGGGTTCTTCTTTGGTGTCTTGGTCTTCCCGCAAACAGTCGAGTGTTGCTCAATCCACTACCGAGGCCAAGTACATTGCCGCTGCTAGTTGTTGCTCTCGGCTCCTTTGGATTTCATACACCATGAGTGACTTTGGTGAGAAGTATACCCATGTCCCACTTCAATGTGATAGCACCAGTGCCATAAGCGTTGCAAAGAACCCAGTGGTCCATTCCAAAACCAAGCACATAAGTGAGGTATCATTTTCTGAGAGACAACGTAGAGAAAGGAAAGATAGCTTTGATGCCTACCAATGAGAATCTGAAAATGAAATGTAAAATGCTTGGAAAACATGCTCCCATGTCATATGTGCTAAATTAAATTTTCTTTGGGTGCTAAACCGTTGCATGATGCCTACCAATGAGAAGTCTCATACATAGAAGTAGGCACATGGCTCGGTGGTTTGACATGACATGAGGTGCTTGTGGGTGTTTGTGATGGTCTTATGATTAGAATGGTTGTCCAATCATGAAGTTTGTGTGGCTTTGCCACTTTGTCATGTTTCGCTCATGTTTAGGACTTTGCTCATGAGAGGGAGATTTTTCGCAAAATTGCCCAAATCCATCTTAGCTTCGTCTAATGGTTGTGAAACTTGGTGATCATGTAGTTGAGATCAATACGAAGCTATAGAGTATCTAACTTGCTCATTTGGACATGTGTAGCATTCCTTATTGAATTTTGTCTATTTGAGAAGCTCTAGGTTGCATCTTTTGCATTTTTGGCTTGATTCATGCATTGTCAACAAGGGGGAAAAGTTTGAGCTTGAAATGGCTTGCTGGGTGCATTTAGAAGGTTTTCAGGTGGTTTCGAGCCTTTTCTGGGCTCTGTTGCACACCGGTCTGACCGGTCAAGTGCACCGGTCTAACCGGTCAGAGTGCTAGCCCTGTTCATATGTTGGGCACCGGTCTGACCGGTCAGAGCTGTGCTGATGTAGCTGCTCTGTTTGCTTCAAGTGGTTTGCATGCATTCATCCAGGGGGAGTTGCATTGGTTCAGGGGGAGCTTGCATGTGTGCAGGGGGAGCTCTTTGTGGTTTTCGAGCTTTGGTTTGGTGGTTTGCGCTCTTTGCTTGAGCATAGTTTTGTCTCGGATGTGTCGAGCCGTTGCCATTGCCTAAGGGGTCCGAGACTTGTCTTCTTCAAGTGATCTTGCTCTTTGCCCTTGTTTGGCTTTCGATCGCTTGTTGGAGTTTCTTTTTGTTTGTTTCTTTTCTTATTCTTTTCTCTCTTTTTACTTCATGTGGGTGTTGTCAATGCACTCATCAAGGGGGAGATTGAGGACCATGTGTGGTTCGAGGACCAGTGGATGGTCGCTTCCTTGTGTGATGAGTGATTGACAATGTTGTGTGGACTGATTCTTGGCTAAGTATTGCAGGTGCAGGTTGCGGCTTGACTGGTGTTGGTGCAGGTGAAGAACAAGCGCGAAAGGTCGTCGCTGGTGAGGCCTTCAGGTGTGGAGAAGACAAGTAGGCTTCGTTCGAGGGACTCGGTGGCCAGCGGGGTCAAGTGCGGGCCCCATGGTGGTATGAACAACACGATGAAGTCATGGACGGTTTCTTGGTAGAGCCTCAAAACCAAGGTGGAGTCGGGACTACGTGGGAGCCGAGTTATGAGTGGCGATTGGCGGAGGCTACACCGAGTTCGCGGGGTTTCCAGTGGTTCACCAGAAAACCACTGGGTTCCTTGGTTGATCCACAAAGCCAAGACTGAAGAACCGAAGACGGTGCTGCAGCAGCTCCAGACCGGTCTGACCGGCGGGTACTGGTCTGACCGGTGGGGAGCACCGGTCTGACCGGTGTGCGACGACGCAGTCCGAAGACTTCGAAGCGGAGGACACGCGTCGGGATCGCATGGCTTGCGTCGAGGCTACGCAGGGTGCGGTCGCTGGGCATCCGTCCGATGGAGAAGACATGAAGACTTCCAAAACCGCCCTCGAGGTGCTTGTATCCCTTGTTATTAAGTAAGGGTATTTTAGACTTTCGGTTGCCTCCATATAACCCATGAGGTGAGAGGATGGCATCCATCTCTTGGAACTCTTGTTCATTTGCTTTCCTATTTTCCTTCCTATTTTCCTTAGGATTTCCTTAGGACTAGCTTGAGAGCTTCATGGTGAGATCTTGTTGAGAGGGTTGGATGATCGGGCGGCAAGCTAGACCTTGTATGAACCTTTGTGGCATGTATAGATGATTCGGCGTGGTTCATCAAGGTTTGGATGTGTTGTTCCTGGTTGTTCTTGGTGGTGATTTTCGGAGCCCTCTCTTGTTGATTCTCTTGGGGTGTTTTTTGGACCATGCTCTTGGGGATTTGATGGGGGAAATTTGTGGGAACCCTTCGTGGTTCTTTGGGCTGTGATTCCCCTCCCAAATCCCTTCTTGTATGTTACTTTCTTTATCTCCCGTGTACCACAGGTCGCCAAGATCGCTCATCGTTGATTCATTCTTTTGTTCATCCTTGAGTACTTCCATGTCTTGCCTTGCTATTGTGTGGGCTACAATAGAACATAAGCTATATCCTTCTAATTTGAGTCCTTTCTCCTCCCATTTATCCTTTGAGTCACTAGGCTCGTCACGGTTGTACTCTTCTCTTTCTTTATCATAAATCCTTGAGTTGTCAAACCGGTCGACCCATCCTTCATCTCCTTCTTCTCTTTCTTCTTCAAACATCATTTGGATCGACTCTCCACTCATCTCATGATCAAATATATCTTCAACTAGTTTGGCAACGTGTCGGCATTCCTCCTTCCTTCGGTAGTTGATTAGTGGGGCAAAATCAACTTGAATCCAACCGGATTGATTGAACTCCGCCAAAGGTCTAGCATTCCACATACTTGTTAGTTTCAACATTTTTAACATCCGGAATGACTTCTGTTACCTTGGGAAGTGGATCTTCAATTTCTTGTATGGTCGGTTTATCTTCCTTGACCTCCGATTCATCTTTTTCAGAAATTTCAGCAAGCACCTTGGGCTTGCTTTTGTCATTTTGCTCCTCTCGACAACGTCTTTGCCAATCTCGTTGTGTTCTTTGTCCATTGCTTATCCTTTGTACGATTAGTGCGGCTTCACTAATTGTTTTAGCCATTATATCACCGCATGCACACATGCTTACAAAACGAGACGAGTTAGGGGTTAGTGAAAAATAAAAGGTGTGCAACATCAAGTCACCGGAAAATCCCAAGTTCGGGCCTCGCTCAAGTAGTTCATTAAAATGATCTCATGCTTCATCAATTCCTTCATCCTCTCCTTGCTTGAAAGTGAGCACTTGCCTCCTTAAGTCTTGGACCTTGCTTATGGGAAAGAACTTCAAAAGAAACTTCTTCACTAGCTCATCCCAATTTCCTTTTGCTTCAACAGACGCAAGTGTGTACCATCTTCGCGCTTCATCTTCGAGAGAGAACGGAAAAAGATTCCACTTGAACCAAGCGGCCAGAACTCCTTCTTGGTGCACCGTGTTGCATATCATCGTGAATTCCTTAATGTGTCTATATGGGTTGTCATCCTCCAATCCTCTAAATGGTTTTGTCGCCACTAACTTGATGATTCCAGGCTTCACTTCATAGTGGGTTGTAGCAAGCGCCAAATCTGATTTTTGCATCTCAATGTCTTCCATTGACGGCATTGCTAGCTCCCGTAGCGACATCTCTTCGTCTTCCAATGGTGAGGTGAACAAATCCATCTAGTCACAAGAAAAGTAGAAAGAAAAACAAAAAAAAATTCTAGAAAATAAGGGTTAGATGTTAGTAATCAACAAAATTAATACTAGATTAAACGTAGCAAACTGGCTTACTCCCCGGAAACGGCGCCAGAAAAAGGGGCTTGTTGACGGATAAAACTCGTATCCACCTACGATCCGCAAGCCTACGGACCTACACCTTTTTCACCACGGGGATTCCCTAGGTTCTTGTCAATCTGCGGAGCAAGGGGATTGCTAGCGCTTAACCAAATACTAATCTAGTTGAATGGAAAACCTTTGAAAGAGTATTAATCTAAAGGTAAAGACAATCTAACCTAAGTTGATAAAACAAATATAAGGTTAAACTAGATGGTAAAGGGTGGACATAAGAGAGTGATTAAGAAAGATAAGCGTTCCCTCCCTAGGATCTACACGAGAGTGGTAAACCAATCTACCGGGGGTTGTGACCACGGTTTCGCCCTTTCCCTCCCCTCGTACTGTCACTACGTGGAGGTAATCGTGACTAGACCTATGATGGACACGGTATGTTTATGGAATCTATGGGAGTAGTGGATATCATACGCCCGAAAAAACACGGTAGCTAACCTTAATCATCAAAGCATCATCAACATGAAAGCAATAGATTGAAACCACGAATCAAGTAGCGATCACATAGCATGCATCCATCTAACCCTAGGGATGAACGAAGACATTACCCCATCATCTTACATGGATTGAAGCACATAGGGGTGATGGAGACTCCGGAGAACGTCGTAGATGAAGATGGCGACGATGAAGCTTGGGAACACCCGCCAGCGGCATGGAGTCCTCCTCTTGCTTCCTTCTCTCCGCCGGTGTTGATCCTTGCGACGAGCTCATCTAACTCTCTCCCTCATCTTGGGCGGCGGTTTTCTGGTGAATGGCGTCAGTAGAATGATTTGTTTGATGTGGCGGCCTATGGCGGCGGAGGCAATAAATAGACACACACCTAGGGCAAAGGGCGTCGCGAATCGAGCCAACAGGCCCCTGGGCTGATCCGACTGGGCCGACCGGCCCAGGTCCTTTCTAGGCCGGTTCGGGCCCGTGTTCCTCCCCGGTTGCTTCTTGCACGATTCCTTATTTGTGTGCACTTGCATGTGGGCCTTTGACGTCGTTTCCTTCACGGTTAAGGCTTAAATCCTTGCTATGCAAGCTTCGCTATTTTTTGGTTGAGTCCCTGAAGACTTGCACGTTGACGCTTTGGTCCTCGGGTCATTTGGAGTCATGTTTATCGCGTGTCTTGACTTGTGATGGGCTTCATGATCTTCTCTTGAAGTGCTTGATGAACTTATCCCGAAAGTCTCCTCTTTAACGTTAATTTCCTGCGTAAATAACAAACTCCAAAATCGACATGCAAGTGTGAACTTGTTACATCATTAGTATGCCTAGTGGCGGGTTAGTTGCAAATCATAATCGAAACCAATGTATAACAAGTACTCTAGGTTGACGGAAATTCACCGTCAACAGCTGGTAAGTTTGCATGTGAAGTTGTTACATCATTAGTATGCCTAGTGGCGGGTTATTTGCAAATCATAATCGAAACCAATGTATAACAAGTACTCTAGGTTGACGGGAATTCACCGTCAACAGCTGGTAAGTAGCGCCTGCATTTCGGAGGCCGAACGGCAACGTCACGTAGCAATACATCCCGAATGGTGTGATGAATGAAGTCGCGAGCTGGTCGGACTCCTTCATCTTTATTTGGTGGTACCAGGAATAGGCATCAAGGAAGCATATAAGAGCTCACACCCCGCAGTCGAGTCAACGATTTGATCGATTCGTGGCAAAGGAAAAGGAACTTTAGGACATGCTTTATTCAAACTAGTGTAATCTACACACATCCGTCACTTCCCATTCTTTTTCTTAACTAGTACAGGATTAGCTAGCCACATAGGGTGGAACACTTCCTTGATGAACCCAGCCTCGAGGAGCTTCCGCAGCTCCACCCCGATCGCCCGGCACCGCTCTTCGTCAAAGCGGCACAGCCGTTGCTGCACGGCGTGGGAGTGAGGTAGGATGTCAAGGGAGTGCTCGGCGACCTCCCTCGGGATGCCTAGCATATCTGAGGGGCTCCACACAAAGATGTCAGCTTTGGCGCGGAGAAAGTCGACGAGCACCACTTCCTATTTCGGGTCGAGGGTAGAACTGACCCTCAACGCCTTGCCCTCGGGGGCAGTAGGGTCGAGGGGCACCTCCTTGGTTTGTTCAACAGCCTCGAAGCTGCCGACGTGCTTGGCGGTGGAGTCGAGGTCCTCGTTGACCAGATTCTCCATGCTCGCCACAAGCGCTTCATCCAGCGCTAGTGCCTCAGCGTGCTCCACGCACTCGACGTCGCAGTCGAATGCGTGCTCTATCAATGAGCCCACGGTGATGACACCCTTGGGCCCTGGCATCTTCATTTTGAGGTAGGTGTAGTTCGGGACCGCCATGAACTTGGCGTAGCACGGTCGCCCGAGGATGGCGTGGTATGCGCCCCTGAACCCCACCACCTCGAAGGTGAGCGTCTCCTTACGGAAGTTGTCCGGCGTGCCAAACCAGACTGGCAGGTCGATCTGCCCGAGAGGCTGGACGCGCTTGCCCGGTGCAACGCCATGGAACGACGTCGTGCTGGGTCGTAGCTGGTCCAACCCGATCCCCAACAGGCGCAGGGTGTGCGCGTAGAGGATGTTGAGGCTGCTGCCCCCGTCCATCAGCACCTTGGAGAACCGCGCGTTTCCGATGACCGGGTCGATGACCAGCGGGTACTGGCCCGGATTGGGGATGCGATTCAGGTGATCCTTGCGGACGAAGGTGATGGCGTCCTTCGACCAGTCGAGAAAGGAGGGAGGTGCCTTTTCCGCAGCGAGGACCTTGTGCCGCTCCCGCTTGCGCTGCCTGTTGGACAGGTCCACGGTCGGTCCCCCAAAGATGAGGAAGACGTTCTCCACCGCCGGGAAGCCGCCAGAGTCGCCGTCACCCCCGTCCTTCTTGGCCTCACCCTCCTTCACGGAGGTGCGGCTGTAGTACTTTTTGAGCATATCGCACTGCTCGAGGGTGTGGTTGACCGGCGTCTTGTGGTACGGGCAGGGTTTCTTCAACATGTCGTCGAATACCCCAAGGCCTTGAGGGGCCGCTCGAGGACCCCTTCGAGCTGGGTCAACAGCAAGGGCTTTGTCCCCGTTGTTGTCGCGCCCCTGCTCGCGCACCTCGCGGCACGGCTTCTTGCCTTTCTTGCCCCGCTTGTGCTTCTGCTTGGGCTCCTTGGACTTGCTGCCCTCTACGGGTGTGTCGTCCGTGCGCTTGCCCTTCTTCCCGTCAAATATGGCCCCCACCGCCTCTTCGCCAGAGGCAAAGCTGGTGGCGATGTCAAACAGCTCGTTGGAGTCAACGGGTGGACTGCGCTCGAGCTCGTGCACGAGGTCTCGGTAGGTCGTGCCCTCGAGGAAAGCGTGCACGATCTCGGACTGGGCCACGCTCGGGAGCTCCGTGCAGCGCTTGGAGAAGCACCGTATGAAGTCCCGGAGCGACTCGCCGGGCTTCTGGGTGCATGCGCGCAGGTCCCAGGAGTTTCCAGGGCGCACGTACGTGCCCTGGAAGTTCCCCACGAAGGTGCGGACTAGGTCGTCCCAGTTGTGGATCTGGCTGGCCGGCAGATGCTCGAGCCACGTTTGTGCCGAATCGGCGAGGTGCAGCGGCATGTTACGGATGATGACTTCGTCGGTGGTGGCTTCGCCCAGCTGGCACGTCGGGCGATAGTCGTTGAGCCATACACGGGGATCCGTCTCCCCTGTGTACTTGTCGATGGACGTGGGCTGGCGGAAGCGCTGCGGGAAGCTCGCCGTGTGGATCTCTCGGCTGAACATGCGGGTCCCCGGGGGCCCCGACGTCGGTGAGCGGTCCTCGCGGCTGTCGTAGCGCCCACCCCAACGTGGGTGGTAGCCTGCCACCGCCTGTGCCTCTGCGTTGCCCGTCCGCCGGGCGCTGTGACATTGCGAGCGTCGCCATCCTTGGCCTGCCCTCGCGTGTCAAGGATCCGCTCCTCGACTGGCGTCCGGCCTTGGTTGCCGGGCCGCTCCATCGCGCCACCCGTGTGAACGGATGCCTCAGGGCCTTACGCACCCCCGTTGTTCTGCGCGCTACCCTGATGGCGAATGCGAGACGCCGAGCTTTCGGCTTGTTGTACAGCCGCTTGCTCGACGAGCGCTGTTCGCCTGGTCGTCGGCAACCACCACGAAGCACTCACGTGCGGGGTCGTAGCTCCCAATGCTGGAGTCGTCGGAGTAGCTGAACTAGTAGTCCGCGGCGTCAAGAAACCGCCAGAACATCACTGGGTCCGGCACGCCAGAGAAGTCCCACTCCGCGTACCCGTGCGAGGTGGCGGGTGGCAACCTGCTGGTGGAGCCGTGGTAGGACTCATCGTCGGTGGAGGCGCTAGGGTTCCTGACCGCCGGGACATGGTGGCTAGGACGGCCCCTGCACGCTACCACGTCGGTGTTGGCGGAGGCGGTGTACGCCGTTGTGGCGCCGCGCAAGCCGAGGGGGAACCGCGGTCCGAAAACCATGCGTCCCCCCGCCGGAGCGGCTGCCGTCTCGCCAGTGATCGCGTCGTGCTTGCGAGGCGACGCACGCGGCCCATCGTCGTTCCGTCCGCGCCTCGTCGAGAGTCCTGACGGAGCGTCATCGGCGTTGAGGTGCTTCGAAGGGCTCGCAGCGTCCGCTCGGGCGGACGCCGGGGCGTCAACAGCGGGTGCAACGGGGACCGGTCCTGGCCAGGTCGACCGCCGTGCGCGAAGCTCGTCGTGGTTGGTAATGCGCATGAGGTAGCCATTCCCCGTGGCCTGAAAGTTCAGGCTCCCGAACCGGATTTCGAACCCGGCTGGGAGGGGGTCCGAGCTGCCCATGGAATACCTCTGGCCCCTGTACTCAGTGCGGATCACCATCGAGAGGGCTTGTGGAAGTTGATCTTCAGCGTGAAGAGCCCCTACCTGGCGCGCCAACAGTCGGTGTGGAAAGTAGTCCCGACACTAACTAGTAAGAGCGCTGAGATCTATCCCTCGATGGCCGGTGCTAAGCAATTGGGTGACACGAGGTTTATCCTGGTTCCGGCTGGGGCCGTACGTCCAGCAGGGATGTGCTCGGGGCACTGTATTGCGTTGCACCGTAGTGCTTGCAGAGGGGTGCTACAAGCGAGGCGGGAGAGGAGGCTAGTCCTCCAGGTCCCAGAGGTACTGATTGAGGCAAGTGCCAATATCGGGGTGAAGGCGAAAGGCGTGTGAGTGTGCGCCATTGGTCTCCGCGTCTTTTTCCCCCTCTCCCCTGCGGCTGGGGGACTGCCCCTCCTTTTATAGGCCAAGGAGAGAGCAGTTTACAGGCGTGCCGCACTATTCTCCTACGTGCGATGGCATGGCGTGCAGTGTCGCGGAGTTGACGATCGTCTCGGCGAATTTTGCTCCTGTTGGGGCGTTGTGGCGAGTCCTGTGCCCGTAGAGGATCGGCTTCGAGGGTGATGGCGTACAGGTTGGCTGTCCGGCCGCCGCCCGCGGGCCGGCTCGAGGGTGGCGTTGACGGGGGGCCATATGAGGCACAACGGCGGTCGTGGTGATGTCCCGTCCCCGTGCGCCCTAACAGCGTCGGGAATGTCGCTGCAGTGCCCGGAGTGGCGTCATAGTGGCGTTGCGGTGGCGGGGATGGTCGCACAGGGCTGATAGCGACAGAGAAGACCGTTCTCGTCGGCCTGACGTCATGGTGTAGTCCTGTGTAGGCATAGAAAAAGTATTCGTCCCCCTTCGAGGGTTCCGCCGCCCCCCTTTCGAGGGCTCGACGTGTTAGCCGTACAAAAGTAGGCGGCAAAGTGTCACGGGACTGACACTGGCCTCTCTGCACGGTGCTGTACAGTGTCGGGGATGGTCTTCCCCAAGGAGTTGGCAGAATAGTGCTGGGGCGTGATTCCTAGGTGCGTCGGGGCATGGCGCAGTCCTGCGGTGTCAGAGCATTAAATGGCTCGAATGTGTGAGCAGGAGCGGGGGTGACGTGCGCGCGGGGGCCCTTGAGCGAGGCGGGCCTCGCCCGAGGGGGTATTCAACCCTCGAGCGAGGCGGACCTCACCCGAGTGGGCGTTCAATCCTCAAGCGAGGCGGACCTCGCCCCAGGGGGCGGTCAGCCCTCGAGCGAGGCGGACCTCGCCCGAGGGGGCGATCAGCCCTCGAGCGAGGCGGACCTCGCCCGAGGGGGCGTTCAGCCTTGCCGCTCTGGAGAGCCGCGGGGGCCACCAGTGTTGTGATCGTTTAGTGTGTGCGTTCTTTAGGCTCGTGGATTAGTCCGCGTTTTGCATTTTTACGAGATGAGGTGGGTTTCCCCCGGTTGTTTAGAGGACCCCTAGGGCTGTCCCCGACAATTATATCCTTGTTTTTTAAAAAAAAAGCAGAAGAGAGTTAAAAAACGCAACTTCATAAGAAACCTCCACGTTGTCGGATCCCTCCGCCCTTGGGTCATCAGCGCCAACCTCGACCTAACACCCTAGCACCATTCATCGCCTTCCTCCGCCCTGTGCATACTCTCTCTCGTGGGTTGTGCCCTGGCAAACCCTACCCGAGGGAAGGCCTGGCATGGATGAGAGGGGGAGCGACTTTTTTCAGCTCCCCCAAATCGCTCCGGTGAACGCAGGAGGAGCTGTTTCCTTCTCCCTTAGGTAGGGCTCCCTCAAGGACCACCTGCGCTGACTACGCCCTCAGGACCGCTTGCTCCCTCACGGCGCAGCGCCCTTCGACCTCGCCTCATCCCTCACGCAGTCGGATCCCTCCGCCCTAGGTCGTCGGCGGTGACCTCAGTCTGACACCCCTGACACCATTCGTCAGCCTCCTCCGCCTCTCTCACGTGGGCCGCGCCCCCGGCGGACCCTACCTGAGGGCAGGACCGGCAAAGCCCGTGGATGAGGGGGGAATGACATTTTTCAACTCCACCTCCTCCAAATCGATCCGGTGAATGCATTTTGTAGTGGCTCCTAGGGAGGGGTTGTTTTTCTTCTCCCTTTGGTAGGACTCCTTCTAGGACCGCCTGCGCTGGCTACGCCCTCCAGGACTGCCTGCTCCCTCACGGCACAGCGCCCTTCAGCCTCGCCTCATCCCCCACGCTGTCGGATCGCTCTGGCAACCTCGGCCCGACGCCCCAATACCCATCGGCGGCCTCGTTCGCCATGTGCCTCCTCCCAATCACTCCAGTGAGCATGTTTTGCGGTGGTTCCTGGGGAGGAGTTGTTTTTTCTTCTCACATTGTCAGGGCTTCAACAGAAACCGCTCCCAGAGCGGTATGACAAGTTGTGCCAAAGACATCCTAATACTGACCAAGTCATGGATGATTCTCATTTTCTACATGCACGTTTTACTACCATTGAAAATTACAGTAAATTCTTGCTTGAAAGGTGTTGATGAATGAATGGCATGGTGGGGTGATTTGATAGAAGATAATACTATTTCTGTCCTGTGAAGTGTTGTTGGATATGATCTGAATTCTTAACGTGAGTCTTGTGGGGATGCCTGGAGGGCCCACAGTTTGGGTTATGTGTTTATCGGATTTGTTTCCATATTTGACTGCAATCAGATTAGTTTACCATATATGTACATCTTGTAAGAGCGACAGAGCTCATTGTATTCCCTGCATTGTAACTCTCTTATCATAGTGAAGATTGCCGGTTGGCGCCGGTGCTTTTTTCCCGCAAAGGGTTTTTCACATAAAAATTGTGTCTCGTGTTCGATCTTGTTTTCGCATTATTTGCTAACAAGTGGTACTAGAGCTTGGTACGAGAATCGATTAAAAATAAAATTAGGGTTTCGAACGCCGCCGCCGTCGCCGTGTTCTCACGTCGCCTGTTGCTGCCTCCGTCATCGAGGCAGATTCGACGGCTTCAACGGCCGTCTCCGTCTCCCCGTTCCACGCGTGCAGCGCGTGGAGTTCCACCAAGGCGAGTCGAACTCCCCTGTGTGCGTCGTTGCTGTTGCAAGGCGAGTCGAACTCCCAGGCGACGGGAATTCCTGTCGCACGAAGTTCGAAGGACATCGATCAGGCGTGCTGTCATTTTCTCTCTCGTTGTAAAATCTAATTTGGTGGAGTTCTGCTACAGCCACATAAGGAAGCTACCAGGAGTTCGTCAGTTTTCTGCTGAATGTACACGGAGGTGTACCAGGCTGTAGGTTATTGCTAGGGTTACACGATATTATACCTAGTTTATTTACTGCAGATTATTTTCTCTTGGTTATTTTTTCATAATGGCTACTATAAAGTATGATATTCCACTACTTGATCGAGATACAAGGTTTGCATTATGGCAAGTCAAGATGCAAGCTGTTTTAGTGCAGGCTGATTTGGATGATGCGCTTGATAAATTTGGGAACAAGGATTAAAAAACTTGGTCCGATGATGAGATAAAGAAAGATCGTAAAGCCTTTTCTCATATTCATCTTCGTCTTTCATACAATATTTTGCAAGAAGTTTTGCAGGAGAAAATCGCTGCTGCTTTATGGCTCAAGTTGGAGTCAATTTGCATGTCAAAAGATTTGACAAGTAGGATGCATATGAAGATGAAGTTATATACGCACAAGTTGCAAGAAGGTGGCTCTGCGTCTACCCATCTTTCCGTCTTTAAGGAGATCATCGCTGACCTACAGTCTATGGAGGTAAAATATGAGGATGGGGACTTGGGTCTTATTCTTTTGTGCTCAATGCCTAGTTCTTTTGCAAACTTCAGAGACACTATATTGTATAGTCGTGATACTCTAACAGTGAATAAGGTTTATGAAGCTTTGCAAGCTAAGCAGAAGATGAAACAAATGGTGTCTTCTGCAGGTTCCGCTTCCAATGGAGAAGCATTGTCTGTTCGTGACAGGACACAAAATAAATCAAATGATGCTTATAGAGGCAAGAGCTCGAATGACTATAGAGGTCGTTCAAAGTCTAGAGGGGAGGGTGAAAAATTCTGCAGGTACTGCAAAAAGGTTACTCATTTTATTTCTGAGTGTTATAAATTGAAGAACAAGGAAAAGAGAGCTGGCACTTATAGACCGAAAGGTAATTCTGATGAAGGTAATACTTCTGTTTCTTCTACTCTGATAGTTCAGATCATTCTGAGGTTCTTGTTGCTTTTGTTGGATGTGCAAATATTGGTGATGAATGGATTCTTGATTCTGCTGCTTCCTTTCATATATGCATTAATAGAGATTGGTTCATCACTTATGATTCTGTCCAAGGTGGTTCTGTTAAAATGGTTGATGATAGTTCACATCATATTATTGGCATTGGATCTGTTCGGATTAAGATGCATGATGGTATTATCAAAACTTTGACAGATGTGAGGCATATTCCAGATATGAGTAAGAATCTTATTTCTTTGAGTACTCTTGATGGCAAAGGGTACAAATACTCCGGTGGAGATGGAGTTTTGAAAGTGTCAAAAGGTTCTCTTATTGTTATGAGGGGTGATTTAAAATCTGCAAATTTGTATCGTCTTCGAGGTACTACAATTACAGGTGATGTTGCTATAATTTCTAATTCATTATATACTTCTGATGCTACTAACCTTTGGCATATGTGTCTCGGGCATATGAGTGAGCTTGGCTTGGTAGTGTTGAGTAAGAGAGGACTTCTCGATGGGCATAGCATCAGGAAGTTGGATTTCTGTGAGCATTGTGTGTTTGGCAAACACAAGAAGGTGAAGTTTAATACCACTACTCATTCAAGTAAAGGTATTCTTGATTATGTGCATTCATTTATGGGGACCATCTCGCAAGCCTTCTCTTGGTGGTGCTCGTTATATGTTGACCATAATTGATGATTATTCTAGAAAGGTATGGCCATATTTCTTGAAAGATAAATCAGAAGCATTTTCAACATTTAAAGAGTGTAAGACTATGGTTGAAAATCAAACTGAAAAGAAGGTTAAAAAGCTTCGTACTGATAATGGGATGGAATTTTATTCTCACGAATTTAAGTCATATTGCAAATCTGAAGACATTGTTAGGCACTACACTGTTCCTTATACACCCCAACAGAATGGTGTAGCTGAGCGTATGAATAGGACTATCATCTCTAAGGCCTGTTGCATGTTGTCTAATTATGGTTTGAATAGGCGTTTTTGGGCTGAAGCTGCTTCCACTACTTGTTAATTGATTAATCGTGTCGGGGACAGACATAAGGGTCCCCTAAACAACCAGGGGAATCCCGCTTAAAACCCACAAAAAACGCAAAACGTGAACTAACCTCGAACCTAACACACGCGCACAACACGATTGTCGCCCTGGTGGCCCCCTGCGGCCCACCAAGGTGACATAGAAAAGCGCCCCCCGGGCGAGGTCCGCCTCGCTCGAGGGCTAAGCGCCCCCTCGGGCGAGGTCCGCCTCGCTCGAGGGCTAGACGCTCCCTCGGGCGAGGTCCCCCTCGCTCGAGGGCTGACGCCCCCTCGGGCGAGGTCCGCCTCGCTCGAGGGCTCCCCGCGCGCACTTTTGTTCCCCGCCCACGCGTGCGAGCGTTTAATGCTCTAACGCCACAGGACTGCACCACTACTCTGACACGCCTGGGAATCACGCCCTGGCGCTGTTCCACCGACTCCCTGGGGGAACCCATCCCCGCCACTGTGTAACGCTGTGCGGTGAGGCCAGTGTCAGCTCTATGACGTTGTGCCGCCCACTCCTGTACGGCTAACACGCCGAGCCCTCGAAGGGGGTCGGCGGAACCCTCGAATGATCTTTCCGTGATTGCACAGGGCTAAGCCATGACGTCAGGCCAGCGGGAGCGGTCATCCCCATCGCTGTCAACCCTGTGTGGCCACCCCCGCCCCTGCAGCGCCATGCCGCGTACTGCTGCAACAACCCCGGCACTATTGGAGCGCACAGGGGAGGGACGCCACCATACCTGCCGCTGTACCTCGTACGGGCCTCCGTCAACGTCCCCCTCGAGCCTGTCCGCGGACGACGACTGGACGACCAACCACTACGCCACTACCCTCGAAGCCGCTCCTGTTTGGGCACAGG
Organism: Cenchrus americanus; assembly: GCA_947561735.1. Taxonomy (NCBI): domain Eukaryota; kingdom Viridiplantae; phylum Streptophyta; class Magnoliopsida; order Poales; family Poaceae; genus Cenchrus; species Cenchrus americanus. Next base: position 47,833,495 of record OX387244.1, on the reverse strand, counting down.
ACATGCCACGACGCCACGACTGGATCGAGATTCTCCAGGACGGCCGTCAACTCCATGGCACTGCTCACCACGCCTTCACACGTAGAAGAATAGTGCGGCACGCCTGTAAATCGCTCTCTCCTTGGCCTATAAAAGGAAGGGCGATCCCCCAGCCGCAGGGAACGGTATCACGCGATGACGGACTGCGAACACACGCACGCTTTCCGCCTTCGCCACGATATTGGCACTCGCCTCAATCAATACATCTAGGACTTGGAGGCCAGGCCTCCTCTCCCTCCACGCTTGTAGCCCCCTCTACGAGCACCACGATGCAATGCAATACAATGCCTCGAGCACACCACTGCTAGACGTACGGCCCCGGCCGGAACCAGGATAAAGCCAGTGTCCTTAGTTGCTAGCACCGAACCATCGAGAGGTTGATCCCAGCGCTCATTACTAGTTAGTGTTGGGACTACTTTCCGCACCGACAGTTGGCGCACCAGGTAGGGGGGTCGCGCTGAAGATTAGCTTTCGCTAACCCTCTCGATGGTGATTCGCACCGAGTACCGCGGCCAAAGGTATTCCATGGGCAGCTCGGACCCCCTCCCGGCCGGATTCGAAATCCGGTTCGGGAGCCTGAACTTTCAGGCCACAGGGAACGGCTACCTCATCCGCATCACCAACCGCGAAGAACTCCGTGCGCGACGGCAGACCGGGCCAGCCCCGGCCCCTGTCGCACCTGCCGCTGGGGGATCAACGCCCGCCGGCACGGACGGCGGGGCCCCTCGGCGCCTCGATACCGTCGACGCTCGGTCGGCACTCTCGACGGGCGCGGACGGAACGCCGACAGGCGCACGCGCCGCGTCGGCCGCGAGACGCTCACCGGCGAGACGACGGCCGCCCCGACGGGGGGGAGCGCTCGGTTTCAGGACCACGGTTCCCCCTCGGCTTGCGCGGCACAACGACGGCGTACGTCGCCTCCACCAACACCGACGCAGCGGCACGCAGGGCATGTCCTGCCCACCACGCCTCGGCGGTCAGGAACCCCAGCGCCTCCGCTGCCGACGAGTCATCCCATGGCTCTGCTGGCGAGCTCCCACCCGCCACCTCACACGGGTATGCGGAGTGGGACTTCTCCGGCGTACCATACCCGGTAATGTTCCAACAGTTCCTCAACGCCGCGGATTACTGGTTCGGCTACTCCGACGACTCCAGTGCCGGGAGCTACGACCCCACATGGGAGTGTTTCGTGGTACTCGCCAACGATCAAGCGGACGCGGTGGAAGCCGGTGACGGGGAAGTTCCCCCTGGCCCGGGTGCGGGGCCAAACGCGCCTCCCCCTCACCACCGAGGGGGCCGACATCAATGTGCAACTGGCTCAGGCGCGTGAGCTCGAAGCCAAGCTGGCGGAAGAATACCGCACGATGCGGCTACTTCGTGCCACCATCGCCGGAGAAGCCTCCACGCGTGGCGAACGCGCATGCGAGTTGAGTAGGCAAGCTCGCGATCGCATCAACGCCGACTTCGACGTCGACAACCCGAACACTCCCCCGTGAGAGAGCCAAAAGCTCATTGCTACAGCGACCCTACTGCGGGCCATGCCCGACCCCTCAACACCCGAGGCGCGAAACCTGCACCACGAGGCGCAGGCGCTGATCGAGCAAGCAGCCGGGCAACAGGCCGAGACCTCGGCGTCGAGCATTCGCCACAAGGGAAGCACGCGAGACGACGGGGGCACGCAAGGCCCTGATGCGTCGGTACACGCGGGCGACGTGGCGGAGCGTCCCGCCAACCAAGGACGCACGCCGGTCAAGGAGCGGATCCTCGACACGCGCGGGCAACCCCAAGATGGTGACGCCCGCAACGTCATCAACGAACGGCGGGCGGCCAACATGGAGACACGGGCGGCGGTAGGCTACCGCCCTCGACGGGGTGGGCGCTACGACAGCCGAGAGGATCGCTCGCCGATGTCGGAGCCCCCGGGAACCCGTGTGTTCAGTCGGGAGATCCGCACGGCGAGCTTCCCTCAACGCTTCCACCAGCCCACGTCGATCGACAAGTACAACGGGGAGACGGACCCCCGCGTATGGCTCAACAACTACCGCCTAGCGTGCCAGCTGGGCGGAGCCACCACCGACGAGGTCATCATTCGCAACCTGCCGTTGCACCTCGCCGACTCAGCGCGGACGTGGCTCGAGCATCTGCTGGCCAACCAGATACACAACTGGGACGACCTAGTCCGCACTTTCGTGCGGAACTTCCAGGGCACGTACGTGTGCCCTGGAAACTCCTGGGACCTGCGCGCGTGCACCCAGAAGCCCAGCGAGTCACTCCGGGACTTCATACGACGCTTCTCCAAGCGCTGTACAGAGCTCCCGAGCGTGGACCAGTCCGAGATCGTGCACGCCTTCCTTGAGGGCACCACCTGCCGGGACCTCGTGCGCGAGCTCGGGCGCAGCCCGCCGGCCGACTCGAACGAGTTGTTCGATATCGCCACCAGCTTTGCCTCTAGCGAGGAGGCGGTGGGGGCGATCTTCGACGGGAAGAAGGGCAAGCGCGTGGACGACGCGCCCGCGGAGGGCAGCAAGTCCAAGGACCCCCAGCAGAAGCATAAGCGGGGGAAGAAAGGAAAAAAACTGCGCCACGAGGCGCACGAGTAGGGGCTCGACGACGGTGGCGATGAAGCCCTAGCTGTTGACCCAGCTCGACGGGGCCCTCGGGCGGCCCCTCGAGGTCCTGGGGTCTTTAACGACATGCTGAAGAAGCTCTGTCCCTACCACAAGACGCCAGTCAACCACAACCTCGAGCAGTGCGACATGCTCAAGTGGTTCTACGGCCGCGCCGCCGCCGCGAAGGATGGCGATGCGAAGAAGGATGGGGGTGATGGCGACGCCGGCGGCTTCCCTACTGTGGAGAACGTCTTCCTCATCTTCGGGGAGCCGACCGTCGACATGTCCAACAGCCAACGCAAGTGGGAATGGCACGAGGTCCTCACCATAGAGAAGGCTCCTCCTCCTTCCTCGACTGGTCGGAGGACGCCATCACCTTCAGCCGCGAGGATCACCCAAACCGCATCCCCAACCCGGGCTAGTACCCACTGGTGGTCGACCCGGTCATCGGGAACGCGCGGTTCTCGAAGGTGCTGATGGACGGAGGCAGCAGCCTCAACATCCTCTACGCGCACACGCTGCGCCTGTTGGGGATCAGGTTGGACCAGCTGTGGCCCAGCACGACGTCGTTCCATGGTGTCGCGCCGGGCAAGCGCGTCCAGCCCCTCGGGCAGATCGACCTGCCAGTCTGGTTCGGCACGCCGGACAACTTCCGAAAAGAGACGCTCACCTTCGAGGTGGTGGGGTTCAGGGGCGCGTACCACACAATCCTTGGGCGGTCGTGCTACGCCAAGTTCATGGCGGTACCCAACTACACCTACCTCAAGATGAAGATGTCGAGGCCCAAGGGTGTCATCACCATGGGCTCATCAATCGAGCACGCGTTCGATTGCGACGTCGAGTGCGTAGAGCATGCCGAGGCGCTGGCGCTGGATGAAGCGCTCGTGGCGAACCTGGAGAACCTGGTCAACGAGGACCTCGACTCCACCGCCAAGCACGCTGGCAGCTTCGAGCCTGCTGAGCAGACCAAAGAGGTGCCCCTCGACCATGCTACCTCCAAGGGCAAGGTGTTGAGGGTCAGCTCCAACCTCGACCCGAAATCGGAAGTGGTGCTCGTCGACTTTCTCCGCGCCAACGCCGACATCTTTGCGTGGAGCCCCTCGGATATGCCAGGCATCCCGAGGGAGGTCGTCAAGCACTCCCTTGAAATCCTACCTTACTCCCGCACTGTGCAACAACGACTGCGTCGCTTTGACGAAGAGTGGCGCCGGGCGATCGGAGTAGAGCTGCGGAAGCTCCTCGAGGCCGGGTTCATCAAGGAAGTGTTCCACCCTATGTGGATAGCTAACCCCGGTTTAGTCAAGAAAAAGCATGGGAAGTGGCGGATGTGTGTAGACTATACCAGTTTAAATAAAGCATGTCCTAAAGTTCCTTTTCCTCTGCCACGAATCGATCAGATCATTGACTCGACCACAGGGTGTGAGCTCTTGTGTTTCCTTGGTGCTTATTCCGGGTACCACCAAATAAAAATGAAGGAGTCCGACCAGCTCGCGACTTCGTTCATCACGCCGTTTGGGATGTATTGCTACGTGACGATGTCGTTCGGTCTCCGAAATGCGGGCGCTACATTCCAGCGATGTATGCAGCACTTTTTCGGGGATCATATCGGGCGAACTGTCGAGGCGTACGTAGACGATATAGTCGTGAAGACCAGGAAGGCAGACGTCCTGGTTGACGACTTCCGCATCGCGTTCGGCTGCCTACGGGCCAACGGGGTAAATTAAACCCCGAAAAGTGTGTCTTCGGCGTGCCACGAGGCATGCTGTTGGGATACATCGTCTCCCAGTGAGGCATCGAGGCCAACCCGGAGAAGGTTGTCGCCCTCGAGCGGATGGGTCCGATTTGTGACCTGAAGGGAGTCTAGAAGGTATTGGGATACCTTGCCGCCTTGAGCCGCTTAATCTCGCGGCTCGGCGAGAAGGGCTTACCCCTCTACCGGCTCCTGAAAAAACACGAACGCTTCTCCTGGACCGTCGAGGCCCAGGAGGCGCTTAACAAGCTGAAGGTGACGCTTGCCCACGCCCCAATCTTAATGTCGCCTCAAGACGGCGAGCCTCTGTACCTCTACGTCACCGCAACCACTCAGGTGGTCAGCGCCGTCATCGTGGTAGAGAGAACGGAGGAAGGGCATGCCCTGCCGGTCCAGCGGCCAGTGTACTACATCAGCGAAGTCTTGTCCGAGACCAAGGCGCGCTATCCCCAAGTCCAGAAGCTGCTTTATGCAGTGGTCCTCGCGCGGCGCAAGCTCCGCAACTACTTCGAGGCTCACCTGGTCACGGTGGTCTCCTCCTTTCCGTTGGGAGAGATCATCCGGAACCCGGACGCAGCGGGCAGGATTGCCAAGTGGTCGGTGGAGTTGATGGGCAAAACGCTCGCCTACGCGCCGCAAGGCAATCAAGTCCCAGATCTTGGAAGATTTTGTCGCCGAGTGGACAGACACACAGTTGCCGCCACCGTAGATCCAGGCCGAGTGTTGGACTCTCTACTTCGACGGGTCGGTGATGAAAACGGGGGCAGGCGCGGGCCTGCTCTTCATCTCACCCCTTGGGGAGCACATGAGATATGCGGTGCGCCGACACTTCCCCGCGTTAAACAACATGGAAGAGTACGAGGCCCTCCTCTGTGGCCTCAGAATCGCCATCGAGACGGGCATCAAGCGCCTCAACGTGAGGGGAGACTCGTAGCTCGTGATCGACCAGGTCATGAAGAATGCGAGTTGCCATGACGATAAGATGGAGGCGTACTGCAAAGCCGTGCGGGCCCTCGAGGACAAGTTCTACGGCATAGAACTCAACCACGTGCCGCGTCGGTACAATGAGGAGGCAGACGAGCTCGCCAAAATCGCGTCGGGGCGAATCACTGTTCCCTCGAGCGTCTTTGCATGGGACGTCGCCCAGTCGTCCGTCAACCTCGAGCCATGCCCCTCGAGCTATGAGGAACCCTTGGGGGCTCCCTCGAGCCCGATAGGCACGGAGCCTATGGATGAGGACCCCTCGAACGAGGCGTACGTACTCTCCCTGCTCGAGGGATACGGCACCGACGAGACCGAGGCCATGGATACAGAGCCAGCCCCCAGCAAGGGGGACTGGCGCGACAAGTACATCGCCTGGATGGATCGAGGGGAGCTACCCTCGGACCGATCCGAGGCTCGACGCATCGCCAGGATGGCCAAGTCGTTCACCCTTGTCGACGGCGAGCTGTACAAGCGCGCCGCGTCAGGAGTCCTGCAGCGTTGCGTGACTATCCCTTAGGGGCGCCAGCTCCTTCAAGACATACACGTGGGAGTATGCGGCCACCACGCGGCACCACGCACTCTCGTGGGCAACGCGTTCCGCCAAGGCTTCTACTGGCCCACCGTGGTCGCTGATGCCAGCGAGATCGTGTGCACCTGCGAGGGGTGCCAGTTTTACGCCCGCAAGTCCAACCTCCCTGTGCACGTCCTGCAGACCATCGCCGTCACATGGCCCTTTGCTGTGTGGGGGCTGGACATCGTCAGACCTTTGCGAAAAGCGCCCGGGGGCTACACTCACCTACTGGTCGCCATTGACAAGTTCTCCAAGTGGGTCGAAGTACGCCCCATTAGAAACCTAAGGGCGGAGTAGGCCGTAACGTTCTTCACCGACATCGTCTACCGCTTCGGAGTGCCCAACTCCATCATCACCGATAACGGGTCCCAATTCACGGGCAGAAAATTCCTAGAGTTCTGCGACAAATTCCACATCCGCGTGGATTGGGCAGCCGTGGTGCATCCACAGACCAACGGTCAGGTGGAACGTGCCAACGGCATGATCCTACAAGGCCTCAAGCCCAGGATTTTCGACCGGCTGAACAAGTCTGGTCGAAAATGGCTCCAAGAGCTGTCAGCGGTTGTGTGGAGCCTCAGGACCACCCCAAGCAGGGCCACCGAGTTCACCCCGTTCTTCCTGGTCTATGGCGCGGAGGCTATCCTCCGCACAGACTTGGAGTACGGGTCGCCCAGAGTTCGGGGCTACGACGCACCAGCGAGCCCGCGAGGACTCGCTGGACCAATTGGACGAGGCCCGCACCGTGGCCCTGATGCACTCCACAAAATATCAGCAGGCTCTAAGGCGCTACCAAGCCCGGAAGGTGCGACGACGAGACTTCAGCGAAGGGGACCTAGTCCTAACGCTACGCCAAGACAATCGAGGCCGCCACAAGCTGTCGCCCTGTTGACGGTCGATTTTAGTACACCTAGATATAAGTTTACCGTCAACATTTGCACGTATTTGATATTCTAACCAATGGTAATAACCCCCCGGAGGTATCAAGTCCACTCTCGCATGTCGATTTTGGAGTTTGTTGTTTACGCAGGAAATTAACGTTAAAGAGGAGACTTTCGGGATAAGTTCATCAAGCACTTCAATAGAAGATCATGAAGCCCGTCACAAGTCAAGACACGCGATGAACATAACTCCAAATGACCCAGGAACCGAAGCGTCAACATGCAAGTCTTCAGGGACTCAACCAGAAAATAGCGAAGCTTGCATGGCAAGGATTCAAGCCTAAACCGTGAAGGAAACGACGTCAAAGGCCCACATGCAAGTGCACACAAATAAGGGATCACGCGAGAAGCAACCGGGGAGCAAACCGGGGCCGAACTGCCCCGAAATGGGCCTAGGCCGGCCGGCCTGGGCCGACCGGCCCAGCTCACTCCGGGCCCGGTTCGCGTCCCCCTTTTGCCCTAGGTGCTTGTCTATTTATTTCCTCTGCCTCCGCCGGCCGCCACATCCATCCTTTCATCAGAGAGCCACCGAGACGAAGGAGAAACACCGGGGGGGGAAGCCGACGGCCGCCGCGAGTCCTCGAGTTGCCTAGGAGATGGCTTAGGCCATGCCCTAGCCACCATGGTTGGCCCTGCGTGGTGAAGCCATGGTGGAGTTTCGGAGCCGCGACTTGAATTCGTCAAGTCGTTTGTACCTTCAACGTTCGGTGATGTAATCATATCTTGTTATACTTTGATCTACTACGAGTTATGCTTATTCATATGTGTAGCTACCATATGCCTTTAGTAGGACTAGATCGAATCATGGTGATTGGTCTTGTCTTGCGGACACACCGTAGTAGTGCACGGACCAAGGTTGTTGCTCGGTGATGAATATCCTCGCGTAGTGACAGTACGAGAGAGGAGAAAGCGGCGAGTGAACGTGCATCAGACCACTCCATATCGGGTTACAACATATCGAGTGTAATCCTTATCATAGTATATGTTTAGATTGGTTTATCACATTGGCCGGAACGGCAACAAGAAGACGATAGGCTAGGTTTACCTTTGGTTTGCTTACCTTTATGGCTAGGTGGATGTGATCCATACATCCCTTTGTGTTTGTATGTTATCTTTATGCAATCAACACTTCACATAGGGTTAGACCGGTAGGTTAGATAGAGAACCTTGGTGGTTTGCTTCCGATCCTTGGATTGACAAATCTAGGGAGAACCCTCCTTGGTGAAAAAGGCACCAAGTCACCCGTAGGCTTGCGGTGAACTTGAGCACGGTTTTACACCGTCAACAAGCCCCTTTTTCTGGCGCCGTTGCCGGGGATCGGCAACTCGAACCCTAGGGCGATCTATCTTTCTTTTAACTAACCCTAATTTTTATCATTGCATATACGCTTGCTTTCTTGTTTGTGTCCTTGAAAGTAGGTGGAAAACTAGACACAAAGCGATCGAGAAAAGTTCTCGACATTCGGACTTCAACAAGTCCAACCTTGCTCAATCAAGTTTATGGCTACACATGTTTTGATCTTTAGTGGAAGGTGCTAACCTTGGTTAGTGGACCAACATCCGCTATTGAGCCCTCACCAAAAGCAAACAAAGATGAACAAGGTATGCCTACATGTGTCAATTAAGTTTTTAGACTAATGTCTTTTGGAGGATTGTTTGTCCAAGCTATAGGTTTCGGAAACGACCATGTCAAGCACGATGGAAAAGGATTACATTACCATCATACTCATGCAGCGATGGTTATGATTTTTGAAACCAAAGGATGTGTGACATGGTGCCCTAAAAGACTTCAAGATGAAGACTACACGCACATCTCCGGATCGATGGACGAAAGGATAATGATGTCATCACGATGTTTGCATGAGCCTCAGCAGAAAACGATTAGATATATTTGGATTTTCAGAAGCTGCACGAAGTTTACGCTCCAACAAATCAAGCGGCAAGGCAATCGGAGGTTCCTACAAGCGGATATGGCCAAATCACCGATGGTTGCACATGCTGAAATTCTGGACGGCAAGCAGTGCTGAAGTGAAACAGCCATAGCTCCCTCATTCGGACTCCGATTAAGGCGAATGAGTACCCGTTGGAAAGGTAATTTTATAAATTTTTCAATAGAACTATATTTTGGTATATTTTCTGATCTGGATGCAGGGGTAAATCCACGAAGAAGAGGCAGCAGCAAGGCGATTACGACAAGATAGAGGAGATGGACACAATGATAATAAATAGAAGATGGGGCAATGGTTCCACAACACGTACATGATGAAATTCAGAAGCTAAGGACTAAAACAAACCCTCCGGAGCAGGGATGAATGAAGACACAAGAGGCACCACTCAACACATTATGATGTTGGAAGCGAACCACGACAAATTTCCTAAAGGCAACATCAAGCTGCATGGCTACTTTGGATTCTCGCACAAGTAACCATGGCTTCACGACAATAAAAAGGTAAGTGAGAAAGTCGAGCTCTATGACTTTAAATGAAGCGCTTTGTGGGAGGCAACCCGATCTTTTTATATATCTATATAAACTATGACAAGTCTACATTGTGTTCTTTATTGAAAACTTCAAGTAACATCGTACCATTGCTCTAATAAATGTCACAATATATATATATATATAGACATATACATACATATATATATATATATATGTATATATATATATACATTGAGTGAGTACTTTGCTACTTGAATTGTGGGAAACTTGTAGACCCTTTTTTTGTGTGCTTATTAGTGTTTTGTGTCTTTTTATTTGTGTCTTTAGAGAGAAATATGAAGCATGATCCCTTTTGATTATAAACTTGTGGCTGGTTAACTTAGGCAAACTTTTGCTTTTGGTTTAGATCACCACCATATCATGTCATATCATTTTGTTCATTCATAATCATGTTGCACTTCATTCCACTTTGTTCTCCACCTTTGCATTATGTTGCATGTTGCATCTCATCTTTTATAACCCTTAAAAAAATCTCATCTTTACCTAAACCTTGCTATCAAACCACACCTAGAACCTAGGCCAACAAAGGGAGGGATCGACTTATGTCAAGTCGACAAAGTCTATCTCTATCCCTTTCTAATTAAAATTTTGACTGGCCTCTTCCTAAACCCTTAGGGCAAAACCCTCATACCTTTAGTAATCCTAAAACCATAGGTTTGTTTTTCAATCCAAAAATCTAACCCTCGCTTTTCTTCTTTTTTCAAAACCACCTTAGATAGAATTTCTTCACCCGACTTATCTTTTCAAAATTCTTATCTTAAGCCAAAATATAGGGTACCCATAAGCCTTACCTTAAAACCTTGTTAGCATGTTTTAAGGTCTTTTGATAAAATACTTTATTGCCAAAACTCTACCTCTCATAAAGTGACTTGCTTGTCATTATTGAGGAACAACATCGAAAGCCTTTTTCAAACATTGATAACCCTTTTTACTAACTCCTTTGCATTTTGCATCAACCTCATTGTCATCAACCCCCTTTGTTCTATCATGCATAGGTTAGCTTGGTTTATTTGTGAAACTTTTTGATGAATGCTTTATTTCCATAATGGTGCTTCGTGCGCACGAGGCATTTTCTTTTGCAATCTTGTGTAAACATGGTGTTTAGACATGATTGGAGTCCACCATCATTCAGTTTTATATACCTTGCTTTCACATTGCATTGGTTGGTTTATAAATTTTGCAATGCGTCCTACTTCTCTTGCACTTTAAAGGATTATTAATCTTGGGATGAACATGGTGTTTTGACCTTGGTTAATAAATCTTTGTAGGAATGGAAAGTATGGCAACCACTTTGTAAGCATGGAGCTTAGAATTTGGTGTAAACATTTTTTCATTTATATCCCTTCACTTCATTTGCATTTTCATCTACACACACGTACACTCATTAGGTTCTTACTTTTCTCTTTACTAAGTGAGCTATGCCACAAGCTAAGATCTTAGGGATGCATTTGGTTTGTTGGCAATTGTTTCTACTCCCAACCATAACCCTAGGGGTAGAATGTGCATTAGATTTGTTTTGTAGGCATGGAGAAGTGTTCCCATGAGTTCTTGACCAATTGTAATCAAGATCGTTAGTCATCTACAAGGCTTGAGAGGGGAGTTGCTGTTTCCATCAAGATTTGAGTACATGTTCAGAGATGTACAATAGAAGAAAATTTAATATTCAGAAGCTCCTTCAAACCTCCTTTCCAACGCATCAAGAATCATCAATTTTGAATACCCGTACGTACAATGAGATATGGCAAAACCATTGAGCGTTGCGCAGTCTGAAATCAGCCTTGGTGTGACACCCTAAAATTCCATCACTAAAATTACTTAGCAACCTAAATTGTCTTAGGGATTTAAGGAGATTAAAATGCTAAATAAATTGAGCTTTAAAAATATTAAAGATAATTTAATAACCTTAGAGACAACAAGTGCATGTGCATCATCATTTGGTTTGCATGGTTTTTGGTTGCTTGTTTGGTCTCTAAAAAGTCTACAAAATATTTGAGAAAGGTTTGCAAAAGTTTGATTTGAATTTGAGTTGAAATTGGATTTGAAAATGAGGTTTGAAAAAGAAAAGAAAAAAAACAAAAAGACCCAGCCACCCTTTCGGCCCAAACGGCCCAGCCCAGTCATCCCCGCCGGCCCACCGTTTCCCCCTTCTCTTTTCTTTTTACAGCGGCGCGCGACGGGGGCCCCACCTGTCAGCCTCTACTCCCCCTCCTTCCTTTCTTCTTCCCCGCGTCCGCGCCGGCCGCCGCCGCACGCCGCTGAATCCGCCCAGCTCCCGCCTCTTCCCCTTCCTTTCTTTCCTCCCCGAGCCTGCCAATTAAGTCAAGTAACTGCCCTTGATCAATTGGGGGCCGTTTCCCCCTTTCCTTACACCGAGCCGTGATGGCCGCCGGCCATCAATGGCAGCCGCCGCCGCCCCGACCCCTAGCCGCTTCGCCTACCCTCCCTCGGGCCCTTATAAGCTCGCTCACGCACTCCTTGGCTCCCCCTTTCACCTCCGCAACACACACGCGCCCGAGCCCGAGCTCCAATTTCAACGGCCGCCGCCGCCCTCGGTTTCCGCCGCCGCCGTCGTCTCGTCGCCGCCGGTGAAGGGCTAGGCCTCCCGCCCGTTTCTTTTGATCACTAGGTTCACAAGGAGCTTGACAAGCTCTTGTGCCTGCAGGTTCACGCCCTCGACGCCCGTGACAGCCGCGCCCCGAGCTCGCCGGAGCGCCGCCCGAGCCGCCGCCGTCACCAAGCCGCCCTGTTGCCGCCTCCCTTCCATCCTTCGGCCCGTCCTCATCGCCTGTGTGTGGTAAGCAACCCTCCCTGCCCAATTTGCCTTCTTATCGCGCCCAGCACCACCCGCGCGGGCTCGCCGGAGTAGTGGCTCCGCCCCCTTCCGGCGCCGGCCACCGTAGAAACCCGAGCCCCTCCCCTGGACCCCTAGTTGCGTGCGCTAGCTTCCCCGCTACGTGTAGCACCCGCTCGTGCACGAAAAGACGGCCGGGAGCTCACCCCAGAGCTCACGTCGGCGAGCTGCTGCCGCGCGCCGCCGCGCGCGCTCTTCGTTTCGGCGTCATCGCCGCCGCCCGCCGCACGCACTCATCCAGAGCCGTTAGATCACGCGCAAACGGCCAGGATCGTGTACCCCTTCGGTTTAAGTGGCCGGGTCCACGGTGAACCCATGGACCGCGCCCACGGCCGGGTCCATGGTGCACCCTTGCGCCATCCGCCGTTGGATCTCAGATCCACGGTGCTGAGTGGCAGTTTTGTTTAAGAGCCCCTGGGTTTTTAAATAATAGCCGGCCGGTCCTTCCACCTTTGAAAATAATCACAGTTAGGTCCTGATTTTTGCAATCTAGCCCCTATCTACCCTGTTTAATCTTGTTTTAGGCCCTTTACACTTCTTTTTGTACCTAGACCCTCTGATTTAATTTATAAAAATGTTTTAGCCCCTGATTTTATTCATAAACAACCCTGTAGACATAGTTTTCTTGCAAATAGGCCCCTGTAAACTATTTTAATCATATCTTTTTCATTTTAACTCCGTTTTTAGCGTTCTATATACCGAAATGATCGTCTCAACGAGTAGAATCTTTTAAACAGTAAATTTACCAGTTTTACTACTGTTTGGTGTACTGTTTTGTTTATTGATTGTTATCCATGTTTGACTCGTAGATATCGTGCCTGTTTCGTCTGAGCTCCCTGTCGGAAGTGATCCGAGGGAACTTTGTCTTTGAAGAGGAATTCACCCAGCTTGTAGAGGAAGGCAAGTGGCTTTCCCTCTCTGCATACTCTTTTTGAACCTATGACACTGCATGCTAAACAATGTTTACTATTCCTGTTGATATGCATAAATCTGATGGGCAAACACCTAGCTAAGGACTTGACTAGATGCTTTACCACTTTACCTTGATCAACCCTGTTTAAACAAATGTTTGGGGTAGATAAATGCTTAGTTTGCTCTACATGAGTTGGTTATGCTCTGTTTATGTTATACATCTCAGTTTTGCTTACATATGTGCTTGTGCTTAAAATAAGATAACTTGATTCATAATCGGAACATGGAGAACCACCCAAGATAACAGTACAACCACAGTCCACATGGCTCTGGCTTAGCCAATTAATTAGGAGAGTGGGTTAGCTGATAGCTCTTTTCCGAGAGGGGCATAGGGGGCCGGAGTTGAAGGGGTATAGCCCGGTCCTTTTGGGGTAGCAGCCTTGGCTAAGGTGTTGACCACTAGGGAGGGTTATGGCCCGCTCCGCTGTCTTGTAATCTTGTTGCGGGCTGTTGGTTTCTCTTCTTTCCTTTGTAAAGGCTTCGTAGTGGACCCCTAGCCACTCACCTTGGAAGTGTTTAAGGGTCTAGCTAACCCGGGCAAGATGGGGAACACGAACTGTGGGTAAAGTGTACAACCTCTGCAGAGTGTAAAACGATCGATCGGCCCGTGCTCACGGTCACGAGCGGCTTGGACCCTCACATGAGTAATAAACTTGAAGATTAATGCAAATCATGGGTTGGAGGTTTGGTTTGAGGTTTCTTTTAAGGTTAAGTGGGTTGGTATACACTTACATCTAGTAACTAGGTGCTTGCTAATAAAACTTGACCAACTTATAAAATGCTTACCGCTGTGAACCATAGCCTATCCTTGATGACCTTGCATTTTTCCCCCACTTGCTGAGCTCCAACCATAAGTGTGCTCACCCTTGCTTACCGCCGTCGCAGGAGAACGTCGGAGGTGAGGACGAGTATTGGAGTGACTTCGAGGAGTTCTAGGCATGCGGATCCCCCAGTCATCATGCCTGTGGATGTCAGCGATGGAGATGCTCGTCGTCATTTAGTTATCGTCTTGTTCGGACCTTCGAGTCCACCCTTATGGATGTAATAAAGGATGTCATACTGGTTTAAACTCTTGTACATTTTGTTACAGCAATGGTATTACTCTCGTTTTGTCTAATCATGTGTGTGTAAATGATCCTGGCGCACATATGAGATGCATTCGGTTTTCCTTGTAAAATCGGGTGTGACACTTGGACAGATTGCATCGCCAGAGTAAAATTGGCACAACTCTCTTGTTCGGAACCCGTTTCATGCATATGATGCCTCGTTGGAAAGATAATTTCATAAACTTCAACGTGGAGGGGTGTTTCAGTACATTTTCTGTTCTGGAGGAAAAATAAAAACTGTGGAAGATGAGGCAGCAACAAAGGACGGCATTGAAGTCGGTGATGACGATATGACGAAGGATTGGAACCATGGCTTGATGATGATAAGAAAAAGTTGAAGGAAAAATGAGCAACAAAGGCACGGAAGTGAAGACGATTCTCAAACACATGGCGCATTACAAGCAATTCAAGTTCTTCCACACTTAGCAACACGCTAAGCATGGTGGACGATTTGAAGGACGAAAGAGAAAGGCCACATGGAGTACAAGGATCACCTTCAACACAAGATGCTCATCATTCTTTCTCCATGCTAAGCACAATGCTTAAGCATGGGGGAGGCATGGCTGCACTTCATTACGAGCATCGAAAAGGACAGTAACTCGCCCTTAACTTTATTTTTGTTCATCGTCTTTTAAATGCTTACACATATATGCTTTCAACCATAGACAACCTTTGTATTTATCTCTCTATCAATAACATGGCTACTAGGAGGACAACCTAGGTTAGTTAGTTTTTACTTTTCAATAAATAAATCACTATATCTTTTGAGCTTACCACGATGATATTATTTGTATATCTTGATTATGGAAAAATGATGAAAGTTGCCGCCTTGTTTTACTTGCATGATGTTTTATATAACATGACTATTTGCTCTCTATTAAATAGAACTTAAATTGATTAAATACCGGCTCTTTCATTTGTGGAGGTTAAATGATTAATCTTTAGACCCACATACTTTATGTTGCTCTTTGATTTAAGTTTACCAATGACCTATGCCTTGTGCTTGTTTTATTTAAAATTATTATGCTATCTACATTTGTGAATCTCTTGCAAGGCTCTACCTACCAAAGCCTATACACATACAAGTACTTTATGATATAACCTTTAGTTTGCAAACTTATATCTTGATGAGTTGGATTAGGATTGATTTCTGTGGTACGAGACTAAGAAGTTGGTCATTCCTTTGCATATCTTTTTCATTCTAGCCATTCTTGTCCATGCATTGTGAGTTTCTACATTGGAAATTTCACAAACTTCGCTGGGCATCCACCCTAAACCCAAAACATCTTTTTGTGATTACCTCCTTGACCACAGCCCAAATTGAGTATGGATGATCTTTCAACGAATTTTCTGGCAAATTCAAGACATATAACATATGGAGGGACTCATCAGTGATTATGCGAGTTTCGACATGGAGGATGCCCTTGAAGATTTCAAAAGATTTGTAAAGGAATACAAGGATTTTGTACTTCTTTAGCAGCCATAGGCCCCCTCACTTCTATGCTCGAGGACGAGCAATCATTTAAGCATGGGGGAGGACTGCTATAGCAAGTACTATGTTGCTTAAAAGTTCAGAGGAGCATAAAAATGATGAATAAAAAAAATAAAAACAAAAGAAAACAATGAAGGAAAGAAAGAAGAAATAAATGAAGAAGAAAGAAAAAAATAAGAAAAGAAAAAAAGAGAAAAATAAAAATGCTCCTCGGTTCTTTTTAGCTTCATTTAAATCTTAGAGAGCTTTGAAGACAAGTCCATACTCAAACTTTTCCAACCATGTGCAATCCGATAACGAGAACTACATCCGTGTCTCGGGATCACCCATTTTCCACTTGCACATGTCCACCTTTCTAAATGTGTGTGTGTTCCATCTCTCTCCCTTTCCAACATTTATTTTTCATGGCCTTTTTGACTAGTCTCGGTAATTCCAATAGATCTCTCTCTTAGTTTGACAATATTTCAAGTATAATGTTTTGCTAGGATTGTTTTTACCTACCAAGCTCCACATAAGCTTTCCACTTCCATATATGAGTAGAATAGGTTGAGAATAATCTAGTGTAGGCTTGAGTGACTTGACGAGATGAGTGTTTCCATGAGCTTTTGCAAGAGAACCTCACTTATGTTAGATGTGCAACTTTTTGAAAACTCTTCACGATGCAACAAGGTTAAGGTTTGAAGTTTGCTTAAGTTCGAGAGCACTTGTTTTATTTTATATTGGCATGTTCTTTAATGATAGTCTATCTTCCATAATGAAGTAGCCGGTCAAAACTTGAACCTTAAATGCTAAATACTTGAGAGAGCAATATGTCTTGTTGTGTATAACTAAGTGCAGGGAAGACATTGAAGGGCAACGCTGATTTCCAAATTAAGCAAAGATCTTGGACTTGCTCGAGGACGAGCAAGGTTTAAGCATGGGGGTCTGTTGACGGTCGATTTTGGTACACCTAGCTATAAGTTTACCGTCAACATTTGCACATATTTGATATTCTAACCAATGGTACTAACCCCCCGGAGGTATCAAGTTCACTCTCGCGTGTCGATTTTGGAGTTTGTTGTTTACGCAGGAAATTAACGTTAAAGAGGAGACTTTCGGGATAAGTTCATCAAGCACTTCAATAGAAGATCATGAAGCCCGTCACAAGTCAAGACACGCGATGAACATGACTCCAAATGACCCAAGGACCGAAGCGTCAACATGCAAGTCTTCAGGGACTCAACCAGAAAACGGCGAAGCTTGCATGGCAAGGATTCAAGCCTAAACCGTGAAGGAAACGACGTCAAAGGCCCACATGCAAGTGCACACAAATAAGGGATCACGCGAGAAGCAACCGGGGAGCAAACAGGGGCCGAACCCGGGCCGAAATGGGCTCGGGCCGGCCGGCTGGGCCGGCCGGCACGCCCCACTCCGGGCCGGTTCGCGTCCCCCTTTTGCCCTAGGTGCTTGTCTATTTATTGCCTCTGTCTCCACCGGCCGCCACATCCATCCTTTCATCAGAGAGCCACCGAGACGAAGGAGAAGCACCGGGGGGAAGCCGACGGCCGCCGCGAGTCCTCGAGTTGCCTAGGAGATGGCTTAGGCCATACCCTAGCCACCATGGTTGGCCCTGCGTGGTGAAGCCATGGTGGAGTTCTGGAGCCGCGACTTGAATTCGTCAAGTCGTTTGTACCTTCAACATCCGGTGATGTAATCATATCTTGTTATACTTTGATCTACTACGAGTTATGCTTATTCATATGTGTAGCTACCATATGCCTTTAGTAGGACTAGATTGAATCATGGTGATTAGTCTTGTCTTGCGGACACACCGTAGTAGTGCACGGACCAAGGTTGTTGCTCGGTGATGAATATCCTCGCGTAGTGACAGTACGAGAGAGGAGAAAGCGGCGAGTGAACGTGCATCGGACCACTCCATATCGGGTTACTCCATATCGAGTGTAATCCTTATCATAGTATAGGTTTAGATTGGTTTATCACATTGGTTGGAACGGCAACAAGAAGACGATAGGCTAGGTTTACCTTTGGTTTGCTTACCTTTATGGCTAGGTGGATGTGATCCATACATCCCTTCGTGTTTGTATGTTATCTTTATGCAATCAACACTTCACATAGGGTTAGACCGGTAGGTTAGATAGAGAACCTTGGTGGTTTTCTTCCGATCCTTGGATTGACAAATCTAGGGAGAACCCTCCTTGGTGAAAAAGGCACCAAGTCACCCGTAGGCTTGCGGTGAACTTGAGCACGGTTTTACACCGTGAACACGCCACCGTGGGAGGGACCCTACGTCGTGGTGAAGGTTCTCAAGCCCGGCACGTACAAGCTGGCCAACGAGGACGGCGAGGAACTCACCAACGCTTGGAACATCCAACAGCTACGTTGCTTCTACCCTTAGCAAAGATTTCCAAGATGTTTGTTGTAAATTACATGCCCAACACCCCAGTTGGCAATATAAATGTAAATAGCGGAAAATCAATAAAGTCAAAGGGCAACTTGGCTTTCCCCAGAAAGCCAAGTCACCCTCGGGGGGTACTACGCCCCCCCCCCCCCCCGAAAAAATGGTCCCATTTTTTCGCAAAATTCGGAGATGCGCCAACTACGCCTCAACCTAAGCCTTAGGAAAGTTCAGGCGGAGCGCGAGCAACCAAGCGGAAAGGACGCGCGAGACGAAGATAGCCTACGCCTCCAGCAGGATACGACCCTTCTCCCTCACCTCTGGACCAGCGGGTCGCTCGTGAAATCGAAACTCTCCACCTAAGATTTGCCTAAGTCAAGGAAGCAAGTAGCGGAACAGCGCAACAAGCGAAACAAAGACATAATTTTTATTTACAAATGATGTTTTAAACGAGCAGCTGTTCATTACAAGGCCACAAGGCCCGAATACTAACGTCTAAACAAAAAAAGCTCGACGCCCAGTGGTCTTCAGGCTTGAGGCTCGCCGGTGTCAGGAGCGTCAGGGAACAAGAAGTCCGTGAAGTCTCCGGCGAGCGTCTCAGTGGCGGCGGCGGCAAGCGTGTCCGCGCGCTCCATCGCCACTTCGTCTTCAACGCCGACCGGGACGACGTAGCTCGAAGCCACGGCCTCGAAGTCCACCTGGTAGTGGGACACCACTACGCCGAGGGCCTTCTCGACGCCCAGGTGAAGGGCGCGGTGCATGCGCTGGGAGACGTGCCCACCAAGGGCACGCAGGCGACTCTCTAGCGAGCTCCCGGCTTGCGCATCGCCTTCTTCGACCGCCTGGCAGGTCTCAAGGGCGGCGGCCCGCAGCTCTTCCAACTCCTGTTGCGAGGAGTTGTAGGACGCCCGCACAGCCTCGGCCTGGGTGGTCACGTGTCCCAGAGCGGTCCGCAGGCCTGGAAGCCACGAACAAGAAAAATAAAGTTGAAGTGAATCCCCAAAGGGAAGATCAACAAAATAAGAAACAAACAGCGACTCACCTTCAACCTGCTTCTTCTCCGCCTCGAGAGCCTGGCACCCGCCCTCGACCGCCTGCTGCAGGCTGACGACCGTGGCCCCCTGCTCCTCGAGGGACTGGTGCTGGTCCTCGTGCGAGATGCTGAGCGCGACCAGCTCCCCGTCAAGCTTCGAGACCTCGTCCTCCCGCTCCTTGAGCGATGCCCCCGCCCCCTCGAGCGCAGCGCGCTCCTGCTGGAGCTGCCCCAGCGCCTCCTCATGCGCCAAGCGCTCCCGCTCGAGCGCCGCCTGGGTCTCGACGAGAGTGGCCCGCTCCCCGCCGGAGCCGACTCTCGGCCTCTTGGCGCGCGGCACGCTCCTGCCGGAGTCGCTCCTCCGCTGCGACGACCGTGGCGGCCTTGTCGGCGAGGCTGGCCTTCAGCTCCTCGGCCTCATTGGCCCTCTCCTCGGCCTGGCTTTGCCAGGACCGCGCTCCCTCGAGGGCTGTGCAGTCCCGCTGAAGCTGGGCGCGGACAGAGGCCACCTCCGCCTCCCACTCAGCCGCCACAATGCGCACCCCCACCAGGTCCTCCCTCGCCCTCTGCAGCACCTCATCCCGGTCGATGAGCGCCGTGCGGACCTTCTCGACGGTGGAGGAACCCTCCGTGGACTGGCCCTCCAGCTCCAAGAGGTGGTCTCACAGGGCTTCCACCCGGTATGCCAGCCATCCGTCGTTGGTCCTCAAGGCCTCGACGAGGGTGTCGAGGGCGTCACGCTGCTCCTGGAGCCGGCGGAGCTCGGAGCTCATCTGGTCGAGGGCGCCGTATCTATCCTGAGCGCGGATCTCCAACTCCTGCTATCAGCGAACGAAGGCTGGTGAGCGCCACTCAAGGGAAGTACGAGCGCGAAAACAACAGAGGGGGGGAGAATCGCGGAAAACTGACTAGTGACTATGTACCTGAAAGACGCGCCACGCCGGGCCGCCATGGATTCGCAGCGCCTCATTCAGCACCCGGTTGAGCGAGGCGTCGTGATCGCGGAGCTCCTCCCACAGCTCATGCTCCACCTGAGTGTCGGAAAAGTGGGGTGGCGCCGCATCGACGCGCTCCCGCCCTCGCTCCGGGCTCGCCGCGAGACCACCCGAGGCCGGGAAGCCGCGCGAGACGACGAAGCCTCGGCGCCGTACCTCGGGCGCCCAGCCACCATGCGGTCGTCCCACCTCCTCACGAGCGCCCCCACCTGGGACTCAAGGGCTGCCGTGGGCAGGCTTGCCCACTGGTCCCATCCAGGCGGCGGGACGTCGTCGTCCGAGATCTCCACCGCCGTCGCCTGGGAGCCGGCGGGGGACGGGCGCCGACGACGGCAACGCGACCACGGCCGCCGCTCCACCTCCGGGGCCGTCGCCGCCTCGCCGCACCTCCACGGCCGCCACCGCCCGTTGCGCACCCACGGCCGCCGCCGTCCGCAAGTGCCTCCGCGGCCGCCGCCGTCCGTCGCGGCTCCGTGGCCGTCGCCGCCCGCCGCGGCTCCGCGACCACATCCGCGCTCAGCGGGGCCCCACTCGTTGCCGCCGCCACGCCCTCAGTCCCCCGCGACGTCCTCGACAAACGCCGCCTCGTGGAGACAGCCGCATCAGACCTCAACACCTTAGCCGGTGCGAGGGGGGCACGGTCGGCGTCACCCTGCGAGCACGAAAACAAGATGGTTAAACCCTCGCCACTCGAATGCAGAACCCCTCGAGGGACGATTCCTCACCTCAGGGTAGAGAAGCCGCGCTTACTCTTCCTCGAGGGCTCAGCGGGCGCTGCGGGCGCGACTGGTGTGGCCGCCACCGCGCCTCCAGACACCTCTCGCGCGCGCGCGGGCGCCCCCCCCGCGCGCGCGCTAGCACATCCGCGGCCCGCGCCGCCTTTGTCGTGGACCGCCCGGCGGCGGGCGCCCCTGCGCCCGCCCCGGGCGCCTGCTCTCTCGCCTCCTCTGAGACTTCCGGTGGGGGCGTGGGTTCCCACCTATCGGGGAGAGCCTGTCCCCCATCGTCTTCCTACTTCGACGATGACGACGACGACGAATCTTCCGACGTTGCCGGGGGAGAGAGTCCATGCTGCTCGCGTAGCCGGAACTCCTCATCTCGCCCCTCCCGGCGCTCACGCCGCCGGAGCCGCCTCTCCATCCGGCGTGCCACCCGCTCTTGCTCCCCGCCGCTGCGCGCGTGCGCGCGCCTGGGCGCGGGGCGTGGGTGGGTCGGACCGCGCGGCGTCCACGACCGCCAACTGTGAGGAATGGGCAAAGCTTCAAAACACGCCGACACCCCGCGAACCAATTGAACAAGAGGGGACGGAAGTCCACTCACCAATGGGCCAACCGGGAGCATGGTGAACGCCCAGAGGGCCTCGTCGTCGTTCCGGGCGGCCCTGAGGTCGATGGCGCGCCTCGCCCGTGTGGCCGCGTACTCCCGCGGAAAGAGGTCGGGCAGCAACCGCGACTGCACCAGCGCGACGGGGTCAGCCTCCTCGTGCATCTCGAAGATGCGGAGCGGCCTCTCCATCAGAGGGATGATCCGCTGGTGATGGAGATTCGCGGGGACACAGCCCGCGCTCAACCCGCCGTCCGCCAGGGCCTTCAACGCGGCCAGAAGCGAATCCAGTCGTGCCTGGTGCAAAGAGGGGGACACCATGTGGTGCCAGGAGTCGGCCTTCTCCTTCTGCACCTTGCCGGAGTAGGGGGGAGGTCGGCCCCGTCGTTGTGGAGGTAGAAGCACCCCCGCTCCCACTCCGTGTTGTTGGAGGTCATCGTGCAGGGGATGTAGAACTCCCTGCGCGTATTCCGCAGCGCGATCGTCACGCCGCCGGCGCGCACCACGCGGCGCGTCTTCGGCTCTGGCATAGCGAGCGTATGCAGCTCCGCGCGGAAGAGGTGAACCCAAAGATCCCAATTCACTGGGATCCCCAGGAAGCCCTCGCACACGCCGACGAACGTGGCCGCCTGCGAAATCGCGTTCGGCGTGAAGTTGTGCAGCTCCACGCCGTAGTGGTAGCACAACCCGCGCATAAAGCGGCTCGCCGGCGCCGTGAAGCCCCGCTCGTGGAAGTAGATGAAGCTGACGACATAGCCGAACGGCTGGTTGGGCTCCCAGTCCCTCGCTGGCGGGTCGATCCACGCCGGAGGCTGTCCATCCACATTCACCGCCAGCTGGCCGGCGTTCACCAACTCGCTCAGGGCCAACCTCGTCGCCGTCGAGCGGGGCCACGGCAGCGGGTCAATCACGACGATGGGCTGTGGGGGAGCCATACAGACCAGTGGAGGGGCGCGGAGGCGAAGCGAACAAGGAGTGAAAGCGAACGGGCGCGCGGTGCTTAGGAACGAGGGCGAAGGAAGCGGGGGCGACGGATGCTAAGTGCTGAGGTAAGGGGTCTCCCACCCATCCTCTTAGATTTATGGATCCACGGGGCCGCGCTCCCCGAATCGCGCGCTATGCGCACATTAACTGCAGGTGAACCGCGTCTGCCACTGGCAAGTAGGGCCCACCACGACCGAAGCGGTCGAGCACGCGCACACGCGCGATCATTACGACACGGCAATCGAAGAGCCGCGGTGGGCTGTCACGTCCGCCCGCGCACGTCGCCCACTACGCGCGCGGTTGCGGCGCCAGAAAAGGCGCGCCCGCCGCGCGTAACTATGGCCACGACCGCAATCACGAAATGGCCCGGCCCCCATACCAAGTAAGGACGACCCTCGAGCGGCCCGAGCGCAAGGCTCAAAAAACCCGACCCTCGAAGGGTGCGAATACCGACCAGTGGCCTCGAAGCCCCCTCAGCAAGGTGGGCGCCACAGGTGCCCTCGATACGTGAGAATTACTAATCAGCGACTCGTGGGCCGAGCCTACCCTCGAGCCCTCGAGCCTCGCAGATGCAAAAAATCGAGGGCGCCCAGTTGCCATCCCGCGGTGGCCCTGCTGATCAGGGGTTCGAAGCCTGACCCTCGAAGGGTTCGAACAGGCGCCCTAGATAAACAGAGTCAGGGACGACGAGGGCGCGCACATTCAAGCCTATCCTCGAGCCCATCGGCTCGAGGGCACCCCACATGTCGTGTTCAAGAGCCAGCGAGGGCAGCTAGTCGGGGGGATCCCATCGAGGGAGAGCTTCCGCGCCCTCGGTCCCTAGCGAACGGGACCGAGCCCCACCTAGCAAACCCACGCGAGCGTTTTCATGGACGAGTTTTCGGACCACGAGCCAACCCTTATCGAACGGGGCATGGGCGTCCACTTGAATCACCTAATAACAGCTCGATGAGGAATCCGCAATCCACGACCCGATCGATGGGGGCTGTGGAAACCTCACCCTCCACCCCGCGAAGGGACGGCGAGGGGGCGTACAAAACAAGTCAGAGAGCCTACCCCGATCGCCTCAAACGGGCCCAGGCTCGGGGGCTCGACGCAAGGCTACACCTCCTAGGGTGCACCGAACGCGAACAGTACCAGCCATGCGCGTGTGAACCAGGCCGGCTGGAACATCGCCGATGTCGGTTGAAATAAACACCCCGCACGCTGGTAGGACTCGCGACAAAACCCCTGCAGGAGCACTCACGCTCCTGCAGGGCTTCAGGGGCTAGACCCGCGGGTCCGCTGACGCGGCCCCACGGAATAGCATTGGCAACTGGGAGGGAAGAACGTCCCATCAGCTAGCATCAGCATCTGCGGGACCCTAACGGGTACACCCGCAGATGCTCGTGGGCTACTGTCAGGGTCAGCCATAAGGGTCCCCTAAACAACTAGGGGAATCCCGCTTAAAACCCACAAAAATGCAAAATGTGAACTAACCTCGAACCTAACACACACGCTCAACACGATTGTCGCCCTGGTGGCCCCCTGGGCGAGGTCCGCCTCGCTCGATGGCTAAGCGCCCCCTCGGGCGAGGTCCGCCTCGCTCGAGAGCTAGACTCCCCCTCGGGCGAGGTCCGCCTCGCTCGAGGGCTGACGCCCCCTCAGGCGAGGTCTGCCTCGCTCGAGGGCTCCCGTGCGCACCTGTTCCCGCCCACGCGTGCGAGCGTTTAATGCTCTGACGCCACAGGACCGCACCACTACTCTGACACGCCTGGGAATCACGCCCCGGCACTGTTCCACCGACTCCCTGGAAGAACCCATCCCCGCCACTGTGTAACGCTGTGCGGTGAGGCCGGTGTCAGCTCCGTGACGCTATGCTACCCACTCCTGTACGGCTAACACGTCGAGCCCTCGAAGGGGGCCGGCGGAACCCTCGAATGATCTTTCCGTGATTGCACCAGGCTAAGCCATGACGTCAGGCCAGCGGGAGCGGTCATCTTCGTCGCTGTCAACCCTGTGCGGCCATCCCCGCCCCTGTAGCGCCACGCCACGTACTGCTGCAATAACCCCGGCACTATTGGAGCACACGGGGGCGGGACGCCGCCATACCTACCGTTGTACCTCGTACGGGCCTCTGTCAACGGCCCCCTCGAGCCTATCCGCGGACGACGACCAGACGGCCAACCACTATGCCACTACCCTCGAAGCCGCTCCTGTTCGGGCACAGGACACGCCACGACGCCACAACAGGAACGAGATTCGCCAGGACGGTCGTCAACTCCATGGCACTGCTCACCACACCTTCACACATAGAAGAATAGTGCGGCACGGCTGTAAATCGCTCTCTCCTTGGCCTATAAAAGGAAGGGTGATCCCCCAGCCGCAGCGAACGGCATCACGCGATGACGGACTGCGAACACACGCACGCTTTCCGCCTGCACCACGATATTGGCACTCGCCTCAATCAATACCTCTGGGACTTGGAGGCCAGGCCTCCTCTCCCTCCACGCTTGTAGCCCCCCTCTACAAGCACCACGGTGCAACGCAATACATTGCCTCGAGCACACCACTACTGGACGTACGGCCCCGGCCGGAAACAGGATAAACCCAGTGTCCTTAGTTGCTAGCACCGAACCATCAAGAGGTTGATCCCAGCGCTCATTACTAGTTAGTGTCGGGACTACTTTCCGCACCGACAAATCGTTCACCCAGTATTGCTATTGATAAGAAAACTCCAATTAAGGTATGGTCTGGTTCTCAAGCTGATTATTCGCAATTGAGAGTTTTTAGTTGTACTGCTTATACTCACGTTGATAATAGTAAATTACAGCCTAGAGCTGTTAAGTGCATCTTTCTTGGTTATCAATCTGGTGTTAAAGGCTATAAATTGTGGAATCCACAAACTCAAAAGGTTGTGATTAGCAGGAATATTATTTTTAATGAATCTGCTATGTTGCCTGACAACCCTTCTACTAGTGCTCCTGTTCGCAAACTTCAAGTGTGCAGGTGGAGCATTTTATTGATGTTGATAGTACACCAGATAATGATAATGTTGTTGTCCAAGATGCACCTAATGTTGATGATTCTCCAACTGTTGATGATCCATCTATTGTTGAGCATTCTTCTCCAGTTGTGCAGCCTCCACAACATTCAATTACTAATGATAGGCCCAGAAGGGAACCTAAGCCTAGAAAAAGGTTGATTGAAGAATGCAATGTTGCTTATGCTTTAAGTGTTGCAGAAGAGATTGAAGGTGTTGAACCTTCTAATTATTTTGAGGCTATTATTTCTGCTGATGGCAACAATTGGATGGCCGCTATGCATGATGAGCTGGAGTCTCTTGAAAAGAATGGTACTTGGGATTTAGTGCAATTGCCCAAGGGTAAAAAGACCATTCATTGCAAAAGGATTTTCAAGAGAAAGGAAGAAAGGTATAAAGCAAAGTTGGTTGCTAAAGGCTATAGCCAGATTTCCAAGTTTTGAATTTAATGATGTCTTTTCCCTTGTTGTTAAGCATAGTTCCATTCGTACTTTGTTGAGTATTGTTGCTATGCATGATTATGAGTTGGAGCAGTTAGATGTCAAAACCACGTTCTTGCATGGGGAGTTAGAAGAAGTCATTTATATGGACCAACCTGAAGGTTTTTGTTGTTCCTGGAAAAGAAAACCTTCATATGTAGATTGAAGAAATCTCTTTATGGCTTGAAACAATCTCCTTGGAAATGGTATAGGAGATTTGACTCCTTTATGATCTATCATGGTTTTAAGCGGTCTGATTATGATAGTTGTGTCTATTTGAAGACAGTTAATGGTTCAACTATTTATTTGCTTCTTTATGTTGATGATATGCTGATTGCTGCAAAAGATAAATCAGAAATAGCTAAGCTGAAGGCACAATTGAATTTAGAATTTGAGATGAAGGATCTTGGTGCAGCCAAGAAAATTCTTGGTGTAGAAATTATCAAAGATAGAAAATCTGGTATGTTATACCTCAGACAATGAGGTTATATTGAGAAGGTTCTTCGTCATTTTAATATGCAACATGCAAAACCAGTGAGTACTCTGTTAGCTTCACATTTTAAATTGTCCTTAGATTTATGTCCAACTTCAGATGAAGATATTAAGTACATGTCTAGAGTTCCATATTCAAGTGTTGTTGGTTCACTTATGTATGCCATGGTCTGTTCTCATCCTGATTTAGCTCATGCAATGAGTGTTGTCAGTAGATACATGGCTAATCCTGGCAAAGAGTATTGGAATGCAGTTCAGTGGATTTTTAGATATCTGCGTGGTACTTCTAATGCTTGTTTGCGGTTTGGGAAATCTACACGTGGACTTGTTGGTTATGTTGATTCTGGTTATGCTGGTGATTTGGATACTAGGAGGTCTCTCACAGGTTAAGTTTTCACCATTGGTGGCTGTGTTGTGAGTTGGAAAGCACGTTTACAGGCTACTGTTGCTTTGTCCACTACTGAGGCTGAATATATGATTGTTTCTGAAGCTGCTAAAGAAGCTATTTGGTTGAGAGGTTTATACTCTGAACTTTGTGGGATTTGTTCTTGCGTTACTATACATTGTGATAGTCAAAGTACTATTTGCCTTACTAAAGATCAGATGTTTCATGAGAGAACAAAGCACATTGACATCAGGTCTCATTTTATTCGAGATGTTATTGCTCGAGGTGGTGTTATTAAAGTACGCAAGATTCATACTCGTGACAACCCCGCTGATATGATGACTAAAGCCTGTTCCTATAGCTAAGTTTGAGCTATGCTCAAGCTTGGTTGGGATTAAAGTGTAAGTCCTAGTGACTTTTGGCGCCGATGATTATTTATTATTGAAGCGAGTTCATTGATGATACTTCATTCGCTGCAAGATGAAATTCGTCTCAAGGTGGAGTTTGTTGGATATGATCCGAATTCTTAACGTGAGTCTTGTGGGGACGCCTGGAGGGCCACAGTTCGGATTATGTGTTTAGCAGATTTTTTTTCCATATTTGACTGTAGTCAATTTAGTCCACCATATATATACATCTTGTAAGCCACACGGGAGAACAAGAGGGCTCATTGTATTCCCTACGTTGTAACTCTCTCATCATAATGAAGATTGTCGGTTGGCGCCTGTGGTTTTTTTCCCGCAAAGGGTTTTCCACGTAAAAAATGTGTCTCGTGTTCGATCTTGTTTTCGCATTATTTGCTAACAAATGCTCTCCATTCGTGCGCTTCATGTGATAGCTTGTGAAAACCATGAGAGTCTGTGTGTACTTGCATAATCTTAAATGGGTGTGTCTATACGTCAAATGACAGAGTTTTAACAATCTATCAATCACTTTATATTTAGCCATAGATCCTGCATCCAATGGCTCTAGCTGGCCAGCTGTTCTTTTTTCCCCTACTTATCTGAATTGATTGAAATTTTATTTCTTCTCAATCACTTTCCCAAAAAAGGATCCATGTTCCTGTTAAGCTTAGTAAAAGAAATTGATTTAGATCTAACATTCATCTGAATCACTTTCCCCAACTGGTGGGTCCATGCAAAAACAAATGTTCCCAAGTGGGCTTGATAGTTACTTATGGCCTTCATTTTGTCACATTTGGACCTATTTTTTTATTTGTATTGTAAAAAAGCTCCTTAATGGGCCTCTGACGAACAAAAAGTAGTGTAACCTGCAATACACCAAAAACTGAAATTCATGTCTGTGATCCAGCCTATTTTAAGTCTTGTACAGCTTAAAAGCCAAATCCATATAGGTCAAAAGGGAAAGAGCAAGAAAAGCAGCAATCTGTATGGAGAGCTGGATGAAAACCCAGAGGAGCAATCATATCAGTTCTCCAAAATCAAACATGTTTGGTCCAAATTTCTACCAGGTTTCCTGTTAAAAAAAGAAAACAACATGAAAAACATGTCCTGTGATACAAGTAATCTCTAAATGAAAACAACATGAAGAGAAACATCTAGTGATGTGATAACTCGGTGATCAGAAAACAACAGATATTTCCTCACTAAGCGACAATTCCAACATGGCAAAGAGAGAGAGAGAGAAAGAAAATCCTCACTTTTTATAGAAAAGTAAATCCTCACTTTTGGCACAGTTTTTTGTTAGCATTTTCATTGAAATTGGAGTGCATGAAATTAACAAATTTGTAGAAGCTTGCAAGGGTTTAAAAGATTACCTACTGTAATGAAAATCTCCAAAACAAAGGAAAGCTATATAACTTTCTAATTTCCTATTTCACTAGATGTGTTAATTCAAGACAAATAGATAAAATGACTTGAAAACATAAGAAAACACAAGTTCAACAAAAACAACACTAGTCTGAATGAGTATAAGAAAACATAGAATATTAATTCTGTTCATTGGATTAAGCTAGCGCCATGACTCCACGAGTCAAAAAAAAGGACCATCATGCACATAACAACATTCATTCTACATGAACAATTTGCTATCCGCACAAGCTAAACCACAACAATATCAAATAATTCAGAGTTTCAAACTAACAAAGTACATAGCCCAACACATGAATTCTGCATGAAAACTTTGTTCTCCCATAAATTGCAAGATGAATCAACTGAGCAAACATACCTTGCTCTAGACATCCCAGAGCATGCTCTTATTGATCTCCTAGTATATGTAGAGTCCCGAGAAGAGATCGTCACTTGCAATGACACTATGGACATGCCACCACACTGGTTAGCGATAAATGCTTGCAGAAAAATCACAACATGTAAGCAAAAATAAAATATGAACATGATAGAACCCAATTCACTAGTAACAATAGAACTGTCGCTAAAACACACATCATAGATAGGTGTAGACATGCAACATAAGAAATTTTAGAACTTTATGTCCATAAGGAAAAATGTAACCGAATTGGGAACAAACGAACCAACAAGAGAACGCCAGCAGATGCAGCAAGACCCAACTGTTCATATATAGATGGACTGCAAATAAACAATGGAAAATTCAAAGACCATAGGTTGTGAATCTACCTGAACACTTGCCACAGTGGTGCAAATAGAAATTATTATTATGCAAAAATAGACACATGAATGAAATTTAAACAAATAATAGAACTCTAAGCTACATCTTTTTCTCGAAAGGTGCAAGAGAAAACAGAAAGACTCAGTAGCCCATGCAGATAGGGAAAAAAGAAGTTATTGCTCGAAATTCAGAAAAATATGCCTCCCTAAAAGGCTCTGACAAATGCCTGTGAAAAAACAGGATCCCCCCTCCCCCCAACCACTGTGTGAAAAACCAAACACACATTCGGAAGACATTTATCCCCACACCGTACATCAAACAATGGAAACGTTGTCACTGCAACATATAAATTCCTCTATAAATATATAAATTAACATAGTTACAGAACGGCAGATGAGCAAAACTACACTTAGTTATCACCATAAAAAAAGATAATACTTTATTTTAATTATGTGAGATAAAGAACATCATGATAACTTAAAAAATGATAGTTTGCTATATGTATCAGCTCATAAAAATGGAAGAATGTTACAACTCATTCTAAAAAATTCACACTCTGATGCATGCAGAAAATTTAGTGGGTTTTCATATAATTAATCTCAACTATGTATATCGCTGCAAATGCAAACATGGTGGGCCACAACAAGCAACTACAATGATGCAAAGCTGTCAAGATCCAAGTATAAAAAAATGGAGATTGCTGAATGGGACACATATTGAGAAAACATGCATTGAAATCATCAAAGATTATTTTCACATGAGTGGAAAGCTCCCACCAAAAGAGATCAGATCCTCCTATATCAAGCAGAAGTCTGATCCGAAACAGTAAAGTGAATGTCCTCAATGAACAATATCACACTCTTAAACTTTTAGGCTGTAAATTTGCATGTAAATTGAAAAATAGTAAAAAAAATAAAAGTTGCATGTAAATTTTCATGCTGACATTGAAAGTACATGAAAAAACAAATAGAAAATTATATGCTAAACTTTTTGACACGACAAAGTTACGAGATAAACTTTGTCCTGACTTATCTTCAGCTAGTAAAGCTCAAACACTGACAGAGGCTAAAAAGTACCTTACTTGTATAGAAAGTACCTACTTGTAAAAAAAGATAACTTTGCTGGTAGTGCAAAACCAAATAAAAAGGTGTTGTAAAAAAGCCTAGAGAAAATTGAAATAGGACACATGATAGAGGGTGTGGTCTATTTGTTGCATGCCAATAATGAGGGTGATGCAGAATTTGGGAACATGTATTCAAAAAATCATATAGCTCCAGTGAGAGGTGAATTTCTATGATAAACTCAATAACGGTTATGCAAGGAGAAGAAATGGGGCTGCTAAAGGAACAAATTATGAACTCAGGATACATCAAGCTATGCAAATACATTTTGGGTAAGGCTTAGATTTCACCTGTTGTTCGTGTGAAATTTAAAATTGTATTGCGGTTGTGTGAGAACTATAATTGTACAATTTTTGAAACACAAGTTTTTAGACAAATAAATTCTATGCACCACAGAGACCCTAGAGATATCACATATCAGGTTGGGAAAGTGGGTACAAAATTCTTGAGCCAGTAACTAGATTAGCTCTACTTACCTCAAAGAAAAATCAGGTTAGCTTTTAAAAAAGTTGATATAAGTGGACGTACATATGACAAAATAGAAGGAAATGCCTTTAATGAGCACATCAACAATTAACTCAATATCACTCAGATATATAGGAGTTCAGGACAAATAATACCTGAGGGTAAACTACTTGGTTGTCCACTAGACAAAAACTTTTTTGGCAGTACTTGAAGGTACCTCAAGGCATAGTGGTTTGACATTCCTTTTAATTGCCATACAACAAAATTGTCAGAAATCCTACCTGCATGAATCAAAATTTTCCATCAGGTTTCGAAAAGAAAAAAAGAAACTACTAACTTTTGACTAAGCTTTTTGCATGCACTTTTATTTAAAAAGAAAAAATGAGATCCAATTCTCTCACATTTTGCTTTTTAAAACAAAAAATTCACACCTCAATATATGGGAGCTCTATGAGAAAAATGAAACAACAGTTCTGGTGATGTGGGTAAGTTGATGATATGAGATTATTCTGAATTAATAGACTATACTGCTTTAACTTAATGCAAGGTCTCTTCAATACTACAGTGCAACAAAAAAGGGTCAACTTTGGTTACTTAGGAACATACTAGCTAGTGTACTACAGAGTAGACTGCAAGTATGGAGGGATATATGCATATTATTATGCTAACATACTAATATTTCACTCCTGAAGGTTAAAGAAATCAAAACAAAAGTTTACATATATCACTCCTTAAGTCCATCAGTTATCTTCAAAATAAATAAATAGTATTTTGAAAAGTGCAAAAACGAAAAACTAGTGTAATGTAGTACAATTATTTTGGATTTATATATTATTTAGTAAGGATATATTTTCTTCCAAATAAAAAATACATAATTCTGATACATTGAAAACTGAAATAAAAATCTATAAGAAAGGGAATAGAAATTTTAAAGCTAACTAAGTTGTCATCCCTATAAATATGTACAACTAACCTTCAACTAGTTAGTGTCATGAGAACAGAAAAAAATGAAGCAACTTATCTTCTACATTTATAAGTCTTCACAATCATAAAATTTTAGGTATGCTTACAATTTAAAAATTATTATAGCTTAACATGAAAAAAGAAAAAAATTGCAAAAAAGTTGGTGAGAGGAAATGACATATTCAATATGAACATATTTGCATTCATGTAAACTCCAACCTATAAATTCCACATATTTATACATACAAGGAGAGAAGATATTGAAGCATGTTCGAAACACCATAGAATGTACAGGACAAAAATGCTAAATCAATGTACATAAAAGAGAAGTTTGTATTATCTAGTATAAGATTACGAAATTTGGCCAGATTTTCTCAATATTGATTCAGACTAAACACGGTGGATTAAAATTTTACCTAAACTGCTACATTTTAGTTCCTTATTCTACTTAAATGGTGACTCAAGAAAAAAATTGTCATCTCTTTAATGTACTAAACATATTGATGTTTGGTATAGGAAAAAACATGTGTTAGAAAAACCTTGATATATAAGAAGAAATTGTGAATATTTCATCACAAAAAGAAAGGGTGATACAATACAATGCAATGCACTTGTGTGTAAAGAACAACAACACGAGAAATTGTAAATGTTAACAAGAAAAATGCAAATGTACATAAACATGGAAAATATAAATCTACGAGAACTGTGTTGGTTTTTTAGCACCTAAGGACTTGAATCGTCATCTTCTGAAAATCCATGAGGTCATCTGGGTCAAGAGAAAATTAATTGAAGCTAATTTTGAAAAAAGAATGCAGTTTAATGAGGAGTACATTGGTCCATTGCATTCCGCCTTGTTTTTATCAACATGAAGCTGAATTTTGTAGCCCACGTAACATGACAGAATGGTACAAACAGGTTAACTAGAAACGGTCCTAAAAGGCAAGCTTCGTTCACCTTTTTTTGAAAATTGCACAATGACAAGAACATTCCTTCAATTCGCCTTTTTTTAACAATTCAGTTCACTTGGAACCATCAGCCTTTACACAAATTTCCGAAGTGTCATTCCTATAATTTTTATCTGCATCACCAAAATGTTGACCTGAATAATGTAGACATGGCAATAATACATCAGTTCCCGCTATAAACTTACTAGAGAAAGGATGTATTAAAATAATCATCAATTGTTATGTTTCAGACAGTTTTTTTGGAAAAAGCAAATTCGGCATTGCAACTGCAGACAAGGAAACAAAGCTTCATTGGGACAAGAAAAATAAAGATATCAGACATGTATTACTTGTTATATGCAGGCCAGAAACAAATAATATATTGCGGGATTGATTCCTCCATTTGATGCAGATCAACAGATCCAATGGTTGAAACAAAATGGATTGAGAGAAACTTAAAATCAAGGGACTGATGTCTAGCAAATATTAAAATGGCAGTGTCTAGGTGTCACTAAAAAGAACGCAGTAGATCACAAATAGGTATATACATACAACATAAGAAATTTTAAGATTGTATGTTTATAAAGAGAAATGTACATGAATTAGAAACAAAAAACCAACAAGAGTGT
Source organism: Cenchrus americanus (assembly GCA_947561735.1). NCBI lineage: Eukaryota > Viridiplantae > Streptophyta > Magnoliopsida > Poales > Poaceae > Cenchrus > Cenchrus americanus. Next base: position 47,799,868 of record OX387244.1, on the reverse strand, counting down.
TCTGACGGATGGAGCATGTCCTCGGTGTGAAGTTATAGAGGGGTTGTGGAAATAAACAAAGGAGAAAGTTATGAAGCTGCTTGGACACTTGCTGCAGTGGTGCACTTACTACTCGCATATTCACATGTCATTATCACTAGACGACTACGCCTTATGTACAAATTAAAACTACTATTTGTCGCATCTCCTCGGCAGCATAATAAGCTGCTTAAATGAAATAATTGTGGCATCAGGTCTGCGCATAACATAAAAAGGAACACTAGGAGTGCAATAAACAGGTGCAAAAGTATTCTGAGAATAGCAGTTTAGTGCTTCCTTATTCCTTCATAAAATTGGTTAGGAGATCCAGAAGAAGGCATTTGCATTTGCACTTGCACCCCATGTACAACCGCCTCCTTCATAATTTCTAGATGAACAGAAACAACAAATATTTCTGACAAAAAATTAAATGCTGCAATAGGTTAATGAAAAGGGCCAGCATGACTATAAATCCTCTAATTGAACACAGCCTGACCTAGAATCTGACACAACCTGGCCTTAGATCCTTAAATTGAACACTCAGAGATCACAAATCCAATCTAATAGGCCATACTCCAAACACATATGAACTAGGATTCAATAAACCGAACACCAATGGGGGCAAAATAACAACAGATGTGCTACTAGAGGCTAGAAAGCAAAAAAGAAAAAAGAAATGAAACAGGGTTGCGTCACCTGAGAGGTCGCCGGTGTCTCGTGCCGACGGTAGAGATACCGCCCTCGTCGGGGCTGTGCATGGGGAAGTCGCCCTCATGGGGAAGCGTTTGTCGGGCCCCCGACGAATCACCGTCGCACACGCCGGAGAAGAAAAGCCGAAGAACTGGTTGCCCTCCCCGCTCCGTCCGCTTCTCGCCAGCTCCGCGAAAAATCGGTGTTGGCGACGGAGACGAAGACGAAGACGAAGCGGCCAGTCCCAGTGGCGGAGACGAAGCGGAATGGATAAACCGGCTACATCAAGTGCCGCGGGAATGCCGAGGTGGTCAGGTGCGTGATTCTATCCTGTTAACGGGTTTGTGGGTTAGAATTGGACCAGTGACCCGTATTGGAGGCCCCGAGAACAAGAAAAGAGATGCGCCGTGGGATGAAGATCTGATGGCTGCGAAAAAGTGATTGAGATAAAGTTAAAAATCAAGCATTTGAAGTCTAGCAAATCTAATCTTAAATTCTTACCTTCGAGATAGTCCGTAAAGCGCAGGGTCTTGCCGGTAAAAACATGAGATCCTGACGCATCGTTCTGAAAAAGCCGACGGAAGGCGGCCGTCCATCGGTCCATGGAGAGTGAGTGAGATCACGCACGTATTCCCTCCGTTCTGAAAAACCTGACGTTTATGACAAGTTTTGGGTCAAACATTAGGACTCTAAATCATCAATACCTTTTAAACTGAGTTTGCAAATGTGAAAACTATACGAATAGATTTGTCTTGAAAAAAAAGTATAAATACATCACTTTTTGATTAATAGTTTTATAATGATAAGAGATCAAAGTTACCGATCAGGCGGTGCACACGGCACGGCAACGCCACCGGCCAGCCAGCACACGCCATGCCAGGCCCCGGCCCGTCACGAATGGCGAGGCGTAGCGCCGCGCCGCGCCCCACCCCTCACCGCCCAAACTGCGAGCCGAATTGCTGCGCCCCCCATGGGCCAGACGCACGAGGGGGCGCCGAGGGGGAGCGAGCCCTGCCCCTGCGTGCCTCTCTGCCCGCACGCCGCGACGCCAAAGCGCTACCAAAACCAATGGAAACCTTCCCCGCCCGCAACCGCAGGGCGCAGGGCAGAGGCCACCACCACCTCCTCCTGCAGCCTCCTCCTGCCCCGCCGCTCCGCTCAGCTCGCGCTAGCTGCTCCAAATAGCAAACGGAGGACGCGAGGAGCCATCACGCCCGCCACGCCCCCAGAGCCAGACTACCACCACCGCAGCCAGCCTCCGCGCGCGCACGCCCGGCCCATGCGTGCGAATTGACTCGCGCACACACGCCACCCACTCACTCACTCACTCACTCCATCGCTCTCTCCTCTTCGTCATTAGCTCGCTCGGCGCTCGGCTCCTTGCCAGCCAGCTAAAGTGCGTCGCTCCGTCCCCGAGCCCGGCGCCGGCGAGATCTGGTCCTGGTCGAGCACTCGAGCTGTCACGGGCGCGCGCGCGTCTATGGCCTGGCCGAGGCGCAGCGGCCGGAGCCGGTGTCCGAGCCTCTCCGCCGCGCTGCTGCGGCCGCTCCTCCTCCTCCTCAGCTCCTCCGCTCCCGGTGCTGACACCCCCCCCCCCCCCCCCTCCCCCGCTCTCTCACTGTCTCACACACACCACATGCCGACTCTGCATCAGCGTCGGTTCGCTTGCGTTATTTTACCAGCTCACATGCGTGTGTTCTCTCGCGCTCTGCAGGGACGTGCACGTCGGCAAGGGGGACAGCCGGTCGGGTGGCGCCGAGGAAGGGTACTCGTGGGACCCGGGGGCGACGGCGGCGCGGCGGGGGCTGGTGGGGCCCGGTTCGTCGTCGCCGACGTGCCGCAGCCGGTGCGGGGGATGCCACCCGTGCCGGCCGGTGCACGTGACCATCCAGCCCGGCCGGAGCTTCCCGCTCGAGTACTACCCGGAGGCCTGGCGTTGCAAGTGCGGCAACAAGCTCTTCATGCCCTGACCGCACCGCGAGCACTTCATGCTGACGCTGATAGCTGATGCCTCGCTCACTCTCTGAATCTAGCTAGACACTCCTCAAAGGCAGCAGCTGCGTCGCCATGGCTGGTGGCTGCACTAGACTACTAGCTGGTGGAGAGAGTGAGACTGTGAGAGACGTGGAAGATAGCACGGCAAGGAAGAAGCGACTTGATTGGAAGAGGAGACGAGGCCCGAGAAACAACGGAGGCTTCGATTCTAGCTATCAGCCAGGGATTAATTGAAGGAACTTCGCTGGGCTGAGTTCTTGGAGATTGATACGAATGTAATCCGTTGTAAGTAACCGGTTGTCCGTTGTGTGTACAAAGAGAGAGATGCCGATGTCGCCATTTTTGTTCTTTGTTATGTTGTTTTTTTGCTTTCTGCTGTTTGTTCCTGACTCCCTTTCGGTTCCGGGGATTTCCTTGCGATTATGGTCTTTGCTTGTTCTGTGAACTTCTTGCCACCCCGGGCATAAACGTTAATCATCTCGTAGTCGTAGAATTTCCTAATTTTGTTCATATCTTCTTTTATCTAGATCCAGCCTGATTTGTGTGTGTTATTATTTTTTTTAAAAAAAACTGTTTGTTCTAATGTTCTGGATGGAGGGCAAGCATGAGACCTGGTGGCTGATGCTAGTTTGTTCTGAGAGAAAAGTATTGTTGACTGGTTGCTGATAACTGATTTGTTCTCAGAGAAAAGTACAGCTGGTTGGTGGCTGATAAGCCAAACGAATATGGCGAATAACCATGTTTTTGTGAGCGGTGCCTTCAGGCAGCACTCAAAGGAAGCATTTTTTTCTCGCACAAAACTTTGTTTCATCCAAATTTTGGAGCAGATCCGTGCGTGACAGAGTATTTTGTTTGCAGCAGAGATCGATTGACGACTTAGGTGCCGCGAGTGCGCAGAAAACCGCAGAAAAGCAGCTCAAAGATGAGAATGGAAACAGTGGCTCGGATAACAGGAGGTTTTAGGCGTACAGTACTCGAACCCAGCTTTTACGGGGTACAAAGTCATCAAGGAACAGTGAGCTACTACTAATTTTTACTATGTTACTGCCAGTGCTGCTGCTGCTTTACCCACGTAAAATCAGCATAGAGGCCCTGGGCCTGGCTCGAGAGAAAATGGGCTTGCCGATGCTTCTGTTTTTGCTGTTCACTGAACACGCATTTGTTTACATGAGCTAGGGTTATGATCTGCAGGCGTAGGGCAAAGCTAGTCCAATCATCACTGCATTAGACTGTCTCCAGCAACGTGCGCATCCGCTTCTTCATCTACAAAATGAGAAAAAAACGCCACTAGCCCCTCCAGCGGTGTCTGCATCGACTTCTGCAAAACAGGCGTTCCCTTCCTCGGTCGCGCATTCCTAGGGGCTTGCTGCATCCGCCCAAAGCCCGAGCTCCATCCCTCTGCTCTCTCTCTCTCTCTCTCTCTCTCCCCACGGCCAGACCCGGGGCGGGCAGCGGCAGCGACGACGGGCGACGCTCCCCTGCCTCCGCCCTTCCCAGCCGCCCGGATCCAGCCTTCCTCCTCTTCCGCAAACCGCGCAGCCCCCTGTCCTGCTCCCATCCGCGCCTTCCCCTTCCTCCCGGAGTAGAGCAGGGGTCAGAGGAGCTCTTCCCCGCGCGCATCCATGGCGGAGACGGCTCGGGCTAGGTCGCGACGGCGGCCGCTCTGCGGGAGGCGGACTCGGGGAGACGCGGCGCGGGAGGCAACTACCTTGGGCGATGCAGATGCGCCATCTCTGATGGAGACTACCTGCTTTTGCGAGACCGAGATCTTACTCTTTCTTTTCTTCATACCGGATGCAGATGCAGCACGTTGCTGGAGCCCATCTTATAATCCTTCTCGTCGCAGGCATTTTGGGCGTGTTTGCGACCCCGGCCCAGCAGCCCGGCTGCGCTCCCGGACTGCAAGCGGCCTTGTTTGCGCACTTAGTCTGACTTGGGGCCCGGTTGCGGGAGGCCAAAAAGGGCGTCTCCGCCTGGCTCCCAGGAAATGCCTCTAGGGTTCGTTTCCCTGGAGCGCGGCTGCGCGCGGGGCGATTTCGCCGCCTCCCGCGCGTCGGCGGGGTGGGCTGGTGCGGGCTTGCGCAGGAAGGTGAAACTTCCCCGCGGGCGCGAAGGCGAGGTCCGGCGAAATCTCTCGCGCCTATATATGGCGATGGCGCACCCCTCTCCCCTCTTCTCCCTGCTCGTTGTTGTTCCACCCCCCTCGTGAGAGACCGGAGGCGATTGGTTGCGAGTCGCAGTGGTGTGCACCTCCGCCGATCTTCTCCGTTCCCGGCTTTGGAGGTCCGTCACCGAGCAGGAGCTCCGCCTGGTGCCGGGACTCGGAGGTGTTGGGCATCTTCTTCGTCTCCGGCTGATTTGCTTCCTCTACTTGCAGATCTGCCTCCTCTACTTCCGGATCTGCTTCCTCTACTTCTTGATCTGCTCCGTCTTTGTTGATTCGACCTCGAGCCCAAGGTGAAATCGACCTCGAATCTTTCTTTTGTCTTGTGTTTGGTTGGTGAGTTAGGGTTCGGTCGGTGATGTTGTTGATGCTCTACCTTTCTTATTCCTGGTTCGGTAGATGCTTGTTCAGTAGATGCTTGTTCGGTAGATGCATGTTCGGTAGATGCATGTTCGATTGATTCTTGTTCGGTAGATGCTTGTTCGGTAGATGCATGTTCGGTTGATTCTTGTTCGGTTGATGCTTGTTCGGTTGATTCTTGTTCGGTTGAGTATATGTTTGCGAAAATTTTTTTGTGCCCTCGAGATTTATTGTGATGGTCGATGATGATGTCCTATGGTTGCACTGGGAGGCATCTTGTTGAGGATGCAGCCGTGCTAATTTTATTCATTGTGAAACATTCATGTTGATGCCTAGCAGGGCCTGAAATCATGTTTTATTTGTATGTGCTTGTAGATGGAACCATCAGTGAGCCGTGAGCAATTGTGTAGGTAGGCTGCTGCATTGACTGTAGTTATGGTTTCCTTTGTAAGCAGTAGGCTCAAAAGAAAAAAGGAGCCTGAAACTCACATTCCTGACCCTTTGGCACTTGCACTTAGGGATGAAAATGAGCAGCACAGAGTTAGGACACTGAACCATATCTACAATTCCAGTGATGCAGAGTGCATTGCCATGCTTAGGATGAAGAGATTCCCTTTCTTTGCTTTATGCCAAACCTTTAGACAGAGAAACCTTGTCACTGATAGGGAGGGAGTGTCAGTAGAGGAGTAGGTGGCAATGTTTTTGCATGTTGTAGGGCACAATCAAAGGTTTAGAGTTGTGCACCAATCTTTTAAGAGGTCTATTCAAATAGTACACAAACACTTCCATCAAGTGTTGTATGCAGTTGGTGAACTTAGGAATGAACTGATCAAGGCACCCAGCACTGCCACTGACCCAAAGATACTTGGGAGTCATAGATGGAATCTATATTTAAAGGTACTTGTTTACCTTGGGTTCATTACAAGTTTACATTCACAATGTTTTTTGTCTCACATACATGGGTTTATAGGACTGCATTGGTGCCATTGATGGCACCCATGTGCTGGCCAGGTACCTAAACGCATTCAACAATCTTTCAGGAGTAGGGAAAAAGAACCTACTCAAAATGTGATGGTAGCAGTGGGATTTGATCTCAAATTCTCATATGTACTAGCTGGTTGGGAGGGGTCTGCACATGATGCAACTGTTTTGGCTGATGCCATTGAGAGGGATGATGGGTTCACAATCCCACAAGGTAATTGCACTAATAAACTACTGCTAATATGGTTTGGAATTAATTTTGGCACAAGTCTCACAGTAGATGTCCCATTGTAGGTAAATACTACTTGGTAGATGATGATTATGCATGCCGCAATGGCTTTCTACCTCCCTACAGGGGGTAAGGTACCATTTGTGTGAGTTTGGGAGCAGAAATAGACCCAGTAATACAAGGGAGTTGTACAACCTTAGGCACTCATCAGTTAGAGTGACTGTGGAGAGGGCTATAGGTGCACTAAAGAACCGGTTTCGTATCTTGGACAACAAGCCCTTTCACAAGTACAAAACACAAGTGAAGTTAGTTTTGGCTTGTGCCATCCTGCACAATTGGAACTTAGGCTTTGGAATTGATGTTGTAGTTCCTATTGAGGAAGACTTCACTGGAAGCCCACCTGAGGAAGATGACATGCTTCCTGGAGACTTGGCCCAAGATTCTGCCATGTCTGCAACTAGGGATTCCATCTGCAATGCTATGTGGGAAGGGAGGAGTACATCAAGGGTTTGATTGGCATGTAATATGTTATTTGTATCAGTTGTTAGGCCCTGCTATGGAACTCATGTTTGTTTTATGATGATGTAATAATTTTATGGACAAAGCTGAGACCTCTATGCCAATGATTTTATGTTAAGTTGTTATTTTGCCTGGAAATTGATTGAATCCTGTTCTAACTCTGAAATGCCAATCATATATACATAGCAGTGCTAAGATGGCTTCAGTTGATGTTTTTGATGAGATGATTGTTGCTAGGAGTGCTGCTGCTGTTGAAGCTGCACTTGGTGCTGGTGCTGCAGCTGCTGTTCCTCAGGCAGCTACTGGTGCTGGTGCTGCTAGGGCCACCATGAGGTGGGCCAACAACACCTCTGGCTTTGTTCTGAGAAGGATGGTTGCTCTAGTCAATGATGGTACCAAATCTGATAAGGTTTTTGAAGACAAGGATGTCAACTCTGTGGCCAAAGCCCTTAGGGAGTATTGTGGGGAGATAGTTAGCCCAACTCAGGTGTACAACCACCTGAGGAAGTGGAGGCAGAATTGGTCTAAGGTAGCCAAGCTGAAAGACCTTAGTGGAGCTCTATGGGATAGTGACACCAATGCTATCATGCTTGAGCAGGAGCACTTTCTTGGCCACTGCAAGATAGAAACCTGCTTGACTACACCTATATGTGTCTAGTGCATACATTGATGTTTTCAAACCCCTTATCTGAACCTACATGTGTCTACCCAATAGCAGGACCATCCCAAAAATGCTGAGTTCTTGAATTGTCCTATTAGGTTCTACACTGAGATGGAAGCCATTTTTAGCCATTCACAGGCCACTGGCAAGTGGGCACTAGGGTCTGGTGAAGCCTTAGGGTAGAACCAGACTGAAACTTATGTGGTCAAGGAGGAAGGCCCTTCTGTCACCCAGCCCTTCACTCACAAAACCCCCTAGATGTTGAAGAGGGTAGCAAGACCATGGAGAAGCCTTTCTCAGCTGTGGGTGGCAAGAGGAAGATGGGAAACTTCACTGAGCATGAGGTCATTATGTTGACTAACATGTCTGATGCAGTCAACAATGTGGCTAATGCACTTAGGGAGACTGGTCCTGCTCATGTTGATGCTAAACTTTATCTTGCTATGATGGAAATGCCTAACTTTCATGAGGAGGCACTTATTGTTGCCTACACCTTCCTCTTGGACAACAAGGCCCAAGGCAGGGGCTTTGTGAACATGAGGGATTCCCATAGGTCCCTTTGGCTTAGGACCTTCCTGGTCAAGAACTACCATGTGTAGTTCCACTATGTGGTTTCTAGGGCCATGAGGGGGTTGAATGTTGAGCAGTATAGGTCCTTACCCCCCTCACCCACACTCTCCTCTTTTGACTACAGTTGGATTCATTTGCTGTTAAGATTTTGTGCAGTCTAGGTTGATCTTATAACACCTATCCTTTTGTTGATGTTAGTTTGGGAGGGTGGCCAATTGGTGGCTGCCAACCAATTCAAACAATGATGATACAAAGCTGAGGCCAATTGGTTCACCTTCTCTGCCAATGATGATACCGTTTACTCTATGAATTATATGATGACCTTGACTTGTGAGCAATTTGGACCTGTGTTGCTTATACATGCTTCTCATGTCTCCCATCTGAACGTGTGAAACATCAATGCCAATTTTTTCACACCTGGCATGGATGTCTCACATGGTTTCATGGTTGCCATGAACCATCGTTTTGTGCTATTGTTGTGCTTGTGATATATCATGTCTCCCATCAAAACATCAAACTCATCCATGCCCATGTTTTCATGCCTGGGCTGGTTGTGTTCGATGTTTCCTTGGTGGACATGAACCCATTACTAGTTTTCATTATGCTCCAGGTCAAGATCCTATGAAATGGTTTAATCTGAGGCTGTCCACTTCTCCTGTTTCCATAACTTTGATATTGTTGTCCATTTTCACTGCTTGCCAATGTTGCCTATGCTCCCAGTTTCAAAATGAGATGAAATGGCCGATGATGACACAAGTGAGGAATGCATTGCTAATCTAACACTGTCATGATGTGCTCAGTTAGTTGGCTACATGTAAATTTATGTTGATTCCTTAGTTGGGATGCACATCTGTGTTGTGCCCACTATGTGAGCTGTTATTCTTTGCTATTTTCTTTGATTTTACACTGCAACCACAAATGATATCGATTCAACACAACATTGTCTGAGGCTATGTACTTTATTTTGCACTAATTGTGTAATTTATTTCACAAATGTTGTTTTAATAATCCTTCTAAATGTTGTACATGTTTCTATGAAATTGTCTACCTCTCTTATTTCTCTATGGGCTAGGCCAACCACAGCCAGCTGCCAAACACAATCTGGGTTTGGCAGTTGGGGTGGTTGGCTGTAACATCCTTGATTTTGCTTGATTGTAAAAATGTGGAATTTCAAAAACTTGATTTGAATTTAAGTGCTTATGAAATCATTAAGGATGTCTTCCTTTTTCCCTTCCCTAAAGTCCTAGACTTTTAGTTGATTCAATCCATAAATATTAGGACTTATAAATGCTAGTGTGAGAAGTTGGATTTCCATTTGGATTTTATTTGGATTTATTTGTGTGGATTCAAATTTGAATTGGATTCAAATTTGAATCATATAGGTTCTAGAGTTTAGGAAAAATAGGAAAACCTTTAAACCCCGTGTGGGCCGATAGCCAACCAAACTGGCCCGTCTCCCCTTCCGGCCCAACAACAGCCCCGCACACCTGCCGAACCCCGCCACCTACCGCGCTCGGGCTGCAGCCGCTGACTGGTGGGACCCGTGTGACGCCGCGCTGACGTCATCCTCCTCTTTTCTTCTTTAGTGACACCGAGTGCCGCCGCGCCGGGCTGGGGGCGCCGTCGCGATGCGGCCGCGCGCCCTTCCGCGCATCCGCGCCATCCGCGCGTCCACCGCCGCCCGCCGCTATAACTAGAGTACCACCGTGCCACCCCGCGCTCCCAACCCTAGCCGCCTCGGGGTCTCATCCCCGTCCACACCGCCATGCACCGGAGGAGGAGAAGAAGGGGCGAGGGAAGAGGAGAAGGAGGAGTCGAACGAGGGAGCGACGTCCACACCGCCGTGGGAGCCGGAGGCCGACCGTGGAGTCCCTAGACACCGAGAAGCCCCGCACCCCGACGCCTCGCCTCCTCTGCTTCCTCTACCAGCGCCGCCTACATCTTGTTCGTCGCGCCAAGCTTTTCTTCACCGCCGCCTTCACCTTCTAGTCGCGCAGACCGTAGGTGAGTGGATCCTCATCCCTAACCTCTGTGGCGCCTGGCCTTAGAGCCAAGGTCGCGGTCATCCGAGAGCACCTTGTCGTGTCGCCACCGCACCGTCGCGTTGTGTCGGGGACAGCCCTAGGGGTCCCCTTTAACAACGGGTAAATCCCCACTTAAAACCCACAACAAAGCCAAACACACTTTGCCTAACCATGCAGGATACGGCCCATGCCGCAGGGACCTCAGCGGCCCACCAAGGCGGCCCTCTTGAAGATCCCCTCGAGCAGGCTTCGCCTCGCTCGAGGATGCGCGCCTCCCTCGAGCGGGCTCCGTCCCTTTCGAGGGGGTGCGCTTCCCTCGAGCGGGCTCCGCCTCGCTCGAGGGCCCGCTCCCCCCTCGAGCGGGCTCGCCTCGCTCGAGGGTTCGCCCGCCCTCGACCGGGGTCCGCCCCGCTCGAGGGCGCCCGCACGCGTGCGCCTGCCCCTGTACGCGGGCATTTAACGCCCTGACACCGACGGGACGACGCCATCATGCGCCCGGGGCTCGCGCCCCGGTGCTGCCGCACCAACTCCCCATGAGGGAGCCCATCCCCATCACTGTGGGGAGGGACTGTGCAGCAGGACCGGTGCTAGTCTCGTGATGCCGTGCACCTGCTCCAGTACGGCTAACGCGCCGAGCCCTCGAAGGGGGCCGGCTGCACCCTCGATTTACTTTCTTGTGACCCTGCAGGGTTAGGTGGAGGCGCTAGGCCGGTGGGACGCCATCCCTGCTACTGTTACGGTAAGGCTGCCGCCCCCGCGCGTGCGGGCGCATGCCAGGCGCTGTAGCAACGACTCCATCACTGTGAAGCGTATTGGAATGAGACGCTGTTTTACCTACTCCTGTACTCCGTACGGGCCAACGTCAGCAGCTCCCTCGAGCCTATCAGAAGACATCACCACCATCCGCCGCCCTTCTACCCTCGAACCGCCACTGTTCGGTACAAGATAGGCCATGATGACCGGATCGCTGCAAGGATCGTCCGGACGGCCGCCCACTCTACAGCATAGCACGCCACGCCCCTTCACGTAGCTAAATAGCGCGGCGCGCATGTGATTCGCTCCCTCCTTGATCTATAAAAGGGGGACGAACCCTCCCTGCCGCGAAGGGAGAGAGGCACAGGGACACAACACAGCAGGAGACAGGCTGCGCCACGCACTTGCTCTCCAATTCTCCCACAACATCTTCAGCCACTACACCAGGGACTTGGAAGCCACGCTTCCTCTCCCGCCTTGCTTGTAGCAGCCCCACTACAGGCACCCCCGGTGCTAAGTAATATAGTGCCTTGAGCACGCCACCGCCGGGACGTACGGCCCCTCGGCCGGAACCAGGATAAAACTCTGTGTCTCTTGTTGCTTAGCATCGACCATTGAGGGATAGACCACGGCGCTTATTACTGGTTAGTGTCGGGACCACATTCCGCACCGACAGTTGGCGCCCACCGTGGGGCAATCTGAGCGCCTAAGGTCATTCCACCAACTCCCTCCATGGTGATCCGCAATGAGTACCGTGGTACACGCTACTGCATGGGCAGCTCGGACCCCCTCCCCGCCGGGTTCGAAATCCGGTTCGGGGGCCTGAACTTTCAGGACACGGGGAACGGCTACCTCATGCGCCTCACCAATCGTGAGGAGCTCCGCGCGCGGCGCCAGGCCGGGTCCGCTCCGGTCCCCGCCGCACGCGCCACCACGGCGCGCGACGCCCGCAGGCACGGATGCCGCGGGCCCGTCGACGCCACGACGCCGCCGCCGCTCTTGGGCGCGTTCGCGCCGGCGCGCGGTCCGAGCGACGGCAGGCCGAGCGCGCCGCCTCTCAGCGCGGCGCGCCTGTTGACGGTGTATTTTGGTGCACCTAGTATGTTCATTACACTTTGGTTTGGATTTGATTCTGGAACTAACCCGCCACTAGGCACACTAATCATATAACAAGTTCATCTTTGTGCATGCATTTGGAAGTGTTATGTTTATGTAGGAAAACATGGACATAAAGGACGGATTCACAATAAGTTCAAAGGAGCATTCATGGAGTCTTGTTCGTGTTCATGAGCTCGCTGAAATTACTTCCAATGGTGGTGAGGACCGAAGTGCTACGAGGAACACCCCCGGGGATTGAAGCGTAAAAGATCAAACTTCATGCAAAGAGAGCCTCCATCTTGATCGTGAGGATAACGGCGTCAAAATCATCCAAGTGGAGGGGGCAAAGTAGATAAGTGCACGAGGACCCACGGAGCAAAAGGGCGACCGAACCGGCCGAACCGGGCTCGGGCCGGCCGGCCCGTGCGGGCCGGCCCAGCCCACTTCGGGCACCGGTTCGGTCCTGTCTTCCTTGCCCTCGAAGGATCTTCGACCCTAAAACCCCCGACGCGCCGCCAACACAGAGGGGAGTTTATTCGCACCAGAAGGCCATCTACAAGCTAGAGAGAGAGGAGGGGGATCTCCGGCTGGAGATCAACCACCTCGAAGGAAGCACCCTCTCGTGGAGAAGAAGGAAGACACCGGCGGAAGGGAAACCATGATCAACGGTGCCATGATCAGCACCTTGATGGGGTAATCTTCTCATTCGTCCATGGGTTGTAATCGATCGTGAGATGTAATCGCACTTTGTCGGATTATCTATCTATCATCTTGTGTTGAATATACTTTAATGCTTAAGGCTTGCAACCGTGCCGTAGAGGGAGTAGAGCTCCAATGCTTCCTTGGATCCATTCAATACGCCGTGGCCATCAAAGGTCTAGTCATGAATACCTTCGCGTAGTGACAGTACGAGAGGAGGGAAAGGGCGAAACTGTGGTCACATCCCCGATAGATTAGATTGGTTTTTCATGTCTTTAAGCGATTGCATGCTCTAGTATCGTAGACCCGTGGGCGAGTGTCTTCTTCCTTGATCGTTTATCATTCTCTCTAGTGTAGTTTACTTGTTTTCTAGTATAATATAGTTAGGGTTTTAGTAGCTAGTGTGTCGTTGTTGATCGAACGCTTGTAATCCCCTTGCTCCGCGGATTGACAAGAACCTTGGGCATCCCGTGGTGAAAAAGGTGTGGGGTCCGTACGCTTGCGGATCGTAGAGGGATACGTCTTTTATCCGTCAACAAGCCCCTTTTTCTGGCGCCGTTGCCGGGGAGCAAGTTAGTTTACATCGTTTGATTTGCATCTAACTTAGTTTTATATTTTAGTTTATCTTTTTTTCGCTATATCTAACGTATATTATCAGAAAAACACTTGTTTCTTTTTTGTTTTTGTTTTTATCTTATTGTCTAGATGGAGTTCGTTAATCAACCCGTGGAAGAACCGGAGAAATCATTAAGGGATTACGCTAGCCCTCGATGTGAAGACATAAAGGTACAAGAGTCGGATTCGAAGCTCGAAGCGACCAAGTATGAAATTAAATCCAAGATCATGAAGATGGTGGCGGAAAACCCATTTGAAGGGATGGTTACGGAGAACCCATATAGACACATAAGGGATTTCACGACAATATGCAACACGGTGCGTCAAGAAGGAGTTCCCGATGAATGGTTCAAATGGAATCTCTTTCCCTACTCACTTGCCGGCAAAGCAAAGACATGGTATTCGGTTGCGTCCTTTGAAGTTGAAGGCAATTGGAACAAGTTGACAAAGAAGTTTTGCGAGAAGTTCTTTCCAATGAGCAAGGTTCAACATCTAAGGAGGCAAGTGATCAATTTCATGCAAGGAGAAGAGGAAGGGATAGACCAAGCCTCGGGAAAGGTTTAATGAATTAATCGAACAAGGACCAAAACTCGGCTTCACCGGTGACGTACTCTTGCATACATTTTTCTTTTCCCTAACCCCTAGTTGCATGCGACACGTCGAAATGTGTGCGGTGGGGATCTCATGGAGAAAACACTCACGGAAGCCGCCCAACTTCTACAAAAAGTTAGTAAAGCGGCCGCCATGCGAAGAGATTGGGAAACAAGACTTGCGGAAGAGCCGAATTCAATTCAAGGAAGAAAAAGCTTGCTGATTTTTCTAAAGAGGCAACCCGGAAGTCACAAAAGAGGAGCCAATCATGGAAAAGCTTGAACAAGAACACGTTAAGTCAAGAACTACACCAGACGTCGACTTCGCCGCACCAAATGAGACGAACAAGAGAAGCATGTCAAGCGCGAAGCCACTAAGGGAGTTCGAGCCAATGGATTGGGTTCCTATTGATTACGGAGAAGTATTCGACAAGAGAAGACCGTTCCCTAATCAAAAGGGAATGGCAAGAGCATTGGAAGTCGATTTCCCACCGGAGAAGAAAGCCGAAAATTCATACGACCTCGAAACCACCGGTGAGATTTTTGAAAAGCTCTTTGGAGATGACGTGGTGGATCCGGAACATATTGCCGAGGTGAAGAGGATCATGGGGATCAAGCCCGAAGCATCACCATACGCTCGCCTTGCTGAAATTTATTCGATCGGATCCAAAGAAGAAGAGAAGATGACGCCGCACTTGAGTTGCGAGATCAACGGAGTTCAATGCAAAGCTTTATGCGACATCGGAGCCCAAGTAAGTGTTCTATCTTCTAAAATTTACGATAAAGTTCAATACCACAACCTAGACTTAGCCCCAACATCAACGAAATTAATTATGGGAGATGGTAGAACTATCAAACCTCTAGGTATTGCTTGCAACATGAAAGTAAAAATCTCTAGAAACTATATACCAACCGATTTCTTTGTTATTGATGCTTACCATGGTAATTCTGATCATATAATCTTAGGTAGGCCTTTTCTTAAGTTGGTTGATGCCGTGTTAGATGCCGGAGAAGGCAAAGTAACAATGAACCTAAATGGAACAAAGTACACATATAACTTTCTTCGTGCTTCTAAACACCTTACTCCTTTTCCTCCCGAAGATGAAGAAATAGATGAGATAGATAGTCTTTGTTTTGTTGAAACCCTTAGAGACCCGCTGCAAAGAGCAATGGAAAATCAAATTAGTAATCAACAAGATGAAGAACTAGAAGAAGCAACAAAAGGCTTAGAGCCGCATGATGGTAGCGTGGAGGAAGAGAAGTTCGAAGACATAGGAGAAATCAAACCCGAGGAGCCACAAGTGCCCGAAGTAGACCTTAAACCTTTGCCCAAGGGATTAAAATATGAATTTTTGGGCCCGCATAAAACCTATCCAGTCATTGTGAGCGACGAGTTGAGTCCCGAAGAAAATGAAGCGTTGCTGATTTTATTAAAAAAACATAGGAAGGTGATTGGATATTCAATTAATGATCTCAAAGGTATTAGCCCAGCCTTTTGCACTCATCGTATACCAATGGAAGACCAATGTAAGCCCGTAGTGGACCATCAAAGGAGGCTAACCCATGCCATGCGAGAGGTAGTAAAGAAAGAGGTTATCAAGTTACTTGATGTCGGAATCATCTACCCGGTTCCACATAGCGAATGGGTGAGCCCGTACATTGTGTACCGAAGAAAGGAGGTTTGACCGTGGTGAAGAATGAGAAGAACGAATTGATACCGCAAAGAACCGTGACCGGGTGGCGGATGTGTATTGATTACCGTAAGCTTAACAAAGCGACGAAGAAAGATCACTTCCCCCTACCGTTCATAGACGAGATGCTCGAGAGGTTAGCAAACCACGCTTATTTTTGCTTTCTCGATGGATACTCGGGGTTCATGCAAATTCCTATTCACCCGAAGATCAACATAAGACAACGTTTACGTGTCCTTACGGAACGTTTGCATATAGGAGTATGCCCTTCGGCCTATGCAACGCTCCGGCCTCTTTTCAACGTTGCATGATGGCCGTGTTTTCGAATTCATCGAAGAAATTGTTGAAGTGTTTATGGATGATTTTTCCGTTTACGGGAAGACGTTCATGGATTGCTTAGCAAACTTAGAAAAGGTCCTTACAAGGTGTGCGGAGGTAGATTTGGTTTTAAATTGGGAAAAATGCCACTTCATGGTTAAGCAAGGCATAGTGCTCGGACACGTTATATCCGAGAGAGGGATTGAAGTGGACAAGGCTAAGGTAGAGACGGTTGAGCAACTCCCACCTCCTACGGATGTTAAGTCCTTAAGGAGCTTTCTAGGCCATGCCGGATTCTATAGAAGATTTATAAAGGACTTCTCGAAGATCACTAAGCCTTTAACACACCTTCTTCAAAAGGATGTGGCTTTCGACTTTGACGAGAAGTGTCTAGCGGCATTCGGACCTTGAAAAATGCGTTGGTGAGTGCTCCCATCATCCAACCTCCGGATTGGAGCCAACCTTTCGAGATCATGTGTGACGCAAGTGACTACGCCGTAGGCGCGGTCTTGGGACAAAGAAAGGAAGGCCGAGTTCACGCCGTTTACTACGCTAGCAAAACTCTTAGTGGGGCACAATTAAATTACGCTACTACGGAAAAAGAATTGCTGGCGGTGGTATTCGCTTTCGAAAAATTCAGATCTTACATCGTGAACTCGAAAGTCATTGTTTACACCGATCACGCAGCTATAAAGTATCTCTTGGCTAAGAAGGAAGCTAAACCACGTTTGATTCGTTGGATCCTTCTTCTCCAAGAGTTCGATGTTGAAATTCGTGATAAAAAGGGGGTGGAAAATGTTGTGGCTGATCATTTGTCTAGGATGAATCGTGGACAAGATGATAAAGAGCCCATAGAAGATAAGATGAGAGATGACCACCTCTATAGAGTGCTTGATAAAGATACTTGGATGATCGACATCATTCGAGCAATTCGAAAGATGCCCCTTGATCATCTAGACAAAAACACCCAAAGGAAAATAATTTCCGAAAGTAAGAAATATTTTTGGGATGCACCATACCTCTTCAAGCTTGGCAATGATGGAGTGATGAGAAGATGTGTGCCAAGGGAAGAGAGGCTTGAGATTCTAAGGAAGTGCCACTCGGCGGAGTACGGTGGGCACTATAGCCATTTTCGAACCGAAGCCAAAGTATGGTCGAGCGGATTCTATTGGCCGGAGATGCATGAAGATACTAAAAGATATGTTGCGTCATGCCCCGAATGCCAAAGAACCGGAAACATCTCTCAAAGAAATTCTATGCCTTTGAAATACAACTTGCAAATCGACATATTCGATGTATGGGGCATAGACTTCATGGGGCCTTTTAAAAACTCATTTGGATTCGAGTATATACTTGTTATGGTTGATTATGTATCCAAATGGGTAGAGGCTATACCATGTCGTAAAGCTTCCACGGAGGAGTCCATAACTATGATCAAGAACGTGATTTTTCCCCGTTTCGGACACCGAGAATCTTGATAAGTGATGGAGGAACTCATTTCACCGGAAGAACTTCAAAAAGTGCTTGTCCAAGTTGGGAATTGAGCATAGGGTCTCCACGGCCTATCACCCACAAACCAACGGACAAGCGGAAACGTCAAATAGGCAATTAAAAAGCATACTTAACAAAACCATAGAGAAGGGAGGCAAGGATTGGTCAAAGAAATTGGACGGAGCTTTATGGGCTTATCGAACGGCGTTTAAAACACCGATAGGTATGACCCCTTATCAATTCGTCTATGGAAAAGCTTGCCACCTTCCGGTTGAGTTGGAACATAAAGCCTATTGGGCGATTAAAGAGATGAACCTTGATCTCGATGCCGCGGTGGTGAAACGAAGAATTCAAATAAGCGAGCTAGAGGAGTTGAGGTTGAAAGCTTATGAAAACGCAAGCATATACAAGGAGATAATCAAAAGGTGGTATGATAAAAGATTGAAGAAAAAAGAATTTAAAGAAGGAGATAAGGTCCTCCTCTACAATTCGAGGTTTAAAACCTTCGGAAAGGGGAAATTGCAAAGCAAGTGGGACGGACCTTATGTTGTGCATTCGGTGTTCTCCAACGGAGCGGTAACCATTATGGATATAAATGGCGATCAATTTGTGGTGAATGGACAGCGGCTTAAGGTTTACTACGAACCCGACGTCGTGCCCATTCATCATGTTGACGTCTTCACCATGGAGGAAGAGCCCGAACGTCCCGCCTAGGACGAAAAACAAGGCACCAACTTCTGTAAATAATTTTTCTTTTAGCTTTCTGGAGTTTTTCGCGAAGATTAACTGGGCCAACTTTTTCCCGTGGGCGAGTGTCTTCTTCCTTGATCGTTTATCATTCTCTCTAGTGTAGTTTAGTTGTTTTCTAGTATAATAGTAGTTAGGGTTTTAGTAGCTAGTGTGTCGTTGTTGATCGAACGCTTGTAATCCCCTTGCTCCGCGGATTGACAAGAACCTTGGGCATCCCGTGGTGAAAAAGGTGTGGGGTCCGTACGCTTGCGGATCGTAGAGGGATACGTCTTTTATCCGTCAACAAGCCCCTTTTTCTGGCGCCGTTGCCGTGGGCTGAGGAAGAAAAAATAGGGCGGTGTGCAAAAAAACCGGACCGGCCCGGCCCCCGAGGCAGGGTGGGCCGGCCGGCCTAGTTGGATCGGCCCAGGGGTGGCCCGATGCCCGATGTCCCCGAATTTCGCCCGAATTGCTCCTTTTTGACTTCCTTGTTTGGTCGGAAAATTTTAAGGGAAGTGTAAAAAAGGAAAATAAGGTTCCCATGGCTTTTCTCTCAGGACTATTTATTTGGCCGAATTGGGAGCTCGAGAATCAAACCTTTCAAGCAATGTGTTGCACCCTTGTAGTAGCCATTGAGCCTCCAAAAAGCTTAGAGTTGAAGCTAGAAGCCAAGAAGCCATCGATGGAGGAGGCGATGCGATGCGAGCTCAAGCTACCCGTCAAGAGGACCGCACGTATCCGTTGTGGAGGACGTGTCCCGACCGGAGCTCTTGCATCTCGCAACCCCGTCAAAGGAGAGAAGGTCCCTACACCCGTGCGAAGGTCGGCACGCCTCCAAGGCATCAAGCGCAAGGATTACAAGGAGGTGTCACCGGAGCCTAAGGATTATGGGGATGGCGACTTCTCCGATGATCGTAGCCCGAGCTCGTGGGCGGCCGCCGGTAGAGATGATGATGATTGGGATGAGCACCCCTATGAAAGGACTCCCGAAGGCCCCAACGGCGACGGCAACGGCGGTGGCGAAGGCGACAACAATGGAGGTGGCGACGACGGTGGTGACAACGGTGGAGATTATGGCGACGACGACCCCTTCGGATTGCATCCGGTGTGTTGTCGATTTTGCCGTCAATCCATCGCGGATCTCTACACGTCGGCCGACGAATGTTTCCAAGCCATGGAAGCGATGAAGCAGCGTATGGAGGACTTGGAGCGCGTAGTTGAAGATGACTACAAGTTCCTTAACCGCAACGTGCGCAAACTTTTCGGCATGGTTGGAAACATGAGAGGCAAGTGGTGCAAAGCTTGCTCGAAGTACCACTAGATCTAGTTTTCCCCTTTGGTTTTTGTAAGATACGACGAGGACGTCGTATGTTTTAAGTGTGGGGGAGAGCTAGCTCGCTAGCCTTAGCTTTTGAACTTCAAGTTTAGGTTCGGTTTAATCTTCGTGTGAGAGTCTTAGTGTTTTAATGAGTCTTTAGTTTTTGAGTCTCGTTTTAAAATTTTTGCAAGTGTCTTAAATTAGTGTTGAGTCAAGAAAACCAAATAAAAAGAGTCTTTATATATATCTTTGTGTTTTATGTATTGTTTATCTTTATTTACTTGTTTGTTTAATCTTCGATTCTCGATATATGAACACAAGTATGTGGTTTGAAAAACGTTTACCGTGGTGCTTAGTGGAATTGCTACTACTTAAAGTACCCATACCGCACTTCGATCTTGAGCTTCACATGCTAGTTGTGCTATTTTCGATGCTAAAACTTGGAGGATTTCAGTTCTGAAAATTATCTTAAAACCCTTGTAATAAAGGTTAGCAAAACCTCTTTTTCCAAGATGAGAGTAAGAAAAAAATTCCTATCCAAAGCCAAGTTTATTTTTTTTCGCTCCACCATAAGTGTGATTAGCACGATGAGTTAGGCTAGGACCCTTCTCTCTTGGTGAGTTTTAATTTCGAGCAATGATCATGTCCTTGTGCTTATCTTTTGTTGCTAGCCTCGTCATATATTCAGTTCATGACTTTCACAACGAAAGTCATGAATATCGCTGAATTCCATACCCAACCCTATACATCTCTTTTGTACATCGTATTCCTTGAACACAGCCTATTTTCAAAGTTTCGTCTCGTCTCTAGCATGATTTATTTAAAAATTTCAGATTGTATGCATGCGATGAAAGGGAGAATTGAAAGCTTTGAGAAGTTGTCAAGAGAGAGAAAATAAAGAGAAAAAGTATGTGTATGGAAAAGAAAGAAAGAAGAAAGAAAAATCATATGTGAATGAAAAAAGAAAAAAAAAAGAGAGAGAAAGATGAGTTAGCAATGAAGATATGAGAGGGATGGATCAAGTGAAAGAAAAGAAAAAAAAATAAAGTGTAAGGAAGGATGTCACGTTGATTGTGAGACGAAACTTTTACTCTATTTCCAACCATGTGCAGTCCGACAACGAGGACATCATTGGTGCCTTGAAGTCACAATTTTCTTTTGCCCTTGCACATGTCCACCATTCTAAATCTTCTCATCCTTGATATCCCTACATATGGTTAATTCTCATGATCATTGGCTTTGAAAGGTAGACAACCATTAGAGGAAGTTCTTAGTTTGACAATACTTGTGTTGATTGCGCTAGCCCTACCGATAGCTCCACTTTTACATGATATATGAGAGATTAATGAGAGGTGAGAGTTTTATAAAATTTGGTTAGGATAGACACTTCATTGAGTGACTTGAGAGAGCTTGGAGAAAGGTTTTTGTCTAATACTTGTTGCAGGGATTTTTGTTTTGAAAACCATAAAAACCCTCCGATGGAAGCAAAGGAGTAAGCATGGCTGAAATTGAAGACTTCAAGTGAAAGGTTTGAGTTGTGGGGTAAATCTTGACGTGGTAAAAATTCTAAACGCCCATGTTTATGTTTGATTATCATTACTTTGTGTTTATGTATTAAAGATGAAGGGATTGACTAACTTGTGAAGAAGGATAAGTGGTACACGATTACACTCCTTGGACGAAGTTCTTTTACGAGTACTTGCTCGAGGACGAGCAAGAGCTAAGTGTGGGGGAGATGTTGACGGTGTATTTTGGTGCACCTAGTATGTTCATTACACTTTGGTTTGGATTTGATTCTGGAACTAACCCGCCACTAGGCACACTAATCATATAACAAGTTCATCTTTGTGCATGCATTTGGAAGTGTTATGTTTATGTAGGAAAACATGGACATAAAGGACGGATTCGCAATAAGTTCAAAGGAGCATTCATGGAGTCTTGTTCGTGTTCATGAGCTCGCTGAAATTACTTCCAATGGTGGTGAGGACCGAAGTGCTACGAGGAACACCCCCGGGGATTGAAGCGTAAAAGATCAAACTTCATGCAAAGAGAGCCTCCATCTTGATCGTGAGGATAACAGCGTCAAAATCATCCAAGTGGAGGGGGCAAAGTAGATAAGTGCACGAGGACCCACGGAGCAAAAAGGGCGACCGAACCAGGCCGAAACTGGCTCGGGCCGGCCGGCCCGTGCGGGCCGGCCCGGCCCCACTTCGGCACCGGTTCGGTCCCGTCTTCCTTGCCCTCGAAGGATCTTCGACCCTAAAACCCCCGACGCGCCGCCAACACGGAGAGGGGAGTTTATTCGCACCGAGAAGGCCATCTACAAGCTAGAGAGAGAGGAGGAGGATCTCCCGGTGGGAGATCAACCACCTCGAAGGAAGCACCCTCTCGTGGAGAAGAAGGAAGACACCGGCGGAAGGGAAACCATGATCAACGGTGCCATGATCCGCACCTTGATGGGGTAATCTTCTCATTCGTCCATGGGTTGTAATCGATCGTGAGATGTAATCGCACTTTGTCGGATTATCTATCTATCATCTTGTGTTGAATATACTTTAATGCTTAAGGCTTGCAACCGTGCCGTAGAGGGAGTAGAGCTCCAATGCTTCCTTGGATCCATTCAATACGCCGTGGCCATCAAAGGTCTAGTCATGAATACCTTCGCGTAGTGACGGACGAGAGGAGGGAAAGGGCGAAACCGTGGTCACATCCCCGATAGATTAGATTGGTTTTTCATGTCTTTAAGCGATTGCATGCTCTAGTATCGTAGACCCGTGGGCGAGTGTCTTCTTCCTTGATCGTTTATCATTCTCTCTAGTGTAGTTTACTTGTTTTCTAGTATAATATAGTTAGGGTTTTAGTAGCTAGTGTGTCGTTGTTGATCGAACGCTTGTAATCCCCTTGCTCCGCGGATTGACAAGAACCTTGGGCATCCCGTGGTGAAAAAGTTGTGGGGTCCGTACGCTTGCGGATCGTAGAGGGATACGTCTTTTATCCGTCAACAGCGCCCGCCGTCACGATGACCACCATCCCAGCGGGACAGCGCACGGTCTCCGGACCGCGCATCCCCATTGGGCTGCGTGGTGCCACGTCGGCCTACAACGCCAACGTCAACACCACGATGCGCAGGGTTCCGCCTGGCCGTCACGTCTTCGTCGCCAGGGATCCCGGCGCCTCAGCGGGTGACGAGTCGTCCCTATGTTCCCTCGACGCGTTGCCGCCCGCCAACCACCACGGGTATGCGGAATGGGACTTGAACCCGGCGTGCGGGGACCCGGTCATGTTCGGGTGTTTCCTTGACGCTACGGACTACGGTTCGGCCGCTCCGATGACTCCCGGCACCGGGAGTTATGATCCCGCGGGGAGTCTCCGCGTCGTCGTCACCAACGACCCGGACGAAACGCCACCGGTGCGGTGGGCGCCGGCGACGGGGAGGTCACGCTCTCGCGCCCGGGGATCGCTCGGCGCCAGCCGCGAGACCAAGCACCCCTGCCGGGAGCCGACGCCGACGCGCGGCTAGCCCAAGCCCGTGAGCTCGAGGCTAAGTGCCCGGCAGGAGTACCGCACGGTGCGGGCGCTCCTGTGCCTCGATGGCGGGGAGAAGCCTCCGCTCGCGGCGAACGCGTGCGGGGGCCGGGCGGCGTGGCTCGCGACCGCATCAACGCGACGACCCCGACGTGCCTCCACGGGCAAGTCGAAGCTTGTTGCGCGCGCGCGGCGCCACCGCGGGCTATGCGGCACCCTCGACCCCCGAGGCATGGAACCCGCGGCGCGAGGTGCGAGGCTCTCATCGACAAGGCGGCGGCCGTCCGGCGGGCGAAAGCTCGGCCTCACGTATCCGCCGAGGCAAGGGGATGCGCGGGGTGACGGGGCCGCACAAGGGGGCGAACCCTCGGTCCACGCGGGCGAAGCCGCGGGGCGGCCCGCCAACTTGACGGCGCGCGCCGCCAAAGAACGGCTCCTCGACACGCGCGAACGCCGGGCGGTGACGCCCGCAACGTCATCAACGCCGGACGCACGAGCAAGGCGGACGCGCGAGCGGGCGGGTGTGCTACCACCCTCGACGGGGCGGACGCCGCCGACAGGCCGGCGAGGATCGCTCCCCGACGCCGAGCCCCCGAGGGACCCGTGTGTTCGCGCGGGAGATCCGCGCGGCGGCGTTCCCCCAATGCTTCCGCCAACCCTCGACCATCGTCAAGTACAACGGGGAGACGGACCCCCGCGTGTGGCTCAACGACTACCGCTTGGCTTGCCGGGGGGGGCGGGGCCACCGGCGACGAGGTCATCATCCGCAACTTGCCCCCGCACCTCGGCGATGCGGCCGGACATGGGTCGAGCACTTGCCCGCCACAGGAATCCACAATTGGGATGATCCGGTCCGCACGTTCGTGGGCAACTTCCGGGGCACGTACGTGCGCCACGGAAATTCATGGGACCTGCGCTCCGCCACACGGCCGGCGAGTCGCTGCGGGACTTCATACGGCGCTTCTCCAAGCGCTGCACGGAGCTCCCAAGCGTGGCGCAATCCGAAATTGTGCACGCCTTCCTCGAGGGCACCACGTGCCGGGACCTCGTGCGGGAGCTGGGACGCAGCCCGCCCGTTGTTGACGGTGAAAATCCGTCAACCTAGCCATGAGTTTACCTTCGGTGTTGGCATGAGTTTTATACTTTATCCATTGGTACTAACCCCCGTGGTATAACAAGTTCACGTGTGCATGTCGTTTTTGGAGTTTAATGTTTATGCAGGGATTTAGTGTTGAATGCAAGACTTTCGGGGTAAGTTCATCAAGCATCTCATGACAAGACTTTGAAGCCCTGAACAAGTCATGCAATGAAGTAAAATTAACTCCAAGAAGCGGGGGACTTGATCCGAGAAGACGACATACTCCGGGGACCACGACCGGAAAAGTGCTGAATCTTCCAAGACAAGGAGTTGAG
Organism: Cenchrus americanus; assembly: GCA_947561735.1. Lineage (NCBI taxonomy): Eukaryota > Viridiplantae > Streptophyta > Magnoliopsida > Poales > Poaceae > Cenchrus > Cenchrus americanus. The sequence goes on along the minus strand of OX387244.1, from coordinate 47,775,417 downwards.
TCCAATTCGGAGAGAAACCGACGACATGGACCCGTATGCGAAGGGGGAAGCATCCGGAAGCAAGGGAACCGACCTCGGGCAAAGGAGCCCGCGGGGCCGGGCCTAAATGGGCCCGGGCCGGCCGGCCCGGGCCGGTCGGCCCAGTGCCCATTTAGGGCCCAAACGCGTCGTCCTTTGCCCTAGCGCGCCAATCGGGCTATTTATAGTCCCCTGACCGAGAGCCACGCAGAGAAGATTTCGTCTTCGGCCGCCGAGAAGTAGAGAAGAGAGGGACACCATCTAGGAGAGGAGAGGGTCGAGCTAGTTGACTAGGGTTTCCCTAGCCGACGTGGGAACCTTGCACGGAAGACCACGTCGGAGTTCCCGGAGCTAGAAGCAAGATCAAGGAAGGATCCCGGTGGTGATCTTGTGTATGTATCATTGTTATAGTTGAATTATCAAGTTGAATCTTTTCTCAGCGATCAAGTGTTTCCTCGAAGATTTCGTTTTTCGATCGGCTTTGCTTATTTCAATTCTATTCTCGAGATAGATTACATAGGGTGTTCTTGTAGCCGCGGTGGCTAGAGGTACACGCCGGATCCTCCGAAAGAATCTCGACTTGTCTTTTGACTCGCCCTAAGCTCCCCGCATGAATAGGGATACGTTGTGACAGAGCGGGGGGGTGGCGGGAGGGTGTTTTCGGATTTGGACGGGAAACCACGATTTAAAGAGGCTTTTATTAAGATTCGATTTGCTACTTCTTCTTTTGCTTGGAACTTCAACAAAAGGCTTACCCCGATCCCTCTAGATCGGTTTATCTACCCAATCTTACTTTGTTTTCTCCGGTTTTTAGTAGATTAGATCTGTTTTGTGTCTTTTACTTAGATGCATTAGGTTCTTTATTGAAGATTGCAGTTATTTGGCTTTAATAGATTAAGTTTTGCGTCACACATTTGTTCCACGGATTCGATACCTTGGGTTCACCACTCGAGGGAAGAAGGGTCCCTTGACTACGACGGGAGACTTGTACGCTTGCGAGTCACGAACGAACTTTGATACAATTATTAACCGTCAACACCCGTGGACTTCAACGAGCTGTTCGACATCGCCACCAGCTTCGCCTCAGGGAAGAGGCCGTGGGGGCGATCTTTGACGGCAAGAAGGGCAGGCGCTCGGACGATGCGCCCGCGGAGGGCAGCAAGTCCAGGGAGCCCCATCGCAAGGATAAGCGGGGCAAGAAGGGAAAGAAGCCGCACCGCGAGGCGCGCGAGCAGGGGGGCGCGGCGGGTGGGAGGCCGAGGCCCCTTGCTCGTCGACCCGGCTCGACGGGGCCCTCGACCGGCCCGTCGAGGCTCGGGGGTATTTGATGACATGCTGAAGAAGCCATGTCCTTACCATAAGACCCCAGTAAACCACACCCTTGAGCAGTGCGACATGCTCAAGAAGTCCTATGGCCGCGCCGCCGCGAAGGAGGCGGAGGCCAAGAAAGACGGAGGAGATGGCGACGCCGGCGGCTTCCCCGCTGTGGAAAACGTGTTCCTCATCTTCGGGGGACCCACCGTCGACATGTCGACCCGCCAGCGCAAGCGGGAGCCTCCTTCGAGGCCCACCCCGTCACGGTGGTCTCCTCCTTCCCGCTGGGGGAGATCATCCGCAATCCCGACGCCGCAGGCAGGATTGCCAAATGGTCCGTGGAGCTGATGGGCGAGACGCTTGCCTACGCCCCGCGCAAGGCCGTCAAATCCCAAATCTTGGCAGATTTCGTCGCTGAGTGGATGGACACGCAGCTGCCGCCGCCACGGATCCAAGCGAGTCCTGGACTCGTTCTTCGACGGCTCGGTGATGAAAACGAGGGGCGGGCGCGGGCCTCCTCCTTCGTGTCACCCCTCGGGGAACACATGCGGTACGCGAAGGCGCCCTCCACTTCCCCGCATCTAACAATATGGCCGAATACGAGGCCCTCCTCTGCGGCCTCAAAATCGCCATTGAGTTAGGCGTCAAGCGCCTCGACGTGCGGGGGGGACTCGCGCGCTCGTAATCGATCAAGTCATGAAGAACGCGAGCTGCCATGACGACAAGATGGAGGCCTACTGCAAAGCCGTGCGAGCCCTCGAGGACAAGTTCTACGGCATCGAGCTCAATCATGTGCCCCGCCGGTACAACGAGGAGGTGGACGAGCTGGCCAAGATTGCGTCCGGGCGGATCACCGTCCCCCCGAATGTTTTCACGCGTGACGTCGCTCAGCCCTCGGTCGTCTTCGAGCCCCACCCCTCGAGTCACGACGAACCCTCGAGGGCTCCCTCGAATCCAGCGGGTGCGGAACCCATGGACGAGGAACCCTTGAGCGAGGCGTACGTGCTCTCCCTCCTCGAGGGGTATGGCTCCCACGAGGCCGACGCGATGGACATCGAGCCGGCTCCTGTCCAAGCGGACTAGCGTGACAAATTCGTCACCTGGATGGCTCGAGGGGAACTCCCCGCGGACCGGGCCGCGGCCAGGCGCATCGCCAGGATGGCCAAGTCCTTTGCCCTCGTCGACGGCGAGCTGTACAAGCGCGCCGCCTCCGCATCCCCGGAGCCGGTGCGTGCCCATCCCCGAGGGGCGCGAGCTCCTACGGGACATCCACGCCGGAATCTGTGGCCACCACGCCGCGCCTCGCACCCTTGTTGGCAACGCGTTCCGCCAGGGCTTTTACTGGCCTACCGCGGTCGCGGACGCCAGCGAGATCGTACGCACTTGCGAAGGGTGCCAGTTCTACGCCCGCAAGTCCAACCTACCCGCCCATGCCCTGCAGACCATCCCCGTAACGTGGCCGTTCGCCGTGTGGGGCTGGACATCGTCGGGCCCCTGCGGAAGGCGCCCGGGGGCTTCACCCACTTGTTGGTCGCGATCGACAAGTTCTCCAAGTGGGTGGAGGTGCGCCCCATCACGAATCTCGGGCGAGCGAGCGGTAACATTCTTCACCGACATCGTCTACCGCTTTGGAGTGCCGAACTCCATCATCACCGACAATGGGTCCCAGTTCACGGGCAGGAAGTTTTTGGAGTTTTGCGACAAATTCCACATCCGTGTGGATTGGGCAGCTGTGGCACACCCACAGACCAACGGCCAAGTAGAGCGTGCCAACGGCATGATCCTACAAGGCCTTAAGCCCAGAATTTTCGACTGGCTCAACAAATCTGGTCGGAAATGGCTCCAAGAATTGCCAGCAGTCGTGTGGAGCCTAAGGACCACCCGCAACGAGCCACCGGTTCACTCCGTTTTTCCTATTCCATGGCGCGGAGGCCGTCCTCCCCACGGACTTAGAATACGGATCGCCCGTGGTTCGAGGCTATGACGAGGATGCCAACCCGCCCGAGCCCGCGAGGACTCGCGCCCGGATCGGTGGACAAGGCACGCCTCGTGGCCTTAATGCATTCCGCAAGGTATCAACAGTCCCTAAGGCGCTACCAGGCACGCAAGATACGTCGACGGGACTTCAGCGAGGGGGATTTGGTCCTAAGGCTACGCCAAGTGTCGGTGCGGAATATGGTCCCGACACTAACCAGTAGAAAGCGCCGAGGTCTGTCCCTCAATGGTCGATGCTAAGCAATAAGAGACACGGGGTTTATCCTGGTTCTGGCCGAGGGGGCCGTACGTCCAGCAGTGGTGTGCTCAAGGCACTATATTACTTAGCATCGGGGGTGCCTGTAGTGGGGCTGCTACAAGCAAGGCGGGAGAGGAGGCGTGACCTCCAAGTCCCTGGCGGAGTGGCTGAAGATGTTGTGGGAGAGTGGGAAGACAAGTGCGCGGCGCTGCTTGTCTTATGTCGTGTTGTCTCTGTCCCTCTCCGCGGCAGGGAGGGTTCGTCCCCCTTTTATAGATCAAGGAGGGATCGAATGACATGCGCGCCGCGCTATTTAGCTACGTGAAGGGGCGTGGCGTGCTATGCTGTAGAGTGGGCGGCCGTCCGGACGATCCCCGCAGTGGTCTGGCCATCATGGCCTACTTTGTACCCGAACAGTGGCGGTTCGAGGGTAGAAGGGCGGCGGATGGTGGTGATGTCTTCTGATAGGCTCGAGGGAGCTGCTGACGTTGGCCCGTACGGAGTACAGGAGCAGGTAAAGCGGCGTCCCGTTCCGGTGCGTCTCACAGTGCTGGAGTTGTTGCTGCAGTGCCTGGCGTGCGCCTGCACGCGCGGGGACGGCGGCCATGCTGTTACAGCGGCAGGGATGGCGTTCCACCGGCCTAGCGCCTCCACCTAACCCTGTAGGGTCACAAGAAAGCAAATCGAGGGTGTGACCGGCCCCCCTTCGAGGGTCCGGCGCGTTAGCCGTACTGGAGCAGGCGCACGGTGTCACGTGACTGACACCGGCCGCGCTGCACAGTCCCTCCCCACAGTGATGGGGATGGGGCTCCCTCCTGGGGAGTTGGTGCGGCGGCACTGGGGCGCGAGCCCCGGGCGCATGATGGCTCTGTCCCGCCGGTGTCAGGGTATTAAACGCCCGCGTACGGGGGGCAGGCGTATGCGTGCGGGGCGCCCTCGAGCGAGGCGGGCCCCGATCGAGGGCGGGCGGACCCTCGAGCGAGGCGAAGCCTGCTCGAGGGGGAGCGGACCCTCGAGCGAGGCGGAGCCCGCTCAAGGGAAGAGCACCCCCTCGAACGGGACGGAGCCCGCCCGAGGGAGGCGTGCACCCTCGAGCGAGGCGAAGCCTGCTCGAGGGGATCTTCAAGTGGGCCGCCTTGGTGGGTCGTTGAGGTCCCTGCGGCGTGGGCCGTACCCTTCATGGTTAGGCAAACTTTGTTTGGCTTTGTTGCGGGTTTTAAGTGGGGATTTCCCGGTTGTTAAAGGGGACCCCTAGGGCTGTCCCCGACAGTAGCCCCCGAGCATCTGTGGGTTTGCCATTGAGGCTCCCGCAGATGCTGAAGCCTACTGATAGGACGTTCTTCCCTCCTTGTCTTGCGAACGCCTTCCGTGGGGCCGCGTCAGCGGACCCGCGGGTCCGCGCCCCCGAAGCCCCCGCGGAGGTGTGGATGCCCCTGCAGGGGTTAACCGCGAGAACTGGTCAGAGGGCGTGGCACATGTTTCAACCGGCGTCGGCAATGTCTCAGCCGGCTTCGGTGGCGCACGCGCTGCTGGCACTGTCTCCGGCAGGTGCGAGCCAAGGAGGTGTGGCCATGCGTCAAGCCCCCGAGCCTGGGCCTGTTCGAGGCGATCGGGTAGAGCTTTACGACTTGTTTCTTAACGCGCCCTCGCCGTCCCTCCGCGGGACGGAGGGTGAGGTTTCCGCAACCCCCATCGAGCGGGTCGCGAATTGCAGATTCCTCTTTGAGTTGCTAGCGGGTGGTTCGAGTGGACGCCCATGCCCCGTTCGATAAGGGTAGGCTGCGTGGTCCAGAGACACGTCCATTGAAGCGCTTGCGTGGGTTTGCTAGGTGGGGCTCGGTCCCATTCGATAGGGACCGAGGGCGCGAAAGCTCTCCCTCGGTGGGATCCCCCGGCTAGCTGCCCTCGCTGGCTCTCGAACACGACATGTGGGGCACCCTCGAGCCGACGGGCTCGAGGAACGGCTCGAATGCGCGTGCCTTCGTCGTCCCTGACTCTGCGATCTGGGGCGCCTGTTCGAACCCGTCGAGGGTCAGGCTTCGAACCTCTGATCAGTAGGGCCGTGCGGGGCGGCACCTGGGCGGCCCCGTCTTTGCGTTTGCGACCGTCGAGGGGTCCGGGCGAGCCAGCCCTCGAGGCAGCGCCGCGCCACAGCGTGGCATGGGTGCTTGTGGTACCTGCCCTGTTTCAGGCGGGCCCCGGGGCGACCTTCTCACGCTTGTGCCCCCTTAGAGGGTTGATATTGTCCCGAGCCAGGGGCTCGCGCCGCTCGAGGGTTTTGCGAGGCAAGGGTGCTCGCGGGGCCCGCCTTGCTTCAGGCGGATCCCGTGGCAACCTTCTCACGCCGATATCCCTTCGAGGGTTGACACCATCTAGAGCCAGGGGCTCGCGCCGCTCGAGGGTTTTGTGAGGCAAGGGTGCTCGCGGGGCCCGCCTTGCTTCAGGCGGATCCCGTGGCAACCTTCTCACGCCTATGTCCCTTCGAGGGCTGATATCATTCCGAGGCAGGGGTTCGTGCCGCTCGAGGGTTTTGCGAGGCAAGGGTGCTTGCGGGGCCTGCTTTACTTCAAGCGGATCCCGTGGCAACCTTCTCACGCCGATGTCCCTTCGAGGGTTGGATTTATCCCGAGCCAGGAGTCCGTGCCGCTCGAGGGTCCTCCTTGCTTTGCAAGGGACCGGGCCATTAAATTCCCCACAGTAGGGGCTGCGATTTCGCAACGCGGGCGCGCCTTTTTAGGCGTTGTGGCCGAGCGTGCGCGCGTAGTGGGCGGCGTGGCAGGCGGACGTGACCGCCCGCCTCGGTCCCTGCTGGTCTTCACCGTGATGATGGCCCGTTCGCGGTGATGTGGCCGCTGTGGTCATGGGGGGCCGTTCGTCAGCGTGAAGAGAAGATTCCCTGCAGTTAATGCGCGTGGGACATCCGCTCCGGAGAGCTCGCCCGCGGCTTATAAATCTGAGGGGAGGGGGAAGCGGTGGTTTTTTTACCTTAGCGCTTCGCCATTTTAGCCCCCCTGCGCCTTCGTCTTCGTCTCGCCTTTGCCATCGTGCGGCCTCGCCATTTGAGTTCTTCTTCCTCTTCCTGTCCTCCGCTCTCGCATTTCTTCGCCCTCTTCCCATGGCGCCGCCTCCGCCTGTCACGATTCTTGACCCGTATGCCTGGGAGAGGTCGTCGGTGACCCCGCTGGCTCTCAACGAGCTGGTCACCCCCGGCCAGTTGGCGGCAAATGAGGAGGGCCGCCCGGCGGAGTGGATAGTGCCGCCGGCGGGGGACCGCGCGCCCAACCCGCCGGAGGGCTACGTGGTGAGCTTCATCCGCTTCCACGAGCGGGGCTTCAACGCGCCGGCGAGCCGCTTCATGCGGGCGCTGTGCGACTACTACGGCGTGGAGCTGCACAACTTCGCGCCCAACGCGATTTCGCAGGCGGCCACGTTCGTGGGCGTCTGCGAGGGGTACCTGGGGATCCCAGTCAACTGGGAACTCTGGGTACACCTATTCCGTGTGGAGCTCTAAACGCAGCCCACGACGGAGCCGAGGACCCGCCGCGCGGTGCGCGCCGGCGGGATGTCGCTCGCCCCGTGGGGGGCGCTCAAGGACCACTACATCCCCTGCACCATGACAACGAACAACGCCGGCTGGGAGCGGGGATGGTTCTACCTGCGCAACGCCGAGCCCGGCCTCCCCCTACACCAGTCGGGTGTTCAAGGAGAAGCCCAGCTCCTGGGGCTACGGGGTGTCCATGGCCCAGCATCGGAGGCGGCAGGACTCGGTCCTGGCCGCCCTGAGGAGCTTGTCGGAGCAGGGGCTGACCGCGATGAGCGTCCTCGCCTTCCTCCATCACCGGCGGGTCGTGCCCCTGATGGAGAGGCCGCTCTGCATCTTTGAGATGACAGAGGAGGCGGACCCCGTCGCGCTGGCGAGGTCGCGGATGCTCCCCGACCCCCTCGGGCGGCCGTATGCGCTCACCCGGGCGCGGAGCGCCGTAGACACCCGGATGCCGGCGCATCCGGACCGGACCCCGTGGGACCTCGAGATGCTCCCCACCGGCCCGCTGGTGAGCATGATTCTTGGCTTTGTTTTAGTTCTTGGTGTTGCCTCTGCCTTCTGACGCGCCTTTAACGTTCCCGCATGCAGCTGGTGAGCTTTACCGCCGCGAAGTCCGTTCCGCCCACCCCCGACTCCCGCGCGCTCGGCGGCGGCGGCGCAGCGGCGGGAGCGAGGAGCGGGCGGCGCGCGAGAGGAGCGCGCGAGGCGGCACAACGAGCGCCGCGAGCGACGGAGCGCGGAGTACGGCGCGTGCGAGGAGCCGGGGCTCTCCTCCCGGGGACCGAGGGAGTACTCGTCCTCGGAGGAGGACGAGGAGGAAGAGGCCGAGGGGCGGGGCCCCTCTCGACAGTGGGAGCCTTCGCCCCCGTCGCCGGAGCCGGCTGCGGCGGCAAGGGCGGCATCGTCCGGGGCGGGCACGGCGGCGCCCGCCGCCGTGCAATCGACAACGGGGGCGGTGCGCGCCGCGGAGGCGCGCCGCGCGTGCCATGGAGGCGAGCACGGCAAGCGCGCCCGTGCGCGCGTCGAGCGTGCCCGCGCGCGGGGCGAGCGCGCGTCCGCGCGCGGGGCGAGCGTGCCCGTGCGCGCGGCGGCGGCGGCGGGGAGGCGCGGCGGCGGGTGCGCCGGCCGCGCCGGCCTCATCCGCTGAGGCTTTAAGGAAAAGGAAGCGCGCCTTTTCCTCTTCGAGGTAAGGAGCTCGATCCTCTACTTGGTTTGATTTTTTGATGATCAGGCATTCTAACCCTCTGCTTGTGCGTGCGCAGGGTGGTGCCAACTGTGCCTCCCCTTGCACCGGCCAAGGTGCTGAGGACAGACGCATCCGTCCCCACCCGGCGGCGCTCATCGAGGGCGTCGCGGGCGGGAGCAAGCACGGCGGCGGCGGCGAGAGCTCGCAAGGCCCGGCCCGAGGCCTCGAGGCCTCGGCCGGCGGATCAGCCCGCCATGGCGTAGCCGGCGGTTGCCGAGGAGCGGTCGCGCCAGTCCGCTTTGACAGGAGCCGGCTCGATGTCCATCACGTCGGCCTCGTAGGAGCCATACCCCTCGAGGAGGGAGAGCACGTACGCCTCGTTCGAGGGGTCCTCGTCCATGGGTTCCGCACCCGTTGGGTTCGAGGGAGCCCCGAGGGTTCGTTGTGACTCGAGGGGTGGGGCTCGAAGACGACTGAGGGCTGAGCGACGTCGTGCGCAAAAACGTTCGGGGGGACGGTGATCCGCCCGGATGCGATCTTGGCCAGCTCATCCGCCTCCTCGTTGTACCGGCGGGGCACGTGATTGAGCTCGATGCCGTAGAACTTGTCCTCGAGGGCCCGTACGGCTTTGCAGTAGGCCTCCATCTTGTCGTCATGGCAGCTCGCGTTCTTCATGACTTGATCGATCACAAGCTGCGAGTCCCCCCGGACGTCGAGACGCTTGACGCCTAACTCAATGGCGATTTTGAGGCCACAGAGGAGGGCCTCGTATTCCGCCATGTTGTTAGACGCGGGGAAGTGGAGGCGCACTGCGTACCGCATGTGTTCCCCGAGGGGTGACACGAAGAGCAGGCCCGCGCCCGCCCCTGTTTTCATCACCGAGTCGTCGAAGAACAGAGTCCAGCACTCTGCTTGGATCTGCGGCGGCGGCAGCTGTGTATCGGTCCACTCAGCGACAAAATCCGCCAGGATTTGGGATTTGACGGCCTTGCGCGGGGCGTAGGCAAGCGTCTCGCCCATCAACTCCACGGACCACTTGGCAATCCTGCCCACGGCGTCGGGATTGCGGATGATCTCCCCCAGCGGGAAGGAGGAGACCACCGTGACGGGGTGGGCCTCGAAGTAGTGGCGGAGCTTGCGCCGCGCCAGGACTACCGCGTACAGCAGCTTCTGGACCTGGGGGTAGCGCGTCTTGGTATCTGACAGGACTACGCTGATGTAATAGACCGGCCGCTGTATAGGCAAGGCGTGCCCTTCCTCCGTGCGTTCCACGACGATCACGGCGCTGACCACCTGGGTGGTTGCGGCCACGTAGAGCTGCAGGGGTTCGCCGTCTTGCGGCGGCGTGAGGATCGGGGCGTGCGCTAAGGACGCCTTTAGCTTGTCGAGCGCGTCCTGGGCCTCGGCGATCCAGGAGAAGCGCTCGTGCTTCTTGAGGAGGCGATAGAGGGGCAGACCCTTTTCGCCGAGCCTCGAGATGAAGCGGCTTAAGGCGGCAAGGCACCCTAGCACCTTTTGAACCCTTTGAGGTCCCGGATCGGACCCATTCGTTCGAGGGCCGCAACCTTTTCAGGGTTGGCCTCGATTCCCCGTTGGGAGACAATGTATCCCAGGAGCATGCCTCGCGGCACTCCAAAGGCACACTTTTCGGGGTTTAACTTGACCCCATTGGCCCGTAGGCAGCCGAACGCGACGCCAAGGTCGCCAACCAGGTCGTCCGCCTTTCTGGTCTTTACGACGATGTCGTCCACATACGCTTCGACCGTCCGCCCGATGTGATCTCCGAAAACGTGCTGCATGCAGCACTGGTATGTCGCACCCGCGTTTCGGAGGCCAAACGACATCGTGACATAGCAGAACGTCCCGAACGGCGTGATGAACGAAGTCGCGAGCTGGTCGGACTCCTTCATCTTTATTTGGTGGTACCCGGAGTAGGCATCAAGGAAGCAAAGCAATTCGCACCCAGCCGTTGAATCAACGATTTGATCAATACGTGGCAAAGGAAAAGGAACTTTAGGACATGCTTTATTGAGACTAGTGTAGTCTATACACATCCGCCACTTCCCATTCTTTTTCTTTACAAGCACGGGGTTTGCTAGCCACGTTGGGTGGAACACCTCCTTGATGAATCCGGCCTCGAGAAGCTTCCGCAGCTCCGCTCCGATTGCCCGTCGCCGCTCCTCGTCGAAGCGGCGCAGCCGTTGCTGCACGGCGCGGGCGTTTGGCAGGATGTCAAGGGAGTGCTCGGCGACTTCCCTCGGGATGCCTGGCATATCCGAGGGGCTCCACGCGAAGATGTCGGCGTTGGCGCGGAGGAAGTCGACGAGCACCACTTCCTATTTGGGGTCGAGGGTGGAGCTGACCCTCAACGCCCTGCCCTCGGGGGCAGAAGGGTCGAGGGGGACCTCCTTGGTTTGCTCCGCGGCCTCGAAGGTGCCGACGTGCTTAGCGGTGGAGCCGAGGTCGTCGTTGACCATCTTCTCCAAGGTGGTCACCAGCGCTTCATCCAGCGCCAGTGCCTCTGCGTGCTCCACGCACTCGACGTCGCAGTCGAACGCGTGCTCGATGGACGAGCCGACGGTGATGACGCCGTTTGGTCCTGGCATCTTCATCTTTAGGTAGGTATAGTTGGGGACCGCCATGAATTTGGTGTAGCAGGGTCGCGCAAGTATAGCGTGGTAGGCTCACTTGAACCCTACCACCTCGAAGGTGAGGATCTCCTTGCGGAAATTCTTTGCGGTGCCAAACCAAACTGGCAGGTCGATCTGCCCGAGGGGCTGAACCTGCTTGCCCGGCACGATGCCATGGAATGGCTTCGTACTGGGCCGCAGCTGGTCCAGCCCGATCCCCATCAAGCGCAGCGTATGCGCGTAGAGGATATTGAGGCTGCTGCCCCCGTCCATCAAGACCTTCGAGAACCGCGCGTTCCCGATGATGGGGTCAACCACCAGCGGGTACTGGCCTGGGTTGGGGATGCGGTTCGGGTGGTCTTCCCGGCTGAAGGTGATGGCGTCCTCCGACCAATTGAGGAAGGAGGGAGGCGCCTTCTCTGCGGCGAGGACCTCGTGCCGCTCCTTGCGCTGGCGTGTCGACATGTCGACAGTTGGCCCCCCAAAGATGAGGAACACATTTTCCAAAGCGGGGAAACCGCCGGCGTCGCCGTCTCCTCCGTCTTTCTTGGCCTCTGCCTCTTTCGCGGCGGCGCGGTCATAGAATTTCTTGAGCATATCGCACTGCTCAAGAGTGTGGTTCACTGGGGTCTTGTGATACGGACATGGCTTCTTTAGCATGTCGTAGAACACCCCCGGGCCTTGAGGGGCCGGTAGAGGGCCCCGTCGAGCCGGGTCAACAGCGAGGGCCTCGGCATTGCCGCCGTCGCGCCCCTGCTCGCCCCGCGCCTCGCGGCGCGGCTTTTCCCCTTCTTGCCCCGCTTGTCGTTGCGGTGGGGCTCCTTGGACTTGCTGCCCTCCGCGGGCGTGTCCTCCGAGCGCTTGCCCTTTTTGCCGTCGAAGATCGCTCCCACGGCCTCTTCTCCCGAGGCGAAGCTGGTGGCGATGTCGAACAGCTCGTTCGAGTCCGCGGGCGGGCTGCGCCCCAGCTCTCTCACGAGATCTCTGCATGTGGTGCCCTCGAGGAAGGCGTGCACGATCTCGGACTGCGCCACGCTGGGCAGCTCCCGTGCGCCGCTTGGAGAAGCGCCGTATGAAGTCCCGCGAGCCGATTCGCCGAGCTTCGCGTGCGGAGCGCGGGTCCCATGAATTTCCGTGGCGCACGTACGTGCCCCCGGAAATTGCCCACGAATGTGTGGACCGGATCATCCCGGGGCCAGGTGGATTTGGTCGGCGGTCAAGTGCTCGAGCCACGTCCGCGCGGCATCGCCGAGATGCAGGGGCAAGTTGCGGCGATGATGACCTCGTCGCCGGTGGCCCCGCCCTAGCCGGCAAGCCAGCGGTAGTCGCGGAGCCACACGCGGGGGTCCGTCTCCCCGTTGTACTTGACGATGGTCGAAGGCTGGCGGAAGCGCTGGGGGAAGGCCGCCGTGCGGATCTCCCGGCTGAACACACGGGTCCCCGGGGGCTCCGACGTCGGGGAGCGATCCTCGTCGCTGTCGTAACGTCCGCCTCGTCGAGGGTGGTAGCCCACCGCTGCTCGGGCGTCCGTCTTGCTTGTGCGGCGGGCGTTGATGACGTTGCGAGCGTCACCGTCCAGCGCTCTGCGAGTGTCAAGGAGCCGTTCCTTGGCCGATGCGCGTCCCGAGTTGGCCGGTCGCCCCGCCACCTCCCCTGCGTGGACCGAGGGTTCGCCCCCTGGTGCGGTCCCGTCGCCCCGCGCGTCCCCTTGTTGGAGGATGCGCGACGCCGAGCTCTCGGCCTGCTGGACGCCCGCTTGCTCGATGAGAGTCTGCACCTCGCGGTGCAGGTCTCGTGCCTCGGGGGTCGAGGGTGCCGACATGTCCCGTAGCAGCGTCGCGGCGGCAACTAGCTTCTGACTTGCCCGCGGCGGCATGTCAGGGTTGCCGGCGTTGATGCGGTCGCGGGCCCGCCCCCGCCCGGCCTCCCCGCACGCGTTCGCCGCGAGCGGAGGCCTCCCCGCCCATCGAGGCGCGGAGCAACCGCACCGTTCGGTATTCTTCCGCCGGCTTGGCCTCGAGCTCGCGGGCTTGGGCTAGCCGTGCGTCGGCGTCGGCCCCGGCGAGAGCGGCTTGCCCTCGCGGCTAGGCGTGTGGCGACTCCGAGGGCGCGGCGTGATCTCCCCCGTCCCCGGCGCCTACCGCGCCGGGTGGCATTGGCTCGGTCGTTGGCGACGACCACGTAGCATTCCCGCGCGGGTCGTAGCTCCCAAGGTCCTGGAGTCATCGAGCACCCGAACCGTAGTCCGTGGCGTCGAAGGAAGCGCCCCGAACATGACCGGGTCTGGCACGCCGGAGAAGTCCCATTCCGCGTACCCGTGGCGGTTGGCGGGTGGCGGAGCATCGAGGGAGCCCAGGGACAACTCGTCACCCGCTGAAGCGCCGGGATCCCTGGCGACGAAGACGTGACGGCCAGGCGGGACCCTGTGCATCGTGGTGTTGACGTTGTTGTTGTAGGCCGTCGTGGCTCCGCGCAGCCCAATGGGAAGGTGCGGTCCGGAGACCGCGCGCCGGTCCTGGCCGGGGTGGCGGCGGCCGCGGTGGCGGGCGCGCCGGGTTGTGAGGCGGCGCGCTCGGCCTGCGCGCTCGGACCGCGCTTGGCGCGAACGCAGCCCTGAGCGGCGACGACGTCATGGCGTCGACGGGCCCGCGCCGTCCGTGCCCGCGGGCGTCTGCGCCGTGGCGGTGCGTGCAGTAGGGACCGGGGCGGACCCGGCCTGGCGCCGCGCGCGGAGCTCCTCACGGTTGGTGAGGCGCATGAGGTAGCCGTTCCCCGTGGCCTGAAAGTTCAGGCCCCCAAACCGGATTTCGAACCCGGCAGGGAGGGGGTCCGAGCTGCCCATGTTGTAGCGTGTACCGCGGTACTCGGTGCGGATCACCATGGAGGGAGTTGACGGATTGACCTTAGGCGCTCAGATTGCCCCACGATGGGCGCCAACTGTCGGTGCAGAATATGGTCCCGACACTAACCAGTAGAAAGCGCCGAGGTCTGTCCCTCAATGGTCGATGCTAAGCAATAAGAGACACGGGGTTTATCCTGGTTCCGGCCGAGGGGGCCGTACGTCCAGCAGTGTTGTGCTCAAGGAACTATATTACTTAGCACCGGAGGTGCCTGTAGTGGGGCTGCTACAAGCAAGGCGATAGAGGAGGCGTGACCTCCAAGTCCCTGGCGGAGTGGCTGAAGATGTTGTGGGAGAGTGGGAAGACAAGTGCGCGGCGCTGCTTGTCTTCTGCCGTGTTGTCTCTGTCCCTCTCCGCGGCAGGGAGGGTTCATCCCCCTTTTATAGATCAAGGAGGGATCGAATCACATGCGCGCCGTGCTATTTAGCTACGTGAAGGGGCGTGGCGTGCTATGCTGTAGAGTGGGCGGCCGTCCGGACGATTCCCGCAGTGGTCTGGCCATCATGGCCTACTTTGTACCCGAACAGTGGCGGTTCGAGGGTAGAAGGGCGGCGGATGGTGGTGATATCTTCTGATAGGCTCGAGGGAGCTGCTGACGTTGGCCCGTACGGAGTACAGGAGCAGGTAAAGCGGCGTCCTATTCCGGTGCGTCTCACGCTGTCGGAGTTGTTGCCGCAGGTGCTCGGCGTGCGCCCGCACGCGCGGGGACGGCGCGCCATGCCGCGCGGGCCGGCGGGGATGGCGTTCCACCGCCTAGCGCCTCCACCTAACCCCCCGTAGGATCACAAGAAAGCAAATCGAGGGGTGCGACCGGCCCCCTTCGAGGGTCCCGCGCGTTAGCCGTCACCGGGAGCAGCGCACGGTGTCACGGGACCGACACCGGCCGCGCTGCACAGTCCCTCCCCACAGTGATGGGGATGGGGCTCCCTCCTAGGGAGTTGGTGCGGCGGCACGGGCGCGAGCCCCGGCGCATGATGGCTCGTCCCGCCGGTGTCGGGGCATTAAACGCCCGCGTACGGGGGCGGCGTATGCGTGCGGGGCGCCCTCGAGCGAGGCGGGCCCCGATCGAGGGCGGGGCGGACCCTCGAGCGAGGCGAAGCCTGCTCGAGGGGGAGCGGACCCTCGAGCGAGGCGGAGCCCGCTCGAGGGAAGAGCACCCCCTCGAACGGGACGGAGCCCGCCCGAGGGAGGCGTGCACCCTCGAGCGAGGCGAAGCCTGCTCGAGGGGATCTTCGAGTGGGCCGCCTTGGTGGGTCGTTGAGGTCCCTGCGGCGTGGGCCGTACCCTGCATGGTTAGGCAAAGTTTGTTTGGCTTTGTTGCGGGTTTTAAGTGGGGATTCCCCGGTTGTTAAAGGGGACCCCTAGGGCTGTCCCCGACACCAAGACAACCGAGGGCGCCACAAGCTATCGCCCCCATGGGAGGGACCCTACGTCGTGGTGAAGGTACTCAAGCCCGGCACGTACAAGCTGGCCAATGAGGACGGTGAAGAGCTCACCAACGCTTGGAACATCCAACAGCTACGTCGCTTCTACCCCTAGCTAGGATTTCCAAGTATTTTTTGTTGTAAAAATCATATGACCAACGCCCCAGTTGGTGACAACTATGTAACGCCTCGAGTCTAATGAAAAGGGCAACTCGGCTTTCCTCTGAAACCCAAGTTACCCTCGGGGGCTACTGCGGGAGGCACCCCCCCCAAAAATGGTCCCATTTTCACGCAAAAATAAAGCAACTCACACACGCTAAGTTTGTTTTCTACTTCAACCCCGAGCAACGATTCGAACAGGGCGCAGGCGGCCTAGCAGAAGGAGCGTGCGAGTCAGAGATAGCCTACGCCGCGAGGATACGGCCCTTCTCTCTCGCCTCCAACCCAGCAGGCCCCCCGCGAAAATTGAACTCCCCTAATTAGAATCTACTCAGGAAGAAGGAGAAACAAAAAGCGCAGTAAACAAAAGACTTCATTTCGTATCAACAAATGTTTACGATTAAGATAACTTGTTTATTTACAAAGGCCGCGTGGCCAGAATACTGATACACAAATAAAAACGGGCCAAGTGCCCAGCTGTCTTCAGGCAGGAGGAGCGGCGGTGTCAACAGCGTCCGGGAAGAGGAACTCCTCGAAGGCTTCAGCGAGCGACCCGGCGGCATCAGCGGCGAGCGCGTCCACGCGCTCCATCGCCACCTCATCCTCGACGCCCTCGGGAACGACGTAGCCCTCCGCCAGCGCCTCGAAGTTGACCTCGTAGTGGGACCGTACCACTCCGAGGGCCTTCTGGACGCCAAGACGCAACGCCCGGCGCATCCGTTCGGTGACGTGGCCGCCAAGGGCGCGCAGGCGGCTGGCCAGCGAGCTTCCGGCCTGCGCTTCACCCTCCTCCACGACCTGGCAGGTCTCGAGGGCCGCATCACGCAGCCTCCCGCAACTCCCCGCCGAGAGGAGTCGTAGGAGGTCTGCAGCGCCTCGGCCCGCTCAACCGCGTGTCCCAGCGCGGCGCGCAAGCCTGGAGTCACCAAGACAAGAAAGAAATCAGAAAAAGGAATGCGAATTTCTAAACAGAAAACCAACCAAACAGGAGTCAAGCAGCAACTCACCTTAAACTTGCTTCCTCTCCGCCTCGAGGTCACGGCGCTCAGCCTCGACCGCCAGCTCGAGGCCCTTGACGGTCTCACCTTGCTCCTGGAGGGCCAGCTCCGATTTGCGGTTGTAATGCTGAGCATAATCACCTCGCCCTCGGCCTTGGAGAGCGCGGTGTTCCGCTCCTCCGCCGACCGCGCGCCGCCTCGCGAGCGACGCGCTCCTCGCTCCAGCACCGACCGGGCGTCGGGCCGAGGGCGGCTTGCTCTCGCCGGGAGCCGCCCCTCGGCCCCTTGGCGGGCGGTGCGCTCCCCGCAGGAGCTGCTCCTCGCCGACGGCGAGCGCCGCGACCTTGGCGTCGAGGGCGGCCTTCAAGTCGCCGCCCTCCTTGGCCCGCCCCGCTCTCGCCCGCGCGCGCCCGCTCTCCTCGGCCGGCGCCGCCGCGCCCGCGCCCCCTCGAGCGACGAGCGGAGCTCCCGATTCTCGCCGCGGACGCCGGCCACCTCCGTCTCCCAGTTGGTCGCCAGCGTCCGCATCTTCTCCAGGTCCGAGCGTGCCTGCCACAGCGCCTCATCACGATCGATGACGGCTGTGCAGATCCGCTCGAGGCTAGAGCGACGCGCCGGTCCCCGCCGTGCTCTCGGGGAGTTCGTCGCGCAAGACCGTGGCTCGGTACGCCAACCAGCCGTCCGGAGTCCTGAGGGCGTCGGCGAGCGCGTCGAAGGCGCCGCATCGCTCCCGGACCTGGTGAAGCTCGGCGTTCACCCGATCGAAGGCGCCGTACTTATCGCGGGCACGACGCTCGAGCTCCTGTCGCCCACAAGACAAGACCCGTAAGCATCCTGATATAGAGACAACACGCAGGAAGCGAGAGGAAGAGGAGAACGAGCAGCGATGCCCTACCTGGAAGACATGCCACGCGGGGCCGCCGTGGACCCTCAGCGCCTCGTTCAGCGCACGGTTGAGCGTGGCGCCGTGGCTGCGGAGCTCTCCCCACGGCCCTCCCGCTCCGCCCGGGCGTCGGCGAACGCGGCGGGTCGTCGAGGACCCCCTCCACATGGGCGGAGTGGCCGGCACGGGAACACGAGGCCTCGGCGCCATGTCCTCGGCCCCCCGCCACCATGTGACCCTCGCGCCGCCTCACGAGGGCCCCCTCCTGGGGCTCGGGGGAGCGTGTGGGGAAGCTCGCCCACTGATCCCACCCGGCGGCGGGGAGTCGTCGGCCCGGGACCTCCACCACCTCCGCCCGGGAACCGCCGCGGGCGCCGGCCCTTGCGCCGCCTCCACCGGCGCCTCCACTTGCGCCTCCACGGCCGCGGGCGCTTGACGCGCGCCGCGGCCACCGCCTCCGGCCGCGCCTCCGCGGCCAGGCGCCCGGCCGCCGTCCCCGGCGGCCACCGCCTCCGCCGTGCCTCCACGACCACGGCGCCACCGCGGGCCGCACCCGCTCCGCCTCCTCCGCGCCGGCGCCGCGAGCCGCGCCTCCGTCGCGGCAGCCTCCATGGGCCGCACTTCCGCCACGACCGCCGCCGTGGCCGCGCCCCCACCACGGCCGGCGCCGCCGCTCCTCAAGGCAACCGCCGGCCGCGCCATGGCGGCCGATCCGCCGGCCGAGGCCTCGGGGCCTCGGCCGGCTTTGCGAGCTCTCGCCCGCCGCCGCCGTGCTTGCCCCCGCCCGCGACGCCCTCGACGAGCGCCGCCGGGTGGGGATGGACGCGTCCGCCCTCAGCACCTTGGCCGGTGCGAGGGGAGGCACAGTTGGCACCACCCTGCGCAAGCACAAACAGAAAGTTAGAATGCCTGATTGTCAAAAAACCGAACCGAGCAGAAGAACGAGCCCCTTACCTCGAAGAGGAAAAGGCGCGCTTCCTTTTCCTCGAGGCCTCAGCGGATGAGGCCGGCGCGGCCGGCGTGCCCGCCGCCGCGCGCCTCCCCGACGCCGCCACCGCGCGCGCGGCCCCGCCCCGCGCGCGCGCGCGCGCGCCGCGCGCGCCCCCGCGGCACGCGCCGGCACCTCCCGAGGCGCGCGGCGCCCCGTTGCTGATCGGCCCCCCGGCGGCGGGCGCCGCCGCGCCCGCCCCCGGGGCGATGCCGCCCTTGCCGCCGGGAGCCGGCTCCGGCGACGGGGGCGCAGTGCCCCACCCATCGCAGGGGCCCCGCCCTCGCCCTCTTCCTCTTCGTCCTCCTCCGAGGACGAGTACTCCCTCCGTCCCCGGGAGGAAAGCCCCGCCCTCCTCGCGCCGCCGTACTCCGCGCTCCGCTGCTCGCGGCGCTCGCGGTGCCGCCCGCGCGCTCCCTCTTGCGCGCCGCCCGCTCCTCGCTCCCCGCCGGCCGCGCCGCCCGACCGAGCGCGCGGGAGTCGGGGGGTGGGCGGAACGGACTTCGCGGCGGTGAAGTTCACCACCGCATGCGAGAACGTCAATGGCGCGTCGGGGGGCAGAGGCAACACCAAGAACTAAAACGGAATCAAGAATCATACTCATCGCCGGGCCGGGTGGGGAGCATCTCGAGGTCCCACGGGGTTCGGTCCGGCGCGCCAGCATCCGGGTGTCGACGGCGTTCCGCGCCCCGGTGAGCGCATACGGCCGCCCGAGGGGGCCGGGAGCATCCGCGACCTCGCCGCCGCAACGGGGTCCGCCTCCTCCGTCATCTCGTAGATGCAGAGCGGCCTCTCCATCAGAGGCACGACCCTCCGTTGATGGAGGAAGGCGAGGACGCCCGCCGCGGTCGCCCCTTGCGCCGTCGGGCTCCTCGTGGCGGCCGGGACCGAGTCCCCGCCGCCTCCGATGCTGGGCCGTGGACACCCCGTAGCCCCGTGAGCTGGGCTTCTCCTTGAACACCCGACCGGTGTAGGGGGGGAGGCCGGGCTCGGCGTTGCGCAGGTAGAACCATCCCCGCTCTCAGCCGGCGTTGTTCGTCGTCATGGTGCAGGGGATGTAGTCGTCCTTGAACTACCCCCGCAGGGCGAGTGACATCCCGCCGGCGCGCACCGCGCGGCGGGTCCTCGGCTCCGTCGTGGGCTGCGTGAAGAGCTCCGCGCGGAAGAGGTGTACCCGCAGCTCCCGCCTGACCGGGATCCCCCGTATACCCCTCGCAGACACCCACGAATGTGGCTGCCTGCGAAATCGCGTTGGGCGCGAAGTTGTGCAACTCCACGCCGTAGTAGTGGCACAACGCTCGCATGAAGCGGCTCGCCGGCGTGTTGAAGCCTCGCTCGTGGAAGCGGATAAAGCTCACCACGTAGCCTTCCGGCGGGTTGGGCGCGCGGTCCCCCGCCGGCGGCACTATCCACTCCGCCGGGCGGCCATCCTCGTTTGCCGCCAACTGGCCGGCGGTGACCAGCTCGCCAAGGGCCAGCTGGTTCACCGTCGACCGCTCCCAGGCGTACGGGTCGAGGATCGTGAGGGGCGGAGGCGGCGCCATGAGAAGAGGACAAAAGAATGCGAGAGCGGAGGACAGGAAGAGGAAGAAGAGCTCTAATGGCGAAGCCGCACGGTGGCGAAAGTGAAGCGAAGACGAAAGCACAGGGGGCTAAAATGGCGGAGCGTTAAGGTAAAAAACCGTCGCTTCCCCTTCCCCTCAGATTTATAAGCCGCGGGCGAGCTCTCCGGGGCGGATGTCCCGCGCGCATTAAGTGCAGGGAATCTTCTCTTCTCGCTGGTGAACGGACCCCACCACGACCGCAGCGGCCACATCACCGCGAATAGGCCATCATCACGGTGAAGACTAGCAGGGGCCGTGGCAGGCGGTCACGTCCGCCTTCCCACGCCGCCCACTACGCGCGCGCGCGGCCGCGACGCCTAAAAAGGCACGCCCGCGATGCGAAACCGCAACCTCTACTGTGGAGCATTTAATGGCCCGGTCCCTTGCAAAGCAAGGAGAACCCTCGAGCGGCACGAAATCCTGGCTCAGGATAAATTCAACCCTCGAAAGGGTACAGGCGTGAGAAGGTCGCCTCGAGGCCCGCTTGAAACAAAGCGGGCATCGCGAGCACCCATGCCACGTAGAACCCTCGAGCGGTGCGAGCCCCTGGCTCTAGACAATGTCAGCCCTTTGATGGGTACAGGCGTGAGAAGGTCGCCTCGAGGCCCGTTTGAAACAAAGAGGGCATCGCGAGCACCCATGCCACGTAGGACCCTCGAGCGGCGCGAGCCCCTGGCTCTAGACAATGTCAGCCCTCTGATGGGTACAGGCGTGAGAAGGTCGACTCGAGGCCCGTTTGAAACAAAGCGGGCATCGCGAGCACCCATGCCACGTAGGACCCTCGAGCGGCGCGAGCCCCTGGCTCGAGACAATATGAACCCTCTAAAGGGGCACAGGCTTGAGAAGGTCGCCCCGGGGCCCGCTTGAAACAAAGCAGGTACCACAAGCACCCATGCCACGCTGTGCTGCTGACCAGCGCCTCGAAGGCTGGCGCGCCCAGACCCCTCGACGGCCGCAAACGCAAAGACGGTCCTACTGATCAGAGGTTCGAAGCCTGACCCTCGACGGGTTCGAACAGGCGCCCCAGATCGCAGAGTCAGGGACGACGAAGGCACGCGCATTCGAGCCGTTCCTCGAGCCTGTCGGCTCAAGGGTGCCCCATATGTCATGTTCGAGAGCCAGCGAGGGCAGCTAGCCGGGGGATCCCACCGAGGGAGAGCTTCCGCGCCCTCGGTCCCCTATCGAACGGACCGAGCCCCACCTAGCAAACCCACGCAAGCGCTTCAATGGACGTGTCTCCGGACCACGCAGCCCTACCCCTTATCGAACGGGGCATGGGCGTCCACTCGAACCACCCACTAGCAGCTCGACGAGGAATCCGCAATTCGCGACCCGCTCGATGGGGGTTGCAGAAACCTCACCCTCCGTCCCGCGGAGGGACGGCGAGGGCGAGTTAAGAAGAAAGTCGTAAAGCTCTACCCGATCGCCTCGAACGGGCCCAGGCTCAGGGGCTTGACGCGCGGCTACACCTCCTTGAATTGCACCCGTCGGAGACAGTGCCAGCAGCGCGTGCGTCACCGAAGCCGGCTGAGATATTGCCGACGCCGGTTGAAACATGTACCACGCCCTCTGACCAGCTCTCGCGGTTAACCCCTACAGGAGCATCCACGCTCCCCGCAGGCTTCGGGGGCTAGGACCCGCGGGTCCGCTGACGTGGCCCCATGGAAAGCGTTCGCAAGACAAGAAGGGAAGAACGTCCCATCGCAGGGTTCCGCATCCGCGGGAGCCTCAATGGCAAACCCACAGATGCTCGGGGGCTACTGTCGGGGACAGCCCTAGGGGTCCCCTTTAACAACGGGGAAATCCCCACTTAAAACTCGCAACAAAGCCAAACACACTTTGCCTAACCATGCAGGATACGGCCCATACCGCAGGGACCTCGCCGGCCCACCAAGGCGGCCCTCTTGAAGATCCCCCCCGAGCAAGCTCGCCTCGCTCGAGGATGCGCGCCTCCCTCGAGCGGGCTCCGTCCCGTTCGAGGGGGTGCACTCCCTCGAGCGGGCTCCGCCTCGCTCGAGGGCCCGCTCCCCCCTCGAGCAGCTCCGCCTCGCTCGAGGGTTCGCCCCGCCCTCGACCGGGGTCCGCCCCGCTCGAGGGGCGCCCGCACGCGTGCGCCCGCCCTCCGTACGCGGGCATTTAATGCCCTGACACCGACGGGACGGCGCCATCATGCGCCCGGGGCTCGCGCCCCGGTGCTGCCGCACCAACTCCCCAGGAGGGAGCCCAGCCCCATCACTGTGGGGAGGGACTGTGCAGCAGGACCGGTGCCAGTCCCGTGATGCCGTGCACCTGCTCCAGTACGGCTAACGCACCGAGCCCTCGAAGGGGGGCCGGCTGCACCCTCGATTTACTTTCTTGTGACCCTGCAGGGTTAGGTGGAGGCGCTAGGCCGGTGGGACGCCATCCCTGCTACTGTTACGGTAAGGCTGCCGCCCCCGCGCGTGCGGGCGCATGCCAGGCGCTGTAGCAACGACTCCAGCACTGTGAAGCGTATTGGAACGGGACGCCGTTTTACCTACTCCTGTACTCCATACGGGCCAACGTCGCCAGCCTCCCCGAGCCTATCGTAAGACATCACCACCATCCGCCGCCCTTCTACCCTCGAACCGCCACTGTTCGGGTACAAGATAGGCCATGATGGCCGGATCGCTGCAAGGATCGTCCGGACGGCCGCCCACTCTACAGCATAGCACGCCACGCTCCTTCACGTAGCTAAATAGCGCGGCGCGCATGTGATTCGCTCCCTCCTTGATCTATAAAAGGGGGACGAACCCTCCCTGCCGCGGAGGGAGAGAGACACAGGGACACAACACAGTAGGAGACAGGCTGCGCCACGCACTTGCTCTCCAATTCTCCCACAACATCTTCAGCCACTACACCAGGGACTTGGAAGCCACGCTTCCTCTCCCGCCTTGCTTGTAGCAGCCCCACTACAGGCACCCCCGGTGCTAAGTAATATAGTGCCTTGAGCACGCCACTGCTGGACGTACGGCCCCTCGGTCGGAACCAGGATAAAACTCTGTGTCTCTTGTTGCTTAGCATCGACCATTGAGGGATAGACCACGGCGCTTATTACTGGTTAGTGTCGGGACCACATTCCGCACCGACACGTTGTGTGATGCCGGCCTTCGAGCCAGGCTGGGAAGCAGTCTCTTGCAGGTGCCGCTGCCGACTCCTCCGCGCGCGCAACCCGCTCGTCGTCCTCTCTTTAGATCTCTCTATCTTTTTGTCCGGGCACCTTGTCACCGCCGCCGCGGTCTTCATGTCGGTGTGCGCCGCATGCTCCTATGCATGCACCCACGCGCCCGTGCACCCACACACTCGCACACGCATGCCAGGCGGGGCAAGACCGCCCCTTTTTGCCCGTTTACCGCCCCGAGCCGAGCTCGCCGGTGTTCCGCCCGCCGTGAGACGGGGCACTGCCGTCGGGGTGGGCTTTCTGCCTCGGGGGTGCTAAGGCCCGGTCGTCATTGCGTTTGCGCGCATGATCGCGCGCAAGCCAGCAGGGAGCCCCGCGACCGTGGCAACCCCAGCCGCTCTACCGGTGCTCCCATCTCCCCGCTGAGGCGCGTCGCACACCCACATGCGTTCGCCGCCCCTTTTCATTCGTGCTTGTGCCTCCGAGCTTGCGGGCACACCCGCGTGCACCGCGAGAACGCGAGCCACCGCCAGCGCTAGACCCTCGCTGGGCTTGAGGCCAGAACCGCCGCGCCGCCCCGCCGCCGCGCCGGACAAGGCATTGACCTCACCGCGCCGGTGTTCGCCTTCCAGGCCCTCCTTTTTTAGCCCTAGTGGACCAGTAGGACACCACAGACCTCGCCATGGGGCACGTTATCCAGGCGCAGTCGAACCTCGCCGCCGGTGAGACCATCCTGAGCCGCCGCTCCTTTGATGCATTTTACCGAGCACCTGGCGGTAGACTCTAAAACCCAGGGTGGGTTTTGTCCTTGCACACGCTGCACCACACGTGGATCTAGCCGCGACCAATCCACCGGATCTCGTGCGGCCCGCACTCCCGTGCCGCCGCACGTGCACGCCCACACCGCAGTGCGCCGTAGAAGATCCTGGCGGGATCCTTTGCACCGCGCCACGCCAACGGCCACATGGGCTGCAGCTAGGCTTATAACCGCCAGCGTGGCAGCCCCGTCAGCTCTATTAGCCAGCCTGCAGCCAGCCAGTAGCTAGCTTTAAGCCCTTTTGAGTCAGCTGTAGACATCCTAAAGTTAATGCTATTGTGTATGCATATTTTATTTCCAGAAAACTATTTTGACTTTGGAAAATCCTAGTAAATTCGTCTTTGCTCCGAAAAATACAAAACCTTTTCCAGAAATTCTCTAAAATCTTAAACTATGTGCTAGGCTAGTGTTTGCCCTCTTTTGGCCCTTAATTGTTGTTCCTTTGGAGTTAATTGCTATAGGACCACTGTTTATTTTATTTTACAGGTTAATAGGAGCAGCTGGAGCCGGGGAGCTGAACCCAGAGTACGACTACGCCGACGACTTTGCCGCGGAGGACTACCCGACCCCAGGTTCACGCCCGACTGACTTTGAAAAGCCTATAGACATTGCAATATAGTTTGCTAGCGCTTTACTTTATATGCATGTTGATGAACCTTGCACTGCCTACTTTAAATATCCTGTCCTTGATTGACCTACTACTATATATGTTTATAAGCGTGTATATACGCTGATCTTCGCAATGCATGTGTTAGGATGAGAATAGTGGTTCTTGGTGTGAGTGGGATAAAACCGGCAGAAGAAGGTGATTTGGGGTACTTTGGCGGGGGTGAGCTGGAAACAACCGATCTGGGATCGGGGACAAGGGTGCACTCCTCAGTGTATCCCTACTTTGACAGTTTTCGGAGCCTAGGTGGTGGGGTTTTACTTGCGCTTGGAGGATATGAGCTCGCCCCGGTCTGAAACCGAGTGGACAAACCTTTTCATGGGACCTTTGCGTACACACCACCCCGCCGAGCGTGGGGTTAGGGTCGAGTTGAGCTCGGCAAGTGTGGAAATGTAAAACCCCAGATTTTCATAGAAAATCTGAATCCCTGTACCATCGCGATAGTCCCTAGATCAGTGGCTATCGCGTACAAAGCGTCTCACAGATAAATACACAAAGTCATACATCGCATCACATAAGAGTAAAGGTACATATTTATTACATGTACATTATGGAGTACATCATTACAAGCCTCTTGGTTGAATCAGAGTGAAATTCTACGCAACGGTAGCTGGCAACTCAGAAGGGTCTCCATCTTTTATTCTTCTCGCCACAGGAATCCTTGAGAGAAGCGACACATCCCTCAGTCGTACCATCTATCGGCGTTGTTGTCGTACTCTGCCTCGTACCCTACACACCCAAAGTCTATCTTTAAGGAGTGGGATAGGTCCACGTCACAAACTGTATGAAGCTTTAAGTGGCCTAACATCTAAAGGGAGGAAGAGACAAGGAAGCGGCTCGGGTTTCCTATGCAGCAGCAGCAGAGTAATGTCAAGATATCTCCATCAAGTTCCCAAACCAAAAGCTCTCAACATAGCTCGGAACCACCTAGTCACCCAGGGCCCCATCTCCACATCCTACTCCTGTCTAGGGTCGATGCGAGAACTTCCTCTCCTCGCACCTCAATGATTGCAATCGGATCAATGAGGTAGATGTAGCCTCTCTCCTCTATCCGACTGCAACCACGGCTCACCATACACTCATCTATAAGGGGAAGGTAGAAAACCCAAAACATGAGAACCAACAATCCACTGGGCTCGTCCATGACCAAGGACGCGGCTATAGCTATAGATCGACAGCTCTGCAGAGTGTGTAAACCTGTACCCAACCCGGAATGGCACCCGGCCGGTGTACGCCGACTGAGCCCATCCTACCTTGTGAACTCTCGGTAGTTACGGTCCCATCCTGCATCCGGCCCTCAAAGCGGCCCCCTCGCAAAGGGAACTGCACTGGAACTGTGAAATGCCCCCGTGTGGACACACAGGCGACTCACTGAGAGAAGGTGGTCTCTCTCCACCTCTCCCCCACTGATACCCTCTATCCTGATGGGAGGTATGGTTCCGCACTTGCTGAGCCCAACTCGACCCTAACCCCACGCTCGGCGGGGTGGTGTGTGCGTAAAGTCCTGTGAAGCGTTTGGCTCACTCGGTTTCAGACCAGAGCGAGCTCATATCCTCCAAATGCAAGTAAAACCCCAACACCTAGGCTCCGAAAACCGTCAAAGTAGGGATACACCGAGGAGTGCACCCCTATCCCTGATCCCAGATCGGTTGTCTCGAGTTCACCCCCCGCCAAAGTACCCAAAACGCCTTCTCCTGCCGGTTTTATCCCACTCACGCCAAGAACCACTATTCCCATCCCAACACATGCATCGCGAAGCTCAGTGTATATACACACTTATAAACCTATATAGTAGTAGCACAATCAAGGACAAGATATTTAAAGTAGGCAGTGCAATGTTCATTATCATGCATATAAAGTAAAGTGCTAGCAATCTATTTTGCAATGTCTATAGGTTATCAAAGTCAGTCGAGTGTGAACCTAGGGTCGGGTAGTGTTGACGGATAAAAGACGTATCCACCTACGATCCACAAGCGTACGGACCTACACCTTTTTCACCATGGGGATTCCCTAGGTTCTTATCAATCCGCGGAGCAAGGGGATTACTGGCGCTTAACCAAGTACTAATCTAGTTGAATGGAAAACCTTTGAAAGAGTATTAATCTAAAGGTAAAGTCAATCTAACCTAAGTTGATCAAACAAATCTAGGGTTAAACTAGATGGTAAAGGGTGAACACAAGAGAGTGATTAAGAAAGATAAGTGTTCCCTCCCTAGGATCTAGGATATCATGGATATGCATCTACTACACGAGAGTGGTAAACCAATCTACCGGGGGTTGTGACCACGGTTTCGCCCTTTCCCTCCCCTCGTACTGTCACTACGCGAAGGTAATCGTGACTAGACCTATGATGGACACGGTATGTTGATGGAATCTATGGGAGTAGCGGATATCATACGCCCGAAAAACACGGTAGCTAATGAAGGATTAGATGGCGACTAGAGAGGGGGGAGTGAATAGGAGCCGGTAAAAATTCTTCTCAAAGAACCCGGCCTATACCCTAGTCAAACCCTGGTCACACACAAGCGATGGATCGAATCACACACCAATCGCCAAGACAACGAGGTTATGGATCAACCTCTAGTCCTAGGAACGATTCCTTGAAGCACATGCGGAAGCACAAGAAGGGAAGGGAGGAATCAAACCAAGAAGCAAAGCACACAGGCTCTGGCGGACCGTCCGGCCAGGAGAGGCGGACTGTCCGCACGGGCCACGCGGACCGTCCGCCAATGTACCGCGGACTGTCCGCACAGGTACGGCGGACCGTCCGGCCTGGGTCACGGACTGTCCGTTAAAACCAACAGAACCACCAGAAGCGAACCCCGAAAAACAGACCGTCCGCGGGGAGCACGCGGACTGTCCGCCAAGCACCCGCGGACCGTCCGCCCGCTGCTGCGGACTATCCGAAACCACTTCCAACCAAAACTCAAAATCAAAACGGATCGAAAGCGAAGCCGAGCAAGAGCACGAAGAACACGTGAAGAACACTGTTCACACGGACCGTCCGCCAGACCCACGCGGACCGTCCGCCAGGCACGGACAGAACTAAAAACAGCCCGACCCCGAAAGTCAACTCCCCCAAATCATCATCGGATTTCCCAAACGGTAGAAGCTGTAGAGACAAGGGTTTGGGGACTTGAAAAGCGTCACACAAGGATGCTATAGCCCAAAAATCTTGCCTCCTAACTCCCTAAATCATCGGGAATCGTGAATCCTTTGAGCACCACCAAGAGCTAGAGCACCGAACGAAATCCTTGAATCGAAGTGGTTTCCCGGCGTTTGAGGGCACAAGATCAATCACAAAGATGCACGAGACATCCATCCATGTTTCCCTTAAAGAAATCTGGGGAGAAACCCACTCAAATCCGCGGAATCACACCGAGAACAAAGGCACGAAAACAAGCACAAAAAGACCATGAAAAACACAACTCCGAATCTTCTATACAAACCAGGAAAGATTCACAAGGTCTAGCATGCCGCCCTAGCATCCATCCCTCTCAACAAATCTCTCATGAAGCTCTCATGCTAGCCTAGAGAAAATGGAGAAGAAAATAGCTACGAAAATGAGAAATGGGAGGGGGAAAATGAAACCCTAAGTCGCGGAGAGAGAGCGTCATCCACACACACTCATGGCTTATATATCAGGTCCCGCCGGAGTGGTAAATGACTCGACTACCCCTAACTTAACTACTGGCGATACAACCCACGTAGGGGCATTTAGGTAATGTTTGTGGGTCTTGCCATCGGACGACCACGCCTTTGCCGCACCCCGCATCCTCCCGACGCAAGCCATGCGATCCCGCCGCGTGTCCTCCGCTTCGAAGCTTCCCGACACGCCCGGATCCCGTCTCCGTCGTGTTGGGCCCTCGGACTTGGTTTTGAGGCCCAAACCAAGAAACCGTCCTCCGATGGTTTTGTGGGCAAACCACCAAACCCCGCGTGCTTGGTCCGGCCTCCCGCCAAACCACTTGACTCGACCGCCACCGTGCACCGGCTCGATTGTCCATGACTTCGTCTTGCTCGTGTCGCCACCATGTGGCCCGCACCCAGTCCCGCTGTCCACCGGGTCCCTCGAACCGAGCCTACTTGTCTCTCCATCTCCTGGAGGACCCTTAAGGCTGAAGACCTTTCGCGCCCGTTCTTCACCTGCAACAACACGAACTAGGCCGCAGCCTACACCTGCGCACTAAGCCAAGAGTCAGTCCAACACCCGTTGTCAATCACTCATCACTGAGGAGCGGTCATCCATCGACCACCGGGACGCTCCTGGTCCTCAATCTCCCCCTTGATGAGTGCATTGACAACACACAACGCGAAATGAAATTCAGAGAAAGAAAGAAAGGAAGAAGAAAGAAAAACAAAGAAGCTCAACTCATGACCAAAACCAAAGAAAGGCAAAGAAAGGTCACAAGCCAAGCAAAGCACAAACTCCACACCGAAAACAGCAAGAAAGCTCCCCCTGAACATGTGGATGCAAACTTCCAAATTTTAGCTCACCTCTTCTGAATTTTCATTAAGCTCACCTCTTCTCCCCCTTGTTGACAATGTATGAATCAAGGTGAAAATGCAAAACAAAGCATATAAACATCTACATGAGCTTCTCATATAGGCCAAATCTAGTGTCAAAGGCTAGAAATGAGACAAAGATCACACATATGAATCATAGCATAGTCAAAGCATTGCCACAAGTAATATATGAAAATACAAGCATGTGACAAAGCAAAATTTTCAGATTTAAGCAGTTTTACCAAAAGAAGGCTCGCTTCACATGTAAAGGCCTATCCATGTCACACTCGAGCCACAAACATGCATACCACTCAAAGATCATACAAGGATAGCAAATTCTCAGCAAAAGATCATGGCAAACACCCATAAAGCAAAGCATGTCATGTCAAAGCTCATGAGCCATGTGTCCACTTCGGGGAGACTTCTCCACTGGTGAACATCATGCAACATGTTTTGCACCCATATGTGAAAGATAAGACATTTTAAGCATAGACATGACGGATGGAGCATTTTTCAAGCATACACACTTCTTTTCAAGATTAATTCATTTTATGGTACATGAAGTGCCTTTGCGGCAAAAAGAAGCTTATGCTCCCCCATGAATGCAACATAGGCTAAACATTCACAATGATATACGGCCTTTGGCCCAAATGCAAGAAAAAGACATCCAAGCACAATCTAAGCATAGAAAGCACATTGAGACCAAAACGTGACATGGATACACTACTACACATGAGTGGAGCACAATTCACCAAAAATTAGTCAAGATTAGCACTTATTTCAAAAAGGGCTATCTCACCACACATATATCTCAAATATTCCAAGAGCATAGCCTCACATCACCATATCTCCACACATATGACCAAAATCTCACAAAGAGCCAAAGAGACTTAAATAAGGCATATGAAAGAAGCTCATCATCCTAAAATGCAATATGATACAAATGCAACATGATATATGACAAGATGGCTATCCTACCATGGTTTATACATCAAGCAAAGCATGTATATACAACAAAGTAAACATGGTATGATACATATGGTACAAAACGGAAATCCCCCAAGAATCAACTAGAAAGGGCAACAAACCCCAAGTCCCCCCCGCAAGCGCACAAAAGTAGCTTGGTCGAGAGGCTTTGTAAAGATGTCGGCTAGCTGATCTTGGGTAGGGACATGACTCAACACAATGGTTCCTTTTTCCACATTGTCCCTCAAGAAATGATACCTCAATTCTATGTGTTTGGTTCTGGAGTGAAGCACTGGGTTTTTAGCTACGCTTATGGCACTGGTGCTATCACAAAGAAGTGGGATTTGGGTGCACTCCTCACCAAAGTCTCTCAAAGTGTGTGAAATCCACAACAGCTGGGAACAACAACTCGCGGCTGCAACATACTCTGCCTCGGTGGTAGACTGAGCTACACTAGACTCGCTTAAGTGGAAGACCATGAAACCAACGAAGACCCAAGAAACTGGCAAGTACCAGAAGTAGACTTCCTCTCGACTCGACAACCAGCAAAATCCGCATCGTAAAAACCATGAAGAGAGAGAGTCGAGGAAGAAGAATACCAAAGGCCAAGACCAGGGGTAGACTGTAGGTACCTGAAAATCCTCTTAACGGCCTGTCGATGTGATGTCCTCGGCGAAGCCTGAAAACGAGCGCACAGACACACACTGAACTGTATGTCTGGCCTCGTCGCCGTCAGGTAGAGGAGGGAGCCGATCATGCTCCTGTACTCCCGCTGGTCCACTGGTTCTCCGTCCTCGTCCGCATCCAAAGTGGTCGTACTCCCCATGGGAGTCGACATCGGCTTCACATCTTGCATCTGGAACTTCCTCGCATGTCTTTCGTGTACTTGGTCTGGTGCACAAATGTTCCGTCCTTCACTTGCTTGATCTCGCAGCCCGAGAAAGTACTGCAACTCGCCCATCATGCTCATCTCGAA
Organism: Cenchrus americanus; assembly: GCA_947561735.1. Classification (NCBI taxonomy): domain Eukaryota; kingdom Viridiplantae; phylum Streptophyta; class Magnoliopsida; order Poales; family Poaceae; genus Cenchrus; species Cenchrus americanus. The sequence goes on along the minus strand of OX387244.1, from coordinate 47,744,466 downwards.
CTCCTCGCTCATCTCATCCGCAAACTTGGCAACAAGGTTATGTGACGAGCCACCAAAGACAATATCATCCACGTATATCCGAACAATCAACAAGTCATTTCCATGCTTGAGGAGAAACAAGGTCCTATCCACGGTACCCATCACAAACCCTCTCGCTCAACAAAAAACCTCTCAATCTCCCATACCAAGCACGGGGCACCTGTTTCAACCCATACAAAGCCCTTCTCAACCTGTACACCCTGTGTGGGTACAACTCGCTCTCAAACCCAGGTGGCTGCTTCACATACACCTCCTCCTCTATGACCCCATTCAGAAAGGCACTCTTCACGTCCATCTGAAACAACTTGAACCCTTTAGCCACGACAAAGGCTAGAAGGATCCGAATTGCCTCAAGACGGGCCACAGGAGCAAAGGTCTCCTCATAGTCGATCCCCTCCTTCTGACTAAACCCCTGAGCAACAAGTCTGGACTTGTTCCTCACAACCATCCCATTCTCTCCCTCTTTGTTCTTCCAAACCCACTTGGTTCCTATGGGATGGCAATTTGGAGGTGGTTCAACTAACTCCCACACCGGTTCCTCTCAAAGTTTTCCAACTCCTCATGCATAAAATTGACCCGGTTTGCATCGGATAAAGCGTGTCCAATGTCCTTGGGCTCAAAGGTGGCAACAAAAGCGAGCATGAGCAAAATGAGAGGAATTCCCGGACCTTGACCGTGTAGTACGTTCGTCGATGTCCCCAATGATCTTCGACAGGGGATGCACTTCTTGAATCCGCCGGGGAGCCTCACGCCTCGAGACTACCTCCCCCTCACCTTCAGCTTCTCTCGCCTGGTCCTCTTGTCGCACCGTCGTTGTCCATGAAGTAGACGGTCCACGCTCCATAGTGGTTGTAGGGGAAGTAGTGGGTACACACTCAGCTTCAGGCACATGGTTCTCTCCATCATCATCTCCAGCTTCATCCTTCTCCTCTTCAAAGAGGTCCTCGGCCATCTCCTCATCACCTGCACATTCAAAGCCAAGAGAGGTACATGGCATTGTCTCATCGAAAGTTACCTCGCAAGTCTCCATGATTTTGTTAGTCTCAAGGTTAAGCACCCTATAGGCTCTAGAGTGGTTAGCATATCCAAAGAAAATACCATCACTAGACCTAGCCTCAAACTTGTCGAGTTTTCCCTTCTTAAGAATAAAGCACTTGCAGCCAACAACTCGGAAATGACTCACCTTGGGTGCCCGACCATGCATAAGCTCATAACAGGTCTTCTTCTTGAAAGTTCGCAATAAAATCCTGTTGGAAACATGACAAGCCGTATTGACCGCCTCAGCCCAAAACCTCCTAGGAGTCCTGTGCTCATCGAGCATCGTCCTAGCCATCTCACAAAGAGTTCGATTTTTCCTTTCCACGACTCCATTTTGAGGGGGCACATAAGGGGTCGAATACTGATGTTCAAGACCTAGATCACGACAAAAGGCATCAAAACGAGAGTTCTTGAACTCTGAGCCATTATCACTGCGGATAGCTCGAATAGCATTCCCACGCCTCTCGTTTTTCAACCTCACGATCAGATCTCGAACAAAACCAAATGTCTTAGTCTTATCTTCCAAGAAAAACACCCACGCATAGCGAGAGTAATCGTCCACCACAACAAGGACATACCACTTCCCACCCACTGAGCGAACTCGAGCTGGCCCAACAAGGTCCATATGCAACAGCTCTGTCGGACGCTCAATCATGACATCGGTCAGGGGTGGATGAGAGTGGCTACCATCTTGCCATGCCTACACGGAGCACAAACCAAATCCTTCTCAAGCTTCAACCTCGACAATCCTCGGACAAGGTCAAGACCACTCAAGCGGGAAACCAAATCAAAGCTCAAGTGGCCCAACCGCCTATGCCATTTCCACAAATCAGAGGAAGGACCGGCCATCAAACAGCGAGCAGGACCCAAAGAACGAGAGAAATCAGCCCTGAAAATCTGACCCTCGGGGATGATCATACAGACAAGATCACCTCGAGAATCCAGCAAACGAGACTCACCAGACTTGAAACGCACCTCAAAACCCTCATCAAGCAACTGAGAAACCGAGAGCAAATTGAAACCCAAAGACTTCACAAGAGCAACCCTCTTCAACGTTACCTTGTCACTCACATGCACCACACCCTCAGAAATCACCCTTCCTCGTCCGTTGTTCCCAAATGTGATGTACATCTTTTCCTTCACTGGGGTGAGGCTGGAGAACCACTTCTTATCTCCGGTCATGTGTCGGGAACATCCAGAGTCGATCAACCAAATGTTCTCCAAGCCTCCTACCTGTAGTCAGAAACAAGAACGAGAGTGAGCTAACGACTTGACACTGGGGTTAGCACAAAGAAAGTTAAACCAGTGTCGAGCCATCTGCTCAAAAGAGGGGTTAGCAAACATCATTCCCTTGCCACCAAACTTCCCATGTCCCATCGAAGGAGTACGAGCACCACGAGGGGGAAAACGTGGTCCGTAGTTCCTCTGGAACCCAAAGCCGCGATCATCTCCCCTAAACCCGTATTGAGGACGAGTAGGGGGACGTCCAAAGAAACCACCACGAGCCCGACCAAACCTCTCACCAAAGACGCACACCATCATCTCTCCTAACAAACCTACCACCCTGAGCTCCAACTCTACCAACACTCTTCACACTTCCCACACCCCGTGGAAGTGGCACTCTAGGCTCAGGAATACCATGAGACTGGCGATACCGGTCCTGGTTTGCTTGCTCCCTAGCAAGCCTCTCATCCCTCTTCCTCTTATAGCAAAACTCTGCTAGGTGTCTCTCCATGCCACAATACTCACACCTGAAGGGGATGGGTTTTGGTTTTGGCTCTGGCTTCTCTCTAGGCTTCTCACCCTTCTCACCCACAAACTTCACCGGTTTCTGGAAGTCATTTGTCTTAGGTGGGTCATTTGTCTTAGGTGGGAATTTGGGTGGATCTTGGGTTGTGTCAAGCTTGTTGCAAAGATGGTTGGGCTTTGGTGTGAAAGTGTTCTTGGGTGCCTTTGGAAGTGGGACTTGGATGTCTCCAATCACCTCAAACTCGGGGTTAGACTCAACACACTTCTCATACACACTCTCCCCACTGTTCTCTCCCACTTTCTCACCCAACTTCTCAAACCCCAAACCACGACCATCAGCTCTCTTGAACTCCTCAATCATGATTTTCAATTGAGGTTCTTGCCCAGACAACCAACCCAACACCTTCCTCAAATAGTCATTCTCCTCATAGATGACATCCAAACGGGAAGTAAGTTCAAGATTACGCAAAGTAACTTCATCATAGCTAGTGCATGCATTGACAACAGGAGATTTCAAAGAAGCTTCCAAAGTGCTAATAGTAGAACGAGCATCAACAAGCTTAGCATGCATAGTAGGACATGATTTACAAGCACCAAGCAAAGTGGGTCTAGCCTTAAGCTCATCATACTCAGTCCTAAGAGCATCTAGTTTAGCCAAAGTGGAAGCATTCTTCTCATTAAGCAACTTGATCTCATTCAACCAAGCATCACACTCAAGACATTCAACATCATCAGGAGTAGTAGGAGCAAGTTTCAAAGAGTCATTCTCAAGTTTCAATTCAAGCAACTTGGACTCTAACTCTCCTACTTTCTCACTAGCATTCTCAAGTTGAGCCCTAAGATCTTTCCTCATCTTCTTAGAATCTCTCAACACACTATCACGGTTGTCAATCAAGCCATTCAACCTAGTGATCTCAGCAAGCAAAGAGTCGGGGTCACGATTTACCTCATCCTCCGAGTCGGAGTCACTGTCTTCCTTGTCGCTCTTCTTGCTGCTCGAGCTATGGGCCATGCCACAAAAGCCTTCAAGTGCCACACAGCTCAATCCACTGAGGTTCCGGCTTGCACTCTTCTTGCCCTTGCGCCTCCCGACATCTTCATCTTCACTGCTTGAGCTTGACTGCTCGTCGCTTGAGCTTGAGTCGACGTCACTTGCACCGGCCACCATAGCTCTTGCCTTGTCCTTCTTGTAGTCACTCTTGCTCGGTCGCCGCTTGTCCTTGTCCTTGCTCTTGGACTTGCTGAAGTGCTTGCCCTTGGAGGAGTACTTGTCTTCACGCCTCGGGTGCGCATTGTATTTGTTCATCTTGTACTTGTTCTCCTCCGCTTCCGGGCACTCGGCAATGAAGTGTCCACGCTTGCCACACTTGTAGCATGTCCCCGAGCTCCGCCTTGCATTCCTCCGGCTCTCATGTAGTCGATCAAACCTCCTTGAGAGCAAGGCCAGCTCCTCCTCGCCCAGCACATCAAACTCCTCATCTGGGATAGACATAAGAGAAGACAAGGAAAACTGTCGACAGGAAGGGTTACATTTGCCCTTTGATCCGCCCACAAGAGCAAGACTATGGTCAGTCGAGCCCTCATGCATGGATTGCAACTTCCTGTCAACCTCAGCTGACTTGAGCTTAGAAAAGAGGTAATCCAACTCAATAGTCAAATACTGCCCAGACTCCTTGATGGCCTCAACCTTAGCACCCCAAACATTTGGATCCAAGACATGAAAGAGCTTCAAAGCCTGATCATGCTCGGTGTAAGGAAAATCCTCAACATTAGCCTTCATGTTGTTCACGATGGCGGTGAACCTCTGAAACATCGCATCGATGTCCTCACCGGGAAGTGGAGTGAAGTTCTCATATTGCATCCGGTAAGAGACAAAGAGGCGAGCCTTCACATGGTTATCACCACCGTGAGCAACCAACAACTTTTCCCAAATTTGCCAAGCAAGATTCAAATGGCGAACACGCTCAAACTCAGGATCACACAACGGACCAAGTGATCAACGGCTTTTGCATTTCCCTCATACTTGGCCTTAGCACCAGCATCGGTCACCATAAGAGTATGGATGTTGACCGGAATAGCATAGGTCTTGTCAAGCACAATGAAATCCAACAACTTGCCATGAAGAAAGATCATCATACGAGCCGCCCGCTTGTGGTAACCCTTGCCATAGAAGTGCGGCGGACCGCCCCGCTCAACGTACGCCATCTTAGGATTCAAGACTTGTCAAAGTCGCAAAGAATCGACACCAAGCTCTGATACCAATTGAAGGATCAGATGGTGACTAGAGAGGGGGGGAGTGAATAGGAGCCGGTAAAAATTCTTCTCAAATAACCCTGCCTATACCCTAGTCAAACCCCGGTCACACACAAGCGATGGATCGAATCACACACCAATCGCCAAGACAACGAGGTTATGGATCAACCTCTAGTCCTAGGAACGATTCCTTGAAGCACACACGGAAGCACAAGAAGGGAAGAGAGGAATCGAACCAAGAAGCAAAGCACACAGGCTCTGGCGGACCGTCCGGCCAGGAGAGGCGGACTGTCCGCACAGGCCACGCGGACCGTCTGCCAATGTACCGCGGACTGTCCGCACAGGTACGGCGGACCGTCCGGCCTGGGCCGCGGACTGTCCATTAAAACCAATAGAACCACCAGAAGCGAACCCCGAAAAACGGACCGTCCGCGGGGAGCATGCGGACTGTCCGCCAAGCACCCGCGGACCGTCCGCCCGCTGCTGCGGACTGTCCGAAACCACTTCCAACCAAAACTCAAAATAAAAACGGATCGAAAGAGAAGCCGAGCAAGAGCACGAAGAACACGCGAAGAACACTGTTCACGTGGACCGTCCGCCAGACCCTCGCGGACCGTCCGCCAGGCATGGACAGAACTGAAAACAACCCGACCCCGAAAGTCAACTCCCCCAAATCATCATCGGATTTCCCAAACAGTAGAAGCTATAGAGACAAGCGTTTGGGGACTTGAAAAGCGTCACACAAGGATGCTATAGCCCAAAAATCTTGCCTCCTAACTCCCTAAATCACCGGGAATCGCGAATCCTTTGAGCACCACCAAGAGCTAGAGCACCGAACGAAAATCCTTGAATCGAAGTGGTTTCCCGGCGTTTGAGGGCACAAGATCAATCACAAAGATGCACGAGACATCCATCCATGTTTCTCTCAAAGAAATCCAGGGAGAAACCCACTCAAATCCGCGGAATCACACCGAGAACAAAGGCACGAAAACAAGCACAAAAAGACCTTGAAAAACACAACTCCGAATCTTCTATACAAACTTGGAAAGATTCACAAGGTCTAGCATGCCGCCCTAGCATCCATCCCTCTCAACAAATCTCTCATGAAGCTCTCATGCTAGCCTAGAGAAAATGGAGAAGAAAATAGCTATGAAAATGAGAAATGGGAGGGGGAAAATGAAACCCTAAGTCGCGGAGAGAGAGCGTCATCCACACACTCATGGCTTATATATCAGGTCCTGCCGGAGTGGTAAATGACTCGACTACCCCTAACTTAACTACTGGCGATACAACCCACGTAGGGGCATTTAGGTAATGTTTGTGGGTCTTGCCATCGGACGGCCACGCCTTTGCCTCACCCCGCGTCCTCCCGACGCAAGCTATGCGATCCCGCCGGGTGTCCTCCGCTTCGAAGCTTCCCGACACACCCGGATCCCGTCTCCGTCGTGTTGGGCCCTCGGACTTGGTTTTGATGCCCAAACCAAGAAACCGTCCTCCGATGGTTTTGTGGGCAAACCACCAAACCCCGCGTGCTCGGTCCGGCCTCCCGCCAAACCACTTGACTCGACCGCCACCGTGCACCGGCTCGATTGTCCATGACTTCGTCTTGCTCGTGTCGCCACCATGTGGCCCGCACCCAGTCCCGCTGTCCACCGGGTCCCTCGAACCGAGCCTACTTGTCTCTCCATCTCCCGGAGGCCCCTCAAGGCTGAAGACCTTTTGCGCCCGTTCTTCACCTGCAACAACACGAACTAGGCCGTAGCCTACACCTGCGCACTAAGCCAAGAGTCAGTCCAACACCCGTTGTCAATCACTCATCACTGAGGAGCGGTCATCCATCGACCACTGGGACGCTCCTGGTCCTCAGCTAACCTTAATCATCAAAGCATCATCAACATGAAAACATAGATTGAAACCACGAATCAAGTAGCGATCACATAGCATGCATCCACCTAACCCTAGGGATGAACAGAGACATTACCCCATCATCTTACACGGATTGAAGCACATAGGGGTGATGGAGACTCCGGAGAACGTCGTCGATGAAGATGGCGGCGATGAAGCTTGGGAACACCCCTAGGCTAGCGGCTTGGAGTCCTCCTCTTGCTTCCTTCTCTCCACCTGTGTGGATCCTTGCGATGAACTCATCTAACTCTCTCCCTCATCTTGCGGCGACGGTTCGGTCGGCCCAGGCCGGCCGGCCGAGGCCCAATTCGACCCGGTTCGGCCCCGGTTTCCTCCATGGTTGCTTCTCGCGTGATCCCTTATTTGTGTGCACTTGCATGTGGGTCTTTGACGTCGTTTCCTTCACAGTTAAGGCTTGAATCCTTGCCATGCAAGCTTCGCTGTTTTCTGGTTGAGTCCCTGAAGACTTGCACATTGACGCTTCGGTCCTCGGGTCATTTGGAGTCATGTTCATCGCGTGTCTTGACTCTTGTCGGGCTTCATGATCTTCCAAAGTGCTTGGTGAACTTATCCCGAAAGTCTCCTCTTTAACGTTATTTCCTACGTAAACAACAAACTCCAAAATCGACATGCAAGTGTGAACTTGTTACATCATTAGTATGCCTAGTGGCGGGTTAGTTGCAAATCATAATCGAAACCAATGTATTACAAGTACTCTAGGTTGACGGAAATTCACCATCAACATCTCCCCCATGCTTAAACCTTGCTCGTCCTCAAGTAAGTAATCCTCGCTTAAAAGGGAAATCAACGTTGCCTTCCAATGTTATCCATGCACTTAGTCATTCATGACGAGACAAATTGCTCTCTCTTAAGAATATATTTTTAAAGTTCAAGTTGTGACCAGCTTCTGTTTCATTATGGAAGATAGACTAACAATAAAGAACAAGCCACATTTAATAACGATGCTCTCAAACTTAAGTGAACTTTAAACCATTACCTTGTTCCATGGAAGAATTTTCAAAAAGATGCATATCCAACATAAGTGAAAATCTCTTGCAAAAGCTCATGGAAAGACTCATCTCATCAAGTCACTCAAGCCTATACTAGATTATTTTCAACCTACTCTACTCATATGTGATAGTGGAAGGCTTATGTGGAACTTGGAAAGTTAAAAACAATCCTAGCAAAACATACATTCGAAATATTGTCAAATTAAGAGAGAGATCTATTGGAATTACCGAGACTCGTCAAAAAGGCCATGGAAAATAAATGTTGGAAAGAGAGAGATGAAACACACACATTTATATAGGTGGACATGTGCAAGTGGAAAATGGATGATCCCGAGGCACGAGTGAAGTCCTCGTTATCGGATTGCACATGGATGGAAGATTTGAGTATATGTATGTATGTATGTATGTATGTATGTATGTATGTATGTATGTATGTATGTATGTATGTATGTATGTATGTATGTATGTATGTATGTATGTATGTATGTATGTATGTATGTATGTATGTATGTATGTATGTATGTATGTATGTATGTATGTATGTATGTATGTATGTATGTATGTATGTATGTATGTATGTATGTATGTATGTATGTATGTATGTATGTATGTATGTATGTATGTATGTATGTATGTATGTATGTATGTATGTATGTATGTATGTATGTATGTATGTATGTATGTATGTATGTATGTATGTATGTATGTATGTATGTATGTATGTATGTATGTATTACTTTTATTTTATTTCCTTCTCGTTTTTCTCTCTTTCTCTTTTCTTTCTTCTCCCTTTTTTTCTTACTTTTCTTTTCTTCTCATCATATATTTATTTTCATTTTACATTTTTTTTCTTTTGCTCCTCAGAACTTTTGCAACATAATACTTACATAGCATTTGTCAGAGATGATGTAATGACTCCTCCCCCATGGTTGAACGATGCTCATCCTCGAGCATAAAAGAGAGGGGAAATGACTGCTAAGTAAGTATAAATTCTACAATCTTGCGAAAGATTTGAATCTCCATCGAGAATTTTACTCCATACTCAGATTGGGTTGTGGACAAGGAGGTGATCACAAAAAGATGTTTTTGGTTTAGGGTGGATGCCCAACGAAGTTTGTGAAATTTTCGATGTGAAAACCCACAATGCATGGACAAAAAGGCTAGCATGAAAAAGTTACACAAAGAAATGACCAGCTTCTTAGTCTCAAACCATAGAAATCAATCCTAATCCAACTCATCAAAATATATGTTTGCAATCTACGGGTTTTTATCATAGAACATATATGTATATGGATTTGGTAGGTAGAACTTTGCAAGAGCATCACAAATATGTAGATAGCATAAAAGTTAAGTTTTCATAAAAACAACAAGTTATACGGCTATCCATAAACTTAAATCAAAGAGCAAAGATATGTATGTGGGTCTAGAGCATAGTCATTTAACCTCCACAAATAAAAGAGCCGGTATTTAAATTAATTTCAGATCATATTATAAAGAGCAATTAGCCAAGACATGTATAACTTCATGTAGATAAAACAAAGTGGCAACTTTCATCATCTTTCCGTAAGCATAGGCAATATAGAACATCGAGGTGAACACATGGTCATGCCTATCTATTGGAAGTAAAAAGAAACCTAGTTTGTCCTCCTAGTAGCCATGTTATTGTTGGAAGAGAAAAACAAAAGGTTGCACCTAGTTGAGGTTGAAGGCAAACTTACTAGCATTTGTGTTTGGAAAAGAGAAGGTCTATGGAGGTGTTACCATCCTTTGTAGTTCTTCGTTGCCTTCTTCCGACATCTCCATATATTGACGTGGCTTTTGCTTTTGTCTTGATTTATCAACACTCCTAAACTTCTGAATTTAATCTTGTATGCTTAATGGAGTCATTGGTCGCCCTTCTCTTCAATGTTGTCATCACCATCTCCTCTTTCTTGTTCTCATCATCTCCTTGCTGTCTCTTTTTCATGGATTCCCCCCTCTGTTCAGAACAGAACATATATCGAAATATAGCTCTATTGAAAAGTATATGAAATTATCTTTCCAACGTGTGGTCATTCATCGAAAACGGAGTTCAAACAAGGGAGCTATGTCCGTTTTACTTCAGCGCTCCGTGCTGTCCAAAACTGATTTCAGGACGTGTTGCACTCGGTGATTCGGGCATAACCGCTTGTAGGAACCTCCGATTGTCCTGATTCTTGTTTTGTTGGAATCTTAACTTCATGGAGCTTCTAAATATCCAAAAATATCCAGTGTGTTCCCTTCGAGAACACGCAGATTTTTTATGAGATCGGTGGCTTCTTCACATTGATCCGGAGATGTTAATGATCTTGATCATTTTATCTTCTAGAGCGTCATGTTGCACTTCCGTGTTGAAGATTCAGGGTGTCCCCCATGCTTAGAATTTTTCTAGTCATGGAAGAAGAAGACAAAGCATTTTTATCTTAGCCATCCTTCAATTTCCTTGTAGTGAGAGTCTTTATCTTGCCTGCAAGACGTTTTAAATGCACATTCTACCCCAAGGTGACGGTTGGGAGTAGATAGAATTGCCAATAATCCAACAATGTCTCCTAAAATTCTTAACTTGTGGCATAATTAGTCTAATGAGGAATAAAAACCTAATGAGTGTACGAGGTGCAAGGTGTGTATGCACATGATAGGAAAGCATATAAATAAAGACAATGTTTTCACCTAGTTCTAAACACCATGTTTACAACTAGGTTTCCGAATTTCTCCATAGCCATAAAGGTTAATAAATCTAGGGTTAAAACACCATGTCTATCCCTAAATCAATAACTCTTATAGCACAAGAAAAATTAAGCGCATTGCAAAGCTTATAAACTAACCAAAGCAACATGAAAACATATGAAAAGCAAGCTAGGTTTATCGAACTTAACGATGATAGTCCGCAATCATGTTTAAACACCACGTTTACGCAAGATCACAAAAGGAAAATACTCATAAGGCATTATGAAGCATTAACATGGAAAATGAAGCATACATCATTAAGTATATAAAACAACCAAGCCAACTATGTACAAAACATGTATACACAAAGAAACATCACACTGATAACAAAATGCAATGCATGCAAATAAATATGTATGATCATGAACATGATGATGGTTCTAAAAAGGAGAACTAAACTTAGATTAATAACCACAAGTTGATCATCATAAGATAGTGTCATTCTTTATTTTCTCTAAGAAAGTAGTAAAAATATAATGAAACGGGTTGCCTCTCGAAAAGAGCTTCATTTAAAGTCATAGAGCTCGACTTTCACACATACCTTCTTTTCGTCGCATAGACATGGCCCTTCATGCAAGAAGAAAAGGTACCAATCCAGTTTTAATTTACTTCCCATGTTGTGCTTGATCACTTATAGAAGACTTGCCCAAGGCACCCTTTTGTTTCATCGCTATCTCCTTCTTTATCATCCTTTGGTGCTGCCTTCACTCCATGAATTTTTTTCTTCAATGCCCAGAACAGAAAGTATACCCAATCTCTACTCCATTGCACAGTGCACAAAATTTCCTTTCCAACAAGTCCTTATTTGCCCAAATCGGACTCCGGACAAGAGAGTTACGTCCGTTTTACTTCGGCAATGAAATCTGTCCTGAAATTTCAGAACGCGCAACGCTCAATGTTTTCTCCATAACTCCTTGCATGGGTCTTCAAACTTGTTGGTTCTTAATGCGTTGGAATGGTGACTTGATGGAGCTTCTGGATATCTCATTTTCTTCATTTGTACACCTCTGAACAAGCTCTCAAATTGATGAAGACAGCAGCATCCATTGCGGGATTTGGAGAGGTTGATGATTTATCTTGCAACTCTTTAAGCATGACTTCTCTTTTCATTATTCAAGCCTTGTCTACATGGTTAGTGAAAATTGGGCCTTCTCCCGACATGTGCTTTTTTAAGGTCATTAGCTTGACCAAGCGCAAAGCATGATCGAGATTTACAAAACTTATTGTAAACATATGTGTCCATAATTAACACCACATGTGAATTGTAGCAACAAGTCAAGGTGTAAATAAAAGAAGCATATGTTTCATGCATAGAACTTAGCTCATCATTAGGCAAAGGTTCTTTAGGTGTGAGATTAATTGGTTCAAACATAAATGTTTCCTCTTTTTCATTCTCAAGAAAATCTAGCCTATCAACATGATCATTATTGGAACAAGGCATATAATTTAAACTATCATTCATACTATTGGTTGAGCAAGAGTATTTGAATTTATCAACATCAATACCAATAATATCCTGAGATTTCAGCCCATACCTTGGCCTTAGAGCTTTTTCAACAAGAGTGATATTTGGTTCATCTAGCGGTGTTGAAGGCGAATCAATCTCAACGAGTGAAGGTGTCTCTTTGTTACCTTTTTGCACCCCCTCCATCTCATCATGTGAAACGTGTAATCCATCAACTACATTTGCATTTGTCTCTTCTTTGAAGTCTTCATTGTCATCCCAATCTTCGTCTTCAAAGTCTTATATGTTACTTTCTTTATCTCCCGTGTACCACATGTCGTCAAGATCGCTCATCGTTGATTCACTCTTTTCTTTATCCTTGAGTACTTCCATGTCTTGCCTTGCTATTGTGTGGGCTTCAATAGAACATAAGCTATAACCTTCTAACTTGAGTCCTTTCTCCTCCCATTTATCCTTTGAGTCACTAGGCTCGTCACGGTTGTACTCTTCTCTTTCTTCATCATAAATCCTTGAGTTGTCAAACCGGTCGATCCATCCTTCATCTCCTTCTTCTCTTTCTTCTTCAAATATCTTTTGGATCGACTCTCCACTCATCTCTTGATCAAATATATCTTCAACTAGTTTGGCAACGTGTCGGCGTTCCTCCTTCCTTCGGTAGTTGATTAGTGGCGCAAAATCAACTTGAAACCAATCAGATTGATTGAACTCCACCAAAGGTCTAGCATTCCACATACTTCGAGCTACATTCATGTTAGTTTCAACATTTTTAACATCCGAAATGACTTCTCCTATCTTGGGAAGTGGATCTTCAATTTCTTGTATGGTCGGTTCATCTTCCTTGACCTCCAGTTTATCTTTTTCAGAAATTTCAGCAAGCACCTTGGGCTTGCTTTTGTCATTTTGCTCCTCTCGACAACGTCTTTGCCAATCTCGTTGCATTCTTTGTCCATTGCTTATCCTTCGTAAGATTTGTGCAGCTTCACTAATTGTTTTATCCATTATATCACCGCCTGCACGCATGCTTACAAAACGAGACGAGTTAGGGGTTAGTGAAAAATAAAAGGTATGCAACATCAAGTCACCGGAAAATCCCAAGTTCGGGCCTCGCTCAAGTAGTTCATTAAAACGGTCCCATGCTTCATCAATTCCTTCATCCTCTCCTTGTTTGAAAGTGAGCACTTACCTCCTTAAGTCTTGGACCTTGCTTATGGGAAAGAACTTCAAAAGAAACTTCTTCACTAGCTCATCCCAATTTCCTTTTGCTTCAACGAACGCAAGTGTGTACCATCTTCATGCTTCATCTTCGAGAGAGAATGGAAAAATATTCCACTTGAACCAAGCGGCCGGAACTCCTTCTTGTTGCATATCATCGTGAATTCCTTAATGTGTATATATGGGTTGTCATCCTCCAATCCTCTAAATGGTTTTGTCGCCACTAACTTGATGATTCCAGGCTTCACTTCGTAGTGGGTTGTAGCAAGCGCCAAATCTGATTTTTGCATCTCAATGTCTTCCATTGACGTCATTGCTAGCTCTCTTAGCGACATCTCTTCGTCTTCCAATGGTGAGGTGAACAAATCCATCTAGGAACAAGAAAAGTAGAAAGAAAAACAAAAAAAGATTTCTTTTCTAGAAAATAAGGGTTAGATGTTAGTAATCAACAAAATTAATACTAGATTAAACGTAGCAAACTGTCTTGCTCCCCGGCAATGGCGCCAGAAAAAGGGGCTTGTTGACGGATAAAAGACGTATCCACCTACGATCGGCAAGCGTACGGACCTACACCTTTTTCACCACGGGATTCCCTAGGTTCTTATCAATCCGCGGAGCAAGGGGATTACTAGCACTTAACCAAGTACTAATCTAGTTGAATGGAAAACCTTTGAAAGAGTATTAATCTAAAGGTAAAGTCAATCTAACCTAAGTTGATCAAACAAATCTAGGGTTAAACTAGATGGTAAAGGGTGAACACAAGAGAGTGATTAAGAAAGATAAGTGTTCCCTCCCTAGGATCTAGGATATCATGGATATGCATCTACTACACGAGAGTGGTAAACCAATCTACCGGTGGTTGTGACCACGGTTTCGCCCTTTCCCTCCCCTCGTACTGTCACTACGCGAAGGTAATCGTGACTAGACCTATGATGGACACGGTATGTGGATGGAATCTATGGGAGTAGCGGATATCATACGCCCGAAAAACACGGTAGCTAACCTTAATCATCAAAGCATCATCAACATGAAAGCATAGATTGAAACCACGAATCAAGTAGCGATCACATAGCATGCATCCATCTAACCCTAGGGATGAACGGAGACATTACCCCATCATCTTACACGGATTGAAGCACATAGGGGTGATGAAGACTCCGGAGAACGTCGTCGATGAAGATGGCGGCGATGAAGCTTGGGAACACCCCTAGGCTAGCGGCTTGGAGTCCTCCTCTTGCTTCCTTCTCTCCGCCGGTGTTGATCCTCGCGACGAACTCATCTAACTGTCTCCCTCATCTTGCGGCGGTGGTTTTTCGGTGAATGGCGTCGGTAGAATGATTTGTTCGATGTGGTGTCCCACAGCGGCGGAGGCAATAAATAGACAAACACATAGGGCAAAGGGGACGTCGAACCGGGCCCGGAGTGGGCTGGGTCGGTCGGCCCAGGCCGGCCGGCCCGAGCCCACCCGACCGGTTCGGCCCCGGTTTCCTCCCTGGTTGCTTCTCGCGTGATTTCCTATTTGTGTGCACTTGCATGTGGGCTTGATGTCGTTTCCTTCACGGTTAAGGCTTGAATCCTTGCTATGCAAGCTTCGCTGTTTTCTGGTTGAGTCCCTGAAGACTTGCACGTTGACGCTTCGGTCCTCGGGTCATTTGGAGTCATGTTCATCGCGTGTCTTGACTCTTGTCGGGCTTCATGATCTTCTTCCAAAGTGCTTGGTGAACTTATCCCGAAAGTCTCCTCTTTAACGTTAATTTCCTACGTAAACAACAAACTCCAAAATCGACATGCAAGTGTGAACTTGTTACATCATTAGTATTCCTAGTGGCGGGTTAGTTGCAAATCATAATCAAAACCAATGTATAACAAGTACTCTAGGTTGATGGAAATTCACCGTCAACAGTTAGTCCTCCGTGACGAAGTCGTCGGTGTAGTCGTACTCCTGGATCAGCTCCCCGGCTTCAGCTGCTCCTAAGAACACGTAAAAGAAAATAAACAGCGGTCCTAAATAAATCAACCCCAACGGCAATTAAGATCCAAAAGAGAGCAAACACTAGCCTAGCAAGAAGTTTAAGATTTTAGAGAATTTCTGGAAGAGGTTTTACATTTTTCAGAGCAAAAACGGAGTTTCTAGGATTTTCCAGAGTTAAAATAGTTTTCTAGAAATAAAATACGCATACACAATAGCACTAACTATAGGCTGACTATTGGTTGGCTTAGGAGGGCTTTAAGCTAGCTACTGGCTGGCTGCAGGCTCGCTGTAGGCGCTGACACGGCAGCCACGCAGGCGGCTTTAAGCCCATCTACCGCCCACTTGGCTGCTGGCGTGGCCGGCCGCACGGGATCCCAGCGGGATTTGCTACGGCATGGCGCGATGCAGGCAAGCATGCGGCTAGAGAGGTGACTGGCCGGCCGCACCAGATCCGGCGGATCAGCTACGACCGCATCCACGTGTGGCCCGACGTGCACAAGAAAAACCCTGCGCTGTTTAGACGTGGCCTAAAGGTGCTCGATGATTTGCCCCAAAGAAGAAGGCGGCTCGGTCGCACCTCGCTGGCGGCGAGATTCCACGGCTTAACCCGGTCTGCTTCTCAACACGACAAGACTGAACCACAACACACCCAAGAGAGGAAGGAAACAGCCCTTGGCCGGGCGTTGGCGCGCGACGGTGAGGCGGCGTGGCGCGGCGTCTCGGTGCAGCACGGGTGGCGACGCGGAGGCGGCACTCACGTGGGTGAGGACGCATGGGGGTGTTCAGACGCGCGACGCGCACGCGAGGGAACCAGCGCAGCAAAGAACATCCTATGGTTGGGGCCGCGACCCATGTCCGGTCGCGCACGGCGAGTCGGCCATGGCGGAGCACGGGTCAGCGTTCTCGACTGCGGAAGGGAGAACTAGGGGCTCGCGGTCGTCGGTGACGTACGAGAGTACGCGGTCGCGTTGGTGGTGATGGCACACGGAAAGCTCTAAGGGCCCCCACCTCCATCCTCCGTTCGCGTGTGCACATGGCATCCCGCGTGGCAAAGGCCACGGCGGCGCGGCGACGGGTCGGTGAGGTGCCTGGCGCAAGGCAATGGAGCCAAAGGCTCGGCCTTGGCCTCCTAGACGGTGTGAATGCGTGCGCGGGTGCACGGGTGCACGGCGGTGCGAAGGCGCACACGACTTCTACGGCGCGCAGGCGTGCGCACGCCGGTGGCTCGGCCACGACAGCGGACCGGAGCGGCGGCGCGCGGCAAGACGGCCCAAAAAAGCAAGAAATGAGACAAGCACCTACGAGCGCACGGAACGACGGTGGCGACACCCTCAAGATAGCGTCCTAGCCTGGCACGAAGGCCGGCATCACATAGCGCAAGCGCGGCGGCTCGGCGGCGGACTCGGCATTCCCCCTCGGCTCAAAGGCCGGGGCATCCACAGATGAGCCGGGAATGTCGGTCCTCACCTAGGTGGATCCTGGCCGAAGTGAAGGCGTCAGTGAAGTGTGGCGAGGTGTGCCCGCTGGCGTGGAAGTAGGCGGCGTGGTGCAGAGGAAGCAGAGGAGGCAGAGGAGGCGCGACGTCGAGGAGCGGGGCTTCCCGGCGTTCTTGGTCTCCACGGGCGGCCTCTGGCTCCAGCGCGGCGCCGACGTCGCTTCCTCGATCGACTCCTCCTTCTCCTATTCACTCTTCTCCTCCTCCTCCTCCGGTGCGCGGCGGTGTGGACAGGGGATGGAATCCCCCGAGGCGGGTAGGGTTGGGAGCGCGGGCGGCGCTCTACTTACAGCGGCGGGCGGCGGAGGATGCGTGGACGGCGCAGATGTGCGGACGGGCGCGCGGCCGCGTCGCGCGCCGGCGCCCCCCGCCCGGCGCGGCGGTGCTCGGCCCACCGGCGTCACTAAAGAAGAAAGGAGGGGGTGACGACGGCGACGTCATGCCGACGCCCGCGCGATGTCGCGCGGGTCCCACCGGTCAGCGGGTGCTGCCCGAGCGCGGTAGGTGGAGGTGTTCGCGGGCCACGCTTGGGCCGAAGGGGGAAGGCGGGCCGATTGGTTGGCTGCGGCCCATGTAGGGGGGTTTAAGGTTTCCTATTAACTCACTCATATTTTCTATTTAATTCAAATTTGAATTCCAAATTCAAATTTGAATCCACACAATTAAACCCAAATAAAATCCAAACAAAATTCCAACTTCTCACACTAGCATTTATAATTCCTAAAATTATTGTTTGGACTCAATTAAATATAGGAACTAGGGAAGGGAAAAAAAGAAGACATCCTTAATTATTTCATAAGCACTCAAATTCAAACCAAGCTTTTTGAAATCCCACATTTTTGCAAACAAGCAAACTCGAGGGTGTTACAGAACTCCCCCCTCACAAGAATCTCGTCCCCAAGATTAAGAAGTTACCTCCGACTCGAAGAGGTGAGGGTATTTCTTCCTCATGACAGACTCCTCCCACGTCGCTTCGCGTTCGGAGTGATTACTCTAGAGCACCTTGCAAAAGCGCGTGGTGGTGTTCCTGGTTGACTTCTCCGCCTAGTCCAGGATCCGGACCGGGTACTCCAAGTACTCCAGGGTGTTCTGTACGCTGAGTGCTTGAGCGGGCACTCTCTTCTCGACGACCACACACTTCCGGAGTTGAGACACATGGAACACTGGGTGCACTCCGGCAAGTTCGGGTGGTAGCTCTAACTTGTAAGCCACCTTCCCGATTCTCTGCATGATCAGGTACAGTCCAACGTACCTTGGAGACAACTTCCCCTTAACATGGAACCTCTTTATACCTCGGAGGGGTGACACCCTCTGTCGGGCATACTCCCCGGGTACTCATGCAAGGAAGGAGGAAGAGTAGAAGACGGACTCCTACTAGAATTCCCCTGTACTCCTACTAGGACTCACTCTGTGTACTCCTACTAGGACTCCTGCCTTGTAACCGACTAGGAACCCGCCCCCTGGACTATATAAAGGAGGGCCAGGTACCTAGCCGCACACCCCCAATCCCTCCGGGGACAACCCAACACCAAGCGCAGGGCGCCATACTTGATCCCCCAAACAGGACGTAGGGTTCGCCACCTTGGCAACCCGAACCTGTATAAATCTTGTGTCCCGTGTCCTTGCGCATACCTTCGAGTTCTCGGTCTCCCGATCACGATCCCCACCGCACAATCTACTACCTCGGGTACCCCCTCGGTAGGTTTGCCGGTCTAAAACACCGACAGCTGGCGCGCCAGGTAGGGGTGATCATCACCACCGGGCGAATTCGAAGGACCCTCGTCAACAAGATCAATCCACTCGTCGACTCGACGAGATCCATTGAAGCAAGTCGCCTTGCTCTTGTCAAAGTGGAATCAATCTTCCTACGCCGCGCTTCCGGTTGCTTCGGCACGTCGCGCGGCTCGTCACGCGGCTCATCGCGCCGCTCGTCGTCGACTACTCCGCCTCGCCTAGGCTCGTCGTCGACTACTTCGTCTTCGCCGCGCGTCCGGGTGCCTCGGCACGTCGCGCGGCTCGTCACGCGGCTTGTCGCTCCGCTCGTCGTCGACTACTCCGCCTCGCCCGGGCTCGTCGTCGACTACTTCGTCTTCGCCTCGCGTCCGGGTGCCTTGGCACGTCGCGCGGCTCGTCACGCGGCTCATCGCGCCGCTCGTCGTCGACTACTCCGCCTCGCCCGGGCTCGTCGTCGACTACTTTGGCTACGCCGCGCTTCCGATTGCTTCGGCACGTCGCGCGGCTCGTCACGAGGCTTGTCGCGCGCTCGTCGTCGACTACTTCGTCTCCGCCGCGCGTCCGGGTGCCTCGGCACGTCGCGCGGCTCGTCCCGCGGCTTGTTGCGCCGCTCGTCGTCGACTACTTCGTCTCCGCCGCGCGTCGGGGTGCCTCGGCACGTCGCGCGGCTCGTCACGCGGCTTGTCGCGCGCGCTCGTCGTCGACTACTTCGTCTCCGCCGCGCGTCCGGGGTACCTCGGCACGTCGCGCGGCTCGTCACGCGGCTTGTCGTGCCGCTCGTCGTCGACTACTTCGTCTCCCGCCGCGCGTCCCGGGGTGCCTCGGCACGTCGCGCGGCTCGTCCCGCGGCTTGTCGCGCCGCTCGTCGTCGACTACTCGTCGTCGACTGCCTCGTCTCCGCCTCGCGTCCGGGTGCCTCGGCACGTCGCGCGGCTCGTCCGCGGCTTGTTGCGCCACTCGTCGTCGACTACTCGTCGTCGACTACTTCGTCTTCGCCGCGCGTCCGGGTGCCTCGGCACGTCGCGCGGCTCGTCACGCGGCTTGTCGCGCCGCTCGTCGTCGACTACTCGTCGTCGACTACTTCGTCTCCGCCGCGCGTCCGGTGCCTCGGCACGTCGCGCGGCTCGTCCCGCGGCTTGTTGCGCCGCTCGTCGTCGACTACTTCGTCTCTCCGCCGCGCGTCCCCGGGTGCCTCGGCACGTCGCGCGGCTCGTCCGCGGCTTGTTGCGCCGCTCGTCGTCGACTACTTCGTCTCCGCGCGCGCGTCGGGGTGCCTCGGCACGTCGCGCGGCTCGTCCCGCGGCTTGTTGCGCCGCTCATCGTCGACTACTCGTCGTCGACTACTTCGTCTTCGCCACGCGTCGGGTGCCTCGGCACGTCGCGCGGCTCGTCACGCGGCTTGTCGCGCCGCTCGTCGTCGACTACTTCGCCTTCGTCGCGCGTCTGGGTGCTTCGGCACGTCGCGCGGCTCGTCATGCGGCTTGTCGCGCCGCTTGTCATCGTCGACTACTCCGCTTCGCGCAGGCTCGTCGTCAACTACTCTGCCTCTCCCAGGGTCGTCGTCGACCACTCCGTGCGCCGCGACTTCGTCTTGCGGCCACGCTGGCTCTACTTCAGCCACGCCGTGCGTGGTGACTACTTGCCTCGCGGCAACACTGGCTCTACTTCGAGTGCGCCGCATGCTGCCACGACGTCATCTTCCTCGGTCGCATCGCGTCGACCATTCATCTCGACTAGTTTTCCAAACTAGTCGAGAACGGCAGTCACGCCCCCAGCGACTAGCCGGAATCAACTCTGACTAGTCAACTTCGACAACAACCCTCGTGGCTCCATCGCTGACCACCTTGGCTTCATCAACAAGTCTGCCCAGGCAGCAACAGCTAAGTCATTTATCTAAATGATTACTGTTTTCTTGGCTTGTTCTCCTCATCATGTAGGACTACTTGCCGACTACTCACGTGTGTATGCTTCTCGGCGGGTTTTCACGGGAGCTACACTCTGCTGACTACTCTTGGGGTATATCAATCAAGTCGCCACGAGTCTACTTCATCAACTCGGGGGCTATCCCTAGGAGGCAGTCTCTAAAGTCCGCTACGCGCGGCAATCTAAAGTCGCATTCTAAAGTCCGCTCCGTGCGGCAACTTAAAGTCGACTCCGGTCGCATCTTCGCCTGCTTCGATGGCATACTACGTGTGTAAGCTTCGATGGAACCTAGCTGTAAGCGGCCCTCGGGTCCTGGCGACGATGGAACCTAGCTGCACGTGGTCTTCATGCTCTGTACCATGGGTCCAAGTACCCTAAGTACTCCCGCTCTGTACCTTGGGTCTGAAATCCATGGCCCAGGTATGCAAGTCGACTCCGGTCGCACCTTTAAGCCCACTCCGGTGGCACATGCCCGCTCCGGCGGCAACCGTACCTTGGGTCTGAAATCCATGGCTCAGGTACTTAAGCCCACTCCGGTGGCACAAGCCCGCTCCGGCGGCAACCGTACCTTGGGTCTGAAATCCATGGCTCAGGTACTTAAGCCCACTCCGGTGGCACAAGCCCGCTCCGGCGGCAATCGTACCTTGGGTCTGAAATCCATGGCTCAGGTACTCAAGCCCACTCCGGTGGCACAAGTCGACGCTAACGGTCGCACTCAAGCCCGCTCCGGCGGCAACTGTACCTTGGGTCTGAAATCCATGGCTCAGGTACTTAAGCCCACTCCGGTGGCACGAGCCGACTCCGGTCGCAATCTTAAGCCCGCTCCGGCGGCAAAACTACTCGTTTTTTCTGGTTTTTTATTCGCTTTGGCTTTCCGGAAAGTGCTTTTCATTTTTTGCATCTTAAGACCACCCCGCGTGGCACAAAGTCGACTACTGCAGTCGCACCTAAAGTCCGCTCTACGCGGCAACTAAAGTCGACTTCTAAAGTCGCATATCAAAGTCCGCTCCGCGCGGCACAAAGTCGACTTCGGTTTTCAAGTCGCATCTCAAAGTCCGCTCCGCGCGGCACAAAGTCGACTTCGGATTTCAAGTCGCATCTCAAAGTCCGCTCCGCGTGGCACAAAGTCGACTTCGGTTTTTAAGTCGCATTCTAAAGTCCGCTCTGCCGGCATCTAAAGTCGACTTCGGTCGCAACTAAAGTCCGCTCTGACGGCACGACTACTTCTCAAGCTCCATGGCTCGACGCCAAACTACTACTTGGACTCTCTCCAGCTCGAGGGCTACTTGAAGATAACTTCAGCATGCTTCGCTCGCTCTCAAGCTCGGGGGCTCCTCACCAATCACTACTCGACGTGGCTCATACGGCTCTCTTATCTCGGGGGCTACACGCTGCAAGAGTACTCGGATGATGGCTTCGCGATCACTGAAGACCCTTGGATTGATTACCTAATCATTTCAAGGCTCGGGGGCTGCTATGCTACACCCATCATTCAAAAATTTTCAAGACTGATGAGCTGGACCACCTTCCAGCCTCGCGGCAGTTCAAGTACTATTGAAGACTTCTCCAAGCAGTACTCGAGGACGCTCAAGAACTACTCGAAGAGGCTTCAAGACTACTCGAACTACTACTCTCGACTCCAACGTGCTCGGGGGCTTGTCGGGCATACTCCCCGGGTACTCATGCAAGGAAGGAGGAAGAGTAGAAGACGGACTCCTACTAGAATTCCCCTGTACTCCTACTAGGACTCGCTCTGTGTAATCCTACTAGGACTCCTGCCTTGTAACCGACTAGGAACCCGCCCCCTGGACTATATAAAGGAGGGCCGGGTACCTAGCCGCACACCCCCAATCCCTCTAGGGACAACCCAACACCAAGCGCAGGGCGCCATACTTGATCCCCCAAACAGGACGTAGGGTTCGCCACCTTGGCAACCCGAACCTGTATAAATCTTGTGTCCCGTGTCCTTGCGCATACCTTCGAGTTCTCGGTCTCCCAATCACGATCCCCACCGCACAATCTACTACCTCGGGTACCCCCTCGGTAGGTTTGCCGGTCTAAAACACCGACACCCTCAAGTAGACGTACTCTCCCACATCGAATGAGACATCCTTCCTCTTTGGGTCAGCATAGCTCTTCTGCCTGCTCTGAGCTATCTTCAGATTCTCCCTGACCTTCTCAACATTTTCTTCCGCTTCCACAATGGTGGTGGGACCGAAAAAGGTTCGCTCCCCCACCTCAGACCACATCAACGGTGTCCGACACTTTCTGCCGTAAAGAGCTTCGAAGGGAGCCATCTTAAAACTGGCCTGGTAACTGTTGTAGTACGAGAACTCGGCATAGGACAAACTTTGCTCCCAATCAGACCCATAAGTCAGCACACATGCTCTCAGAAGATCATCAAGTACCTGATTTACTCTTTCTGTCTGTCCATCAGTCTGTGGGTGGAATACGGAACTGTAGTGCAAGTTGGTGCCCATGGACTTATGCAAACTCCTCCAGAACTTGGTGGTAAACTGCGGCCCTCGGTCGGATACTATGCTCTTGGGTGTCCCATGTAACTTTAGGATGTTGTCGATGTATAGCTCTGCTAGCCTGTGTGTTTCAAAGGTCGTCTTCACGGGGATGAAATGTGCCACCTTGGTCAATCGGTCGACGATTACCCAGATTGAGTCGTTGCCCTTCTGTGTGCGAGGTAGTCCCACTATAAAGTCCATGTTGATATCTTCCCATTTCCAAGTGGGTATCTCAAGCGGCTGAAGAAACCCTGCGGGCCTCTGGTGTTCTGCCTTCACTCTCAGACACGTGTTGCACCGAGCAACGTACTCAACAATGTCTTCCCTCATCTTCTCCCACCATAACCGTACCTTCAGATCCTTGTAAATCTTCTTGCAGCCAGGGTGGATCGAGTATCGAGAGTCGTGAGCTTCCTTTATAATCGAGTGAAGATATACTTCAGACTCTTATGGTCGGTATAGATGTCGCATTTGTTGCCCATCAGGTAGTGCCTCCATATCTTTAAAGCGTGAATGATAGCAGTTAGCTCAAGGTCATGTGTGGGGTAGTTCTCCTCATGCTTCCGAAGCTGTTGCGAGGCATATGCAACTACTTTGCCTCCTTGCATCAGTACACAACCGAGTCCATGTCTCGATGCGTCGCAATACACCACGAAGTCCTTGCTCACATCGGGAAGAGTCAGGACTGGCGTAGTGGTGAGGCGAGTCTTGAGCTCCTGAAAGCTGGCTTCACACTTGTCCAACCACACATACGACGTGTTGCTCTTCAACAGTTCTGTCATGGGCTTTGCAATCTTGGAGAAGTTCTCGATAAACCGGCGATAGTATCCGGCTAAACTGAGAAAATTGCGGATCTCTGTCACAGACTTCGGTGATTGCCACTTGGACACTGCTTCTATCTTGCTCGGATCTATGACCACTCCTTTAGCTGACAACACGTGACCGAGAAAAGCGACTTCCTCCATCCAGAACTCACACTTGCTGAACTTGGCATATAGCTGATGTTGTCTGAGCTTTCCCAACACGATCCTCAGGTGCTCTTCATGTTCCTCCACGGTCTTGGAGAAGACTTGTATGTCGTCAATGAAGACAACAACACACTTGTCCAACTCGTCCATGAATACCTTGTTCATCATGTTCATGAAGTATGCCGGGGCGTTCCTTAGACCGAACGATACGATAGTGTACTCGTACTGCCCGTACCGGGTCACAAACGCGGTCTTGTGGATGTCCTCCGATCGAATTTTCATCTGGTGATAGCCTGATCGGAGATCAATCTTGCTGAAGAACTTGGCTTGCCTTAGCTGATCCATCAGGTCGTTGATCCGGGCTAGCGGGTACTTGTTCTTGATAGTTACCGCATTTAGGGCGCGGTAATCGACACACAGACGCTGAGTTCTGTCCTTCTTCGGCACGAACAGTGCTGGTGAACCCCACGGTGAAGCACTCAGTCGGATGAACCCCTTCTCGAGCAGTGAGTCTAACTCTGCCTTTAGCAACTTCAGTTCAACTTCTGCCACGCGATACGGACTCTGGTCTATCAATGCGGTCCCTGGCACCAAGTTGATCACAAACTCCACATCTCGGTCGGGTGGCAAACTAGGCAGCTCTTCTGGAAACACATCCTCAAACTCACAAACCACTAGTACATCCGAGATAGCTCTCGTGTGAAGACTGTATACGGCTGGTATGTCTCGGGACTTCATTGGCTCAAAGGTGACTCTCGTCCCGTCAAGGTGTACCAAAGTCACAAGTCTCGGTGAAGTGGAGATGACACCTTTGTGGGTAGTGATCGAATCCATCCCCAGTATCACATCGATGCCGTTGGAAGGCAATACTGTTAGATCCCCACAGAACTTGTGGTCCTAGATGTCTACATCCACTCCTTTGCACAGCAAAGTGCATCAGATATCTCCGAGCAGTGAACTCGTGATGATAGTTGATCGGGTGGTTGTAGGGAGGGATAGTTTGTTCATGAATCTAGAGGTAACATACGACCTGGTTGCACCGGTGTCAAATAGAACCAAAGCAGTAGTACCACAAACTAAAAACTCACCGATCACGATGTCAAGAGCGTCAGCAGCCTCCTCCTCGGTGAGGTGGTTCAGCCTCCCACGGCCGGTAGCCAGCGGTGGTGCAGCCTGAGGAGGTCGGCCTACTAGAGCAGGTGCTCTCGCGGGTGTAGCAGCGGCCTTCTTGTCGGAGCACTCGAAGGACTTGCGACTGGGCTTGCCACATGCGAAGCAGGTGACGGTGAAGCCTCCCGCGGCGGGTCTCACGGTGCTCGGTGGCGTACGAGTGTAGGCTCCAGTCTGCTGGGGGTAGCCGGGGTTCCTCCCTCCGGGGAACGGGCTATGTCCTTCGCCTCTGAAGCCACACCCAGGCTGGTTGTGCCCCAGGTGGTAGCTCCCCCTCAGCATGTTGCTCTGTCTACTCCTCGACTTCTGGAAGGATCGGTCGTGGTGATCCCGATCTCCCGTCCTCTTCTTGCCCCTCATGCGCTCCTCGTGGATCCTCTCGTCCTCGACCGCGATGGTGCAGTTGACGAGGTGGCGAATGGACTTGTGCTCGCTCACCTTCAGTGCCTGGCGAAAGCCGTGGTGAAGGCCTCGCAAGAACCAGAGCTGCTTCTTCTGGTCGGTGTTGGTGTCGTCGGGGGCATACCGCATCATCTTCATGAAGTGGCGCTTGTACTCCTCGACCCTCATCGCACCCTGGGTCATGGTGCGGAACGCCTGTGCCTTCTAGATCAGTGGCTCGCTGGGCAGGTACTGCTCGCGGAACACCTCGTAGAACTTCAGCCAGGTGATGAACGCTGGGTTCGGGTGGGTGGCGGTGTAGTTGTCCCACGAAGCCCTGGCAGAACCCTCCAGCTGGTGCGCGACGATCGCGACGCACTCCTCGTCAGAGCAGACAGTGAGGTCGGGCTTGGTCTCGATCACCCTCAGCAGTCATCAGCTTCGAGCGGGTCATCCAAGTAGCTGAAGGTGGGGGCCTTCAGGAGGATGAACCTCTCGATCTTCCTCGTGAGGTCCTCGTCCCGCGGAGTGGCGCGGTTTCCACTGTTGCCACAGTGCTCCACGGCTTCTACCATCCTCTGCATCAGCTGAGTTTGGACCGCCATCACATCCACCAAGTTAGGTGGGGGTGGTGGAGGCTGGTCCGGCTCAGGCTAGTCTTGCCCGGCACCTCCATGTTCAGCTTCAGCCTCAAGGCCCTCGGGCGGCGGTGGTGGTGCTCCAGCACCCCAGCCTCGAGCTCCCAAAGCTCCTCCACGCAGGGACGAGCGTCCACGGCCACATCCGTGTCCACGGACCTGCGGGGCTTCTTCCTCAGCAGCAGCCTCCTCGAGGCGAGCCATCAGCCGGTTGGATCGGCGGATCGACATCCTTCTAAAAACATAAGAGGGGAAGAAAAGAACTTCACACAACGTCACTCACCAGCACACATATGAGTCTGAGAAAAGCATGAAAATAAGACTACTTATATAACCTACAGTCAAAGAGGAGAAGCATTAAGACATGAATAACTCCATTAAGATCCAAGCATACATCAAGCATGAGTAGTACATATGCTTCCTCGAGGCTGACTCAGACCTTAGGGGTAGCAGCTCAAATAAACGCTCTAACACATCGATACATGCTCAAAAGGGTAGTGCCTACAAGGTGTGACATGACTCTCTTCATTCACCGGAATATGCTCGTGGCTGCATGGAACTACTCATGGAAACTACTAGCATACAACACTACTCTAGGTCATGCCCTTGCTCGGCTCTCTACTCGGTGCCAGCCCTCTTGTACGAGACGGGGTAACGGTCCTCAGTGGGGTAGTCCGGCGGAAAGATTCGGGACACCAAGGCGTGAGCCTCTCGAACCTTCTTAGTCTCGATGGGGGTCGGCAGCCGGGCCATCGGGCACAAGTGAATCTTGAGAAGGGACTGGTGCAGCTCGAAGGTCTCGGTGCGGATCTCGCGCTGTGACTCGGGAGGTAGCTCTCTGTTGAGCTCGAAGAGCTCGTTCACGTGAAGTGTGTCGACGTCCTCCCAAATCCTCCTCAGTCTCTCGGCCTTATCCCTCAGGTAGACGGTCGTGCGTGTGAGCCACGCAAGGTTGGCGACGTTCTCTACCCTGTTCTTCTCTATCTTCTTAACCTTGATCTGCTCACAGCTGAGCAGGTGAGCGCGTACCGTGAGTAGGTCATCCTTGCGCTGAAGTTTGTCCTTCAGCCTGTTCTGACTCGCTGTTAGCCTGCCGAGGTCCTCCTTGACGTGCAACAGCTCCTCACGGGTGTCCACCCACTCCCTCTCGGACTGCAGCAGGACAGTGGTCGCACAGTGGAGGCTCTGCTCGAGCTGGCGAACACAGTAGTGTAGCACGTTGTTCTCTCTCTTCAGCTGGACACAACGTGGCTGGTACTAGTGGGCGTCGACGGTGGCGTCTTTGATCTGGTCGAAGAGGGTACGTGACTCGTCCTCCAGGCAGTGTGCATACTTGTCGAGGTCGACAAAGTAGCTGGTCGTCTCCACCAAGGTATCGTCGGACTCGCGAAAGGGTGCAGCATCGGCGTTGTCCGAAATCCCCTCATGCGAAGGAACCCCATCCACGAGCGGTGCGAGGTGCCAGTAGTCCCGGGGCAGAAGTCGGAGCGTCCCGGACTCAAAGGTGGCGTGATACTGAGTGAGAAGGCAGCCCAGTGCCTGACGACAAGCGACGTCCAGCGCGGTCGTGACGGTGAGCGCAGTGCTGTAGCAGACCTCTCCCTTGAATCTCGGAAGGCTCGAGTGAGGGAGAACGGCGACCGTGCAGAGCACCATCCGCCTTGTCACGGCGGGTACGTACTCAGTGCAGTACGTCACGTAGGTCGGAGGGACCCCAAGCCTGAGAAGGGCCCTCTCAATCCAGTGGCAGATCGCCCCACACGTATCGGGGGTGATCTCAGTGACCTGGCTCTCCATCTCCTGTGAAACATAAGAAATTATAGTTAGCGTAGGTGAGTAAAATGTTTTCAAAAAGGGGTAAGTTTTCATAACATAGCTCAAGGGTATAAATATAGAAGTAGAGCGTATAGAGTCCTAACTCTATCGGCCATTTCTAGGGATACGAGCTACGGTCAAGTATGGCTCTCGTACCACCTGTAAAACCCTGGATTTTCATAGAAAATCCGAATCCCTATACCATCGCGATAGTCCCTGGATCAGTGGCTATCGTGTACAAAACGTCTCACAGATAAATACACAAAGTCATACATCACATCACATAAGAGTAAAGGTACATAATTTATTACATGTCTATTATGGAGTACATCATTACAAGCCTCTTGGCTGAATCAGAGTGGAATTCTACGCAACGGTAGCTGGCAACTCAGAAGGGTCTCCATCTTTTATTCTTCTCGCCACAGGCATCCTTGAGCGAAGCGACGCACCCCTCAGTCGTACCATCCATCGGCATTGTTGTCGTACTCTGCCTCGTACCCTGCACACCCAAAGTCTATCCCCAAGGAGTGGGATAGGTCCACGTCACCAACTGTATGTAGCTTTAAGTGGCCTAACATCTAAAGGGAGGAAAAGAGACAAGGAAGCGGCTCGGGTTTCCTATGCTGCAGCAGTAGAGTAATGTCAAGATATCTCCATCAAGTTCCCAAACCAAAAGCTCTCAACACAGCTTGGAACCACCGGTTCACCCAGGGCCCCGTCTCCACATCCTACTCCAGTGCACGGGCGTGCGCACACCGGTGGCTCGGCCACGATGGCGGACCGGAGCGGGGGCGCACGGCAAGACGACCCAAAGAAGCAAGAAACGAGACAAGCACCTACACGCGCGCAGAATGACGACGACGACACCTGCAAGATAGCGTCCCAGCCTGGCACGAAGGCCGGCATCACACGGCGCAAGCACGGCGGCACGGTGGTGGACTCGGGATTCCCCCTCGGCTCGAAGGCCGGGGCATCCACAGATGAGCGAGGAAGGTCGGTCCTCACCTAGGTGGCCCTGGCCGAAGTGAAGGCGTCAGTGAAGTGTGGCGAGGTGTGCCCACCGGCGTAGAAGCAGGCGGCGCGGTGCAAAGGAAGCAGAGGAGGCGCGACGCCGAGGCGCGGGGCCTCCCGACGTCCTGGGTCTCCACGGGCGGCCTCCGGCTCCAGCGGCGGCGCCGACGTCGCTTCCTCGGTCGACTCCTCCTTCTCCTCTTCCCCCTTCTCCTGCTCCTTCGGTGCGTGGCGGTGTGGACAGGGGATGGAATCCCCCGAGGCAGCTAGGGTTGGGAGCGCGGGTGGTGCGGTGGCGCTCTACTTATAGCGGCGGGCGGCGGTGGACGCGTGGACGGTGCAGATGCGCGGACGGGCGCGCGGCCGCATCGCGACGGCGCCCCCGGCCCGGCGCGGCGGCGCTCGGCCCACCGACGTCACTAAAGAAGAAAGGAGGGGGTGACGACGGTGACATCATGCCAATGCCAGCGCGACATCGCGCGGGTCCCACCGGTCAGCGGGTGCTGCCCAAGCGCGGTAGGTGGCGGTGTTCGCGGGCCACGCTTGGGCCGAAAGGGGAAGGCAGGCCGATTGGTTGGCTGCGGCCCACGTAGGGGGGTTTAAGGTTTCCTATTAACTCACTCCTATTTTCTATTTAATTCAAACTTTAATTCCAAATTCAAATTTGAATCCACACAATTAAATCCAAATAAAATCCAAACAAAATTCCAACTTCTCACACTAGCATTTATAATTCCTAAAATTATTGTTTGGACTCAATTAAATCTAGGAACTAGGGAAGGGGAAAAAAGAAGACATCCTTAATTCTTTCATAAGCACTCAAATTCAAACCAAGTTTTTTGAAATCCCACATTTTTGCAAACAAGCAAACTCGAGGATGTTACAGGAAGCATACCTGCCAGCAGGATAGCGGGGTATCAATGGGGGAGAGGTGGAGGTGAGACCACCCTCTCAGAGCGACTCCTGTGTGGCCACATGGGTGCATTTCACAGTTCTGGTGTCGTCCCTTCTGAGGGGGACCGTTTTGAGGACCGGATGCAGGATGGGACCATAACTACCGAGAGTTCGCACGGTAGGATGGGTCGGTCAGTCGTACACCGGCCGGGTGCCATTCCGGGTTGGGTTCAGGTGTACACACTCTGCAAAGTCGTTCAATCTATAGCTATAGCCGCGTCGCGGTTATGGACATATCCCCTGATAGCTTTGTTCTCATGTTTTGGGATTTCTACCTTCCCCCTATATATGAGTGTATGGTGAGCCATGGTTGCAGTCGGTTAGAGGAGAGAGGCCTATCGACCTCGTTGATCCGATTGCAATCATTGAGGTGCGATGAGAGGAATTTCTTGCATCGACCCTAGACAGGAGTAGGTTGTGGAGACGGGGCCCTGGGTGACCAGGTGGTTCCGAGCTGTGTTGAGAGCTTTGGGGTTGGGAACTTGTTGGAGATATCTTGATTATACTCTGCTGCTGCTGCATAGGAAACCCGAGCCGCTTTCTTGTCTCTTTTTCTCCCTTTAGAAGTTAGGCCACTTAAAGCTACATACAGTTGGTGACATGGACCTATCCCACTCCTTGGGGATAGACTTTGGGTGTGCAGGGTACGAGTCCGAGTACGTCAACAACGCCAATGGATGGTACGACTGAGGGATGCGTTGCTTCGCTCAAGGATGCATGTGGCGAGAAGAATAAAAAATGGAGACCCTTCTGAGATGCTAGCTACCGTTGCATAGAATTTCACTCTGATTCAGCCAAGAGGCTTGTAATGATGTAATCCACAGTGGGCATGTAATAAATTATGTACTTTTACTCTTATGTGATGCGATGAATGACTTTGTGTTGTTATCTGTGAGACGTTCTGTACGCGATAGCCACTGATCCAGGGACTATCGCGATGGTACAGGGATTCGGGTTTTCTATGAAAATCTGGGGTTTTACAATTCAACAAAACATTATTTGAGGCTATGTACTTTATTTTGCATTGATTGTATAATTTATTTCACAAATGTTGTTGTAATAATCTTTTTAAATGTTGTACATGTTTCTATGAAATTGTCTACCTCTCTTATTTCTCTATGGGCCAGGCCAACCACAGCTAGCTGCCAAACACAATCTTGGGTTTGGCAGTTGGGGTGGTTGGCCTCTCAGCCCGGCTACCAACTTGGTGACAAACACCATCTTCACCTCGGTCGGGCTGAAATGGTCCAGGCACGCAAACAAGGTGTCTTGCACTGTCAGGACTAGGTCATTCATGACCTGGGCTGGTCAGGCCAGTCGGGCTGGATCGGGCCGCGGTCGCAAACACGCCCTTTGTATCCTTCAGGCACGCACCATGAGGCTAGCAGCTGCAGCTTTGCGAAATTGGTGGCTTTCCTCGCCTTCCTTGAACTTCTGGTCGTTCCTCTCGCCTTGGAGGCTTCAAATTTGGAGCTTGTGAATATTAAACAGTTTTTTTCCTTTTGAGGAAACACATGTTAAACAAATCTTGGGGCTGCGTTTGAAAAGCAGATAAGAAATTTTTCTGGGTATGGTTACTCCTGTGTCAGTGATTGACACTGAGGTTTGTCCGTGGGCAATTAAAAAGTCTGCTGTGAAGCTGGCCAGATATGGTACAAGAGTCCTTAAAAAGGGTTACAGGTCGCTCAGGTAATGCGTCACTCTCATTTGGTAGCTAGGGTACATGCTGCTGGATAGTGAGAACAATGCAAAGAGTTGTGCTGATTTACAAAAACTGTTACTCTTTTACAAAGATATATACAAGTAAAGTAAAGATGCTATGCTGAGAAGTAAGGACTTGTTTAGTTGGAGGAAAATTTGCCTTTTCAACGTTTTGAACTCCTGTAGCACACTGTAGCACGTTTCGTTTGTTTGTGGTAAATATTATTCTACCATGGCCTAATTGGACTTAAAAGATTCGTGTCGCAAAGTACATCAAAATTGTGTAATTAGTATTTTTTTATGTACATTTACTGCGTCGAACATATGTCTTTTGGTGTTTTTAATGTGATGTGATGGAGAGAGAGTTGAAAAAATAGCAATTTTTTTTGCTAAAAACCAGCCACCTAAATAAGGCCTAAGTGAGTTACAAAATCTCTGCTGCTGTGCACCTGGCCAATGCTCCCTGAAAAATTGTGTTCTTGGAAGAGCTGTGAAAAGTTACATTTATCTGTGAAAATGTTTTACCAATAAACTTCATTTAGTGCTTCATGCATAGAAGATTCCTTTCTCCGAAAATTTTTGCGCCTTGTATAGTTCGCTAGAAATTCTAACGTTTTCTTCACTCTCTCTCCATCACATCATAATAAATACGTCAAAAGACATATGTTCGGAGTATTAAATATAGGTAAAAAATAATTAATTACACAGTTTTGATGTACTTTGCGACACGAATCTTTTGAGTCTAGTTAGGCCATGGTAGGATAATATTTATCATAAACAAACGAAAGTGCTACAATGTGCTACATGAGTTCACAACGTTGAAAATGCTAATTTTTCCATGAACTAAACACTGAAATTGGAGAGGAATCTAAACACAGCCCATGGTTTGCGTGGGCACCTTCGCAGTTTGCGCTGGCGCAGTTGCCAAAGTTTCACCTGTTGGCTTTCCAACAGTGTTCTTGGGAGTGAGGTTGCTTGCTCTCGCAGCAACACACTCTCACGCTGTTGGTGAGTAGTGCAACCAGCCACTTCCCTGATTCTCCACGCGGAACCAACCGTGTGTTTGGTTGTGGAACTGGTGGGTTGGGTTGGCTCTGACCTTTTGTTTTTGGGACGACTCCAACCCTTCTCATGTTTGGTTGCAAAGGTTGGATTGGGTTCGCTCTAACCTGTTTTTCTGTTTGGATGGAGAAATTGCTACGGATGGATTTAACAGTGTTACTGCATGATTGGGTTGCACTTTTCATCAGGAACCCTAGCCTTTCTTGTAATCAATCAAGCCCAGATCCGCAAAATCTTCTCTCTAGCACTTTTACATCAGGAACCCTACAAGAGAAATCAAATTGATTTTCACCCTTTCTTCTTCCTCAAGAGCGGACGACGGCTCTAACGTTCGGCGGCGCCGGCGATTGGCGCGGCGTAGCACTCATCCAAGGTGGGGAACGAAGAGAGGAGGGCGAGGGAAACTCGTAGGTCTCCTCACCAGCGGCGGAGACGGACTGGAGCGGACGGATTTCGGCGACAAAGCGCGGCGGCAACCGGCTCTACTTCGCGACGATGGTGGTGCTCCAGTGGCGGAACGATCACGGGGATGGCCGACGGGTGTGCGGCTCGGTGTTGCGGACCTCCTGGTGGCAACGGACCGCTCCAGCTCTGCCCCTGGACATCGAATCGAGGGACGACCGACGACGCTCCGCTCGACGCTTGGTCTGGCGGCGGCGCTGCGCAGGTCTCGGCGGCGCGGGGTGACCTCCGCCCGGCCCCCCCCACGCGTAGACGCCCCACCGCCCAGCGCGCCCCGCCCCCAGCCCCGGCGCCCAGCACACACTGCCACCAACGACGAGCGACGGAAGAGAAACGGAGACGAGCGAGAAGACGGAACCCAGCTGGGTTCGCTCCGTCCGCCAAATTTCAGCGAACGGAGTGAACCCGCATCTGGGGCGAATATTCTCTCCCGGGTCGGCTCCGTCCCTGCCGCTCCCCAAGCAAACAGCGCAAAAACGGGTTGGCTCCGTCCGGGTTGGACTTATTCACTCAACCAAACACACGGCAAGGGGATCAAGAACACAAAGCAGTAACAGTCTGAAGAAACCAAGTGCTGGTGGCACACAGAATCGAGCACCTTTCTTTGTCCAAGAAGCCAAGAAGGGGTTGTGATACGGGCGAGCTTCTGTAGCTTGGAAACAACTATTAACATTAGTTTGTCTTGGCATGTTGCTTACTATTTAGTGTTGACAGTTTACAGATATTCAATGCAATGCATCAACCTCAGATTTCTAGTTCCTGGTAGGTTCATCCGTTGATTTCTCGTTTTGGTTTGGATCTAAGAAATATTTGAATAGATAGTATACTTTTAGGGGGTGTTTGGTAGGCTGCATATGGGCTATCCATGCTTGTGCAATGTAGTGCGCTGGTGTTTGGTAGCCCGCATAGGAGGATAGCCAGGCTTCGGCTGTGCAAAAGGCACTCCACAAGCTGCATAGTGGGAAACACAAATAAGTGGCGTTTCCGGTTGTGCAGGCTTGCTGGAGCTCCCATCCTGTGCAGGCGCGTGATACAGTCACCGCTCCCAGCCGTGACGAAACTGTGGCCGGCGGCGACGCTCTGGTGATGGAGGGCGTCAAGGACCATGCGGCGAACCTTCGGCTTGGCGAGGAAAAGCTTCTCGCGCGTCTTCGGCGGTGGCTCGAGCTCCTCGATTGATGGTCCTCCGCTGCCGTGTCGCCGTGAAGCTTGGCGAAGAAGAAGGGGGCGGTGCGTCGACGGGCGGCGACGAAGAAGGGGAGAGGAAAAGGATATCGACGAAGAAGGGGGCGGCGGCGAAGAAGAGGAGAGGAAGTGGATCTCGTCGAATAAGGGGGCGGCGACGAAGAAGGGGAGAGAAAGTGGATCTTGGTGAAGAAGGGGTGGCGTCGAAGAAGGGGAGAGGAAGAGGATCTCAACGAAGAAGAAGGGGGCGGCGGCGGCAGTGGCGATGCTGCGCCTCAACATCACGACACTCCGGCGGACGAAGAAGGGAGCGAATCGGGCGATGCTGCTCAGCTCGGTGGATGGCTCGGGCGGTGGCAATGGTGTGTGGCCGCACTCGCCATAGCTCTTGCCCTCCACTGCCGCACTTGCCCTCGATCTTGCCCTCCACTGCCGCGGCGCCCCTCAGTTCGGTGGAGCTCGACGAAGAAGGGGGCGGTGCGTCGACGGGTGAGCGAGGAAGAAGATGGGGGAGACGAAGAAGGGGGTGGTGAGAGCACCTGGGCCGTGAAAGTGGTGAGCCCACTCAACTTATGCAGCCCACCAAACACTATGAGATAGACTCCAATTATGCAGTCCACCTTCTTATGCAGTCTACCAATCACGGGCTGAAATGGTGAGATAAGCCTGGCTAGGGCTGTCCATGGCTTACGTTAGCCAGGCTTATTCCTATGCAGGCTGCCAAACACCCCCTTAGTTTCTTAGTAAGCTGCAAGTATACCCCTACATTTATGGTTACCACCTATAGAATGAAGCTTAAGCCAAAAGAATGTGGCAAAATTTACCAAAAATCAAACGCGAGCTGCATTCGTGCAAATAGCAAAAAGGAAATGTAAGGTCAACATTTGCAAAGTAAAATTTGACAGCACAATAGTCTCGGGGGACGTGCCTAAGACCGGTTAATCTGTGTGAGGATTCTTCAGGTGCGGTCAGACCCCGGTCAACCGGCGGTTTTAGCTACCGGATCGATCCAGTAACACCGGTTACCGCGGGAATCGGCCGTTTTTTTCTGGATTGTGAACCTGCCTAAGAGGGGAGAGGTGCTTAATCCATTGGAGAGAGCAACTAGAATTCCTCCTCCGGTTCCATTGACACGCATGCCACCTACAGTGGGAGCTGGACGAGCCTAGCCTGCGGAATTGCTAGTGCCTGGCCGTCTGTTCCAAGCGCTAGCATCGGATGTCTCCACGGCTGTTGAATTTAAAGCAACTCAGCCCTTCAGTCGTTGGATCGAAAAATGCAGTGACCCATACTGCGAGAATGTTGCGAGCCATTACGAGTCATGTTGCATGCAATGTTGAGTTTGCAGTTAGCCCGTAGCTGACGATTGATCGATCTGCCCG
Organism: Cenchrus americanus; assembly: GCA_947561735.1. Lineage (NCBI taxonomy): Eukaryota > Viridiplantae > Streptophyta > Magnoliopsida > Poales > Poaceae > Cenchrus > Cenchrus americanus. Next base: position 47,708,681 of record OX387244.1, on the reverse strand, counting down.
TGACTCTCACTTAGGACCCACACTAATTATTGCCACCCAGACAGGACTCTCACACAGAGGACCCTTCTTTCCTTTTTTATTTCCTTTCTCTCTAGATCCACACAGAGCACTAGAGCCGCCAGCCAAGCTCCAGGGGCGAACGCCATGTTCGCTTGGCTTATCAGCCACCAGCCAGTAGTACTTTTCTCTCACAACAAACCAGCCACCAGCAACCAGCCAGCAGTACTCTTCTCTCAGAACAAACCAGCACCAGCCATCAGCCACCAGCCAACCGAACAGGCTGGAAGCGACGAGCCAGCGAGCTGCTCCCGACCGGGTGCCCGACCAGCTTGGCTCCCCGGCGAGTTGCTCCCGACCGGCCACAACAACGACCAGGGAGGGAGTGGAGACGGCCTCGGTGAGCTCCAGGGAGGGTGCGGCGGCAGCTACGGCGAGCTCTTGAGGAGGTGGTGGCGGCAAGGAGGTCAGAGCTCCTCGAAGACGCCGCTCACGGCGTTTCTTTTTCTTTTTCCCCCCAAGTTCTTTTCTAGAAACATTTTCTCTTGATTTTTCCTCCCAAACTTTTGTTCGAAATTTTCTCTCTTATTCCAAACGTTTTGCTATAACTTTTTTGTGTAAGGGGTTATTTGGATTGAGGTCATTATAATTTTTCCAGTTTGGAGAAACACCACTACTATTCACGTATTTTAAAATTTCTCATTACAATTCTTGACTTCCCTCAAATATGCCACGGAATACGTATAAAGACGACTCGGGCCCAGCTGAAGTGCATACGAAGACGTACATCTCATTGTATTTGCGCTCTCCTATCAATGACATGTGGGCCCCACTTGTCAGCATCATCTTCTTCCTCTCATCCTCTCTCACTCAACATCATCCGCCGCCATCGATGGCGAGCTGCAGGAGCGAGCGAGCCTGTCCTTGCGCGCGGGCGGAGCCGCGGTCGAGCTCCGCCGCGGGTGAGCCGCGCCTCACACGCGGGCACCGTCGCGGGCCACTCCGCACGGATCTTGAGAGGCCGCGCGGCACGCCACGGCCGGCCGCCGCGCCTCTCAGCTTGCCGGACCCGCTCCTCCCCCGACTCCTGAGCTCCTCCCCGCCATCCCTCACGCCCGCGCCGGTCCTTCCCTGAGCTCCTCTCTGCTAGGGCCGACCCGTCCTCCGAGCTCCTCCCACCAACCTGCCCACGGAGGAAGACGAGAAAAAGCGGGTCCGTCCGTCTCCCTGCCTCCCCCCCACCCGCGCCGCGGCCTCGGCCCTCCCCAAACTCTTCCCCGTTGTAGCCCGCCCCGCCCCCAAGCTCCTCACCGGTCGGCCGGACTGTTCTTGGCTGGATGTTGAAGAAAGAGCTGACATGTGGGGCCCACATGTCAGCGAGTAGAAGGAGAACAATACAGAACATGTGTGTACAAATACGGTATGACAGCGGGCTTCATCACTTGGAAGACGTAGAAAATGGCAAAGATCAGGTAAAAGAAAAATTGTAGTAGCAAATTTCAAAATACATGAATAGTAGTGGCGTTTCTCCAAACCGGAGAAATTGTAATGGCCTCAATCCAAATAACCCTTGATTTTTTACTGCCATCTTTCAAAAAAAATTTCTTCCAAAGTTTTCCTTAAATTTTTTCATAATTTTTTCTAAGCTTTTTGTTCAAAAAACTTTAATTAATTTGTTTCTATTTTTCGAACTTTTAAAATACATTTTTACAAAATGTTTTATGAAACTTTTTCAAAAATGTTTATTTACAATTTTTGTTAAAAAACTTTATTTCAATTTTTTCTTTTTAAAAACTTTGTTAAAAAAATTTTATGAAACTTTTTCAAAAATATTTATTTAAAAATTTTGTTAAAAACTTTGTTTTCGATTTTCTTTTCTGTAATATTTTCTTGCTCAGTTGATTTTCTCAAAGAAACGATCTCAGGAGCACTAGTGAGGGAGAGCGCAGGACTGACCACACGGAATCCAAAAAAGATAGAAAACGCTCGGTGTGAGATCGACCGCACGCAGTGAACTCGCGGGCTTGATCGTAAATTTGAGGCTCCCGCCTCCACTCTTCTCCGCTAGCACAGCACCCAAACTACCCATGTTGCGACTCGTGTTGTATGTAACATCCAACATTAAGAGCTCTCTCTCCCTCCTCCTCTCGACACAAATTGAATATCAAATGTTTGCAATATCGAAATTCAACATCCACAACATTAAAACATCCAACATAAGGGATAATACTCTCTTCTTCCACTCGACACAACACCCGACATCACATGTTCACGACATCGAAACTCACGTGTGCAGCATCGAAAATTAATGTTTGCAACATCCAACATTAGGGGCCCTCCTCCCTCTCGACACAACACCCAACATTAGGGGCCCTCCTCCCTCACGCTGGCGTTGGAGGAGAGGCTGGGGACGGGAGGCGCGTCCGCTCGCGCTCGTCACCGGTTGGGGCCATGGCCGCCGCGCTAGGTCGCCGCGACGAAGTGCCGACCTGCGCACCTGCGGTCAGCCACCCGACACGGCAACATAGCTCCCCGTGATGAAGGGGAGCACGCTCGCAGGAGCCGAGCTCGGGGATGGAGGGGAGCGCCCTGGCTGGTGCCGGGCTCATGGACGAATGGAGGCGAGCCAGCGGAGTGGGGTCCTCGTCGTCAAGAAGCTCGCAAATCACCGTCATGGCGGCGAGGGAGGGTGGTGGGGCACTCCGACCACGACGAGCGGTGCCAGCGGCGGGTGCCTGATCTCTGCGCACCACGAGAGGAGGCGAAACCACAAGGGATGGAAAGATGGAGCAGCGGGGATCACAGATCAAAGACTCGATTCAGGCAAAGGTGACCGGCGCACGGAGATCCGCCGGCGGCGGCGCGAGGTGCGGGACGTGGGGGCTTGCGGCTATTTTTCTTTTCATTTCACGCGATGGAGCGTGGGGCGCGGGGGTATTTCGCTGGAACGACGTGCGTCTCTCCTACGCGTCCGGAAGCCCGGACCTAAAGCATTTCGGAACCGCCAAAGATGTCGCTGCTGCGGCAGCCAAACGGGCAAGTCCTTCAACGGATGGAGAAACATCTCATACAAGGTATCCAGCATTCAGTCCTGACCGTCCATGTATGTGGATTGTGGAGAAACCTACTATTCCGCTATTCGTTGCCGTTTTCCCAGCAAACCGTTGATCATCCGGTCCCTTGATTATCCGGAAGTTTCTAGTGCCTTCTAGCCTCCAGCTCGCCGTCTTCCAATCTTCCTCCCGCTTCCACATCATTCTGGGCCCTCCGCGAATTCTGCCTTCCCGCCTTTTAATCCATCTCTTCTCGCTCCAAATCCCAGATAACCAACCGAAAGACACAAACACCAAGCGAAGCGAAATCGCGGCACGAAAAGAATTGGACGATTTGAGGGACAAGCTGCAGCCGCTGCAGATGAAGTACCGCAAGGAGAAAGAGAGGATAGATGAGATCAGGAAGCTAAAGCTACGTCGAGAAGATATGTTGTTCAGCCTCCAGGAAGCCGAGCGCCGGATGGATTTGGCCCGTGTGGCAGACATCAGATACGGTTCTCTCCAGGAGGTTGATGCTGCCATTGCCAAGCTGGAGGGTGAAACCGGAGAGAACCTGATGCTGACTGAGACTGTCGGCCCGGAGCAGATTGCTGAGGTACGTTTGCTAGAGGTGAATAATTGTTGCATTGCCTTCCACGTCAAGTGTGTGCAAAGGTACTGAAATATCATTATTATTGTTGTTGTTTTATAGGTGGTGAGCCGCTGGACTGGCATTCCAGTGACTAGGCTTGGACAGAACGAAAAGGAGAGGCTGGTTGGGCTGGCTGATAGGCTTCATCAGAGAGTCGTTGGACAACAAGAAGCTGTCAACGCAGTTGCAGAGGCTGTTCTGAGGTACAGGGCTGGCCTTGGGCGGCCACAGCAGCCTACTGGCTCATTCCTCTTCCTTGGGCCGACAGGTGTGGGAAAGACTGAGCTTGCCAAGGCTCTTGCTGAGCAGCTTTTCGATGATGAGAACCTGCTTGTTAGGATTGACATGTCTGAATACATGGAGAAGCATTCAGTTGCCCGGCTAATCGGAGCACCACCTGGGTAAGCACCATGCCATATCTGTATACTTATTTTTGGGCGCCAATTACTGCTAGTTGGGCATTCTGATGATTGAACTGTGGAAGTGTGTGTGAATTTGTAGGTATCAGCCTGATCGTTTGGCGGGTGGCTGATGGCTGTTGCTGATTTGTTATGAGAGAAAAGTACTGCTGGCTGATTGTTGGTGGCTGGTTTGTTCTGAGAGAAAAGTACTGCTGGCTGGTGGCTGATAAGCCGAACGAACAGGGTGTATGTTGGCCACGAGGAAGGAGGTCAACTGACAGAACAAGTTAGGAGGCGACCATACGGTGTCATTCTCTTTGATGAGGTTGAGAAAGCACATGTGGCAGTTTTCAACACTCTGCTCCAGGTCCTAGATGATGGTAGGCTGACTGACAGTCAAGGCAGGACAGTAGACTTCAGGAACACTGTGATCATCATGACCTCAAACCTTGGCGCTGAGCACCTCCTTGCCAGGATGGTGGGCAACAACTCGATGAAGGCCTGCTCGCGATCTGGTTATGCTGGAGGTATGTGGTGTGGACTGTTGATGCAACTTGTATTGATGTTCTGTTTTCACTGATGTCGATGTCATGCAGTTTAGTGCTCAAATGTGCTGGTTTATTCATCTGCAGGTGAGGAGGCATTTCCGGCCTGAGCTTCTGAATCGTCTGGATGAGGTCGTGATCTTTGATCCCTTGTCGCATGAGCAATTGAGGAAGGTTGCTCGGCTGCAGATGAAAGATGTGGCTGTCCGCCTTGCTGAAAGGGGTGTTGCCTTAGCTGTGACTGATGCTGCCTTGGATGTGATCTTGTCGCTCTCTTACGATCCAGTATGTGAAAGCATCCACCTGACAGACTACCTTATTATCTGGGATCAGCTGCCTTCATTCTTGAGTAATTGAGTTTCTGACTCGTGCTCTTCGTTTGTGTTCAACAGGTCTATGGTGCCAGGCCGATCAAAAGATGGATCGAGAAGAGAGTAGTGACCGAGCTGTCCAAGATGTTGATCAAGGAAGAGATAGACGAGAACTCCACGGTGTTCATAGACGCTTCTCTTAACAAGGAAGAACTGACTTACAAGGTCGACGCGAACGGAGGACTGGTGAATGCGCAGACAGGGCAGAAGTCTGACATCTTGATCCAGGTTCCTAGTGGAGCTATCACCGATGGAACAGCACAAGCGGCGAAGAAGATGAGGATCATGCAAGATGATGAAGATGCTGACGACATGGAAGAGTAGAATAGACATAGGGAGCTCGCCTCGACGTAGCTGTAGACAGTTTTTGTGCGAAAATTGTGTGAGATGCAAATGGAGGAAGTGTTGAGATGAAATCGAACTGTGGATATCAAGGAAAGATTCCCTTACATTAAATCCGTATTGTATTGTGTTGATTTACCCAGTCGTGTTCCCAGGTTCAGTGTGCCTCTCGATTGGCATCACGAAGAGTACAGTTAAGATTGCAATTTTTTACTAGATCTTTTTTCTGTCGTTTTGTGGCGGATTTACTCCCTTTGTCCACAAAGTAATGCAATTCTCGATTTTCGATGAGCCAAACTATCTTAACTTTGACTAAAGATACAATAGAAAGTAATAACATTCAAGAAATAAAATAAGTATTTAATTTAGATTTGGTCAAACTTAAGCAAATTTGAATGACACGGATCTCATAGTTGCATTCTTTCGTGGACGGAGGGAGTAGGTGCTTGCAAATAGCACTGTTTGTATGGTTTTCGGATCAACTTTGGATCGGCAGGTGCCAGGTGCAAAGAAGCTTTGTCCTCCTTTGGGTTGGTTCGGTTTAAATGGGCGTGTCGCTCTGCCGAAGAAGGCCCGGCCGACCAGAGGCAGGCGCTGTTTTGTTGGCAGCTATGCAATTTGTTCATTTGATCGGTGATGGTGACCGGTGCTGATTTGTTCTGAGAGAAAATTACTATTGGCGGAAGTTATGGGAGTCCGGTTCCTTCCTATGCTTAATATTAGTCTGCATAATATCCGCACATCTCTTCTTCTTTTGCTCCTTTGTGTTCTTTTTTCTTTTTGAAAATTTCTATATTGTGATCGAATCTGCTCCTCTGTCGCACCCGACCCAATTTGGATGGCCCATGAGCGCAATTGCGCATGTTTAGTACCACATTGCCAGTTGAGTGAGGGTGGAGTCAACTTATAAGTCTTTGTCCACCAGCCATACCACCCTCGGGTTAACCTTTTTGCACGAAGCGAGGACGAAAGTGTAAATAAAGTGCTATGTGTGCATGCGCTCGCCGGCTCGCCCCTACGGAAGGGCTGGGCGGTGCGGCTTTGGTGGGTGGGGTGTTACAAATGGTATCGCCGACCCTTGCGGTTGCACGAACGGTCAGTGTGCAGACATAGGGCGCATGGCGCATGTGGGCCTGAGATGGGACACACGACATGACATATGGGCTAAGAGGGAAGGTTCCTGGACATTTGCTCGGGCCAGTGTGCGGACATATGCATGCGCGTGTGGGCCTGGGATGGGGCACACGACATGGCGTACGGATCGGCATTAGATGAGTGAGTTGGACCGACGAGTACGTCGGGTTCTTTGAGGGGGTGAATGTCACACCCGGCCCAATTTGGATGGCCCATGAGTGGCCTATTAGCGCAGTTGCGCATGTTTAGTACCACATTGCCAGTTGAGCAAGGGTGGAGCCACCTTATAAGACTTTGTCCACCAACCACATGAGCGCAGTTGCACATGTTTAGTACCACATTGCCAGTTGAGCAAGGGTGGAGCCAACTTATAAGCCTTTGTCCACCAGCCATACCACTCTCGGGTTAACCCTTTTACACAAAGTGAGGACGAAAGTGTAAGAATGGTGCTATGTGTACGTGTGCTCGCCCCTACGGAAGGGCTGGGCAGTGGTGCGGGTTAGGTGGGCAGGGTGTTACATCCTCTGTGTTGGTAGCCTACTTCTTTAGAGCAACTCCAACATGATTTCTATGTTCAACCTCATATTCACCTCTAAATGGGAATCTCTTAGAGCACCTCCAACATACTAAGTATAATATTAGTTAAATTTAGAGTTTCACAAGCTTTGTAAAAAATAAAAGACTTCATATAAGATGGGGAAACCAACAGACTCTCCATTTTACAAATTAACTCGAGTTCTTGCAGATAGGCCTCTAGATTTTGTAGAAAGCACCCTAGAAGTTTTGCAATCAAAACAATCGAGTCCCTAGTCCCCTGTTCATGGCGGGGGAAGCTCTGTTCGGCCGAAATCCGGCAAGCTCACTTGCCAGCGGGGAGTAAAAGGTGGGGAAGGAGCAAAATAGTGCTGGGGCTACCTTTTGGTGGGTTTTTTTTGGGTCGAGGATGGCTGCAACGGAGGTCGGAGCTCCGGCAATGGTAGAGGGGATGAGTCAAGGGCTTCAGGACACCACAATGAGTCGGTTCAAAGGTTTAGATCGGATGGAGGATGGCTGGGAGGAAGGCGTCGACATCAATGGCGGGCGGAGGTGGTGCTCGATGTGGGTCCAGTTGGGGTTGTCGCTGCTCGACCCGTCGCTTGGGGTAGCCGCCGATTCTGGCCCGCTGCAGCCTCCAGCATGGCCTCAGCCATCTCCAACATCGTCACCGTTGCCAATTTTGCTGATTTTCCACCGCCGTCACCTCCAGCACCATCGCGACAACCAATTTTGGCCCCCACCGTCGCGACGTCTACTTCGTGTTCAAGGTTGTGGCGCCTGCTGCCTGCTCGTGCGAGAAAGGAGGGGGAGGACGTGGGAGGGCGCATTGAGCTTTTGCGAGCGTCGTCTGCTCGTCATCTTTGAGGAGTGAGGAGCAGCGTATTGCGAAAGGTATAGTGAGGCAACCAAGATAGATAGTCGGCTGGATTGTAGTTTTGAAGCGTCCCCTCATCAGAGGTGACTAAATGTGACACAAATACCAGTCTCAGGAGGCTGGTAACACATTTATTACAACAGGTGGATCAGTCTTTTACATCACGGCGACGCAGAGGGCACGGAAGTGCCAACGCTACAAGGAACAACACAAACGCTAACGACCACACTACGATAGCAAAGGCTTCCAAAGCCTCATCAGAGTACCACACCATGTAAGCTCTCTGTGGAGGCCCTGGGTACACAGGCACGGTTGGGTGTAGGGCAGCGACCTACTCGACGTCTTCGGGAACGAAATCGGGATCCTCCTCTGAAAAACAGTTAGTTAAACAAGGGTGAGCACATAAGTACTCAGCAAGTCCAACCCCACCCATGGAGGGGCTTATAAGCAGATCATGCACATGATATAAATAACAAGGAACATGTTAAGGTTGATTTGCAAACTCATTTACTCATACAGGGGTTTATTTTCAAAAAGGTTTTCGCAAACCAGTTTTATAACCAAAGTGACTTAGTTGTTTTAAGAAAACCACTGTGGAACTACTGGACTCCCCGTCCGTAGTAGCCCAGGCACACAGCCACACACTTCACCCGAAAACAACTCACACCAGAAAACATCCCAAACCCAAACACTAGTTTTTGTGACCACACCGTGACTCGTCCAATACCGTGGACACGGCTATTCGAATAGGTTTGACACTCTGCAGAGGTTGTACATCTTTATCCACAAGTAGGGTACCACCACACGAACACCTTAGTGTCGGTGCGGATCCTATCAAAGCCATTACCCACCTTAGCTAACCCTACGAGCCATCAACGAAGAAACCAAGGGGTTATCCCACATAACCAGGGCGTACCTCACACAGAGCGTACCCCTACTCCTTGGTCTCCCGCTGATGAGGACATCACCAGTACATCTACACCAGCAGCACCTTCACTCCAGGCATCACCTTCAGGGCCAATCACTCGGGCTCGTGCAAGAGAGTTGAACTACGTCATGGTGCTAAAGAATGAAGGATATGTGGCTGGATTCGGACTGCGCACGAACGTCAACTTGTGAAGGTCACCACGGCTTCATCCGGACTCCGTTTTGGGCGATCAAGTACTTGATGGAAAGCTTATCAAGTCTACTTTCAGATGGGTCCGGAATCACTGTCATATCTTCACCGAGGCGGCCGCAATCATCATTTTGAGTCGGACTGTTTTTTCTGTCTAAGGTGTTGCGTTACCTTATTTTGGCCCAACGGGCCGTGTATCGTGTCGGGCCTTAAGCCCATGTTGTGGACGACCCCTGGTCGCCCACAACCCTAGGAGGGCGTCCTCCTAGCTCATATATTCAGTAGCCGCCACCACATTAGGGTTTGAGTTTTGTTTTACATCTAGCTTTAGCTACACCAGAACACGCACAAATACGTACTGTCCTCTGTGATTCAGAACTCCACTTTCGAGTGATAATAAGATTGCTTGCCTCGGATTCTTATTCGTTCTTCGATTGCGCACAAGAATTGATCTTCGTGATCAGGCTGATCTTGCGCCGGCAAGGTCGGTAACCATCGGGAGTTGGTTCAGCGATTGCATTGGCGCTTCGAGTCTCGCTCGTCGTAGTCGGATCGTGAGGGTCGTCTCCCACCAGATCGAAGCTATCTCCACTCACCAAAAGATCGGGCACTCCGCCTCTATCACCCGCCGCTCACCCGCACACCAGATGGCAAGTAGATTAACTAGTGGGGTTTATGCTAAGCTATTGCCACATACAACGGTCGAGTGGTTGTACGATAATTTGGGTCAGGTGAGATGTCACGCAACCCGGTCCTTAACCGACAAGATGGACAACTCCCAACACGCTCAACCACACAGGTACGAGCTCACCCATACTCCTCACACACACGTCCATCCTGTCTTCTCAGTTCTTTACTCATTTTCCAAATATACCCCATTTCCATTTTTAAAGCACTCACACATTTTTAAAGCACTCATTTAGGCCAAAACAAGGTTCAATCATAGCAAATCAAGGGTGGCTATCCTACCATGTTTTTGCAGTAAAACAATATGCAATTTATAAAACGGGTATAGGGTTGTATTTATAAAACTAGGACCAAAGCATGCATCAAAGGATGAGATTGAACTTGCCGTCTTCGAATTCTTCGGGGAGTTCCGGCTCGGCGTTCAGGATCTCGGGCTCCTGCTCGCAGTAGTCGGCTCCAAACTCCGGCTCGGGGTACCTTCCTTCATTTACTTCGTCGGCTATAGCGCACACACAGGCAAGCATGCAATCAATATAAGCACACACAATTTCTCCAGCTGAGCTCGAGGAAGGTAATTAAATAAAATAGGGAAATAAATATTATGTATTGGGTTTTGTGTGAAGGATGGGTGGCGGTATACCCGGTACGGGTGTGAGGAAGTTTGGGCGCGTTTTGGATTAAAATCGCGCATGAAATGACGGGTTAAAGGAGGTGTTTAGGATTAATTATAGGCCTGTTAGTATTTTATTTAAAAGGAGAGGACCTAATTATAATATTTAAACCTAGCGGGGGTTTAGTTAGAATAGTCTAGGGGTTTAATTGTAAAGGGCAGGGTTAGTTTGGTGAATACTTTAAGGGTTTTAGGGTTTAGTTTGGAAGAAGGGAAGAGGGAAATAGGGGGAGGGGTGTTCTGGTAGAAAGGAAAAGGGGCAGGGGGTATTGGCAAAAAGCCATCCCCATCCCCTTCGAACTGAGCAGAGGTAGGGGGTGGACCGTGCGGCCGGCCCTGCCGGCGTCTCGGGGGTCGACGGCGGCCGGGGACAGAGGGAAAAGGAAGAGGGGGGCGAGGGCTACCTACTCCGGTGCTCACCTTGGTCGAGGACAGCTTGAGGAGGTGATCCCGCGGCAAGGAGCGGCCGGCGGTGGAGGTTGGTGGCGGCGGCACAAATGGTGGTGGTGGCGGTGCAATTGGGCGCTGCTGGAGGCTCGAGGATGGGGTGGGGAACGGCGAGAAGACCCCAGTGCTATTTATAGGGAGCTTGAGGCGGTTCATTGGAAAAAATCTCCCCGGCGGTGGGGCTCGCCGGTGGAGGCGGTGCTCGGGTGCCGGCCGGATTCCCGGCCGCTGGTGAGGTGACCTCTCGGCCGAACGACGGGACAACTCGTGCAGGGGGTTAGGCAGACCGTGGTGGCAGCGGATGTCAACGCGGGCCGTGGCGGCTTGCGGGCGCGCGGCGGTGCGGCGCGTGGCCGCGGCGGCTCGCCCCCGAGGCGACACGACGGTTCGCCGGCGGCAGTGACGGGTCGTGTCTAGGTCCACGCGGTGCTGTGCAGATGGGGCCGTCGTGGCGTGCTGGGGAAGAGAAGAGGGGCGGCGGTGTTGACGGCGCCAGGCGCTCGGCCAGGGGGGGTGCGCGGTCAAGGAAGAAGAAGGGAGGAAAAAAAGAAAGGGGGAGAAAAGGAAGGAAGAAAAGGAAGAAGGAAAAAGGAGAAAAGGAAAAAGGAGAAGAGAAAAGAAAAGAAAAAGGAAAATAAAAAGGGGGAAAATAAGGGAAGAAAAAATAGAAAAGGGATTTAGAAAATTAGGAGAAGGGTTTTTGCGGATTTTTTTCTGGGTTGCCCGGACACCGGCGTCAATTCCGAGGCGGCGGTGATGGCGAGGCAGACCGGCGGCGGGACCGCGGCGTGCGCGGGATTCCCGGCGCGGTGGCCGACCGCGGCGCCGTGGCGGCACGCGTGGGTGATGGCCCGAGTGCGGGCGGTGCCGGCGGAATTCGCGGTACGCGCGCCGAGGGTGAGAGAGGGAGAAGGTGACCGGGGTTTCGAAAGGGGGGTAAATGAGCTCAGCGGGAAAGTTTTGAAAACACGCGTGATTTATTAGGTAATTTATTAGGAGCTAAAAACGCGGGCGTTACAAGTTTTTACTGTTTTTTTATATTTTAGCTAGCCGGATGCTTTTAAGGAGTGTGCTGGAGGTGCTCTTAAAGCAACTCCAGTAATACCCCTACTTGAAGGCCGTGTTTGATTGAGTAGGGGCTCCTCCTACTTTTTGAGGGCTTAATTCCCCCCCCCCCTTGGTTCTAGCAATAGCATCTACTTGGACTACTGTCACACCTTGTTTTCCGAAGAAAACTAAGTGCTTAACTACATGTATGCCAGGATCAAGTTTCATACATATAGTGACAACATAAGAGAATAACAGAAACAATATGAAGTATAGAAAAAGAGATTATCAGAGATTTACAGCAGAATCCTGGGAAACAAAGACTTCGGGCTTCACAGGCAATTGACTGGGGGTTGCGTACGCCTAGCACCATCTTCTGGATTTTATACACCTTCTTCTTCTTTCTCTGAGCAGCGATTTAGCAAGGATGAGTACACTTATGGTTCATACTCAGCAAGGTCACAAAAGTTAACCAGAATGCAAATTAAAGTCCATCTTTAAGTTCATTCATCAGTTTTACACTCTACAGAGGTTGCACACTTTCACCACAATTCGCATAAAGTTCTGAAGAACTTTGAACCCAACCATGCGATGCTGGCCAAGCATCATACCACACTTCCGAGGTGTGTTTGCATATGGACGCTATGAAGCCTTTACAAATACATGCAAAAGCGCCAACAACCCACGACAATTACAGCTCAAGGCGGACCATAACCCTCCCTAGTGGTCAACACCTTAGCAAAGGCTGCTGCCCTAAGAGGACCGGGCTATACCCCTGCAACCCCGAGCCCCCTGTGTTCCTTTCGGATAAGGTCATCAGTACAATCGCACAACTAATTAATTGGCTAAGCCAGAGCCATGTGAACTGTGGTTGCACTATCTTCCTAGGTGGTTCTCCATGTTTCGATTAATTTATAGTATTCTTGTATTAAAGCATAGGTAGAAGAATGGTTAGGGTCACTTGCCTTTCTCCAACGAAAAGCTACTCTTTCTCTTCCGCTCTTGCTCTCTTGAAACTTCTGAACTTTCGATCAGCAGCTTGATCTTCTACTCGAAGCAACAACTGCACAAACATGCAAAGCAAACATACAATAACAACTAATAACAATACATCAAACAAGAAGGCTAAAAGAGCAGACAAGGGAAAGGTCGGTTCTAAGAACGCAAACGCAAGAAACGCTCAAAGCTATCGGGAGATTTGGATTATATCACACAAAGTTATGTGCTTGGTATATTTTAATTGATTAAAGTAATATGCATAGGTTATTTCAGAGCAATAACCTATTTATAATCAAGAAAGTTATATTTATTTGAAAAAAGACGATGTGAACTTAGTCCAAATTTATTGATAAATATCAAGTACGATTTATGCAAATTAAACATTTAAGTTTTAGAAAAGAAGCATGTGAAGCATCTAAACGTATATGTTTATATTTCGAGTTGAACTGATCAAATTTATATTAGGAACACATTTATGTTCATATTAATCAAATTGACATTTAATTAAGAAAGCTCGTATAGAACCTATGTTGCTTTTATTTAGAAAGCAAATTAAATAAATATTAATTAATTCAAGTTTGATTATGAAAACCTAGATATACTCTACTTAGATTTTAATTAGAAAGATTATTTAAATAAGTATTAATCAAATTAATGTTCTTACGAAAACACGTGTTGATTTCTAATTAGGTTTTAATTAGAAAAACATGTATATTCATATTTAAATATTTTAAAATTTTACAAAACAGAGATCATGGTCACATTGCAAATAACACGTGCTTTGAGTTTATATGAGGCTAGTGCAACAAGAACGAGGTTAAATGGAGCTAAAACGCATAAACTACGTACTAATAGGGCTACAAGGGCTAAACTGCGAGAGACACAAACTACCTGGGGCTAAACTGCCAGAAACCAGGGGCCTAAACCTAAACCTACAAAAGATCCATGGGCTTGGGTGCAAAAGAAACGACTAACGACATTGGGACAGAAAAACTAGAAACATAAGGGCCTAAACGAAGAAAACAGGATTTAGCTGTTGTAAGGATCTTTAAAGGTGGAAGGGTATTGTTCTGAAAACCAAAAAACTAGAGGGGCTCTTTTGCAAAACTGCGAATATTGGCTGGGTTGACCGTTACGCAGTCTATTGTCCGGGGAAACTGACTCAATCCAGGCCCTTATGTTTCGTGGATGGATGGCAGGGGAAGCACCGGTGGAGCAAGCGGTGGCAGATGGGCGGCGCACGGCGGCGGCGAGCAGCGACCTCGCCGGAATTTGCCTGGATTCAAGCGTCCGGTCACCAAACGAGACACGGATAGGCTCTATAGGAAGCTAATGAGCTCGCGTACTTATCTAGGAGGGTAGGGAGGCTGATAGGGCGGCGGAGCGGGCACTACAGCCAGCGAGGCGGACGGCGGCGGCTCAGCCAACTCCCGCGAGCTCGCACGACTTCTACAGGCTCAGGCACGAAAGGGAAAGAGCGTAGGCGGAGTCCTCACCTCGATGCGAAGCTCCAGATGTAGTTTTGTCGACGGAGAGGCGCCGAGGAAGGAGATTGACACCGACGGAGATTCGGCGGGCGGCGGCGCTGAGCTCGGGCTGCTGCTGCCCTGTGTGCGAGGAGAGGGCGGGAGGAGGTGCAGGGAGAGGTGGGGCTTGAGCTCGCCTTTTATAGGGTGGAGAGCGAAGGGGGGCGGTGAGGCGGTGGGGGAAGCTCGGTGGCCGGCGGCCATGATTAGGTAGTGGAGCTCGGGTGGGGGAGAAATTAAGGGGAAGAGGCGGTAGCGGGGTGCGTGCTCCACTAGGCATTCAATGTCGTGCTCAGTGGAGGGAGGGGAAGAGCTGGGAGGTCGGGAAGGCGGCGGTGTGGTCGGCCATGATGGGGAGAGGAGCAGCTGGAGGTTGAAGGAGGTGCCGACATGTGGTCCCGGCTAGTAGCGGTTGAGAGAGAGGAGGAGAAAGCGGGTCGGCGGGAGGGTGAAAAGGGTCGGGCGTGCCAACTGGGCCGGCGACCTGCTGCACTTCTGCGGAAAGAAAAAAAGAGAGGGGAGGTGCGGCTGGGCCGAAAGATGAGACTGTAGGTTGGGATAAAAGGAGGGGGAAAGGAGTTTGAGAGAAAAAGTTTGAGGGTGATTTTGGGACTTGAACTTTGATCTTTTTTTTATTTTGAAAACTACAACACACATCAACCAAAAACTATGCAACGAATATGAGTGCAACACTCAGAGAGCCATTTTTAATCTATAAAAACAATGAATAAATTTTTTTATGCTAAATTTTTTATAAAGAAAATAAATGTTGGACAAAATTTTAAATTATGAGAAAATTGTTGTTTAATTATTCTTCCTATTAACATCCTAAAATTCAAAAATTTTAGGGTGTTACAACTACCTACTTTTACTATGACAAGAGGGACCCACATGTAATTGACTAAACTCTTTTTTCTTCTTCCCCACCAGCCTCCCTCACCAACTCCGAATCTTCTTCCCCACTGGTGACAGGGGATCTCGGGTGGCGACCGGTCTGTGGGGCGGTGCCAAGGAACCGAGGGCGCGGGGCCGCTACGACAGCGTGGAGAAGCTCTGCACGCGGCCCGGTCCAACGTGGTGGCCCTCTACCGCAGCTCGCAATGGCCATGGCAGAGTTCCTCCACAGACGCGGAGGCGACGACCGCGTGAGCTCCCTACCCTAGATCTAGGCAGCCACGTGAGTTTCGAGTGTGGCGCCGGAGTTCCCAGTGGAGCTTAATGGCCGGCGCCGCGTCCCTCCTCCCGCACTGGATCCGGCAGATCGAGCAGCCCTCCTCTCGCTCCTGCCCGGCCTGCGCGACGACATGGTGACGAAGGGAGAGGGCGAGCGGCCGGCCTATGCGGCCCGCACGGCCCGGCTCTGTGCGGCGGCGTAGGGAGGGGTCGGTGGCGGCGCGCGGCGGCGCGGGGGGAGTAGCATCGTCGTGCGACAGATTTGCAACCAGACGCGGAGGCGACAGCGCGGCCCTAGGCCATGCGCTGCGGGCGGGATCAGTGACCGCATAGGGGTGCTTCAGGCGGCCATCGTGTGTGGGACCGGCGGGGGAGGCGGCTCCGCGCCGTGGCGCACGGCATTCTCTCTCTCCTCCTGTAGGGTTTGGCCTCACATTTGCCCTCCAATATTGAACTGCTCCTCCTGCTTTGGCCTCATATTTGCTCTCCAATATTGAACAGCTCCTCCTGCTTTAGAGATGCCCATATACTAATCTTGCAGCCTGCATTGCAAGTCCCAGCAAATACGAGTGAGATTGCAGGACAAAACATATATAATTTGAATTGCAACTTCCACGATTGAACTGGAGTGAACGGCCGACACACGGGCCCAGCTGCATCGGTGCCGCTGCATCCACCCCTGCAACGTGGGGCGACATGGAAGCAGCCCATTGCATCGGTACCTGACTGATGACCATTACTGTTGCTGATGGCCACCGCTTGGCCGTTTGTTGCCCGCGTCCCTTTCCACTCTTCATTGTGCCTTTCGCCCTGTTCGGCTTATCACCACCATGCAAGAAGATTTCTTTTATCTCGAACAAACCAAGTGTAATCATCAACCAAATGTAAACAATATTTTTCTCTCGAACAAACCAAAGACCAAATTTCCAATGACCAGAACCCACAACGAACAGGAGGACCTTTGTTGCTTATTTGCACTTGGCCATCGCCGACCCAGTAGCAGGGCCGCCGAGCGTTGCATTCCGGACATGTGCGCGGTCTACACCACCACGACTAAAGCAGGACCAGTGGCTAAAGAGAGAGGGTGACATGACACGAGAGGTCGGGCATGCTTTGGCAAGCTTCCATAGTGGGTGGAAAGCCGAAAACTACCCGATGTTGAGGAGTACGATGTTTAGAAAAGGACATGACTACAACGTGATAATCGTGTCTGTGGAGTTCGGGACGTACTAAATTGGAAAAATAATTATTGGGTAGCTAGATTGCCCAATAGAGTAACGATCCTTGTCACGAGGGCTGGATTCGAGCGAGACAGCAACTGTGACTACCAATGACGTCTTGATGTTGGACCAAGATATAGTGACTGGCCATGGACAAAGGAACCACTTATTCATCTGGATGATGCTACCAGTCAGCGATACTTTTGTTTCAGAACATGATCAACATCTGCAACCAACCACTAGCTAGGCAACACTATTTTCCTCCAATACAAATCAGCATCAGCCATAAGCCACCCGCTAGCCGAACAGGCTGGAAGCAGCGGTGGCAATGTGGCAGCGGTGGCATGAGGGAAAACAAGCTGGGGATTCGAGCACCATACGGGTCCAGTTTAGTTCATTGGAATTTCACCAACTACTCATCACATCAATCTTTCGGACACTAATTAGGAGTATTAAATGTAGATTAATGACAAAACCCATTCCACAACCCCCAACTTAATTTTCGAGACGAATCTAACGAGCCTAATTATGTCAAGATTAGACAACGTTGTGCTATGAAACCAATCTCCAATGACGGCTTAATTATACTTAATGGATTCGCCTCGCAATTTCCGGTCTATTCGTGTAATTATTTTTGTAAATAGTCTACATTTAATACTCCTAATAGACTTTGAAAAATAACACAAAAGTTTCACCTCACGAACTAAATGGGGCCGTAGGTTACCGTAGCTGGGGTTTGAGTACGTTGTAAAACAAACAATCATGTTTTCGCGAGCGACAGAATGGTCACAATTAGTCTTTTGTGATGATTTTGTGACGTTTTGTTTTGGTCACTATGGTGGCGTCACATTTGTTCATCGGTGACGAATTTGGTTTTTTCGTCATAGATGTGTCTCCAATCTGTGACGAATTTTGTGTCATCATGGATTTGAATTCATTCTACGACGAATGGTTTTGGTCATAGATTATACCCTGTTGTCGTCATAATTTCACGTCCGCTTGGCTAACTGGCGTCAACATTAACGCCGTTAGTGATTTTGTGACGATCCTTTTTCGTCATAATCTCTCGTCCGCCTGGCTAACGGACGGCGACGTTACAGTAGTGTGACGATCCGGTTTCGTCACAGATGTAGTCTTGTGTTGGTCATAGCCTGCCGTATGCCACGCTGGCAGATGACGAGGCGGTGACGTCATCAATGACGTGGCTGCTGAGATCATCATCTTGGAATCGTCATAGATGTCATGTTTAAATCGTCACAGAATGGTATTTGGCATTGTCACGGTTTGATATAATATGGTCACTGATTTGCCATCACTTTGGTCACAAATATAACATCTCTTGGTCACAGATTTGAAAATAGTTTGGTCACAGATACACCATCCATTTGGTCACAGGTTTGGAAATAATAATATAATAGGAATTTGCAATTGATACTATAATGGGCACACAATTCCATAAGATTTGCATCAATTATTCAAGTGTGCATATACAACAGATGCACACCACTAGACATTGCAAATTCAGTAAATAGGTTGTTCAAACAGTACCAAGTACCATAAAAAGTCTCACACACGACCAAGTTACTAGATAGGCAAAGTGACAAATAATTGAAAGGAAAGCTGAGCAGTAGCTATGTTCAAGTCGATAACGAAGCATTTCCCTGGAGGGAGAAGAGCTTCTTGAGGAGCAAATTGGTCTCCGCCATCTCCTTGATGTTCTTCTCTGTAAGCTTCTTGTACTCCTGCTCCTTCTGTGTCCTTGCCCGGTCTTCCTCTGCATCTTGAATTTTCTTCCTGAGGTCATCCAGTTCACCTTGACCAGCTGCCGTCGCTTCAGCTGCAAGTTGCTCCCTAAACTGACTTTCATTTTATGATACTGACTTGGAGGATGGCGGTGTTTGGAAACCAACACTCTTCAGGAATAAGTTGGAGTTGTTCTGAGAGAGCACCTTCGACACGACTTGCACACTGGATGCTGGCATCTAACCTTCAGGAACAGGTTCAGTCCTCAAAGCTTCCATTTGGGACTGAAATATCATCAAGGTAAAAGAGTTACAAGTATTTGACCAAGAGTAACATGACAATGGGTAATAAATGCAATAAAGTAGAGGTAAATATATGTCATAAGATATTTGTTATTCATACGTGCTGACAGATAATTCCTCACAATATGATAGAGAGAGAATATAGTTGCAACTGATCTGACAACACGGTACTGGTAAAAAATCACATCAATCTGAGCTACAAATCAAGCAGGAAAAATCTTACAAGTTATCTCTGGAACAAGTCTAAACTGCACACCAACAAGTGTGAGGACTGCCATGAATCTTGATCTACTCCTTGTACCACAACACAAACATGCTATTACAATATCAATGTATAGATGTGGAGGTTACTGAACAATTTAATTTAAATGTAAGGTCCCACATACATGCTATTACTTTGTTCAAAAATTTGCAGCTACTAAAACATCGGACCCTCTCCACAAAGCCCAAAGAACCAGATCATTGAAAACCTACTACTATGTATGCATAAAGTCCACACATGATTTATGTGAAATGGCAACTAGTAGGCATATAATATGTGCACTTACAAATGCCTCTCTTGCAGGGTCAATTAGGCCACGTTTGGAGCTAGTGTGGCACGTCTGGAAGGCTTCCACTGCGTCTACTTCTGCAGCCTGATCTAGGCTTGGTTCATCAAGGATTCTTGTTTGTTTCTGTGTAATGGAAAAATCACAGCAAAGTAGGCACAGATGAAAGGGAAAACAATTAGTTCAATCCAAATGTGCAGGTAAGTGAACAAGATAATGTTTTACTTACGTATGCATGTAAGTGTGCCACATAGCAGCGAAAACCCATAGCCTGATGATACTTGACTTTACTGCGGTTTTCCCTGTTCTTCTCACATGTTTGCTACAAGAGGATGAACATGTTAGTTGATATGACAGGTTTAAAATAAGGGACTTTGGAAACTGATAGTGAATGTATGAATTGATGCCCATACCATGTTGTTTGAATCTGACCACCTTGCAACAAGTGCCCTCCATTCGACATCAGTCATGTAGCGAACTGGAGAAGTTGTACGAATCTGATTTGCAGGAACACCATTGAAGTATCTCTTCTTGAGTCGATAGCGTTGGTTCTTTATCGCAACACGCATCAGATCAGTCATAGCTTCCCTTGTTGGGGCATGATTTGTGTTAATGGCCAAGCGACCCTAGGCATATGATAGTTGGATATTTAGTTAGTCAAATAAGCTTAATGTACAATAGTTTCATATGGCTACAATAATGCCCTTACAGCTAGCTGTCCCTCAAAGGCTTTGTAGTGTACGTCGTCTTTCTTGTAATCTTTCAAATGTGGAAGGACATGAATACTTTCCCGAATGATGACGCCAGCCTCTGAAGCTAATTTGGCAGCTTGAACAGGATCTTGAGGTCTTTTTTCCTTCCTGAACAACTATGGGCAATCTTCTTCCCATAGCTTTTGTCATCCTGTCAAGCTGCTTTCCAACAGTAGGTGGTCTGGGCCTCCTAGGAGCTCACTGTTGAGGACCTACATCATAGAATTTACATTCAGTTTTATTATTATATTGCTGCAAAATCAACTAAATAGATGTCAAAACTGCATGAAAAAAGTGCTTGCCTTCAGCTAGTGTGTTGTCATCGTTAGCAGCTCCAATGTGTGCCTCTAAAGCTGCGTTGTCCTGACCAGCTGATACATTGCCATCCTCTGATGGTGTGTTCTCATCAACAGCTAGTCCATGGGATTCCTCTGCAGCTAGATTGTCATCATAAGGGGCTGTAGGTTCCTGTACAAGAAGCCTTTTTGATGCTCTTGTTTCAGATTCAGAAGGCTGGACATCTGACTGAGTTGATGCCCTCACTCTCTTACTGTTCCTAACTCCAGGAGCCATTCTACCAACAGACTTCTTGATCTTTGAAGAGATGATTTTGCGACTATGCGGTTGGAGAAGCTGTGGGGAAAAAGCTCATGTAAGTCATGTGCATTAATCATGAAAACCATATATTCAACATCATCTAAGTTTGAAAGAATTTGCATATAAATCCGAGATCAAAATTCAGATCGGAAACAGTAAATTGCAATCAACTATATTAATAATAGTTACCATATAATAAACATTTAATTCCAATGCAATCTAAGTCCTAAAGCATACTTAAGAGTAGAAACATTTAATCCTAGATTATATATTAATAATGAATACAATGTAGTAAATAAGTTGTATGTTCCAAGTATGCCCCATTCACTACTGTGAGGATAGAAGAAGCACCTCAAGTTGTGGCTGCTCATTAGATTCAATGTCTTCATCATCAGTATTATCTCCTTGATCATCCTCATCAAGGAGATACTCCGATGATGATGAATCTTCGTTATTAGTTCCCTTGTTTGCTGATTTCCCCCCCTTCTTTTGTGCAGGTTGAGGCAAAGATGTAATAATTTCAGAAGCAAAGGTATTCAATCCGAGCTCTTCAAGCATCTTTTGATTTTTCGTCACGCGTCTATCTCGGCATCGCTCATAATCAGTTATCGTAGGTTCTTTCAAGGACAAGAAATTGGGTGTATTAGAATTTTTAAAAGGCTTGAACTAATAGGTTAGAGTTAATAAAACTACTTAAAAGATAGATAAGAGGTCTAAGATATGAGATAAGACCTACAACTATGTGTGGACTCCTAGATCAGAAAACCCCAGGGTATTACAGTGAATCAGAAACTCTTATAACTACATGAGTAACTATGAACATAGAATGGAGTGAACTACAATCTTCCTATCAACAAAAAATCAGGCAATATTATAGTACCAAACCGTGACATGATAATGGTCTCATGAATCAAAAAAATACATTTCAAATTGATATACATATACGAAAGCATTAAAAGCGTACACACGTATAGGTCATAACTGTACTAAAATTAGACTGTAGTGAGAAAAGCAATTGCAACAATCTAGTACTGAACAGACAACTCCATAATAATATCAAGAAAATTGTAGTTGTACTTTGACAAAATTGTAGATCTACTCTCAGAAATATAGTTGAATTTTTTGACAGACCTGCAGGCACGTTCCTCTTTTGCCCCCTTGTTGCCACCATTGAAACCTACATATGAGCTTTGGGTTAGGTCGGGGAACAAAAGGAGGTGGATGGGCAGAGAAATGTACATGAGAGAGAGGGATAGGGGGTGGCGTGAATTCAAATCGTGTTCTTGACAGAGCTGCTCGTCGCCGGCGGCTGTGGTTAGGGTTTTGTTGATGTGACTGAGTGGTTGATGGGAAGATTTAGGTAGGTGGGGCATTGAGAGAGAGGGATAGGTTGAGGCGTCGCGGCCTGGAAACTACCAACCTGGGGTGAGGGAGCACCTCGTCGCCGGCGATGGGTGCTATAGCGGTGGCGACTTCTGTGGTTCCAGGGGAGCTGTCGAATAGATGGGAATAGGAAGTGGGGAGGTTTGACGAGTAGTGGGGGAGGGAGGTAAATATGTGCGCCTTTTTTCGTGAATGAATGGGGCCGAAAAGTTTTGGCGCAATTCCTTCCGCGTTGCCGCCGAGCATCAGTTACTAGAATCATATAAATCTCTTTCGATTACTGAACAAACATCCTTGAGTAGCGCAGTGGTAAGGCCCATTTACTGGAACCCTTGGGTCGCTGGTTCGATTCCTATGGGGCTCAAATTTTTTGACATTATTTCTATTATATTTTTAAACATCAGTTGCTTCTATTTCTTTATATTTTTTCGTCAACACCTCCTTGTTTACATCAATAACACCCTCCGAAAGTTTCACATGATTTCGAGATAGTTGTGATGCACATATCTCACATGTGGAGACGTCCCTTGCATAGGCACATTGGTCGTAGTGGGGCATGTATTCCATTGTAGGACCGTGCACCGCCACTTTGCTATAATGAATTGAATATTATTTTGGCATGACTCCACACCAAAATTGTGTCTCCTTGCAAGTTTTTACATTTTTTTATCATGGTTTGGTAATTTTCACATTTATTCTTTATTAAATCAACAAAAAATTAAGATAATAGGGAAAAATGCTCCGAAAATTGCACAATTGCACAAAACCTCCTTGTTTACATCCAATAACACCCTCTGAAAGTTTCACATGATTTCTAGATACTTGTGATGCACATATCTCACATGTGGAGACGTCCCTGGCATAGTCACATTGGTCGTAGTGGGGCATGTATTCCATTGTAAGACCGTGCACCGCCACTTTGCTATAATGAATTGAATATTATTTTTGCATGACTCCACACCAAATTGGTGTCTCCTTGCATGTTTTTACATTTTTCTATCATGGTTTGGTAATTTTCACATTTATTCTTTATTAAATCAACCAAAATTTAAGATAATAGGGAAAAATGCTCCGAAAATTGCACAATTGCACAAAACCTCCTTGTTTGCATCCAATAACACCCTCTGAAAGTTTCACATGATTTCAATATACTTGTGATGCACATATCTCACATGTGGAGGCATCCCTTGCATAGTCACATTGGTCGTAGTATGCATGCCTCACATATACTCAATGTGTGCAAGGGAGACTTTAGTCAAATGAGTGGGATCTTTAGTTACACGTTCAAGAAATTATTACAGTTATATTACTGCCATTGTCACCTACTAAAAAGTTGAAAACAAATGAAATAAAATTTTAATATGAAAAGAAGTTAAAAATGTTAATATGAAAAGTAAAAAAAAGCTCCCACAGGGTTCGAACCCGGGAGCTGTGGACTAACATTCGGAGTGCGTTGCCAGTGGGCTAGGAAGGTGTATTCGTTCGATGTGAAGATCCATTTTATTTAACACCATAAAGTGCCGCCTTGCTCTACAGATCTATATAGCAGTCGCCACGACGGTTTCCCCCAAATCGCCCCCAAATCGTCACGCCTCCTCGTCTTCTCCGCTTCACCTTCCGCCACCGCCATCTCTGCCCCTTGCACCACCACCACCTCTGCCCCTTGCGCCGCCACAGTTGCCGGCGATTGGAAGATGACGAAGGTGGTGAAGAACCGGGAGCAGTCGGAGCGTGCGAGTAACCAGAAGCGGGACCCGAGGACCGGGAGGTTCACCCGCACTCCCCAGGGTGTGGTGGTGCACCGAGCCTCCGCCGGCATCGTTCCTGACGTCCCACCAGGCTTCGAAAGGATTGCTCCCAATCTCAATCGCGCCGGGGGATCAGCATTCCCATCTGCAAAACCTAAGGTTGAATGTCTCGCCTTGTCATTGTTTAGGGGGTTTTTTAATTCAATTAGAAGATGTTCATCGTTTATAAGTTCAATTACTCACTGATTTTGCATTTCCCTAATTTGCTTGATTGTTGTACTAATCTATGCGCCAATGGATATATGCATGCCCTTAGAATCTTGTGGGGGTTTTTCAGTTAAGCTTGTGGGGGTTTTTCAGTTAAGCTTGTGGGGGGGGGGGGGGTTCAGTTCAATCCTAATTTCCTTGAATGTAGTACTAACTTATGTGCCACTAGAAAACTATGATTTATAATGGTCATGCAGTATGGTTGACAATGCACTGGATATATATATGCATGCCCTTAGAATAAATTGATTGCTCTTGGTCAGAAATTGTGCTATTTTTAGATATCCATATGCTCATGGACATATATATGCTATTTTTAGATATCCATATGCTCATGGACATATATATGCTATTTTCAGATATCTATATGCTCATGGAAATATATAAGCTATTTTCAGATATCCGTATGCTCAAATTATGCTATTTTCAGATATCCATATGCTCAAATTATGCTATTTATAGATATCCATATGCTCAAATTATACTATGTAGACACTAACAGAACTGGACTTTGTTGTTATGCTTTTATGAATTCAAACTGGCATATGTGCTGTTGAAACTGGTATTTTTACTTAGTACAAGTACTCAGTGACTATATATGGCGTATCTTTAAATTTCTTAAGTTGAACTACTCGGTGACTATAAATGGCATATCTTTAAATCTTTTTAGTTGAACTACTCAGTGACTATATATGGCATATATTTTAATTTTGACTGTATTCTTTAAATCTTTTTTAGTTGGAGTACTCACTGTCTATATATGTGTTGTTTAATCTTCACACTGAAACTGGCATAATTGAATTGGCATTTATTCGTCAGCACTTGTGCAAAGTCAGCGAGTGCCGTAGGAAGAAGGTCTACACGAAAACCCGGTACCTAGTGAGCGCTTCTAGTAGCGCTGGCACTGCTGAGTCTACAACTGAAGAATCAAGCGGGGAAACTTATGTGAACCCAGTGCAGCAGCTGAAAGGGAAGGAGAAGAAGGTGAGTTTACTGCTGTTGATGGTTTTGAGATAATCTGATTTGAGATCATTTAGGCCTTATCAGTGCTCATTTTCATAACAACTGGACTTATGGGAGTTACAGAAGGAGCTGGGGACTTCACAGGAGAACATGATGCTGCTGGAGGTTCAGCTCAACAGGGAGAAGAACAGGTACACCAGACTCAAGGATGCTCTCAAAGCTGCTGCTGACAAGGCAAAGAAGAAGACGAAGTGCATTCCAGAAGAGTGATGGTTAAATGTCAAAGCTGCTGCTGACTCTAATCTTTTGAAAGTTTGGCTAATCTATATGGGCATGTGAAGAAACTAGTAGAACTGCATGCATGTCAAGAATGAACCTATATGGTTGCTTGCTTTTGATTTTGTGAGTGATGGAAGACATTAACTTAGTTGTGTCGTAGCAGGCTGGAAGGCAAGAAGATTTTGTGCCTTGGTTGCTTTAGCTTGTAAATACATATGGTCAGGGCAATGTGCCTAGTTAGTAGTGCCTTATGTGGCAACAAGACAAATAACTTTCATCTGCTGGCATGTACATGCCCTATAAATATGATATTAGCTTGTTAAAGTATCATTTGCGGTAGTCAATCTGGTATTGTTTTTTAGATTTTGAGTTTTTTAATTGAGATAACAGTAATCACCAATCTATATTATTGTAACAAAGTTTTGATATCTCGAAACTGATGAGCAATTTATATACTTGTAACAAATTTTTTGTATCTCAAAGAAACTGTATTGCCCGCAACAAATAGTATAAAGGATCTCAACTACTTATACTTTGAAAAAAAAAACATATATTCAAACTAGAAATCTTCATCTTCGTCATCTGGAGACATGTCATCATTGTTATCATTGGCATCGTCACTACAGTACTGCAGCATTGTCTCATCCTCCTCATCCTCGCTATCGACATCAATAATTGTAGCTTCCTTCTTGTTTCTCATTAATTCTTGCAAATTGCCTTCAATTATAGTGGCTTCCCCACCTTGAATATTTGGCAATGGCACGTCGTCGCCACCTTCTTGCACCACATGCTCCGTATCAGAATGGTAATCATCCTGATGCACATCATGGCTGCCCTCATCTTTTTCCGCCACATCATAAATGTTTCTATGTTCAAACTTCTGCACAACTCGCCAATCTTTACCTAAAGATGTGTCTTGAATGTAAAATATCTTTTTCGCTTGAGAAGATAGGATGAAATGATCTGTCTTGTACCATAATGACTGCACATTGATGGATTTGAAATGTCCGTCATCTTGAAGGCCTTTCCCCCGGCCTTCTTGGTTGTACCAATTGCATCGAAATATAACCACAGTTCGACAAACTTGAAGATTCGAGTTATACAACAACTCAATCACCTCTTGAAGGTCTCCATAAAAATCTATAATGTTGTTATTATGTTCACCTGGAGTCATGACACCACTATTTTGTGTCTGCAGGAACTTTTCGCGATCCGCTGTGCTATACCGAACACCATCAATCTTGCAAGCTGCAGAAAACTTAACTCGTAGACATGGTCCACAAGACAGCACCCACAATCCTTCGCTAACCGACCCTGGATTCTCCTTGCGTTGGTGCTCAATCTATTGCAACAAAAATAATCATTAGCAAAAATACATATCCACTTAATTTCTTAATAGGTGTAGTTACTAACGTGGTGCCTGAACCACTTGGCAAATCCTTGTTCAACCATTTTATCAACATTATTTTGTTGTGCACCTTGCTGCAACAGCTTGTCTCTGTACAACCTGCAAGACAAGTTTATTTAAATTAAATTTTTTAAAATTAAGTAACAAATCAGCAAGTCTTAAAAATCATACTTACTCCTTATATTCATCAGCTTCTTCACAATTATGTAGCACATACCAAACTAACTTATCCATTAGATCATCTTCAATGTACTGGACCCTATTGCCTCCAACAAGAGTAACACCATGCTGAAAAACAGAGATGTCATCAAGCAATGGTACCTCTCCACCACTATCATCCTCCGAGTTGAATCTAGTGTCCATATCCTCCATGTACCTAGAACAAAATGTCAAGGTGTCACTTGCCACATATGCATCAGCAATTGATCCTTCTGGCTTGGCCCTGTTCCTTACAAAATTCTTCAAAGTGCCCAGGCGTCTTTCTCTTGGGTACATCCAGCCATATTGAACAGGACCTCTTAGCAGTGCCTCGTCAGATAGGTGGACACACAAGTGAACCATGACATCAAAGAAGGCAGGGGGAAAGATTTTCTCAAGCTTGCATAAGATCAATGGAATCTATTCTTTCAACAGTTTGACAACATCAATCCTTTTATTTCTACTGCATAGCTCCCTAAAAAAGGTCCCGAGCTCAGCTATTGCTTCATACACATCCTTCGGCACCAATCCTCTTAGTCCAGCAGGAATGATTCTTTGAAGGAGTATGTGGGAAGAATGTGTCTTGAGCTTTCCAACCACCCTCGCACCATCTTCACTTATGTACCTTGCTAGGTTAGCAGCATATCCATCAGGAAACTTGATACCTTTGAGAAACTTGCAAAACTCGACCCTTTGCTGCTTCCCCAACACATAAGGAGCGGGTGGAGCACTGACTGAGTTGTTCCCTTTCTCCTGTAAGTGCAAATGATTTCTGATGCCCATATCATACAAATCTAGCCTAGCATTATGTGTGTCCTTGGTCTTGCTAGACACATTGAGTAATGTGCATAGAATGTTTTCACATACGTTTTTCTATATGTGAATGACATCAAGATTATGTGGAAGCTTCAAGTGTATCCAATAAGGCAACCTCCACAACACAAATTTGCGGATATAAATCTTTGGACCCACATCACGCTTCCTTTTTCTTCCAGTGTTTTGAGTTTCATTCACTGGCTTCCCCGGCCTGACATCTTTCACCTTATCTAGCTCGTCTAGGACCTCACCCAAAGTGAACTTCTATGGTGCATCTCGGTTTTCATGCTTACTATCGAAAGCCAAGCTTCTCCGACATGCATGTGACTTTGGAAGGTATCGACGATGTATAATGTAACATATCTTATTCCTTATTGCCCGAGACAGAGGATCCTTGTCGCAGTAAATACATGCATAATACCCTTTTGTTGTTCGCCCAGACAGCGTGCTCAATGCAGGGTAATCATGTATACACCATAGCACAACAACACAAAGGTCAAACTTCCTACCAGTACATGCATCATAGGTACTTACACCCTTCCATAGCTCTAGAAGTTCTTCAATTAAGGGCTCAAGGAACACATCAAAATCCTTTCATGGAGATTTTGGCCCTGGGATGAATAAAGACATAAAGCAATTTGCAGGATTAACACATTCCTAGGGTGGGAGATTCAGTGGAGTCAGAAGCACTGGCCACATACTGTACTGGGTACTCATGTTGCCAAATGGATTGAACCCATCTGTAGCTAAGGGAAACCTCAAGTTCCTTGGATCAGATGCAAAGGATTTTTCCTTACTATCAAAGTACTTCCATGCTTCCCCATCAGTTGGACGACTCATTACATTCTCCACTGGCGTCCATACTTTCATGTGCCATCGAGTTTCCTCAGAAGTATGCTTTGAAGCATATATTCTCTTCAACCTTGGCAACAGTGGAAAATGCCTCAGTACCTGTAACACCCCAGAATAGGAACAACATTCTGGAGCATTACCACACCACAACAAGCTATTACAGGCACACACATATGGAAAGAAACAACAAAGAGATAAATTAATAGAGCACGTGGAAGCAAATTAAATCATTTAGGTAACCATTTCAAAACAGGTCCAAAGAGAATATAAGCTAAGCAAGGACTTCCCAACTAAACATTTTTATTACAACACATGTGACCAAAATATATATTTAAAGAACGTGTGTGCACACGTGCTGCTACTCCCATCCACCCTCGCACTCCAAACTCAAAGACCTGCGGGGAGGAAAAAGCGTATGAGGTTTATGGAAACCTCAGCAAGCAAACTTCTTCAACCATGCCATTTAAATCACAATAAAATAAGCAGCAATTTAAGAGTCACTATAATCAAAGATGCACCACATAACTTCAAGTAATAAGTTAAAATAAATACTCCACAATAATGCTTCAAGATGAATTGCAAATGGTGCAATGCAATGCATGTCTTCACTTCTACCCACCCATCCCGAAGGAAGGATATGAGGGATGCAACTACATTGCTATATCTCAACGTGCGTTGCTGTACCGGTACTTACCGTACCAATCCGGCTACGGTTTTCTTCATATGCATAAAAACATGAGAATGCAAGTGCAAGATTGCAATGCATGAACTTCATATACATCATAATTCTTAACTTCAGAGGTAAAGCCACACGTGGAACAAAATACTCCGATATAAAGGTAAAATTCAGGTTTATCTTGCTGGTTGAGGTACTGAAATTAAATGGAGGCAATTCAAACAACAAAGTTAAAGCATGTAGCCCATCGCTACATTTACTTGCCTTTACCAAAGATCAAGAACGTGAGCTAAGCACGATCCGAAGGCGCACCACCTGTCCACAAACATATCTCAGCACCAACACAAACACCAAGCATAAAGAATTTAAATCACAGCGCTCCTACGTCCGAACCCGACATTCTCACAAAAGACACACAAGTCTAGACATGACAGCAGCGATAAGTCTTCTCTTTTTTGTATCTTTTAATTATGATGGCTAAAAATTCCAATCTTGTGCCAAAAGAAAGAAAACTTCAGTAGTCACAACTTTCTAGTGATACATCAAGAGAGGAAAAATCATGAACAAAGACTAATCTTGAGATGAATCTCATACTGAAAATCTGGCAATCTCTGTAGAACAGTCCTAGCAAAAAGGGCATATCTTGAGCTACAAACTTCATATGAATATTTACTTAACCAATATGGAAAGGTTATGAAATTATCTAAAACTTCTTTAGTCATCCCAAGATCCAGTTCTGTCATTTGGGTTGCCTAAAATTTATGTGAACAGATACTGCTCAGAATTACGATGCTGAAAAACTGACAGAAAGAAATATTGATATCTCTCAGATCTTAAATCCGATTGTAGTGTTCTTTACAGCTATGGAAACCACTAAAAATTTCCTACAACTCATATATAGATTTGTTATTTTTTTAGACCACTAAAAGGGTGTAAAACAGCAATTACAGAAAACTGCACAGATTGATGGTATGCTAAGAACAGCCACGAGATTGAATCCCTAACCCCAAACTTGTCAGCATTTAATTCCACTAACAACACATGAGAACTCATCTAAACTCAGGGGAAAACAATTAATGGGCTATACCTTGACTAATCTCCCTTGAGGATATCAGGAGGAAAAACTATCACAATCAAAGATCCAACAAACTTGGTCTCATCACCTTGTGGATCCGTTTTGCCATCATGTAGGTCTCCTCCGTTTCCTTCCTTCATGTCATACAGACTAGAGGGAACAGATTAGCAAGGAGATCCAAAAGCCAGAAGAAGAGAGATGGGGAGACTCACCAGCAGATGATTTCCCTTTTTGTTTTGCCCTCACCAAAAGATCGAAGAGATCAGTGAGGCTTGTCAAGGAACTATCACGGTTGAGAGGGAGGGCTCTAGGATTGAAGGAAGAAAATAGGAGATGCCGATCTGGGAGGAAAAGAAGAAAAGGAACTGCTCGACTCGGCCAGGACTGGTTCGACACAAACTCGGTCACCACGACACCCCATGTGGGTCTGACTTGGATTACTGTAGTGCGGTTACTGTAGCGGATATGGTTGAATCTTGGGACTTGCATAACTTTTTGATCCAAATTGCAAATTATGCATGTGAGTAGTCAAACGGAAAGGATTCGACGAGCTCTATGCAACCATGACCTCCGTTCGTCCATCCGAGCGACATAACAAAAAAAATCATGTTTTAGCCATCCACTTTATGTATTCCATCATACAAAGCGTATTTTCCTTTTACGCATTATGGGTGTTACATTCTCCCCTCCTTAAAAGAATTCGTCCCCAAATTCACCATCGCTAAGGAAAGAACGAGAAAAGAGCCATATGTATATAAATATTTCTTACCCATCTCAAAGAGCTCCGGATATTCCCCGCGCATAGAGTCCTCCAATTCCCATGTTGCTTCCCGCTCCGACTGATTAGTCCATAGGATTTTCACATACTTGATAGTCCTATTCTGCATCACACGCTGAGAGAAATCCAATATACGCACAGGATGGCATTTTATAGTCAAATCCTTCTCAATAATCACTGGCTCAGCCTCCATCCTCTGCTCTGGATCTTTCAAATACTTCCTCAACATAGAGACATGAAACATAGGGTGCACACCACTCATCGACTCTGGTAGCTGCAAATGATAAGCCAAGGAACCAACTCGAGCAGTGATCAAATAAGGTCCAATATACCTAGGGTTGAGCTTCCCTCTAGTGCCAAACCGAACAATGCCTTTTGTTGGCGACACCTTAAGAAGAACCTCATCGCCAACTGCAAACTCCAGATCCCTCCGTCTGACATTTGCGTAGCTCTTCTGTCGGCTCTGAGCAGCCAACAAGTTCTGACGGATCTCACGTACCTTATCATGAGTTTGTTGCACCCAATCTGGGCCGACCAAGGATCTCCCACCAACAACATCCCAACAGAGTGGGGAAATACATCTACGGCCATACAATGCTTCAAATGGAGCCATCTTGATACTAGCCTGATAGCTGTTATTATAAGCAAACTCTGCCAATGGCAAGTGATCCTCCCAACTGCCCTTCCAAGAGAGCACACAAGAACGCAACAAGTCCTCTAAGGTCTGAATGGTACGCTCTGACTGACCGTCTGTTTGAGGGTGAAAAGCAGTGCTAAGGTCCAAATTAGTACCCAAAGCGCTATGCAAACTCGTCCAAAAATTTGATACAAATTTTGAATCACGATCAGAAACAATGGACTTAGGCACACCATGCAACCTCACCACTTCCTTGATATATAAAGGAACCAAATCTGAAGCAGAATTAGTAGTCTTCATGGGGAGAAAATGGGCAACCTTTGTGAGTCTATCTATCACAACCCAAATTGCATCCTTGCCTCTAGGGAACGAGGTAATCCAACCACAAAATCCATGGTAATGTTCTCAAATTTCCATGTAGGGATTTCCAATGGTTTTAATAACCCTGCAGGCCTTTGATGCTCAGCCTTTACTTTCTGACAAATACCAAAAGAAGCCACATACTTGGCAATATCAACCTTCATCCGCTTCCACCAGAAACTCTGCTTCAAATCTTGATACATCTTAGTTTCACCCAGATGCACTGTATATGGAGTCTGATGAGCTTCCCTCAAAATCTCCATCTTAATTGTAGCTTTTTGTGGCACACAGAGACGGCCTCTAAAATAAATAGTACCATCCTCCTCCATGTTGAACTCACGAGGTCTCCCCGCCTCAATACGCTTGCCAAAAGCCAAGAGCAAGCGATCCTGTAATTGTGCCACACGCACCTGCTCCCGCAATGGTGATCGAATAACCAACTCAGTTTCCTCACGGACAACACTAGCATAGCAGAGAGAAATACCCATATGGTCCAATTCATTAGTCAGTTGCATACAAGTCTTAGGAACACCGGTCCTACTAAGTGCATCTGCAACGACATTTGCCTTACCGGGATGGTGCTGTATATTCAGATCATAATCCTTAATCAATTCAAGCCACCTCCTTTGTCTCGTGTTTAATTCCTTCTGAGTGAAAATATACTTAAGACTCTGATGATCTGTAAAGATGTCACATGACTCACCATAGAGATAATGCCTCCAAATTTTCAATGCAAAAACCACAACTGCTAACTCTAAGTCACGTGTAGGATAATTCTCTTCATGCTTCCTCAACTGCCTAGATGCATAGGCAATAACTCTACCTTCCTGCATGAGAACACAACCAAGACCAATACGAGAGGCATCTGTATATACTGTATAACGCTTGCCACTCTCGGGCAATACCAGAATAGGAGCACTCACCAACCTCTCCTTTAGAGTACGAAAGCTCGCCTCACAATCCTCAGTCCAAATAAATGGGACACCCTTCATCGTCAGCTTCGTCATTGGATTTGCAATGGAAGAAAAATTCTGAACAAACCGACGATAGTATCCAGCAAGACCAAGAAAACTCCGAACCTCTGTAACAGTAGTCGGT
Source organism: Cenchrus americanus (assembly GCA_947561735.1). Taxonomy (NCBI): domain Eukaryota; kingdom Viridiplantae; phylum Streptophyta; class Magnoliopsida; order Poales; family Poaceae; genus Cenchrus; species Cenchrus americanus. The sequence goes on along the minus strand of OX387244.1, from coordinate 47,675,430 downwards.
CTCTGCCACTTCACCACCGAAGCAACATTCTTTGGATCAACAGTAATACCATCCTGGTTAATAACATGACCAAGGAAAGCAACCTCAGAAAGCCAAAATGCACACTTCTTCAACTTTTCATAATACTTATACTCCCTCAGCTTATCCAGCACCAATCTGAGATGCACCTCATGCTCCTCCACAGTTTTTGAATAAACTAGGATATCATCAATGAACACGACCACAAAAAATGTCCAAGTATGGGTGCAACATCCTGTTCATGGCTTCCATGAAAACAGCAGGAGCATTGGTTAGACCAAAAGACATAACCACATACTCATAATGTCCATACCTTGTGCTAAAAGCCGTCTTCTCAATGTCGTCCTCCTTAATCCTCAATTGGTGATAACCCGACTGCAAGTCAATCTTGGAGAACACCTTAGCACCCTTTAACTGATCAAATAATGCGTCAATACGAGGCAAAGGATACTTGTTCTTGATTGTCACTTGATTAAGCCCTCGATAATCAACAAATAACCTCTTAGTGCCATCTTTCTTCTCCACAAAAATCACAGGTGCAGCCCAAGGGGAGACACTTGGCCTAATAAATCCCTTTGCCAAGAGCTCATCAATCTGCCTCTTTAATTCAACTTGCTCAACAGGTGCCATCTTATACGGTGACCTGAAAATTGGCTGAGTTCCAGGGACCAACTTAATCTCAAAGATAGACTCCCTTTCAGGAGGCAAGCCAGGAAGATCAGCGGGAAACACATCTGGATAGTGGCAAACAACTGGAATATCCTCAACACGTAAGATAGCGTCAGGAACCTCGACCATGGACCACAAAAGACCTGACTTCCTCATCTAGCGACCAGGAAACAAGTAGCATAGCAGTGCAAGGGAAAACTTAGGAGCACTACCATGGAATACAACCTCACGTCCTGAAGGTGCCTGTAGTGAGATTGTCTTCCAGAAGCAAGAGATAACAGCCTGATAGAGAGAAAGCTAGTCCATCCCAAGAATAACATCAAATATATCTAGTGGAATAATTACTAGATTGGCCACAAAATCTTCATCTGCTAGGGAGATACGACAACCTAGACTAACAAACGTACTAGAAACAGGACCCTTAGCAGAACTAACTGTAACTGCCTGACCAATCTGCTGAACAGAAATACTAGTACGACCCACAAAACCCTCGGAAACAAACGAGAAGCTAGCTCCAGAATCAAACAGAACATATGCATCAAATGAATCAACGGAGATAGTACCTGTCACCACATCACTACGGTCTCGACCATCAGTTGAGGGCATAGAGTATGCCCCATGAATACCACTAGAAGGAGAAGGCCTCTGAATCCAAGACTGTGTAGGTGCCCATGTTGGAGCTGATGGAGTAGGAGTAGGAGCATGAGTCACCCAATATGCACCACCAGGAATAGGGGTGTGTGAAGAACCAAGCATCAGTGCCGCTGAAGGTGCAGGCAAGAGCTGCTGCGAAGAGGATGCAGGTAAGTACTGTTGTGCAACGGTGTGCCGGTAGAAACCGCCGTGCTAGAGTAGTGTGCTTGCTGCCCAAAAGAACCTCCGGCCATCATGTGTGCGAGCCACGCCGACCGGACAAGGAAGAAGTCACCGGCTCCCGGATCGGCCTTGTCGTTAGGATTCTTCCTACACACATCCTCCTTATGATCATGACCACACCTAGAGCACCGACCAGTCCAACGGCAGTTCGCACGGTGGTGAGCATCACCGCAACGGAAACAGACCAATCCTAGTCCTGGCTTGATAATATCTCGATACCGAATAGAGCCATCTCTCGAACCACCTCCAGAACCACTTCCAGAACCTCGAGACTGAGAATAACTACCGCTGTACGGATGGTGACGATGATGCTTATCCTTCTTCTGAATTGGACCACTAGAATGGCCCTTCTGCTCCTTCTGCACATGTGCATGATCTCCACCTCTAAGCTCCTCAGTAAAGTCATCCTGCACCTCAACTCCCAAAGCTCTCTCAACAGTCGAGCGGAAATCCTCCACAACAAAAGCACCCAAAACACGATGAATGGAAGCCTTTAGACCTTGTCTAAAAATCCGTGCCTTCTCATAGTCATCACGGGCCACATGAGGTACAAAGAGCACAATTTTGTTAAACTCAACCTCATATTCTCCAACAGTCCTCTTGCCTTGATGGCACCTCTCAAGCTGTGTCTTCATCTTATCCATGAAAGCAATAGGATAGAACCTCCTCTCAAACTGGCCGACAAAGTCCATCCATGTGATAGGTCCACGTGCAGCAGGATAAGATGACTGAACACCCCTCCACCATACTAGAGCCTCACCCTTCAGCAACTGATGAGCATAACGAACCCAATCTGAAGCAGGAACCTGAAAGGACTCTAGCTTGTCAACCACTGAAGATAGCCAATCTGCTGCCTCTAGGAGCACCTGTACCATCAAACTTCTCTAGTGCCATACGACACCAATCTCTCAAGTCCAACGGACGCTCAGGAGGCACTACCGACGCTCCATCAAGATTAGCACCAGGGGCATTACCAGGAGCACTAGGAGCACCACCAGGATTAGCACCACCCACAGGTGCCTGACGTAAAGCATCCATCTCCGCCCGCATTGTTTGCATCTCTGCTAAGATTGCAGCCAGATCTGGATTGGCAGGAGAATCCTCAGGAACAGGTTCACCCCTACCACGACCACGACCACCTCGACCACGGCCGCGACCACGAGGAGGCATCTATAGCCCACACAACAATGTTAGTACAACAACACAACCACAAGGGAAAACAAAAGATAGAACAACATAAAACCAAATAACTCTTATCCTACGTGTGCAAGTGTGTCATGTTTTAAATTGAGTCAAGTTTTAACAAAAAAGAACCTATAACCTTACGCTCTGATTACCAACTGTAACACCCCAGAATAGGAACAACATTCTGGAGCATTACCACACCACAACAAGCTATTACAGGCACACACATATGGAAAGAAACAACAAAGAGATAAATTAATAGAGCACGCGGAAGCAAATTAAATCATCTAGGTAACCATCTCAAAACAGGTCCAAAGAGATTATAAGCTAAGCAAGGACTTCCCAACTAGTCATTTTTATTACAACACATGTGACTAAAATATATATTTAAAGAACGTGTGTGCACACGTGCTGCTACTCCCATCCACCCTCGCACTCCAAACTCAAAGACCTGTGGGGAGGAAAAAGCGTATGAGGTTTATGGAAACCTCAGCAAGCAAACTTCTTCAACCATGCCATTTAAATCACAATAAAATAAGCAGCAATTTAAGAGTCACTATAATCAAAGATGCACCACATAACTTCAAGTAATAAGTTAAAATAAATACTCCACAATAATTCTTCAAGATGAATTGCAAATGGTGCAATGCAATGCATGTCTTCACTTCTACCCACACATCCCGAAAGAAGGATATGAGGGCTGCAACCACATTGCTATATCTCAACGTGCGTTGTTGTACCGGTACTTATCGCACCAATCCGGCTATGATTTTCTTCATATGCATAAAAACATGAGAATGCAAGTGTAAGATTGCAATGCATGAACTTCATATACATCATAATTCTTAACTTCAGAGGTAAAGCCACACGTGGAACAAAATGCTCCGATATAAAGGTAAATTCAGGTTTATCTTGCTGGTGTGAGGTACTGAAATTAAATGGAGGCAATTCAAACAACAAAGTTAAAGCATGTAGCCCATCTCTACGTTTACTTGCCTTTACCGAAGATCAAGAACGTGAGCTAAGCACGATCCGAAGGCGCACCACCTGTCCACAAACATATCTCAGCACCAACACAAACACACAAGCATAAAGAATTTAAATCACAGCGCTCCTACATCCGAACCCGACATTCTCACAAAAGACACACAAGTCTAGACATGACAGCAGCGATAAGTCTTCTTTTTTTGTATCTTTTAATTCTGATGGCTAAAAATTCCAATCTATAGATGGCCATTTGGCCCGCCCAGCCCAGCCCAGCCTAGCCCGACGTGGCCCAGGCACGAAGCGGCCCAGCCCGACGCGGCCCGATGGCCTTCGTGCTCGTGTCGTGCTGGCACTATGGGCTGAACTCGGAGCCCAGCACTAGCCCAAGGCCATTTTTTCGGGCTGGGTCGGCCCGAGGCACGACAGCTGGCCCGATGGGCCATCTGGGTCGTGTCAGCCCGCGACACGATGAGCTGAAGAGGGGAAGAAGGAGAGGAAGAGGAGCCCACCGGAGGGGAGATCGTTGCGGCCACCGGAGGACGGAGAGGGGACGGCGACGCGATAACCTCCTCCCCACGCGTGGAGGTCGGGCCACAGATCCGACTGCGAGGTGCTCTTCCCACTGCATGGAGGGGCCACGGATCCAGGCGCAAGCCGCAACCCGCGGGTGCCTCCTTGTCACAGCCGTACCGCCTCCATGTGCGAGGAGGTAGAGGTGGGCTGCGCCGCCTCCATGTGTGGCGAGGAAAGGACGGCGGAGGAGGATGAGGTGGCCGGTAGCAGTGGCGGAAATGGCTGACGGTGGAGATGGCGGCTGCGGCCTGTGGCTCTGCTTGCGGCTGCGGAAGGAATGAGGGAGGTGGGGACCGGGGGAGAGATGCTAGGGTTAGGGGAAGATGTGTGTTCTTTATATACGATCGGGCCGGCTGGGCCAAGTGGGCTATTGGGCCTCGTGCCAACACATGGGCTGCGTCGTGCCGATTGTTTTCGTGTCGTGCTGGGCTGACACTATGGGCTGAGGTTGCAGCCCAGCCCAGCCCAACGTCGTGCTCGTGCCGGCCCAGGCCCGAAATCATCGTGCTGGGCTCGTGCTCGTGTCGGGCCAAAAATTCGTGCTTTGGGCTGGCCCATGGGCCTCGTGCTTTTTGGCCATCTATATTCCAATCTTGTGCCAAAAGAAAGAAAACTTCAGTAGTCACAACTTTCTAGTAATCCATCAAGAGCGGAAAAATCATGAACCAAGACTAATCTTGAGATGAATCTCATACTGAAAATCTGGCAATCTCTGCAGAACAGTCCTAGCAAAAAGGGCATATCTTGAGCTCCAAAATTCATATGAATATGTACTTAACCAATATGGAAAGGCTATGAAATTCTCTAAAACTTCTTTAGTCATCCCAAGATCCAGTTCTGTCGTTTGGGTTGCCTAAACTTTATGTGAACAGATACTGCTCAGAATTACGATGCTGAAAAACTGACAGAAAGAAATATTGATATCTCTCAGATCTTAAATCTGATTGTAGTGTTCTTTACAGCTATGGAAACCCCTAAAAATTTCCACAACTCATATATAGATTTGTTATTTTCTGAGACCACTAAAAGGGTGTAAAACAGCAATTACAGAAAACTGCACAGATTGATGGTATGCTAAGAACATCCACGAGATTGAATCCCTAACCCCAAACTTGTCAGCATTTAATTCCACTAACAACACATGAGAACTCATCTAAACTCAGGGGAAAACAATTAATGGGCTATACCTTGACTAATCTCCCTTGAGGATATCAGGAGGAAAAACTATCACAATCAAAGATCCAACAAACTTGGTCTCATCACCTTGTGGATCCGTTTTGCCATCATGCAGGTCTCCTCCTTTTCCTTCCTTCATGTCATACAGACCAGAGGGAACAGATCAGCGAGGAGATCCAAAAGCCAGAAGAAGAAAGATGGGGAGACTCACCAGCAGATGATTTCCCTTTTCGTTTTGTCTACACCAACAGATCGAAGAGATCAGTGAGGCTTGTCAAGGAACTATCACGGTTGAGAGGGAGGGCTCTAGGGTTGAAGGAAAAAAATAGGAGATGCCGATCTGGGAGGAAAAGAAGAAAAGGAAGAAAAGGAACTGCTCGACTCGGCCAGGACTGGTTCGACACAAACTCGGTCACCACGACACCCCATGTGGGTCCGACTTGGATTACTGTAGTGCGGTTACTGTAGCGGGTATGGTTGAATCTTGGGACTTGCATGACTTTTTGATCCAAATTGCAAATTATGCATGTGAGTAGTCAAACAGAAAGGATTCGACGAGCTCTACGCAACCATGACCTCCGTTCGTCCATCCGAGCGACATAACAAAAAATCATGTTTTAGCCGTCCACTTTATGTATTCCATCATACAAAGCGTATTTTCCTGTTACGCATTATGGGTGTTACAGTACCTTATGTGGAACATGCTTGGTCCCAGTTTCATCTTTCCATATAGACTCCTTGCATACTGGGCACATTCAACTTCGCATACTTGGATGTTTTTGAATCCCGAAACAACACACAATTATTCTTGCACACATGTATGTTTTCGTATCCAAGGCCCAACTCTCGAAGGTATTTCTTAGCCTCAGCATAAGAATTTGACAACTCACTCTTAAAGGATCCTGATGAGATCAAGTTCATCATCGTTGAAAATCCTGCATTGCTGATTCGATAACGAGACTTGATATACAACATCCTCACTATAAAAGAGAATTTGGAATGCCTAGATCCTGGGCTAAGTGCCTTCTTCGCATCCTCAAGCACTCTTGCAAACCTTGGTTGTTCTCCATCAGCCTCTACTTGAGCATAAAGATCTCCAATCATCTCTGGTACTCCAAGATCCTCATCAAGATGACCCTCATCGTCCACATCCACATGTATCCCATAGTCATGATCACCTTCCACATCCTGGTGCTTTGTATTCTGAACTTCAGCACTATCTGCAGGCTCCCCATGATGAATCCACCTAGTATATGTAGCTGACATTCCAAAGATGTGTATGTGGTTTTCAACATCATGTTGGGGTCGCACCCTTTGATTCAGACAATTGCGGCAAGGACAACGTATCTCGATGTCTTGTGCGTATCTTGCTCTAACAAATTCCATAAACTCTTCAACTCCTTTCAAATATGCAGGTGTGAATTGTTTCCCAAATATCCAGCTTCTATCCATCTGTTTTGACAAAAACAACAAATTATTTAAAAATACCCAAACAAAGATTAAATTGAATAGATACAAAAAAACTGCAAATTTAAACAATTATTTGATAAAAAAACTTTGCATCTTAGTTTCGGGATCAAAAAATTCAATTTACAACTGTATATATGACCTAAACTTTCAAGCACATATGCATATTTAACAAAAATTTCAAATAAAAAAATCCTCAAACCTTGCAATCGCCGCTGCCGTTCTGACCACGATGGAGACACCTCTCGTCGCGCCAGACGCCTCCTCTGTCCTCGTCTCGAGCGCATGAGCTGTTGTACTTCGTCGACATCGCGTCGATGGGTGTACCAGGCACCTCGTTCACGCGCCTGACGCCTAAACCGCGATAAACGCCGCGGCTCGTCCCTGAGTCACGATGAACTTCACGTACCGGCGCTCACGACGGAAAAAAGATATTTAGGTCACATGTATCGTCGGCCCATTATGATCGATATCATGACAGGCCCAAGATTCAATAGTTGACTTACAAATAGACTAAATGCAAACTCACAACATGAAACAACATGTAGTGCAGTGGTATGGTTCCTACTTCTGAACCGGCTATTCCGTGGTTCGAAGCTCCATGTGAGCACTTTTTTGCCAATTACAATTAAAAATACTCATGTGCAGAGAGTGGGCTGAAACAACTGTGGACCCCACGCCGCCACGCTGTCACGTGCAAAAACCTAATCTGTGACCAATTTGATTCATCATTAGTTGTGCCAAACAATACTACTTAAATTATGATGATGCCAAATCTAATCTGTGATCATTAGGTTTCGTCATTACCATACTGCATACAAAAATTTAATCTATGACGATCTCCTTTTACTATTCTGTGACGTTTTTTTTCATTTTCGTCATAATAATTTAACCCAAATCTTCGTCACTCGCAACTTATGACGAAAATGGACATTTTGTCATGGAATACACACCATTTTGTGACCAAAGTAAGCAGCGTCACGAGCAGATCATCATTGATGATCACTTTTCTAGTAGTGTGGCAAAGTTTTCATGCGTGCCTTTTCTATTTCAAATTGTGGATCATTTTATATTTTTGAACAATTTTTTAAAAATTATTACGATCTACAGTTTGAAAGCGAGGATCAACAACTTAGGCTGCATATAAATAAGGAAGAGCAAAGTTGGAATGACATTTGATTCAACCAGAAGAAGAAAATAAATTTCCCTACAACAAGTGTCCTTGTGTTATTCATGGCACCTACGTTCTCCAAGTGAAACTGTTCGGCAGCCATAATTTTATCAAACTATGTAATGGCACAACTCCTTTTCACTTAATTAATTTCAAATTGTAAGTTGTCTTAGCTTTTTAAATTTGTAGTTTTTGCTATACATTTAGATATACGATATCTAAATTGTAAGTTGTTTTAGAGCATCTCCAAGAGCTCTTGTTCATATGAGTAGCTAAAATCTTAATTTAACTATTATATAAAATGAAATAACTAGCAAAAAGATGATGAAATTCAACAGCTCCTCTAAATAGAAAACATGATAGCCAGTGCGAGATGCCTTCTTTGTTTTTTTGACTAGCGAGGGGGAGGAAATAGAAAACAAGATCGCTAGCTGAGTAATATATAGAGCCTGTTGGATCTGAGCTTTGATAATTTTTTTCTTTTTTTAGCTAACTCATCACATATATAAGAGCTCTTGGAGATACTCTTAACGGTCAACTAACGGAAATGGCAACCAAGGAAATGGAAAATTGAGGTAGTGGTAGTGAAGGAAAATTGAAGAATTTTGGTACCAAAGAGGGAAGTGGTATAAATTTAATTAGCATTGAGAGAATTTGTTCAAACTTATAGCTGTTGCTATAATTTAGATATACAATGTGCATTTGCAAAGTCAAAACGACATACAATTTGGAATGGTTGGAGTATTTGCTTATTTTCTAGTTTTTGGTAAAGAACTACTGATAGTTGGTAAAATTTTAGCGAAATATGTTACAACCGCACTTGCCTTTTAATCACTGAATCCTTCACAAAATACAAACTGGGTGAAAGGAAGACAACTCCATTTTGTTAAGATACTATCTATTTGTCTACCGACAATTGGAATCCAACAGTTTGGTGCAACTCCATTTTATTTCACGCTGGAGAGTGGAGACAACAGTCTTAAAACTGGTATTACCAATGAAGCGCATTTGTGTTGCATATTGGTGCACCACCGAGTAGCTAATTAACTTGTGCAGTGCCATCAAAACGGCCTGGTGTAAGATCTTTATCAGGGATCCAACAACCATGGAAGCCGCAGGGCAGGCCATAGGGAAACCTCACGCGCGCAATCTCTTGGAACGTCGTCGCGTCCAGCACTAGCACATAACCATCTCCACCGGCGGCGCTTACAATAGATATCACCACTCCTACATATACACATATCAAGTTAGAAACAAAAAAATGAAGCCCAATGGTATATAGCGCGTTTTTTTTTTAATTATCCAATTTCTAAAAAAAAATATAGCGCGTTTTTAATAACATCGAAGCATGCAAACTGACCATCGTCTTCATCAGTCGCTCCCGGCCGCGCCACGAACAAGGGCTCCGACGGCGCGGCGCCATCCTCGTCGTGCCAGATCTTGGCTGTCTTCTCGACCAGATCGATCTTGGCCAGAGCATTAGGGAAGTTGCACGGCCGGCGCACGCTGCAGCCGTAGGCGTAGCGGTACTCCTTGCCGAGGCAGGCCGGGTTGATGCTGCACATGTCCATCCCGCGGCCGTGCTCGTCGGGGTCCAGCGCTGGCTCCAGCTCGCCGAACGGCCTCCCGTCCAGCGGTATCCTGAACCGGCCAATCCTGCCCAAGACATCAACAACACCTGTCATTCCAGGCAGTTTTTCCTATGGCTGCATAATTTGACGCCGGCCAGTAAGTGACATCACGCTCTGGCAAGCTAGCAACCCGGCCGGAGGCGTATGTACCTGCCATCAGGAAAGGCGTTATTGTTCCTGTAAAGCAATTTTTTGGGACGTTCATTCCCAGCAAGATCTATCATTTACCGCTCATTCCGAAACGAACGCATCCACGAGGCTCATTATAATATTACTCCCCCTCGCAGTATTTGCTTCCGCCGGCGGTATTTCACTGAACTGTTCCGTCTACAGTATTCATACCGCGTATATATGCGCCATTCTACATCATAACCCTACCTGGAGCTTGCCTGTGCTCGGTGCGAACTGCTCCGCCACCGCATCCACCTATCCTCTCAAGGCGCCGCCGGTAATCTCACTCCTCGTCCATCGGCGACGCTCCTCGTGCCCCGCATCTATCGTCGGCGGTCCTTGAGCTCTACATCTCTCGCCGGCGCTCCGCGTCGTCCACTTCCTCCACCACTGCTACGCGCTACGCCATCTGCTTGCCGTCGCCGCCATTACCTCCTTGCCCTCTTCTTCCAGTTGCACGCCGCTCTACACTAGTACCTCTCCGGTCACTAGTACGCCGCCGCCATTGTCTCCCCCTTGCTAACATCTATCCGGTAGACCTACTTTCCGCAGATCTACTTTGTGACCGCCGGTCTGCATCCCTGCATTCCAGCCGCCGCCCCCTCTTCCGGCCCTCCCTCCATCCCCACCTCCGGCCTGCATCCAATTTGTCGTGTCTGCCCTCCTCCATCTCAGCCGCCGCGCCACCCTAATCCGCTCTGCTCCATCGCCGCCGCCGCATCACCCTCCTGTATCCCTGCTGCCGCATCACCCCTCCTCCTGCCAGCCTCCTCCGTCTCTGGTCCTTTTCAATCTCAACGGATCTACTTGTTTCTTCAAGCTAGATGTACATTCTTCTTCTTTACAACTTTCAGATTTGTTCGTGATTTTTTTCTGATTGCTATTTTTTCTTTCGATTGAGTCTAGGTAAAAGTTAATTTCCGTTTGATGTTTGCATGGAGTTCAAAATGTTCAGAGACCGGATCATTATTTCTAAAGCTAGATTTTTATGTTACTGCTCTTCTTGCAAATACTTCAACCATTATGTTTGAGGAAATTCTTTTATTTCAAGCATTTTCGCTAAATTAAAGCAATCTTGTCTGCTTTACCATTGCAGCCATATCCTTTCATTCATCCCTATAGTCATGATTCTTGAGGCCAGTTGTGATTCCCCTGATGCCTTTTGAGAGAGTTGTGATCCCCCTAATGTCTTTTGAGCATTGTTTGCATTTTCTTACACACACACACTGAAATGTAGTAGAAAGTATTCTTCAGATGTAAAGCTTCCTATACACTCAAATTCAACTAGGTGAATGCACTTTATGACAATATTTGTCTCCTGATAATCTCACCTACCTGGTTTTTACATTGTCTTACCTCATTACTCTTTTGCTTTGTGAACCTATCTGCAAAATCAGATATTAAGGTTTGTATCCATTGGAAAGGGGTAGCTGAGTTACTATTAGCATCCTGCATAAGCGGGAATTCTACTGATGGTTCAGTTTGGACAATTAGTTCAGACAGGGTAAAATATGAGCCCAAATAGCTTTTTTTTTAGTTCTTTCTGATTACTGAAATGCTCACTGTTGAGAATTGGGACAACTATTGTGCTGTAGAGAACATTCTTGTTGAATGGACAACTATATGGTTTGTGCACTAATAGCTGTTGAATGGACAACAGCAGGCAAGTGTACTAATAGCTGTTTGTGCACCTCAAATATTTGCCTTTTCATTTACAGTATTACCTTTGGTGTATCAGAATATAGCTTGTGTGCACCTAAAAATATTTGCTTTTCTAACTCCTCCTTTGTTTATTCTCTTTCTAGGGAACATATGTAGAAGGAATAAAGTAGCGTTATCTCTAGGAAATGCTCTATCTTTTATTGCAGCTGGTGAAGGTGATTATGTTATCTTTCCCAGTTATCAGTATGTTATTAGCACCATGATTTCTGGGGGGCATGCTTTATTGATTTTTACCAGAGATATATTTTGTTTTTATGGTTGTTTGAGGTGAAAGTACATCTTGGATACTATGTCATATAATAGTTTTATACCTTCTAATTCAATTTTTTTTTACAGTTTCTTTCTGATAAAATTCAACTAGACTGTCCACTGATTGGTTTAAGCAGGCAAAAAAATTGTGTCAATTCATTGAAATATGCACTTTTAGTTATTCACCTTATGTTATCTCTAAATTGTAGGATATTCTTTGCTTCTCTTGTAAATTATTAACCACGGCTTCAACCTTGTTAACTACTGGAAATCTTTTCACTCTGAAACATGGATAGGGATTCACATGATAGGGATAGGGATTCACCCTTTACATCCAAAAAATTTGGTGCACCTAATTGGTGCACCTAAAAATAAACATCACCTTACGCTATATTTGTTCTGATGCTGCACATGATGTTACATATTTAATCCCTATCAGTAGTATTCAGGTCTAACAAGAAGCTCATTTACTGTAGACACATATCAGTACTACTTTGAAGCAGTATCATGCATAAATTATTGCAATTACATCATTCTAATGTGCATTAGAACTAACAAAAGACCAAAATGTTCAGGTTAAAGGCTGGGACATGACATCTCGGAAGGAGGCACAGAGGAGAGTTATTCCAAGTGATGATTGCAATGTCCATAGATATGCTGTGTCGGGTAATGGGAAAAAAGCTGAGGAGCTTCGATTCGACTGCACAGTTGCCGACCGTTGCTTCTCTAAAAGTAGCCGATGCCCTACATGTAATCCCATTTTGTTTGAAAGTTTCTTATACATGTTTGTTTGTCCGCCCAACGGTGAGAGAGAGAGAGAGACTTGAAGATGGAATGTTAATGCAGATAGTTGTACAAGTACGAGCAGTAATATACTGAGTACTAATACTCAGCCTGTTCGGTTGGCTGGTGGCTGATGGCTGGTGCTGGTTTGTTCTGAGAGAAGAGTCTTCTTTGGCGGTTGCGGTACAGTTCTTCCCGGTGGCCGATTCGTTCGAGAGAAAAGTACTTTTGGGCCGTGGTGATAAGCCGAGCGAACAGGCTGACTACTCTAGCGGTAGTAGTGTAGTGCTCTTTTTGAAAGTAAAGTAGTGTAGTGCTCAACACTAAGTAGTCGAGCCGTGTTTTTTCCATCAGGTCAACTCCTTTCAGCTTTCCGGTCAAAAAGAAATGTTGGCTCGTGCTCAACCTATGATATGGTTGGGTCGGGTCGGGTTAACCCTCCTTTTTTTTGTCGAGGGTCGTGCGCGACCACATGGTTGGGTTGGGTTAACATGTGTTTATTTTGTCGGGTGGGGTCCTTTCATGTTACGACTCAAAAATGTCTGTGCTCGACCCATGACATGGTTGGGTTGGGTCGAGTTAACTCGTGTTTTTCTTCGGGTTAAGTCCTTTTGGGTTTGTGTAAAAAATTGTTGGCACGTGATCAACCCATGAATTGGTTGGGTTGAATCGGGTTAACTCGTGTTTTTCTTCGGGGTGGGTCCTTTCAGGTTTTGGGTCAAAAAATATTGCCATGTGCTCGACCTATGACATGGTAGGGTCCTTTGGGGTTTTGGGTCAAAAGTTGTTGGTATGTGCTCGACCCACGGTTTGGTTGGGTTGAGTTGGGTTAACTCGTGTTTTTTTCTTCGGGTCAGGTCCTTGCGGGTTTTGGGTCAAAAAATGTTGGCACGTGCTCGACCCATGACATGGTTGGGTTGGGTTGGGTCGGGTTAACTCGCATTTTTTTTTGTTGGGTCGGTCCTTTTGGTTTTTGGGTTTGTGCTCGACCCATTAGGTTGAGTTGGGTTAACCCGTATTTTTTCTTTGGGTCGAGTCCTTTCAGGTTTTGGGTCAAAACATGTTGGCACGTGCTTGACCCATGACTTTTGGGTTGAGTGGTTTTGGGTCAAAACATGTTGGCACGTGCTTGACCCATGACTTTTGGGTTGAGTTGGGTTAACCCGTTGTTTTCTTCGGGTTGGGTCCTATCGGGTTTTGGGTCAAAAAAAATGTTGGCACGTGCTCAACCCGTGACATGATTAGGTTGGGGTTAACCCACAGTTTTTCGTTAGGTTGGTCATTTCAGCATATGTCAGTGGCAACCATACTGAGTCCTAATATTTGACGAACTTTTTCGATGAATCATGTATGTGCTCGGAGTAGCAATCCTCTTAATAGAACCGTTGACTAAAGAGCTAAAAGAGTCGTTACTTAAATCTGATTCTACCGCACAAAATTTCGTGACAGGTGCAGGCATGTCTCTTCTTCTTGGCTTGACCAGTGTAACACAAAGAATCCCGTTTGCTTGTCTCTGTACCCGATAATCTGAGTGCAAATATAATGTTGACATGTTGTACTAGCCGTTACTGAATACTGACCCAACGGTCATGTAGTCTAGCGGTGGTAGTGTAGTACTACTCTAGCGGTAGTGGTGTAATGCTTAATACTAGTAGTACTATTCAGCTATAGTATACATCCCTCTGTAGACTAATACGCTAGTACAACTGTGTTACGAAAGCATCATTAACTGTTGCAACTGTCTTATGGAAGCTTTCCTCATTTAACTGTTACAACTGTCTTATGGAAGCTTTCCTCCGTGCACCTCATAGTCAACCTTGTCAGGAAGAGGTTTTCTATGAGACACAACTATGTTCCTATGGACAAAACAAACAAACTCTAGAAAAACTAATATGTTACATGCACGCATAGTGCAGCCTCCATTTTAAGTTGAACTGGAGAAAAAAAACCAAAATTTCGGACATCCAAAACAGTTACTGCCCGGCCTGCTTCCTCCATTGTGTGAGTGATGATGGACTCATATAAAATGAAAATGATCCTGCATGAATGAAAATGTACAGAATATCACAATGACTAAAATACAAAAGCAATAACTTGCCATTGGCAGACCTAACCAAGTACCCCAAGTATTGGCAGACCTAACCAAGTACCCAAGTATTGGCAGACCTAACCAAGTACCCAAGTATTGGCAGACCTACCCAAGTACCCAACACTTTGCATGTGTCTAACTGACCTGCTATTGGCAGATCTACCCAAGTACTTGCAGGACACTCAGGTATACACTATTACTAAACCAAAGCAAATCTGTTACAACAATGGAGCCTCTGTCATGCATACTTGCAGTGCTTGTCCTAATGCTATGCAACTAATTATTTGTCAAAATGTTTAGGTGTCCTAGTGGAGTGACAATCTATGCAACTAGTTATTATTTGTCAAGGTCTCTGTCATACTATTAGGATTACAGTATAATTGAAACCTGCAGCAGTAGTACCTCAAGGCAATTTTGCTAGTGGGTACATAGATCGCAAATTGCATTGATATAAACTCTTGGGTATCAAATTATTGTTCTACTCTAGGATATAAAGTCATTGACATGTTTGTATTCAATTCCGGAAAAAGACTACTATAACCAGGCAAGTCCATTCATTTGAAAAAAAAATCAATAATGAAACTTAGTACCATAACAATCAAGAATAACCAAAGTATGACGAAAACAGGATTGGACTCCGAGCTAACTGGCAGATTCAAAATGTTGAGGAAATCCCTACTCTTTGGAAGTTGCTTTCATATTTGAACTGTTAGTGGCAACCAGAAATTCCTACTCTTTGGAAGATGCTTTCATATTTGAACTGTACCTTTTTTTTCTGTTTGATCTTATCCAGTTATTGGTTCACGGCTGTTTCCAGCAAATGTATAAATTTCTGGTTGATGCATTATTCTGTAGGGACCCAGAATGGATTGATGTGAAGTTGGCTCAGGCAAAATATCTTCTTTCGAGAGTCTCTCAATTTCAGCAACTCATCTCAAATAAATATAATTGTAAACCTTCAGTGATCATTGTTGGTGATTTCAATTCGACCCCAGGTGACAAGGTATGCCTAGCATTTATATTATTGTTTTTCTGATGCTAACTGACTTAAAAAAACTCTTGGGTATCAAAGTATTAGGATTACAGTATAATTGTCAACTAGTTATTATTTTGAATCTATGCAACTAATTATTATTTGTCAAGGTCTCTGTCATACTATTAGGATTACAGTATAATTGTACCCTGCAGCAGTAGTACCTCAAGGCAATTTTGCTAGTGGGTACATAGATCGCAAATTGCATTGATATAAACTCTTGGGTATCGAAGTATTGTTCTACTCTTGGATATAAAGTCATTGACATGTTTGTATTCAATTCCGGAAATAGACTACTCTAATCAGGCAAGTCCATTCATTTGAAAAAAAAATGCAATAATGAAACTTAGTACCTTCTAACCATAACAATCAAGAATAACCAAAGTATGACGAAAACAGAATTGAACTCCGAGCTAACTGGCAGATTCAAAATGTTGAGGAAATAGACAATGAGACTTTCTTACGTGCATCATACTTCCAAGCAGTGTCAATGTTGTGTAAGTCAATTACTGGACCAAAGCAATGTATAAGTGGTTAGGGAGCTGAATGTATAGCACAAGCTGAATAGTTGGAAACCCGTACCTGCAGCTATGACAGGAATCGAAGTCAACCTATCAATTAAAGGAAGGTTAGGGAACTACAACAGAAAAAATCAGTATATTGTGACTAATTTAAAATCTGATAAAAGATAACCAGAATAAGATAACAAGAAAATAGCACGGTGGAGGTGGCGGGGGGTCGGCGGCAGTTGGCGTCATGGAACCGGCCGCCCGGATGTCGAGGATGCCGCCGGAGAGACAGGCACGAAGATGAGATGGGTCCGGTGGGGCTGTGACGGTTGGCGGCGAGCGAACGGGGGAGATACGACGAGACGGCTTCGAGGTCTGCGACGCAGAAGGGGATGCGATCCGGTGGTTCGGCGGTGGGCGAACGACGAGCTGGCCGGAGAACCGGAACCTAGCGGCGGCGCAGCCGCGACGTCGTGAGAGAGAGGGAGGGCGGGAAATAGAATGGAGCGAGAGAGAGACGGCAGCCACCGCGGCGGCGGCGCCGGAACCCTAGCGGCGGCGACGCGCGAGAGAGCGGGGAGAGAGAGAGGCGCGCGCGTGGGAGTGGGGAAGTGGGACCAACACAAAAGCAATACGGCGACGCCAAAAATCAGAATACTACCAGGCGAATACCGAAGAAGAGAGAGCGCGGTGCGAATCCCCAAGCAGTTTTGGACACGCGAGATAACTCCTGCTGGGAACGTTCGTTCCGTGCGGTAATTTCGATTGTTCCTGGGCGATCTCAGCTTGTGGAGGGCAAGTGCGTCGAAGAACGCAGGATCAGCGTAGTACTCGCAGCAGTCGACGATGACAGCGGCTGCCTGCCCGTCCTCACGCTTCTCCTCGTACGCGTTGATGAAGTGAGTTGCCATGAAAGGTGGCACCTCAACGCTAGCCACCTACAAGAACGCCAAGAAATCCAAGTTCGTGACGCGGGCAGATTGCGTTCATCAGCAGGATCAAAGATGTTGGCACTCACTGTCTTCCCAGTCGACTTGCGTACGATGTGCATATAGCTTCCGGACGCCGGGAGCCAGTCGAAGAGGTAGAATTGCGAGGGCTCAGACCTGATCATGCTGCTGGTCGAGTACCGGAGCGGCATCTCCGGCACGACGACGTAGTTCTCCGTGACGGCGAACGAGTGCACCCACCCCGGCGTCGGCCCTCCTCGGCAAACCACTCTCCCTACCGCCTTCCTCTCGTTGCTCCCGGCCGCCATCTTCACGAGAAGGTAGCCTGACCGGACGAGATCCGGGAGCAGCGTCCAGAACCCGGAGGAGGTCACGATCGGGTGCGCGGGCTGTAGCTTGTTCATGACACCCAACACGTCCGCGTAGCGAAACCTCCCGATGGTGCCGAGCGTGTGCGGGTCGATCAGGATGGAGCCTCTGGTGGTCTCGGTGAAGCACATGACCCTGCCGTCGTCCCCGAGCGGTAGCACGGTGACGTTGGCATTGTCCGTCAGCGTCTCACCGGTGACGAGCCCGACGACGTTCCTCACCCGATCCAGCAGGCTTGCTGGCGGCTTGGGGCAGTGGCCGAACTCGCGCAGGAGTGGGCGGCCGTGCTTCCTGGCGGCCTTGTACGCGTCCGACTCCAGCTGCCGGTGCGCGCCGGTGGCGCGCCCTCGCCGGAAGGAGACGCGGACGAGCATGGCGTAGCCGTCCAAGAGGTGGTCGAGCGCGCCGTCGTCGTCGCCTAACTCCCACACCCCTGGCCCGTTCCTCAGGTACGTACCATTCTGAAGCACAGTTTATGGGACGTGACGGCGTGCACATGGATCGCATGATGCTGCTCGGCTCAAGCAAGTGCAAATCAGAGCGTTTTATCTAGATTCTAGAACGTAACTAGGCAGAAGGGGAAGAAGATGGAGATTGTACCAGCCAAAGAGGGAGGTGCCCTTCGACGGCCAGGTCGCCTTCCCATCGTTCTTGCCGGACGCTCGTCCACGCCGAGAGCTTCGTGGCGTGGTTTCCTTCGGCCTCCACCTCCGATGAGCCTGTCGACTTCGCTGGGAGGGCGAGGTTACGGCGTGCCATCGCCGAGCTGAGCCTGATGTGCCCGGGCCTGGTGTGTTGGGAAGAAGAGAACAAGAACGGCATAGGAGCAGCGTGCAGCGTGGGGAGAAAACGCGCCATGCTTGCTTCGTTGAATCTCTACTCTAGTTGTGTTGTGTACTTGTGTTATGGTTGAGGATTATATTGTGTCCCCTACTGCTCTGTAGACTGCAGGTGCATGTGCTGCACATGGGTGCTCACGTGAATTTATTTGTAGACGTACCTGCCGAACGGAGTCCAGACTCAACAGACGGACGAGCACGAGCACGTACGCCACGTAAATGAGAGCGTTGAGCCGAAATGCATGCGTTGAGCGTTGGGTGTCATGAACAAGCTACGCCACACAGGGATTGATAATTTAGCGCGCGCTCCGAGCGCTCGATGCGACGGGGCCGACCTGCTCTGCGCTCCCCCACAGTACACGCCGGGGCAACTCAAATTTACGGGCGCCCGTGACAAGCCTTACGTGCGGTCGAATTCCGACAATACTCCACCTGGTGTGAACTCGAGAGAAGCGTTCCGTGCGGTGTGAACTCACTACTCTACGACAGTGCCTCCACGTAGTCCCGTCGCCCTCCGCCCTCCACAGAGTCCAGACCTCGCCGTTGAATTAAAAAAGTTACTGAAAATTTTCAAAAAACTTTTGAAGAATTTTTTTAATAAAGTTTCTGTATATATTTTCTGAAACAAAAGATTTGGAAAAATATTTAAAGAAAAAATAATTTTAAAACAACACAATTTTCTGAATGAAAAAGTTTTGGAGCAAAATTTTAAATCTAAAGTCGTCTAAAAAGTTTTGGAGCGTTCACAGACAAAATTTTTAGAAAAAGAAAAATTCCACGAAAAATCGAAAAAACTTTCGACCAAAAAGTTAAAAAAACAGAAGATTTGGAAAAATGTTTGATGAAAAATAAATTAAAAACAACACAATTTTTCTAAACAAAAAAGTTTTTTAAGCAAAAGTCTAAATAAAAAATTATCCAAAACTTTTAGAGCATTCATGGACGAAATTTTCTGAAGAAAAATCTCACGAAAATTCATCACGCTGTTCGGGATGTTCTGCTACGTCACGATGCCGTTCGGCCTCCGAAACGCGGGTGCGACATACCAGCGCTGCATGCAGCACATTTTCGGGGATCACATCGGGCGGATGGTCGAGGCGTACGTAGATGACATCGTCGTAAAGACCAGGAAGGCGGACGACTTGGTTGGCGACCTTGGCATCGCGTTCGGCTGCCTACGGGCCAATGGGGTCAAATTAAACCCCGAAAAGTGTGTCTTTGGAATGCCGCGGGGCATGCTCCTGGGATACATCATCTCCCAACGGGGAATCGAGGCCAACCCCGAAAAGGTCGCGGCCCTCGAACAAATGGGTCCAATCCGGGACCTCAAAGGGGTGCAGAAGGTGCTGGGGTGCCTTGTTGCCTTGAGCCGCTTCATCTCACGGCTCGGCGAGAAGGGCCTGCCCCTCTATCACCTCCTCAAGAAGCACGAGCGCTTCTCCTGGACCGCCGAGGCCCAGGATGCGTTCGACAAGCTGAAGGCGTCCCTAACGCACGCCCCGATCCTCACGCCACCGCAGGACGGCGAGCCCCTGCAGCTCTACGTGGCCGCAACCACCCAGGTGGTCAGCGCCGTGATCGTGGTGGAGCGCACGGAGGAAGGGCACGCCCTGCCGGTCCAGCGGCCGGTCTACTACATCAGCGAGGTCTTGTCTGACACCAAGACGCGTTACCCTCAGGTCCAGAAGCTGTTGTATGCGGTAGTCCTCGCACGGCGCAAGCTCCACCACTACTTCGAGGCCCACCCCGTCACGGTGGTCTCCTCCTTCCCGCTGGGGGAGATCATCCGCAATCCCGACGTGGCGGGCAGAATTGCCAAGTGGTCTGTAGAGCTGATGGGCGAGACGCTTGCCTACGCCCCACGCGAGGCCATCAAGTCTCAAATCCTGGCGGATTTCGTCGCTGAATGGACGGACACGCAGCTGCCGCTGCCACAGACCCAGGCAGAGTGCTGGACTCTGTTCTTCGACGGCTCGGTGATGAAAACAGGGGCGGGCGCGGGCCTGCTCTTTGTGTCACCCCTCAGGGAGCACATGCGCTACACAGTACGCCTCCACTTCCCCGCCTCGAACAACATGGCTGAGTACGAGGCCCTCCTTTGTGGCCTCAAGGTCGCCATTGAGTTGGGCGTCAAATGCCTCGATGTGCAAGGGAACTCGCAGCTCGTAATTGACCAGGTCATGAAAAACGCGAGCTGCCATGATGACAAGATGGAGGCCTACTGCAAGGCCGTGCGAGCCCTTGAAGACAAATTTTACGGCATCGAGCTCAATCACGTGCCCCGCCGGTACAACGAGGAGGCAGACGAGCTGGCCAAGATCGCATCCGGGAGGATCACCGTCCCCCCGAACATTTTCGCCCGCGACATCGCTCAGCCCTCGGTCGCCCTCGAGCCTCACCCCTCGAACCACACAGAACCCTCGGGGGCTCCCTCGAATCCAGCGGGTGCGGAACCCATGGATGAGGACCCCTCGAACGAGGCGTACGTGCTCTCCCTCCTCGAGGGGTATGGCGCTTACGGAGCTGATGTGATGGACATCGAGCCAGCCCCCGTCAAGGCTGACTGGCGTGACAAGTACGTGGCCTGGTTGGCCCGAGGGGAACTCCCCACGGACCGGGCCGCGGCCAGACGCATCGCCAGGATGGCCAAGTCATTGGCCCTCGTCGACGGCGAGATGTACAAGAGCGCCGCCTCCGGCATCTTGCAGCGGCGCGTGCCCATCCCCGAGGGGCGCGAGCTCCTACGGGACATCCACGCCGGGATCTGCGGCCATCACGCCGCGCCTCGTACCCTCGTTGGCAATGCGTTCCGCCAAGGCTTTTACTGGCCTACTGCGGTCGCGGACGCCAGCGAAATCGTACGCACCTGCGAAGGGTGCCAGTTCTACGCCCGCAAGTCCAACCTTCGCGCTCATGCCCTGCAAACCATCCCCATAACATGGCCGTTCGCTGTGTGGGGGCTGGACATCGTCGGGCCCCTGCGGAAGGCGCCCGGGGGCTTCACCCACTTGCTGGTCGCGATCGACAAGTTTTCCAAGTGGGTGGAGGTACGCCCCATTACGAATCTCAGGTCGCAGCAAGCGGTGACGTTCTTCACTGACATCGTCCACCGCTTCGGAGTACCAAACTCCATCATCACCGACAACGGGTCCCAGTTCACGGGCAGGAAGTTCTTGGAGTTTTGCGACAAATTCCACATTCGTGTGGATTGGGCAGCTGTGGCACACCCACAGACCAACGGCCAAGTAGAGCGCGCCAACGACATGATCCTACAAGGCCTTAAGCCCAGAATTTTCGACCAGCTGAACAAATCTGGTCGGAAATGGCTCCAAGAATTACCAGCAGTCGTGTGGAGCCTAAGGACCACCCCAAGCAGAGCCACCGGGTTCACCCCGTTTTTCCTAGTCCATGGCGCGGAGGCCGTCCTCCCCACGGACTTAGAATACGGATCGCCCAGGGTTCGAGGCTACGACGAGGATGCCAACCAGCGAGCCCGCGAGGACTCGCTGGACCAGCTCGACGAGGCACGCCTCGTGGCCTTGATGCATTCCGCAAGGTATCAACAGTCCCTCAGGCGCTACCAAGCGCGCAAGATACGCCGACGGGACTTCAGCGAGGGGGATTTGGTCCTGAGGCTACGCCAAGACAACCGAGGACGCCACAAGCTATCGCCTCCGTGGGAGGGACCCTACGTCGTGGTGAAGGTACTCAAGCCCGGCACATACAAGCTGGCCAATGAGGACGGTGAAGAGCTCACCAACGCTTGGAACATCCAACAGCTACGTCGCTTCTACCCCTAGCTAGGATTTCCAAGTATATTTTGTTGTAAAAATCACATGACCAACGCCCCAGTTGGTGACAACTATGTAAACACCACAAATCTAGTGCAAAGGGCAACTCGGCTTTCCCCCGAAACCCAAGTTACCCTCGGGGGCTACTGCGGGGGGCATTCCCCCCAAAATGGCCCCATTTTCGCGCAAAAACGAAACGACTCACGCGCGCTAAGTTTGTTTTCTACTTCGACCCCGAGCAACGATTTGAACAGGGCGCAGGCAGCCTAGCGGAAGGAGCGCGCGAGCCAGAGATAGCCTACGCCGCGAGGATACGGCCCTTCTCTCTCGCCTCCAACCCAGTAAGCCACCCGCGAAAATCGAACTCCCCTAAGTAGAATCTACTCAGGAAGAAGGAGAAACAAAAAAGGCGCAATAAACAAAAGACTTCTTTTCGCATCAACAAATACTTATGTCAAGAACAACTTGTTCATTTACAAAGGCCATACGGCCAGCGTACTGATACATCAACAAAAATGGGCCTAGCGCCCAGCTGTCTTCAAGCGAGAGGAGCGGCGGCGTCAACAGCGTCCGGGAAGAGGAACTCCTCGAAGGCTTCAGCGAGCGTCCCGGCAGCGTCGGCGGCGAGCGCGTCCACACGCTCCATCGCTACCTCGTCCTCAACACCGTCGGGGACGACGTAACCTTCCGCCAGCGCCTCGAAGTTGACCTCGTAGTGGGATCGTACCACTCCGAGGGCCTTCTGTACACCCAGATGCAGCGCCGGCGCATCCGCTCGGTGACGTGGCCGCCAAGGGCGCGCAGGCGGGCGGCCGGCCGAGCTGCCGGCCTGTGCTTCGCCCTCCTCCACGACCCGGCAGGTCTCAAGGGCCGCGTTGCGCAACTCCTGCAGCTCCTGCTCAGAGGAGTTGTAGGAGGCTTGCAGCGCCTCGGCCCGCTCGGCCGCGTGCCCTAAAGCGGTGCGCAAGCCTGGAGTCGCCAAGACAAGAAAGAAATCAGAAAAAGGAGTGCGAACTCCCAAACAGAAAACCAACCAAACAGGAGTCAAGCAGCGGCTCACCTTCGACTTGCTTCTTCTCCACCTCGAGGGCACGGCGCTCGGCCTCGACCGCCAGCTCGAGGCCCTTGACGGTCTCGCCACTGCTCCCCGGAGGGCCGGCTCTGGTTCGCGCTCGCGATGCTGAGCATTATCAGCTCGCCCTCGACCTTGGAGAACGTGGTGTTCCGCTCCTCCAGCGACTTCTGCGCCGCCTCGCGAGCGACGCGCTCCTCGCTCCGGCCGCCGGCCGGGCGTCGACGAGGGCGGCCTGCTCCTGCTGGAGCCGCCCCTCAGCCCCTTGGTGGGCGGTGCGCTCCCCGCGGCAGCGGTCCTCGAAGCGGCAAGCGCCGCGGCCTTGGCGTCGAGGGCGGCCTTCAAGTCGTCAGCCTCCTTCGCCCTTTGCTCGAGCGCGCGCGCCCGCTCCTCGGCCGGCACTGCTGCGCTTGCGCCCCCTCGAGCGACGAGCGGAACCCCCGGTTCTCGCCGCGGTCGCCGACCACCTCCGCCTCCCAGTTGGTCGCCAACGTCCGCATCTTCTCCAGGCCCGAGTGTGCCTGCCACAACGCCTCATCACGGTCGATGAGGGCTGTGCAGATCCGCTCGAGACTAGAGCGATGTGCCGGGTCTTGCCTCGTGCTCTCGGGGAGCTCATCGCGCAAGGCCATGGCCCGGTATGCCAACCAGCCGTCCGGAGTCCTGAGGGCGTCGGCGAGCGCGTCGAAGGCGCCACATCGCTCCCGGACCTGGTGGAGCTCGGCGTTCACCCGATCGAAGGCGCCGTACTTGTCGCGGGCACGGCGCTCGAGCTCCTGTCGCCCACAAGTCAAGACCCGTAAGCATCCTGATACAGAGACAGCGCGCAGGAAGCGAGAGGAAGAGGAAAACGAGCAGCGATGCTCTATCTGGAAAACATGCCACGCGGGGCCGCCGTGGACCCTCAGCGCCTCGTTCAACGCACGGTTGAGTGTGGCGCTGTGGCTGCGGAGCTCTCCCCACAGCTCCTGCTCCGCCTGGGCGTCGGCGAACGCGGGCGGGTCGTCAGCGACCCCCTCCACCTGGGCGGAGTGGCCGGCGCGAGAAGATGAGGCCTCGGCGCCATGTCCCCGGCCCCCCGCCACCATGTGGTCGTCGCGTCGCCTCACGAGAGCCCCCTCCTGGGAGTCCGGGGAGAGTGTGGGGAAGCTGACCCACTGATCCCACCCGGGCGGTGGGGAATCGTTATCCGGGACCTCCACCACCACCGCCCGAGAGCCGCCGGCAGGTGCCGGCCCCTGCGCCACCTCCACTGGCGCCTCCACCTGCGCCTCCACAGCCACGGGCGCCCGACGCGGTGCGTGGCCATCACCTCCGGCCGCGCCTCGCGACCACGGGCGCCCGTCCGCCCTCCTCAACCGCGACCACGGGCGCCACCGCAG
This sequence comes from Cenchrus americanus, assembly GCA_947561735.1. Taxonomy (NCBI): domain Eukaryota; kingdom Viridiplantae; phylum Streptophyta; class Magnoliopsida; order Poales; family Poaceae; genus Cenchrus; species Cenchrus americanus. Next base: position 47,650,718 of record OX387244.1, on the reverse strand, counting down.
GCCGCGCCCGCTCGCCTCCGCCGCGGCCGGCGCCACGGGCCGCGCCTCGCCGCCGCGGCGCCCACCGCCGGCCGCGCCTCCACCACGGCCCGCCACCGCGGCCGCGCCTCTACCGCGACCGACGCCCCTTCCTCTTCGACGACCGCCGGCCGCGCGGCGGCGGCAGGCCGATCCGCTCGCCCGAGGCCTCGAGGCCTCGCCCGCGCCTTGCGAGCCCTCGCCCGCCGCCGCCGTGCTTGCCCCGGCCCGTGGCGCCCTCGACGAGCGCCGTCGGGTGGGGACGGACGCGTCCGCCCTCAGCACCTTAGCCGGTGCGAGAGGAGGAACGGTTGGCACCACCCTACCCGAGCACAAACAGAAGGTCAAAACGTGTGATCCACAAAAAACCTAACACAGCAGAGGGGCAAGCCCCTTACCTCTAAGAGGAGAAGGCGCGCTTCCGTTTCCTCGAGGCCTCGGCGGATGAGGCCCGCGCGGCCGACGCGCCGGTCGCCATGCCCCCCGACGCCTCCCCCGCGCGCACGGGCCCCGCCGCGCGCGCGCGCATGCTTGGTGCGCGCGCCTCCGCGGTGCGCGCGCGGTACCTCCGCGGCTCGCGCCGCCTCTCGTTGTTGATTGCCCGGCAGCGGGCGCCGTTGCGCCCGCCCCCGGCGATGCGCCCTTGCCGCCGGGAGCCGGCTCCGGCGACGGGGCGCGAGCTCCCACATATCGAGGGGCCCCGTCCCCCGGTTTTTTCCTCCTCGTCCTCATCGGAGGACGAGTACTCCCTCGGCCTCCCGGCGAGGAGAGCCCCGCCTGCTCGCGCCGCCGGTACTCCTCGCTTCGCCGCTCGCGGCGCCGCGGCGCCGCCTCGCGCGCTCCCTCTTGCGCGCCGCCCGCTCCTGCTCCCGTTGCTGCGCCGCCCGACCGAGCGCGCGAGAGTCGGGGGTAGGCGGAACGGACTTCGCGGCGGTGAAGTTCACCAGCTGCATGCGAAAACGTCAAAGGCGCGTCGGGAGGCAGAGGCAACACCAAGAACTAAAACGGAATCAAGAATCATGCTCACCAGCGGGCCGGTGGGGAGCATCTCGAACTCCCACGGGGATCGGCCCTGCCGCAGCATCCGGGTGTCAACGGCGTTCCGCGCCCGCGTGAGCGCGTACGCCCGCCCAAGGGGGGTCGGGAGCATCCGCGACCTCGCCAGCGCGACGGGGTCTGCCTCCTCTGTCATCTCGTAGATGCAGAGCGGCCGCTCCGTCAGAGGCAACGACCCGCCGGTGGTGGAGGAAGGCGAGAACGCCCACCGCGGTCAGACCGCGCGTCGCCAAGTTCTTCAGGGCGGCCAGGACCGAGTCCTGCCGCCTCCGATGCTGGGGCGTGGATACCCCGTAGCCCCAGGAGTCGGGCTTCTCCTTGAACACCCGACCGGTGTAGGGGGGAGGCCGGGCTCGGCGTTGCGCAGGTAGAACCACCCCCGCTCCCAGCCGGCGTTGTTCGTCGTCATGGTGCAGGGGATGTAGTCGTCCTTGAACTGCCCCCGCAGGGCGAGCGACATCCCGCCGGCACGCACCGCGCGGCGGGTCCTCGGCTCCGTCGTGGGTTGTGTGAAGAGCTCCGTGCGGAAGAGGTGTACTCAGAGCTCCCAGTTGACTGGGATCCCTAGATACCCCTCGCAGACGCCCACAAACATGGTCGCCTGTGAAATCGCGTTCGGCGCGAAGTTATGCAACTCCACGCCGTAGTAGTGGCACAGCGCTCGCATGAACCGGCTCGCCGGCGCGGTGAAGCCGCGCTCGTGGAAGCGGATGAAGCTCACCACGTAGCCCTCCGGCGGGTTGGGCGCGCGGTCTCCCGCCGGCGGCACGATCCACTCCGCCGGTTGGCCCTCCTCGTTCGCCGCCAGCTGGCCGGCAGAAACCAGCTCGTTGAGAGCCAGCGGGTTCACCGTCGACCGCTCCCAGGCGTACGGGTCGAGGATCGTGAGGGGCGGAGGCGGCGCCATCAGAAAGAACAAGGAATGCGAGAGCGGAAAACAAGGGGAGGAAGAGGAGCTCTAATGGCGAAGGCGCACGATGGCAAGAGCAAACCGGAGGCGAGAGCACAAGGGGCGAGAACGGCGAAATGCTAAGGTAAAAAACCGCCGTTTTTCCCTCCCCTCAGATTTATAAGCCGCGGGCGAGCTCTCCGGGGCGGACGTCCCGCACGCATTAACTGCAGGGAATCTCCTTTCTCGCTGATGGGCGGGCCCCACCACGACCGAGGCGGCCGCGCCACCACGAATAAGCCATCATCACAGCGGATAATAGCAGGGGCCGTGACAGCGGTCACGTCCGCCTGCCCACGCCGCCCACTACACGCGCGCGCGGTTGCAACGCCTAAAAAGGCGCGCCCACGATGCGAAACTACAGCCCCGACTGCATAGCATTCAATGGCTCGGTTCCTTACAAGGTACGCAAAACCCTCGAGCGGCACGAGCCCCTGGCTCGAAACGATGTCAACCCTCTAAGGGACATTGGCGTGAGAAGGTCGCCTCGGGGCCCGTCTGAAGCAAAGCGGGCACCGCAAGCACCCATGCCACGCAAAACCCTCGAGCGGCACGAGCCCCTGGCTCGGAACGATGTCAACCCTCTAAAGGGCACAGGCGTGAGAAGGTCGCCCCGGGGCACGCTTGAAAGCAAAGCGGGCACCGTGAGCACCCATGCCACGCTGTGTTACTGATCAGCGCCTCGGGGGCTGGCTCGCCCAGGCCCCTAGATGGTCGCAGATGCCAGGCCGGGAGCACTTAGCCGCCGCCCCGCACCATTGTTACTAATCGGCACCTCGAGTGCCGGCTCGCCCGGGCCCCTCGACGGTCGCAAACGCAAAGACGGGGCCGCCGAGGCGCCGCCCCGCACGGCCCTACTGATCAGAGGTTCGAAGCTTGACCCTCGACGGGTTCAAACAAGCGCCCCAGATCGCAGAGTCAGGGACGACGAAGGCACGCGCATTCGAGCCGTTCCTCGAGCCCGTCGGCTCGAGGGTGCCCCATATGTCGTATTCGAGAGCCAGTGAGGGCAGCTAGCCGAGGGATCCCACCGAGGGAGAGCTTCCGCGCCCTCGGTCCCTATCGAACGGGACCGAGCCCCACCTAGCAAACCCACGCAAGCGCTTCCATGGACGTGTCTCTGGACCACGCAGCCTACCCTTATCGAACGGGGCATGGGCGTCCACTCGAACCACCCGCCAGCAGCTCAACGAGGAATCCGCAATTCGCGACCCGCTCGATGGGGGTTGCGGAAACCTCACCCTCCGTCCCGCGGAGGGACGGCGAGGGCGCGTTAAAAGACAAGTCGTAAAGCTCTACCCGATCGCCTCGAACGGGCCCAGGCTCGGGGGCTTGACGCACGGCTACACCTTCTGGATTGCACCCGCCGGGAGATAGTGCCGGCGGCGCGTGCGTCACGAGCCGGCTGAGACATTGCCGATGCCGGTTGAAACATGCACCATGCCCTCTGGCCAACTCTCACGGTTAACCCCTCCAGGAGCTCCCACGCTCTGCCCGCAGGCTCGGGGGCTAGACCCGCGGGTCCGCTGACGCGGCCCCACGGAAAGCGTTCGCAAAACCAGAAGGGAAGAACGTCCTATCAGTAGGTTCCAGCATCTGCGGGAGCCTCAATGGCAAACCCACAGATGCTCGGGGGCTACTGTCGGGGACAGCCCTAGGGGTCCCCTTTAACAACTGGGAAATCCCCACTTAAAACCCGCAACAAAGCCAAACACACTTTGCCTAACCATGCAGGATACGGCCCATGCCGCGGGGACCTCAACGGCCCACCAAGGCGGCCCTCTCAAAGATCCCCTCGAGCAGGCTTCGCCTCGCTCGATGATGCGAGCCTCCCTCGGGCGGGCTCCATCCCGTTTGAGGGGGTGCATTTCCCTCGAGCAGGCTCCGCCTCGCTCGAGGACCCACTCCCCCTCGAGCAGGCTTCGCCTCGCTCGAGGCTCCGCCCCGCCCTCGACCGGGGCCCGCCCCCGCCGGGGGCGCCCCGCACGCGTGCGCCTACTCCCGTACGCGGGCATTTAACACCCCGACACCGGCGGGACGGCGCCATCATGCGCCCGGGGCTCGCGCCCCGCACGCCGCACCAACTCCCCAGGAGGGAGCCCATCCCCATCACTGTGGGGGGGACTGTGCAACGCGGCCGGTGCTAGTCCCGTGACGCCGCCGCCCGCCGGTACGGCTAACGCGCCGAGCCCTCGCAGGGGGGCCGACTGCACCCTCGATTTGCTTTCTTGTGACCTTGCAGGGTTAGGTGGAGGCGCTAGGCCGGTGGGACGCCATCCCCGCCACTGTTGACGGCATGGCTGCCGCCCCCGCGCGTACAAACCCCACGCCGGGCGCTGTGGCAACGGTTCTGGCGCTGCGGAGCGTACGGGAACGAGACGTCGCCTTGTCTGTCACTGCGCCTCGTACGGACCGACGTCAGCAGCTCCCTCGAGCCTATCAGAAGACATCACAGCCATCCACCGCCCTTCTACCCTCGAGTCCGCTACTGTTCGGGTACGAGATAGGCCATGATGGCCGGATCGCTGCAAGGATCGTCTGGACGGCCGCCCACTCTACAGCATGCACGCCACGCCCCTTCACGTAGCTGAATAGCGCGGCACGCATGTGATTCGCTCCCTCCTTGATCTATAAAAGGGGGGCGAACGCCCCCCTGCAGCGGGGGAGAGACAGACACAACACATCAGGAGACAGGCTGCGCCACGCACTTGCTCTCCAATTCTCCCACAACATCTTCAGCCACTACACCAGGGACATGGAAGCCACGCTTCCTCTCCCGCCTTGCTTGTAGCAGCCCCACTACAGGCACCCCCGGTGCTGACCAACATAGTGCCTTGAGCACACCACGGCTGGACGTACGGCCCCCTCGGCCGGAACCAGGATAAACCCCGTGTCCCTTATTGCTTAGCATCGACCATTGAGGTATAGACCTCGGTGCTTACTACTGGTTAGTGTCGGGACCATATTCCGCACCGACACCACTCGAGGGAAGAAGGGTCCCTTGACTATGACGGGAGACTTGTCCGCTTGCAAGTCATAAACGAAGTTTGATACAACTATTAATCGTCAACGGAAGGGTTAGATTTGCCCTTTGATCCGCCCACAAGAGCAAGACTATGGTCAGTCGAGCCCTCATGCTTGGATTGCAACTTCCTGTCAACCTCAGCCGACTTGAGCTTAGAAAAGAGGTCATCCAACTCAATGGTCAAATATTGCCCAGACTCCTTGATGGCCTCGACCTTAGCACCCCAAACATTTGGGTCCAAGACATGCAAGAGCTTCAAAGCTTGATCATGCTCAGTGTAAGGGAAATCCTCAACATTAGCCTTCATGTTGTTCACGATGGCGGTGAACCTCTGAAACATCGCATCAATGTCCTCACTGAGAAGTTGAGTGAAGTTCTCATATTGCATCCTGTAAGAGACAAAGAGGCAAGCCTTCACATGGTTATCACCACCGTGAGCAACCAACAACTTCTCCCAAATTTGCCAAGCAAGATTCAAATGGCGAACACGCTCAAACTGAGGATCACACAAGCTCCAGACCAAGTGATCAACGGCTTTTGCATTTGCCTCATACTTGGCCTTAGCACCGGCATCGGTCACCATAAGAGTATGGATGTTGACCGGAATAGCATAGGTCTTGTCAAGCACAGTGAAATCCAACAGCTTGCCATGAAGAAAGATCATCATACGAGCCGCCCACTTGTGGTAACCCTTTCCATCGAAGTGCGGCGAATCGCCCCGCTCAACGTATGCCATCTTAGGACTCGAGACTTGTCAAAGTCACAAAGAATCCGGCACCAAGCTCTGATACCAATTGAAGGATCGGATGGCGGCTAGAGAGGGGGGAGTGAATAGGAGCCGGTAAAAATTCTTCTCAAATAACCCGGCCTATGCCCTAGTCAAATCCCGTTCACACACAAGCGATGGATCGAATCACACACCAATCGCCAAGACAACGAGGTTATGGATCAACCTCTAGTCTTAGGAACGATTCCTTGAAGCACACGCGGAAGCACAAGAAAGGGAGGGAGGAATCGAACCAAGAAGCAAAGCTGGCAACCTCTGGTGGACCGTCCGGCCAGGAAGGGCGGACTGTCCGCGATGGCCACGCGGACCGTCCGGCAGGGTACCACGGACTGTCCGCACCCTTGCCGCGGACTGTCCGGCCTGAGCCGCGGACCGTCCGTTAAAGCGAACAGAACCTCCAGAACCGACCCAAGAAAAACGGACCGTCCGCGAAGACCGGGCGGACCGTCCGCGCGGGCCACGGACCGTCCGCTACTGAAGCTCGGACCGTCCGCAAACCGGCTGCAACGAAAACCTAAAGCAAAACCGGATCAAACCGAAATGAAGAAAGAACACGAAGAACACCGCGACAAACTGGGACGGCGCGGACTGTCTGCCTGGTCCTCGCGGACTGTCCGCGAGGTGCAGACAGAGCAGAAAACGCACGACCCCGAAAGTCAACTCCCCCAAATCATCATCGGATTTCCCAAACGATAGAAGCTATAGAGACAAGGGTTTGGGGACTTGAAAAGCGCCACACAAGGATGCTATAACCCAAAAATCTTGCCTCCTAACTTCCTAAATCACCGGGAATCGCGAATCCTTTGAGCACCACCAAAAGCTAGAGCACCGAATGAAAATCCTTGAATCGAAGTGGTTTCCCGGCGTTTGAGGGCACAAGATGAATCACAAAGATGCACTAGACATCCATCCATGTTTCCCTCAAAGAAATCCGGGGAGAAACCCACTCAAATCCGCGGAACCACACCGAGAACAAAAGCACCAAAAAAACAAGCACGAAAAAGACCACGTGAATCACAACGCAGAATCTTCTATACAAACCAGGAAAGATTCACAAGGTCTAGCATGCCGCCCTAGCATCCATCCCTCTCAACAAATCTCTCATGAAGCTCTCATGCTAGCCTAGAGAAAAATGGAGAAGAAAATAGCTACAAAAATGAGAAAATGTGAGGGGGAAATGAAACCCTAAGTCGCGGAGAGCGAGCCATCCACACACACTCATGGCTTATATATCGGGTCCCGTCGGTGTGGGAAATGACTCGACTACCCCTAACTCAACTACTGGCGATACAACCCACGCAGGGGCATTTATGTAATGTTTGTGGGTCTTGCCATCGGACGGCCACGCCTTTGCCGCACCTCGTGTCCTCCCGACGCAAGCCATGCGATCCCGCCTCGTGTCCTCCACTTCGAAGCTTCCCGACACGCCCGGATCCCGTCTCCGTCGTGTTGGGTCTTCGGACTTGGTTTTGAGGCCCAAACCAAGAAACCGTCCTCCGATGGTTTTGTGGGCAAACCACCAAACCCCGCGTGCTCGGCCCGGCCTCCCGCCAAGCCCCTTGACTCGACCGCCACCGTGCACCGGCTCGATCGTCCATGACTTCGTCTTGCTCGTCTCGCCACCATGTGTCCCGCACCTAGTCCCGCCGTCCACCGGGTCCCTCGAACCGAGCCTACTTGTCTCTCCATCTCCCGGAGGCCCCTCAAGGCTGAAGACCTTTCGCGCCCGTTCTTCACCTGCAACAACACGAACTAGGCCGCAGCCTACACCTGCGCACTGAGCCAAAAGTCAGTCCAACACCCGTTGTCAATCACTCATCACTGAGGAGCGGTCATCCATCGACCACCGGGACGCTCCTGGTCCTCACTTTCGGACATGATTTATTTAAACTAGTGTAATCTACACACATCCGCCACTTCCCATTCTTTTTCTTAACTAGTACAGTATTAGTGTCGTATGGACCTCCCTGGGCCCACTGCCTTGGGGGTACCAGGACCGACTACTCGGTGGGCCTCTGGGACTACTCGGCTTGTGCCACACGGCACCTGATGGCGTGGGGCGCAAGGACTACAATGGAGAAGTACTCGGATAGGAAGCTATAGATGTCCTGTACTACGTAGAGAACTCCTAGTCGTACCCGACTGGTACTCTCTCCTCAAATCGACTTGTAACCCTGCCTCTCGGGCTATATAAGGCGAGGCAGGGACCCTTCTCTCGCATACGCATCATCTTGTAAACACATCCAATCAATACAGAGCTACGCAGCATACAAGACGTAGGGTATTACGCACCTCACGGCCTGAACCTGTCTAAATTGTGTGCCACGTGTCTCTTCCTTCGAGTTACCGATCTCGACGAGGCCACATTCATCTACCTTGGGTACTCCCCTTGGTAGGTTGCCGGTCTAAAACACTGACAGCTGACGCGCCAGGTAGGGGATCTCACCGAAGATCTCATGGCGAACTCGACGGCTTCAGTCTTCATCAAGTTAGTCGCTGCTTTCAACCGCGGTGACACCTTCGTCTTCGGGTCTTGGGTGTGCATTGCTGACGGCGCCGGATCCTTCCAACGCCGCCTCACCATGACTCCCAACCCGACCACTGGGCTCGTGACGCTTCCCGAAGTAGTCACGGGCGAACTCGCCGGAAGATTCAGCAAAATTTCGCTCTACAACCAACACGCCGACTTTGAGCTTGGATCCGACTCCAACTCGAACTCGACGTCTCCGTGGGCCATCGCATGCGAGCCGGCTATCGAGCCATCGTGTGCGGACTCCCCACTCCATGAGCACTTCCCATACGGCCTCTGCATCGCTAGCAAGGCCCATGTGAAGGCTCTCACTGCGCGTCGGGCCGGCAAGGGGACCGCCTCCGACTACACTTCGGACTCCAACCCCGTCTCCGGCTACTAATCAGACTCCTCCTATGAGTTCGACTTCGGATCGGACCCAGATGAGACCGAGTCTGAAACCTTCACGACCGAGCAACCGCTGTCAAGACTAGCTACCGGCCTGGTTATAACATCTACACCCATCGGGAGATTCGTCTACTGGCCAGACCGCAAGCCTGTAGACCTGACAAACGGCAACTCACACTGCGTCGCCTACCTCGACTCGCTTCCCTTCCAGGAGGGAACACCACTGTCTCCAGTAGAAGAGCACACTCCAATAGAGGTGGCGACTACCGACTCCAGCCTCGGCTCTCCTGATCGTCAAGTCTTCATGACTACCAACGAGATGCCGGGGCCTTCAGGGACACAGCCTGATCGTTTCCTTGAAGACATCTCAGCAGACGAGTTGTCTGCCAACGCACCCGTAGATGAGACCAACGACGACAAGAACGCCCAACGTGAGCGTAACAGGAGGCGCAACGAACGGCGTCGGCGTCTCCGTGAGAGCCTCCCCATTCGGAACCTCATAGAGGCGCTCAACCAAGTTGAAAGCCGGGTGCATACTACCCCTGAACAGTGCCTCATGTCTATCATTATGATAGCACGTCAGGCTCAGGGGATGCACGCGGGAGAAGTCATCGCCAAGCTCGCGGAGGACGCTTACTTCATGAGAGTCGACAACAGAGTCACTCAAGTGCCTCCCCTTCGAACTCGCCAAGCCGATCATGAAGCCACAAGCCGCAGCCCCGCCGACAATGGGCGTAACCGTACTCGAGGAGAGCTACCGCAGAACCCCAACCGCATTAGGGCATCTGCTGGAGGACCTTCTCAGGGTGGCCACAGTGCTGGTCGCGCTGGCGGAAGTCGTGTTGTGGTGGCTCGTGGTGATGCCGGTGGCGGAGGCAGCAACGGCGGGAGCTCCTCACACGGGGCTGGAAGGAGAGCCGGTGGCGGAGGCGATCGCGGAGGCCGAGGCCACGCATACAGCCACGTCACCAGTGTCTCATGCGGCGGCTACGAAGCCCGTCGCGGAATCGAGGAAATTCGACGCAAGAAATCCTCCACGGCAGGCGAGAATGACGGCTCGACTTCGCAATCTACTGCTCCCAAAGAAATTCAAGCCTCTGGGGATCATCAAGTACGACGCGAAGCAAGACCCAATACAGTGGCTTAGGTGCTACACCCTCTCCATCGAGAACGCTGGTGGCAACAATGACACAAAGTGCCTCTACTTCCCCTTCTGCCTGGACCAAGCTCCCCTTACATGGCTCGAGTCACTCGAGAAGTACTCGATCGACAAGTGGGACCAGCTCAAGGAGCAGTTCACCAGCAACTTCGCGGGCGCCATGGGACGCTCGGGTACTCGCATGGACCTAGCCATGGTGAAGCAGGAACAGGGCGAAACTCTGTGCAAGTACATGCAGCGCTTTTTCGACAAGCGCGCCACTGTAGTCGATGTCACCGACAAGGAAGTCATCGACCTGTTCCAAGACGGTCACTACCACCGTCGCTCCTTTGAAGACTTCGGTCGTCACCACCCGAGCTCCATTACCATGCTCAAAGACATGATAACTTCATGGGCTGACGAAGAAGACAAGGGGAACGCCAAGTACGACGCCATTCGCGGCAAGAGCAAGCAAAATCTAGCGCCCTGCGAAAGACAACCCGAAGAAGACCTCCGGCGGCTTCAAAGACATGCTCAAAGAGAAGTGCCCGTGGCACCTGGAGGGCAACCACATTACCGAACAGTGCTACCAACTCCGGCGAGCACTCAAGGACACTCCAGACCAATGGCACCTGCATGACAAGAAAGGCAAGAAAAAAGTCGACGAAGGCAACGGTGATTTCCAGGAACCCGACAAGACGGTGAACGTCCTCTTCGGCGGACTACCCACCAAACGGTATCAGAAGGCCACTCGACGAGAAGTCTTAAACATTGAACCATCGGTTCCGACCTCTCTACGGTGGTCGGAGGTACCCATCACCTTCTCCCGCGCGGATCAATGGACAAGCTTCTCTAAACTAGGGTGTTTCCCTCTCGTCCTGAAACCGGTAGTCGCGGGCTCCAGACTCAACAAGGTACTCGTCGACGGTGGAAGTGGGCTCAACGTCCTTTTCACCAAGACCTTGAAGAAGATGAAGCTTGACATCACTCACATGCTCACCAAGAGCACATCGCCCTTCTATGGCATCGTCCCCGAGAACGCGGCTATTCCACTGGGTTCAGTGGTCCTGCCAGTTACCTTCGGGGAAACCAGAGAAAACTACCGCACTGAGTACATCAAGTTCGAAGTCGCGGACTTCGAGACTTCCTACCATGCCATCCTCGGCAGACCAGCTATCGCCAAATTCATGGAGGTACCCCACTATACATACTTGGTACTCAAGATGCCAAGTCCGGCCGGTGTACTCTCGCTACAAGGGGACTTGAAGACATCCTTCGACTGCGACACAGAAGCTGTGGAACTCGCAGCCACCAACCAAGTATCCAACACCATGATGGAGATCTACACTGCGTCAATGAAGCTTGCCCCAAGTGAGCACGACATCCCAGAGAAGTCGGACAAGGGCAACAAACCTCAGCCATCTGAGGAACTGCAAGTCAAAGCAATCGACCTCGGGATAGGTGACAGCAGCAAGACCACCATGATCGGGGCGGGCCTCGACCCAAAATAGGAAGACGTGCTCGTCAGCTTCATTCGGGCTAACCGAGACATCTTCGCTTGGAAACCAGCGGACATGCCAGGGGTGCCCAGGAATCTGATCGAGCACTCACTCAACGTCGACCCTAAAGCTACCCCGAAACGACAACACCTCCGCCGTTTTGCCGACGACCGATGAGATGCCATCAAGAAGGAACTCGGCAAACTACTCGCGGCTGGCTTCATCAGAGAAGTCTTCCATTCTGAGTGGCTCGCCAACCCCGTCCTCATCTGCAAGAAGAACTCTAACGAGTGGAGGATGTGCATCGACTACACCAACCTCAACAAGCACTGCCCCAAGGCCCCCTTCGGGTTGCCGCGGATAGATCAAGTCATCGACTCCACGGCGGCCTGCGACCTTCTGTGCTTCCTCGACTGCTACTCCGGGTACCACCAGATTGCTATCAAGGAAGAAGACAGGAGAAGACCATGTTCATCACCCCGTTCGGCGCCTACTGCTACACGACAATGTCGTTCGGGTTGAAGAACGCCGGCGCCACCTACCAGCGAGCTATCCAGGCCTGTTTCAAGAGACAGCTCAACAAGAACATCGAAGCCTACGTGGTTGACATGGTCATCAAGACCAGAGATTCTAAAATGCTCATCGCCAATCTTGAAGAGACTTTCGCATCCTTGCGAGAGTACCGCTGGAAGCTCAACCCGAACAAGTGCGTCTTTGGCGTACCGTTGGGAAAACTACTCGGCTTCATCATCAGCCATCGCGGCATTGAAGCCAATCCCGAGAAGATCTCCACCATCACCAATATGAGAGCTCCCAACTGCATCAAGGATGTCCAGAAGCTCACCGGGTGCATGGCGGCCTTGAACAGATTTATCTCGAAGCTTGGAGAACGGGGGTTACCCTTCTTCAAACTACTCAAGCATCAAGAGAAGTTCGTGCGGACTACAGAGGCAGATCAAGCTCCTGCTCAGCTCAAGGATTTCCTATCCAAGACACCAGTCCTCATGGCTCCTCGCAAAAAGGAGCAGCTACAGATCTACCTCGCTGTGACTACTCACGTGGTCAGCTCTTCTGTCATTGTCGAGCAGCAGGAAGACAGCCACGCCTACCCAGTCCAGCGACCAGTCTACTTCGTTAGTGAGGTCCTGTCGGAATCTAAGGCACGCTATCAACCAGTACAGAAGCTACTGTATGCAGTGCTCATTACCATGCGGAAGCTACGACACTACTTCTAGGAGTACTCGGTCTCCGTCATCACCAACTACCCGCTCGGCGACATCCTGTGGAACCAAGATGCTACTGGAAGAATCTCCAAGTGGGTAGTCGAGCTCGGCGCCCTCAACATCGACTTCAAGCCAAGTACAGCCATCAAGTCGCAAGAACTAGTCGACTTCATGGCAGAGTGGCGGGAGAATTAGCTGCCAACTCCAACCGAGCGACCAGAGCACTGGGTGATGTACTTCGACGGTTCGCTCAAGCTCGAAGGCACCGGGGCAGGGGTACTCTTGATCTCTCCAACGGGCGAACAACTCAAGTACGTCCTGCAGATCTTTTGGAAGGTCTCAAACAACGAAGCCGGGTACGAAGCTCTACAACACGGGCTCCGTCTCACAGCTTCCCTGGGCATCATGCGGCTACTAGTCTACGGCGACTCTGCAGTGGTCATCAACCAAGTCAACAAGTCTTGGCACCGCAACAAGGAGAACATGGACGCCTACTGCCTAGAAGTCTGCAAACTCGAGAACAAGTTCGATGGTCTCGAGTTCCACCACGTCGTCCGCAACAAAAACGTTGCAGCGGACGTCCTATCGAAGCTTGGTTCTACTCGCGCTCAAGTACCAGCGGGTGTCTTCGTCCACAAGCTTCACGCGCCATCCATCCCGGAGCCGGCGCCTACGACCACTAATCCAGCGCATCCGCCTACTGGCCAGGAGGTCATGATGATCGATGTGGACTGGCGACAACCCTTCATCGATTACATCCGCGAGCAGAAGGTTCCATCAGACAAAAACTTGGCCGAGCAGCTCATCCGCCGGGCCAAGTCCTATCTCCTAGTTGGGGACAAGCTATATAGGAGGGGCGCTACTTCCAGAGTACTCATGAAGTGCGTTCCCCGAGAAGAAGGCAAAGACAAGGGTGTCTGCGGCAACCACGCGTCCTCACGTACGCTGGTCAGCAAGGCCTTCCGACGAGCTTTTTACTGGCCCACAACTCTGAGCGATGCTGAGGAACTCGTCAGAAGGTGCCAAGGGTGCTAGTACATCGCCAAGCAACAACACGTCCCGGCTTACAAGCTAGTCACTATACCACCAACCTGGCCTTTTGCCTGCTGGGGGCTCGACATGATTGGGCCTCTTCCAACTGCGCCAGGAGGATTCAACAGAGTTCTGGTGGCCTTCGACAAGTTCACCAAGTGGATCGAAGTCAAGCCGGACACCTACCCAAAGGCTGACAGGGTACTCGACTTCTTGGATGAACTCGTGCACCGCTACGAACTACCCCATTGCATCATCACAGACCTGGGCTCCAACTTCAACAATCACCAGTTCTGGGAGTACTGTGAGAACAGCGGGATCGACGTCCGGTATGTCTCAGTCGCCCATCCACAAGCCAATGGACAAGTCGAGCATGCCAACGGGATGGTACTCGACGCTCTCAAGAAGTGAATGCACGATGCTGCTAACACAAAAGGAGGAAACTGGATCAAGGAACTGCCCAACGCTCTCTAGGGGCTGCGTACTCAACCCACCAAGCCAACGGGACAGTTTCCCTATTTCTTGGTGTATGGCTTCGAAGCTATTCTACCTGCCGACGTCATGTGGGAATCGCCGGCAGTAGAGCAGTATGACGAAGGCATATCTGAAGAGAGCAGACGAGTTGACATCGACGGACTCGAAGAAGCTCGCTGCGCCGCCCTCGTCCAGTCAGCAAGGTACCTAGAAGGTATCCAACGCTACCAGGACCGCAACATCACGGAACGCTCCTTCAACATTGGCGATCTCGTCCTCTGCCGTATCCAGAACACGGAAGGACTACACAAGCTCAGCTTGCCATGGGAAGGTCCCTTCACAGTTGCAAAGGTGACCAGACCAGGCTCGTATCGCCTCCAGACACTTGAAGGCGACGACATCAGCAACTCGTGGAACGTCGACCAGCTCTATCGGTTCTACGCGTAGTCTCTCGACTACTCTTGGGGCTCAAGTCTACACGACTACTCCCGAATACTACGCTGTAAGCGGCCTCTGGGTCCAGGCACTAGTCTCCGGACTACTCTACTCCGAGATCCAGCGTTAACGGCTACTAACGGAACTCGGGCTGCTTAAGGTGTCAAGGACTCTAGCAACGGTCTATCAAGAGACCACATACTTCTAGATCCAGCCTACACGGCTACTAACGGAGCTACTGTTGTAAGCGGCTACACGCCCTAGCACTACTCTAGCCGTAGGCGGCCTCCAGGTCCTGGCGACTTCACTTGTAAATGGCTCTGGCCATCCAAGTGTATCTTTTCAGTAATAAAGTTTGATTATCAATAAACTCATTTACTGTGTCCCCCTCAACGGGTCTACTACCGAGTACTACTACTCGCGACAACTCCTCAGATGGGCACTCCGCATACATACATCACGACAACGAGTACTCATTCGATAGAAGTTTTTTCATTACACACTTAAACAAGTTCATTACAGCTTTGTTTATATACAACTGCTGCTACAAGCTAATCCTACAGGCTACCTACTGGAGGTTCAGCTTCTCCGCGACTTGCTCGGCGATTGGCGCCATATGCTCCAAAAGCTTTGCGTACTGCTCATCAGTGCAGTTAGCGGCTAGTCCACCCGCGACTACATCAACCGGGGCCTTCGGGAAGTACGACTTCATGAACTCTAAGACCTGGTTGGGGATGGACTTCGCCAGATGCTTCACATATGTCGCAAGGCGTCTGGGGGCTTCCTTCAGCCGATCGACCAAGCGAGCAATCTTTTGTCCGCTCGGGTGAGGTACCAGCAGTCTAGCGATGGGCAGCGCGACTTCCTCGAGTTCCTTGAGTTGACCTCGCAGGTTCTCGCAATCTTCGCCAAGCTTCTGTAGAGATTTATAGCAGTTGACAAGGTCACGATCTGAGGCGATCCAAAGCTCCATATGCATATTGCACTCATGGGCCAGCTGCTTATAATCGTACTCAAGTACCTCGCGGGCATCCTTCTCTCGGTAGAATAGATTCTTCATGTCGACTTCTGACGCCTTGAGCTGCTCTACCTGGGCTTCAAGATCTGCAAACAACTTAAAGGGAGATGTCAGACTACTACAGGGTACCCACAATAAGTACTCGGAAATTTGGCATGGCATACCTTTGTTTTTCTGGTGCAGCGACTTGTTCTTCCGGACCAGCTCATTGCTCTTCGCCTGCATATCTTGCACTTCATTGTGGTACTGGGTGAAGGCGCCATCGAGCTTGGACTGGAGCATGGCGGAGTGCTTCCTAGCCTTGGCGAGTTCTTTCTCCAATGTCTCAGCTCGGAGCATCGTGTTGCCGAACCCCTTGGAGCATCTCGGACTTCTGTCGAGACCTCTCCACGACATCCTGCAGAAAGGCAAAAATTACTTGGGTACTCGTTTTGCTGGAACTATACTACTCAAGGGTACAGTCACGTACCTTCATCCATTGCTCGGCACGCCGCATCGACTCCAAGTTGCGAGCTACCGCTGCCGGGCTGATGAGATCATCCGCCAGAAGCTCGAGTCCACCCCGACTAGTTGTGGTGTCCTCGGACATCGGCGCTGAACGGATCGGCTCCGCGTCTTGGATTTCTGGTGAACAAACGACTACTTCAAAGTTCACCTCCGGCAGGGCATCGTCATGCCCCTCTTCGGTCACCCCGGGGGCTGCTACCTTCGCCGGCTTAGTTGCTGCTTCGGTGGCCACCTCGGCTTCCGGCACAACGCCTTCAACCGGTACAGCCTCAGGGATGGCGCTACCCTCGACTTCTGCCCCTGTCAACACAAGACACATGGGATCAGTACCCTGGGGGCTTTGACTGCCACTCGAGGAAGCTCGCATTACTGTAGTGTACTCACCCTCTACTACGCTGGCTTCTGGTAGCGTAGCCTCCGCGACTGGCATCACAGTCTCAGCCTGGGGGAGGGGAGAGGACTCCTCGGCGGCAGGCACGGAAACTTCTTCGGCCGCCGCCGTGCTGGGTTCATCTCCGTCCCAGGAGAAGTCAGTTGATTTCCTGCATAGTACAAGATCAGTGGTCAACCAAGTAAGACTACCAAACTATAAGTACTACTCGGGAAAGGTCTTCCCTTACAAGCTAGACCGGACAACAGTCACGGTCGGAGCGCCAAGGATGATGGCGATATCTACAAGCCCGGCTTCAGCGGGTGCCTCCTCTTCAGCTTGCTCCGCTTCCGGTCCTTCAGCACCAGCAGTCGCGCTCGGCTCTGGCTGGTTCTCCACGGCCGGCGCCTGCGGCTTGACAACACTAGTCGATTGTTGTGTCATCCGCGCCACAAGTTCTTTAACGTTGGGGGCTGGACTGCGGCTTCTTTCAGCCGGCCCGCCCACCGTGTCCCAGTCCTCTCCTTCCCCTTGATCAACAGGGTCAGATGAGGGGATCTCCTGCGACAAGTCAGAAGTTAATCGTCAGCATACAAGATACTTCAAGTCAAGTACTCGACTACTCTACTCGAGGAGCTCACCTCTTGAGATGTAGTCTCGGTCACTTTCAACTTCTTGGCGACGCGCTTGTGTGCCACATTGCGCGGCCTCCTTGGCGGCGCAGGAATACTAGCCTCCAGGCTAGTCGGAGGATCTTCGACAAGAGGGATGTGGGGCAACCTAGGCCTGCTGAACCTGGACCGCAGCTGAAACCGCTCCTGAAGCGTCTCCCCATCCTCCTCGTCAGATGTGTCTTTTATGGTGACGGTGTCGTCACCCTCACCGACTTCACGACGCTCCTTGCCCTTGCCCTTGCCCTCCTCTGGAATCTCCACAAGTCGAGGAGGGGAAGTGGGCTCGGAGACAAACGTCGTCAAATCATCCTGCATCAAATAGATCGGGTGAGCTCGAAGTAGACTGGGCGCTGGACTGGGTAGGCGTGGTCGTCTTCCTGCCGCTCGACGATGATGGCAGTACTGATCACGTGAGTAGTCGCAGCGAGGTAGAGCAGTAGCTGCTCGCCTTTGCGAGGAGCCGTGAGGATTGGTGGCTTCGATAGGAAGTCCTTGAGCTGGGCAAGGGCTTGGTCTACCTCTGGAGTCCACACGAACTTCTCTTGGTGCTTGAGTAATTTGAAGAAGGGGAGCCCCCGTTCTCCAAGCTTCGAGATAAATCTGTTCAGGGCCGCCATGCGCCCGGTCAGCTTCTGCACGTCTTTGATACACGTGGGAGCCTTCATGCTGGTGATGGCGGAGATCTTCTCGGGGTTGGCTTCGATGTCGCGATGGCTGATGATGAAGCCGAGTAGTTTATCCGATGGTACGCCGAAGACGCACTTGTTCAGGTTGAGCTTCCAGCGGTACTCGCGCAGGGATGCGAAAGTCTCTTCAAGATCGTTGATGAGCGTGCTGGAGTTTCTGGTCTTGACGACCACGTCATCCACGTAGGCTTCGACGTTCTTGTTGAGTTGCCTCTTGAAGCAGGCCTGAATAGCTCGTTGGTATGTGGCGCCGGCGTTCTTCAACCCGAAGGACATGGTCATGTAGCAGTACGCACCAAACGGGGTGATGAACGCGGTCTTCTCCTGGTCTTCTTCCTTGAGCAATACCGTACTATCGCCTAAGACCAATCCACTTTGGTCATTAAGCAATAATAAAGTACCATCCTGTCGTAAGTTGTCGGGTTAACGCCCGGTAAATCACTTGAAGAGCACAAGGATCGAATATATGCATTAAAACTCACTCGAAGGCGAGTCCAGAGATACAACATCATTAATATCCAAATTTGTACCCCGAGGGGCTTAATTATTACAAACCATAGTTTTTGCCATGATGAGATAGTTCAGAGTTTTTCGAAAGCAGCGGAAATAAACTAACGGAAGCGAAGACACCACGGGAGGCCATCCATGATGCTTTCAGTAGTCGTCCTCCACCCACTCCAGCTCCCAGCCGGGCGGGATCTCTCCGGGCCACACATCACTGAAGGCATTACCTGGATCAACACATTATAGCAAGGCTGAGTATACTAATACTCAGCAAGTCTTACCCGTCGGTGATATCTACTTCACCAATTCTAGACCATGAAAGGCTTTTTGGCTACTGGGTTGCCTTTGCTAAAAAGTAACAAAGAGTAGGTCCTTACTTTCAAGATTTTAGCACAAGTTCTAGTAGGTTTAATCTTTACTACATTAGCCAACTAGTACAAACAAAGTTGTACAATACAATTAATCAAGCATCATCTTCATCAACTTCCATCATTAGGGATCTCATGACTAGTGGAGTAAGTAGTCTTGGATAACGGTGAGAGGCCGTCAATCGATTGATTTAAACCTTGCAAGGTAGACCCAAACACACGGTAGGCTGCCCCCGCAAGGACAACTTTCCCAGGCCGTCCCCATAAGTCCTCGGGTCGGGATCGAATCTTACAGTCTTTGGTGCAGGCTATCCGGCATACCCCGCGAGATACCCGGAGTCACCGTACACCACCGGTGGCGAGCCGTGAGAGCGAATCCCAAGAGTAGTAACGGTATGATCCCTTGCCGCCTCATTAAGGTACTAGGCTTACCGGTCCCATACCCGACATGTGCTCGGTACGTTCAAAGACTTAACCCACATAACCACTGGACCGGAGCCCAGATCCCATGCTCTTACCACGTGAGCAATCCATTTAAGGATAAATTGTGATTCCTATCTAGGAACCTATTCTCGCGAGTGAGGTCATCACCCGACTTGTAACGGTCCTATAGCTTAGCAGCCATCGACCTATCATACTAGTAGGGACAAAAGGTACCTAGGGATCATGCATCTAGGGTTTCATTCAACTCCTGAACGTCAATGCACAATCATTCATAGATAATTGAATAAAGAACTTTAAAACTAGGTTAGATGCACGGAGCTTGCCTTCGTCAGCTAGGTTAGCTTGGGCACCCTCGGTGTCGAGCACTTCCACGTACTGCAGCGAAGTTTCCGCTCCTCCTTCCTCGGTTTCCGGGACAAGGGAGTAATCTCCGTCCGGAAGATCTACACGGAATGCAATGCAAGATTTAGGTGATGTGGTAGTTTGTTGTCTTATCAAACTCTTGGTTGGTCATGTTCACCTTAACAAGTATCTAGCAAGTGTTTCTCTTTTAGGAAGGTTATTAGCTGTACATGGGTTATTCTTTTATTGAACATTTGAATAAAGGTTGTTATTATACTTGTCATTTCATGTGAAAGCTTTAATTCCTATTCATCTTCACCAACAAAGGTGTAATTAATATTTTTATTTATGAATTACTTTCTTATCAGTGATGATATTTAATTAGCTTTTTAGTGATATTAAATAATACTTTCCAAAAAGGAAAAGGATTACTTAGGGGTTTTTCTTTATTTAAATCCCCTTTAATATAAAAAGGGCTTTTAAGCTTTTTATTAAACAGTTAAATTACCAAAAATTAAAAGAGTGTTTCTTAAGCCTACTAGCACCTATTCTGGT
Source organism: Cenchrus americanus (assembly GCA_947561735.1). Taxonomy (NCBI): domain Eukaryota; kingdom Viridiplantae; phylum Streptophyta; class Magnoliopsida; order Poales; family Poaceae; genus Cenchrus; species Cenchrus americanus. Next base: position 47,630,697 of record OX387244.1, on the reverse strand, counting down.
CCATTGGACCCACATGTAAGTGTTGGATGCTAGGAAATTAAATATTTTAGAAAATAATAAGGACTAGCTAGTGATTCAATTTAAATGCATACAAAAATAAATAAACATCAAATTGATCCAAACTTCCTTATGTATGCCCTCTGGTCTTAAACAAGCCTAAAGAACCAGTACATACACCTAGGAACTTTACTGAACTTGGTTTATTAATTTACAAAGGAAAACATGCATAAATCAAGAATAATTATTTCTGTTATTCCAAAAATCATGATTAATTCACAAGATGTGCATTTTGACATTACAAGACAGTGTGCACAAGTTGAGCTCAAGAATATAATTATATTTAACAAGAAAAATCATTTAGGCAGTTTCCGCAAAAATGGAAAAGAATTTATTTAGCAAGATCTACTGCATAACTTTGTGCAATTTTTGGCACAGCATCTAGTCATATTCTAACACACAACATATCCAAAATTGGGCTACAGAGGAGTTATGGATTTCAAGTTATGACAGATCTAGGTTTAAAACATTTGTATTTTTCATGCCAAAACTATTTCGAATCCAGCCATGAGTAAACAACAAAAGTGGTGGGATTTCCTTTCTTGAACCTTACAAAATTGGTTTGGGATTTTTCTGATTTTTGTACGAATTTCTTGGCATTTTACAAGGCACTGGACTAATCTGCAAGAAAAGCTAGATAGAGATCTTTACAACTAAGCCCTGCATTTTACGCGGTGCAGCCTAGAATTAATGCAATCGATGCAATCGGGTCCCTGGCCGGCCGGGCGGCGCGGGCAATGCCGATCGCCGGCGAGCTGGCGGCTCCGCCCGCCCGTGCAAGCGGCTCGGGGGGGCATGTGGCTCACCTAGAAGCGGTAGGGCTCGGGAGTGGAGGCGGGGGAGTTGGCCGGCGGCGAGGTTGGGCGGCGGCCGGTGGCGGCGACCGCGGCGGCACGGTGAACGGCGGCGTGGAGGCGAAAGGCGGGCAAACAAGCGGCCGTGTGGGCTTCCACGGGACCTACGAAAGTTACTAGAGCGGTTGGTCGGCGGTGAGAACCGGCGGCGAGCTCCAGCACCGGCGGCGGCGGCAATGGCGGCGGCTCGGGGATGGCGCGCGGGAGGGCGCGGGCGCTTTTATAAGCGGCCCGCGCGTCCGCGGGTGACGAGGCGTGACGGCGGAGATGCTCCGCCGTACTACGGCGCTCGGGGGCGCGAGTACGGCGGCGACACGGCCAACGGACCGGCGGTCCGCGCGCGTGCGCGCGCGTCTTGCGGCGGCCGCGCGGGTGCCTCGGGACGGGGTGCGTTGGGGGCGCGGGGATCACGGGGTGGAGCGTGCCTCGGTAGGCGTGGCCTCGGGCGGCGCGGGCGTGGACGCCGGGGCACGGCCGGCGGCGTGCGGCGACGCGCGGCGCGCGGGCGCGCACGACGTCTCGCGTGGCGGCGCTCTGGCGCAAACCTGTTGCTGGTGCCTTGTTCCAACCGATTTTTCTCTAAAATTTTGGATAGAACTGGACCAAGTGATGAATACCAAAGTTGTAGATCTAGCTACCAGCAACAATTTCTTCAAAAGCCATATAGGGTTTTTCTGCCCAGATCAAAAGTTATTTGAATGCCAACTTTGAATGTCAGCAGGGTTTGGCAAACAGTGATTTACGCCTTGCACTTGATTTTTCAAGTTTTTCCCCTCAAAATTTGAAATGCCAATCTACATGAAAGTTGTGTCCCTCATCAAGATCTACAACTTTCATAAAGGTAGAATTTTAAGTGTTTAGGTGAATTTTGGAGAACGCGGCAAAAGTTCCGAATGAGACACTGTGGACACTAGGGTGGCAAGGGGTTTGACCCAACTTTTGACCATGGGTTGGCCCCACAAGTGTGTTTACTATTCAATTAGGGTCACTAGGGTGGGTTAGTGAGTTTTCCGAGGTGAGGGCCCAGGTTGACCTAGGTTTGACCACGGTTTACTATTTGACCGGCTATTAAGGTTAATTAAAAACTTGGGGCGTCACAGCCTACCCCCCTTAAACGGAATCTCGTCCCGAGATTCGATTTGATAACGAAGAGATGTGGAGAAAGACTCACGATTTCGAGACTGTAGGAAGCCCGGATACTTAGTATTAAGATAGTCTTCCGTCTCCCACGTCGCTTCTTCCTCCGTGTGATGGCTCCATTGGATCTTGTACATTCGTACAGTCTGTCTTCGGGTCTTTCGCTCTTTTTGGTCTAGTACTTTCAATGCATGATCGACGAGCGAGAAATCCGGCTCGATCCAAGCATTAGCTTCCGTGATGATTTCATTCTCCGGAACAGGCATTCCCTTCTTCAACTGAGTTACATGGAACACATTGTGAACTGCGGAAAACCGTTCTGGTAATTGGATACGGTAAGCCACGGGTCCACACACTTCTATAACTTCATATGGTCCAATGTAGCGCGGGGCTAACTTTCCCTTGACTCTGAACCTTTGCACACCTTTGGTGGGGGATACTTTCAAATACACATAATCTCCCACTTCAAAGTGTCGAGGTGCGGTTCCCTTGTCATGGTAACTATTTTGCCTCATCTGTGCCATCTTCAAATTCTCTCTTATCACTTGCGCCCTTTCTTCGGCCTCTTTAACTAATTCTAGTCCAAAGAGTGTTCTCTCTCCGGCCTCTGACCCATTCAGCGGAGTGAGGCATCTACGTCCGTATAGAGCATCGAACGGTGCCATTTTCAAGCTGGCTTGATAGCTGTTATTGTAAGAGAACTCTGCCAAGGACAAACACTTGTCCCAACTCTTGTCAAAGTGCAAGATGCTTGCTCTCAACATGTCCTCCAAAATCTGATTTATCCTCTCCATTTGACCATCGGTCTGTGGATGATAACTGGAACTGCGGATCAGCTGAGTCCCCAAACACGCATGCAACTGTTCTCAAAAACGAGCTAAAAACTGAGTCCCTCTATCAGAGATTATAGTCTTTGGGATTCCATGCAGACGAACTATGTGGTCCACGTACAACTCTGCATATTGTTGTACGGAGTAAGTGGTGTGCACGGCAATGAAGTGAGCGGTCTTGGTGAGTCTATCCACAATTACCCAAATAGAGTCTTTCTTTCTAGCTGTTAGGGGTAAACCCACAATGAAATCCATACTAATATCGTCCCACTTCCACATAGGTATCGACAGGGGTTGGAGTACTCCTGCCGATTTCAAATGACTTGCTTTCATCCGGTGGCAAGTATCGCATTCGGCTACATACTTGGCTACATCCACCTTCATATTGGACCACCAAAAGTTCTGCTTCAGATCTTGGTACATCTTGGTACTACCGGGATGAATAGAGAATTTGGACCTGTGAGCTTCATCTAGAATGACTTTCTTAATTTCTGGGTCAACGGGGACCACTAGACGTTTCCCAAACCAGACCACATCCTGGTGATCCTTCTGGAAACAAGTATACTTGGGGTCTCCTTCTGCTAGTTTCTGCCGGATGGTTTGAATATCTGCATCATCGCGCTGGGCAGTGACAATTCTGTTATAAAGATTTGACTCTGCCGTCAAGGCATAAAGAATTCCCTGCGGTACCACTTCTAAGTTGAGCTTCTCATTTCCTCACACAATGGTTCACTGACTGGCTCCAACTCTAGATGGTTGCAATGGTCCTTGCGGCTAAGAGCATCTGCAACAACATTTGCTTTGCCGGGATGATAGTGCACTTCTAGATCATAATCTTTAATCAACTCAAGCCATCTTCTCTGTCTCATATTCAATTCTAACTGGGTGAAGATGTATTTGAGGCTCTTGTGATCAGTGAAGATATTGCAACGATTACCCATTAGATAATGCCTCCATATCTTGAGGGCATGGACAACCGCGGCTAACTCAAGATCATGGGTAGGATAATTGAGCTCATGGGGTCGAAGTGCCCGTGAAGCGTAGGCAATGACTCGGCCTTCTTGCATAAGGACACAGCCGAGACTCGTTCCTGATGCGTCACAGAAGACTTCAAACGGTTTGGAATTATCGGGTTGAGCTAGCACTGGGGCTGAAGTTAGATGTTGCCTGAGGGTGTGAAAAGCTTGCTCACATGCTTCGCTCCACACGAATTTCACTCCTTTCTTGAGTAATTCGGTCATGGGTTTTGCGATTCTAGAAAAGTCAGGAATGAATAGACGGTAGTATCCCGCCAATCCTAGGAAACTGCGGATTTGGTGCACGGACTTGGGTGGTTTCCAATCCATCACCTCTTGAACTTTGCTAGGATCTACGGAGATACCATCTTGGGAAATGGTGTGCCCTAAGAATTTCACACTTTTCAACCAGAATTCGCATTTGGAGAACTTAGCATAAAGCTTGTGATCTCGCAAACGCTGAAGGACAACTCGGAGATGTTTGGCGTGATCGTTCTCGCTCTTAGAATAGATGAGAATATCATCGATAAAGACTACGACAAATTTATCGAGCTCCGTCATGAACACGGAGTTCATGAGGTACATGAAGTAGGCGGGAGCATTAGTGAGTCCGAAAGACATAACCAAGAACTCGTAAAGACCATAACGAGTGGAAAAAGCGGTTTTAGGAATGTCGCAAGGTCGAATCTTGATTTGGTGGTAGCCAGAATGAAGGTCGATCTTAGAGAAGACTTTGGCACCAGCCAATTGATCAAAAAGAACATCGATTCGAGGAAGCGGGTATTTGTTTTTGATGGTGACTGCATTGAGTGGTCGATAATCTACGCACATTCTCAAGCTACCATCTTTCTTCTTAACAAAGAGGGCAGGGCAACCCCAAGGAGAAGAGCTCGGGCGAATATAACCCTTATCTAACAATTATTGGAGTTGGGTCTTTAGTTCAGCTAACTCTTTGGGTGGCATGCGATAAGGTCTCTTGGAAATGGGTGCGGTACCAGGCTGGAGTTCGATCACAAACTCGACATCTCTGTCTGGTGGCATACCAGGCAACTCATCAAGAAAGACGTCCGGGTACTCGCACACTACTGGAATTTCATCAAGAGGGGAGATAATGGTCACATAGGCACAAGAGTCGGTACCGTCCCTGAAAGGTAGGTACAAGGTAGTGTGCCCGACCGCAGGAGAATTGATCTCTACGACCCTATCCGCTATGTCTAGAATCACCTTATGTTGATTCATACATTCCATACCCAAGATAACATCCATGCTTCCCAATTTGATGGTTATAAGATTAGATCAAATAATCCTACTTTCTAGTCTTAGAGGAACTTCAAAAGTCACTAATTGATATGTGATGTTTCCACCTGGTGTGGTAATTTTATAAGCAGATTTGGTTTGTACTCCTCTTAGACCCAATTTGTCTAGTAGGCTCTCATTTATGAAACTATGGGTGGCTCCCGAATCAAATAAGACCTTAACGGAGTGTCATTGATAGAGAATGTACCCGTGAGTACCGAAGCTCTGCCGGGATGTCACTCATTGTAGTGAAGTTCGGCTTGCCTTGGCGCACTTGCACCATAGGCTTCTTGGCCGGAGTGGTAGGCTTGCTTCCCGTACCCCGATTCGCGGGTTGGGCTTGATCCGCCCGGGCTTGGGACACTCATTAATGTAGTGCACTCGGCGGCCACGGTTGTAGCAACGACGATCTCCAACATCGCGAGGGGGTGCATTAGGCTTTGGAGCCCGGTGCGGGGCACGGCGGAACCGGAAGTTCCCCGCGGGTTTGCCCCGGGGGTGGCTTCATCATCCGGCGTCCGCCTGAAGATTCTTTGGGATGGGCTCGGAGCTTCCTTCTTCACAAAGCGAAACTTCTTGCTCGTTCCGCTGCCTAGGGTGAAACCGGACATCCTCTTGTTGTCCCCGTGGGCTTTCTTCATAGCATCCTCTTGCGAGATAGCCTTGTTTACTAGCTCATGGAAGTTTGCAGGCTCGAGCAGGTTTAGACGCTCATACAGCTTGCCATCAAGACCGTCACGAAACCACTCCATCTTCTTGGCATCAGTATCAACATGATGCCCACCATAGTGGCACAAACTGTTAAACTTCTGAGCATAGCGGTATACTGAGTCAGATCCCTGACGGAGGGCCAACAGCTCCCTCATCTTCCTATCCATCAGTCCCTTGGGAATGTGGTGGCTCTTGAAAGCCTACTTGAACTCATCCCAAGTCACAGTGTGCCCTCGCTGCATTGACTTGAAGTAGTCCCACCACATTAAGGCCTCCCCTCGCAGTTGCAGCGCTGCGAAGTTGGCTTTGTTCTCCTCGGAGCATGGCAACACAACGGCAGAGAATTTTGCCTCTATGGCCTTGACCCAAGCCTCAGTTTCCAGAGGGTCTTCTACTTTAGTGAAGGTTGGCAGCTTCATAGCGATGAACTGGGCATACGTAGTGACCTGGTTAGGCCCCTCGTGGTTGGCCCCGTGTGGCGGCCCTCGGTTCATCTGCTGGGCGATCAGCTGCTGCGTCTGCAGGATTTGGCGCAGCACCTCGGTTTGGGTGTCCATGAAGGCCTCCGTCGGTGTCATGGGCGGGGGTGGTGGCAAGTCACCACTACCACTTGCTCCGAAACCGTTGGGAGCTGCGCGTGGTTCCAACCATCTGAAAAGTGAGCTTTATTAGTGAGATAACCAAAAGCTTACTCCAAATGATGACAAGCACGATCATGCATAATCACATCTCATTAGTACTTAAACAATGAGGACAGCAACAATCAACAATATTCTATAGCCACCAAGATTCATAGAATCGTTCTTCTCAACACGGTTAGGACTGTGATTACTCACTTGCACGGCTCATAAATACCCTCGAACGGTCATTGTCATTTCGGATACCAACGAAGGTGGTATACGAACGAGCACTTATTCGCTGGCAACGAGTGATGCCTCTAGAAATGCTTTGGTTTACCATCGTTTTTAGGTGAGAATGCAAAATTGACAAGCGTGGTCATTTGCAACGGTTTATCCAAGGATCTGGTATTCATACGCAAGAAGATTTCAAATTTGAATGACAAATAAATTTTCTCTTAAGGCACACATGCTTAAGCATTCTTTATTACAACCCTATAGAACAAGGTTCAAAGTCATTACAACTAGAATTTGAAACAACATGACATGACACGATACAAGCAGTTACTTGGCACAAAGACGTGCTGTCAAGCCAACTACTCTAACATCTCAAAGACAACTCGATTGGATCGACATCCTTCTTATCCCTGCTGTCGGCAACCTAGTTGCCCACTGAAGCACCACTGTACGTAGGCGAAGCTGGGGGAGTCGGTAGCGGGGGCCCGCCCGGCTCGTCGATCCCGGGCCGGGACAAGGCCTCGCCGCTCCTCCGGTGTGCTCGTACCGGGGGTAGTGGCCGTAAGGCCACTATAGCTCGCAAGGCCGCCACCCGTACCTCGGCCTCTTGCACCGTTGCTCGCATATCGGCAATGTTCGCGATGAGCGTCGGCCCTCTCAATCTCGTGCGCAACGGCATCCTCCTCTAGTGCATGGTTCTCCTCCTCCAGATCTACGATCCTCTGTAAGCGATCACCTCTCTCAAGCTCCAACTGGAACCTCCTAGCACACAGCCTGTCATTCTCCTGCTGCACTTGAGTAAGCGTGAAGTTCAGCTGCTGGTGTGCTGCTGAAAGCTGCTCCCAATCGCGCCTAGATGCCTCCAAGCGCTGCCCAATAATGGCTGCGGTGTTATAGCGTAGCCCCTGAAGTGTGAAGACCACGTTCAGACAACGGGCTAGCATCTGAGTAACATCCAACGGCTCTGCTAGGGTCAGTAGCTCCCGTAGGTGGTCCATACGGTCCAACCATACTGGGTCGTGAGGACTCACAGCAGGAAACAGTCCAAACGGAGAAAGAGCTACCACGGTGGGGTTGTGGTCACAGAAGTCTGTCAACACTCTGAGGGCGGCTGACTCAACGGACTCGTGAGTGATAAATCCTGTTGGGGAATTCAGGAAAACTCGTCACCCTCGGAACATTGAGTTTAACGAAGTTCTCGAAGCATGTTTTCCAGGAGCAGGGGATTCACGATTTTCGGAAGCCTGGAACTTGTGAAGCCTCGAATTCGCGAATGTGTAAAGTTCGGGAGTCTTGATTCGGTGAAGAAGTGGAGTCACGAACACGCGGAAGCTTGGAATCTCGAACTGTCGATGGCCTGAACTTCGGAGAGCGGCCGATTCGAGGACCTGTCGAGGACTGAGTTCGGGAGTCAGGAGCGTGGGCGTGCACGAACCAGCAGAGAAGCGAAGACCAATTCGGGAAATTGCTGGAGACCATGTTCGGAAGTTTCACGCGAAGACATTCACGAACCGGGGGAGAAGCAAAGTCAAAGTTGTTGTCCCAAAAAGTCCGGGTTTAGAGTGTGAACTAGTGGCATATTAGTAAATATGTTGAATGAAAAAGACAATCATGTATGCGTTCACACTAGGAATATTCTCTGAGGTTAAGGGTGTTATCGGTATGTAAAAGTCCCTTCGTCTCCCTATAAAAGGGGGCGCAAGGGCACGTGTAAACGGATTCAGACTTTTTGGAACTCGTGCTACTTGCAGAGGGAATCACAGTCTCTTTGCGCTCTCACCTTGTAATTGAACGTGTTAAGAACTCTCACTTGTGTTAGGGCGGTCATCCGAATTATTTGGGTAACCCCCCAACATTGGCGCCCACCGTGTTCCAGCCGAAAAGAAACTCACGATGCCACCTCAGAAGAAGTCCAAGAAGACCGTTCCAGCACAGGCTAACCGAGACGATTGCCATCTCACCCAAGGGAATGAAACCTCGTTTGTTCCTGAATCCTCGAACATAACAGACCAAGAACGAAGAGAAAAGCTCGAGGCACTCATGAAGGCAAGAGCAGAAAAGACAGCTCACACCCAAGAACAACCTGCTGAACAGCAGGAGTTTGAGAATGTGGAAGATGATGATGATGCCATAGCCAGAGAGCTAGCCATGGTTCAGCAAAAGATACGGCGAAACGAGAAAGACAAGGAAAAGTTCGCGGCTCGATTACAAGCAAAGAGGAAAATCTCCGAAAAGCTAGAGCGGTGAACAAAGCAAAAGAGCAGATAGAAGCAATGCAGAAAGAAATTGATGAAATGAAAGAACAAGAGAACAGTTCCCTGTGGCAGGAGTCACCGCGTCAGAACCCTGCACCTGCAAGAGAATCCCCGAAAGAAAACTTCTTCGCGGGAAACGGAGTCTCACACTTCGTGGATTCTGAATCGCCGTTGTCAATAGGGCTGCAAACAGCACCTTGGCCGCCGAAGTTCAAGCCTGTCTCTCTTCCCAAATACAACGGCTTCGGAAACTCCAGGCAGTTTCTCATGAGATACGAATCGGTACCGTAAACTCGGCAGGAGGAGATGATGTTGCACTGGCCAAATCCTTCATCATAGCTTGCGAAGGACCAGAACTGAATTGGTACTCACTGCTGCCTCCACACTCAGTCTACAGCTGGGTAGACCTTAAGACAAAGTTCATGCAAGTGTTTCAGATGTTCCACGACACGACAGCCGAAGCCTCAGATTTGTACAACTGCAAGCAGAAGGACAGAGAACCACTGCGGAATGTTGGGGGGTTACCCAAATAATTCGGATGACCGCCCTAACACAAGTGAGAGTTCTTAACACGTTCAATTACAAGGTGAGAGCGCAAAGAGACTGTGATTCCCTCTGCAAGTAGCACGAGTTCCAAAAAGTCTGAATCTGTTTACACGTGCCCTTGCGCCCCCTTTTATAGGGAGACGAAGGGACTTTTACATACCGATAACACCCTTAACCTCAGAGAATATTCCTAGTGTGAACGCATACATGATTGTATTTTTCATTCAACATATTTACTAATATGCCACTAGTTCACACTCTAAACTCGGACTTTTTGGGACAACAACTTTGACTTTGCTTCTCCCCCGGTTCGCGAATGTCTTCGCGTGAAACTCCCGAACATGGTCTCCAGCAATTTCCCGAATTGGTCTTTGCTTCTCTGCTGGTTCGTGCACGCCCACGCTCCTGACTCCCGAACTCAGTCCTCGACAGGTCCTCGAATCGGCCTCTCTCCGAAGTTCGGGCCATCGACAGTTCGAGATTCCAAGCTTCCGCGTGTTCGTGACTCCACTTCTTCACCGAATCAAGACTCCCGAACTTTGCACATTCGCGAATTTTAGGCTTAACAAGTTCCAGGCTTCCGAAAATCGTGAATCTCCTGCTCCTGGAAAACATGCTTCGAGATTTTCGTTAAACTCAATGTTCCGAGGGTGACGGGTTTTCCTGAATTCCCCAACAAATCCCTAGTAGATAAAGCTCAAGTCAAACCAGTCGGCGTGGTCTGGGTGTGGCAGAACAGTAACGATCACTCTGCAGCGGGGAACGCCAAAGCGCTCAAACTCCTTCACCTCGTAAGTCGGTGGGGTGAGGTAGCCTGCGGCACGGAGTGGTTCCCACGCAAGGCGCGGAAAACCCCCCCAGTGCAACCCGTTGGTACGGATCGTACCGTCAGCGTCGAACTGGTGGAACACGGGGAAATCCATCTGTACACAAATGTAACTCATGTCAGATCTCAAAGAGAACGGCATGTCAAATGGTGAAGTTCTGGCAGCTGTGAATAAAAATTCATAACCAAAAATCCAGAAACCTCAAAAATTTCCCAAGTTTTAAATTAAACCTTTAATGCTTTTAATTAAACTTTTAAGGTTGAGCATCGATCAAGGAAACAAGATGAAAGGTCCTGAACCTGGATGTGCCTAGGAAAGTGTAACCAACCCAAAAAGAACTAGGATTGAGACTTGCTATGACAAGATAGATAGTTAAGGAGCATTTGCTTTTAGCAATTTGGTTTAATTAAACCTAGTACAAGGTAACAACTTTTTCAAAATTTCGGCAGCATGACGGCTAGGTATGAGAGGTACTTCTAATTTATAAAAAGCACACACTAGCATAATCTTCCTTAGAGAACATATTGAATTTCGATTTTTGGGTCCATTTTAGTTGTTTCGATTTTTAGTATGCATGCAAGACGTCCTATTCGACCTCACATGGCCATCAAGCCAAAAATCGAAGTTAGTGCCGGTGGCAAGGCTTTTATTCATCTCTCCCTATAATATCTAGTCGAGAGCTATACGGTACTTGCTTAACAACTAACGAAGCGTTGTTATGTACCTGCAGAAAACGAACCTTTCGTGCCAGCATGTCACGAAAGCGTCCACATACATTACCGTTCACTATAGAAACGGTATCCATGCGTTAAGCCGCTGCATGGACAGCGTCCAACCTCGGACACCCTCCGTTTGAATGGAGTGTACCCTTGCCTCGCATGAGCGACATGCGGAATGCACACGTATGAAACACGTGGCGACACACAACTCATGAATAGACGCGAAGATGGGATCCGTGGAATGGATCACTCCATCAACCCTCGCAATTCCCGTGATGCGGAACAGCACATGTATAAAACACGTGGCGACACACAACTCATGAATAGACGCGAAGATGGGATCCGTGGAATGGATCACTCCATCAACCCTCGCAATTCCCGTGATGCGGAACAGCACACGTATAAAACACGTGGCTCCTAGTTTGGTTGTGCAATAAAGTAATTCTGACATAAAGTAATGTGTTGGAAGTTAGCAAAATAAACCATAAGTTATTTAAGCCACCTGAAAGAACCCAAAATTCCCTCTAGGGCCTCTCGGTCTAGTTTATCCTTAGCGGACCAACGTATTTTTGGAAATCAGACAATCTTGGCATGTTTTATTCAAAAACCATTGATTAAGGTTTATTAATTAATCTCTGGTGCATATAAGCTCTGATGCCAACTGTGACAACCCGCCCAGGAAAATACCGTACTATCGGCTAAGACCAATCCACTTTGGTCATTAAGCAATAATAAAGTACCATCCTGTCGTAAGTCGTCGGGTTAACGCCGGGTAAATCACTTGAAGAGCACAAGGATCGAATATATTCATTAAAACTCACTCGAAGGTGTGGCCTTAGATTCTGTACAGGACCTCGCTGACGAAGTAGACTGGGCACCTTGGGCCCGGGTAGGCGTGGCCGGTCTTCTGCCGCTCGACGATGATGGCGATGCGATCACGTGAGTAGTCGCGGCGAGGTAGAGCGATGGCGCTCGCCTTTGCGAGGAGCCGTGAGGACTGGTGGCTTCGATAGGAAGTCCTTGAGCTGGGCAAGGGCTTGGTCCGCCTCTGGAGTCCACACGAACTTCTCTTGGTGCTTGAGTAATTTGAAGAAGGGGAGCCCCCGTTCTCCAAGCTTCGAGATAAATCTGTTCAGGGCCGCCATGCGCCCGGTCAGCTTCTGCACGTCTTTGATACACGTGGGAGCCTTCATGCTAGTGATGGCGGAGATCTTCTCGGGGTTGGCTTCGATGCCACGATGGCTGATGATGAAGCCGAGTAGTTTATCCGATGGTACGCCGAAGACGCACTTGTTCAGGTTGAGCTTCCAGCGGTACTCGCGCAGGGATGCGAAAGTCTCTTCAAGATCGTCGATGAGCGTGCTGGAGTTTCTGGTCTTAACGACCACGTCATCCACATAGGCTTCGACGTTCTTGTGGAGTTGCCTCTTGAAGCAGGCCTGAATAGCTCGTTGGTATGTGGCGCTGGCGTTCTTCAACCCGAAGGACATGGTCATGTAGCAGTACGCACCAAACGGGGTGATGAACGCGGTCTTCTCCTGGTCTTCTTCCTTGAGCAATACCGTACTATCGCCTAAGACCAATCCACTTTGGTCATTAAGCAATAATAAAGTACCATCCTGTCGTAAGTTGTCGGGTTACCGCCCGATAAATCACTTGAAGAGCACAAGGATCGAATATATGCATTAAAACTCACTCGAAGGCGAGTCCAGAGATACAACATCATTAATATCCAAATTTGTACCCCGAGGGCCTTAATTATTACAAACCATAGTTTTTGCCATGATGAGATAGTTCAGAGTTTTTCGAAAGCAGCGGAAATAAACTAACGGAAGCGAAGACACCACGGGAGGCCATCCATGATGCTTTCAGTAGTCGTCCTCCACCCACTCCAGCTCCCGGCCAGGCGGGATCTCTCCGGCCACACATCACTGAAGGCATTACCTGGATCAACACATTATAGCAAGGCTGAGTATACTAATACTCAGCAAGACTTACCCATCGGTGATATCTACTTCACCAATTCTAGACCATGAAAGGCTTTTTGGCTACTGAGTTGCCTTTGCTAAAAAGTAACAAAGAGTAGGTCATTATTTTCAAGATTTTAGCACAAGTTCTAGTAGGTTCAATCTTTACTACATTAGCCAACTAGTACAAACAAAGTTGTACAATACAATTAATCAAGCATCATCTTCATCAACTTCCATCATTAGGGATCTCATGACTAGTGGAGTAAGTAGTCTCGGATAACGGTGAGAGGCCGACAATCGATTGATTTAAACCTTGCAAGGTAGACCCAAACACACGGTAGGCTGCCCCCGCAAGGACAACTTTCCCATGCCGTCCCCATAAATCCTCGGGTCGGGATCGAATCTTACAGTCTTTGGTGCAGGCTATCCGGCATACCCCGTGAGATACCCGGAGTCACCATACACCACCGGTGGCGAGCCGTGAGAGCGAATCCCAAGAGTAGTAACGGTAGGATCCCTTGCCGCCTCATTAAGGTACTAGGCTTACCGGTCCCATACCCGACATGTGCTCGGTACATTCAAAGACTTAACCCACATAACCACTGGACCGGAGCCCAGATCCCATGCTCTTACCACGTGAGCAGTCCATTTAAGGATAAATTGTGATTCCTATCTAGGAACCTATTCTCGCGAGTGAGGTCATCACCCGACTTGTAACGGTCCTATAGCTTAGCAGCCATCGACCTATCATACTAGTAGGGACAAAAGGTACCTAGGGATCATGCATCTAGGGTTTCATTCAACTCCTGAACGTAAATGCACAATCATTCATAGATAATTGAATAAAGAACTTTAAAACTAGGTTAGATGCACCGGAGCTTGCCTTCGTCAGCTAGGTTAGCTTGGGCACCCTCGGTGTCGAGCACTTCCACGTACTGCAGCGAAGTTTCCGCTCCTCCTTCCTCGGTTTCCGGGACAAGGGAGTAATCTCCGTCCGGAAGATCTACATGGAATGCAATGCAAGATTTAGGTGATGTGCTAGTTTGTTGTCTTATCAAACTCTTGGTTGGTCATGTTCACCTTAACAAGTATCTAGCAAGTGTTTCTCTTTTAGGAAGGTTATTAGCTGTACATGGGTTATTCTTTTATTGAACATTTGAATAAAGGTTGTTATTATACTTGTCATTTCATGTGAAAGCTTTAATTCCTATTCATCTTCACCAACAAAGGTGTAATTAATATTTTTATTTATGAATTACTTTCTTATCAGTAATGATATTTAATTAGCTTTTTAGTGATATTAAATAATACTTTCCAAAAAGGAAAAGGATTCCTTTGGGGTTTTTCTTTATTTAAATCCCCTTTAATATAAAAAGGGATTTTAAGCTTTTTATTAAACAGTTAAATTACCAAAAATTAAAAGAGTGTTTCTTAAGCCTACTAGCACCTATTCTGGTCCATTGGACCCACATGTAAGTGTTGGATGCTAGAAAATTAAATATTTTAGAAAATAATAAGGACTAGCTAGTGATTCAATTTAAATGCATACAAAAATAAATAAGCATCAAATTGATCCAAACTTCCTTATGTATGCCCTCTGGTCCTAAACAAGCCTAAAGAACCAGTACATAGACCTAGGAACTTTACTGAACTTGGTTTATTAATTTACAAAGGAAAACATGCATAAATCAAGAATAATTATTTTTGTTAATCCAAAAATCATGATTAATTCACAAGATGTGCATTTTGACTTTACAAGACAGTGTGCATAAGTTGAGCTCAAGACTATAATTATATTTAACAAGAAAAATCATTTAGGCAGTTTCTGCAAGAATGGAAAAGAATTTATTTAGCAAGATCTACTGCATAACTTTGTGCAATTTTTGGCACAGCATCTAGTCATATCCTAACACACAACATATCCAAAATTGGGCTACAGAGGAGTTATGGATTTCAAGTTATGACAGATCTAGGTTTAACACATTTGTATTTTTCATGCTAAAACTATTTAGAATCCAGCCATGAGTAAACAACAAAAGTGGTGGGATTTCCTTTCCTGAACCCTACAAAATTGGTTTGGGATTTTTCTGATATTGCTACGAATTTCTAGGCATTTTACAAGGCACTGGACTAATCTGCAAGAAAAGCTAGATAAAGATATTTACAACTAAGCCCTGCATTTTACGCGATGCACCCTAGAATTAATGCAATCGATGCATTCGGGTCCCTGGCCGGCCGGGCGGCGCGGGCAATGCCGATCGCCGGCGAGCCGGCGGCTGCCCTGCCGGGCAAGCGGCTCGGGGGGGCATGTGGCTCACCTAGAGGCGGTAGGGCTCGGGAGTGGAGGCGGGGAGTTGGCGGCGGCGAGGTTGGCGGCGGCCGGTGGCGGCGGCCGCGGCGGCTCGGTGAACGGCGGCGTGGAGGCGAAAGGCGGGCAAACAAGCGACTGTGTGGGCTTCACCGGGACCTAGGGAAGTTACTAGAGCGGGCCGGTCGGCGGTGAGCACCGGCGGCGAGCTCCGGCCACGAGCGGCGGCGGCAATGGCGGCGGCGGCTCGGGGCGGCGCGCGGGAGGGCGCGGGGCGCTTTTATAAGCGGCTGGCGCGTTCGCGTGTGACGAGGCGTGACGGCGGAGATGCTCCCGCCGTACTACGGCGCTCGGGGGGCGCACGTACGGCGGCGACACGGCCGACGGACCGGCGGTCCGCGGCGTGCGCGCGCGTCTTGCGGCGGCGACGCCGGGCGCCTCGGGACGGGGCGCGTTGGGGCGCGGGGATCACGGGGTGGAGCGTGCCTCGGTAGGTGTGGCCTCGGGCGGCGTGGGCGTGGACGCGGGGCACGGCGGCGGCGGCGGCGACGGCGGCGCGCGGCGCGCACGACGTCGCGCGTGGCGGCGCTCTGGCTCAAACCTGTTGCTGGTGCCTTGTTCCAACCGATTTTTCTCTAAAATTTTGAATAGAACTGGACCAAGTATTGAATACCAAAGTTGTAGATCTAGCTACCAGCAACAATTTCTTCAAAAGCCATATAAGGTTTCTTCTGCCCAGATCAAAAGTTATTTGAATGCCAACTTTGAATGTCAGCAGGGTTTGGCAAACAGTGATTTCTGCCTTGCACTTGATTTTTCAAGTTTTTCCCCTAAAAATTTGAAATGCCAATCTACATGAAAGTTGTGTCCCTCATCAAGATCTACAATGTTCATAAAGGTAGAATTTTAAGTGTTTAAGTGAATTTTGGAGAACGCGGCAAAAGTTCGAAATGGACACTGTGGACACTAGGGTGGCAAGGGGTTTGACCCAACTTTTGACCATGGGTTGGCCCCACAAGTGTGTTTACTATTCAATTAGGGTCACTAGGGTGGGTTAGTGAGTTTTCCGAGGTGAGGGCCCAGGTTGACCTAGGTTTGACCACGGTTTACTATTTGACCGGCTATTAAGGTTAATTAAAAACCTAGGGCGTCACACTAACTCGTCTTGTTGACTTCATGTGTATAGTACCTTAGAACTTAGAACGAACTCGTATGTTGCCTCCTAAACCTAGGACCTTTAGAGAGAGTGTGTTAGTGTGTTTACACTACCAACCTATCTATCATACTTTACCCGTGCACTTGAGTGTCTGGTTTGTTTTCGTCTATGATTTATACTCATTGCAATAATGTTGAACTTGCTAATCCGCCCAGCCTTCCTTGGATTCGACACCCTTTGGAATACTCCTTTGGGGAAATGCTACAATGGTACTTTCGTGCGCTTGTAGACTCTTGTAATCCTTAGGATTACCATTTGGTCATTTTTGGCATTGTTGTTAGGAACTCATAAACTTAGCATCGATGTTAAGAGATACCAACACAGATCTACAACTTTCTAGTTTTCAGGTTTTTTTCATTTCATGTTGTGTATTATTTTTAATTTTTCAATCGTGAACATGCTAAAGGAATAATACAAATAATACACAACATGAAATACAAGAAACCTAAAAATTAGAAAGTTGCATATCTTGATCAGATCTACAACTTTCTAGTTCTGAGATTTTTCATTTGAGGTTGTCAAAACGCTCAAAAAAATAATAACACATTTAGACTTGAGGGTATTTTGGACTTCTCCCTCCACAATTTGACCTAAATATGATGAAAATGGCCGGTTGGCATATGTGCCACGCCTCTCTGACCAAAATTCTCGCGGTTAACCCCTGCAGGAGAACCCACACTCCTGCAGGGCTTCGGGGGCTAGACCCGCGGGTCCGCTGACGCGGCCCCACGGAAAGCGTTCGCAAACAAGGAGGGAAGAATGTCCTATCAGTAGGTTCCAGCATCTGCGGGAGCCTCAATGGCAAACCCACAGATGCTCGGGGGCTACTGTCGGGGACAGCCCTAGGGGTCCCCTTAAACAACGGGGAAAACCTCACTTAAAACCCGCAACGAAACCCAAATACGTTAAGCCTAACCATGCAGGCACCTAACCATGCAGGACACGGCCCGCAGGGACTCCGACGGCCCATCGAGGCGGCCCACAGAAGGATCCCCTCTGCGCCCCGCTCGAGGGGCAGCACTCCCTTCGGGCGGGCACCGTCCCGCTCGTGGGCACGCACTTCCCTCGAGCGGGCTCCGCCTCGCTCGAGGGTACGCCTCGCCCTCGGCGGGGGTCCGCCACGCTCGAGGGTGCCCCTCACGCGTGCGCCGGACCCGTACGCGGGCATTTAACGCCACGACACAAGGGGGCGGCGCCATCATGCGCCGAGGCTCGCGCCCGGTGCCGCCGCACCAACTCCCCGGGGAGGAGCCCATCCCCACCCCTGTGGGGAGGGACCGTGCGGTACGGCGGTGACGGTCCCCGTGACACCGCGCGCCTACGCAAAGTACGGCTAACGCGCCCGACCCTCGAAGGGGGCCGGGCGCACCCTCGATTTCACTTTCCCGTGACCCTACGGGGGTTAGGTGGAGGCGCTAGGCCGGTGGATTGCCATCCCGGCCACTGTAACGGCGTGGCCGCCGTACCCGCGCGTGCAGGCGCACGCCGGACCCTGTAGCAACGACTCCAGCCCCGTGAGGCGCGTTGGGAAGGAACGCCGTTCTGCCTGCCCCTGTACCCCGTACAAGCTTGCGTCAGCACCGCCCCCGAGCCTACCGGAGGACATCACCACCATCCGTTGCTCTCCTACCCTCGAACCGCCACTGTTCGGGTACAAGTCAGGCCATGATGACCGGATCGCAGCGGGGATCGCCCGGACGGCCGCCCACTCTACACCGTAGCACGTCGCACCTCTCCACATAGCTAGGTAGAGCGGCGTGCATGTAACCCGCCGCCCCCCTTGATCTATAAAAGGGGGTGTGAACCCCCAGCCGCAGGGGGAGACGGACGAACAGAGACACAAGAACACTTCACACACCACGTACTCATTCTCATTCTCCCACAATATCTCCAGCCACCCCTCCAGGGACTTGGAAGCTACACTTCCTCTCCCGCCTTGCTTGTATTCGCCCCACTACAAGCACCCCCGGTGCTAAGTAATATAGTGCCCCGAGCACGCCTCTGCTGGACGTACGGCCCCCTCGGCCGGAACCAGGATAAAACCTCTGTGTCACTTGTTACTTAGCATCGACCATTAAGGGATAGACCTCGGCGCTATCTACTGGTTAGTGTCGGGACCATATTCCGCACCGACAGTTGGCGCCCACCGTGGGGCAAACGAGCGCCTAAGGTCATTTCGCCAACTCCCTCCATGGT
The DNA here is from genome assembly GCA_947561735.1 of Cenchrus americanus. Lineage (NCBI taxonomy): Eukaryota > Viridiplantae > Streptophyta > Magnoliopsida > Poales > Poaceae > Cenchrus > Cenchrus americanus. The sequence continues at coordinate 47,611,905 of OX387244.1, read as the reverse complement.
GATCCACACTGAGTACCGTGCTACACGCTACGCATGGGTAGCTCGGACCCCCTCCCGGCCGGGTTCGAGATCCGCTTCGGGGACCCGAACTTTCGGGCCACGGGGAATGGCTATCTCATGCGCCTCACTAACCGTGAGGAACTCCGCGCGCGCGGCGTCGGGCCGGTCCGCTCGGACCCCCGCCGCACGCACGACTCGGCGCGGGTGCCGCCGAGCACGGACGCCGCGGGTCCGTCGACGCCACGACGCCGTCGTCGCTCCGGGCGCGCTCGCGCCGGGCGCGGTCCGAGCGGCGGCGGGCCGAGCGCGCCGCCACTCAAAGTGGCACGCCCACCGTCACGACGGCCGCTACCGCCCCGGCGGGGCCGCGCGCGGTCTCGGACCTCGCATCCCCATCGGGGCTGCGTGGCGCTACGACGGCCTACAACGCCAACGTCAACACGACGATGCGCAGGGTTCCGCCTGGCCGCCACGTCTTCGTCGCCAGGGACCCCGGCGCCTCAGCAGCAGATGAGTCATCCCTGGGCTCTGTCGACACGATGCCACCCGCCAACCGCCACGGGTACGCGGAGTGGGACTTCTCCGGCGTGCGGGGACCCGATCCACGTTCCGGCGTTTCCTCGACGCCACGGACTGCGGGTTCGGGCCGCTCCCGACGACTCCCGGCACGGGAGCTACGACCCCACGCGGGAGTGTTGCGCCGTCATCACCAACGACCGGCTAACGCCGCGGTGCGGCGCGCCGAAGACGGGGAAGTCACGCCGCCCCGGGGATCGCCGCGCGCCCGGCCGCGGGGCCCAGCGCTCCCCGCCCCGGGGCCGACGTCGACGCACGGTGGCCCAAGCCCGCGAGCTCGAGGCCAAGCCGGCGGAAGAGTACCGGACGGTGCGGTTGCTCCGCGCCTCAATGGCGGGGGAGGCCTCCGCGCGTGGCGAACGCGCGCGGGGAGGCGGGCCGACAGGTCCGCGACCGCATCAACACCGCCACCAACGTCGAAAACGCGGACGTGCCCCCACGGGCGAGCCAGAAGCTCGTCGCCGCCGCGACGCTGCTGCGGGCTATGCCAGCACCCTCGACCCCCGAGGCTCGAGACATGCACCGCGAGGTGCAAACTCTCATCGAGCAAGCGGCCGTCCAGCAGGCCGAGAGCTCGGCCTCACGCATCCGCCAACAGGGGGATGCGCGGGGTGACGAAGCTGCACCGGGAGGCGAACCCTCGGTGCACGCGGGATGTCCCACCGAGCAAGGACGCACGCCGGCCAAGGAACGACTCCTTGACGCGCGCAAGGCGCTGGATGGTGACGCCCGCAATGTCATCAACGCCAGGCGCACCGGCAAGGCGGACGCCGGCGAGCAAGGGGTTACCACCCTCGACGGGGTGGACGCTACGACGGCGGCGAGGACCGCTCCCCGACGCCGAAGCCCCCGGCACCCGTGTGTTCGGCGGGAGATCCGCGCGGCGGCGTTCCCCCAACGCTTCCGCCAACCCTCGACGATCGTCAAGTACAACGGGGAGACGGACCCCCGTGTCGGCTCAACGACTACCGCTTGGCTTGCCGGTGGGCGGGGCCACTAGCGACGAGGTCATCATCCGCAACTTGCCCCCTGCACCTTGGCGATGCGGCCGGACATGGCTCGAGCACCCCGCCGCCGCCCGGATCCATAACTGGGACGACCTAGTCCACACGTTCGTGGGCAACTTCTAGGGCACATACGTGCGCCCTGGAAACTCATGGGACTCGCGCTCCTCGCACGCGAAGCCGGCGAGTCGCTGCGGGACTTCATACGGCGCTTCTCCAAGCGCTGCACGGAGCTCCCCAGCGTGGCACAGTCCGAGATCGTGCACGCCTTCCTCGAGGGCACCACGTGCCGGGACCTCGTGCGGGAGGGCGGGACGCAGCCCGCCCGCGGACTCCAACGAGCTGTTCGACATCGCCACCAGCTTCGCCTCGGGGAGGAGGCCGTGGGGGCGATCTTCGACGGCAAAAAGGGCAAGCGCTCTGAGGACGCGCCCGCGGAGGGCGGCAAATCCAAGGAGCCGCGCCGCAACGACAAGCGGGGCAACAAGGGGAAAAAGCCGCGCGCGGCGCGCGAGCGAGGGGCGCGACGGCGGCAACGGCGGGGCCCTCGGCCGTCGACCGGCTCGACGGGGCCCTCGACCGGCCCCTCGAGGCCGGGGGTATTCGACGACATGCTTTGAAGAAGCCATGTCCCTACCACAAGACTCCCGTGAACCACACTCTTAAGCGAGTGCGATATGCTCAAGAAGTTCTATGGCCGCGCCGCCGCGAAGGAGGCGAGAGGCCAAGAAAGACGGAGGCGATGGCGACGCGGCGGCTTCCCCGCCGTCGAAAATGTGTTCCTCATCTTTGGGGGGACCTACCGTCGACATGTCGACCGGCGGCACAAGAAGGAGTGACACGAAGTCCTCGCGCGGAGAGGGCGCCTCCGGCCTTTCTCAATTGGTCGGAGGACGTCATCACCTTTAGCGGGAAGACCACCCGAATCGCATCCCCAACCGGGCCGATGCCGGCCGGTGGTCGATCCCATCATTAGGAACGCCGGTTCTCAAAAGTCCTTATGGACGGAGGCGGTAGCCTCAACATCCTCTTCGCGCATACATTGCGCCCGATGGGGATCGGGTTGGACCGAGTGCGGCCCGGCACGAAGCCGTTCCACGGCATCGCGCCGGCAAGCGAGGTTCGGCCCCTCGGGCGGATCGACCCGCCGGTCTGGTTTGGTACCCCTAAGAACTTCCGCAAGGAGACCCTCACCTTCGAGGTGGTGGGGTTCAAAGGGGCCTACCATGCCATCCTTGGGCGACCTTGTTATGCCAAATTCATGGCGGTCCCCAACTACACCTACCTGAAGATGAAGATGCCCGGCCCAAACGGCATCATCACCGTCGGGTCGTCCATCGAGCACGCATTCGACTGCGATGTCGAGTGCGTGGAACATGCAGAGGCACTGGCGCTGGATGAAGCGCTGGTAAACACGCTGGAGAAGATGGTCAACGAGGACCTCAACTCCGCCGCCAAGCACGTCGGCGCCTTCGAGGCAGCGGAGCAGACCAAAGGGGTCCCCCTTGACCCTTCTGCCCCCGAGGGCAAGGCGTTGAGGGTCAGCTCCACCCTCGACCCCAAATAGGAAGCAGTGCTCGTCGACTTCCTCCGCGCCAACGCCGACATCTTCGCGTGGAGCCCCTCGGACATGCCAGGCATCCCGAGGGAAGTCGCCGAGCACTCCCTTGACATCCTGCCAAACGCCCGCGCCGTGCGGCGGCGGGCCGCGCCACTTCGACGAGGAGCGGCGACGGGCGATCGGAGCGGAGGCTGCGGAAGCTCCTCGAGGCCGGATTCATCAAGGAAGTATTCCACCCTACGTGGCTAGCTAATCCCGTGCTTGTAAAGAAGAAAAATGGGAAGTGGCGGATGTGTGTAGACTACACTAGTCTTAATAAAGCATGTCCCAAAGTTCCTTTTCCTCTCGCCACGCATAGATCAAATCGTTGATTCAACGGTGGGTGCGAATTGCTCGTTTCCTTGATGCCTATTCCGGTACCACCAAATAAAAATGAAGGAGTCCGACCAGCTCGCGACTTCATTCATCACACCGTTCGGGACGTTCGCTACGTCACGATGCCGTTTGGCCTCGAAACGCGGGTGCAACATACCGGCGCCGCATGCGGCACGTTTTTGGGGATCACATCGGACGGACGGTCGAAGCATACGTGGACGACATCGTCGTGAAGACCGAGAAGGCGGACGACCGGTTGGCGACCTCGGCGTCGCGTTCGGTACCTACGGGGCAATGGGGTCAAGTTAAACCCCGAAAAATGTGTCTTTGGAGTGCCGCGAGGCATGCTCCTGGGGTACATTGTCTCCCAGCGGGGAATCGAGGCCAACCCTGAAAAGGTCGCGGCCCTCGAACGAATGGGTCCGATCCGGGACCTTAAAGGGGTGCAGAAGGTGTTGGGGTGCCTTGCCGCCTTGAGCCGCTTCATTTCACGGCTCGGTGAGAAGGGCCTGCCCCTCTACCGCCTACTCAAGAAGCACGAGCGCTTCTCCTGGACCACCGAGGCCCAGGATGCGCTCGACAAGCTAAAGGCATCTCTGACACACGCCCGATCCTCACGCCGCCCCGGACGGCGAGCCCCTACGACTCTACGTGGCCGCGACCACCCGGGGTGGTAAGCGCCGTGATCGTTGTGGAGCGCACGGAGGAGGGGCATGCCTTGCCTGTGCAGCGGCCAGTCTACTACATCAGCGAGGTCCTCTCGGACACGAAGACGCGCTACCCACAGGTCCAGAAGTTGCTATACGCGGTAGTCCTTGCGCGGCGCAAGCTCCGCCACTACTTCGAGGACCACCCCGTCACGGTGGTTTCTTCCTTTCCGCTAGGAGAGATCATCCGCAACCCCGACGCCGCGGGAAGGATCGCCAAGTGGTCCGTGGAGCTGATGGGCGAAACGCTCGCCTACGCCCCACGCAAGGCTATCAAGGCGCAAATTCTGGCGGATTTCGTCGCTGAGTGGACAGATACGCAGCTGCCACCCCCACAAATCCAGGCAGAGTGCTGGACTCTGTTCTTCGACGGCTCGGTGATGAAAACGGGAGCGGGCGCGGGCCTGCTCTTCGTGTCACCCCTCGGGGAGTACATGTGCTACGCAGTGCGCCTCCACTTCCCCGCGTCCAACAATATGGCTGAGTACGAGGCCCTTCTCTGCGGCCTCAAAATCGCCATTGAGTTGGGCGTCAAGCGCCTCGACGTGCGAGGGGACTCGCAGCTCGTGATCGATCAAGTCATGAAGAACGCGAGCTGCCATGATGACAAGATGGAGGCCTACTGCAAGGCCGTGCGGACCCTCGAGGACACGTTCTACGGCATCGAGCTCAACCATGTGCCCCGAAGGTACAACGAAGAGGCGGACGAGCTCGCCAAGATCGCGTCCGGGCGGATCACCGTTCCCCCGAACGTCTTCGCGCGCGACATCGCTCAACCCTCGGTCGTCTTCGAGCCCTACCCCTCGAACCACAACAAACCCTCGGGGGCTCCCTCGAACCCAGCGGGTGCGGAGCCCATGGACGAGGACCCCTCGAACGAGGCATACGTGCTCTCCCTTCTCGAGGGGTACGGCTCTCACGAAGCCGATGCGATGGACATCGAGCCGGTTCCTGTCCAAGCGGATTGGCGGGAAAAATACATCGCTTGGATTGCTCGAGGGGAGCTCCCCGCGGACCGGGCCGCGGCTAGGCGCATCGCTAGGATGGCTAAATCTTTTGCCCTCGTCGACGGCGAGCTGTACAAGCGCGCCGCCTCCGGCATCCTACAGCGGTGCGTGCCCATTCCCGAGGGGCGCGAGCTCTGCGGGACATCCATGCGGGGATGCCGTGGCCACCACGCCGCACCCCGCACCCTCGTCGGCAACGCGTTCCGCCAAGGCTTTTACTGGCCTACCGCGGTCGCGGACGCCAGCGAAATCGTACGCACCTGCGAAGGGTGCCAATTCTACGCCCGCAAGTCCAACTTGCCCGCCCACGCCCTACAGACCATCCCCGTTACATGGTCGTTCGCCGTGTGGGGGCTGGACATCGTCGGGCCCCTGCGGAAGGCGCCCGGGGGCTTCACCCACTTGCTAGTCGCGATCGACAAGTTCTCCAAGTGGGTGGAGGTGCGCCCCATCACGAACCTAAGGGCCGAGCGAGGCGGGCGTGACATTCTTCACCGATATCGTCTACCGCTTTGGAGTGCCAAACTCCATCATCACGGACAACGGGTCCCGGTTCACGGGCGGAAGTTCTTGGAGTTCCGTGACAAGTTCCACATCCGTGTGGATTGGGCGCCGTGGCGCACCCACGGACCAACGGCCAAGTGGAACGTGCCAACGGCATGATCCTACAAGGCCTAAAACCCAGAATTTTCGACCAGCTCAACAAATCTGGGCGAAAATGGCTCCAAGAACTACCAGCGGTCGTGTGGAGCCTAAGGACCACCCCAAGCAGAGCCACCGGGTTCACCCCATTTTTTCTAGTCCACGGCGCGGAGGCCGTCCTCCCCACGGATTTAGAATACGGGTCACCCAAGGTTCGAGGCTATAACGAGGATGCTAACCAACGAGCCCGCGAGGACTCGCTGGACCAGCTGGACGAGGCACGCCTCGTAGCCTTAATGCATTCCGCGAGGTATCAACAATCCCTAAGACGCTACCAAGCACGCAAGATACGTCGACGGGATTTCAGCGAGGGGGATCTGGTCCTAAGGCTGCGCCAAGATAACCGAGGGCGCCACAAGCTATCACCCCCATGGGAGGGACCCTACGTCGTGGTGAAAGTACTCAAGCCGGGCACATACAAGCTGGCCAATGAGGACGGTGAAGAGCTCACCAACGCTTGGAACATCCAACAGCTACGTCGCTTCTACCCTTAGCTAGGATTTTCCAAGTATTTTTGTTGTAAAAATCACATCGCCAACGCCCCAGTTGGCAACGACTATGTAAATACTCCAAGTCTAATGAAAAGGATAACTCGGCTTTCCCCTGAAACCCAAGTTACCCTCGGGGGCTACTGCGGGGGGCATCCCCCCCCCCCCAAAATGGTCCCATTTTTTCGCGCAAAAAAGCAAAACAACACGCGCTAAGTTTGTTTCCTACTTCAACCTCGAGCCACGATTCGAACAGGGCGCAGGCGGCACGGCGGAAGGAGCGCGCGAGCCAGAGATAGCCTACGCCGCGTGGACATGGCCCTTCTCTCTCGCCTCCAACCCAGCAGGCCCCCTGCGAAAATCGAACTCCCCTAACTAGAATCTACTCAGGAAGAAGGAGAAACAAAAAGCGTGATAAACAAAGAACTTCATTTACAGCAAATGTTTATGTTCATGAAACAGCTTGTTTATCTACAAAGGCTACGAGGCCAGGATACTGATACACATCAAAAAACGGGCCTAGCGCCCAACTGCTTTCGAGGGCGGGAGGAGCGAGCGGCATCGGCGGCGTCCGGAAGAGGAACTCCTCGAAGGCCTCGGCGAGCAACCGGCGGCGTCGGCGGCGAGCGCATCCACACGCTCCATGGCCACCTCGTCCTAGACGCCCTCGGGAACGATGTACCCCTCCGCCGGCGCCTCGAAGTTAACCTCGTAGTGGGATCGCACCACTCCGAGGGCCTTCGGACGCCCGGTGCCGCGCCGGCGCATCCGCTCGGTGACATGGCCACCAAGAGCACGCGGACGGGCGGCCGAGGAGGCCCGCCGGCCCGGGCCTCGCCCTCCTCGACGGAGCGGCAGGTCTCGAGGGCCGCGTCGCGCAGCTCCCGCAACTCCTGTTCGGAGGAATTGTAGGAAGCCTGCAGCGCCTCGGCCCGCTCAGCCGCATGCCCCAGAGCGGTGCGCAAGCCTGGAAGCGCCAAGGCAAGAAAGAAATCAGAAAAAGGGAATACAAGTTCCCAAACGAAAGACCAACGAGCAAGAGTCAAACAGTGGCTCACCTTCGACTTGCTTCCTCTCCATCTCGAAGTCCCGGCGCACGGCCTCAACCGACAGCTCGAGGCGCCGGACGGTTTCGCCTTGCTCGCGAAGGGCCAGCTCTTGGTTGGCGTTGCTGATGCTGAGCATGAGCGCCTCGTCCTCGACCTTGGAGAACGCGGTGTTCCGCTCCTCCAGCGACTTCCGCGTCACCTCGTGGGCGGCGCGCTCCCCGCTCCCGGCGGCGCACGGGCGTCGACGAGGGCGGCTGCCCCCTCGCTTGCGGCCGCTCCTCGGCCCCTTGGCGGGCGGAGCTCTCTTGCGGCGGCCGCTCCCCCATCGACGACGAGGGCCGCGGCCTTGGCGTCGAGGGCGGCCTTCGGTCGTCGGCCTCCTTGGCGCGGCTGCTCCGGCCCACGCGCCCGCTCCTCGGCATGGCGGCCGTTGCGCCGCGCCCCCTCAAGCGACGTGCGGAGCTCCCGGGTTTCGGCGCGAGCGGCGGCCACCTCCGCCTCCCGGTTGGCGGCCAGCGTCCGCGTCTTCTCCAAGTCCGAGCGCGCATTCCACGGCACCTCATCACGATCGATGAGGGCCGCGCGGACCCGCTCGAGGCTCGAGCGACGCGCCGTGTCCTCGCCTCGAGCTCTCGGGGAGCTCGTCGAGGCCGAGCCGGGGCCGTACGCCGGCCAGGCGTCCGGCGTCCCAAGGGCGTCAGCGAGCGCGTCGAAAGCGCTGCACCGCTCCCGGAGCTGGTGGACCTCGGCGTTCACCCGGTCGAACGCGTCGTACTTGTCGTGCGCGCGGCGCTCGAGCTCCTGGCATCCACACACCGAGATCCGTAAGCACTATGGCACGAAAGCAACACACGAAGACGAGAAGAAGAGGAAAGCAAGCGACGACACCCTACCTGAAAGACGCGCCATGCGGGGCCGCCGTGGACCTGCAGCGCCTCGTTCAGCGCGCGGTTGAGCGTAGCGCCGTGGATTCGGAGCTCGCCCCAGAGCTCCTGCTCCCCCTGGGCGTCAGCAAACGCCGGGGGATCATCGATGGCCCCCTCCACCTGGGCAGGGCGGCCGGCGTGGGAGGACGAGGCCTCGGCGCCGGTGTCCTCGACCCCCCACCACCGAGGTGACCCTCGTGCCGCCTCACAAGGGCCCCCTCCCCGAGGCTCGGGGGGAGTTCGTGGGCCGGGCCCGGCCCACGATTCCACCCGGGCGGCGGAGAGTCGTCCGAGACTTCCACCACCTCCGCCGCAAGTTGCCGGCGGGCGCGCCGCTTGCGCCGCCTCCGCCGCACCTCCACCGCGCCTCCGCGGCGCGCGCGGCGCCGGCACGGCGCCGCGGCCACCACCTCCGGCCGCGCCTGCGCGGCCACGGGCGCCACGGGTTGCTCCGCTCCGCCTCCTCCACGACGCGGCCCCGCGGGCTGCGCCCTCCATCCCTGCCGCCGCCGCGCGCCCGCACCTCCGCGACGGCCGGCGCCGGCCGCTCCTCGGCGACCGCCGGCCGCGCCGCGGCGGGCGATCCGTTGGCCAAGACCTCGGGGTCCCGGCCGCACCCCTGCGAGCTCTCGCCCGCCGCCGCCATGCTTGTCCCCGCCCGCGGCGCCCTCGACGAGCGCCGCCGGTGGGGATGGACGCGTCCGTCCTCGGCACCTTGGCGGTGCGAGAGGAGGCACGGTTGGCACCACCCCCGCACGAGCACGGACGAAGGTTAGGGCACCTGATCATCGACAAATCAAACCAAACGAAAAAAGACAGGCTCCTTACCTTGAAGAGGAAAAGGCCCGTTTCCTCTTCCTCGAGGCCTCAGCGGATGAGGCCGGCGCGGCCGGCGCGCCCGCCACCGCGTCTCCCCGACGGCGCCGCCACGCGCGCGGCGCGCGCCCGCCCCGCGCGCGGTCGTGCCCGATGACGCGCCTCTCGACGACGCGCGGCGCGCGCGCGCGGTACGCTCGCCCCGCGCGTGCGGGTGTGCCTACCGCCGCACTCCCCGACGACGTCGCCGCGCGCGTGGACGCGCCTTCCCCGCGCGCGAGGCACGCTCGATGCGCGCGCGCGCGCTCGCCGTGCGCGCCCCCGCCGAGCGCGCGCGCGCCTCCGCGCGCGCGCGCGCCCTTGATGTCGATGGCCGGCGGTGGGCGCCGTTGCGCCCGCCCCGGGGCGATGCCGCCCTCGCCGCCGGTGCCGGTTCCGGCGAGGGAGGCGCGAGGCGCCACCCGTCCGAGGGGCCCTCCCCCTCGGCCCTCTTCCTCTTCGTCCTCCTCCGAGGACGAGAACTCCCTCGGTCCCCGGGAGGAGAGCCCCCCCGGCTCCTCGCGTCGCCGGTACTCCGCGGCCCGCCGGTCGCGGCGCGCTTGACGTCGCCTCGCGTGCTCCCTCTTGCGCGCCGCCCGCTCCTCGCCGCTCTCGCCGCGCCGCCCGGCCACGCGCGCGGGAGTCGGGGGTGGGCGGAACGGACTTGGCGATGGTGAAAGTCACCAGCTGTACACGGAAGCAACAAGAGCGCGTCAGGAGGCAAAGGCAACGCTAAGAACTAAAACGAAATCAAGAACCGCACTCACCAATGGGCCGGTGGGGAGCATCTCGAGGTCCCACGGGGTCCGACCCGCAGGCGGTGGCAACCGGGTGTCGACGGCGCTCCGCTCCCGGGTGAGCGCGTACGGCCGCTCGAGGGGCGTCGGGAGCATCCGCGACCTCGCCGGAGTCGACGGGGTTGGCCGCCTCTCGTCATCTCGAAGATGCGGAGCGGCCTCTCCATCAAGGGCACGATCCGCCGGTGATGGAGGAAGGCGAGGACGCCCATCACGTTCGGCCCGTGCGCCGCCGGTCGGCTGCGGCGCGGCCGGGGACCGACTCTCCGCCGACTCCGATCTTTGGGCGTGGACACCCCGTAGCCCCGGGGAGTCGAGGCCTCTCCTTGAACACCCGCGGTGTAGGGGGGGGAGGCCGGGCTCGGCGTTACGCAAGTAGAACCATCCCCGCTCCCGGCCGGCGTTGTTCGTCGTCATGGTGCGGGGGATGTAGACGTCCTTGAATTGCCCCCGCGGGGCGAGCGACATCCCGCCGGCGCGCATCGCGCGCGGGGTCCCCGGCTTCCGTCGTGGGGTCCGCGTGATGAGCTCCGCGCGGAAAAGATGTACCCAGAGCTCCCAATTGACCGGGATCCCCAGGTACCCTTCGCAGACGCCCACGAACGTGGCCGCCTGCGAGATCGCGTTGGGGGCGAAGTTGTGCAGCTCCACTCCGTAGTGGTGGCACATCGCCCGCATGAAGGTGCTCGCCGGCGTGGTGAAGCCCCGCTCGTGGTAACGGATGAAGCTCACCACGTAACCCTCCGGCGGGTTGGGCTCGCGGTCCGTAGCCGGCGGCACGATCCACTCCGCCGGACGTCCGTCTTCGTTGGCCGCCGGTGGCCGGCGGCGACCAGCTCGCCAAGGGCCAGCCGCGTCACCGTCGACCTCTCCCAGGCATATGGCTCCAGGATCCTAAGGGGAAGCTGAGGCGGCGCCATGAGGAAGGACGAAGGAATGCGAGGACGGAGAACGAGGAACGAAAGAAAGGCTCTAATGGCGACACCGCGCGGTGGCAAGAGCTAGGCGAAGAAGATGGGGCGGGGGACTGAAAATGGTGAGGCGTCAAGGTAAAAAACCGCCGTCTCTTCCACCCCTCAGATTTATAAGCCGACGGGGCGAGCTCTCGGAGCGGACGCCCCGCCAGCATTAACTTGCGGGGGAATCTCTCCTTCTCGTCGACGGGCGGGCCCCACCACGACTGCAGCGGCCACGTCATTGCAGGCGGGCCATCATTACGGCAAAGACCCGCAGCGACCGAGGTGAAGCGGTCACATCCGCCTGCCATGCCGCCCACTACGCGCGCGCGCGGCCACAGCGCCTAAAAAGGCGCGCCCGCGCTGCAAAACCGCGGCCACGATCGCAAGGCATTTAAGATAACTGGGCCCCTTGCCAAGCAAGGAGGACCCTCGAGCGGGGCGAACTCCTGGCTCAAGACCAGGGCAACCCTCGACGGGATATCGACGTGAGAAGGTCGCCCGGGACCTGCTCGATGTAGAGCAGGCACCGCGGGTACCCATGCCACGTAAGACCCTCGAGCGGCGCGAGCCCTCGGCTCAAAACGATGTCAGCCCTCGAAGGGACACCGACGTGAGAAGGTCGCCGGGACTGCTCGATGTAGAGCAGAACCGCGGTACCCATGCCACGTAAGACCCTCGAGCGGCGCGAGCCCTCGGCTCAAAACGATGTCAGCCCTCGAAGGGACACCGACGTGAGAAGGTCGCCGGGACTTCGCTCGATGTAGAGCGAGGCACCGCGGTACCCATGCCACGTAAAACCCTCGAGCGGCGCGAGCCCTTGGCTCGAGACAATATCGATTCTTGAAGGAAGGGCACATACGGCTCGTGCTACCAACCCGGCCACCTCGAGGGCGGCTCGCCCAGACCCCTCGATGGCCGCAAGCGTGAAAAGACGGGGCCGCCCAGGCGCCACCCCGCACGGCCCTGCGATCGAGAGGTTCGAAGCCTAACCCTCGACGGGTTCGAACAGGCGCCACAGATCGCAGAGTTAGGGACGACGAGGGCACGCGCATTCGAGCCGTTCCTCGAGCCCGTCGGCTCGGGGGTGCCCCACATGTCGTGTTCGAGAGCCAGCGAGGGCAGCTAGCGGGGGATCCCACCGAGGGAGAGCTTCCGCGCCCTCGGTCCCTATCGAACGGGACCGAGCCCCACCCTAGCAAACCCACGCAAGAGCTTCCATGGACGTGTCTCGGACCGCGCGCCTACCCTTATCGAACGGGGCATGGACGTCCACTCGAACCACCCGCTAGCGGCCTCGACGAGGAATCCGCAATCCGCGACCCGCTCGATGGGGGTTGCGGAAACCTCACCCTCCGTCCCGCGGAGGGACGGCGAGGGCGCGTTAAAAAACAAGTCGCCAAGCTCTACCCGATCGCCTCGAACGGGCCAAGGCTCGGGGGCTTGGCGCACGGCTACACCTCCTTGAAATTGCACCCACGGAGACGGTGCCGGCGGTGCGTGCACCCCCGAAGCCGGCTGAAATACCGCCGATGCCGGTTGGCATATGTGCCACGCCTCTCTGACCAAAATTCTCGCGGTTAACCCCTGCAGGGAGAACCCACACTCCTGCAGGGCTTCGGGGGCTAGACCCGCGGGTCCACTGACGCGGCCCCACGGAAAGCGTTCGCAAACAAGGAGGGGAAGAATGTCCTATCGGTAGGTTCCGGCATCCGCGGGAGCCTCAATGGCAAACCCACGGATGCTCGGGGGCTACGTCGGGGACAGCCCTAGGGGTCCCCCTTAAACAACGGGGGAAAACCTCACTTAAAACCCGCAACGAAACCCAAATACGTTAAGCCTAACCATGCGGGCACCTAACCATGCGGGACACGGCCGCGCGGGGACTCCGACGGCCCATCGAGGCGGCCCACGGAAGGATCCCCTCGAGCGGTCGCGCCCGCTCGAGGGGCGGCCTCCCTTCGGGCGGGCACCGGTCCCGCTCGTGGGCACGCACTTCCCTCGAGCGGGCTCCGCCTCGCTCGAGGGCGCCCCGCCCTCGGCGGGGGTCCGCCACGCTCGAGGGTGCCCCTCACGCGTGCGCCGGACCCGTACGTGGGCATTTAACGCCACGACACAAGGGGGCGGCGCCATCATGCGCCGGGGGCTCGCGCCCGGTGCGCCGCACCAACTCCCCGGGGAGGAGCCCATCCCCACCCGCGTGGGGAGGGACCGTGCGGTACGGCCGGTGGCGGTCCCGTGACACCGCGCGCCCTCCTGCGGTACGGCTAACGCGCCCGACCCTCGAAGGGGGGCCGGGCGCACCCTCGATTTCACTTTCCCCGTGACCCTACGGGGGTTAGGTGGAGGCGCTAGGCCGGTGGATTGCCATCCCGGCCACTGTAACGGCGTGGCCGCCGTACCCGCGCGTGCAGGCGCACGCCGGACCCTGTAGCAACGACTCCAGCCCCCGTGAGGCGCGTTGGGAAGGAACGCCGTTCGCCCGCCCCCGTACCCCGTACAAGCTTGCGTCAGCACCGCCCCCGAGCCTACGGAGGACATCACCACCATCCGTTGCTCTCCTACCCTCGAACCGCCACTGTTCGGGTACAAGTCAGGCCATGATGACCGGGATCGCGGCGGGGATCGCCGGACGGCCGCCCACTCTACACCGTAGCACGTCGCACCTCTCCACATAGCTAGGTAGCGCGGCGTGCATGTAACCCGCCGCCCCCCTTGATCTATAAAAGGGGGTGCGAACCCCCAGCCGCAGGGGGAGACGGACGAACAGAGACACAAGAACACTTCACACACCACGTACTCATTCTTATTCTCCCACAATATCTTCAGCCACCCCTCCAGGGACTTGGAAGCTACACTTTCCTCTCCCGCCTTGCTTGTATTCGCCCCACTACAAGCACCCCCGGTGCTAAGTAATATAGTGCCCCGAGCACGCCTCTGCTGGACGTACGGCCCCCTCGGCCGGAACCAGGATAAAACCTCCGTTTCACTTGTTACTTAGCATCGACCATTGAGGGATAGACCTCGGCGCTATCTACTGGTTAGTGTCGGGACCATATTCCGCACCGACAGTGCTCAAATGACTGACACAAATTTAGATTTAAAATTCAAATCATTACCTTCATCTGAGTTCATAAAAAAAGTTACGATTTTTAAAAAACCGATTGCCCCCTACCATCGTTTGATACATTACCGCAGACGGTTTAACAGTATCCTAACATTCTCTCAAACGGTGTTAGCTCTCTACCGCCATTTGAAACGGTGGTTAGAATGGTACCGTCATTTCAAATGGCGGCATAGTATAGTTTTGCATAACTTTGAGATATATGTATTTTTTGTAAATTTGTAAAATATAAATATAAAAAATAGAAAATCTACATTTGTGGATGTTGGGGGCAAGCCCAAAATCTACACATACCTCAATGATTTTTTTTCTTTTTTTACATTTTTCTTTTCTCTTTTTTGCAAAAATATATGGTCCGCAAAAAAATTGCAAAACTATACATCTGACGTCGTGGGGGACGGCGGCAGGGACCTACCGTCGTGCCCCACGGCGGTAGGAGGCGCGCGGTGTCCAGTCCCTTTTCAAAAATCTGTAACTTTTTTATTTGAACTCGGATGGAGGTAAACTTTATACGAAAATTGTAGCTTTCGATGAGATCTACAACTTTGTAGTTCAAAGTTTTTCCATTTGAAATCATCTTCATAGTCAACTAATCGATATGCTATCTAGATCTCAATTTCATATCCAGATCTCAGTTTTAAGTTTACGTTCAAAAAATTGTAATTTTTTTGCATGAACTCGAATGGAGGTAAACTTTATATGAAAATTGTAGCTTTCGACGAGATCTACAATTTTGTAGTTCAAAGTTTTTCCATTTGAAGTCATCTTCATACTCTAATAATCGATACACTATTCAGATATGAAGACTGCAAGCTGAGATCTGGATAGTTTATTGATTATTTGACTATGTAGGTGACTTCAAATGGAAAAATTTTGAACTACAAAGTTGTAGATCTCGTCGAAAGCTATGATTTTCATATAAAGTTTACCTCCATCCGACTCCAACAAAACAATTCCAAATTTCTGAAAAGAGACTGGACCCCTACCGTCGTGGCTCACGATGGTAGGAGGTGCTACAGTGTCGCGCGCCTTGCTACCGCCGTGGGGCACGGCGTTAGGTCCCTGCGGCCGTCCCCCACGGCGCCAGATGTATAGTTTTGCAAATTTTTTACGGACCATATATTTTTGCGAAATTTATGTGAAAAAATGTAATAAAAGAAAGATTCTACCTCAATCAATAACAATCCTATATTGTCGATGGGTCCATTTGAAAGCCCATCCGAGAAGTTTGCATGTGTGAGTAATAGCGAGGAAGGCCTTAAAACTTAGCATTGCAACTGAAAAGGCAGAGCAGATGAATCGAGCCTTCAAAGAGGAGCACTATACCAGAATTTTTTTATTTATGTTTTTTTAAATTCATTTTGCAAAAATATACGACCGTTTCAAAATTTATCAGTTTTGACCACTAACCGTCGTGGCGCACGGCGGCCGCCATGGGCCACGTCGTTCACAGCGGTTAGGTCAACGGCTGCGGGCCCAACAGCCGGGAAGGCCAGCCGTCGTGGCCCACGACAGTTGTAGCCTAATCATCGTGTGCCACGGCGGCAGGACCAACCGCCGTGGGCCCATGGCGATAGGGTTCTGCAAACGTCGTGCGCCACGACGGTTAGAATAGAAATAAATAATC
Organism: Cenchrus americanus; assembly: GCA_947561735.1. Classification (NCBI taxonomy): domain Eukaryota; kingdom Viridiplantae; phylum Streptophyta; class Magnoliopsida; order Poales; family Poaceae; genus Cenchrus; species Cenchrus americanus. The sequence continues at coordinate 47,596,151 of OX387244.1, read as the reverse complement.
GAATAATAAAAAAATGTGCTAAAAATAACCGAAATAAATAAAAAATTTTATTTTTAGTGGGATTTGAACACCCAACCTCTAGCTTCAAGCAAAGTCTCCCTTGCCACTACACTACACAACCACATGTGTCCATACTTAGTTTCTTTTATTCTCATTTTGTACCCAGCCAAGTATAAATTGTTTTTTAAAGCTCCAAACGGCATCAAATGAAAAGGTTGTAAACTACAAAGTTTCATAACTTTTCAAGACACACAACTTTCGTGTTTGCAGTTTCGTGTTTTGAGGTCATTTACAAAAATTTTATAGAAAAACCTGTTGTGGCTCACGGCGGCTGCATGGGCCGCCTTTCGTGGCCCACGGCGGTTGGCCTTACCGCCGTGGCCCACGCCGGCCGCCGTGCGCCACGGCGTTTGGTGGTCAAAACCGATAAATTTTCAAACGGTCGTATATTTTGGAAAATGAATTAAAAATATAAATAAAAAATCTACAATACCAGCATGCATGAAAGAAGAATCAAGCCTTCTTCACCCATTGCCGTTTCTAATGATATAATGGAAATGGTGTCTTGCTTCAACCTGTCAGAATCAGTCCACATAGTGTAATTATTAAGCGTAATATCCAAATGCTACATGCTCACAAAAACTGAAATTAAGGCAGCATAGCCACTAACTGAAATGCTACATGCTCTGTATGTCCGAACAGAGCACTGATGAGAAATATTAGATCATCACATTACTAGACTTTTGCAGTCTTGCAGATTCCGGAAAAGGAACAGGTACGGTCTATATTATGGGATTTATTGGAGCAAGGAATATCACTATACTACTCCGTACTAAGCAACTTTTCTGAACAACAAAAAAAAGCCCTACATAATGAACAGCACTATCACAGGAGCGCTATGTACACATTACACGCGTGCACTGCTGCAAGTGACATTGAGGTGGGAAGAAGGGCTACGTCTACGTACAATACGCCTGCAGTTTCACGTATACGATTATATGACGTGTGCCTATGCATCACTAGGATGTGTATAGTTTTTCCTCTCGTTCGAAGAACGGTAGCTACGACTCTCTACACGTCCACGTCCGGCGATCCGCGATCGAGTCGTCGTCGGCGCACGTACTGATGAGCTTGGTTGCGCAACCAGCAGAGTCATCGATCCACCTACTACGCATTGTTCGTGTTCCGGGGCACCCAGCAGCAGTGCAAGCCGTAGGGCATCGCGTACGGGAACTTGGCCCGCGCCACCTCCTGGAACGTCTTGGCGTCCAGCACCAGCGCGTAGGCCGACCCGTCCCTGGCGCTCACCATCGATATCGCCACCCCTGCCAAAGTTTCCCAGGCATGAATGTTAGCCACATGCACGCGGTGGCGCGCGATTTGGAACGCGCGCAGACGACGGATTGGCTAATTGGATGCATTATTGTGAGATCGAGCTCAAGGCGGGCGATGGCAAACACTAACCGTCGTCCTCCTCCACGGCGCCGGGTCGCGGCACGAAGAAGGGCTCGGACGGCACGGCGCCCTCCTCGTACCAGTTCTTGGCCGTCTTCTCCACCAGGTCGATCTTGGTGAGGGTGTTGGGGAAGTTGCACGGCCGGCAGGCGCCGCAGGCGTAGGCGTACCGGTACTCCTTGCCGACGTGGGCCGGGTTGATGCTGCACATGTCCATCCCGCGGCCGTGCTCGTTGGGGTCCAGCGCCGACTCCAGCTCCCCGAACGGGCTCCCGTCCAGCGGTATCCTGAACCGGCCCACCCTGGCGTCGGGGAGGACGTCCTGGCCGCCGGAGGACCGGAGGTTCTGGAGGCGGAGCTTGTCGAGGATGGAGGTGTTGGCGTTGTGCTCGCAGCAGTCGGCGACGATGGCCGTGACGCGCCCTTCCGCGTCCTTCTCCTCGTACGCGTTGATGAAGTGGAACGTCACGAACGGCGGCACCTCCACGCTCGCCACGACCCTGCCGCTGGCCTTGCACATGACGTGCATGTAGCTCCCGGACTCGAGGTGCCACTCGAACTTGTACAGCGGCGTGGGCTCCGCGCGGAGCAGGTTCTTGGCGCAGTACCGGAGCGGCATCTCCGGCACCACCACGTAGTGGTCGGTGATGGGGAACGAGTGCACCCACCCGGGCGCCGGCCCGCCGCGGCAGTCCACCCTGCCCACAAACCGCCGCTTGTTGGTCCCAGCGTCCATCCTCACCACCGAGTAGCCCGGCCGGATCAGGTCCGGGATCAGCGTCCAGAACTCGATGTCGGTCACGATGGGGTGCGCCGAGTGGATGAGGCCCCCCAGCTTGTCCGAGTACTCGAACTTGCCGAGGGTGTCGAGCGTGTCCGGGTCGATGACGATGGAGCCCTTGATGGTCTCCGTGAGGCAGAGCACGCGGCCGTCGCCGAGCCTGACGACGCCCGTGTTGGAGTTGTCGGTGAGCGAGGAGCCCGAGAAGAGGCTGGCGAGCTGGCCCACGTAGGAGAGGAAGCCGTCCGCCTTGGGCACCTCGGAGAACTCGCGGTAGCACACTTTACCGTGCGCGCGCGCCGCCTTGTACGCCTCCGACTCGATCTGGCGGTGCGCGCCCACCGCGCGCCCGTTGCGGAGCGAGACGCGGACGAGGGTGGCGTAGCCGTCGAACAGGTGCCGGAAGCCGTAGTCACCGAGGTTCCACAGGCCCGGGCCGTTCCGCAGGTACGTGCCGTCCTGCAAGCAAGCAGCAGGTTTCCGTTATTAGCTGCTGGGCGCAGAAAATCCTCCATCGGTAGATGTTTACCAACACCTGAACACCAAGCTCGATCAGTTAATTATCCTCTACATCATGAGCTCATCATAGAGGGTCGAGCGCATGGTCGTTTACTAGACGATGAGTACAATAATCACACAGATCAGTCCTCAGTGAGCATATTAGTCGAATATTTGATCTGCAACGAACCGTATTATATTGCACGTACGTACACACCGGCTTTGATTTCAGCAGGTCGCTTTCAGAATAGCACACGCACACAGAGTCAAATGGGGGTCATAGGAAAGAGAAACAAATTGGGAGGAGCAGCAGTGGCCTCATCAACTTGTGTGGAGGTTGTGGTTAGGGGACAGCTAGCAAGCAGCAACCCAGGTCGTGGACGCGGCCTTTTTCTTCTCAAAGGTGCAGTGCAGGGGCAACAAAACTGCAATGATCGTCGTCACAAGAGACAGCGACGCCATTTGTCGCCGGTGCCATGAGTACTAAAAACAACAGAGAATCTTGGTGTGTATATGTTGTGTTCCCCGCAAGCATCGTGAGTGCTGAGATGCCACCGATCTATGCATGCATCTCCTTTCTGATAGGCCTAGGGTAATAGTCGGTGTCGCCCTCGCGTTCGTTGATATCATCGCAGCTGGTAGTTAATGGATGATGGTGTGGGTAATTATATTGAGTGCTTCTCCAACTGCTGTTCCAATGAAAAATGACATTACGTACTATTTCTACGTACGCACGTGAGTACGTCTCTCTTTCTTTTTCTGCTAATATGTGTTTTGATCACCGTCTATCATTCTTTAGGGGTGTATATATATATATATGCCTGATGTTGTAAACCCACTTTATTTGATGGAATGAAAACTGTTCATGTGGATCTTCTTGACCTCCCGTTGATTCCTAAAAAAAGTACATGTGTCCATCCGCTGGACGAAAATTAAAACACCCTTGATAGCTATTTGGCTCATCGACACTGTACGTGCTTTAGTTTCCCGTGTTCTGTGTGTGCACAACCTTTGGTGCTGCCTGCACTATTAGCTAGCTAGAGATTCTTGTACGATGAAAATGGTTAGGTTAATTTAAAAGATTTTGTTCTACAATCACTCAATCAGTAATAGTATATGTGAGCTTGGTCTAAAAGTGCTTATGCCGACCACCTCTTTTTCTTGTTCTTCATTCTTTTTTAGTAGAGGAAGAAGATATGCTTGCCTTTTGCCTATATATATGGAGATGATCTGAAAAAGGTGTCATTCTGTAGATACATGGACTGGACAGTCTCAGAATCAAAGTAACGGAAAAGATTCAGATTCTCGCCAAGGAAAAAGCATGGCTAACCTTGGCTTAGAACACCCGGAAAATGTTATAAAAATGGAGAGGTTACGGTCGGTTATTCAAGAATCATGAAAAGGAGCTAGTTAGAGCACAAAAGCCAGATCACCCTTTTCCCAAAAACAAAAGCCAGATCAAAGACAGCATGAATGGCATGGCGAATTGGCTATATGGTGGTGCTATATGCAGTTAAAACAAACGATGAAGTGGGGTACCCACCAGCCAGAGCGGCAGCTCGCCTTCCACCTCCAGGGCCCCCTCCCACCTCTCCTGCCGGACGCTTTTCCACGCCGCGTGCTCGCCGGCGCCGCGTCCTCCTCGGCGTCGCGGTGGGGCGTCGACAACGGGCCGAGCCGGCGGCACCGGGACCGGGGCTATGACCGGCGTCGGCGTCTCCGTCACCACGCTAGCCGCGAGAGGCTGCGCTGCGGCCCGCTTGCCCTTGGCTCCCTGGCTGGTGGTGGCCAGACGACCAGGCACCGCCGCCGCGCCACTGCCAGGCCGCCCGGCGGCCGCGCCAGACATCGCCGCGAACACACAGAACGACGAGGCCATCGTAGGAGACATTGCGAGAGAGTGCTCAGATCTATCTATAGCTAGTGTAGCAAACTCTGCAGTAGTGACAGGCTTTGGATCGAAGCTACCTTGGAGGACACGGAGCTGAGTGTGGTAGCTAGAGCAAGCTGAAATGAGCGCGGCGTTGTACTGCTAAGATTTGGTTTGTTGGTTTGGGGTTGGGGACGGGTTCGTACTCGTCAAGGCCATATATATAGCCGGACGAGGAGGGAGGTCAGGAGGAGGAGGGCAACGGCCGGGGTGCGTGGAATCTTTCCCTGTGGAAATTCTCGGAGCAAAAGGCCGGGCGCCCCTTGTTTGGATTCCGTTGTCACGTTGCTGGCTGTCGCTGTGCCCTCCTGGTCTGCGCTTGCTCCGGTTGGTGGGGGCGAACCCGATGGATCGATCACCAGGGAGGAAGGGGGTCAGGCCGGGGTCGTACGTGCATTACGTCGCCCGACGACCACTGCGCCCATGCGCGCGCGCGCGCGTCCTTGTCACCGGCGCGCGGGTCGTCACCCCGCGACGCAAAGATAAGCGGCGAGTGAGTGTCGCGGTCGCGTGCGCGGCCGACGGTGACGATGGAGGGGGAAACCGCCGGTTTGGGCTACGCTACACGGCGCATGCATGCAGCTGTCGTCGGAGTGCACGGCGGTGTTACCGGCCAGTTACGTGCCGGGATGGGTTATTACGTTAATAGGCGGATCGGTCCAGATGATAGAGCTGAGGTTATTGTTGACGACGTTTTGGGTAGATTATTGGCATCGATCGATCTCACGCCAAGAGCAGTCGTCCTTGGCTGTTTTTTTTACGAAGTTTTTTAACCGCGCGCTCGTTGTAGACAAGCGTGCTATAGCTAGCGGCTGGATATAGTCCACCGGAAGTGGGAACCGAGAAAAGGAAGAGCTTTGTAGGTATATCTCTAGATTTAATTTATAAGTTGACACGGGCTAGCAATGAGATAAAACGGTAAACATTTCGGTCTATTTTGTGATTAAAGCATCTCCAAGAGTTTACCAAATTTTACTTGACAAATCTTGTGTTTTCCCATTTTTAAAAAGATGTGTCAAGTAAAAAATGAGTTCATTTCCAACCGTTTGGCATAATATATTCACTTCTCAAATATAGATCTAACTTGGGATTGGGCTTGTAGTCCAATGGTAGGACTGTCTAGTGGGAGGGGTTGGATATCGAGCCACTGTCTAGTGGGAGGGGTTGGATATCGAGCCTGGCTCGGCTCGTTAAGGCTCGTTTATCTTAGCGAGCTAGGAACCCGGCTCGGTTCGGCTCGTTAAGAAGCTCGAGCTGGCTCGTTAAGCTCGCGAGCCAGCTCGTTAACAGTTATAAATTCAAAAAATCATAGTTAACAAGTAAGTATGAAATCAACAAATGCAACATGTTTACCAGCCAACCAACGATGAAACCAAGTAGTCAAAAAGCAATTTAGTACTCTAAGTTATTAGGTTGTGATCTGAAAGATCTTTTAGGTTGTTTGTTGGCTGTTGCAACCCTGGCTCGTTAGGGCTCGCGAGCCAGCTCGAGCTCGGCTCATTATCGTAGCGAGCTAAAACCTAACCTCGACTCGTTACAAATTTACTAACGAGCCGAGTTGAGCCGAGCCAATAGTGAGCGAGTTCGAGCGAGCTAACGAGCTTCGAGCTTTTCGTCCAGCCCTAAGTGGGACGCTACCCACCAGGGTTCAAATCCTGTTACTCGCACATTTTCCTGTATTTTCCAGGATTTACCGGCGTTATGCGTTAAGTGGTAAGCGACGTTTGGTGACTTCGGGAATCTCCAGATCTGTCGGTGCTCAGTTCTTCGGAAGTGCTCATAGGGGTAGGGTTTGCGTACGTGTATTCATAGGGGTGAGTGTGCATGCGTGTTGTGAGCGTCTGCGTTGTACTGTGTAATTCTTAAAAAATATATAGATCTAACTTACATTGGGAATTTGAGAGAGAAATAAAATTATGTTTATATTCTTCCACCTCTTGAAATCTTGTATCAAGAATCCTTCATTATTCTTTTTTTTCACCTTCCCACCTGGCTTGGCCAGACTGATGCCAACCCGGATCTACGTATATTTCTGTGTGGGGATGTGAGTTTTGTCGAGTCTCTATTTTTGCTAAGTTGTTTTTCTAAAGTTAATTGATTGTCAAATTAGTTTGCCAAACAGCTAGAGATGTTTATATGCAGTCCTAACTATTTGTATGGGTTCAGAGTCGAGTTCTCTTGACTCGACGGTGCTCACAACACTTTTCTGAATTTATTTCAAAATTTAAATGTGTTATTCTTTAGGTGATGGCACGACGTGTACATCGACAACGAGACATGCATTTTTTTCATCAATATTAAGATCTGACGGCTTAATCTCTAGGACATACTCCCTCCAGTTTGGTAAACGAAATCGTTTTGGACAAGGTTTGAGTCAAATATTGAGAATATAAATCATAAATAACTTTTAAGTCGTTGAGTTTGGAAATGTGAAAATTACATGAGTAGATTGTAACACCCTAAAATTCCATCACTAAATTAAGCAACAAGGTGTTTTAGATTTTATTTTCTAAGGATTAAATAAATTATCAAATAAATTTGGCCTTTAAAATATTTAAATATCATTTAATAATTTAGAAGCAATAAGTGCTTGTGCATCATGATTTGAATGCATGGTTTTATTTGTTTGTGTGAAGTTTTAAAAGTTTTTAAAATGTTTTGAAAATTTTGAAAATGATTGAAGTGTTTTGAAAAGAGTTTGAATTTAAAGTTTGAAAAAGAGTTCAATTTCAAAAGTTTGAAAAGTTGAAAAAGAGTTTGAAAAAAACAAATCCCTCTTCTCTCCCTCTCTTCTCTCTTCCGGCCCAGCCCAACCACCCTCTCCTTTCTTTTTCCTCGCGTGGCCCACCTTCTTTTCTCCTCAGCCCATGTAACCAAGCAGTCTGTCGGCCCTCCTTTCTCTCTCGTGTGCGCGCTTGCGGCCCACCGCAAGCAGCACACGCGGCCCAGCTCCCCGCTCGGCCCGTTTCACCGCGCGGCTCAGCTTCTCCCTCCCTCTCTCTTTCACTCGCTGCCAGGCCGGCCCCACCTGTCTGCGTCGCCTCCTACCTCCAGCTCCTCCCCTGCACCGCATCCGACCGCGCGCCGGCCGTTTCTCCGGTCTCTCGCACCTCCCCTTCTTCAAAGATCGCCATAAAGGCGCGCTAAAGCCCTGGCTTCACTCTCCCCCATCAATTCCTTTCCGTTCCTTCTAATTAAGCCCCCCCTTTGATGGTAGTTAAGGCCGCCGGCCATTGATGGCTAGCCTCACCGCCGGAGCCGCTCCCGCTCCCTTCCCGGCCTATAAAGCTCACCCTAGAGCCCCTACTCCACCCCGTTTTGCACCAATCAAGCTTCCACCCCTTCCACCCGCGCGCATGAGCCACACCCGCACCACCACCGAAGCTCGACGCCGCCATCTCCTCGATTCCAGCCGTCTCCCTTCCTTCTCCTCGTTGGTGAGTCCTTTATCGTGACCCCCTTCCTCTCCTCTACCCGGTGCGCCACTCACCCGAGCCCCTTGATGACCAGGCCGCCGGCAATTTGGCCGACCCGAGCTCCACCGCCGGTTGCCCCTTTTCAAAATCCAGCTATCTCCGTCTGTCTCCTCCGCTGGTGAGCATGTCCCTGTGATCCCCTCACTCTCCTCCCTCCGTTTCGCACCTCAGCCGAGCCCTAGGCCGCCCCCACCACCGGCGACCGAACGGGCAGGACCTCCTGCACATCCCTGTCCGCCTCGAACCGAAGGTAGAAGAAGAGAAGCCGTTTTGCTTTTAGGACCCTAAAGAAACATGTAATCTTTGTTTTTTCTTGTGCCTTGCATCTTTTCCAGGAAACCCCCTAGAAATATCCCACCTTTAACACATAAATCCCACTCTGGCTCTTTTACCAGCTAGCCCCTGTATTCTATTCTTTTCGCGAGCACTATTGATGGTGTCTTGCAAACGTTATCAGCTAACCCTCCAGATCTATAGTTAATCTCGTCTAGGTCCCTGCAGCCTTGTTTAGTCCATAGATCTAGCGTTTTAGCTCCGTTTAACCTCGTTCTTGTTGCGTTAGGCTCATATAAACTCAAAGTATGCGTTAGGAGCAATGATGTACATGTTCTATGTTTTGTATTTTATTTAAATATTAAATATGATTAAATCCTATTACACATGCTTTTCTAATTAAAATCTAATTAGAGTTCAACACGTGTTTTCATAAGAAAGTTAATATTATTAATATTAATTAAATATTTCTTTTAATTAAAAGTTAATTAGATGTATATCTCGGTATTTATAATCAAACTTATTTTGATTAATGATTATGCAATTTGCTTTCTACTAAAATGTAACATAGGCTATCTCCCGAGTTTTTTAATTAAATGTTAATTTGATTAAAATGAATATAAATGTGTTTTTAAATTATAATTTGATTAGAATAACTCTAAATATAAAGATAAACGCCTAGATGCTTTTATATGCTTGTCGGTGCGGAAAGTAGTCCCGACACTAACTAGTAATGAGCGCTGGGATCAACCTCTCGATGGTCCGGTGCTACTAAGGACACCGGGATTATCCTGGTTCCGGCCGGGGCCATACGTCCAGAAGTGGTGTGCTCGAGGCACTATAGTGCGTCGCACCGTGGTGCTCGTAGAGGGGTGGCTACAAGCGAGGTGGGAGAGGAGGCGTGGCCTCCAAGTCCCAGAGGTACTGATCAAGGTAAGTGCCAATATCGTGGAGAAGGCGGAGAGCGTGTGAGTGATCGATGTTCGTTGTCCCGTGTCCCCTGTGGCTGGGGGATCACCCTTCTTTTTATAGGCCAAGGAGAGGGTAATTTACAGGCGTGCCGCACTATTTCCCTATATATAGCGGTATGGCGAGCAGCGCTGTGGAGTTGATGGCCGTCCTGGCGGTTCCTGCTCCGGTTGAGGCGTCGTGGCGCATCCTGTGCTCGTACAGGAGCAACTTCGAGGGTCGTAGTGCAGCGGTTGGCCGCCTGGCTGCCGTAGTGGGCCGATTCGAGGGTGCCGTTGACGGTGGACCCGTACGGAGTACAACGTCGGGCATGGCGGTGTCCCACTCCCGTGCGCTCCAATAGTGCAAGAGTTGTTGCAGCAGTGCGCGGCGTGGCGCTGCAGGGGCGGGGATGGCCGCAAAGGGTTGACAGCGATGGGGATGACCGATCCCGCTGGCCTGACGTCACGGCGTGGCCCTGCGTAAGCACGGAGAAGACATTCGAGGGTGCCGCCGGCCCCCCTTCGAGGGCACGGCGTGTTAGCCGTACAGGAGTGGGCGGCACAGTGTCACGGAGCTGACACCGGCCTCGTCGCACAATGCTCCACAGTGGCGGGGATGGGTTCCCCCTAGGGAGTTGGCGGAACAGCGTCGGGGCGTGATTCCCAGGCGTGTCAAAGTAGTGGCGCGGTCCTGTGGCGTCAGAGCATTAAATGATCGTACGCACGGGCGGGGACAGGTGCGCGCGGAGCCCTCGAGCTAGGCGGACCCTGCTCGAGGACGCGTCTGACCCTCGAGCGAGGCGGACCTCACCCGAGGGGGGCGTGAGCCCTCGAGCGAGGCAGACCTCACCCGAGGGGGCGTCTGGCCCTCGAGCGTGGCGGACCTCGCCCGAGGGGGCGCTTTGCCGTGTTGCCTTGGTGGGCCGTGGGGGCCACCACGGTGTGGATCGTGTTGTGCACGTGTGTTAGGCTCGAGGTTAGTTTGCGTTTTGCGTTTTTGCAGGTTTTAAGCGGGATTCCCCCGGCTGTTTAGGGGACCCTTATGGATGTCCCCGACAGTAGCCCCCGAGCATCTGCGGGTGTATCCGTTAGGATCCCACAGATGCTGATGCTAACTGATGGGACATTCTTCCCTCCTAGTTGCCAATGCCGTTCCGTGGGGGCGCGTCAGCGGACCCGTGGGTCTAGCCCCCGAAGCCCTGCAGGAGCGTGAGTGCTCCTGCAGGGGTTTTTTCACGAGTTTTTACCAGTGCGTGGGGCATTTGTTTCAACCGGCATCGGCGATGTTCTAGCCGGCCTCAGTCGTACGCGCATGACTGGTACCCCTTGCGTTCGGTGCACCCTAAGAGGTGTAGCCGTGCATCGAGCCCCCGAGCCTGGGCCCGTTTGAGGTGATCGGGGTAGGCTCTCCGACTTGTTTTGTATGCCCCTCGTCGTCCCTTCGCGGGACGGAGGGTGAGGTTTCCATAACCCCCATCGATCGGGTCGCGGATTGCGGATTCCTCGTTGAGCTGTTATCGGGTGGTTCAAGTGGACGCCCATGCCCCGTTCGATAAGGGTTGGCTCGTGGTCCGGAGACTCGTCCATGAAAGCGCTCGTGTGGGTTTGCTAGGTGGGGCTCGGTCCCGTTTGCTAGGGACCGAGGGCGCGGAAGCTCTCCCTCGGTGGGATCCCCCCGACTAGCTGCCCTCGCTGGCTCTTGAACACGACATGTGGGGCGCCCTCGAGCTGATGGGCTCGAGGATAGGCTCGAATGCGCGCGCCCTCGTCGTCCGTGACTCTGTTGATCTGGGGCGCCTGTTCGAACCCTTCGAGGGTCAGGCTTCGAACCCCTAATCAGTAGGGCCGTTGCGGGACGGCAACTGGGTGCCCTCGACTTTTTGCATCTGCGGGGCCCGAGGGCTCGAGGGTTGGCTCAGCCCACAAGCCGCTGATCGGTAGTTCTCCCGTATCAAGGGCACCTGTGGCGCCCACCTTGCAGAGGGGGTTTCGAGGGTCGGTTTTGTTGAGCCTTACGCTCGGGCCGCTCGAGGGTCATCCTTACTTGGTAAGGGACCGGGCCATTTAATGCCCGCAGTCACAGCTACAGTTATGCGCTGCGGGCGCGCCTTTTCAGGCGCCGCGTCCGCGCGTAGTGCGCGACGTGCGCGGGCGGACGTGACGGCCCGCCACGGCCCTTCGGTTGCCACGCCGTAATGATCGCGCGCGCATGCGCCTGACCGCTCTGGTCGTGGTGGGTCCTGTTCGTCAACGACTGGGCCGTTCGCCTGCAGTTAATGCACACAGAGCGTGCGATTCAGGGAGCGTGGCTCCATGGATCTATAAATCCGAGGGGGAGGATGAGGCGAATCTTTACCTCGACACTTAGCGCTTGTCGTTCTCGTCCCTCCCGCTTCTGAGTCGCACTTGCTCCTGCGCCATCACATAGCACTTCCTTCGCGCTTCGCACTCCTCCGCCGATCGCATGGCTCCCCCGCTGACCATCACCGTCATCGACTCGTTGCCGTGGCCGCGCTCGACGGCGACGAGGCTAGCTCTGAGAGAGCTGGTGACCGCCGGCCAGTTGGCGGCGAACGAGGATGGGCAGCCCGCGGCGTGGATTGAGCTGCCGGTGAGGGACCGGGAGCCCAACCCGCCGTTCGGCTACATCGTTAGCTTCATCCGCTTCCACGAGCGTGGCTTCGCGGCGCCGGCGAGCCGCTTCATGCGTGCGCTGTGCTACCACTACGGCGTGGAGCTGCACAACTTCACGCCGAACGCGATTTCACAGGCAGCCACGTTCGTCGGCGTGTGCGAGGGCTACCTGGGGATCCCGGTGAACTGGGATCTCTGGGTTCATCTCTTCCGCGCGGAGCTGCACACGCTCGCTACGCCGGAGCCGAAGACGCGCCGCGCGGCGCGCGCCGGCGGTCTGTCGATCGCGTTGCGGAACACACGCAGGGAGTTCTACATCCCCTGCACAATGACCTCCAACAACGCGGATTGGGAGCGGGGGTGGTTCTACCTCCGCAACAACGGCACCGGCCTCCGCCCCTACTCCGGCAAGGTGCTGATGGAGAGGGCCGATTCCTGGCACCACGGGGTGTCCCCGTCTTCGCACTAGGCTCGGCTGGATTCGCTCCTGACCGCGTTGAAGGCCCTGGCGGACGACGGGTTGACCACGGGGTGCATCCTCGCGAATCTTCATCACCGGCAGATCATCCCCCTGATGGAGAGGCCGCTTCACATCTTCGAGATGCATGAGGACGCGGACCCCGTCGCGCTGGCGGAGTCGCGGTTGCGGCCGGACCTCTTCCCGCGGGAGTACACGGCCACGCGGGCGCGGCGCGCCATCGACCTCAGGGCAGCCCAGAGCGACGACGAGGCCCTGTGGGCGTTCGCCATGCTCCCGGTCAGCCCATTGGTGAGTGGACTTCCGCCCCTTCTTGTTCTGTCAGTTCGCGAAATACGTGCATGTTTTGAAGCTTTTCCTGATCCTTGCAGATGGTGGTCGTGAACGCCGCGTGATCCGACCCACCCACGCCTCGAGCCTGAGTGCATGCGTGGGCGGCGCAGCGGTGGGAGCAAGAGCGGGCGGCGCGCAAAAAGGAGAAGATGATCCGGCGACGGGAGCACCGAGAACGGAGGAGTGAGGAGTTCCGACTGCGCGAGCAGCAGGGGCTTTCCTCCCCCGGGACTTCGGAGTACTCATCGTCAGACGAGGAGGAAGAAGACGACAGGGGGCAGGCTCTTCCCGAGAGGTGGGAGCCCGCGCCCCTGTCACCGGAGCCTGCTCCGGTGGTGAGAGAGCAGGCGCCTGGGGTGGGCACGGGGGCGCCCGCCGCCGGCGGTCAACGACGAGAGGTGGCGCGGGCCGCGGAGGTGCCGGTGCGTGCCACGGAGGTGCCCGCGCGGGCAGCGGAGGGCACCCGCGCGCGTAGTGGAGGCATCTGGGGGTGCGGCGGTGGCCACGCCAGTCGCATCCGCAGCGCCCGCGGAGTCCTCGAGGAAGAGGAAGCGTGGCTTCTCCTCCCTGAGGTGAGAAGTCGTGCCTCGAGGGGTCGTATATTCGAGCTGCGGAGGTCTAACCTCTTTGTTTACGTGCTCGCAGGGTGACGCCGACCGTGCCCCCCTCGCACCAGCTAAGGTGCTGAGGACGGACGCGGCCGTCCCTACCAGGTGGCGTTCGTCAAGGGCGTCGTGGGCGGCCACGAGCACGGGGACGGCGGAGAGCGGGGACTCGCGTGGCACGTCCGAGGTCTCGGAGCCGCGGCCGGCGGCGGCGACTACGGAGCCGCGGTAGGTGGCCGCGGGGGCGCGGCGGCGCCGGCGGCCACGAAGGCTCGGCGGGGCGGCGGAGGCACGACGGGTGCCGACGACCACGGCCGCGCGGGGGCGGTGAAGGCCGTGGAGGCACGACGGGCGCCCGTGGCCGCGAGAGGCGCGGCGGGCGGCGATGGCCGCGGTCGCGCGGCCGGAGCCCACCCTCGCCGGCGATGGCGGTGGAGATCCCGGACGATGACGTCCCGCCGCCCGGATGGGACCAGTGGGCCAGCCTGCCCACGTCAGCCCTCGAGTCCCAGGGCGGGGGCGCTCGTGAGGAGATGGGACGGCCACATGGTGGCCGGGTGATCGAGGTACGGCGCCGAGGCCTCGTCGTCTCACGTCGGCCTCCCTGCCTCGGGTGATCCGGCAGCGAGCCCGGAGCGGGGGCAGGAGCGCATCGATGTGCCACCGCCCCACTTCGCCGACGCTCAGGCGGAGCAGCAGCAGTGGGAGGAGCTCTGTGACCACGGCGCCTCGCTCAACCGGGCGCTGAACGAAGCGTTGCGGATCCATGGTGACCCGACGTGGCGCGTTTTCCAGGTACGTAGTTGTCTGTCAGTTTTTCTGCTCTTCTTCCCTCCTCTTGTCGGTGCGGAATGTGGTCCCGACACTAACCAGTAGAAAGCGCCGAGGTCTATCCCTCAATGGTCGATGCTAAGTAACAAGTGACACAAGGTTTTATCCTGGTTCCGGCCGAGGGGGCCGTATGTCCAGCAGTGGCGTGCTCGAGGCACTATATTACTTAGCACCGGGGGTGCCTGTAGTGGGGCGGCTACAAGCAAGGCGGGAGAGGAAGCAAGGCTTCCAAGTCCCTGGCTGAAGATGTTGTGGGAGAATTGGGGAGTGAGTACGTGGTGTGTGTGAAAGGCTCCTGTTGTCTGCTGTCTTGTGTCCCCCGCGACTGGGGGGTTCGCTCCCCCTTTTATAGATCAAGGAGGAGGCGGTTTACATGCGCGCCGCGCTACCTAGCTACGTGGGGAAGTGCGACGTGCTACGCTGTAGAGTGGGCGGCCGTCCGGGCGATCCTTGCAGCGATCTGATCATCATGGCTCGACTTGTGCCGAACGAGTGGCGGTTCGAGGGTAGGAGAGCCGCGGATGGTGGTGATGTCCTCCGATAGGCTCGTGGGAGGTGTTGACGCGGGCACCGTACGGAGTACGGGAGTTGGCGAACGGCGTTCCTTCCCGACGCGCTTCACGGGCCCTCGGAGTTGTTGCTACGGCGTCGGGCGTGCTCCCCGCACGCGCGGGTACGGCGGCCACGCCGTGCGGTGGCGGGGATGGCGGTCCACCGGTCTAGCGCCTCCACCCTAACCCCCGTAGGGTCACAAGAAAGTGAATCGAGGGTGCGCGGGCCCCCTTTCGAGGGCTCGGCGCGTTAGCCGCATCTTGGAGCGTGCGCACGGCGTCACGGGACTGACACCGGCCGCGCTGCACAGTCCCTTCCCACAGTGACGGGGATGGGTTCCTACCTGGGGAGTTGGTGCGGCGGCACCGGGCGCGAGCCCGGCGCATGATGGCGCCGTCCCCCCTGTGTCAGGGCGTTAAATGCCCGGGTACGGGGGCCGGCGCACGCGCGAGGAGCGTTCTCGAGCGTGGCGGACCCCGGCCGAGGGCGGGGCGTACCCTCGAGCGAGGCGAAACCCGCTCGAGGGGGAGTGAGCCCTCGAGCGGGGGCGGAGCCCGCTCGAGGGAAGTGTTACCCCTCGGACGGGGCGGAGCCCGCCCGAAGGGAGCACGCATCCTCGAACGAGGCGGAGCCTGTTCGAGGGGATCTCTAAGTGGGCCGCCTCGATGGGCCGTCGGAGTCCCTGCGGCGTGGGCTGTTCCCTGCATGGTTAGACGATTTGTGTTTTGGCCTTTTTGTGGGTTTTAAGTGAGTATTTCCCCATTGATTAAGGGGACCCCCAGGGCTGTCCCCGACAGTAGCCCTCGAGCATCTGTGGGTTTGCCATTGAGGCTCCCGCAGATGCTGGAACCTATTGATAGGACGTTCTTCCCTCCTTGTTCTGCGAACGCTTTCCGTGGGGCCGCGTCAGCGGACCCGCGGGTCTAGCCCGAAGCCTGCCGGGGAGTGTGGGTGCTCTGCCCCGGGGTTAACCGCGAGAATTTTGGTCAGAGGGCGTGGCACATATTCCAACCGACATCGGCGGTGTTTCAGCCGGCTTCGGGGGTACACGCGCTGCTGGCACTGTCTCCGGCGGGTGCAATTTCAAGGAGGTGTAGCCGTGCGTCAAGCCCCCGAGCCTTGCCCGTTCGAGGCGATCGGGTAGAGCTTTGCGACTTGTTTTTTAACGCGCCCTCGCCTTCCCTCCGCGGGACGGAGGGTGAGGTTTCTGCAACTCCCATCGAGCGGGTCGCGAATTGCGGATTCCTCTTCGAGCTGGTAGCGGGTGGTTCAAGTGGACGCCCATGCCCCGTTCGATAAGGGTAGGGCCGCGCGGTCGGAGACACGTCCATGGAAGCGCTTGCGTGGGTTTGCTAGGTGGGGCTCGGTCCCGTTCGCTAGGGACCAAGGGCGCGGAAGCTCTCCCTCGGTGGGATCCCCCGACTGCCGCCCTCGGCGGCTCTCGAACACGACATGTGGGGCACCCTCGAGCCGACGGGCTCGAGGAACGGCTCGAATGCGCGTGCCCTCGTCGTCCCTAACTCTGCGATCTGAGGCGCCTGTTCGAACCCGTCGAGGGTCAGGCTTCGGACCTCTGATCAGTAGGGCCGTGCGGGGTGGCGCCTGGGCGGCCCCATCTTTTCGCGTCCGCGGCCGTCGAGGGGTCTGGGCGAGCCATCCCTCGAGGCGCTGGTTGGTAGCACAGCGTATGTGCCCTTTTTGGGAGAATTGATATTGTCTCGAGCCGGGGGCTCGTGCCGCTCGAGGGTTTTACGTGGCATGGGTACCGCGGTGCACCGCTTTACATCAAGCAGGTCCCGGGCGGCCTTCTCACGTCGATGCCCCTTCGAGGGCTGACATCATCTTGGGTCATGGGCCCGTGCCGCTCGAGGGTTTTACGTCACATGGGCGCCCGCGGTACCTGCTTTACATCAAGCAGGTCCCGGGCGGCCTTCTCACGTCGATGTCCCATCGAGGGCTGTTTTCGTTTTGAGCCGAGGGCTCGTGCCGCTCGAGGGTTTTACGTGGCATGGGTACCCGCGGTGCCTGCTTTACATCACGCAGGTCCCGGGCGGCCTTCTCACGTCGATGTCCCATCGCGGGCTGTTTTCGTTTTGAGCCGAAGGCTCGTGCCGCTCGAGGGTTTTACGTGGCATGGGTACCGCGGTGCACCGCTTTACATCAAGCGAGGTCCCGGCGGCCTTCTCACGTCGATGTCCCATCGAGGGCTGTTTTCGTTTTGAGCCGAGGGCTCGTGCCGCTCGAGGGTTTTACGTGGCATGGGTACCGCGGTGCCTGCTTTACATCAAGCAGGTCCCGGGCGGCCTTCTCACGTCGATATCCCATCGAGGGTTGCCCTTGTCTCGAGCCAGGGGTTCGCTCCGCTCGAGGGTTCTCCTTGCTTGGCAAGGGACCCGGTCATTAAATGCCTCGCAGTCGAGGCTGCAGTTTTTGCAGCGCGGGCGCGTCTTTTTAGGCGTTGCGGCCGCGCGAGCGCTCGTAGTGGCCGGCGTGGCAGGCGGACGTGACGGCTTCGCCTCGGTCCCTGCGGGTCTTCGCCGTGATGATGGCCCGCCTGCAGTGATGTGGCCGCCGCAGTCGTGGTGGGGCCCGTCCGTCGACGTGAAGGGAAGATTCCCTACAGTTAATGCGAGCGGGGCATCCGCTCCGGAGAGCTCGCCCGTCGGCTTATAAATCTGAGGGGAGGAGGAGACGACGGTTTTTTATTTTAACGCCTCACCGTTTTCAGTCCCTCGCCCCTTCATCTTCGTCTCGCTCTTGCCACCGTGCGGTGTCGCCGTTAGAGCTTTTCTTCCGTTCCTCGTCCTCCGCTGCTGCTTTCCTTTGCCTTCTTCATGGCACCGCCTCAGCCTCCCCTCACGATCTTGGAGCCGTACGCTTGGGAGAGGTCGACGGTGACCCGGCTGGCCCTCGGCGGCGGTCGCCCGCCGGCCGGTGGCGGCCAATGAAGACGGACGTCCGGCGGAGTGGATAGTGCCGCCGGCGGCGGATCGCGCGCCCAACCCGCCGGAGGGCTACGTGGTGAGCTTCATCCGCTACCACGAGCGGGGCTTCAACGCGCCGTCGAGCACCTTCATGCGGGCGATGTGCCACCACTACGGAGTGGAGCTACACAACTTCGCCCCCAACGCGATTTCGCAGGAGGCCACATTCGTGGGCGTCTGTGAAGGGTACCTGGGGATCCCAGTCAATTGGGAGCTCTGGGTTCACCTTTTCCGCGCGGAGATCTTCACGCAGCCCACGACGGAGCCGAGGACCTGCCGTGCGGTGCGCGCAGGCGGGATGTCGCTTGCCCTGCGGGGGCAATTCAAGGACGTCTACATCCCCTGCACCATGACGACGAACAACGCCGGCTGGGAGCGGGGATGGTTCTTCTTGCGCAACGCCGAGCCCGGCCTCCCCCCCTACACCGATCGGGTGTTCAAGGAGAGGCCTGACTCCTGGGGCTACGGGGTGTCCACGGTCCAGCATCGGAGGCGGCAGGAGTCGGTCCTGGCCGCCCTGCAGCGCCTGGCGGCGATGGGGCTGAACGCGATGGGCGTCCTCGCCTTCCTTCATCACAGGCGGGTCGTGCCCTTGATGGAGAGGCCGCTCTGCATCTTCGAGATGACAGAGGTGGCCAACCCCGTCGATCTGGCGAGGTCGCGGATGCTCCCGACGCCCCTCGAGCGGGCGTACGCGCTCACCCGGGCGCGGAGCGCCGTCGACACCCGGTGCCGACGCTCTGCGGGTCGGACCCCATGGGATCTCGAGATGCTCCCCACCGGCCCGCCGGGTGAGTTTGGTTCTTAATTTTGTTTTGGTTCTTGGTCTTGCTTCGTCTCCCGACGCGCCATTGTTGCTCTCGTGTGCACCGGTGAACTTCACCATCGCCAAGTCCGTTCCGCCCACCCCCGACTCCCGCGCGCTTGGCGGGCGGCGCGGCGGCCAGCCAGCGGCAGCGGGAGCGGGCGGCGCGCGGGGAGGGAGCGCGCGAGGTGACATCAAGCGCGCGCGCGGCCGGCGGGCCGCGGAGCACCGTCGGCGTGAAGAGTTGGGGCTCTCCTCCCGGGGACCGAAGACTACTCGTCCTCGGAGGAGGACGAAGAGGAAGAGGGCGAGGGGGAGGGCCCCTCGACGAGGGTGGCGGCTGCGCCCCCCTCGCCGGAGCCGGTGCGGCGGCGAGGGCGGCATCGCCGGGGGCGGGCGCAACGGCGCCCGCCGCCGGGCCATCGACATCGGGGCGGCGCGCGCCGGGAGGTGCGGCGCGCGCCACGGGGCGCGCGCGGCGAGCGAGCTCGTGCGCGCATCGAGCGTGCCCGCGCGCGGGGCGAGCGCGCTGCGCGTGGGGCAAGCGTGCCGCGCGCGTGGCGGCGTCGTCGGGCGGCGCTACGGCAAGCGCGCCGCACGCGGGGCGAGCGTGCCCACGCGCGCGCGGCGCCTTCGGGAGGCGCGGCGTCGGGCGCGACCGCGCGCGGGTCGGGCGCCCGCGCGCGCGCGGCGCCGCTCGGGAGGCGCAGCGGCAGGCGCGCCAGCTGCACCGGCCTCATCCGCTGAGGCCTCGAGGAAAAGGAAATGGGCCTTTTCTTCTTCGAGGTAAGGAGCTCGTCTTTTTGCTTGATTCGATTTGTTGATGTTCAGGCGCTCTAATCCTCTGTCTGTGCCTGCGCAGGGTGGTGCCAACCGTGTCTCCTCCCGCACCTGCCAAGGTGTTGAGGACGGACGCGTCCATCCCCACCCGGCGGCGCTCGTCGAGGGCGCCGCGGGCGGGGGCAAGCACGGCGGCGGCGGGCGAGAGCTCGCGAGGGTCCGGCGGAGGCCTCGAGGCCTCGGCCGGCGGATCCCGGCCGCCGCGGGGCGGCCGACGCTCGGCCGAAGAGCGGCCGGCGCCGGCCATCGTGGGGGGTGCGGGCCGCGGCGGCGGCGGTGGTGGAGGCGCGGCCCGCGGAGGGCGTGGTCGAGGAGGCGCGGCCGCGGCGCCGGGCTGCAGAGGAGGCGGAGCGGGGCGCAACTTGTGGCGGCGCCGTGGATGCGGCGGCACGGCCGGGAGGTGATGGCCGCGGCGCCGCGCCGGGCGCCCGCGGCCGCGGAGGCGCAAGTGGAGGCTCCGGTGGAGGCGGCACAAGCGGCGGCGCCCGCCGGCGATCCGCGGGCGGAGGTGGTGGAGGTCTCGGACGACTCCCCGGCCGCCCGGGTGGGATCGGTGGGCCGGGCGGCCCACGAATTCCCCCGAGCCCCGGGGAGGGGGCCCTCGTGAGGCGGCACGAGGGTCACATGGTGGTGGGGGTCGAGGACATGGCGCCGAGGCCTCGTCCTCGGCGCCGGCCGCCCTGCCCAGGTGGAGGGGGCCGTCGACGATCCCCCTGCGTTCGCCGACGCCAGGGGGGAGCAGGAGCTCTGGGGCGAGCTTCGGAGCCACGGCGCCACGCTCAACCGCGCGCTGAACGAGGCGCTGCGGGTCCATGGCGGCCCGGCATGGCTCGTCTTCCAGGTAAGCCACGGTTGCTCGTTCTCTTCTTTCTTTCGTTTGTGTATGCTGTCTTTGTGTCTCGGTACTTATGGGTTTTGATTCTGTGGTTGCCAGGAGCTCGAGCGTCGCGCCCACGACAAGTACGACGCCTTCGACCGGGTGAACGCCGAGGTCCACCAGCTCCGGGAGCGGTGCAGCGCTTTCGACGCGCTTGCTGACGCCCTTAGGAAGCCGGGACGGGGCGGGCGGCGTACGGCCCCCGGCACCGGCCCGACGAGCTCCCCGAGAGCTCGACGCAGGACACGGCGCGCCGCACGAGCCTCGAGAGGGTCCGCGCAGCCCTTATCGATCGTGATGAGGCGCTGTGGAATGCGCGCTCGGACTTGGAGAAGACGCGGATGCTGGCCGCCAACTGGGAGGCGGAGGTGGCCACCGCCCGCGCCGAAACCCGGGAGCTCCGCACGTCGCTCGAGGGGGCGCGGGCACAACGGCGTCGGGCGAGGACCGGGCGCGCGGGGCCGGAGCGACGCGCCAAGGAGGCCGACGACACGAAGGCCGCCCTCGACGCCAAGGCCACGGCCCTCGCCGCCGCCGAGGAGCGGCTCCGGCGAGAGCGCACCGCCCGCCAAGGGGCCGAGGGGCGGCTCCGGCGGAGCGAGCCGCCCTCGTCGACGCCCGTGCAGCGCTGGAGCAGGAGCGCGCCGCCCACGAGGTGTCGCGGAAGTCCTTGGCGGATCGGGACGCCAAGCTCTCCAAGGCCGAGGGCGAGGTCATCGTGCTCAGTATTGCGAGCGCGAACCAGGAGATGACCCTCCAGAAGCAGAGCAAGGCCGTCAAGCGCCTCGAGCTGGCGGTCGAGGCCGAGCGCCGCACCCTCGAGATGGAGAGGAAGCAGGTCGAAGGTGAGCCACTGTTTGACTCTTGCTTTGTTGGTTTTTTGTTTGAGGGCTCGCGTCCCCCTTTCTGATTTCTTTCTCGTCTTGGCGTTTCCAGGCTTGCGCACCGCCCTGGGGCACGCGGCTGAGCGGGCCGAGGCGCTGCAGGCTTCGTACAACTCCTCCGAGCGGGAGGCTGCGGGAGCCGTGCGATGCGGCCCTCGAGACTCGCCGCGCGCGTCGAGGAGGGCGAGGCACGGGCGGCGGCTCCCGGCAAGCCGCCCGCGTGCCCTTGGTGGCCATGTCACGGAGCGGATGCGCCGGCGGCGCATCCGGGCGTCCGAAGGCCCTCGGAGTGGTGCGCTCCCACTACGAGGTCAACTTCGAGGCGGCGCGAAGGCTACGTCGTTCCGAGAGGGCGTCGAGGATGAGGTGGCGATGGAGCGTGTGGATGCGCTCGCCGCCGACGCCGCCGGGTCGCTTGCCGAGGCCTTCGACGAGTTCCTCTTCCCCGACGTCGGCCCGATGCTGCCTCCTCCTCTGCTCGAAACGTCCGGGCGCTGGGCCCGTTTTTTGTGTATCAATATTCTGGCCTCGTGGCCTTTGTAAATAAATACATTATCTTCATCGTAAACATTTGATGATACGTAATGAAGTGTTTTGCCTATTGCGCTTTTTTGTTTCTCCTTCTTCTACGAGTAGATTTTACTTGGGGGGAGTTCGATTTTCGGCGGGGGTCCGCTGGGTTGGAGGCGAGAGAGAAGGGCCATATCCACTCGGCGTAGGCTATCTCTGGCTCGCACGCTCCTCCCGCTGGGCCGCCCGCGCCCTGTTCAAATCATTGCTCGTAGTTGAAGTAGAAAACAAACTTAGCGCGTGTGAGTTGTTTTTATTTTTGCGCAAAAAATGGGACCATTTTGGGGGGGGTGCCCCCCGCATTAGCCCCCGAGGGTAACTTGGGTTTCAGGGGAAAGCCGAGTTATCCTTTCCATTAGGCTTGAAGCATTTACATAGTTGTTGCCAACTTGGGCGTTGGCCATGTGATTTTTACAACAAAAATACTTGGAAAGTCCTAGCTAAGGGTAGAAGCGACGTAGCTGTTGGATGTTCCAAGCGTTGGTGAGCTCTTCACCGTCCTCGTTGGCCAGCTTGTACGTGCCCGGCTTGAGTACCTTCACCACGACGTAGGGTCCCTCCCATGGGGGCGATAGCTTGTGTCGCCCTCGGTTATCTTGGCGTAGCCTTAGGACCAGATCCCCCTCGCTGAAATCCCGTCGACGTATCTTGCGTGCTTGGTAGCGTCTTAGGGACTGTTGATACCTCGCGGAATGCATCAAGGGTACGAGGCGTGCCTCGTCCAGCTGGTCCAGCGAGTCCTCGCGGGCTCGTTGGTTAGCATCCTCATTATAGCCTCGAACCTTGGGCGACCCGTATTCTAAGTCCGTGGGGAGGACGGCCTCCGCGCCGTGGACTAGGAAAAACGGGGTGAACCCGGTGGCTCTGCTTGGGGTGGTCCTTAGGCTCCACACGACTGCTGGTAGTTCTTGGAGCCATTTTCGCCCGGATTTGTTGAGGCGATCGAAAATTCCGGGCTTAAGGCCCCGTAGGATCATGCCGTTGGCACGCTCCACTTGGCCGTTGGTCCGTGGGTGTGCCACGGCCGCCCAATCCACACGGATGTGGAACTTGTCGCAGAAATCCAAGAACTTCGGCCCGTGAGCTGGGACCCATTGTACGTGATGATGGAGTTTGGCACTCCAAAGCGGTAGACGATGTCGGTGAAGAATGTCACCGCCTGCTCAGCCCTTAGGTTCGTGATGGGGCGCACCTCCACCCACTTGGAGAACTTGTCGATCGCGACTAGCAAGTGGGTGAAGCCCCCGGGCGCCTTCCGCAGGGGCCCAATGATGTCCAGCCCCCACACGGCGAATGGCCATGTCACGGGGATGGTTTGTAGGGCGTGGGCGGGCGGGGTTGGACTTGCGGGCGTAGAGCGGCACCCTTCGCAGGTGCGCACGATCTCGCTGGCGTCCGAGACCGCAGTAGGCCAGTAAAAGCCCTAGCGGAACGCGTTGCCGACGAGGGTGCGGGGTGCGGCGTGGTGGCCACAGATCCCCGCGTGGATGTCCCGTAGGAGCTCGCGCCCCTCGGGGATGGGCACGCACCGCTGTAGGATGCCGGAGGCGGCGCGCTTGTACAGCTCGCCGTCGACGAGGGTGAACGATTTGGCCATCCTGGCAACGCGCCTGGCCGCGGTCCGGTCCGCGGGGAGCTCCCCTCGAGCGATCCAGGCAATGTATTTCTCCCGCCAATCCGCTTGGACAGGAGTCGGCTCGATGTCCATCACGTCGACCTCGTGGGAGTCGTACCCCTCGAGGAGGGAGAGCACGTACGCCTCGTTCGAGGGGTCCTCGTCCATGGGTTCCGCACCCGCTGGATTCGAGGGAGCCCCCGAGGGTCCGTCATGGCTCGAGGGGTAGGGCTCGAAGACGACCGAGGGTTGCGCGATGTCGCGCGCGAAAACGTTCGGGGGAACGGTGATCCGCTCGGACGCGATTTTTGCCAGTTCGTCTGCCTCCTCGTTGTACCGGTGGGGTACATGGTTGAGCTCAATGCCATAGAACTTGTCCTCGAGGGCCCGCACGGCCTTGCAGTAAGCCTCCATCTTGTCGTCATGGCAGCTCGCGTTCTTCATGACTTGATCGATCACGAGCTGCGAGTCCCCCCGCACGTCGAGGCGCTTGACGCCCAACTCAATGGCGATTTTGAGGCCGCAGAGAAGGGCCTCGTATTCAGCCATATTGTTGGACGCGGGGAAGTGTAGGCGCACTGCGTAGCGCATGTGCTCCCCGAGGGGTGACACGAAGAGCAGGCCCGCGCCTGCTCCCGTTTTCATCACTGAGCCGTCGAAGAATAGAGTCCAGCACTCTGCCTGGATTTGTGGGGGCGGCAGCTGCGTGTCCGTCCACTCAGCAACGAAATCCGCTAGGATTTGTGATTTGATGGCCTTGCGCGGGGCGTAGGCGAGCGTTTCGCCCATCAGCTCCACGGACCACTTGGCGATCCTTCCCGCGGCATCGGGGTTGCGGATGATTTCTCCTAGCGGAAAGGAAGAAACCACCGTGACGGGATGGGCCTCGAAGTAGTGGCGGAGCTTGCGCCGCGCAAGGACTACCGCGTACAGCAACT
Source organism: Cenchrus americanus (assembly GCA_947561735.1). Taxonomy (NCBI): domain Eukaryota; kingdom Viridiplantae; phylum Streptophyta; class Magnoliopsida; order Poales; family Poaceae; genus Cenchrus; species Cenchrus americanus. The sequence goes on along the minus strand of OX387244.1, from coordinate 47,571,842 downwards.
TCGGACACGGGGGGTAGCGCGTCTTCGTGTACGATAGGACCTCGGCGATGTAGTAGACCCGCCGGCCGTACGGAGCAAGGCGTGCCCTTCTTCCATGCGCTCCACGACGATCACGGCGCTGACCACCTGGGTGGTTGCGGCTACGTAGAGCTGCAGGGGTTCGCCGTCTTGCGGCGGCGTGAGCATCGGGGCGTGCGTTAGAGACGCCTTCAGCTTGTCGAGCGCATCCTGGGCCTCGGTGGTCCAGGAGAAGCGCTCGTGCTTCTTGAGGAGGCGATAGAGGGGTAGGCCCTTCTCACCGAGCCGCGAGATGAAGCGGCTCAAGGCGGCGAGGCACCCCAGCACCTTATGCACCCCTTTGAGATCCCGGATCGGACCCATCCGTTCGAGGGCCGCAACCTTTTCGGGGTTGGCCTCGATTCCCCGTTGGGAGACAATGTACCCCAGGAGCATGCCTCGCGGCACTCCAAAGACACATTTTTCGGGGTTTAGCTTGACCCCATTGGCCCGTAGGTAACTGAACGCGACGGCGAGGTCGCCGACCAGGTCGTCCGCCTTCCTGGTCTTCACGACGTTGTCGTCCACGTACGCTTCGACCGTTCGCCCGATGTGATCCCCAAAAACGTGCTGCATGCAACGGCGGTATGTTGCACCCGCGTTTCTGAGGCCAAATGGCATCGTGACGTAACAGAACGTCCCGAACGGTGTGATGAACGAAGTCGCGAGCTGGTCGGACTCCTTCATTTTTATTTGGTGGTACCCGGAGTAAGCATCTAGGAAGTAAAGCAATTCGCACCCAGCCGTTGAATCAACGATTTGATCAATGCGTGGCAAAGGAAAAGGAACTTTAGGACATGCTTTATTAAGACTAGTGTAGTCTACACACATCCGCCACTTCCCATTCTTTTTCTTTACAAGCACGGGGTTAGCTAGCCACGTTGGGTGGAACACCTCCTTGATGAATCCGGCCTCGAGAAGCTTCGCGGCTCCGCTCCGATTGCCGTCGCCGCTCCTCGTCGAAGCGGCGCAGCCGCTGCTGCACGGCGCGGGCGTTTGGCAGGATGTCAAGGGAGTGCTCGGCGACTTCCCTCGGGATGCCTGGCATATCCGAGGGGCTCCACGCGAAGATGTCGGCGTTGGCGCGGAGGAAGTCGACGAGCACTGCTTCCTATTTGGGGTCGAGGGTGGAGCTGACCCTCAACGCCTTGCCCTCGGGGGCTGAGGGGTCGAGGGGGACCCCCTTGACCTGCTCCGCGGCCTCGAAGTTGCCGGCGTGCTTGGCGGCGGGGTCGAGGTCTTCGTTGACCATCTTCTCCAGCGTGTTCACCAGCGCTTCGTTCAGCGCCAGTGCCTCTGCGTGCTCCATGCACTCGACGTCGCAGTCGAACGCGTGCTCGATGGATGACCCGACGGTGATGACGCCGTTCGGTCCCGGCATCTTCATCTTCAGGTAAGTATAATTGGGGACCGCCTTGAATTTGGCGTAACAGGGTCGCCCAAGTATAGCGTGGTAGGCCCCCTTGAACCCCACCACTTCGAAGGTGAGGGTTTCCTTGCGGAAGTTCTTTGGGGGTGCCAAACCAGACTGGCAGGTCGATCTGCCCGTGGGGCTGGACCTGCTTGCCCGGCGCGATGCCATGGAACGGCTTCGTGCTGGGCCGCAGCTGGTACAACCCGATCCCCATCAGGCGCAATCTATGCGCGTAGAGGATGTTGAGGCTGCTGCCTCCGTCCATGAGGACCTTCGAGAACCGGGCGTTCCCGATGATGGGGTCGACCACCAGCGGGTACTGGCCCGGGTTGGGGATGCGGTTCGGGTGGTCCTCCCGGCTAAAGGTGATGGCGTCCTCCGGCCAATTGAGGAAGGCCGGAGGCGCCCTCTCTGCGGCGAGGACCTCGTGCCGCTCCTTCTTGCGCTGCCGGGTCGACATGTCGACGGTTGGTCCCCCAAAGATGAGGAACACATTCTCAACGGCGGGGAAGCCGCCGGCGTCGCCATCGCCTCCGTCTTTCTTGGCCTCTGCCTCCTTCGCAGCGGCACGGCCGTAAAACTTCTTGAGCATATCGCACTTGCTCAAGGGTATGGTGCTCCTGGGGTCTTGTGGTAGGGACATGGCTTTTTCGGCATGTCGTCAAACACCCCCCGGGCCTCGAGGGGCCGGTTGAGGGCCCCGTCGAGCCGGGTCAACGGCGAGGGCCTCGGCGTTGCCGCCGTTGCACCCCTGCTCGCGCGCCTCGCGGCGCGGCTTCTTCCCCTTCTTGCCCCGCTTGTCGTTGCGGTGCGGCTCCTTGGACTTGCTGCCCTCCGCGGGCGCGTCCTCTGAGCGCTTGCCCTTCTTACCGTCGAAGATTGCCCCCACGGCTTCCTCTCCGGAAGCGAAGCTGGTGGCAATGTCGAACAGCTCGTTGGAGTCCGCAGGCGGGCTGCGTCCCAGCTCCCGTACGAGGTCCCTGCACGTGGTGCCCTCGAGGAAGGCATGCACGATCTCGGACTGCGCTACGCTGGGGAGCTCAGTGCAGCGCTTGGAACAGCGCCGTATGAAGTCCCGCAGCGACTCGCCGGGCCTCGCGTGCGGGGAGCGCGAGGTCCCGGGAATTCCCGTGGGCGCACGTACGTGCCCCGGAAGTTGCCCACGAACGTGTGGACCGAGGTCATCCCGAGTTGTGGATGCGGCTGGCGGGCAAGTGCTCGAGCCATGTCGGGCCGCGTCGCCTAGATGCGGGGGCAAGTTGCGGATGATGACCTCGTCCTCGGTGGCCCCGCCCGGTGACAAGCTAAGCGGTAGTCGTTGAGCCATACACGGGGGTCCGTCTCCCCGTTGTACTTGACGATGGTCGAGGGTTGGCGGAAGCGTTGGGGGGAACGGCTGCCGCGCGGATCTCCCGGCTGAACACACGGGTGCCAGGGGGTTCCGGCGTCGGGGAGCGGTCCTCGCCGCTGTCGTAGCATCCACCCCGTCAAGGGTGGTAGCCCCTTGCTGCTCGCGCGTCAGCCTTGCTGGTGCGCCTGGCGTTGATGACGTTGCGGGCGTCGCCATCCAGCGCCCTTCGTGCGTCAAGGAGCCGCTCTTTGGCCGGTGTGCGTCCTTGGTCAGCGGTTCGCCCCGCCGGTACCCCCGCGTGCACCGAGGGTTCGCCCCCCGGCGCAGCTTCGTCATCCCGCGCATCCCCCTGTTGGCGGATGCGTGAGGCCGAGCTCTCGGCCTGATGGACGGCCGCTTGCTCGATGAGAGTTTGCACCTCGCGGTGCAGGTCTCGAGCCTCGGGGGTCGAGGGTGCTGGCATGGCCCGCTGCAGCGTCGCGGCGGCGATGAGCTTTTTGCTCGCCCGCGGCGGCGCATCCGCGTTGTCAACGTTGGGGACGGTGTTGATGCGGTCGCGGACCTGTCGGCCCGGCTCCCGTGCGCGCTCGCCGCGCGCGGAGGCCTCCCCCGCCATTGAGGCGCGGAGTACTCGCACCGTTCGGTACTCTTACTCGCCGGCTCGGCTTCGAGCTCGCGGGCTTGGGCCGGTGTGCGTCGGCGTCGGCCCCGGCGGGAGCGCTTGGCCCCCGCGCCCGGGCGCGTGGCGATTCTGGGGGCGGGCGTGACTTCCCCCGTCTCCGGCGCTGCTACACCGGCGGCATTGGCCGAGTCGTTGGTGATGACGGCGTAGCACTCCCGCGCGGGGTCGTAGCTCCCGTGTCTTTGGGAGTCGTCGGAGTAGCCGAACCAGTAGTCCGCGGCGTCTAGGAAACGCCGGAACACAACTGGGTCAGGTACGCCGGAGAAGTCCCACTCCGCGTACCCGTGGCGGTTGGCGGGTGGTAACGTGTCGACGGAGCCCAGGGACGATTCGTCCCCTGCTGAGGCGCCGAGACCCCTGGCGACGAAGATGTGACGACCAGGTGGGACCCTGCGCATTGTGGTGTTGACGTTGGCGTTGTAGGCCGACGTAGCACCACGCAGTCCGATGGGGATGCGCAGTCCGGAGACCGCACGCGGTCCCGCTGGGGCGGTGGCGGTCGTCGTAACGGTGGGCGCGCCGCGTTGAGTGGCGGCGCGCTCGTCCTACCGTCGCTCGGCCGCGCCCGGCGTGAACGTAGCCCGGAGCGGCGGCGGCGTCACGGCGTTGATGGGCCCGCGGCATCCGTGCTGCGGGCGCTGCGCGCCGGGTCGTGCGTGCGACGGGAGCACAGGCGGACCCGGCTCGGCGCCGCGCGCGGGGTTCCTCACGATTGGTGAGGCGCATGAGATAGCCGTTTCCGTGGCACGAAAGTTCGGGTCACCGAAACGGATTCGAACCCGGGCTGGGAGGGGGTCCGAGCTACCCATCCAGTAGCGTGTACCACGGTACTCAGTGCGAATCACCATGGAGGGAGTTGGCGAAATGACCTTAGGCGCTCGCTCGCCCCACGGTGGGCGCCAACTGTCGGTGCGGAATGTGGTCCCGACACTAACCAGTAGAAAGCGCCAAGGTCTATCCCTCAATGGTCGATGCTAAGTAACAAGTGACACAAGGTTTTATCCTGGTTCCGGCCGAGGGGGCCGTACGTCCAGCAGTGGCGTGCTCGAGGCACTATATTACTTAGCACCGGGGGTGCCTGTAGTGGGGCGGCTACAAGCAAGGCGGGAGAGGAAGCAAGGCTTCCAAGTCCCTGGCTGAAGATGTTGTGGGAGAATTGGGGAGTGAGTACGTGGTGTGTGTGAAAGGCTCCTGTTGTCTGCTATCTTGTGTCCCCTGCGGCTGGGGGGTTCGCTCCCCCTTTTATAGATCAAGGGGGAGGCGGTTTACATGCGCGCCGCGCTACCTAGCTACGTGGGGAAGTGCGACGTGCTACGCTGTAGAGTGGGCGGCCGTCCGGGCGATCCTTGCAGCGATCTGATCATCATGGCCTGACTTGTACCCGAACAGTGGCGGTTCGAGGGTAGGAGAGCTGCGGATGGTGGTGATGTCCTCTGATAGGCTCGTGGGAGGTGTTGACGCGGGCTCATGCGGAGTACGGGAGTTGGCGAACGGCGTTCCTTCCCGACGCGCTTCACGGGCACTGGAGTTGTTGCTACAGCGTCAGGCGTGCTCTGCACGCGCGGGTACGGCGGCCACGCCGTTACGATGTGCGAGGGATGGCGGTCCACCGGCCTAGCGCCTCCCACCTAACCTGTAGGGTCACAAGAAAGTGAATCGAGGGTGCGCCGGCCCCCTTTCGAGGGCTCGGCGCGTTAGCCGTACTGGAGCGTGCGCACGGCGTCACGGGACTGACACCGGCCGCGCTGCACAGTCCCTTCCCACAGTGACGGGGATGGGTTCCTCCCTGGGGAGTTGGTGCGGCGGCACCGGGGCGCGAGCCCCGGGCGCATGATGGCGCCGTCCCCCCTGTGTCAGGGCGTTAAATGCCCAGGTACGGGGGCCGGCGCACGCGCGAGGAGCGCCCTCGAGCGTGGCGGACCCCGGCCAGGGCGGGGCGTACCCTCGAGCGAGGCGAAACCCGCTCGAGGGGAGTGAGCCCTCGAGCGGGGGCGGAGCCGCTCGAGGGAAGTGTTACCCCTCGGACGGGGCGGAGCCCGCCGAGAGGGAGCACGCATCCTCGAACGAGGCGGAGCCTGTTCGAGGGGATCTCTAAGTGGGCCGCCTCGATGGGCCGTCGGAGTCCCTGCGGCGTGGGCTGTTCCCTGCATGGTTAGACGATTTGTGTTTTGGCCTTTTTGTGGGTTTTAAGTGAGGATTTCCCCATTGTTTAAGGGGACCCCCAGGGCTGTCCCCGACACCTCTGTTGCTTTTGCGCTTTGTTTTTTTAGCGGGGTGGTGCTCACCAGTCCTCGTTTGCTGATGGCAGGAGTTGGAGATCCGCGCTCGGGACAGGTACTGCGCCGTTGACCAGATGAGCTCCGAGCTCCGCCGGCTCCAGGAGAAGCGCGACGCCCTTGACGTCCTCGTCGAGGCCTTGAGGACCCGCGGCGGATGGCTGGCGTACCGGGCGGAAGTCCTGCGGGACCACCTCCTGGAGCTGGAAGGCCAGTCCCCGGAGGGCGCCTCTGCCATCGAGAAGGTCCGCACTACGCTCATCGACTGGGATGAAGCGTTGCAGCAGGCGAGGGAGGACCTGGCGTGAGCGCGCACCGTGGCGGCCGATTGGGAGGCGGAGGTGGTTCCTGTCCGCGCCCAGCTTCAGCGGAATCATGCAACCCTCGAGGGAGCGCGATCCTGGCAGAGCCAAGCCGAGGAGAAGGCGAAGGAGGCTGAGGAACTGAAGGCCAGCCTCGCTGACAAGGCCACCGCGGTCGTCGCAGCGGAGGAGCAGCTCCGGCAGGAGCGCGCCGCTCGCCAAGAGACTGAGGGTCAGCTCCAGCGGGAGCGGGCCGCTCGCCAAGAGGCTGAGGGTCAGCTCAACCAGGAGCAGGCTGCCCTCGTCGAGGCCTGGGTGGCGCTCGAGCGGGAGCGTTTGGCGCGCGAGAAGGCACTAGGGCAGCTCCAGCAGGAGCGGGCCGTGCTTGAGGGGGCGCGGGCGTACCTCAAGGAGCGGGAGGACGAGGTCTCGCAGCTCGACAGAGAGCTGATCGCGCTCAGCATCTCCCTCGAGGAGCAGGGTGCCACGGTGGTCAGCCTGCAGCAGGCGGTCGAGGGCGGGCGCCAAGCTCTCGAGGCGGAGAAGAAGCAGGTTGAAGGTAAGTCACCGTTTTGTTCTTTGTTTTGTCGATATTCCCTTCGGGGATTCGCTCCCATCTTGATTTTTTCTTGTTCGTGGCCTCTAGGCCTGCGGACCGCCCTGCGGCACGCAACCACTCAGGTCGAGACCGTGCGCGCGGCCTACAACTCCTCAGAACAGGAGTTGGGAGAGCTGTGCGCCGCCACCCTCGAGACCTGCCAGGCAGTCGAGGAGGGCGAAGCGCAAGCCGGGAGCTCGCTGGCAAGTCGCCTGCGTGCTCTCGACGGGCACGTCTCGAGGCGCATGCGCCGCGCACTTCACCTGGCAGTGAAGGCCCTCGGTGTGGTGGGGTCCCACTACCAGGTGGACTTCAAGGCCGTGGCATCGGGCTACGTCGTCCCGATCGGCGTTGAAGATGAAGTGGCGATGGAGCGTGCGGATGCGCTCGCTGCTGCTACCGTCGGGACGGTCGCTGAGGACTTCATGGACTTCCTGTTCCCCGACGCTCCTGACGCCGGCGAGCCCCAAGCCTGAAGACCACTGGGCGCCGGGCCCTTTTTCTGTTTGAGTGTTAGAGTTCGGGCCATGTGGCCATGTAATAAACAAGTACTTTTTTGAGGTTTTTGAATACTTGTACATATAAGTGATGTTTTTTATTTCACTTGTCATGTTGTTCCGTTTTTCCTTTGCCTGGACGAAGTCGAGTCAGGGAAGTTCGAATCCACGAGTAGCCCGCTGGTCCAGAGGCGAGAGAGAAGGGTCGTATCCTCGCGGAGACGTAGGCTATCTCTGGCTCGCGCGTCTTTTCCGCTTGGCCGCCCGCGCCCTGTCTGAACTCGCTCGAGGCTAAGGTCGAAACGTACCTAGCATGCTTGCGAATTTTTGCGAAAAAATGGGACCATTTTTTTGGGGGGGGGTGCCCCCCGTAGTAGCCCCCGAGGGTGACTTGGTTTTCTGGAGAAAGCCAAGTTGCCCTTTAACTTTATTAACTTGCTGATATTTACATTTGAGCCGCCAACTGGGGTGTTGGGCATGTAATTTACAACAAAAGACTTGGAAATCCTAGCTAAGGGTAGAAGCGACGTAGCTGCTGGATGTTCCAAGCGTTGGTGAGTTCCTCGCCGTCCTCGTTGGCCAGCTTGTATGTGCCGGACTTGAGCACCTTCACCACGACGTAGGGTCCTTCCCATGGGGGCGACAGCTTGTGGAGGCCTCGATTGTCTTGGCGTAGCCTTAGGACCAAGTCCCCTTCGCTGAAGTCTCGTCGCCGCACCTTCCGGGCTTGGTAGCGCCTTAGGCCCTGCTGGTACCTTGCGGAGTGCATCAGGGCCACCGTGCGCGCCTCATCCAATTGGTCCAGTGAGTCCTCGCGGGCTCGCTGGTTGGCGCCCTCATCGTAGCCCCGAACCCTGGCGACCCGTACTCCAAGTCTGTGGGGAGGATGGCCTCCGCACCATAGACCAGGAAGAACGGGGTGAACCCGGTGGCCCTGCTTGGGGTGGTCCTGAGGCTCCACACGACCGCCGGTAGCTCCTGGAGCCATTTTCGACCGGGCTTGTTCAGCCGGTCGAAAAACCTGGGCTTGAGGCCCTGTAGGATCATGCCGTTGGCACGTTCCACCTGACCGTTGGTCTATGGATGCGCCACGGCTGCCCAGTCCACGCGGATGTGGAACTTATCGCAGAACTCTAGGAACTTCCTGCCCGTGAATTGGGACCCGTTGTCGGTGATGATGGAGTTGGGCACTCCGAAGCGGTAGACGATGTCGGTGAATAATGTTACGGCCTGCTCCGCCATGAGGTTCGTGATGGGGCGCACCTCAACCCACTTGGAGAACTTGTCGATAGCGACCAGTAGGTGGGTGTAGCCCCCGGGCGCTTTTCGCAAAGGCCCGACGATGTCCAGCCCCCATACGGCGAAGGGCCACGTGACGGGGATGGTCTGCAGGACGTGCGCGGGCAGGTTGGTCTTGCGGGCATAAAACTGGCACCCCTCACAGGTGCGCACGATCTCGCTGGCATCAGCGACCGCTGTCGACCAGTAGAAGCCTTGGCGGAACGTGTTGCCGACGAGGGTGCGCGGCGCTGCGTGGTGGCCGCATACTCCCGCATGTATGTCCTGGAGGAGCTGGCGCCCCTGAGGGATAGGTACGCAACGCTGCAGGACTCCTGACGCAGCGCGCTTGTACAGCTCGCTGTCGACAAGAGTGAAAGACTTGGCCATCCTCGCGATGTGTCGAGCCTTGGATCGGTCCGAGGGTAGCTCCACTCGATCCATACAAGCGATGTACTTGTTGCGCCAGTCCCGTCCGCTGGGGGCTGGCTCTGTATCCATGGCCTCGGCCTCGTCGGCGTCGTAGCCCTTGAGCAAGGAGAGTACGTACGCCTCGTTCGAGGGATCCTCGTCCATAGGCTCCACGCCTATTGGACTCAAGGGAACCCCCGAGGGTTCCTCACAGCTCGAGGGGCCTGGCTCGAGGTTGACGGACGGCTGGGCGATGTCCCGTGTGAAGACGTTCGGGGGAACCGTGATTCGCCCTGACGCGATTTTGGCGAGCTCGTCTGCCTCCTCATTGTACCGGCGCGGCACGTGGTTGAGTTCTATGCCGTAGAACTTATCCTCGAGGGCTCGCACGGCCTTGCAGTATGCCTCCATCTTGTCGTCATGGCAGCTCGCGTTCTACATGACCTAGTCGATCACGAGCTGCGAGTCTCCCCTCACGTCGAGGCGCTTGATGCCAGTCTCGATGGCGATTCTGAGGCAACAAAGGAGGGCCTCGTACTCCGCCATGTTGTTTGACGCGGGGAAGTGCAGGCGCACCGCGTATCTCATGTGCTCCCCGAGGGGCAAAATGAAGAGCAGGCCCGCGCCCGCCCCGGTTTTCATTACCGACCCGTCGAAGTAAAGAGTACAGCACTCGGCTTGGATCCGCGACGGCGGTAGCTGCATGTCCGTCCACTCGCGCGACGAAATCCGCCAAGATCTGGGACTTGATTGCCTTGCGCGGTGCGTAGGAAAGCGCCTCGCCCATCAACTCCACCGACCACTTGGCAATCCTGCCTGCTGCGTCCGGGTTCCGGATGATTTCTCCCAACGAAAAGGAGGAACCCACCGTGACCGGGTGAGCCTCGAAGTAGTGGCGGAGCTTCCGCCGCGCGAGGACCACTGCGTAGAGCAGCTTCTGGACTTGCGGGTAGCGCGCCTTGGGCTCGGACAAGACTTCGCTGATGTAGGACACCGGCCGCTGGACCGGCAGGGCGTGCCCTTCCTCCGTTCGCTCTACCACGACGACGGCGCTGACCACTTGAGTGGTTGCAGTGACGTAGAGGTACAGAGGCTCGTTGTCCTGAGGCGGTGTTAGGATAGGGGCGTGGGCGAGCGTCGCCTTCAGCTTGTCGAGCGCCTCCTGGGCCTCGGTGGTCCAGGAGAAGCGTTCATGCTTTTTCAGGAGCCGGTAGAGGGGTAAGCCCTACTCGCCCAGCCACGAGATGAAGCGGCTCAAGGCGGCAAGGCATCCCAACACTTTCTGGACCCCTTGAAGTCCCGAATCGGACCCATTCGCTCGAGGGCTGCAACCTTCTCGGGGTTGGCCTCGATGCCTCGATGCCAGACGATGTATCCTAGCAGCATGTCGCGCAGCACGCCGAAGACACACTTTTCGGGGTTCAGCTTCACCCTATTAGCTCGTAGGCAGCCGAACGCGATGCGTAGGTCGCCAACCAAGTCATCCGCCTTTCTGGTTTTCACGACTATGTCGTCTACGTATGCCTCGACGGTTCGCCCGATGTGATCCCCGAAAACGTGCTGCATACATCGCTGGTATGTAGCGCCCGCATTTCGAAGACCGAACGGCATTGTCACGTAGCAATACATCCCGAACAGCGTGATGAACGAAGTCGCGAGCTGGTCGAACTCCTTCATTTATATTTGGTGGTACCCGGAATAGGCATCAAGGAAACACAAGAGTTCGCACCCTGCGGTCAAGTCAACGATTTGATCGATTCGTGGCAAAGGAAAAGGAACTTTAGGACATGCTTTATTTAAACTGGTATAGTCTACACACATCCGCCACTTTCCATTCTTTTTCTTGACTAACACGGGGTTAGCTAGCCACGTAGGGTGGAACACTTCCTTGATGAACCCAGCCTCGAGGAGCTTCCGCAGCTCTTCTCCGATCGCTCGGCGCCGCTCTTCGTCAAAGCGGCGCAGCCGTTGTTGCACAACGCGGGAGTGAGGTAGGATGTCAAGGGAGTGCTCGGCGACCTCCCTCGGAATGCCTGGCATTTCCGAGGGGCTCCACGCGAAGATGTCGGCGTTAGCGCAGAGAAAGTCGCCGAGCACAAGTTCCTATTTCGGGTCGAGGGTGGAGCTGACCCTCAACGCCTTGCCCTCAGGGGCAGAAGGGTCGAGGGGCACCTCCTTGGTTTGCTCAGCAGCCTCGAAGCTTCCAGCGTGCTTGGCGGTGGAGTTGAGGTCCTCGTTGACCAGCTTCTCCAGGTTGGCCACGAGCGCTTCATCCAGCACCAGTGCCTCGGCGTGCTCCCCGCACTCGACGTCGCAGTCGAATGCGTGCTCGATTGATGAGCCCACGGTGATGACACCATTGGGCCCCGACATCTTCATCTTGAGGTAGGTGTAGTTGGGGACCGCCATGAACTTGGCGTAACACGGCCACCCAAGTATGGTGTGGTATGCACCCCTGAACCCCACCACCTCGAAGGTGAGCATCTCCTTTCGGAAGTTGTCCGGTGTGCCAAACCAGACCGGCAGGTCGATCTGCCCGAGGGGCTGGATGCACTTGCCTGGCGCGACGCCATGGAACGACGTCGTGCTGGGCCGCAGCTGGTCCAACCCGATCCCCAACAGGCGCAGCGTGTGCGCGTAGAGGATGTTGAGGTTGCTGCCTCCGTCCATCAGCACCTTGGAGAACCGTGCGGTCCTGATGACCGGGTCGACCACCAGTGGGTACTGGCCCGGGTTGGGGATGCAGTTCGGGTGATCCTCGCGGCTGAAGGTGATGGCGTCCTCCGACCAGTCGAGGAAGGAGGGAGGCGCCTTCTCCGCGGCAAGGACCTCATGTCGTTCCCGCTTGCGTTGGCGGCTAGACATGTCGATGGTCGCCCCCCCCCCCCCCCGGAGATGAGGAAGACGTTCTCCACCGCAGGGAAGCCGGCGTCGCCGTCACCCCCATCCTTCTTTGCCTCGCCGTCCTTCGCGGCGGCGCGGCCATAGAACCGCTTGAGCATGTTGCACTGCTCGAGGGTGTGGTTGACCGGCGTCTTGTGGTAGGGACATGGCTTCTTCAACATGTCGTCGAAAACCCCAGGGCCTCGAGGGGCCGGTCGAGGGCCCCGTCGAGCTGGGTCAACAGCTAGGGCTTCGTCGCCACCGTCGTCGCGCCCTTGCTCGCGCGTCTCGCGGCGCAGCTTTTTCCCTTTCTTCCCCCACTTGTGCTTCTGCTGGGGGTCCTTGGACTTGCTGCCCTCCGCGGGCGCGTCATCCATGCGCTTTGCCTTCTTTCCGTCGAAGATCGCCCCCACCGCCTCCTCGCCAGAGGCGAAGCTGGTGGCGATGTCGAACAGCTCGTTCGAGTCGACTGGCGGGCTGCGCCCGAGTTCGCGCACGAGGTCCCGACATGTGGTACCCTCGAGGAAGGCATGCACGATTTCGGACTGGGCCACGCTCGAGAGCTCCGTACAGCGCTGGAGAAGCGCCGTATGAAGTCCCAGAGTGACTCGCTGGGCTTCTAGGTGCATGCGCGCAGGTCCCAGGAGTTCCCAGGGCGCACGTACGTGCCCTGGAAGTTCCCCATGAAGGTGCGGACCAGATCACCCCAGTTGTGGATCTGGCTGGCCGGCAGGTGCTCGAGTCACGACCGCGCGGAGTCGGTGAGGTGCAGGGGGAGGTTGCGGATGATGACCTCGTCGGTGGTGGCCCCGCCTAGCTGGCACGCCAAGCGGTAGTCATTGAGCCATACGTGGGGGTTCGTCTCCCCGTTGTATTTGTCGATCGACGTGGGCTGGCGGAAGCGTTGAGGGAAGCTTGCCGTGCGGATCTCCCAGCTGAACACACGGGTTCCCGAGGGTTCCGGCGTTGGCGAGCGGTCCTCTCGGCTGTCGTAGCGTCCACCCCATCGAGGGCGGTAGCCGGCCGCCGCCCGCGTCTCCGTGTTGGCCGCCCGCCGCGTGTTGATGATGTTGCGGGCGTCGCCGTCTTGGGCTTGACCACGCGTGTCGCGGATCCGCTCCTTGACCGGCGTGCGCCCTTGGTTGGCGGGACGCTTCATTGCGTCGCCCGTGTGCACTGATGCCTCGAGGCCTTGCGCGCCTCCGTCGTCTCGTGCACTTCTCTGGTGGCGAATGCGCGACGCCGAGCTCTCGGCCTATTGCACGGCCGCTTGCTCTATCAGCGCCTGCGCCTTGCGGTGCAGGTTCCGTGCCTCGGGTGTTGAGGGGGCGGGCATGGCCCGCAGCAGCGTTGCTGCAGCAATGAGCTTTTGGCTTGCTCGCGGGGGCGTGTTCGGGTTGTCGACGTCGAAGTCGGTGTTGATGCGGTCGCGGGCTTGCCTGCCCAACTCGCGCGCGCGTTCACCGCGTGCGGAGGCTTCTCCAGCGATAGTGGCGCGAAGTAACCGCACCGTGTGGTATTCTTCCGCCAGCTTGGCCTCAAGCTCGCGTGCCTAAGCCAATTGCGCATTGATGTCGGCCCCCCTCGGTGGTGAGGGGGCAGGCGCGATTGGCCCCGCGCCCGGGCCAGGGGGAACTTCCCCGTCGCCGGCTTCCGCCGCATTCGCGGTGCCCGCCGGGTCGTTGGCAAATACCACGAAGCACTCCCGCGCGGGATCGTAGCTCCCCGCACTGGAGTCCTCAGAGTAGCCGAACCAGTAGTCCGTGGCATCGAGGAACCGCCGGAACATCACTGGGTCTGGCACGCCGGAGAAGTCCCACTTCGCGTACCCGTGCGAGGTAGCAGGCGGGAGCTCGTCAATGGAGCCACCACTCGTCGTCGGCGGAGGCGGCGGGATCTCGGCCGCCGAGGTGTGGCGGGCAAGGGGTACCCCGCGCGGCTGCTCCCGGCCGGGCCGCCGGAGGCGACGTATGCCGTCGTGGCGCCGCGCGGGCCGAGGGAGGAACCGCGGTCCCGAGACCGAGCGCTCCCCCGTCGGGGCGGGCCCCGTCGTCTCGGCGGGTGGGCGCGCCGCGTTGCGATGTGGCGCGTGCGGCCCCGTCGGCGTTCCATCCGCGCTTGTCGAGAGCGCCGTCCGAGCGTCGTCGTCGGCGTCGAGGCGCTGAGGGGCCCGCAACGTCCGTGCTGGCGGGCATCGATCCCCCAGCGGTGGGTGCGACAGGGGCTGAGGTTGGCCTGGTCTGTCGCCGCGCGCGAAGTTCTTCGCGGTTAGTGATACGCATGAGGTAGCCGTTCCCCGTGGCCTGAAAGTTCAGGCTCCCGAACCGGATTTTGAATCCGGCTGGGAGGGGGTCCGAGCTGCCCATGGAATACCTCTGGCCGCGATACTCGGTGCGAATCACCATCGAGAGGGTTAGCGAAAGCTGATCTTCAGCGTGTACCCCCCTACCTGGCGCGCCAACTGTCGGTGCGGAAAGTAGTCCCGACACTAACTAGTAATGAGCGCTATCGGGGACAGCCCTAGGGGTCCCCTTTAACAACTGGGAAATCCCCACTTAAAACCTGCAACAAAGCCAAAGCCAAACACGCCTCGCCTAACCATGCAGGACACGGCCCACGCCACGGAGGCCCCAACGGCCCACCAAGGCGGCCCACTCGAAGATCCCCTCGAGCAGGCTTCGCCTCGCTCGAGGATGCGCACCTCCCTCGGGCCGGCTCCGTCCCGTTCGAGGGGGTACGCTTACCTCGAGCAGGCTCCGCCTCGCTCGAGGGTCCACTCCGCCCTCGAACGGGGTCCGCCTCACTCGAGGGCGCTCCGCACGCGCGCGCCTGCTCCCGTACACGGGCATTTAATGCCCTGACAATGGCGGGGCGGCGCCATCATGCGCACGGGGCTCGCGCCCGGTGCCGCCGCACCAACTCCCCGGAGGGAGCCCATCCCCGCCCGCGTGGGAGGAGCGTGCGGCGTGGCCGGTGCCGGTCCGTGACGCCGCGCCGCTCGCTCGGTACGGCCAACGCGCCGAGCCCTCGAAGGGGGCCGGCCGCACCCTCGATTTGCTTTCTTGTGATCTTGCAGGGTTAGGTGGAGGCGCTAGGCCGGTGGGACGCCATCCCTGCCACTGTTAACGGCATGGCTGCTGCCCCCGCGCGTACGGGCACACGCCGAGCGTTGTGGCAACAACGCCAGCGCTGTGGAGTGTGCGGGAACGGGATGCCACCTTACCTGCCACTGTGCCTCGTACGGACCGACGTCAGCAACTCCCTCGAGCCCGTCAAAAGACATTACGGCTGTCCGCTGCCCTTCTACCCTCGAAGCCGCCACTGTTCGGGTACAAGACACGCCATGATGGCCGGATCGCTGCAAGGATCGTCCAGGCGGCCGCCTACTCTACAGCATAGCACATCACGCTCCCTCGCGTAGCTAAATAGCGCGGCGTGCATGTGATTCGCTCTCTCCTTGGTCTATAAAAGGAGGACGAACCCCCCTGCCGCAGGGGACGGACGGGGAGACAAAAACACAACACAACACAACACGAGACAGGTCACACCACGCTCTTGCTCTCCAGCCACTACACCAGGGACTTGGGAGCCACGCTCCCTCTCCCGCCTTGCTTGTAGCCGACCCCACTACGAGCACCCCGGTCTTCCCGAGCAATATAGTGCCTCGAGCACACCACTGCTGGACGTACGGCCCCTCGGCCGGAACCAGGATAAACTCTGTGTCTCTTATTGCTTAGCATCGACTATTGAGGGATAGACCTTGGCGCTTATTACTGGTTAGTGTCGGGACCACATTCCGCACCGACAAGCGCTGGGATCAACCTCTCGATGGTCCGGTGCTAGCAACTAAGGACACTGGGATTATCCTGGTTCCGGCCGGGGCCGTACATCCAGCAGTGGTGTGCTCGAGGCACTATATTGCGTCGCACCGTGGTGCTCGTAGAGGGGCGGCTACAAGCGAGGTGGGAGAGGAGGCGTGGCCTCCAAGTCCCAGAGGTACTGATCGAGGCAAGTGCCAATATCTTGGAGAAGGCGGAGAGCGTGTGAGTCATCGCTGTCCGTCGTCCCGTGTCCCTTGCGGCTGGGGGATCACCCTTCCTTTTATAGGCCAAGGAGAGGGTAATTTACAGGCGTGCCGCACTATTTCCCTACGTATAGCGGTATGGTGAGCAGTGCCGTGGAGTTGACGGCCGTCCTGGCGGTTCCTGCTCCGGTTGAGGCGTTGTGGCGCGTCATGTGCTCATACAGGAGCAGCTTCGAGGGTTGTAGTGCAGCGGTTGGCCGCCTGGCTGCCGTAGTGGGCTGATTCGAGGGTGCCGTTGACGGTGGACCCGTACGGAGTACAGTGTCGGGCATGGCGGCGTCCCGCTCCCGTGCGCTCCAATAGTGCCGGAGTTGTTGCAGCAGTGCGCGGCGTGGCGCTGCAGGGGCGGGGATGGCCGCACAGAGTTGACAGCGACGGGGATGACCGATCCCGCCGGCCTGACGTCACGGCGTGGCCCTGCGTAAGCACGGAGAAGACATTCGAGGGTGCCGCCGGCCCCCTTCAAGGGCGCGGCGTGTTAGCCGTACAGGAGTGGGCGGCACAGTGTCACGGAGCTGACACCAGCCTCGTCGCACAGCGCTCCACAGTGGCGGGGATGGGTTCCCCCTAGGGAGTTGGCGGAACAGCGCCGGGGCGTGATTCCCAGGCGTGTCAGAGTAGTGGCGCGGTCCTGTGGCGTCAGAGCATTAAATGATCGTACGCACGGGCGGGGACAGGTGCGCGCGGAGCCCTCGAGCGAGGCGGACCCTGCTCGAGGATGCGTCTGACCCTCGAGCGAGGCGGACCTCACCCGAGGGGGGCATGAGCCCTCGAGCGAGGCGGACCTCACCCGAGGGGGCGTCTGGCCCTCGAGCGAGGCGGACCTCGCCCGAGGGGGCACTTTGCCGTGTTGCCTTGGTGGGCCGTGGGGGCCACCACGGTGTGGATCGTGTTGTGCGCGTGTGTTAGGCTCCAGGTTAGTTTGCGTTTTGCTTTTTTGCAGGTTTTAAGCGGGATTCCCCCGGCTGTTTAGGGGACCCTTATGGCTGTCCCCGACAATGCTTCTTTTAAAATTAAATGTTTAATTTGCATAAATCATACTTGAATATTTATAAATAATATTGAACTAGGCTTACATCATCTTTTAAATACAAATATAACTTTCTTAATTATAAATAGGGTATTTCTCTGAAATAACCTATACACATGATTTTACTTAATTAAAAGATACCAAGCACAAAGCTAGCTCTTGTATGTGATCATCCAAATCTCCCGATAGTTCCGAGTGTTCCTTGTGTTCGCTTTCCTAAGACCCAAACCTTGTTTCCCTTTAAACTTTTCATGCTTGGTGTATTGTTTTGTTTATTGAATGCATTATTGTGTGCTCGTAGACATCGTGCCAGTTTCAAGCGAGCAGCCAGTTAAAGTAGATCAAGAGCAAGTGTTTAAAGAAGAAGAACATTAGTGTTTAAGAAAGGAAGGCAAGTGGTCTTCTCCCCCAGCATGATTCTATTTTATCCTATGTAATTGCATGACAATTAAGTTTATATTTATTATGATATTGCATTAAATTGATGGGAACACCCTTTTTAAGGACTTACCTAGACTTTTATCCACAATCCTTGGATCAACCCAGTTTAACAAATGTTTTTGGGTAGAATATGCTAGTTGCTCAACTTGGGTTGGATAAAATGGTTTTCCAAGATAAAGGCTTGTATGTTTAATGATGATGCTTTTGGTAATACAAGATCATATGATTTAATCGGAACGTGGAGAACCACCCAAGAAAACATGCGCAACCACAGTGTCACATGGCTCTGACCTTAGCCGAATAATTAGGTGTGTGATCATACTAGTGGCCCTTTTCTGAAAGGAACATAGGGGGATCCGGGTTGCAGGGGTATAGCCCGGTCCTTTTGGGGTAGCAGCCTTTGCTAAGGCGCTGACCACTAGGGAGGGTTATGGTCCGCCCTGATCCGTAACTATGCGGGTCGTTAGTCTTTTGCATGCCTTTGTAAATGTTTCGTAGCGTCCCTATGCAATAACACCTCGAAAGTCTAGTATGATGCCTGATCAGCATCGCATGGTTGGGTCCAAAATTCCTCGGAACTTTTATGCGGGCTGTGGGTAAAGTGTGCAAACCTCTGCAGAGTGTAAAACTGATCGATTGGCCGTGCTCACGGTTATGAGCGGCTTGGACCCTCACATGATTAATAAACTTAAAGATGAGAATTAAATCGTGGTTCGATGAGCTTTGGGTTGTTTTGCTTAAAAGTTTCTTAAGTGGGTTGGTATATACTTACATCTAGTAACTAGGCGTTGTTTAAATAAAAGTTTGACCAACATTAAAATGCTAACCACTGCAAAACCATAGCTTATCCTTGGCAGCCTTGCATCTTCCCCCACTTGTTGAGTATCAACCATAAGTGTACTCAGCCTTGCTTACCGCTGTTCAGAAGAGAACAATGGTAAAGAGTTCTACCGCGACTTTGAGGAGTTCTGAGGCTTGCGTCTCCCCCAGTCAAGTCCCTGTGGAATCGGAAGACGAAGACTCGTCGTGTAGTTATCATTTTCCGATGTTAAAGACCTTCGTGTCTTCCGAATGAGTGTAGTAAGTTGTTAAACCCCTTGTTACGTTTTAAACGACTTCCTTTAAAAACCGGAGGGAGAAGTTATAGACTGGCATGTGTGTATTTAATTTATAGGGGGAGTGTGTGTATAAATCTATGTTTGTACTACTACTGTGTTTCGTAAAAGGAAAACGCTAGCGCAAGCGCATTGTGTATTTATCCAGCTTTCTTCTCCCATACACACCTTTACATCTTCATTCTTGTCCTATGACTCTATGAGCACCTCTAAGAGATTAGATCAGAAGATTTTGAAATTGACAAAGTTACCACACACACGTCTCATTATCGATACCGATAGCATATATGCCACAAACACAAATAAATAGGTTTCACTGCTCAGTTTGCAAAAATATATGTTTTCTGCGTCAATAAATCATGACACAAATAAATTGTTGTTATAAGACACGCAAAAGACATATATATCTAATAAGTTTGTGTGAGAAAAACATCAAGAAAAACATGATGGAATATATAATTGATCCGGTCGAAGGATTCTTGCGAATGCAGATTTAAGTGTTGTTTTTTCCATGAGATCAACCATTAGTTTCAAAGGAGATTGATTGCTTGTGACGTGTCCCACTGCTGCCCATACACTGCTTTGGAGTATTATACAGGGATAGTGCTGAATTCTTTGGAGTTTTGAATAGCAAAGCAAGCCAAACTTCTGACCAACGTATGTGATGCCAGCAGAAAAAAGTGAGAAAGACTTAGGGAATATACTGATTCCTGCGTGGGACCGTGGGCATCAACATCATGTTTCTGATCATGGCCAAGTTGTCCGACAAATGCTAAACTCCCACTAATTATCAGGGTCGTCCTGGCTATCATTCTTCATCTTACTTATTGCATATGCATCCTATTATTTTTCTCGATATACATATATAATATATATATATATTACTCAAATTTATTAAAAACAAGGGCCGTGTTTGTTTCAATTGGTCTAAAAATTAGTCTCAAGGAATCTTTCATGCATGAAGTACTAAATAAAGTCTATTTGCAAAACATTTTTATAGATGAGTGCAATTTTGCGCGCCGAGTCTACTTAATCCATGATTTGCTACAGTAATCATCATCTAATCATGCGGTGAAAGGCCTCATTAGATTCATCTCGTGAATTAGCACAGGGGTTGTGGAGGTAGTTTTGTAAACTGACTGGATTTAGTACCCCTAATTAATGGTCAAATGTGTGAACAGTGTTTGGTTTGGCCGGCTAAACTTTAGCCGGTCTAAATTAATAAGTTTGACCACTAATTAGAGGTGATAAATAAAGTCAGTTTAAAAAATACCTTCACTACCCTAGGGCTAATTTGCGAGATGAATCCAATGACGTCTTTGATCGCGTGATTAAAGGATATTACTGTAGCATTATTGTAGCAAATCATGAATTAATTAGTCTCATTAGAGTTGTCGTGAAAAGTTACACTAATCTGTGAAAAGGTTTTGTAAATAAACTTCATTTAGTATTTCATGCATTAAAGATTCCATGAGACTAAAATTTAGTTGTGGTTGGGGGGAGGATTCCCACAGCAAAACTCATTTTTCCTTTTTCTTATTAAAGAAGAACAATACTTACAAAGCAAGGAGGTAGAGTATACAATGAAAATAAAGAGGTGACTGTCTCTAGAAAATATGAAAAAAACATATTGTTGATCTTCCCTAACTCTCACGGGTTGGAGGTGTGCTTGCCTCTTGAATTTTCTAACCCATAAACCAATAGAAGGAATCTCAGTATCAAAAATCTTCGAATTTCTAATATTCCAGATCTCCCAGCAAGCAATCAAGAAGAAATCCATGAATAACCTTGTGGAAGACTGCTGCAATGACCGGAGAACTCTTCTTCATTACTGTGGTCGATAACTTGTTCTAAACATATATATTAAAGGGATGAACCTAAAATAAATAAATAAATATGCATATTTATCCAGCAAACTGAATTCTAAGAAGCTTAATCAATATTCAAGGTTTTTGTGTTTGATTTAAAGATAGGAAGTTAATCTGTACATGACGTTTTGGTAATAAATAAGAGAAATTTGAACAAATGATAACTATTTAGCACCTCCGTTAATAGAATCCCTGCCTTGCTGTTAGTTTTCAAGAATCACGTCAAAGAATTCTCAAAAAAAATCACGTCAAAGAAATCACAACCAGCTAGAAATTTGCGAAGTGGTGTGTCTATAGATTATTTCCAAAATTAACTAGTGGAGAACCTGGGGAGCATATAATATATCACTAGACCCTGGAACGGTACCATTCTTGGGGGGGGGGGGGGGGGACAAACTCCCTTCCTATCGAAATACTTGTCATCATTAATTTTTTTCTACAACTTGGACCGCTCGTCTTATTTAAAAAGTTTGTGCAAGTACAATTTATTTGTTTGCTATATGTTTTATTGTCGTATGTATTTTAAGCTTGACTATTTTTTGAAAAAGACGAATGATCAAAGGTGTAAGAAAAAGTCAATGGTGATAAATATTTCGATACGAAGGGATTACTACATAAGAACGAATAGGCAGACCAGAATACCAGATCAGTTCATTGAGTAAAATGAATTTTCTGGAAATTAGAGTTGGCGATAGTACAAGCAGATTCAACAGTCGGACTCATTTTCCTAAGATTCAAACTTTTGTTAAAAGCACTCGTTTTCTTAGTTAATTTGACATTTTTATTATCTTGTATGAAGCTATTTAAATTATAAATTAAATGGTCTCTTACCTGTGTGGCATTTTTGAAACATAAATACCAACCCCTCATTGAGAATGTCCTGAAACGATTCAGTGCTTCCGAGGGTAAATTGTTCTCTTCTCTGTTGGCAAGATGTAAGGAAACATTATGCGTTAAGTGGTAAGCGACGTTCCCGTCGACGACGAGACGCTGTTGGTGACTTCGGAAATCTCCATATCTAAGAAAACACACCCGTAAACTAATCCCGACTTCTGCGTTATTAGATGCACTTAACCAAAAGAAAGAGAAAAAGCATAACCCGCAAACTAATGGTTTTCTATCCGTAGACTAACACCGCCGGTGATGTGTGCACATGATCCAATATGTGACCGTGTACTAATGTTGTAAGTCATGTAGTAGTCTTCTAGCCTTGGTTCTTCTGCATATATTCGTCGTGCATGCTTTATTTGGCTGGGAGGTGACAATAGCCTGCAGGTCGGCCGGGGAAGATTTTTTTTAAAAGATATACTATTACAAATACTGAAATACCTGTGGCCTGTGGAACACAGGGCGAATCAAAATGAATCAGCGGGGCACTAATTTAAGGCGAAATTGTAAGTTTTTTGAGACCTTCGGCTTAAGATCAAGTTTCGTGGTTGATGCGACAACACCTTCTTCAAAGAAAAAACGCCAGATCGAGTAGATTAAATTCCCTTAAATTAATTTCAAAAGCCAATTCTAAGTTGCTACAAACCCATCTTTAGACAATTCTCTTAAGAGAGATATAAATAGGACAGCTCATTTGTATTCGCACAAACGACGCCGGTACAACCAAAGCATCAACGCCAACAAACACACTCAAAACTCAGGCACGTACTTGGTTTATTTGTTTGCGACTCAAACTCTTTGTGTTTTTTCTTCTCGTGGATTTGTTTGTTTAAGAATGTAATAAGAAACGAGGTTTTTTTACGGTACACAATACCACCATGTACCACCGGTTGATAAGGCCTCGTATGTAATAAAAAAATGACCTATATGTAAGGATCTGACAGTTAAGATTAATTCTATACCACCAGTTTTTTAGTGTGGTATGAGTGATATGAGTAGTATTATATTGGTATTATCGGAAATATACAAGATAATATTGTTCTAATATATGAAATCAAGTCTTTTTATGTAACCTTGGCGGCGGAGAAATTTTTCCAAATAATATACATAGAGCAAATTACCATTTTACTCATAGTAAAAGAATTGAAAAAACGATAATACTACCGTACCATCATTGGGTGGTATTGTGTACCGTAAAAGACCTCGAAGAAACAGCTATATGCATTGGTCGATGCAGAGGTTGGGATATTAATATATATTCTCTTTTCTAAAAACTTGGTTTATTTAATTTATGAGAAACTACTAGAACTTGCTTTTTTGAAATTAAAGGGAATCTACTCGAGGATATGGATTCCTTACCGCCCAAAGTGGGAGGAGCTAGCTCTAGCTAAGGTAGCTGATGAGCCCCCGATAGGTGGGGAAAAGCGAGGCCGCTTTTGCCATGGTTTCGTTTCGTCGACCACAGCAATCATGCTGTTCATAATTCCTGCTCGATCGGCGACCGGTCGATCGCCCGCCGGATCCGTCGCTTTCCCCCCGTTCCGGCCACTTCTTTTGCATTGTTTTCTTGAAATTTTTTGCTCAGGCCACTTCTTCTCGCAATGATCATTTGTTGTGCGCATCGGGAGAATCCAATGAGATCTCGGGAACCCATAAAATATTGATGTATTATTGCTCACTCGATCTATAGGCAAATCAGAAATAGAGAAAGTGGCGCGCGTCATATATGACGTGGTATAATTTCTCTCCCTTTTTTGCTTTGTTCTCAACACCGGAGAAACGGTCGATCGTGATGCTGATGCTTGGGAGGTCGTTTCCCCGAGTGACATATTGCCAATCGTCTACGCAAGACCCGCCAGATTCAGTTTGGACGGTGGACGGCGCTGGTGACTAAAAACTAGCTAATCCAACAACTAATGGTGTTCGGAGCACGTTTTGCACAAACAAATTATAATCAGTCAGGCCGCTTACTGCTTTTCTTTTTTACTCGACAAAAGAAATAAAACAACACTGCTACAACTTGCCCTCCTCTTAGCACCACAAGCAAATGTGTCTTGTTAGTGGCAGTTTTTTTTCCGAATTAGACAGTACATCGGAGACACTCACAATGCACACATACTCATCCACTGGACCGACAAAATCCTTAAGATTGACGAAGTCACCGTAGGTGCCTCACTGTCGACGGGAACATCGTCTACCACTGAAAACACAAACACCGTTAAATTCTGAGAAATTCGCTCCCACTTGGAGTTGAACCCAGGGCCTGAGGTGCTACCGGGGCTCTTGTAACTAGTAGGCTACATACCCTTTCGCTAGTGGCAGTTCTTACCTGTACATGATGATGTGTATATGGGGGCAAAAACTATATATAGCTAGCTTGTAATGGTGCATGATACAGTGCCAAGAACAGCAGTTTGCCAGTGTCTAACATGACAAGTTACCACGCTCTGAATTTTTGGACAGAGATGATGCTATGACAGAGATGATGACAGTGGTATCGGGTTCACGAGGGATGATATATGTTAATTCAATTAAGCATAGTCTCTCCATAAACAATTGCTTTGGTATTCAGAAAAGGGAACTCGATCGCGCGTGTACTATATTGCACAAAAATAAGAACTATGTTTTTGTTATTTATGACTCCCTGCAATTAGTTGTTAAACATGGTGCGGAGGCAAACAATCAAATGGAAGTACTTTCCATTTGATTTGTGGAAGATATAAGTATATACTTTGTTTTGTCTTGGTGCCGAAAGTTACGACCCTCCATTGCACAAAGAGTGCAACTCTGGGATTCAAAATTTGTCCCAACAAAAGTATTGCTCTCTTTAATCACTACAATTCCATGAAAATGTCGACTAACGTTATCTTGGGCAGCTAGTTCACTTTTTGTCGGAACTAGTCTTGGTGCGATTTTCTAAAATATATAATTGCAACAAAACCACCAAGGTGAAGCTAGACTATCATCATGTTTGTCTGACGACTTATCAACCACCAGTCCGTCACCAGTATTTTTTTCTCAGAAAAAATCAGCATCAACCAATCGAACAGGCTGTATATATGAAACCACCGGGGACAGCTCCATTAGACATGGGGTCAGTCACACCGATGAACCATATTTCTCATTGTATTTGGCAAATTTCATAGGGATCTGCAATCCGTGTGGCGTAAGATAGTTTTACCCCTGCTTACAAGTATTTGTGGCTTTCTTTAGCATCATGCATGTATGCCTTGAATTCATTGTTTTGTATTAGTAATAATAGAAAAAGGTTTTTTACGGTACACAATACGACTGGTTGAAAAAGGACTCGTATATAATAGAAAAGGATCTATATGTAAGGATCCGACTGTTGAGATTAATTCTATACGACTGGTTTTTTTAGCTATCATACGGTATTATTCAAAGGTCGTATGGGTAGTATAAGGGTATTATCGAAAATGTAAAATGGTATTGTTGTATATAAGAAATGAAATAATTGAAATGTTTTAGATAGTATAAGGGGCAGTGGGGATTTTTTTCCAAATAATATATATTAATCAAATTACCATTTTACCCATAGAGAAAAACCGATAATACAAACGTACGATCGTTGGGTCGTATTGTGTACCGTAAAAAACCTCAATAGAAAATGGGTAATTGGAAGCATATACAAGAGCACTTTGAGATGTTTTAATAATAACAGAGCTAGGTAATAAAGATAGTACATAATTATGATGTTACTTTATTTTGTTTTAATAATGACTAGGGTGGTAATTTATATGTGGACGTTTAAGACAAGCTAATTAGTTCATTTTTGACTAATTTGCTAGTACTGTAGTACTAAGATGGACGGAGATCAGCATCTTGACGTTGTTATACTCTCCGTGGAGTTCCTCGGTAGAGTGAACGTTTTGTGATTTGTAGTTTTGTGCTTAGGTCGTCCAACTCACGTCTTGCTAGTTTTTGTTTGTTTGTATGTGTATATCTCGATCGTTGATCGATCCTGGCCCGCTGTCAATTCTGGCACGTATACATCATTGCTTGTCTTCATCGACTAGAGGATTTGCCCGCCTTTTAGACCTCAAGCGGATGCATACTTGGCGGTTAGTTGGCGCGCGCCCACAGACGCATCATCGTCATCATATCGATCCCTAGCTAAAACCGCTCTGACAGGTCGTGTGCCGTACGTCAAATTAGCATATTCTCTGTCACTAACATTTAGTATTGTGCCCCTTTAATCATTCAGGACATGAGTCTTGTGCATATGCAACTATGTTTTTCATCTGACGACAGCAATGCAACAAGTCAAAAAACGACGTGGACACGCGCACATCCCCATCGATCGATCCATGGACGATCGATCTCCAAGACTCCAATCTCCAGCTAGGCGATCGGAGCTACTACTACACGGCTGATGGTAGTAATGGTACATGCATTACGGCAAGATCTGCGCTTTCTTTCGTTTCGGCGTGGAGGTTTTTTATGGTACACAATATGACCTGTACGATCGGTTTAAAAATGACCTATATGTGACAGAAAATGACCTATATGTAAGAATCCGACGGTTGAGATTAATTCTATAAGACTGGTTTTTTAAGTTGTCGTACGGTAGTATTCAAAAGTCATATGGGTAGTATAAGAGTATTATCGAAAATGTAAAATAGTATTGTTTATATAGGAAATGAAATATATGAAATGTCTCAGATAGTATAAGGGGGCAGCAGTGATTTTTTTTCTAAATAATATATATCTGTCAAAATTCCATTTTACCCATAAAGGAAACCCGATAATACGACTGTTGGATCACATTGTGTACCGTGAAAAACCTCTCGTCTTCCGTTGCTCTGCTGCCCTTTTCACCAGCAGCTGCTAGCCGGTAGCGCGCAGGTTCCATCCGAGAATGGAAAACCAGTCAAAAGCAGGCACAGCAGCACACATGGTGTCGTCACGCTCCTCTCCCGGTAGCATATGCAGGCCTCCATTTCATGCCGCACATAGGCACGGAATATACCGAGACATGCGTGCGCAAGCCTACACCTAGCTAGCTAGGTGTGCATGACACGACCACCTGAGTACACAAATGAAGTAGCGGTTTGGCAGCTACGGAGAGTACTCGTCAATCTTGCATTGCCACAGTCCAGACAGCAACACGTACACATGATACACAGCTACGGTACTACTATATTTATACATTGATAACAAGCTAGCTAACTAGTACTACCCCATTCTTAAATATATTAACGTTTAGGACAAACAAGTTAGTTTAAAAATGAAGGGAACATATCTAGTGGAAACCGACATCTTCATGTAAACTATGGAAACTTCAATCTGAGTCACACGATCTTGATCCAGGGATAGTTCATGGGAGGTGGAAGGGGTGATATACAAAATTCATGGGAGGTGGGAGGCGTGATTTGCAAAGGTCGTTTTGCAAATCAACCCTTCCACCTCCCATGAGATCTCTGTTGGATCAACATAGTGTGACTCAGATTGAAGTTTACATAGTTTGCACGGAGAGGTTGGTTTCCGCCTGATATGTTGCCAAAAATGAACTAATTAGTTTGCTCTAAACGTCATATATTTAAGGATGGATGGAGTACTAGCGCATTACATTTTTTTGTTCGTAAATGATTGTCTTTTGAAGAAGTATGTTTAGCTCACAAATACTGTTTCTGAATGACGGAGGGGAGCCGGGAATGGAATGTGAATGCAGAGCTTTCGGACGAAGGGGATGCGGACGACCACCCACCCCGACGGTTAGCCTCCCACCGGTGGTCGAGCCCGCCAGCCGACGTCCGCTTGCTGCCCTCCCCTCCCCCTCCTCCTCCACTTTCCTCTCATCCCCACCCCTCCCATGGCGTCCGGTACTCTAGATCTGGGCGGGTCCCCCTCGCCGGCCGCCACCTCCACGCCAGCCAGTTCCGGCGTGCACACTCGGCGCTCCTCCCTAGGTCCCCACGACTGCCCCTCGTCTCGCGCTACTCCGGTGCCAGCGACCACCAGCCGCCGTGGCACCTCCTCCTCACGCTCCCCCTCCCCCCTCTCCCCGGACGCGGACCCTTTCTTCCCGAGCGGTGGCCGGGATAAGAGGTTGCGATGGCAGGACGAAACCCCACCCCTCGACGACGATGACAACCCTGTGGACGGGTTCCCGCCACTGCGCCGCCCCTCCCTCGCATCTCCTTCCGCGACATGCTGATGCGCCCTGCACCGACACCCGTGGCGGGCTCCGTGCTCCACTCATCCCCGGCGGCGGGGGTGCCTCCGCCCACCGGTCCCTACCGCCGGAGTCGGGCCGTCACGGCGCGGGGGGGGGGGGGGGCACGGTCGCCGCCCGCACCGCCCTCGGCCCATCCACAATCGTCTGGGTTCGCGCTCGGAGGTTCGCCCTGGCCGCCACCGGCAACGGCGCCGTAGCCAAACGCGGTTGATTCACGACCTCCCCCACCGCTCCGAGCCCCGTGCGGCCACTACTCGTCGTCTCCACTCCGTCGTCGTCCGCCCTGCGTGCGGCACCAGCCCGCCCCGGGTAGATGCTGACGGGTTCACCGAGGTGTGCGGCAGGTGCTCAAGTCGCAGGCACCGCCAGCGCCGGGCGCAGCGGGAGCAGCAAATCCTAGCAAACGCCTTGTGCATCCCTGCGGTGTTCACAAGAAAGTGCTTTAGGTGCCTCTCCACCAAGTAGCTGGTGGCGACGTGCTCAAGACCCACTCGATGCCTTTGCTGTCGTTGGTTCGGGCACCTGGCTCGGGACTGCAAGCGGCAGCTGAGCTCGGCCAACACCACCCCTCCTTGTGCCGGGGAGCACCACCGCTGGGCTTGCCATCGTGGGCACTCACCGACACCTCCTGGTCGATGCGCCAAGGGCCACACCCCCTCTCCTCGGTCGGAGTTCCGGAGCCAACGTCAAGCTTCTCCGACGACACCAACCGACAGCCGAGCCTACCCCCTCTCCACCACCTGTGCGCGGTAGGCGCCACCGCGATGGCTGCGGCCATCCCCCCCCCCCCCCCCACGAGGATGGCTTTGTGTGTCTCCCGTACGGCGGCCGGCGGGGCGCCTGCGACGCGACGGGTGACCAGCGGCACGACCACCAGTCTCCCACCGGGACCTCCTACGGGGAGAGACTCGATGTGGTTCCGCACACGCGCGCTCCACCACCCTCGGACGCAACGGGGTCGACGGCGGCGTCGCAAATGACAACGGCGGTGCCGCTGGCGCAGCCACTGTGGGTTCCATCGACGCCAACGGGCCTACGACGACGCTAGCTGTTGGGGCCGATGCTAGACAACAGCTGGCTCTGGACTGCTGTGTGGCCACGAATGAGCGTTGGGGACGCACTGCGACAACATCCCCTCCGCGGATTGGTCACCCGACATGGCAACCTTTGCTGAAAGCAGCTTCTCTCAAAAGGTGGCGTAAGAAAACAAGGCGATGCCGGGAGCAGCTGTGTTCGAACTGGTGGCTTTCGAGAACCAGCTGCCGACCCGCCCCCACTTGGAGGTCCCCATGGCGGACCCGATGAGATTTGAATCTCAAATTCCCACCCTAACGAAGAAGCGGCCAGCGAGCGGACACCCGCCTTCGTCAGCAACATCGACACCTTCCAGGACCTACCAACGAAGACAACGCAGCGACGCAGCACAGCAGGTGGCCAATGCCGCCCTGCTGCCCTGCACGGCTCCGTCCTCCGAGCCGCTCCCGAGCCAGGCACTTGGCTCCCCCCCAGCGGCCTCAACAGCTCCGGCTGTGGAGCCACTAGTGTTCGAGCCCACGCTGAATGGGTTTGTTGGGCCGCTTGCCCACGACAGCCCAGCATCGGCCAACACGAGGGAGCTAGCCTACCCAGTCCAGGCCTCGACCGTGGACAAGGCCACCGGCCCACGCAAGCAGGCCAAGAAGAAGCCCCACCCAGCAAGTCAATCAACTGAAGGAGAACTCGCGGCTGCCAAGGCCGCTACCACCGCCTTCCTGGAGTCTGTGCGCCAAGCTATGCAAGTCCCCCTCATAAACCTGCCACCATGCTCTCCCACACCTATGGCTTCGCCTTTGCGCCGTAGCGAACGAATCGCGAAGCAGCCCATCTCTACAGTTCGTGCTTCTAAGAAGGGAGATATGCTCGTCATGCGCAAGCTCGGCGAATGTGTTGCGTCGGAACCTCCAGCGGTCAATGACCAGGATTTAGCTGTTGTCTTCACTGGACCCCTCAACTCTGATTACTTCTCAGCGATGCGGGACATCCTACCAGGGGCGCGAGCGCTCTCCGACGCAGAGCTCATGGCCGCAGTGCGCCAGGCCACCAGCGCTAATCGCGTCGTTTGATTACTGCGCCTCTGTTTGCTTTCCTAGTCATATCAATATCCGTATAGTCCACCTCCGATGAAAACCCGTGTGCGTGTGCCCAGTTGACCCACGTTGTAACAAAGTGCTTCTCTTCTTAATACAAAAGATATTCAGCTCTCCGGCGTATTCCCGAAAAAAAAGACGGAGGGAGTCGCGTGCATGCACGAACGAAGACGGAGCGAGGCATGGAGAGGAGCGAAAGGACAGACAGGCGCGCATGCATTGGCGCATGTGTGCGCGACACGCAGCATGCATTCGTCAGTTGGGCATCGAACAAGCGGTCGACCAAGTCACCGGTGCGCACGGCATGCAGCGCGCGTCTCGTAGCGGCGCTGATTGTTGTGTCTCCGTGTCCGTGCGCGCGCCTCCCTCCTTCGGTTCCTACACCCGGGGTCTTGTCGCGCAGCGCACTGCCGCCACTAGCTGGCCACTGCGTGCCAGTGTGCCACAGCCGCCAGGCGATAGGGGGGATCCCGCACGAGGGTGGAGGAGCCGTGGAGGAGAGGAGGAGGACGGTCGTCGATGCCGACAAAGCCACCAGAGAACAAACTTACAAACCAGTGGACGACGGACGACGACGATGTGCTCGCTCCAGTCGGCGGCACTAGTGGGACGGCAGTGCTTGCTTAGAGAAGCTTCACTTGAACTTGGTGGACCAGGCGCGCGCACGGCCTTCGGTTTCGCCGTAGAGTGTCGTCCCTTCCGGTTGGAGCCCGGCATCTCATAGCTTCATATCAGACCCAGGTTTTTTTTACCGCTGGTTACCGCGCGGTATACCGCGATAACTGTTGCTACCGCTGGGGTACGGTAACGGTACCCAGCGGTAGCAACCGGTCCCAAAATTCAAATTTGAATTTGAATTCAAAAATGAAAAAATCAATAAAAATCACCAAAAAATAGTTCATGATTTGTAGAGTCTTATGGTGTTGAAAGTTTTCAAATTTGAGTGCATTTGGTATTTATTTGGAGCTTTAGAAGTTGAAAAAAAAAAGAAAAAGAAAAAACATGGGTCGGCCCGTTAAGGCCCATGAAGCCCAAATGAACTAGATGACCTAGCTCGTGCCCAACCACGTGCCCCCGAGCATACAGAGCCTTGCTTCTTCCTCGTCCGCAAGCTTCCAAGCGCCGTCCGCCGCCGCTTCGCCCCTACCGCGCCGCCGCCGGCGGTTTACCGCGCCCGGCCGCGGTTTACCGCGCGGTAGCGGCGGTAAGCCGCACCGCAGGCGGATCTACCCCCTACCGCGCAGGCGGTGCGGTTAGCCGCGCGGGAGACGCGGTATACCGCGGGCGACGCCGCGGTATACCGTGGTTAGGTAATTTTTTTTTTGCTTTTGAGTAGATTTAGGCTTTAGGAATTGTGTTAGGATCTAGGATTTGTGTTAGGATTTAGGTTTACTTTGGTTTAGGATTTTTGGTAGGATTTAGGACGTGAGGTAGAGGTAGAAATAGAATTGTTGCTTTAGGTAGAAATGGAATTGTTGCTTTAGCTTTTAGGTTTAGGAGGATAATTTGTGGCATGATGTAGGATTTTTGGTAGGATCCAATTTTAGTTAGGATTTGTTTCGGAATTAGGTACATTTTCATTAGGTAGAGTATTAAGGAAGTGTTTTGTAATTTAGTTTATGTTGACATTTATGCAGGTAGACAATGTCAGGCAGACCTAAAGACCCCGTATGGGAACATGGTGTCAATCTAGCTCCCGGATGGCGATGCAATTACTGTGGTATGCAGAAAAGTGGTGGTGGTTCAACTAGGTTGAAACAACATTTGGTCGCGCGCGGATCATCGGTGCTCCATTGCAGCAGCGTTCCACCAGACGTGCGGGAGTACTTTCAGCGGGATATTGAGAGGACGAAGAAGGCAACTAATGAACGTGCTCGACAGAGGTTGGCACGGGAGGATGCAGCAGCAGCGGGTAACAGTCCCGCTGGAGGATATGATGAGGAGGCTCAGATCTAGGACGCAATTAACTTGTCGAGAGCAGAAGCAGAGTTCCGACAGGGGGTTGAAGGGAGAGGAGGTACCTATGAGCGTGGAGGGGGTAGTGGTTTGGCGGGGTTGAATCCCTTCCAGAGGATGCTTAGAAGAGCTGGTTCGCGGAGGGAAACTCCTGTGGTGGTGGAAGACTATAACTTGGCTGCAGGTGGGAGAAGTGGATTGAAGCAAACGAGGATTGATACAGGGTCCTGGACGCAGAAGGGTAAGAATGCTAGGGAATCTATTGGAAAGGCTTGGTCCAAATTCTTCCATACTGCTGGAGTACCTGGGAGACAGGCGGATAGTCCTTACTTTGTTAGTGCGGTTAGAGAGACACAGAAGTGGGGTGAGTTTTCTTTCAATTTGTGTTCGTAAAAGTTTTCTGTCGGCTTGCTTTTGTGTATATGTTCTCATGTTTTGTTGTATGGTCACAGTGAAGGAATTGCATCCCCCAGTGGACGGGATATTGATGGCAAGTATCTTGACTTGAACGAGAAAGACTTTGAAAGATCGGTACGCAAAGTTTCAGAATGATTGGCCCATCTTTGGCATGTCTTTGATGTGTGATTCTTGGACTGGGCCGACGCGGATGAGTGTGATCAATTTTTTGATATATTGCAATGGGGTCACGTGGTTTCACAAGTCTATTGATGCAACTGGAAAATCTCAGGATTCAGACTATCTGAAGACGGTAACCCCTAACCTTAGCTTACTTCCTATGAGGCATTGAGGGTGTCTTGGGAGGTAACTAAATGCTGTGCTTATTTTTTTCCAGGAGATTCGTAAGGTGGTGAAGGAGATCGGTGCGGAGCATATTGTGCATATAGTCACGGACAATGGGTCCAACTACAAGAAAGTATGCAAGGCACTTGGACGGGAGTTTGCACACATTACTTGGACACCTTGTCTAGCACACACTGTCAATTTGATCTTGAAGGATATCGGTGAAAGGGCAGAACATGCAGATCTCATCTCGGTATGCAAGCGAATTTCAGCTTGGTTGCACAACCATGGTCAGTTGAATGCAATGATGAGAAAGGCTATCGGTGGGGAGTTGGTTAAGTGGAATGCCACTCGATTTGGGACCAACTACATGTTTTTGGATAGCATGTATCGGAGACGCCGGGGTTTCATGCGGATGATGGCATCTCCGTAATTCCAAAACGGTAAGTGGGCGCATACCGATGAAGGTCGATTTGCTCATTCCAGGTTGTCTAATATGGATTGGTGGGATGGGATGAAGTACATCATTGACATTGTGCAACCAGTATACAAGTTGCTTCGCTTTGCTGATCGGGACAAGAAGCCAAACTTGTGTGAGGTTGTATACCAATACCAGTTGTGCACGTCTGAAATGGAGTCTTTCTTTGGAAACAATGTGTCTACTTGGAGTGAGTATCGACAGATTCTTGACAGACGGGTTCGTGATGTGTACGTCGAGACATATGTTGGTGCAGGTACTACTTGTGCTTATTTCAATTTCAATACTAATGTCTTCTGAAGTTGTGCTTATTTCTAGTCGTTCATATTGTGCAGCTGGTGTCCTCAATCCTGCTCTTTCATATATGATGGATCCAACTCGGGAGATGTATCGAATGCTGAAGGATTGCTTTGAGCGCATGACGGATGTCGAGTCCGCCGTGCAAGCATTGCAGGAGGCTAAAGTGTTCCGCATGAAGCATGGCGACTATGGATCGGAAATGGCACAGCGGATGGCGACGGACCCGAAGACATCACCATGTAAGCGTTCTTCCCAAAGAAACCTTATTCTATCTGCTACTCGAATATATTGCTTACACAATCGGTTGCACATGCAGCGGCCTGGTGGATGATGTTCGGTGGATCTACTCCACAGTTGCAGCTCCTAGCTTTGCGGCTTGTTTCACAGTGTGTTTCCTCAAGTGGATGTGAGCGTAATTGGAGTACTTTTGCATTGCTACATACCAAGGTTAGAAATCGGTTGACACACAAGAAACTTAACAAGCTTGTATATGTCAACTACAACCTTCGGCTGCGACTGAGGATGCCACTCCTGGGCGTGATGATGATTGTGATATTATTGAGCATCTTGGCCAACTTAGCTTCTATGATGAGAAAAATCTGGTGCGGGAATGGATGTAATATGGTAGATCAAGGAGCCGGTTCTTGATGAGGAGGATGAAGACAGTAACATTCCTATCCCGTCCCAGCTTGTGAGGGATCAGATAGACCCCAGAGATCTCGAAACCGCTACGGGTGATGATTGCATTAGTGATTGGGCACGAAGAAATGTGGGTAGCAGTCACATTGGGAAGAGGTTGTTCCAAAGTGGGCCTAAGTAGGGTGACCCAAAACGTCAAAAAGGCAAGACTACGGCACCAATAGAAGTGACCAGCGACGCCTCCACTGATGATGATGATGGTCAGCGTAGTCCACCGTACCAGGAGTCTGGGGATAGCAGCTCAGATGAAGATGACGGTGATGATGATGATGATGGTGATGGTGATGGTGACGGTGGTGGTGGTGATGATGGTGATGGTGGTGGTGGTGGTAGTGGTGGTGGTGGTGGAATTCGTTTCACAGGTATACACATCTACATTTACACACACGTATGATGTTTCTAACTATATGTGCTAATTATGATCCATGGTTGACTGTAGGGGAGACTGAATTCACACATGCTACTCAGGATCGCGACCATGGAGCACCAGAGTCGCAGAGGAGAACGGTTGGAGCGTCACAATACGACCCAGCGTACTCTTCTTCCTCCCACAGTGATACCTCCCAGTCGCGGTCTTTTTATCCCATTCCGGACATCAACGCGCAGCCACAGACGACATGAGT
Source organism: Cenchrus americanus (assembly GCA_947561735.1). NCBI lineage: Eukaryota > Viridiplantae > Streptophyta > Magnoliopsida > Poales > Poaceae > Cenchrus > Cenchrus americanus. Next base: position 47,537,545 of record OX387244.1, on the reverse strand, counting down.
GTATGAATGGGAAGACCCTGATTTTTACAACTTGTTAGTCGGTGAGTGGCAGACAACAGCGGCGTGGACGGGCCTAACTTGGCAACAGTACAAGGGTGAGTTGCTTAGGACGAGAGACTTGAATGTCATGTCCATCGCCGAGTACCACTCCGCGACCCAGCTGGGGATCTTTCCTTTCTACCATTGAACTTGTGTTGTATCATTGTATGAACTATTTGTATTCGAACTACCAACTCACTTATGCACGGCTAGTATTATTGTGTTTGGTGTATTATTTCTATGTATAACTATAAATCATTGATTGGGGGTGCTATTTAACACTAATTTGTGCCAACACCATGCCAAAATTTTCATTTATTCGAAGTCGGATGGTCTTTTTCTTTGCACCGTTATAAACTCGTTACCGCGCGGTAAAAATAGTTTATACCGCGGTATAAATAGTTTATACCACGGTATACCTCTGGATACCGTTTGAACTAGCGGTTTTGGTTTGAAATTTGAATTCGAGCGGTATACCGCGGTAACCGCGGTTGCTACCGTTACCGCTGCCGAGCGGTAAAAATCCGGCGGTCGGTAAAAAAAAACTGATCAAACCAATGCGGAGAGCAAATGGCCGCGCAGAAACCGGCGATCCGACGGACCCAGGCCGGGATCCAGGAGTGTCCCCGCTCGACAAAAGCAGGTGATTTCTTGCGTCGGTCGCAGATGGGCACGGCACCAGCGCCATAATTTCGACACTGAAGTCTGGACTCTGGAGGAGGCTGGATCGGAGTGGTGGCTGCGCACACGGGACAAATGGGAGATCGAGCGCGAAGCGGGGGCTGCTGCACCGATTGGCCACGGTCGTCCCGTTTGTGGGGCCAGCCGTATCTGATTTGGCCCCGGTGGGATGTATGGATGGATGGCTGTGTTGCACACCTGTGCCGCAACCGGCAAGCAGCACCGGCCCACCGTGCAAGTTGGTCCTGGGCAAGTGCGTTACGTTGGACGACTGGAAAAGGAAGGGTAGCAGCAGCTGAATCATCGTCTCAGGGAATGTTTGGCCTAATAAAGCCTGTTTACGAAAGGGGTCAGTCGCTATAGCTGATCACTTGCCTGATTTTTCTCGTCTACTGCTTACGTCTCAAATTATAAGTCCCTCCAAATTATCTTTTACACACCAGGTAGTAGTATGCAATATATGACTAATTTTGATAAGGATAAATATGTAATTTTTGCAATCTTTTAATAAATTTGGCAACCTCGTGCTGAGGAAAAAATTTCGTTTACGGTACAAGTAAAATTTGAAATGAAAAAATTTCATTTTTAAATCTGAATTGAAAATTTTTGTTTTTGAATTTTGAAAAAAAATGGCCATACCACAAGAGGGAAATGGAAAAAATTGAAAAAAATAATCATTTTTGAAATTTGAAATGAAGAAAATGAAATTTTGAAAAAAAAAATGGCCATATCACCATGGGACATAAAAAAATTGAAATGAAGAAATCATATATTTCATTTACGCAACCGAGGTAAAACTTCCAATAATACCCCTATACCACATATAACACCTATGTATACCACCATATACCACATGTGCAAGTTGTGGTGGTATACAATTAATCTTAGCCGTCAAATCCTTTCAGACTGGCCCTTTTCCAACAGTGGTATAGGGTGGTTGGTCCGCCGTAAAAGAGGATACCAAATAAGTACCATTAATGTCTTTACTAAATATATATTCATATACTACCTATTCGGTACGATGTCATAGACTTTTACAATCCTCTCGATAATTTTGATCAAACATAATATGATTTGACTCTTTAAAAAATCGAAATGACTTACATTTTGAAACAGATGAAGTATATAGCATACAATCGATCACAGGTGCTCATTTCAACGTCAACTTTTAGACTACTAGTCACCTGATCGAGCAACAGGAGGTGTGTTAGGACTTAGGAAAAGCATTACATGCATGGAAACCCCTGTTGAAGCAATAATACGAGGATCAACTAACACACTTGCAAGTTGCAACTGGATCGGGACACCGCTGCACAACAACAAGTAAGGCTTTTTGATCAAGCAGTGCCGCTGCCGCTGGCCTTTTGGAGAATCTAGCAAAGCCGAGCATTCCGGCCGACCGATCTCTCTCGTTAATTAGCAAACGTCAAGAAGTCCGTCCGTTGACATTGTGACGTGATCAATAAAACTAACGGTGGTGGTAGGAGGGTTAGCGCGCGCGCATGGAAAGTCCTAGCTCTTTTTCGCAGGAGCACAGTGCAAGTCACGAGCTCAATCATTAGATTCCGTGGTCTTAGTGAAAGTGCGGGCTTTGACTAGCTAGGCGCATCTCTACACGGAGATACCAGCGGTGGACAACGATGGACACTCCCCATACAATGCAATGCAGCATGGGGCACTCACCTGTGCACCTAAGCTTTCTAGGCGAGGAATCATCGATCAGCTGCCCAATTTGGCATCATACCAACGAATGCTACCCCCGCTACTGTTCTTGTTATTCCTAGTCTCATATCCTCGCACAGTACTCTGATTACTTCTTAATGAAAAGCCGTGAGCCTCTTCGTCCTACTGAATCTAAGAATATGCTCTTTTATGGTGCACCATACGTCCCTATACCATTATTTGAAAATGATTAATATGAAAAGATCTGACAATTAAGCTTAATAGTATATCACTAAAACTTGCACATGTGTTGTGGTGGTACGGAATACATATGTGGTATAGAGGTATTATTAAAAAAATTGTCTCAGTGAAAAAGCGAAAAACAGTGTTCAAGAGAAAAATCACAATACCCCAAATAATATATTTTTTTGATAAGTACCATTCTAAAAAATGATTTATACCATATACCACCACTTGGTGGTGGTATGGTGCACTACTGAACTTATAAAAGAGCTTTTTTATGTTCTAAAAAAGAGCTTTTTTATATAAGAGGAATATATACGTGAGTATATGCTGATCTATACTTCTAGATGGAGAAAAGGCAAAGGAAACGCACGAGATTCTGGTGTCGTGGTAGTGTGCTTACGAGTTGCAGCACGACAGATTGAACACCTGCCACACGAGGCACCAGTAAAAAGGGCACGGCCGGGCAGGCAGAATCGAATCGACCGATGATCTTGCGGTCGTCCGAGCGTGAGTGGCGATTCCAATGATGCTGCTACTGGCGCGCGGACGCCTGTTGCCTGCCAAACTTTGCTTTGGCTGGTGCGTTTGCTCGACTGGGGGACGGTAGTGAGCGGGTGACGGAGGCCATGTAAAAAACGGAAAAATTGGCCGAGGCGCGTGTGCACGGCGGCCGGCAGCAATGGCCGACACCCCTGACGCCGGGCGCGCTCGCGGTCCGTAGATTTTCTCCCGACACTTGACGGCCGGAATGAAGTCCTGGTTCGTCCGTCCCCGGCCGCCCGCAGCTGGAATGCTGGATTCGCTCGCTGGGTTCTCCAGACCAGAAGTGGCACCACATCAGCCACCAGCGAGTAGGGATGAAAACGGACGGAAACATCCGTCTGTTTTTCTACATTTATCCTATATTTGTGACTATGTGAAAATGGGATGGGGAAATACGGGAACGGGACGAGGGTGACCGGGAGCGGGACGGGAAACGGTTGAGGGTATATCCCACCTGTACTTGCGGTATCCCGTTTTTGACCGGGATGATCCCGTATTCATTCCATTTTTTACATAGACGGGATAGTCCGAATTACACAGTTATGCACTTCCTATGGTCTAAGATCTCGGCCCATCCTGCTTTGAGCAGTCTGACGGCTGACGGACGTCCGGCATTGCAGCCTGCGCATGCACGGGCAGCGGGCAGGAGCGCAGGACGGCGGAGGCTCATGCGGCCATGCGCAGCTAGTGCTACATGCGAATATGTGATGTCTATTTTAATATCAAAAGCGTCTTGGTATGAATTTTGATTTTTTTTATACAGCTACTGCCTCAGCGTTCTATATGCTAGCGTGTTGCTCTGCTGCTTGCTTACGGCATTGCCAGGGCCGGCTCTATAATTTTGAAGGCCCATGGGCAACTATTAAAATAATTTTTAATATCAAAATTATAGTGGATAATAAAAGTTATTTTTCATATGTGTATCCATAAAACATAACAATAGTATAATAAGTAAATAAATACAATATTTGTTTTTTCTTTGAGCACAAGACATATAATTTTTAGGCAACATCTATATAAAAAAGTACATTGAATTATAAATTCATAAACCTAGCATCGTAAATAGCGTATATGACATACATACACAAAACAAAGAAGAAGAAAATTAGGAAAATATTAAGGATCATGGACCGGGTGTTGGTGTGTTGCTTAATGTGACCGCGTGCACATCTATTGTTCGTGGTTCTCGCAGTTGCCGGTCGCCAGGCGTCGAGGAAATTGATCAGACCGGGGTCGTGCGTCGTTAGACAGGCATCATCTAGAACCTAATAGGCGTCGACGTCGTGCGTCCATAGGCAGGTAGGGTGCCAGGGTTGCGGCAGCGGCAAAAAACCAAAACTAGATGTCGAATAGTGTCTGCGCTAGCTCCCCTCGATGATATTTGACTTCCCTACGGCTAGTCTGTATGCTTGTATGCAGTCACTTTCAAAGGCGTGTTATGCCAAATATTAAATTATGTATACTAATTACCTAATTATTCTTGGGCCCCTCAGCTCCATGGGCCCACGGCGGTCGCCCTGCCTGTCCCCCCCTCTAAGCCGGCCCTGGGCATTGCAACTGGTTTATATTGATACAGTATAGCAGCAGCAGCAGCGGTACTACTTTAATGTACTTGTGTGTTTATATACATGGGTAATACATAAGCAAACATGCATTCCGATGAATGGTCCCGGTTCTCGCCGGTTTCCGTAATATTTTCGTCCATATTTATTTGTTTTCGTATTCCCGTTTATCCCGCTTCCTGTCCCGCTTATCCCGCTCCCGTTTTCGGTGGAAAAATATGAGAGGGGACACGTTAAGAGGTTTTCCGTCCGTTTTCATCGCTACCAGCTAGCATCCAGCGGTTTTTTCTCTAAAAATAAATCAGCATCAACAGTTAGCCATCAGCCGGCCGAACAAGGTGTTAGTGTTTTAGTTAGCATTCTTTTATTTTCGACATTTTATAACATGTCTATTTTAACATAGCGTGAATCTTTGTCAGGAAAAAAACATGCCATGAATCTAGTGACTGATGGAAGAGGTGCGGGCTTATAAATGCTCACAGAGAGATCAGGAGGTCGGCACACCCAAGGCCTAAAGGTATTCGATCAGGCCCACCTCGAAGGACACACCGACATACCTACCAGGCTTGTTTGAGGCCCATTACCCAGCCTTGTGGGGGCCTGCTAGACTACTGACTATTGATTTGGCAAGGATCAAGTCCTTTCGACCTCCTCATGTATTGGTCGAGTTCGATTTCCCCCTAATGTCCGAAACCGGGTATTGGAGACCCCTGTTCTCCCGAACCCGTGCATTCCCCCCCTCGTCTGTTTTCCTAAACCGAGCCCACGAGAACCCTTGGTTTGGTGGAAACCGTAGTCCTCCATTCCCCACCGTCGCCGCTGCCTGCATTCCTCGACGGCGCCGCCGCTGCCTGCATTCCCCGACGGTGCCGCCGCCGCATCTATTCCCCACCGTAGCCACCGCCTCCATTCCCCGGTGTTGTGACGTCGCCACCATTCCCCAGCGTCACTGCCGCCGCCTCCATTCGCGCAGATCGGGGCCAGAAAGCTCCTTCACGGCAGCCTGTGCCGCTGCTGACTACGGCGTCCCCTTCTGCCGCCTCACCGGCCACTCCCACTTCGTCCAGGACGTCGTCCTCAGCTCCGATGGACAGTTCGCGCTGTCCGGCTCCTGGGACGGCGAGCTCCGCCTCTGGGATCTGTCCACCGGCCTCACCACCCGCCGCTTCGTCAGCCACGAGAAGGACGTCATCTCCGTTGACAACCGCCAGATCGTCTCCACGTCCTGCGACTAGACAAGCTCTGGAACACCCTCGGTGAGTGCAAGTACACCATCGGCTGTATACCAGCTAGTTGTTTAGTGATGCTTTTTGTTAGATCTGACGCAATGTTAAATAGGACTAGCTAGTTGTTTAAGCGATTCGTTCAAATATTTAATTGTAGATGCCATGCTTCTGGTAGAATAAGACTTGTCATTTTCTTATGTGCTGGATTGTTTAACTATGTGTCGGAGATTCTATTCGAGTTTTTAATTCTTTCTTATTGCATAGTACGCACAAGATAATGGATGTGATCAGCACGCTCGCTGTTAGGTTCCATTTCAACGGAGACTTTATCAATGATCGAAAAAATGTGCATTACATTGGTGGAAGTCAGGAACTGTCTTATATAGATCGAGATAAAGTTTCATTGCTAGAGGTTGTAGGACATTTGAAAGACCATTGCATCGTAAGAGAAGACACTTTGTTACATTGGCTATTTCCAGGGAAAGAATTTAGGAATGGACTTCGTGTATTGATGGATGACAAGTCCTGTCAAGATATGTCTGATGTCATTGTTGAAGGAGGTGTGGCAGAAATATTTGCTGAGGCTCCTACTATGGTAGAAATATCTGAATCTGGGGATCAAGCTGAAAAGAAGATGGAAAATGAACCTGAAGAAATTAATTCAAGCTCAGAAGACAGTGACTACCTAGTTGGAGATGATTGCTCATCAGAAGAAGATGATGAAGCAGCAGAAATTGTCAAAAAATTGAAGGAATTCAAGAAGAAGATGAACTTTGGGGAAAGAGCCACCCTAGATGATCTCATGCTTGATGGTGCAAATATTTCTATGCTAGCTGGTTTTGCAGGTGTCGAAGATGAAGGCAATGACACCCCATATGCAGATAGTAGTGAAGATGAACATTCTGATGAAATGGGTGCTGATGGAGAATTGATTAGTAAGGGAGAGTATTGTACAAGGTTCAAGAAGACACATGGAGTACCACAGTTTCAGCTAGGAATGAAGTTCAGAAGTAAGAAGCAGTTGACCTAGACAAGAAGAAATGCAACTGTAGGTACTGGCAACTATCTGGATTGCCATGTCCTCATGCTATTTCATCTATTTTTTTTCAAGACAAATAGGTTAGATGATTATATTGCTAGCTGCTATTCTGTAGAAAATTTCAAGAAAACCTACAACTACTGCCTTGAACCACTAGAGGGAATGAGTAACTGGCCAGTGTCTGATATGCCTCCACTGAAGTCACCTGGATATGTTAGGATGCCTGGTAGGCCAAAAAAGGAGAGGACTAGGGAACCCACAGAGGCACCTAAAGGAACAAGTGTCGGTGCGGAATGTGGTCCCGACACTAACCAGTAGAAAGCGCCGAGGTCTATCCCTCAATGGTCGATGCTAAGTAACAAGTGACACAGGGTTTTTATCCTGGTTCCGGCCGAGGGGGCCGTACGTCCAGCAGGGGCGTGCTCGAGGCACTATATTACTTAGCACCGGGGGTGCCTGTAGTGGGGCGGCTACAAGCAAGGCGGGAGAGGAAGTGTAGCTTCCAAGTCCCTGGCTGAAGATGTTGTGGGAGAATTGGAGAATGAGTACGTGGTGTGTGAAGGGCTCCTGTTGTCTGTTGTCTTGTGCGTCCCCGTCCCCTGCGGCTGGGGGGTTCGCTCCTCCTTTTATAGATCAAGGGGGAGGCGGTTTACATGCGCGCCGCGCTATCTAGCTACGTGGGGAAGTGCAACGTGCTATGCTGTAGAGTGGGCGGCCGTCCGGGCGATCCCTTGCAGCGATCTGGTCATCATGGCCTGACTTGTACCCGAACAGTGGCGGTTCGAGGGTAGGAGAGCAGCGGATGGCGGTGATGTCCTCTGATAGGCTCGAGGGAGGTGTTGACGCAGGCCTGTACGGAGTACAGGAGTAGGCAGAACGGCGTTCCTTCCCGACGTGCTTCACAGGGTTGGAGTTGTTGCTACAGCGCCAGGCGTGCTCCTGCACGCGCGGGTACGGCGGCCACGCCGTTACAGTGGCAGGGATGGCAGTCCACCGGCCTAGCGCCTCCACCTAACCCTGTAGGGTCACAAGAAAGTGAATCGAGGGTGAAGCCGGCCCCCTTTCGAGGGCTCGGCGCGTCAGCCGTCTTCGGAGCAGCGCGCGGTGTCACGGGACTGACACCGGCCGCGTTGCACGTCCCTTCCCCACGGTAGCGGGGATGGGCTCCTCCCCGGGGAGTTGGCGCGGCGGCACCGGGGTGCGAGCCCCGGCGCATGATGGCGCCGTCCCGCTGGTGTCAGGGCGTTAAATGCCCGTGTACGGGGGCCGGCGTACGCGTGAGGGGCACCCTCGAGCGTGGCGGACCCCGGTCGAGGGTGGGATGTACCCTCGGGCGAGGCGGAACCCGCTCGAGGGGGAGCGAGCCCTCGAGCGAGGCGGAGCCTGCTCAAGGGAAGTGCTGCCCCTCGATCGGGGCGGCGCCCGCCCGAGGGGGCGCGAGTCCTCGAGCGAGGCGGAGCCTACTCAAGGGGATCTCTAAGAGGGCCGCCTTGATGGGCTGTCGGGGTCCCTGCGGCGTGGGCCGTGTCCTGCATGGTTAGGCACCTACATGGTTAGGCTTAGCGTGTTTTGGCCTTGTTGCGGGTTTTAAGTGAGGTTTTCCCCATTGTTTAAGGGGACCCCTAGGGCTGTCCCCGACAGTAGCCCCCGAGCATCTGTGGGTTTGCCATTGATGCTCCCGCAGATGCTGGAACCTACTGATAGGACGTTCTTCCCTCCTTGTTTTGCGAACGCTTTCCGTGGGGCCGCGCCAGCGGACCCGCGGGTCTAGCCCCCGAAGCCCTGCAGGAGTGTGGGTGCTCCTGCAGGGATTAACCGCGAGAACTGGTCAGAGGGCGTGGCACATGTTTCAACCAGCATCGGCGGTGTCTCAGCCGGCTTCGGTGGCGCACGCGCCGCTGGCGCTGTCTCCGGCGGGTGCAGGCCAAGGAGGTGTAGCCGTGCGTTAAGCCCCCCGAGCCCCGGGCCCGTTCGAGGCGATCGGGTAGAGCTTCACGACTTGTTTTTTTTAACGCGCCCTCGCCGTCCCTCCGCGGGACGGAGGGTGAGGTTTCCGCAACTCCCATCGAGCGGGTCGCGAATTGCGGATTCCTCTTCGAGCTGGTAGCGGGTGGTTCAAGTGGACGCCCATGCCCCGTTCGATAAGGGTAGGCTGCGTGGTCCGGAGACACGTCCATGGAAGCGCTTGCGTGGGTTTGCTAGGTGGGGCTCGGTCCCGTTCGCTAGGGACCGAGGGCGCGGAAGCTCTCCCTTGGTGGGATCCCCCGACTAGCTGCCCTCGCTGGCTCTCGAACACGACATGTGGGGCACCCTCGAGCCGACGGGCTCGAGGAACGCCTCGAATGCGCGTGCCCTCGTCGTCCCTAACTCTGCGATCTGAGGCACCTGTTCGAACCCGTCGAGGGTCAGGCTTCGAACCTCTGATCAGTAGGGCCGTGCGGGGTGGCGCCTGGGCGGCCCCGTCTTTTGCGTCTGCGGCCGTCGAGGGGTCTGGGCGAGCCAGCCCTCGAGGCGCCGGGTTGGTAGCACGGCCCGCTCCATGTGCCCTTTTTTGGAGAATTGACATTGTCTCGAGCCAGGGGCTCGTGCCGCTCGAGGGTTTTGCGTGGCATGGGTACTCGTGGTGCCCGCTCTACATCGAGCGGGACCCGGGTGGCCTTCTCACGCCGATGTCCCTTCGAGGGCTGACATCGTATGGAGCCAAGGGCTCGCGCCGCTCGAGGGTTTTGCGCGGCATGGGTGCCCGCGTGCCCCGCTTTACTTCAAGCGTGTGCCTCGGCGACCTTCTCGCGCCGATATCCCGTCGAGGGCTGAAATCGTCTTGAGCCAAGGGCTCGTCCCGCTCGAGGGTTTTGCGTGGCATGGGTGCCCGCGGCGCCTGCTTTACTTCAAGCAGGCCCCGGGCAGCCCTCTCACGCCGATATCCCATCGAGGGCTGTTTCTGTCCCGAGCCGGGGGCTCGTCCCGCTCGAGGGTTCTCCTTGCCTGGCAAGGGACCCGGTCATTAAATGCCTCGCAGTCGAGGCTGCGGTTTTTTGCAGCGCGGGCGCGTCTTTTTATGCGCTGCGGCCGCGCACGCGCGCGTAGTGGGCGGCGTGGCAGGCGGACGTGACCGCTCGCCTCGGCCCTTGCGGGTCTCCGCCGTGATGATGGCCCGTCTGCGGTGATGTGGCCGCCGCGGTCGTGGTGGGGCCCGTTCGTCGGCGTGAGGATAAGATTCCCCGCGCAAGCTAATGCGCGCGGACATCCGCCCCGGAGAGCTCGCCCGCGGCTTATAAATCTGAGGGAGTGGGGAGACAGCGGTTTTTTACCTTAGCGCCTCACCATTTCAGCCCCCTGCGCCTTCGTGTCCGCCTCGCTCTTGTCACCGCGCGGCGTCGCCATTAGAGCTCATCTTCCGTTTTTCGTCCTCCGTTCTCGCATTCCTTCATCCTTCCTCATGGCGCCGCCTCAGCCTCTCACGATCCTGGAGCCGTACGCCTGGGAGAGGTCGACGGTGACCCAGCTGGCCCTTGGCGAGCTGGTCGCCGCCGGCCAGCTGGCGGCCAATGAAGATGGACGTCCGGCGGAGTGGATAGTGCCGCCGGCGGTGGACCGCGCGCCCAACCCGCCGGAGGGCTATGTGGTTAGCTTTATCCGCTACCACGAGCAGGGCTTCAACGCGCCGGCGAGCCGCTTCATGCGGGCGATGTGCCACTACTACGAGGTAGAGTTGCACAACTTCGCCCCCAATGCGATCTCGCAGGCGGCCATGTTCGTGAGCGTCTGCGAAGGGTACCTGGGGATCCCAGTCAATTGGGAGCTCTGGGTACACCTTTTCCGCGCGGAGCTCTTCACGCAACCCACGACGGAGACGAGGACCCGCCGCGCGGTGCGCGCCGGCGGGATGTCGCCACCCCGCGGGGGGCAATTCAAGAACATCTACATCCCCCCGCACCATGACGACGAACAACGCCGGCCGGGGAGCGGGGATGGTTTTATCTCGCGTAACGCCGAGCCCGGCCTTCCCCCCCTACACCGGCCGGGTGTTCAAGGAGAAGCCCGACTCCCGGGGCTACGGGGTGTCCACGCCCCAACAGACGGAGGCGGCAGGAGTCGGTCTTGGCCGCCCGCGGCGCCCGGGCGGCGCCGGGGCCGAACGCGATGGGCGTCCTCGCCTTCCTCCATCACGGGCGGGTCGTGCCCTTGATGGAGAGGCCGCTCGCATCTTCGAGATGACGGAGGCGGCCAACCCCGTCGATCTGGCGAGGTCGCGGATGCTCCCGACGCCCCTCGAGCGGGCGTATGCGCTCACCCCGGCGCGGAGCGCCGTCGACACCCGGTGTCGATGCCTCGCGGACCGGACCCCCATGGGATCTCGAGATGCTCCCCACCGGCCCGCCGGTGAGTGTGATCTTTTGCTTCCGGTTGCTCGTCCTCCCCGACACGTCCTTGATGCTCCCGTGTGCCCGGTGAACTTCCATCGCCTCCAAGTCCGTTCCGCCCACCCCCCGACTCCCCGCGCGCTTGGTCGGGTGGCGCGGCCAGCCAGCCGGCCAGCGGGAGCGGGCGGCGCGCGGAGGGAGCGCGCGAGGCGACATCAAGCGCGCCGCGACCGGCGGGCCGCGGAGTACCCGCGGCGCGAAGAGCCGGGGCTCTCCTCCCCGGGGACCGAGGAGTACTCGTCCTCGGAGGAGGACGAAGAGGAAGAGGCCGAGGGGGAGGGCCCCTCTCGATAGGTGGGGCCCTCGCGCCCCCGTCGCCGAACCGCGCCGGCGGCCAGGGCGGCATCGCCCGGGGCGGGCGCAACGGCGTCCGCCGCCGTGCAATCGACATCGGGGGCGCGCGCGCCGCCGAGGTGCCGCGCGCGTCAATGAGGCGCGCGCGGCGAGCGCGCCCGTGCGCGCGTCAGCGCGCGCCCGCGCGCGGGGCGAGCGCGCCCGCGCGCGGGCGAGCGTGCTCGCGCGCGCGCGGCGGCGGCGGGGGCGCGCGGCCACGCGCAAGCGTGCCCGCACGCGGGCGAGCGCCCGGCGCGCGCGGCGGCGCCGCCGGGAGGCGCGGCATCGGCGTGACCGCGCGCGGGCGCGGCGCGCCCACGCGCGCGGCGGCACCGTCGGGGGAGGCGCGCGGCGGGCGTGCCGCGCGCCACCGCACCGGCCTCATCCGCTGAGGCTTCGAGGAAGTGGAAGCGCGCCTTTTCCTCCTCGAGGTAAGGGGTTCGATCCTTTGCTCGATTTGATTTTTTGATGATCAGGCGTACTAACCCTCCGTTCGTGCCTGCGCAGGGTGGTGCCAACTGTGCCTCCCCTCGCACCGGCCAAGGTGCTGAGGACGGACGCGTCCATCCCCACCCGGCGGCGCTCATCGAGGGCGCCACGGGCGGGGGCAAGCACGGCGGCGGCGGGCGAGAGCCCGCAAAGCCCGGCCGGGGCCTCGAGGCCCCGGCCGACAGATCGCCCGCCGCGCGCGCGCCCGGCGGTCGCCGAGGAGGCGGCCGGCCGCCGGCCATTGTGGGGGTGCAGGCCGCGGCGGCGGCCGTGGCGGGGGCGCGGCCCGCGGAGGCCGTCGCTAGGGGAGGCGCCGTCCGTGGCGCCACCGGCGGAGGAGGCGGAGCGGGTGCAACCCATGGCGGCGCCCGTGGTCGCCGAGGCGCAGTGGAGGTGGTGGCCGTGGCGCCGCGTCGGCGCCCGCGGCCATGGAGGCGCGGGGGAGGCGCCGGTGGGAGGCGGCGCAGGGGCCGGTGCCCACCGGCGGTTCCCCCGGCGGAGGTGGTGGAGGTCCCGGATGACGACTCCCCGCCGCCCGGGTGGGATCGGTGGGGTAGCTTCCCCACACGCTCCCCCCCGAGCCCCAGAGGGGGGCCCCTCGTGAGGCGCACGAGGGGCACATGGTGGCGGGGGCCGAGGACACGGTGCCGAGGCCTCGTCCTCCCGCGTCGGCCACCCTGCCTAGGCGGAGGGGGCCGTCGACGATCCCCCTGCGTTTGCTGACGCCCGGGGGGAGCAGGAGCTCTGGGGCGAGCTTCGGAGCCATGGCGCCACGCTCAACCGCGCGCTGAACGAAGCGCTGCACGTCCATGGCGGCCCTGCATGGCGCGTCTTCCAGGTAGGTCGTGGTTGCTTGCTTTTCTTCCATCTCTCATTTTTGCGTGTTGCCTCCGTGTCGTAGCGCTTACTGGTCTTGGTTTGTGGGTGCCAGGAGCTCGAGCGCCGCGCCCACGACAAGTACGATGCCTTCAACCGGGTGAACGCCGAGGTCCACCAGCTCCGGGAGCGGTGCAGCGCCTTCGACGCGCTTGCCGACGCCCTCAGGACGCCGGACGGCCGGGCCGGCGTACGGCCATGGCGTGGCGCGATGAGCTCCCCGAGAGCTCGGGGGCAGATCCGCGCGCCGCTCGAGCCTCGAGCGCGTCTGCACGGCCCTCATCGATCGTGATGAGGCTCTGTGGTGGGCGCTTTCGGACTTGGAGAAGACGCGGACGCTGGCCGCCAACTGGGAGGCGGAGGTGGCCAACGTTCGTGGCGAGGCCCGGGAGCTTCGTTCGTCGCTCGAGGGGGCGCAGGCGCAGCAGCGCCAGGCTGAGGAGCGGCGCGCGGGCCGGGAGCAGCCGGGCCAAGGAGGCCGATGACTTGAAGGCCGCCCTCGACGCCAAGGCCGCGCCCTCGTCGCCGCCGAGGAGCAGCTCCGCAAGAGCGCACCGCCCGCCAAGGGGCCGAGGGGCGGCTCCGGCGAGAGCAAAGCGCCGCCCTTGTCGACGCCCGACGGCGCCGGGAGCAGAGCGCGCCGCCGCGAGGCGGCGCGTGTCTTTGGCGGAGCGGGACGACAAGCTCTCCAAGGCCGAGGGCGAGGTGATTATGCTCAGCATCACCAACGCCAGTCAGGAGCTGTCCCTCCAAGAGCAAGGTGAGACCGTCAAGTGCCTCGAGCTGTCGGTCGAGGCCGTGCGCCGCGACTTCGAGATGGAGAGGAAGCAAGTCGAAGGTGAGTCACTGTTTTGACTCTTGCCTTGTTGGTTTTCCGTTTGGGAACTCGTATTCCTTTTTTCTGATTTCTTTCTTGCCTTGGCGTTTCCAGGCTTGTGCACCGCCCTGGGGCACGCAGCTGAGCGGGCCGAGGCACTGCAGGCTTCCTACGACTCCTCCAAGCAGGAGCTGCGTGGCGCGGCCCTCGAAACCTGCCGCGCCGTGGAGGAGGGCGAAGCGCAGGCCGGCACTCCGCCGGCCGCCGCCCGCGTGCCCTTGGCGGTCACGTCACCGAGCGGATGCGCCGGCGCCGCGTCTGGGCGTCCAGAAGGCCCTCGGAGTGGTGCGGTCCCACTACGAGGTCAACTTCGAGGCGCTGGCGGAGGGCTACGTCGTCCCCGAGGGTGTCGAGGACGAGGTGGCGATGGAGCGTGTGGATGCGCTCGCCGCTGATGCTGCCGGGTCGCTCGCCGAAGCCTTCGAGGAGTTCCTCTTCCCGGACGCCGCTGACGTTGCCGCTCCTCCCGCCTGAAAGTAGTTGGGCACTTGGCCCATTTTGATGTATATCAGTACTCTGGCCTTGTGGCCTTTTGTAAATGAACAAGTTGTTCTTTGGACACAAACATTCGCTGTAATGAAGTTGTTTGTTTATCACGCTTTTTGTTTCTCCTTCTTCCTGAGTATATTCTAGTTAGGGGAGTTCGATTTTCGCTGGGGGCCTGCTGGGTTGGAGGCGAGAGAGAAGGGCCATATCCACGCGGCGTAGGCTATCTCTGGCTCGCACGCTCCTCCCACTGGGCCGCATGCGCCCTGTTCGAATCGTTGCTCGTAGTTGAAGTAGAAAACAAACTTAGCGCGTGTGAGTTATTTCGTTTTTGCGCGAAAAAATGGGACCATTTTGGGGGGGGGGTGCCCCCCCGCAGTAGCCCCCGATGGTAACTTGGGTTTCAGGGGAAAGCCGAGTTGCCCTTTTTATTAAACTTGAAGCTTTTACATAGTTGCAACCAACTGGGGCGTTGGCCGTGCGGTTTTTGCAACAAAAATACTTGGAAATCCTAGCTAAGGGTAGAAGCGACGTAGCTGTTGGATGTTCCAGGCGTTGGTGAGCTCTTCACCGTCCTCATTGGCCAGCTTGTATGTGCCGGGCTTGAGTACCTTCACCACGACGTAGGGTCCCTCCCATGGGGGTGACAGCTTGTGGCGCCCTCGGTTGTCTTGACGGAGCCTTAGGACCAGATCCCCTTCGCTGAAATCCCGCCGGCATATCTTGCGTGCTTGGTAGCGCCTGAGGGACTGTTGGTACTTCGCGGAATGCATCAGGGCTACGAGGCGTGCCTCGTCCAGCTGATCCAGCGAGTCCTCGCGGGCTCGCTGGTTGGCCTCTTCGTCGTAGCCTCGAACCTTGGGTGATCCGTATTCTAAGTCCGTGGGGAGGACGGCCTCCGCGCCGTGAACTAAGAAAAACGGGGTGAACCCAGTGGCTCTGCTCGGGGTGGTCCTTAGGCTCCACACAACCGCTGGTAGTTCTTGGAGCCATTTTCGTCCAGATTTGTTGAGTTGGTCGAAAATTCTGGGTTTAAGGCCCTGTAGGATCATGCCGTTGGCACGCTCTACCTGGCCGTTGGTCTGTGGGTGTGCCACAGCTGCCCAATCCACGCGGATGTGGAATTTGTCGCAGAACTTCAAGAATTTCCGGCCTGTGAACTGTGACCCATTGTCTGTGATGATGGAGTTTGGCACTCCAAAGCGGTAGACGATGTCGGTGAAGAATGTTACCGCCTGCTCTGCTCTTAGATTCGTGATGGGGCGCACCTCCACCCACTTGGAGAACTTGTCGATCGCGACCAACAAGTGGGTGAAGCCCCCGGGGGCCTTCCGCAGGGGCCCGACGATGTCCAGTCCCCACACGGCGAATGGCCATGTCACGAGGATGGTTTGCAGGGCATGGGCGGGCAAGTTGGACTTGCGGGCGTAGAACTGGCACCCTTCGCAGGTGCGCACGATTTCGCTGGCGTCCGCGACCGCGGTAGGCCAGTAGAAGCCCTGGCGGAACGCGTTGCCGACGAGGGTGCGGGGCGCGGCGTGGTGGCCACAGATCCCCGCATGGATGTCCCGTAGGAGCTCGCGCCCCTCGGGAATGGGCACGCACCGCTGTAGGATGCCGGAGGCGGCGCGCTTGTACAGCTCGCCGTCGACGAGGGCAAAAGATTTGGCCATCCTGGCGATGCGCCTGGCCGCGGCCCGGTCCGCGGGGAGTTCCCCTCGAGCGATCCAGGCAATGTATTTTTCACGCTAGTCCTCCTGGACGGGAGCTGGCTCGATGTCCATTACGTCGGCCTCGTAGGAGCCGTACCCCTCGAGGAGGGAGAGCACGTACGCCTCGTTCGAGGGGTCCTCATCCATGGGTTCCGCGCCCGCTGGATTCGAGGGAGCCCCCGAGGGTTCGTTGTAACTCGAGGGGTAAGGCTCGAAGACGACCGAGGGCTGAGCGATGTCGCGCGCGAAAACGTTCGGGGGGACGGTGATCCGCCCAGACGCAATCTTGGCCAGTTCGTCCGCCTACTCGTTGTATCGGCGGGGTACGTGGTTGAGCTCGATGCCGTAGAACTTGTCTTCGAGGGCCCGCACGGCTTTGCAGTAGGCCTCCATCTTGTCGTCGTGGCAGCTCGCGTTCTTCATGACCTGATCGATCACGAGCTGCGAGTCCCCCCGCACGTCGAGGCTCTTGACGCCTAACTCAATGGCGATTTTGAGGCCGCAGAGAGGGCCTCATATTCAGCCATATTGTTAGACGCGGGGAAGTGGAGGCGCACCGTGTACCGCATGTGTTCCCCGAGGGGCGACACGAAGAGCAGGCCCGCGCCCGCTCCTGTTTTCATTACTGAGCCGTCGAAGAACAGAGTCCAGCATTCCGCTTGGATCTGCGGTGGCGGTAGCTGCGTGTCCGTCCACTCGGCACGAAATCCGCCAAGATTTGCGATTTGACAGCCTTGCGCGGGGCGTAGGCGAGCGTCTCGCCCATCAGCTCAACGGACCACTTGGCGATCCTGCCCGCGGCGTCGGGGTTGCGGATGATCTCCCCTAGTGGGAAGGAGGAAACCACCGTGACGGGATGGGCCTCGAAGTAGTGGCGGAGTTTGCGCCGCGCAAGAACTACCGCGTACGCAAACTTCCCGGACTCGGGGGTAGCGCGTCTTCGTGTCTGACAGGACCTCGCTGATGTAGTAGACCGGCCGCTGTACAGGCAAGGCGTGCCCTTCTTCCATGCGCTCGACGACGATCACGGCGCTGACCACCTGGGTGGTTGCGGCTACGTAGAGCTGCAGGGGTTCGCCGTCTTGCGGCGGCGTGAGGATCGGGGCGTGCGTTAGGGACGCCTTCAACTTGTCGAGCGCATCCTGGGCCTTGGTGGTCCAGGAGAAGCGCTCGTGCTTCTTGAGGAGGCGATAGAGGGGCAGGCCCTTCTCACCGAGCCGCGAGATGAAGCGGCTCAAGGCGGCGAGGCACCCCAGCACCTTCTGCACCCCTTTGAGGTCCCGGATCGAACCCATTCGTTCGAGGGCCACAACCTTTTCAGGGTTGGCCTCGATTCCCCGCTGGGAGACAATGTACCCCAGGAGCATGCCTCGCGGCACTCCAAAGACACATTTTTCGGGGTTTAACTTGACCCCATTGGCCCGTAGGCAGCCGAACGCGACGGCGAGGTCGCCAACCAGGTCGCCCGCCTTCCTGGTCTTCACGACGATGTCGTCCACGTATGCTTCGACCGTTCGCCCGATGTGATCCCCAAAAACGTGCTGCATGCAACGCTGGTATGTTGCACCCGCGTTTCTGAGGCCAAATGGCATCGTGACATAGCAGAACGTCCCGAACGGTGTGATGAACGAAGTCGCGAGCTGGTCGGACTCCTTCATTTTTATTTGGTGGTACCCGGAGTAAGCATCGAGGAAGCAAAGCAATGCACACCCAGCCGTTGAATCAATGATTTGATCAATGCGTGGCAAAGGAAAAGGAACTTTAGGACATGCTTTATTAAGACTAGTGTAGTCTACACACATCCGCCACTTCCCATTCTTTTTCTTTACAAGCACGGGGTTTGCTAGCCACGTGGGGTGGAACACCTCCTTGATGAATCCGGCCTCGAGAAGCTTCCGCAGCTCCGCTCCGATTGCCCGTCGTCGCTCCTCGTCGGCGCGGCGCGCGCCCGCCGCCGCACGGCGCGGGCGTTTGGCAGGATGTTAAGGGAGTGCTCGGCGACTTCCCTCGGGATGCTTGGCATATCCGAGGGGCTCCACGCGAAGATGTCGGCGTTGGCGCGGAGGAAGTCGACGAGCACCACTTCCTATTTGGGGTCGAGGGTGGAGCTGACCCTCAACGCCTTGCCCTCGGGGGCTGAGGGGCCGAGGGGGACCCCCTTGGTCTGCTCCGCGGCCTCGAAGGTGCCAGCGTGCTTGGCGGCGGGGTCGAGGTCGTCGTTGACCATCTTCTCCAACGTATTCACCAGCGCTTCGTCCAGCGCCAGTGCCTCTGCGTGCTCTACACACTCGACGTCGCAGTCGAACGCGTGCTCGATGGATGAGCCAACGGTTATGACGCCGTTCGGTCCCGGCATCTTCATCTTCAGGTAAGTATAATTGGGGACCTCCATGAATTTGGCGTAACAGGGTCGCCCAAGTATTGCGTGGTAGGCCCCTTTGAACCCCACCACTTCGAAGGTGAGGGTCTCCTTGCGGAAGTTCTTCGGGGTGCCAAACCAAACTGGCAGGTCGATCTGCCCGAGGGGCTGGACCTTCTTGCCCGGCGCGATGCCATGGAACGGCTTCGTGCTGGGCCGCAGCTGGTCCAACCCGATCCCCATCAGGCGCAACGTATGCACGTAGAGGATGTTGAGGCTGCTGCCTCCGTCCATGAGGACCTTCGAGAACCGGGCGTTCCCTATGATGGGGTCAACCACCGCGGGCACGGCCCGGTTGGGGACACGGTTCGGGTGGTCCTCCCGGCCGAAGGTGATGGCGTCCTCCGACCAATTGAGGAAGGACGGAGGCGCCCTCTCCGCGGCGAGGACCTCGTGCCGCTCCTTCTTGCGCTGGCGGCTCGACATGTCGACGGTTGGCCCCCCGAAGATGAGGAACACATTTTCGACGGCGGGGAAGCCGCCGGCGTCGCCATCGCCTCCGTCTTTCTTGGCCTCTGCCTCCTTCGCGGCGGCACGGCCATAGAACTTCTTGAGCATATCGCACTGCTCAAGGGTATGGTGCATTGGGGTCTTGTGGTAGGGACATGGCTTTTTCAGCATGTCGTCGAACACCCCCGGGCCTCGAGGGGCCGGTCGAGGGCCCCGTCGAGCCGGGTCAACAGCGAGGGCCTCGGCGTTGCCGCCGTCGCGCCCCTGCTCGCGCGCCTCGCGGCGTGGCTTCTTCCCCTTCTTGCCCCGCTTGTCGTTGCGGTGCGGCTCCTTGGACTTGCTGCCCTCCGCGGGCGCGTTCTCCGAGCGCTTGCCCTTCTTGCCGTCGAAGATCGCCCCCACGGCCTCCTCTCCGGAGGAAAAGCTGGTGGCGATGTCGAACAGCTCGTTGGAGTATGCAGGCGGGCTGCGTCCCAGCTCCCGTACGAGGTCCCGGCACGTGGTGCCCTCGAGGAAGGCATGCACGATTTCGGACTGCGCCACGCTGGGGAGCTCAGTGCAGCGCTTGGAGAAGCGCCGTATGAAGTCCCGCAGCGACTCGCCGGGCTTCTGCGTGCAGGAGCGCAGGTCCCAGGAATTCCCAGGGCGCACGTACGTGCCCTGGAAGTTGCCTACAAACGTGCGGACCAGATCATCCCAGTTGTGGATCTGGCTAGCGGGCAAGTGCTCGAGCCATGTCCGGGCCGCGTCGCCCAGATGCAGGGGCAAGTTGCGGATGATGACCTCGTCACTGGTGGCCCCGCCCAGCTGACAAGCTAAGCGGTAGTCGTTGAGCCATACACGGGGGTCCGTCTCCCCGTTGTACTTGACGATGGTCGAGGGTTGGCGGAAGCGTTGGGGGAACGCTGCCGCGCGGATCTCCCGGCTGAACACACGGGTGCCAGGGGGCTCCGGCGTCGGGGAGCGGTCCTCGCCTCTGTCGTAGCGTCCTCCCCGTCGAGGGTGGTAGCCTCTTGCTGCTCGCACGTCCGCCCTGCTGGTGCGCCTGGCGTTGATGACGTTGCGGGCGTCGCCGTCCGCCGCCCTCCGCGTGCGTCAAGGAGCCGCTCCTTGGCCGGCGCGTGCGTCCTTGGTCGGCGGGTCGCCCCGGCCGGTCCCCCCCCGCGTGCGCCGAGGGTTCGCCCTCCCCGGCGCGCCCTTCGTCGTCCCGCGCGTCCCCTTGTTGGCGGATGCGTGAGGCCGAGCTCTCGGCCCGCCGGACGGCCGCTTGCTCGATGAGAGTTTGCACCTCGCGGTGCGGGTCTCGAGCCTCGGGGGTCGAGGGTGCCGCCGCATGGCCCGCAGCAGCGTTGCGGCGGCGATGAGCTTTTAGCTCGCTCGCGGGGGCGCGTCCGCGTTGTCGATGTTGGGGACGGTGTTGATGCGGTCGCGGACCCCGTCGGCCCGGCCTCCCGTGCGCGTTCGCCGCGCGCGGAGGCCTCTCCCCGCCATTGAGGCGCGGAGCAGCCGCACCGTCCGGTATTCCTCCGCTAGCTTGGCTTCGAGCTCGCGGGCTTGGGCCGCCGTGCGTCGGCGTCGGCCCCGGCGAGAGCGCTTGGCCCCGCGGCCGGCGCGTGGCGATCCCCCGGGGCGGGGGTGATTTCCCCGTCTCCCCGCCGCCGCGCCCCGGCGGCATTGGCCGGGTCGTTGGTGATGACGGCGTAGCACTCCCGCGCGGGGTCGTAGCTCCCTGGTGCCGGAGTCGTCGGAGTAGCCGAACCGCAGTCCGCGGCGTCTAGGAAACGCCGAACACAACCGGGTCTGGCACGCCGGAGAAGTCCCACTCCGCGTACCCGTGGCGGTTGGCGGGTGGTAACGTGTCGACGGAGCCCAGGGACGATTCGTCTCCTGCTGAGGCGCCGGGACCCCTGGCGACGAAGACGTGGCGGCCAGGTGGAACCCTGCGCATCGTGGTGTTGACGTTGGCGTTGTAGGCCGACGTAGCGCCACGCAGCCCCGATGGGGATGTGCGGTCCGAGACCGTGCGCTGTCCCCGCCGGGGTGGTGGCGGTCGTGACGGTGGGCGCGCCACATTGAGTGGCGGCGCGCTCGCCCCGCCGCCGCCGGCCGCCGCCCGGCGCGAGTGCCGTCCCGCAGCGATGACGGCGTCGTGGCGTCGATGGACCCGCCGCAACATCCGTGCCGCGCGGGCGCCCGCGCGCCGGGTTGTGCGTGCGGCGGGGCGCCCGAGCGGACCCGGCCCGGCGCCGCGCGCGGAGCTCCTCACGGTTAGTGAGGCGCTTGAGATAGCCGTTCCCCGTGGCCCGAAAGTTCGAGTCCCCGAAGCGACCCCACTTCGAACCCGGGCCGGGAGGGGGGTCCGAGCTACCCATGCGTAGCGTGTACCACGCGTACTAAGTGCGGATCACCATGGAGGGAGTTGGCGAAATGACCTTAGGCGCTCGCCGGCCCCACGGTGGGCGCCAACCGTCGGTGCGGAATGTGGTCCCGACACTAACCAAGAGAAAGCGCCGAGGTCTATCCCTCAATGGTCGATGTTAAGTAACAAGTGACACAGGGTTTTTATCCTGGTTCCGGCCGAGGGGGCCGTACGTCCAGCAGGGGCGTGCTCGAGGCACTATATTACTTAGCACCGGGGGTGCCTGTAGTGCGGCAGCTACAAGCAAGGCGGGAGAGGAAGTGTAGCTTCCAAGTCCCTGGCTGAGGATGTTGTGGGAGAATTGGAGAATGAGTACGTGGTGTGTGAAGGGCTCCTGTTGTCTGTTGTCTTGTTCCTGTTGTGTTCTGTCCCCTGCGGCCGGGGGGTTCGCTCCCCCTTTTATAGATCAAGGGGGAGGCGGGTTACATACGCGCCGCGCTATCTAGCTACGTGGGGAAGTGCAACGTGCTATGCTGTAGAGTGGGCGGCCGTCCGGGCGATCCCTTGCAGCGATCTGGTCATCATGGCCTGACTTGTACCCGAACAAGTGGCGGTTCGAGGGTAGGAGAGCAGCGGATGGCGGTGATGTCCTCTGATAGGCTCGAGGGAGGTGCTGACGCGAGCACGAGTACGGAGGACGTGTGAACGGCGTTCCTTCCCGACGTGCTTCACGGGGTTGGAGTTGTTGCTACGGCGCCGGGGCGTGCTCCCGCACGCGCGCGGTGGGGCGGCCACGCCGGACGCGCGGCGGGATGGCGGTCCACCGGCCTAGAGCTTCCACCTAACCCCGGTAGGGTCAAAAGAAAGTGAATCGAGGGTGAAGCCGGCCCCCTTTCGAGGGGCTCGGCGCGGCGCCCGGCTAGGAGCGGCGCGCGATGTCACGGGGACCGACCCACCCGCCGCGTTGCACGTCCCTTCCCACGGTAGCGGGGATGGGCTCTTCCCCGGGGAGTTGGCGCGGCGGCACCGGGGTGCGAGCCCCGGCGCATGATGGCGCCGTCCCGCCGGTGGTCGGGCGTTAAATGCCCGTGTACGGGGGCCGGCGCACGCGTGAGGGGCACCCTCGAGCGTGGCGGACCCCGGTCGAGGGTGGGATGTACCCTCGGGCGAGGCGGAACCCGCTCGAGGGGGAGCGAGCCCTCGAGCGAGGCGGAGCCTGCTCAAGGGAAGTGCTGCCCCTCGATAAGGGCGGCGCCCGCCCGAGGGGGCGCGAGTCCTCGAGCGAGGCGGAGCCTACTCAAGGGGATCTCTAAGAGGGCCGCCTTGATGGGCTGTCGGGGTCCCTGCGGCGTGGGCCGTGTCCTGTGAAGGATCAGATGGCGACTAGAGAGGGGGGGAGTGAATAGGAGCCGGTAAAAATTCTTCCCAAAGAACCCGGCCTATGTCCTACTCAAAACCCGGTCACACACAAGCGATGGATCGAATCACGCACCAATCGCCAAGACCACGAGGTTATGGATCAACCTCTAGCCTTAGGAACGATTCCTCAAAGCACACGCGGAAGCACTAGAAAGGGAGGAAGGAATCGAACCAAGAAGCAAAGCACACGGGCTCCGCGGCGACCGTCCGCAAGAGCCGCGCGGACCGTCCGGCCGGCATCGCGGACCGTCCGCACCCGGCCGCGGACCGTCCGGCCTTAGCCGCGGACCGTCCGTTAATTTACACAGAACGACCCAAAGACACCCCCGTGCCACGGACCGTCCGCGGGGAGCACGCGGACCGTCCGCCTAAGCACCCGCGGACCGTCCGCCCGACACCGCGGACCGTCCGAAACTTCGTCCAACCAAAAACCAAAATCACAACGGATCGAAACAAAGGACGAGCAAGAACACGAAGAACACGGGATGAATCGGAGCCGCGCGACCGTCCGCCCGAGGCCTCGCGGACCGTCCGCGAGGTGCGGACGAACGTAAAATAGCCCGACCCCGAAAGTCAACTCCCCCAAATCATCATCGGATTTCCCAAACGGTTGAAGCCGTAGAGACAAGGGTTTGGGGACTTGAAAAGCGTCACACAAGGATGCTATAGCCCAAAAATCTTGCCTCCTAACTCCCTAAATCACCGGGAATCGCGAATCCTTTGAGCACCACCAAAAACTAGAGCACCGAACGAAAACTCACGAATCGAAGTGATTTCCCGGCGTTTGAGGGCACAAGATCAAGCACAAAGATGCACAAGACATCTATCCATGTTTCCCTCAAAGAAATCCGGGAAGAAACTCACTCAAATCCGCGGAATCACACCGGGAACAAAGGCACGAAAATAAGCACAAAAAGCCACGAAAAACAACCCTGAATCTTCTATACAAACCAGGAAAGATTCACCAGGTCTAGCATGCCGCCCTAGCATCCATCCCTCTCAACAAATCTCTCATGAAGCTCTCATGCTAGCCTAGAGAAAATAGGAAGGAAAATAGCTACGAAAATGAGAAAGAGGAGGGAGCAAATGAAACCCAAAGTCGCGGAGAGAGGGAGCCATCAACACACACTCCAGGCTTATATATCAGGTCCCGCCGGAGTGGTAAATGACTCGACTACCCCTAACTACACTACTGGCGATACAACCCACGTAGGGGCATTTTGGTAATGTTTGTGGGTCTTGCCATCGGACGGCCACGCCTTTGCCGCACCCCCGCGTCCTCCCCGACGCAAGCCATGCGATCCCGCCGCGTGTCCTCCGCTTCGAAGCTTCCCGACACGCCCGGATCCCGTCTCCGTCGTGTTGGGCCCTCGGACTTGGTTTTGAGGCCCAAACCAAGAAACCGTCCGCCGATGGTTTTGTGGGCAAACCACCAAACCCCGCATGCCCGGTCCGGCCTCCCGCCAAACCACTTGACTTGACCGCCACCGTGCACCGGCTCACTTGTCCATGACTTCGTCTTGCTTGTGTCGCCACCATGTGGCCCGCACCCAGGCCCCGTCGTCCACCGGTCCCTCGAACCGAGCCTACTTGTCTCTCCATCTCCCGGAGGCCCCTCAAGGCCGAAGACCTTTCGCGCCCCGTTCTTCACCCGCAACAACACGAACTAGGCCGCAGCCTACACCCGCGCACTAAGCCAAGAGTCGGTCCAACACCCGTTGTCAATCACTCATCACTAAGGAGCGGTCATCCACCGACCACCGGGACGCTCCCGGTCCACAATCTCCCCCTTGATGAGTGCATTGACAACACACAACGCGAAATGAAATTCGCAGTGAAAGAGAAAGAAAGAAGAAAGAAAAACGAAGAAGCTCAACTCATGACCAAAACCGAAGAAAGGCAAAGAAAGGTCACAAGCCAAGCAAAGCACAAAATCCACACCGAAAACAAGCAAGAAAGCTCCCCCCGAACAAATGCCTCCCCCTGAACATGTGGATGCACACTTCCAAATTTCAGCTCACCTTTTTCTGAATTTTCATTAAGCTCACCTTTTTCTCCCCCTTGTTGACAATGTATGAATCAAGGTGAAAATGCAGAAATGCAAAGCAAAGCATATAGACAACTACATGAGCTTCTCAAATAGGCCAAATCTAGTGTCAAAGGCTAAAAAATGAGACAAAGATCACACACATGAATTATAGCATAGTCAAAGCATTGCCACAAGTAATATATGAAAATACAAGCATGTGACAAAGCAAAATTTTCAGATTTAAGCAGTTTTACCAAAAGAAGACTCGCTTCACAGGTAAAAGCCTATCCATGTCACACTTGAGCCATAAACATGCATACCATTCAAAGATCATACAAGGGTATCAAATTCTCAGCAAAAGATCATGGCAAACACCCATAAAGCAAAGCATGTCATGTCAAAGCTCATGAGCCATGTGTCCACTTCGGGAGACTTCTCCACCGGTGAACATCATGCAACATGTTTTGCACCCATATGTGAAAGATAAGACATTTTCAAACATAGACATGATGGATGGAGCATTTTTCAAGCATTTTACACTTCTTTTCAAGATTAAATTATTTCATGGTACATGAAGTGCCTTTGCGGCAAAAAGAAGCTTATGCTCCCCCATGAATGCAACATAGGCTAAACATTCATAATGATATCCGCCTTTGGCCCAAATGCAAGAACAGCATCCAAGCACAATCTAAGCATGAAAAGCACATTTAGACCAAACTCGTGACATGGATACACAACTACACACGAGTGGAGCAAATTTCATCAAAAATTAATCAAGTTTATCATTTATTTCAAAAAGGGGCTATCTCACCACACATATATCTCAAATATTCCAAGAGCATAGCCTCACATCACCATTTCTCCACACATATAACCAATATCTCACGAATAGCCAAAGAGACTCAAATATGGCATATGAAAGAAGCTCATCATCCTAAAATGCAATATGACACAAATGCAACATGATATATGACAAGATGGCTATCCTACCATGGTTTATACATCAAGCAAAGCATGTATATACATCAAAATAAACATGGTATAATACATATGGTACAAAAAGGAAATCCCCCAAGAGTCAACTAGAAAGGGCAACAAACCCCAAGTTCCCCCCGCAAGCGCACAAATGTAGCTTGGTCGAGAGGCTTTGTAAAGATGTCGGCTAGCTGATCTTGGGTAGGGACATGGCTCAAAACAATGGTTCCTTTCTCCACATTGTCCCTCAGGAAATGATACCTCACCTCTATGTGTTTGGTTCTGGAGTGAAGTACTGGGTTTTTAGCTACGCTTATGGCACCGGTGCTATCACAAAGAAGTGGGATCCGGGTGCACTCCTCACCAAAGTCTCTCAAAGTGTATGAAATCCACAACAATCGGGAACAACAACTCGCGGCAAGCAACATACTCCGCCTCCGTGGTAGACCGAGCTACACTAGACTCGCTTGCGGGAAGACCATGAGACCAACGAAGAACCCAGAAACCGACAAGTGCCGAAGTAGACTTCCTCTCGACTCGACAACCAAAGAAAATCCGCATCGGAAAAACCATGAAGAGACAGAGTCGAGGAGGAAGAATACCAAAGGCCAAGACCAAAAGGCGGATCGTAGGTACCGAAGATCCTCTTGACGGCCCGTCGATGTGATGTCCTCGGCGAAGCTCGAAAACGAGCGCACGTACACACACCGAACCGTATGTCCGGCCTCGTCGCCGTCAAGTAGAGGAGGGAGCCGATCATGCTCCCGTACTCCCGCCGGTCCACCGGTTCTCCGTCCTCATCCGCATCCAAAGTGGCCGTACTCCCCATGGGAGTCGACATCGGCTTCACATCTTGCATATGGAACTTCCTCGCATGTCTTTCGTGTACTTGGTTTGGTGCACAAATGTACCATCCTTCACTTGCTTGATCTCGCGCCCCGAGAAAATACTGCAACTCGCCCATCATGCTCATCTCGAACTCCCTGCTCATCTCATCTGCAAACTTGGCAACAAGATTATGGGACGAGCCACCAAAGACAATATCATCCACGTAAATCTGAACAATCAGCAAGTCATTCCTATGCTTGAGGAGAAACAAGGTTCTATCCACGGTACCCATCACAAACCCTTTGCTCAAAAGAAAACCTCTCAATCTCCCATACCAAGCACGGGCGCCCGTTTCAACCCATACGAGCCCTTTTCAACCCGTATACCCCGTGTGGGTACAACTCGCTCTCAAACCCGTGTGGTCGCTTCACATACACCTCCTCCTCTATGACCCCATTCGTAAAAGCACTCTTCACGTCCATCCGAAACAACTTGAACCCTTTAGCCACGGCAAAGGCTAGAAGGATCCGAATCGCCTCAAGACGGGCCACGGGAGCAAAGGTCTCCTCATAGTCGATCCCCTCCTTCGACTAAACCCCCGAGCAACAAGTCCGGACTTGTTCCTCACAACCATCCCATTCTCTCCCTCTTTGTTCTTCCAAACCCACTTGGTTCCTATGGGATGGCAATTTGGAGGTGGTTCAACTAACTCCCACACCTGGTTCCTCTCAAAGTTTTCCAACTCCTCATGCATAGAATTGACCCGCCTTGCATCGGATAAAGCATGTCCAATGTCCTTGGGCTCAAAAGTAGCAACAAAAGCAAGATGAGCAAAATGAGAGGAATTCCCGGACCTCGACCGTGTAGTGCGTTCATTGATGTCTCCAATGATCTTCGACAGGGGATGCACTTCTTGAATCCGCCGGGGAGCCTCACGCCTCGAGACTACCTCCCCCTCAACTTCGGCCTTCTCTCGCCTGGTCCTCTTGTTGCACCGTCGTTGTCCATGAAGTAGATGGTCCATGCTCCAAAGTAGTCGTAGGGGAAGTAGTGGGTACATGCTCAGCTTCAGGCGCATGGTTCTCCCCATCATCATCTTCAGCTTCATCTTTCTCCTCTTCAAAGAGGTCCTCGGCCATCTCTTCATCACCTGCACATTCAAAGCCAAGAGAAGTGCATGGCATTGTCTCGTCGAAGGTCACCTCGCAAGTCTCCATGATTTTGTTAGTCTCAAGGTTAAGCACCCTATAGGCTCTAGAGTGGTTAGCATATCCAAAGAAAATACCATCACTAGACCTAGCCTCAAACTTGTCGAGTTTTCCCTTTTTCAAAATAAAGCACTTGCAGCCAAAAACTCGGAAATGACTCACTTTGGGTGCCCGACCATGCATAAGCTCATAACAGTCTTCTTCTTGAAAGCTCTCAATAAAATTCGATTGGAAACATGACAAGTCGTATTGACCGCCTCGGCCCAAAACCTCCTAGGAGTCCCGTGCTCATCGAGCATCGTCCTAGCCATCTCACAAAGAGTCCGATTTTTCCTTTCCACGACTCCATTTTGAGGGGGCACATAAGGGGTCGAATACCGATGTTCAAGACCTAGATCACGACAAAAGGCATCAAAACGAGAGTTCTTGAACTCGCAGCCATTATCACCGCGGATAGCTCGAATAGCATTCCCATGCCTCTCGTTTTTCAACCTCACGATCGCATCTCGAACAAAACCAAAAGTCTCACTCTTATCCTCCAAGAAGAACACCCGTGCATAGCGAGAGTAATCGTCCACCACAACAAGGACATACCACTTCCCACCCACCGAGCGAACTCGAGCCGGCCCAACAAGGTCCATATGCAACGGCTACGTCGGACGCTCGGTCATGACATCGGTCAGGGGTGGATGGGGAGTGGCTACCATCTTACCATGCCTACAAGGAGCACAAACCAAATCCTTCTCAAACTTCAACTTCGGCAATCCTCGGACAAGGTCAAGACCACTCAAGCGGGAAACCAAATCAAAGCTCAAGTGTCCCAACCGCCTATGCCATTTCCACGGATCCGAAGAAGGACCGGCCATCAAACAACCGAGCAGGACCCAAAGAACGAGAGAAATCAGCCCTGAAAATCTGACCCTCGGGGATGATCATACGTACAAGATCACCTCGAGAATCAAGCATACGAGACTCGCCAGACTTGAAACGCACCTCAAAACCCTCATCAAGCAACTGAGAAACCGAAAGCAAATTAAATCCCAAAGACTTCACAAGAGCCACTCTCTTCAACGTTACCTTGTCACTCACATGCACAACACCCTCTGAAAGCACCCTACCTCGTCCATTGTCCCCAAATGTAATGTACATCTTTTCCTTCACCGGGGTGAGGCCGGAGAACCACTTCTTATCTCCGGTCATGTGTCGAGAACACCCGAGTCGATCAACCAAATGTTCTCCAAGCCTCCCCGCCCGGTCAAAAACGAGAACGAGAATGAGCTAGCGACTCGACACCGGGGTTAGCACGGAGAAAGTTAAACCGTTGTCGAGCCATCTGGCTCAAAAGAGGGGTTAGCAAACATCACTCCCCTTGCCACCAAACTTCCCATGTCCCATGGGAGGAGTACGAGCACCACGAGGGGGAAAACGTGGTCCGTAGTTCCTCTCGGAACCCAAAGCTGCGATCATCTCCCCTAAACCCGTACCGAGGACGAGTAGGAGGACGTCCAAAGAAAACCACCACGAGCCCGACCAAACCTCTCACCAAAGACGCACACCATCATTTCTCCCCGACAAACCTCTCACCACCACCACCTCTCCGTGGGAACCTCGCCAACACTCCTCACACTTCCCACACCCCGTGGAAGTGGCACTCTAGGCTCGGGAATACCGCGAGGCCGGCGATACCTGTCCCGGTTTGCTTGCTCCCTAGCAAGCCTCTCATCCCTCTTCCTCTTGTAGCAAAACTCGCAAGATGCCTCTCCTTGCCACAATACTCACACCCGAAGGGGATGGGTTTTGGTTTTGGCTCGGCTTCTCTCTAGGTTTCTCACCCTTCTCACCCACAAACTTCACCGGTTTCCCGGAAATCATTTGTCTTAGGTGGGAATTTGGGTGGATCTTGGGTTGTGTCAAGCTTGTTGCAAAGGTGGTTGGGCTTTGGTGTGAAAGAGTTCTTGGGTGCTTTTGGGAGTGGGACTTGAATCTCTCCGATCACCTCAAACCCGGGTTAGACTCAACACACTTCTCGTACACACTCTCCCCACTGTTCTCTCCCACTTTCTCACCCAACTTCTCAAACCCCAAACCACGACCATCAGCTCTCTTGAACTCCTCAATCATGATTTTCAATTGAGGTTCCCGCCCGTACAACCAACCCAACACCTTCCTCAAATAGTCATTCTCCTCATAGATGACATCCAAACGGGAAGTAAGTTCAAGATTACGCAAAGTGACTTCATCACAGCCTAGAACATGCATTTGCAACAGGAGATTTCAAAGATGCTTCCAAAGAACTAATGGTAGAACGAGCATCGACAAGCTTAGCATGCATAGTAGGACATGATTTGCAAGCACCAAGCAAAGTGGGTCTAGCCTTAAGCTCATCATGTTCAGTCCTAAGAGCATCTAGTTGAGCCAAAATAGAAGCATTCTTCTCATTAAGCAGTTTGATCTCATTCAACCAAGCATCACATTCAACACATTCAACATCATCAGGAGAAGTAGGAGCAAGTTTCAAAGAGTCATTCTCAAGTTTCAATTCAAGCAATTTTGACTCTAACTCTCCTACTTTCTCGCTAGCATTCTCAAGCTGAGCCCTAAGATCTTTCCTCATCTTTTTGGCATCTCTCAAGACACTATCACGGTTATCAAGCAAACCATTCAACCTAGCAATCTCGGCAAGCAAAAAGAGTCGGGATCACGGTTTACCTCATCCTCCGAGTCGGAGTCGCCGTCCTCCTTCACACTCTTCTTGCTGCTCGAGCTATGGGCCATGCCACAAAAGCCCTCAAGCGCCACACGGCTCCCCGCCGAGGTTCCGCTTGCACTCTTCTTGCCACCTGCGCCTCCCGGCGTCTTCATCTTCGCCGCTTGAGCTTGATCGCTCCTCGCTTGAGCTTGAGTCGACGTCGCTCGCACCGGCCACCATCGCTCTTGCCTTGTTCTTCTTGTAGGTGCTCTTGCTCGGTCGCCGCTTGTCCTTGTCCTTGCTCTTGGACTTGTTGAAGTGCTTGCCCTTGGAGGAGTACTTGTCTTCACGCCTCGGGTGCGCCTTGTACTCGTTCACCTTGTACTTGTTCTCCTCCGCATCCGGCACTCGGCGATGAAGTGGCCACGCTTGCCACACTTGTAGCACGTCCCCGAGCTCCGCCTTGCGTTCCTCCGACTCTCGTGTAGTCGTTCAAACCTTCTTGAGAGCAAGGCCGCCTCCTCCTCGCCCAAAGCACATCAAACTCCTCATCCGGAATGGACATAAGAGAGGACAAAGAAAACTCGTCGACAGGAAGGGTGAGATTTGCCCTTTGATCCTCCCACAAGAGCAAGACTATGGTCGGTCGAGCCCTCATGCTTGGATAGCATCTTCCCCGTCAACCTCAACCGACTTGAGCTTAGAAAAGAGGTCATCCAACTCAATAGTCAAATAATTCCCCGTACTCCTTGATGGCCTCAACCTTAGCACCCCAAACATTTGGATCCAAGACATGCAAGAGCTTCAAAGCCTGATCATGCTCGGAGTACGGAAAATCCTCAACATTAGCCTTCATGTTGTTCACGATAGCGATGAACCTCTGAAACATCGCATCAATGTCCTCACCGGGAAGTGGAGTGAAATTCTCATATTGCATCCGTAAGAGACAAAGAGGCGAGCCTTCACATGGTTATCACCACCGTGAGCAACCAACAACTTATCCCAAATTTGCCAAGCAAGATCCAAATGGCGAACACGATCAAACTCGGATCACACAAGCTCCGGCACAAGTGATCAACGGCTTTTGCATTAGCCTCATACTTGGCCTTGGCATCGGCATCGGTCACCATAAGAGTATGGATGTTGACCGGAATAGCATATGTCTTGTCAAGCACAATAAACTCCAACAACTTTCCTCGAAGAAAAATCCTCATACGAGCCGCCCACTTGTGGTAACCCTTGCCATCGAAGTGTGGCGGACCGCCCCGCTCAACGTACGCCATCTTAGGATTCGAGACTTGTCAAAGTCGCAAAGAATCCGCACCAAGCTCGATACCAATTGAAGGATCAGATGGCGACTAGAGAGGGGGGGGGGAGTGAATAGGAGCCGGTAAAAATTCTTCCCAAAGAACCCGGCCTATGTCCTACTCAAAACCCGGTCACACACAAGCGATGGATCGAATCACGCACCAATCGCCAAGACCACGAGGTTATGGATCAACCTCTAGCCTTAGGAACGATTCCTCAAAGCACACGCGGAAGCACTAGAAAGGGAGGAAGGAATCGAACCAAGAAGCAAAGCACACGAGCTCGCGGACCGTCCGCGCAGAGGGGCGGCGGACCGTCCGCAAGAGCCGCGCGGGACCGTCCGGCCGGCATCGCGGACCGTCCGCACCCGGCCGCGGACCGTCCGGCCTTAGCCGCGGACCGTCCGTTAATTTACACAGAACGACCCAAAGACACCCCCGTGCCACGGACCGTCCGCGGGGAGCACGCGACCGTCCGCCAAGCACCCGCGGACCGTCCGCCCGACACCGCGGACTGTCCGAAACTTCGTCCAACCAAAAACCAAAATCACAACGGATCGAAACAAAGGACGAGCAAGAACACGAAGAACACGGGATGAACGGAGCCGCGCGGACCGTCCGCCCGGGCCTCGCGGACCGTCCGCGAGTGCTGCGGACGAACGAAAAATAGCCCGACCCCGAAAGTCAACTCCCCCAAATCATCATCGGATTTCCCAAACGGTTGAAGCTGTAGAGACAAGGGTTTGGGGACTTGAAAAGCGTCACACAAGGATGCTATAGCCCAAAAATCTTGCCTCCTAACTCCCTAAATCACCGAAAATCGCGAATCCTTTGAGCACCACCAAAAACTAGAGCACCGAACGAAAACTCACGAATCGAAGTGATTTCCCGGCGTTTGAGGGCACAAGATCAAGCACAAAGATGCACAAGACATCTATCCATGTTTCCCTCAAAGAAATCCGGGAAGAAACTCACTCAAATCCGCGGAATCACACCGGGAACAAAGGCACGAAAATAAGCACAAAAAGCCACGAAAAACAACCCCGAATCTTCTATACAAACCAGGAAAGATTCACCGGGTCTAGCATGCCGCCCTAGCATCCATCCCTCTCAACAAATCTCTCATGAAGCTCTCATGCTAGCCTAGAGAAAATAGGAAGGAAAATAGCTACGAAAATGAGAAAGAGGAGGGAGCAAATGAAACCCAAAGTCGCGGAGAGAGGGAGCCATCAACACACACTCCAGGCTTATATATCAGGTCCCGCCGGAGTGGTAAATGACTCGACTACCCCTAACTACACTACTGACGATACAACCCACGTAGGGGCATTTTGGTAATGTTTGTGGGTCTTGCCATCGGACGGCCACGCCTTTGCCGCACCCCCGCGTCCTCCCGACGCAAGCCATGCGATCCCGCCGCGTGTCCTCCGCTTCAAAGCTTCCCGACACGCCCGGATCCCGTCTCCGTCGTGTTGGGCCCTCGGACTTGGTTTTGAGGCCCAAACCAAGAAACCGTCCGCCGATGGTTTTGTGGGCAAACCACCAAACCCCGCATGCCCCGGTCCGCCTCCCGCCAAACCACTTGACTTGACCGCCACCGTGCACCGCTCACTTGTCCATGACTTCGTCTTGCTTGTGTCGCCACCATGTGGCCCGCACCCGGTCCCGCCGTCCACCGGTCCCTCGAACCGAGCCTACTTGTCTCTCCATCTCCCGGAGGCCCCTCAAGGCCGAAGACCTTTCGCGCCCGTTCTTCACCTGCAACAACACGAACTAGGCCGCAGCCTACACCTGCGCACTAAGCCAAGAGTCAGTCCAACACCCGTTGTCAATCACTCATCACTAAGGAGCGGTCATCCACCGACCACTGGGACGCTCCTGGTCCACATCCTGCATGATTAGGCACCTGCATGGTTAGGCTTAGCGTGTTTTGGCCTTGTTGCGGGTTTTAAGTTAGGTTTTCCCCATTGTTTAAGGGGACCCCTAGGGCTGTCCCCGACAACAAGGATGTCTAAAATAGGAACAACCATTAGATGCACAAAATGCAAGCAGACCTGTCATAACAGGTCTACTTGTGAAAGGCATGCAACTACTGCATCTGGGTCTCAGTCCGTAGGTACTCCAGCAGTTACTCCAATTGGTGGTTCACATTCCGCAATGACTCCACATGCTACTCCTATTGCCATCTTGCCTCTGTCAAACACCCAGAACAGTTGTACATCATCAAAAAAGAGAAAGGCACCTGCTGGTCCATTGAAATCTGCACAGGTACCTTTTCCAAACTTGACATCTGTTTTTTCATTCAATTTCTATGGATGCCATAGCATTTCTCCTATATATGCAGAAGACCATCAAGATAGTTGCAACGACAAGGGTGACTACTGAACCTGGCGGCTCAGCTAGTGTCAATTTGGTGGCCAATGCCCCAAGATCAGGTGCTACAGCACATGCAACCATCAACATCACATCTGGGAAAGTCAGTGCTCAAGTCTCTGCAAGCAGCACTCCAACTGTGAAGAAGAGCAATCAAGTTCCTCCTAAGCCAGGGCCAAGGTCAATGCTTTTGCTTCCTCCATGGGATTCTGCCAAGCTATGAACAATGTCATGTGTTGAACTTGTTATGTTAGTGTTGAACTATGCCTACATTGAACTATGTGCCACCCAGTTGTTCTGTACTTGCTGAACCATCTATGTTGTGTTGAACTATCATGTATTGTGTTGAACTATACCATGTATGTGTCGAACTATATCATGTATTGTGTTGAACTATCATGTATAAAAAAATTCTTTTATGTTTTACTGTATTTATTCTATCATTTTCTCTCACACAAATTAACAGACTGAAATGGGCCTCGAAGCTCAAAACTACAGAAAACAGGCCAGGGGGGTGAAACGCACGGGTTTAGGAGAAGAGGGCCCTCCAATACCCGGTTTTGGACATCAGGGGGGAAACCGAACTCACCCAAAACATGAGGGGGTCGAAAGGACTTAATTTATTTGACAATAGGCCTCCAGAGGGCCGAGAGAGCCCGAGAAAGTGACTGAGACAAGCGAGGAGGAACCTGCACAACACATTTCTTCCTTCGGATCGAAGTTCCACCCCTTCCTGCTTCGGATCGAAGCTGTCTTGCCTTTTTGGCCTCCTGCCGTCGCCTCCTGTCCTCGCCCTGTTCGCTTGGCTTATCAGCCACCAGCCAGCAGTACTTTTCTCTCAGAACAAATCAGCCACCAGTAACCGGCCCGGCGGTACTTTTCTCTCGTAACAAACCAAAATACACGGCCATCGGCACCGACCAACCGAACAGTGCCGCTCGTCTCACCGCCATTTCCTTCCACCTCCTCCCGCGATGAGAAAATTGCAAATTTGGTACTTCAAACGTTGTGATTCGTAATTTTGCCATTTCTAATATTGACTTCGCAAAATTGGGTCTCCGAACGTTGTCCCAAAGCAAAACATGCCTCATACGTATTTTTCCTCTTTTCTAATTAAAATGGGTGTATTTCCAAATTGAAAGGACATTTTTGCCCTTAGTATTTTCTACATGTACGTCGCTGCTGCTAACGGACGGTTTGCAAGGTCGCAGTCGCGGCCTTCTCCATCCGTTCGCGTTGCTCATACCCGCCAGCCAAGCCCCGCCGGCCGTCCCCGCCAGACACCCTGCGCCAGCCGGCTGTCCCCGCGATTAAGTCCAATGCTCTCAACTTAGCAGAACTTGTGAACAAGTGGATTTCATGCTACTGCAGTGAGACAATCATAAGCAACTACCAAGCCAATCATAAGCAACTCAACCACGGAACAACACCCAGCCCAACATGCAGCATTAATCCACAATCATCAGTTCATCACACATAGTGAACCAAAGCAAGGAAACGAAAGATGCGAGAAAGGAAGCCTCAAACCTTGCGGCCACTTGGGCAAGGCCACCGGCAGCTGGAACGGCTCGGGGAGCCGGACCGGGGCGCCTCCGGCGTTGGATCGGCCGCAGCAGAGCCACTCGCAGCCTTCCATGAGTTCCATCGCGGACTCACTCCAAGGCAGGTTCCCCTCCTCTCCCCAGCCCACCACCCCCTCTGCTCCCCTTCTTATTTTTTCTGCCAGGTCAAATCGGTGGCGGCTGGGTCGGCATCCCCGAGCTCCAGGCAAGCGCGACGGACTACTCCATTGGCTGTCCGCTGGGTCGATAGCGACACCGAGGCGAGGGGGGGGGGGGGGGGTTCGATCTGGGCTCAAGGCATGAAATTCACTTGTTGATAAGTTCTTCCAAGTTGAGAGTGTTTGACTTAACGGCGGGGACGGCCGACGCGGCGTTTCCGGCTGGGACGAGCGGCGGAGCTTGGCCGGCGGGGATGAGTAGCGTGCCGCCGTCGTCTAGGGACGCGAACGGATGGAGGAGGCAGGGATTGCGACCTTGCGAACCGTCCATGAGCAGCCACGTGCACCTAGAAAATACTAGGGCAAAATTGCCCTTTCAGTTTAGAAATACACTCATTTTAATTTGAAAAGAGGGAAAATACGTATGAAGGCATGTTTTGCAAAGGGATAATGTTTGGAGACCCATTTTGCGAAGTTAATGTTAAGAATGGCAAAGTTGCGAAGCACAACGTTAACGTTTGGAGTCCCAAATTTGCAATTTTCTCTCCCGCGACCGACGCCATTGCCTCGCTACCCGGTCGTCACTCCACCTCCCTGCCGGCCCGCGTGCGGCTGAGCCGCAATGGAGGTGGTGAACACTCCCAGCCAGGAGCTCGCCCTCACAAACTGCGCCTACGTCTCCGCCGCCGACCTCCGCCGCTACCCCAAATCCATCGCCCTCGTCGGCGACGCCCTCGTACTCACCCTACGATATCCTTGCTCCGCCTCATTAGTCCATTTGTTCCGGTTGTGGTTGTTTGGAGCCTCCATCCAGTGATCCCTTTTATTTATGTATTTTTCTTTTCTACAACGAATACAATATGCCTGACGAATACTAGTTTGTTTAGTGCTGTGGTGTCATTTATTTTTCGTTGCTGTAGGAAACAATGTGCGACCTCTGATTGAATTACTTAATCTGTCAACTGGACAACTGGTACTCATCTCAATGGCATTCTCATCTCTCACATTGGGACAGCGTAATTAGATTGTGTGCTGTTTGTACAATGACAACAGTGACAAGAAGTTACCTTAGTAATTCTTTTTGGATGCGCAAATGTGTGTTTTGTAATTAGTTTTGAGTTCCGCTGTTGAATTACTAGATGTGAGCAGCCTGCATAGATGAAGAAGTTATGAACCAAACTACTTGGGAGCTTATGATGTCTATTGATCATGTATTTGAAGTTCTTGTTAAGTTTACTTTTGGAAGAGATTTTTGTTTCTCTTTTAAGTGTGCGTTCCTTAACAAGAACACAGCTCATGATGCTGTTGCAAGTGGTCGCATTGCATTGAATGGCATCCAGCGTCGACAGGCAAGGGTTTCTTCTGGTGATTCTGTTGCAGTCAGCAGGTTTAAATTTACATACCGCCACTACCTATACTTCTCACAGTTCTTTCTGCGGTCATTTATTTTGTTAATTTTGTGCTCAGCTTTGTTCCTCCTGAAGATTTCAAACTGGCTTTGCTTACTCTGGAGCTATCATATGTCAAGGCAAAAGTCAATCAGGAGCAGGTTTGCCTGCTCTTCAAGATCATCAAATAGTAATTTGTAAGCATTCAATTGATGAAGTTATGTGCCTGAACTTGATTTGTAGTTGGATGCTGTTTTGCTTGCCGG
Organism: Cenchrus americanus; assembly: GCA_947561735.1. Classification (NCBI taxonomy): domain Eukaryota; kingdom Viridiplantae; phylum Streptophyta; class Magnoliopsida; order Poales; family Poaceae; genus Cenchrus; species Cenchrus americanus. The sequence goes on along the minus strand of OX387244.1, from coordinate 47,499,920 downwards.
ACAACTGCGGAAAAGATTTCTTGATCAGGTAGGACATACATACGCCATGGTCACCAGTGTTCTCTTTCGATAGGGCTTGTTTCTTCGATGATTTTATCAGAAAATTACTTTCTATCAGTCACTGATGGTATGTTGCACGTTGAATTGTCGATTGGCTAGCCTTTTGTTTTAGTTATGTGCCCCCAACAAACTTCTGTTCTTTGTAGGTCATGGCAATTGGGCAAAAAGTGACATTTGAATTCTGTGGGGTAAACTATATCTTCATTGTAAATCAAGCATTGCTGGAAGGCCAAGAAAGTTCCACACCATTGGACAGAGGGTTCCTGTCAAGTGACACATACATCATATTTGAGGCAGCCCCTAATTCAGGAATTAAGGTTCCTTTCAGTTCATTTGCTACCTGCAAATAAATATCATAGAAGACATTGTAATACCTTGTCTTTATACATGCAGGTGATCAACCAAAAGGAAGCTGCTAGCAGCAAGCTTTTCAAGCATAAAGAGTTTAACCTGGAGAAGTTGGGTATAGGTGGATTAAGTGCTGAATTTACAGACATCTTTCGCAGGGCATTTGCTTCTCGTGTGTTTCCACCCCATGTTGTTAGTAGGTAATTATCTAGAAAGAGCTGGGATATCGGCACTCTCTCTGCAATTAGTAACATGCAAATTAGTGGTTAATAACTAATTAACTGCTACAGGTTAGGTATAAAGCATGTCAAGGGTATACTGCTTTATGGACCCCCTGGCACTGGGAAGACACTTATGGCCCGACAAATTGGGAAATTGCTAAGCGGGAAAGATCCCAAGGCATGAATTTCTTGACTGTAATATACCATACAGATTTGCTCCAGGCCCGAATGAGCTCTTTACTTCTATATAATTATACAGATATATTTGTATAAACACAGTGGACTATGTTATGGTTTATTTCTTCCAAAATGTAGAAGGTATCAATAGTGTTTAAAGTAGTGTCACATAGGCCTTGTGTTATTTGTGCAGTTATCACAAACAGTGATGCCCAATATTTGACTTTATTACATACAAAGTGTTGTCATGTACTTCTACATGACCAATTTTACTAGCCTTTTGCCTCTATTTTCTCATGAAGTTCTCGACTATTTAATTAGTTTTCTAACCTTCCATTTCCTTATAAAGTTTTCAACTTTATATCCAGTCAGAATTGTGTGACCTGGGATAAAACTGTTTTTTGTCAAGGTTGCAAAGTAATGACTATTGTCAGATTTCAGCTATTGTCCAGCTACATGCTTAACTTCGATGTTTGGATCCCAGATTGTAAATGGGCCTGAAGTCTTGAGCAAATTCGTTGGTGAAACAGAGAAGAACGTGAGAGATCTATTTAATTTGCAGATGCTGAGAATGAACAGACAGCACGTGCCACGTGGTATGGTTTCTCAAAAAAAATTGCTTTTCTTATTTACTTTAATTTCTTTTTATTTATTTGTCTCAAATTCTGTGGCTCAATTTAGGTGATGAGAGTGACCTTCATGTCATCATCTTTGATGAAATTGATGCTATCTGCAAGGTAAATCACCTGTACCATTTGCTTTACAACCTTATATATTTTCCACTTATTTCAAGCTATCCAAGCAGGGTTGAGGATGGGCTGTATCTTTCCTGGAGATAGCTCAGTGTTGAATTTCTCAATCACATTATTTTAGTAGCAGGTAGCTTTAGGTTGTTCCTGACATTTTGCTGACATCTGTTTTTGCTACTTAAAATGTGAACATATCTCCAAAATTCTATGTTCTTCCTGGCGTATGAAAAAATAATTATTCAGCATTAGATGTATATTATTTGTGCATACAATCTATCATTCTCAAATACATTGCATTAGCTGAGAACCATGATATCATTTTTCTTATGATCATTCATAGTTAATATCAGCTTTTAGTTTTGTATGATTTAATTTTGCAGTACATTTTTCACAGAAAACTGCTCGTTTATATTGCTTTATAAATTATGACGAAATTATCGTAACTTTGTGAAAATCCATTTGTGCAGTCAAGAGGTTCCACCAGGGATGGTACAGGTGTACACGACAAGCATTGTAAACCAGCTACTAACAAAGGTATTTTTTGCCTATAATTCAAGTCATGGACTTCATTGCACTTTTCATGTGCGTATTTAATGATATGTAACCAAGCTGTATACTATTTAGATAGATGGTGTTGAAGCACTAGACAATGTTCTGCTTATTGGAATGACGAATAGGAAAGATTTGCTTGATGAAGCTTTGTTAAGGTGATTTCTTAGACTCTGTTGCTGAGTATATAACTATATATATTTTTGGCATTATCTGCTCAATCTTTGGTATATGCATTCAATAGCAATGACACTAGACATCTTCACTATTGAGAGTGTTGCAAAGGTTTAATGTCAAACTCTGCCTAATTATTTATGATATTTGGCACTCAGGCCTGGAAGATTGGAAGTGCACATTGAGATAAGCCTACCTGATGAAAATGGGCGCTTCCAAATTCTTCAAATACACACGAATAAGATGAAAGAGAGCTCTTTCCTTTCTCCAGATGTTAATCTACAAGAGCTTGGTATGTCTGATGTTCCACCTTTGCTACAAGCAAAAGCTGATGATTTATGCTGCCTCATATTTATTCATAACAAGACTTTGTGAACTCTGCGACATAATTAATCATGCAAAGCACTTACTATAACATCATCTTGCCTGAATGAAGCTGCACGAACCGAGAACTATAGTGGAGCAGAATTGGAAGGTGTTGTTAAAAGTGCAGTTTCATATGCTTGAACCGTCAAATTAGTATGGATGACCTTACCAAGCCGTTGGATGAGGAAAGCATTAAGGTCACTATGGATGACTTCGTGAATGGACTTCAAGAAATTACCCCCACATTTGGAGCATCTACTGATAACCATAGTCACCGCTGTTCCCGGAACGACGGAACGGGAACGACGGATCGAGGAACGGAGAACGTCATTTTGGATGCAATTTTACATTGTAGGAACGAAAACGTTCCCGCATTCCCGTTCCCCGGTGACTAAGCTGATAACCTTGAAAGATGCAGGTTTGTACCAAACATCACTATAGATATTCGCTTGATGATTTATAGGTTCTAGGGGCTTATTTGATCAACATGCTTCAACTATTATAAAGATACATTTCTTTTTTTTTGACCGGAAACACAGCGAGGGAGCCCCCCCCCCCCCCCCCCCCCTTGGTGAAAAGTTATATTGAAACAAAGCGAGAAAAGAAAGGGAATTACCTACAGATTGAAAAGAGGAAGATATAGAGAGATTTGTAAAAGGCTAGCTAAGCTGACTATCACTCTATCTGATTAAAAACAGGAAGCTAACAAAAAAAGGAGAGGACTATATAGCAGAATTGACCCAAGAGACAAAGGGGGTCTTTAGAGAGTCTTTCATCCTATGAGCCTGATTAAGGCATTCCTCTTTGAAATTTCTCTTCCACAAATTGACATTGGCTGGACAGTTATCAAATATGAGACCATTTCTTTGTTTCTAAATCTGCCATGCTACAATGATGAAGGTTTCGATAAAGAAGTTGTTATTGAAATCACTTCTAGCCATTTCCATTATTTGGAAGAAAGGTGTTCCAAGCTGCCATTGAAGTCCAATCAGTTGCCAGCAACCAATTGCGAATGGACAAGTGAAGAACAGATGCATAGCAGTTTCTTCTCTGTGCAAGTTACATAGTACACAGTTGTAGTTATCTCCATCAATCTTGAAATTTTTTCTTGAGATGCCTGATTGCATATCACTTTTAAGAAACTTTCTACTCCGCATTTGGTAAGGGTCTTAGAGATGCCATTACACTACTATCCTATTCCATTTTTTGACATTCTAAGCTGCCATTCATGAATGGAGATCCATCATTAAAAAAACCAGAAACTACAATCTGGATACTACATTCAGCAGATATAAATGTCTTTCAGATAAAATAACTTTTACATGTTTGAAATTTCCTAGAGATATCATTTTGTTGTTCGATCTGTGAGACAGATTTCAATCATAAGTTTCTTTTACGAAGACTCTGCCCTTGATCATAACAGTGCGCATGGGAGTTAGGCACACCCGGAAGTCAACAATGGATTTATCAATTTCTTACACATATGTTTTTGTGCAAAATTTGTAGGTTACGTGGTATTGTGGACTGTGGCAATCCGCGTAAGCACATTTATCAACGAGCTATGCTCCTAGTGGAGCAGGTTAAAGTTAGCAGAGGTAGCCCTCTTGTCACTTGCCTCTTGGAAGGACCGGCTGGAAGGTGCATTTCTTCCACATGTTAGCCTTATCTTTGTTTGAATCTTCTGAAACCTCATTTAATTTCTATTCAATTGGATTTCAGTGGTAAATCAACTACAGCAGCTACTGTTGGCATTGATAGTGATTTTGCTTATGTAAAAGTTGTAAGTTCCTATGTTCCCATTGCAGTTTAGAAGCCATATTTTCAATTATTATGTTAATTTTCCGTTTTTTGTTCTATCTGGGAGGATATAACTCTGAATTGTTATTCTTTTTCACAGATACAGCTGAGACAATGATTGGTTTCAGTGAAAGCAACAAGTGTGCACAGATATGCAAGGTTAGGAACCATTATGCTATAATGTTTTCAGGCTATCTGGGAAAGTGTACCTTGTTTCTCAGCTGCCACTTCTTTCTATGTTTGTGTACTTATTTGTTTTATTAAATATTGTGTTTGCTAAGGAACATAATGAGGTGTTGTCCCTCCTTTTTCTGTTGTTGCTGTACAGGTTTTTGAGGACGCATACAGATCTCCACTAAGCATCATAATTCTTGATGACATAGAGAGGTAAAAAGTTCATGAGTCCAGGAATGACACAGATTCTGGTCATTTTACATTCCTTTTGCTCTTTCCACTTGCCCTATTCCAGAGTTCTTTTCCTGGACAATCTTTTAGGATACTGGAGTATGTTGGTATTGGACCTGGCTTCTCCAACTTGATCTCACAAACACTCCTGGTTCTCCTCAAGAGGGTTCCTCCGAAGGTTCGCTGTTACCTTTTGTTTCTGATCAGCATATTTTTTTCAGGGGCAGAGCCAGCCGAGGCAGCTACCGGTGTCAGCTCTATTGAACATCGGTGTCAGTTCCTTAGCTGAATAGTGCATAACAGTGGTTCCTCATTGATTTTGCAGCCAATAATCGGTGTCGGTGTCTGCTGAGTGCTGACACCAACAAACCCCCCTAACTCCGCCCCTGATTTCTTTCTTGCTATCCTGAAATGTACTTGTGGTCATATGGGAGTTGATGCCATAGCACTTCTCTAACTTGATTTTTCAAGGAAAATATCTGAATAGTTGATGGTATGGAAAACTTTTATCTTTATTCATCTCTTTTTTTAGGGGAAGAATTTGCTTGTGATAGGGACAACAAGTGAGGTCGGCTTTCTAGAGTCCATTGGCATGTGTGATGTCTTCTCTGTGACCTACCATGTTCCTAAACTGAAAAAAGAGGATGCCAAAAAGGTAACGAAATATTCAGACATACATGTTAATTGATATTTTGTTGCATGATAATGTCAGGACGTTTGTGTTTGGTAAGCTGGGCATTGGGCAATGCTTTTGAAACATATTGGAGACTTGAATTATATTGGTCCTTGTTCACAGGTGCTACAGCATCTCAATGTGTTCAATGGAGATGTTGATGCAGCAGCAGAAGCGTTGGATGATGTAAAATTCTATCCTAATTACTTGCTAGAGGAAAGCAAACTATAAGGGCAAACTCTTACAGTCTTTCTGTGATGCAGATGCCACTTAAGAAGTTATATACACTCGTCGAGATGGTCGCACAGGGGAGGACTGGAGGAAGTGCAGAAGCAATTTATGCTGGAAGGGAAAAGATTAACATTGACCATTTCTTTAGCATCTTGGGTGATATTATCTGCTATTAAGCACAGGTCATTTAAATTGTTTACTTTGTGCTTTGTAAAGTTTCACAAATACTCCATTCAACTCCAAATATAGGTTATTTTAACTTCTTAATTTGGTCCAATGTATAAAAGGTTGCATAGAGTGACAATAGGTAAGGAATCGGATGCCCGTTAGCCTAAGAGGGGGAGGGGGTGAATTAGGTAACTTAAAACCTTAACCTATGGCTTCACTAATTTTGCGCAAAGGTAAACTAGAACATACTATCTATATGTGCAACTAGGTTGTTTTAGTGTGAAACTCCCATCCCAAGAGAAGGTTTGCAACCTATAGCCAATCCTAGTATGACACTACTCTATGAAAGTAGAGGCAAACAAAGATTGCAATAGAGTAAATGCGGAAACGTAAAGGGATGAGAGGAAGCAAACTCTTGACACGTGATTTATCCCGTGGTATCGGTAGGCACTAAGCCACCCCTAGTCCACGTTGTTTAAGCACTCACACAAGAGTATTGCTTCCCGGTCACCAAGTCTCTCCCAAGAGCACCACTTGACTCGCCACAAAGGCTAGCCACTTAGGCACTTGTCAAGCTCCCTTGGTCACCTTGATGCCGCCTCCACTAAGGAGCTTCTCCACCAAGGAAGGGGGTCTCCACGTCCCCCGCACAAAGTGTCCCCGCCGCTCCGCACCAAGCCGGAGGGTCGATGACGATTGCCGGTGAGCCACTTAGGCCCCAAGGCTTCCGGCGAATCTTGTACAACTGAATTCACTCAAGAATCACCTCACAAGGTTGGCACAACGTTGCACTCACTCAGCTCTAAGCTAAGCCTAGCACTAAGCACATACGCAAAGCATATGCAAGTCTAAGGATGAGCAATTAAGCACTTGGATGGATTGGATATGATCTTGAATGTGTCTTGAACTCTTCTGCACTTCCACTCAATCCAGCCACCTCAAATGAGTGAGCGGAGGGGGTATAAATAGCCCAAGGCATCAAACTAGCCATTGGCTAAAAGCTGCTGAAAAAGGTACCGTCGGATGATCCAACGCTATGCTTTTCTAGGGCGTCGGTTCATCCGGTGCCCCTCCCACGTCACGTAGCCGTTGAGGTTCTCTGACACAACTGCTCCGATGCTATGCTCCGACGCGACGTCGGATCATCCGGTGCTGAAGACCTCGCGCTCAAGTCGCCTCTGTTAGCTTCCAACTGACCGTCGGATAGACCGACGCTTCACCTTGACCAAGGCGTCGGATCATCCGGTGCTGAAGGCTTCGTCTTGGCGCGTCTCTGTATGAATTCAAACTGAGCGTTGGATAGACCGACGGGGTCCCCACTCAGACCGTCGGATCATCCGGTGCTACTGTCTTCCTTGCTTTCCTCTGCAACTCTTCCGACGCTACTAAATAATGGACCGTCGGTTCATCCGACGGTACCTAGGGTTTGACCCTGTGCACCAACCAGGGTTTTTTTACCCACCGTTGAGTTCTTACCGCTAAGTAGCGGTAACGGTTTGTACCGCGGTATACCGCGGTATACCGCTAAATACCGCTCGAATTCAAATTTCAAACCAAAACCGCTTGTAACTGCTAGTTCAAACGGTATGGAGCGGTATACCGCGGTATAAATAGTTTATACCGTGGTATAAACTATTTTTACCGCGATATAAACTATTTATACCGCTGCAAATAAAAAGACCACCCGGCTTCGAATAAATGAAAATTTTGGCATGGTGTTGGCACAAATTAGTGTTAAATAGCACCCCCAATCAATGATTTATAGTTATACATAGAAATACTACACCAAACACAACAATACTAGCCGTGCATAAGTGAGTTGGTAGTTCAAATACAAATAGTTCATACAAATAATTCATACAAATAATTCATACAAATAGTTCATACAAATAGTTCATACAACACAAGTTCAATGGTAGAAAGGAAAGATCCCTAGCTGGGTCGCGGAGTGGTACTCGGCGATGGACATGACATTCAAGCCTCTCGTCCTAAGCAACTCACCCTTGTACTGTTGCCAAGTTAGGCCCGTCCACGCCGCTATCGTCTGCCACTCACCGACTAACAAGTTGTAAAAATCAGGGTCTTCCCATTCATACACCCATGTCGTTTGTGGCTACGTGTTGATGTCTGGAATGGGATAAAAAGAACGCGACTGCGAGGTATCACTGTGGGAGGAAGAAGAGTACGCTGGGTCGTATTGTGACGCTCCAACCGTTCTCCTCTGCGACTCTGGTGCACCATGGTCGCGATCCTGAGTAGCATGTGTGAATTCAGTCTCCCCTGCAGTCAATCATGGATCATAATTAGCACATATAGTTAGAAACATCATACGTGTGTGTAAATGTAGATGTGTATACCTGTGAAACGAATTCCACCACCACCACCACCACCACCACCACCACCATCACCATCATCATCACCACCACCACCGTCACCATCACCATCATCATCATCATCATCATCATCATCATCATCATCATCATCATCATCATCATCACCGTCATCCTCACCTGAGCTGCTATCCCCAGACTCCTGGTACGGTGGACTACGCTGAACAGCATCATCATCAGTGGAGGCGTCGCTGGTCACTTCTATTGGTGTTGTTGTCTTGCCTTTTTGACGTTTTGGGTCACCCTGCTTAGGCCCACTCTGGAACAACCTCTTCCCAATGTGACTGCTACCCACATTTCTTCGTGCCCAATCACTAATGCAATCATCACCCGTAGTGGTTTCGAGATCTCTGGGGTCTATCTGATCCCTCAAAAGCTGGGACGGGATAGGAATGTCACTGTCTTCATCCTCCTCATCAAGAACCGGCTCCCGGTTTGATCTACCATATTCCATCCATTCCCGCACCGGATTTTTCTTATCATAGAAGCTAAGTTGGCCAAGATGCTCAATAATATCACCATCATCATCACGCCCAGGAGTGGCATCCTCAAGTCGCAGCCGAAGGTTGTAGTTGACATATACAAGCTTGTTAAGTTTCTTGTGTGTCAACCGATTTCTAACCTTGGTATGTAGCAATGCAAAAGTACTCCAATTACGCTCACATCCACTTGAGGAAACACACTGTGAAACAAGCCGCAAAGCTAGGAGCTGCAACTGTGGAGTAGATCCACCGAACATCATCCACCAGGCCGCTGCATGTGCAACGGATTGTGTAAGCAGTATATTCGAGTAGCAGATAGAATAAGATTTCTTTGGGAAGAACGCTTACATGGTGATGTCTTCGGGTCCGTCGCCATCCGTTGTGCCATTTCCGAGTCATATTCGCCTTGCTTCATGCGAAACACTTCAGCCTCCTGCAATGCTTGCATGACGGACTCGACATCCGTCATGCGCTCAAAGCAATCCTTCAGCATTCGATACATCTCCCGGGTTGGATCCATCGTATATGAAAGAGCAGGATTGAGGACACCAGCTGCACAATATGAACGAGTAGAAATAAGCACAACTTCAGAAGGCATTAGTATTGAAATTGAAATAAGCACAAGTAGTACCCGCACCAACATATGTCTCGACGTAGACATCACGAATGCGTCTATCAAGAATCCGTCGATACCAGGGTTCACCAAACCGTAAACCGGTCGGTTTTTTGAACCGAAAAAAACCGGACCGGTATACGGTCAAACCGACCGTATACCGATCCGAAGCTATTAGCGGTGTTCGGTTGGCGAGTGGTATACCGACCGGTTTGGCTACCGAGCCGGGCCGGTAACCCCCAAAATCGCGGTATACCGCCGTATACCGCGAAATGGTGAACCCCGGTCGATACTCACTCCAAGTCGACACATTGCTTCCAAAGAAATATTCCATTTCAGACTTGCACAACTGGTAATGGTATACAACCTCACACAAGTTTGGCTTCTTGTCCCGATCGACAAAGCGAAGCAACTTGTATACTGGTTGCACAATGTCAATGATGTACTTCATCCCTTCCCACCAATCCATATTAGACAACCTAGAATGAGCAAATCGACCTTCATCGGAATGCGCCCACTTACTGTTTTGGAATTCAGGAGATGCCATCATCTGCATGAAACCCTTGCGTCTCCGATACATGCTATCCAAAAACATGTAGTTGGTCCCAAATCGAGTGGCATTCTACTTAACCAACTCCCCACCGATAGCCTTTCTCATCATTGCATTCAACTGACCATGGTTGTGCAACCAAGCTGAAATTCGCTTGCATACCGAGATGAGACCTGCATGTTCCGCCCTTTCACCGATATCCTTCAACATCAAATTGACAGTGTGTGCTAGACAAGGTGTCCAAGTAATGTGTGCGAACTCCCGTCCAAGAGCTTTGCATGCTTTCTTGTAGTTGGACCCATTGTCCGTGACTATATGCACGATATGCTCCGCACCAATCTCCTTAACCACCTTACGAATCTCCTGGAAAAAAATAAGCACAACAGTTAGTTACCTCCGAAGACATCCTCAATGCCTCATAGTAAGTAAGCTAAGGTTAGGGGTTACCGTCTTCAGATAGTCTGAATCCTGAGATTTTCCAGTTGCATCGATATACTTGTGAAACCACGTGACCCCATTGCAATATATCATAAAATTGATCACACTCATCCGCGTCGGCCCAGTCCAAGAATCACACATCAAAGACACGCCAAAGATGGGCCAATCATTCTGAAACTTTGCGTACCGATCTTTCAAAGTCTTTCTCGTTCAAGTCAAGATACTTGCCATCAATATCCCGTCCACTGGGGGATGCAATTCCTTCACCTGCAGCCATACAACAAAACATGAGAACATATACACAAAAGCAAGCCGACAGAAAACTTTTACGAACACAAATTGAAAGAAAACTCACCCCACTTCTGTGTCTCTCTAACCGCACTAACAAAGTAAGGACTATCCGCCCGTCTCCCGTGTACTCCAAGCGGTATGGAAGAATTTGGACCATGCTTTTCCAATAGATTCCCTATCATTCTTACCCTTCGCGTCCAGACCCCGTATCAATCCTCGTTTGCTTCAATCCACTTCTCCCACCTGCAGCCAAGTTATAGTCTTCCACCACCACAGAGTTTCCCTCCGCGAACCAGCTCTTCTAAGCATCCTCTGGAAGGGATTCAACCCCGCCGAACCACTACCCCCTCCACGCTCATAAGTACCTCATCTCCCTTCAACCCCCTGTCGGAACTCTGCTTCTGCTCTCGACAAGTTAATTGCATCCTGTATCTGAGCCTCCTCATCATATCCTCCAGCGGGACTGTTACCCCGCTGCTGCTGCATCCTCCCGTGCCAACCTCTGTCGAGCATGTTCATTAGTTGTCTTCTTCGTCCTCTCAATATCCCGCTGAAAGTACTCCCGCATGTCTGGTGGAACGTTGTTGCAATGGAGCACCGATGATCCGCGTGCGGCCAAATGTTGTTTCAACCTAGTTGAACCACCACCACTTTTCTTCATACCACAGTGATTGCATCGTCATCCGGGAGCTAGATTTACACCATGTTCCCATACGGGGTCTTTAGGTCTCCCTGACATTGTCTACCTGCATAAATGCCAACATAAACTAAATTACAAAACACTTCCTTAATACTATACCTAATGAAAATGTACCTAATTCCGAAACAAATCCTAACTAAAATTGGATCCTACACAAATCCTACATCATGCCACAAATTATCCTCCTAAACCTAAAAGCTAAAGCAACAATTCCATTTCTACCTAAAGCAACAATTCTATTTCTACCTCTACCTCACATCCTAAATCCTACCAAAAATCCTAAACCAGAGAAAACCTAAATCCTAACACAAATCCTAGATCCTAACACAATTCCTAAAGTCTTAATCTACTCAAAAGCAAAAAAAAAACATACCTAACCGCGGTATATCGAGGCGTCGCCCGCGGTATACCGCGCTTCCCGCGCGGCTAACCGCGCCGCCCGCGCAAAGAGGGCGTAGATCCGCCCGCGCGCGCGCCGCCGCCGCTGGCCGCGCGGTAAACCGCGGCCGGGGCGCGGTAAACCGCGGCCGGGGCCGGTAGCCGCCGGCGGCCGGCGCGGTAAGGGCGATTCGGCGGCGGACGGGGGCTCGCCTTGCGGACGGGGAGGCCGAGGGGGCCGGGGGGGCTGGGGGGCCACGCGGTTGGGGCGAGGTAGGTTATCTACTTCAGTTGGGCTTCATGGGCCTTAACGGGCCGACCCATGTTTTTTCTTTTTCTTTTTTTTTCAACTTCTAAAGCTCCAAATAAATACCAAATGCGCTCAAATTTGAAAACATTCGACACCATAAGACTCTACAAATCATGAACTATTTTTTGGTGATTTTTATTGATTTTTTCATTTTTTGAATTTAAATTCAAATTTGAATTGGGGGGGGTCCTACCGCTGGGTACCGTTACCGTACCCCAGCGGTAACGGCGGTTACCGCGGTATACCGCGCAGTACCCAGCGGTAAAAAAAACCCTGGCACCAACTCGTCCGAGATTGCACCGACGCTTGTATTTGAGGGACCGTCGGTTCATCCGACGGTGTCTTCTCTTTTCCTTTTCTTGCTCGGTTTTAACCCTTGTTTTGCTCATTTTTGCATGTAGTTTTCTTGCATCCTTGGGACCTAGAAATGTCTACAAAAATATGCTAAAACAATAAGGTTAGTCTCAATGATCATTGTTGGGGGGATACCCGAAAAATTCGGATAACTACCCAAACACGAGTGAAGTTTTCAACACGTTCAAGTACACAGTAAGGGCGCAAAGAGACAGTGATGCTCTCTGCAACTAGCACAAGTCCCAAAAAGTCTGAATCCGTTTACACGTGCCCTTGCGCCCCCTTTTATAGGGAGACGAAGGGACTTTTACATGCCGATAACACCCTCGGGCTCAGAGAATATTCCTAATGTGAACACATACAAGAATGTCTTTTCTCCCCTTATACATTTACAAGTCTGCCACTAGTTCACACTCTAAACCCGGACTTTCTGGGACTACAACTTTGACTTTGCTTCTTCCGTGATTCGCGAATGTCTTCGCCCGAAATTCCCGAACCAAGTCCTTCACAGATTCTCGACGTGGCTCATGCTTCCCCGCAGGTTCGTGCATGTCCTTGCTCCTGAGTCCCGAACAGAGTCTTCACTAGATTCCCGAATCAGCAAATCTCCGAAGTTCAGACCTTCCGCAAGTGGAGGTTCCGGCTTCCGCGTGTTCATGACTTCGCCTCTTCACCGAATCAAAATCCCCGAACTCTGCACATTTGCGAATTCGAGACTTCGCAGGTCTCGGACTTCCTGGATTCGCGAATTCCCTGCTCCTGAAAAACATACTTTGAGAGTGCCATTAGACTGCGACGTTTCGAGGGTGATGTGTTTTCCTGAATTCCCCAACAATCATGAACGAGTACAAAGCATACAAGGCCCTGGTGAAGCACAAGAAGAAGATCAACCGCGTCTTTTCGGAGATCTGCGGTGACAAATTTTTCAGCTCTCGAAGCCCTGGTCCTAAACTGAAACTTCCCGCCGTCGCCGTGGCCGCCGCTCGGCCCGCCCCCATCAACGCTCCTCGAATCAGATCGTCGAAGCGAAATTCGTCACCTGTCACCGAGGGGACGTCTTCGGGAGTGAAACCTTCGAGGACCAGATCGCTTGAGTCGTCGAAGCGCAAGCGAAGTACCTCCGAACCTCAAACCTCGGAAGCCGAACTCCCGAGCCGCCTCGTGGGCTTGCCCAGATGAGCCGCAAAAAATTGAAGAAAGCTGCGAAGAAGGTTTCTTCCTCCGGAGTTCGGCGGGTCCCGTCCGCCTTCGACGACGACATCCCCACGAAGGCGTATAGTCCCAAAGGTGTTTTCCTCTCGGCCATTATTTAACTTTCGAGGCATTTGTCCCGCCGGTTCCGAAAATGAGTTCGTCGACATCGATTCCTTTTCGCATGTTGCTCCCGAAGTCCAACAAGAGGCATCCCCCGCCGCCGCCGAGAAGTCCACCGTTGTCGCCGAAACTATTGCTCACGCCGAGTCCCCCGCCGCTGCCGAAATTCCTGCCGCCGATGTCACTGCCACTGATCAAGTCTCCTCCGACTTTGCCCGTGATCTTGAGCGGACCATTCAAAGGGATGGCCCTTCTTCCGAAAATATTCCATTGATCGAAGTTCGGGAGGTCGTCCCCGAAGACCAAGCGCCTTCTCCTTCCTTGGCGCCTTTAACAAAAGCTTTGGTACGTCTCATCGCGGCAAACCGTTGCGTGTTGGTTTCGAGACAATTGGCGTCGGGGGCAAGACGTCCAAGTTTTTAACTCTATGGAAATCGTCCACAATTGTTGATGAAACAGAGAAGGTGCGTCGAACAACCTGAAGAAGCCGCTCAAGGCTCCGAAAAAAGGCCTCTATCTATCTCCGAAACTACCCCTTCACCTCAGGGGAAGGCCTCTTCGGGTTCGACTAAACAAGTCACTATGCAGCACTTCAGCAAGCAAGATTCGTTGATTTTCACTGTCCCCTTGTGCGATTCGTGATTGTAGAATTTTCGCCTGAGATTTATTCTTGAATTTTTCAGAATTCAAGAATCTGTTGCATTCCTATTCTCCTTCGAAACTTGCGCGCTTCCATGAAGACTATACTCTCAAATACTCTATGCTCGGGAAAGTTGCCATAGAGCGACTTTCTGAGCAGGAGAAGATTAATGAGGAACTTTCTCGGAAGTCCAAGGAGTTGGAGCGCAACTTTGGTCTCGCGGAATCCACGAACCTAGAGCTGGAAAAGAAGGTATCTGAGCTGGCTGAGGCTTTGAAAAGGAGTCAGGACGAGAAGAATGTCGCCGAAGCCGCGCTCGAGGATTCCAAGAAAGAACTGGAGAAGGTTCGGAAATCTCACGAAGATGACCTGAGTATGATCGAGAAACTTCGGCAACAACAAGAGCGTGCTGCCAAGATTGCTGAAGATCTCCGCATCAACAACGCCAGCCTTGCCAAGTCACTGAGCTCGAAGGATCAGAAAATTGTAGATCTTGAGAAAGCACTGACGGCAGAAAGTGAATCTTCGAAGAAACAAATTTCGGAAATTCTGGGAAGATTGAAGTTGCTTTATGCTGAGTACCAGAAGTCCCTGAATGAGTATGGTGTTCGTCCAGCTCCTCTTCCAGATAACATTGATATCCCCGATTTCATGGACTGGCTCGAGGAAGAATTCAAGGCTCTCCCCCGAAGTCATCTCCGGTGCCGCAATTTTGCCGTATCTTTTTCTGTGGAAAGCATTCTGAAGGTCCTTCACGACTACGGCTGTGTTGACTTGGCAAAGTTTCGCGCGAACCTTTCTCGCTCCCGTGCGTTACCAGTGAAACTATACTTCAAGACAACCCTGACGTTATTGCTATAAAGCTAAAGTTCGCGAAGGAATTCTGGATGGTTGGCGGGGCGGATATGGCTAAGATCGTTGCGCGGGCAAAGCTTGACGAGGTAATTCTTTGGTCTATTTCGTGACTTATGTTCGTCGTATGTGTTCCAGTTTTTTAAGATTTCCTTGCTCTTCTCTTTCTTTCGCAGCCTAAGAGAAAAGGAGGAGCTAGAACGCGTCGCCGCGTCTCCCGAAGTATCGACTTCCGGGAGAGTTCGGGAGGGTCCGACGAGGATGGCTCGAGGGCGGCCAGCCGGCGGCAGCCGACGGTGGCAACGACCGTGGACAAGTCCCCGAACCGTAAGAAGAGTCACCGAAGGTGGATGTCATGAATTAAACGACATGTTCGAACTTTTGTGTAGCTTGGAGATCGGTACGTACATTCGTGTAGATTCATCAAACTTTTCTCGAACAAATGTTTTGTGTATTTTAACCCCGCGCAGTCCCGCAAGCCGGGCTCGCGCGAGACATTCTACCACTACGAATTCATCGTGATAGAATGTTTGTTAGTGGCGAGGCGTGGCGTCTATTCAAACAAGCGCGTCCTGAGCAAGATTTTTCCGATTTTTGGTTTGAGGCCTCGCTTAAATTTTCTATAGGTTGTCTTGATCTCACTTCGTTTTTCTTGCTTCGTAAAAAGAGCCGTTCTGCATCCTCTACTCCGCGATCCACGAGAATTCCGAAGACGGAGCCCCTTAGCCCCTTAGCCGGTTCATCTGACTTCGCCTATGCTAGCGATGTGGCTGACAACACCGCTTGTAAACCAGGACATGTAGTGGAACTTTCATTCTAAGTTTCGTATTGATTGTTGTAACTTTTGAGGAACTATTCGGGAGTTTTAATGCGAATAAGGCAATGAATGTTTTTTCTTGAAAAAACGTCACCCTCCCCCACCTTGCCGTTTCGCATGAAAACTGGTTGGCGAGTTCATGATTCTCGCTATTGACGACCTTCCTTAGCATACGTTTCGGAGAAGTTTTCTTTAGCTTTTGAAAATTTCGGCTGTCGCTGTGCGAGTCGGCAAAATTTGTTTTTCGAATTTTGCGGACTTGCCCTAACCGGCAATCTTGCCCTGGTTGAAATTGCAACCTTCAGTTGCTTCAACCAAAATTTTTCTGCGAACGCTCGACAGAGCCCCTTATCCTCTTCCTCTAATGGTGATACCTGAAAAAAAAAATTGCCAACATTCTGAACTGAATGCTAATACTGAGACGAACCCTTAGACATTCATTTTTCCGAAATCATCATGCGAACTCTTCTGGTGGGAATCCCTTCGTGGATGGGATTTTTCTAGGCCACAACTTGTTGTTGTCTCAGGCCTCTCGGTGGGAATCCCTCGATGGATGGGATTTTTCTAGGCCACAACTTGTTGTTGTCTCAGGCCTCTCGGTGGGAATCCCTCGATGGATGGGATTTTTCTAGGCCACAACTTGTTGTTGTCTCAGGCCTCTCGGTGGGAATCCCTCGATGGATGGGATTTCGGCTATCAGGAAGCCCTTTTCACACGAACTTTTCTTTTTTCACGATGGAATTCTGGCTATCAGGGAGCCTTTCATACGAACTTTTCTTTTTTCTCGATGGAATTCTGGCTATCAAGGAGCCTTTCACACGAACTTTTTATTTTTTCACGATGGAATTCTGGCTATCAGGGAGCCTTTCACACGAACTTTTCTTTTTTCACGATGGAATTTTGGCTATCAAGGAGCCTTTCGCACGAACTTTTCTTTTTTCTCGATGGAATTCTGGCTATCAAGGAGCCTTTCACACGAACTTTTCTTTTTTCACGATGGAATTCTGGCTATCAAGGAGCCTTTCGCACGAACTTTTCTTTTTTCTCGATGGAATTCTGGCTATCAAGGAGCCTTTCACACGAACTTTTCTTTTTTCACGATGGAATTCTAAGACACAAAATATGAAACGTGCAATTTGGGGGAAAACTCTTTTCGTATATATATCAGAAAGAGTATTTACATAGGATCCGCCTCGTTAAAAACCTTGCCTCTTGATTTAGAGCCCCCTTTGCAAGGAAAAGAGTACGGTCCTTCTTATTATAGGACTACGATTAAGACAAAAAACTTATTTTCTCCCGAAGTCACTTATAGACACGTGACCCGGGCTTCTATTTTCCTACAGTGTATACCTACGAAAATCGAGAAACTGCTACGTACTATAGTTATGTACAACTAGGGTTTTCATGGATAGTACCTCTTTAGGGCCGTCGGCATTCCACGAATACGGCAACTCTTCGCCGCTTGCTCCATCGGGCGAAAAGCCCCTGGCATATTTGTTTCCTTAGCTATGTAAGGCCCTTCCCATGACTCATGAAGTTTTCCTGGGTTCTCCCAATTTTTCTTTCTTTTCAAGACTAGGTCACCTGTTTTGATGTCCTTCCGGACCACCCTTTTGTCTTTCCATGCTCTTGTCTCCCTTTGGTATTTCTCAATGTTTTCTGCTGCTTCGAGGATTGTCAGCTCTATCATGTCTTTCTCCACCTTCTTGTCAATTTCCTCTATCTCTTTTCCTTTCAAGACTCTTATGCTTTGATTCTTTATCTCCTCTGGTGTCATAGCCTCAGTCCCGAAGAGTAGGCGAAAAGGTGTGAAACCTGTTGCCCTTGAAACTGTGGTATTGTGAGACCGCATCACCTTTGGAAGTTCGTCCACCCACTTTCCCTTTTTCTCGATCAAATAAGCATTTCTTGATTCCCGAAAAAATCGTGCCATTGGCTCTTTCAACTCGCTCCATTGGATCGCGGATGATAAACCGACGAAAATTTCGCCCGTGTGCCTAGGGTTCCGCAATACTCTTTGAAGGTGTAGCGGTCAAACCGTTTGCCGTTGTCAACCGTCGGTTCCCTAGGAACTCCGAACTCGCGTACTATGTTTTGCCAAAAGAATTTCTGAACTGTTGCTGCTGTGATGTTCGCGAGTGGTTTTGCTTCTACCCACTTCGTGAAATAGTCGACCGCTACAGCCGCGAATCTGCAATTACCCTGAGCCGTTGGCAACGGGCCTACTAGGTCCATGCCCCATCTTTGCAGAGGCCAGGTTGGAGGAATTAAATGAACTGGCATTGAAGGCAGATTCTGCTGATTTGCCGTCTTCTGGCATGCTTCACATTGCCGAACCAACATCTTGGCGTCGATGTTAATGGTTGGCCAATAGAACCCTTGTTTTATCGCCTTGCCAGCCAAAGCCCTGGTGCCTATGTGTGCCCCACAAAATCCACTGTGAATTTCTTTTAGGAGTTCCCGACCTTTTTCGGAGGTGATGCAGCGTAGCCAAGGTTCAGTGACTCCTGATTTGTACAATTCTCCATTTACCACAGTGTAGCCCCGAGCCCTTTGCCTCAGCCTTTTCTCTTCCAGTTCGTCTTGTGGTTCGTAATGTCCCCTCAAGTAGGCCATTATTTCTGCTCTCCAATCTGGAATTTCCACCATGTTCACGATTTGAGTTCGTGAATCTTTGATGGAAGGCTCTCTGATGATTTCAAAGAACACATCTGGTGGTAGCTCTTGATTTCTGGCTGCTGCCTTCGCGAGCTTATCTGCTTCATTGTTATCATCCCTTGGGATATGCTGAACTGAATATCCTCTGAAGTGTCTTTCCATTTCTCTGACTTTGTCAAGATACTTCATGAGAACCGGATTCCCCGGCCTCGCTTTCCTTCTCGATGTGTTCTTGGATTACTTTCGAATCCGTTCGATTATGAAGGTCCGTCGCCCCAAGGCCTTCATTTTTCTCGGTGCCAACAAGAGAGCTTCGTACTCCGTTGTATTGTTCGTGGAGTATTCATTGTTCGCGAATACGAGCCGTGCCGCATATCTTATGACCACGCCCGTTGGTGATGTTACAACAACGAAATTCCAACCCCCTTGTAACACCATGCTCCATCACACCGCACTACCCAAGGTTCGGGCATGTTTTCCTCCATATTCCGAGTAGGTGAGGTCCGGTCCACGACGAAATCGCCGCACTTGCGATTTTATTGCACTCCTTCTTTCAAAATCCACCACGTACTCGGAGAGTTCAAAGACCCCACTTGATGATTCGAGTAGATGCCTCCCCGTTTGCGAACAGTCACTTAACGGTTGGTTGGTGATAACTCTTATTCCGTGGCCCTCGAAGTAGTGCCTTAGCTTTCTTGTTGCCATGATGACCGCATACGCGATTTTTTCCGGTTCGGAATAGAAAACCTTGGAACCGGACAATGCCTCGGAGGCGAAATATACAGGATTTGCCTCGGCTTTTCCTTCTTCTTCCTTCTCCCCGTACCAAAGACCGCGCTTACCGCCGAATTTGATGCGTACACATACAGCGAAGCGGCGATTTTGGCTCGGGAGGACAGAGCTTGGTCATGCCGGACAAGTAGTCCTTCGCCTCGCGAAAAGCTTGCTTTTGAGGTTCGGACCACCGGAATTTCTTGGCACTTCGAGAACTTGGAAGAACGGCGGACTTCTTTCTCAGCCTTTGGGAATGAATCTGTTAAGGGCAGCCACTCTCCCTGTCAACTTCTGAACATCTTTCACTGAGGCCGGCTCTTGCATTTCCGTCAAAGCCTTTATCTTGTCAGGGTTTGCCTCAATGCCCTTTGTTGAAACTAGGCATCCGAGAACTTTCCCCTTGTGAATCCCGAACACACATTTTTCCGGGGTTCGGCTTCAAGTTCGCTATCCTCAAGTTCGCGAACGTTTCGCCAAATCACCGATATGGTCTTTTCTCTCGAACGCTTTTGACGACTATGTCATCCACATATGCCAAGATATTTCTCCGAATCCGCCGGTGCAAAGCACTATTGCTATCATTCTTGAAAACGTGCACCCCGCATTCTTCACCCCTCTCGGCATTCTTACGAAACAAAATGTTCCGAAAGGAGTGATGAAGCTTGTCTTCTCTTCGTCCTCTTTGCGAACTCGATTTGATGATAACCGAGAGAACATGTCCAGGAGCGAAAGCATCTCACCGTTGGTCGCATCATCCACGATTTTGTCTACCCTTTCCAAGGGAAAATCGTCCTTCTTGCACGCCTTGTTCAAATCGGTGAAGTCAATACACATTCTCCATTTGCCATTTTTCTTCTTGACTGGCACAGTGTTGGCTAACCAGAGTGGATACTTGACTTCTCTGATTACTCGGCGTCCCGCAATCTCTCGAACTTCGCTTCCACCGCCTTGACCTTTTCGTCGGACATTTTCCGGAGTTTTTGCTTCTTGGGTGGTATCTTGTCATCTGTTTCGAGGACATGCTCGATTATGTCTCTGTCAACGCCTTGCAAATCTTTGGCTGACCATGCAAAAACATTCTTGTTTCTGTTCAGGAATCGTATGAGTTCATCATCCTCTTCGGCGCTAAGGTTCGCCCCTATTATGACTGCTCTGTCGGGCATATCGTCCAGATATACTCTCTTTGTTTCATCTTCTGCGGCTATATTATTTTTCTCTTTGTCCCGCTTCGGCTCTTCATAGACTTGCTTTCTCTCTTCAACTGCTTTCACCGATACACATTCGTTTGACCGGGCGTGTGGCCCTTTTCTATGTTTCGGCCTCTTGTTGATTGCCGAATACCGTGATAACCCCTTTGGGCGCGGCATTTTCATGCAAAGGAACTGTTGCCTTATGACAAAGATCGAACTTGTTCATGAATCCCCTGCCGAAGATCGCAAGATACGGGTGATATATGTCAACCACATCAAAGGTGAGGTTTTCGGTTCTGGCATTCTCAAGATCTCCGAAAGAAACTGGGAGTGATATTTTTCCAACTGGCTTGATGGGTTTCCCGCCGAACCCCTGCAATGGGTACTCTGGTGGATCCAACATGTGCTGACTCAAGTTCATTTTCTCGAATGTTTTCAGGAACAGGATGTCCGCCGAACTCCCGTTGTCCACCAAGATTTTTCCTATGACCCATCCAAGAATGTTGACTTCAATCACCATGGCGTCATTATGGATCGCGGATTTCAGCCGAAGTCTTCTTCGTAAAGGTGATTGGCACCTTCGCCCATTCCGGCGGTACCGGGCCA
Source organism: Cenchrus americanus (assembly GCA_947561735.1). Taxonomy (NCBI): domain Eukaryota; kingdom Viridiplantae; phylum Streptophyta; class Magnoliopsida; order Poales; family Poaceae; genus Cenchrus; species Cenchrus americanus. The sequence continues at coordinate 47,478,645 of OX387244.1, read as the reverse complement.
TCATTGATGATAGTGTTCACGGATCCGAAGTAGTTGCTTCTCTCGTTTCTTTGTTTCAAACTCCATGGCGCATCCGCCCGTGATTGTCATGATAGTCCCGAACGATGGCGGTGCCTTGGAGTTCGAGGTCCCGAACTTGACCGAGGCCTTGATGAGCTTTCCGGTGGCGGTGGCAAGATTTCCCGAATGGGTTGTGGCCGCCGGATTGACCGTATTGCTTGCGACCGAGGGAAGAATTGCCGTGAAGGTCGCCATGTTGATTGCGATTGTGGGAATTGGTGAATTGGTACGCAGCTTGGCCGCGAATTCGCGAATCGCGGCGGCCGAAGTTCGGCCGAACCGGGTTGGCATCGAAGATGCGATGCTCATCGGTGCCTTCTCTTGTTGGATTCGTGCCATGTTCTTTTTTGTCTCGGGGCACCCTTCGGTGCTGTGACCTCTTCCATGATACTGGCAATAGAAGTGGGGATCTCTCGGGTTGTGGTTCGGAAGGTTTGGGGTTCCTCTTCCTCTCCCCCTTCCTCTTTGACTGAATCCTCCCTAGCACTTGGCCTGCTTTCTTGTTGTTGCTGAGGATTTCCAACACTGTTTACATTTCGCGGATGCTGGGGTGGTGCCCTCCAGGTCATATCTCTGCCGCCCTGTCTTGCCTCGTTTCGTTCTGCTACTCTCTTGCGGTGGTCATCGTCAGACAGGATGTAATCCTCCAATTCCCGAAATAATTCTTCAACTGTCTCAGGCTTCTTTCTTGTGAGGTGGGAAGCCGTTGGCCCTGGGGTGAGACCCTTGATCAGTGCCTTGATCGTTGTCTTGTCATCAGCATCGGGGATCTGAGACCTCTCGTTGCATGAATCTTCTCACGAAATTTCGCAGTGGTTCCCTGTCCTTCTGCTTGCAGTTATACAAATCTGAAGCTTCGGCTGTTGTGTCATGGAACATCTGAAACGCTTGCATGAACTTTGTCTTGAGATCTACCCAGCTGTAGATCGAGTGTGGAGGCAAAGCAATGAGTACCAATTCGATCGGTCCTTCACAAGCTATGATGAAAGATTTGGCAAGTGCAACATCATCTCCTCTCGCCGAATTCACGGTCGACTCGTATCTCATGAGGAACCGCCCGGAGTTTCCGAAACCGTTGTACTTGGGAAGAGAGACGGCTTGAACTTCGGCGGCCAAGGTGCTTGTTTGCGGCCCTATTGACGGTGGTGATTCAGAATACACGAAGTGTGAGACTCCATTTCCCGCGAAGAAGTTTTCCTTCGGGGATTCTCTTGCAGGCGCGGTGTTCTGTTGCGGTGTTTCTTGCCACAGGGAGCTGTTTTCTTGCTCTTTCATTTCGTCGATTTCTCTCTGTATTGCTTGTATTTGTTATTTTGCTTTGTTCAGTTGTTCTAGCTTATCAGATATTTTCCTCTTCGCTTGCAATTGGGCCTTGAACTTTTCTTTGTCTTTCTGCAGCTGTTGTATCTTTTGGTTTACCATGGCTAGCTCTCTGTCTATGGACTCATCATCAGCATCAGCATTCTCGTGCTCTTGTCGCTCGGCGGAGTTGTTCTTGGATGTGAGTTGTTTTTTCGCTCTTGCCTTCATGAGGGCTTCGAGCTTCTCTCTTCGTCGTTGGTCCGTTACATTCGAGGATTCGGGAACAAACGAAGTTTCATTTCCTTGGGTGGGAAGGTGATCATCCCGGTTCGCCCGTCTTTGGGGCATTCTTCTTGGATTTCTTTTGAGGTGGCATCGTGAGTTTCTTTTTCGGCTGAGACACGGTGGGCGCCAATGTTGGGGGGATACCCGAAAAATTCGGATAACTACCCAAACACGAGTGAAGTTTTCAACACGTTCAAGTTTACAGTAAGGGCGCAAAGAGACAGTGATGCTCTCAGCAACTAGCACAAGTCCCAAAAAGTCTGAATCCGTTTACACGTGCCCTTGCGCCCCCTTTTATAGGGAGACGAAGGGACTTTTACATGCCGATAACACCCTCGGGCTCAGAGAATATTCCTAATGTGAACACATACAAGAATGTCTTTTCTCCCCTTTTACATTTACAAGTCTGCCACTAGTTCACACTCTAAACCCGGACTTTCGGGACTACAACTTTGACTTTGCTTCTTCCGTGATTCGCGAATGTCTTCGCCCGAAATTCCCGAACCAAGTCCTTCACAGATTCTCGACGTGGCTCATGCTTCCCCGCAGGTTCGTGCATGTCCTTGCTCCTGAGTCCCGAACAGAGTCTTCACTAGATTCCCGAATCAGCAAATCTCCGAAGTTCAGACCTTCCGCAGTGGAGGTTCCGGGCTTCCGCGTGTTCATGACTTCGCCTCTTCACCGAATCAAAATCCCCGAACTCTGCACATTCGCGAATTCGAGACTTCGCAGGTCTCGGACTTCCTGGATTCGCGAATTCCCTGCTCCTGAAAAACATACTTTGAGAGTGCCATTAGACTGCAACGTTTCGAGGGTGATGTGTTTTCCTGAATTCCCCAACAATCATGTTGTCATGAATCACCAAAATCAAACTCGAACTAATGACATATGAGGCCATATTGGCTACACAATATATGGTTGGTCCATTTATTTTCAACACAAAGAGAAGTCCTGGATGTGCTCCATTTCTATGCTGGTTGTCCTCTTATGCTCACAGCTATATATATAAAAAGCCCATGTCCAGAAATACATTATAAGTAGGACGGCTATTACCATTGGATGCCACTCGACGATGACTTTACATATATCAAATGTCAAGGGCATCTACCATAACCCGTTGCACCGGAGTATGTTATCTATGCCGATCTGCAATTCCGCAGGTGTCGGCGCTGGCGACCATTAAACGGAATCTAACCAGCAGCATCACGAGGCAAAACACACACCCTTTTTTTCTGTGTGCTTTCTATTCATTTTCCGGTAATCTTTCTCTGACACACTTCACCACTCGCTCGATTCGGAGGACAAAACAAACGACAAAAAGGCTCGATCTGGGCGCAACAAAGCTCGAAGGACGTGTAACTGAAACGGCTCCTCCGCCGCACCGGCCGTTCCTACGACGAGCCGGCGGCGGCGCACGCCGCCAGCACCCGCTTGGCCTCTTCCCCGACCCCGGGCCTCAGCTTTGCGAGCCTGCACGACTGCTTCTTGATGAGCCTGCGCAGCGACGGGTGCTCGCTGGGCACGACCGAGTAGTCGTCGTGGTACTCCTCCATGCCCTCCGGCGCGAGCTGCCACACGAAAGCGGCGGCGCCCGCGCCGCCCCGGGACGCCGACGCGTAGACGATGTCGTAGATGGCCTTGTAGAAGAGGTCGCGGTGGGCGGGGTCGAAGCCCTGGGCGCGGCGGGACAGCCCGAACTCGGTGGTGAGCACCGGCTTGTCCAGCTCCTTGTCCCCGTCCTCGATGTGGGAGGACACCCACCGCTTCACGAACTGGAGCTTCTCGTCCACCGTGGCGTGCTGCTTCTGCAACCTGCAAACGCACGAACCGATCGACGACATGATCGACCAATGGTTTCCTCACTCCACTCACTGTCACTGGAACTTAGGTGAAATTAATGCAGGCACTTACCAGGTGTCAGGGTAGAGGTGGATGGAAGCGAAGTCGATGTCCGGGATCTTGGCGTTGCGGATGAAGTCGGAGCCGTAGTTGTTGTCCTTCCAGACGCCCGGGTTGACGTCCCGCTTGCGCTCCGAGCTCGTCGGCCCGTAGAACCCCTCGGTGCCGACGGTGAGGAGATGCTTCTTGTCGATGGACTTGACGTACGCCCCCATCTCCTCGATCCAGCGCTGCAAATGCAAATTTGACCACCATCGACCACATCACCACAGGCAGGTAAAAATAACCGCAAGTTGGAACGTGGATGAACGAACGCATCGAGAGGAGATGGAACACGATCACGGTCACCGACGCGACCAATTGAAACCATTGACGGCGGCGGCGGCGGCGGGGTAAAAATATAAACTCACCTGCAGCGTGTCGCCGGACGGGTCCGTGGTGCAGCGGGGCTCGTTCATCAGCTCCCACGCGAGGATGGTGGGGTCGTCCCTGTACTCCACCCCTGTCAAGTGGTTCTTCCTCGTCAGCAGCGTCTGCGCCCACAAAGCGTCAACAGGCCGGGGTTAATTTGGGTCGCCACCGACAGCCCCCAATTTTCACTTTCACCCCAAGGTGACTGACGGTTAGTTAACCGACACTGCTGCAGACAGTGTCCGCGACAGTAAACTAATCTTGAGCTACTTCAGATTTGGGAACCAGGCAACCAGCTGAGGAGGAAGAGAGGGAGAGCTGACCTTGAGGTAGACTTTGAAGTAGTCGCGGATGGCGGGGTCGAAGAAGAAGGAGTCGTTGGAGGCGGAGAGGCCGACGCCCTCCTCCCACGCCCACCGCACGTACTGCGTCTTCCCGCCGTACGCCTCCAGGTTGTTGGCCAGGCTCAGGATCAGCCGCACCCCGTGCCGGCCGGCCTCCACCACCACCCGGTCGAGCGCCTGCACGCCCCCATTAAACCGGCCCCGAGAAGCACGGTATTCCCGCCGCGGCTGAAATTTAAGGAGCTTTAAGTCCTCACCTTGAAGACGCGCTCGTCGAAGTGGCCGGGGGAGACCTGGAGGGCGTTGTAGGCGCCGTCGTTGAAGGCCCAGGTGCGGCACACGGTGAGGCCCATCTCGGCGGCGGCGCGGAACATGCGGGACACGCGGTCGCGGCTCCGGGGCTCCACGGCCTGGTCCATGAGCCAGTAGGAGTTCCACCCGTTGGGGTAGAAGGGCTGGCCGTCCAGGAACAACTGCGCGCCGCGCCGCTCCACGAAGGGCGCCGCCATCACGGCGGCGGCCGCGCGGGAGGAGGAGCCGAAGCCGGATGCGGGCAGGGACGGGAGCGAGATGTCGCGCGGGTCCATCTTGCCGAATAAGGTGAAGTAGAGCAGCGCCACGAAGGAGGCCACGCCGAGGACGTGGTACAGGGCCAGACCGCCGCCCACCGCCATTGCCGCCGGTGTGAGCGTCGGTGGGGTGGTCACGGGGGAGATTGGGCGGGGGGCGCTGGCGCTATGGGGCGACCATGCGGAGTGGGATGCTCCCTAGATGTTCTAGAAGGCGGAGTGGGGCGGAGCAGAGGGCGGAGAGAGTGGAGTGGGAGAAGAGGAGGGGGAGCAGTGGACTTGTGAAGTAGGAGGAGAGGGGCCGCGACAAGTGGTAGCTCAGCTCGGGCAGCACGGCGTCGGCGGTAGTTGAGGAAAGTAACTGTTACTCTGTGGTGGTGTGCAGGTGCAGCTAGCTGAACTTGCTGAAGACCCGGAGGAGATTTTGCGTCTAGCACCTCAGCGAAGTTAAAATTACGCTTTCACCCTCCGAAAACGTCGGCCAGGGGATGCCTTCTTTTATGGAAACGATACGAATAAACTTGAATGTAATGCATGATTTGTCGGGGTCATTGATTGTCCATAATGTAGGGCTTCACCACTTCCGCACCGCATGTGGGCTACATATCGTTGAAAAAAATCTTCAACGCGCAGTCTTATCTTCCATGCAACCTTGTTCTTTGTACAAAGTCCCACATGATTGACGCGCCAAGGTTAATGAAAAGGATGTTTAAAACACCTACTGTACATTTTAGTTTAACCAAATTATATGTAGTTTTACAAAACCTGAGAAACTCAGAAAAGTTGGCACGCCAAGTTCACATGATTCCTTCACAGATCTCACCGCCCTACCCAACCAAAGGCAGGTAAAGGACACAGAGCTCCCCGCCCCACATGCTAGGGCGACTGGGCGAGCAGGCACGGACTTACTCCGTACGGAGTACTACTGGCACTCTGGCCATTGGCAGTCACCACTTCACCAACACAGCGCCAGAAAAATGGTCCTTGTCCATCTCTCCTGCTCGCCCTGCCATCTTCAGACCAACTCCATGACAAAATGTCAAAATGGATCGGCATACTTTGTTTGGTTGGGAAAATCCCCGGTCAGTTTTCAAAACTACCTCCACGGCCCTGTGTAAAACCGCGAGACAAATCTAATGAGGTATTTGACCGCATGATTATAGAATGGTTAATGTAGCATTACTGTAGCAAATCATCAATTAATTATGCTCATTAGATTCGTCACGCAGTAGCTACACCTCATCTCGAAAAGGTTTTGCAAATAGACTTCATTTAGTACTTCATGTACGCAAGATTCCCTAAGCGAAGTTTTTTTCCTCCCCAACCTAGGTGACGTTCGACTTCGAAGGGCGCCTAGTCAGTGCACAAAAGCTGGGTGCCCGAGCCCACCCAACTCTCCCTATGATGCAGACAGTTCCTTGACGTTCGACTTCGAAGGGCGCCTAGTCAGTCCCTTGGAGGTGGAGCGAAGGTCGTTTGCTTGTCCTCGTTTGTTTGCGGAGATTTCGGCGATCCCCGGATTTGCTATTCCGAGCAATGCATTTACTGCGGTGCTTTCAATCAAGCCCCCTAAACTTGGAGTGCATGTTTTCTCAATGCCGGTAATTAACCTCGGGGTCAGTTAACTTTTCTACCGGTGAAAAGAGAGGCCCTGGGGAGAGAGCTTGCTTGGGCTTTCAGCTTGTGCTTCCCTAGCTGCCTGCTTTCGGAAGCGACCGGTAATCGAAGCCCGATCTCATCTGCCTGCCTCCTGTAGTCCTTCCTGTCCGCGGGGGTTCGTTCCTTGAGATCGACTCAACTGCACGAGTGAAAACTGTGAAAGCCCTTGCGCCATGCACTTGCAACCTGTATCGGCTGCAGGATAGGATTAACAGAAAGATTGGACGCGACGCGAGAAAAGCCAGGCCTCAACCCTCCGTTTTCTTCGAGATCAGAAGAAAAAGGCAGCAGGCAGCCACCGTCAAAAGAATCAGGAAGCGGATCAGAGGGGGCGGCGATTGGAAAAGCGCTAGTAGTGCTCCCACTGCCGGCCGGGACTGATGTTTCGGCCGGGCCCGGAGTTGGCGCTGCCCCGGAATCACAGGAGCGCCGCGCGGAACGTGTAGTACCGCGACTAGCGCCTGTCCCTCCGCCGACGGGCCGTGAGTCGGGCGGAATTGATGGCCGGCTTGCCCCCCCCAACCGCCCACCGGCTCGCTGCGACCGTGCCCTACTGCCCACGCTGCGCTGCGTGTCAGCAGCCATCGCGTGCCACACACTGCCATTGCATTCGCTGCGCGGCTCCTCCGTCTGACTCTGACGCGTGGGTTCGTCACGGTTTTTCGTGGAGAGCAAAACGGGCCGTGGACGGCATGGAGTACCTGTACACGACAATCTCAAGCGGCCCGCTTTCTTTTGTGTTTGGCGAAAGAGGGAGAAGAGGAATAGGAATGTGCCGTGCGTGCTGCGCGAGCCGAGGAGTTCCCGGCGCCGCTCGTCACGCGCGCACATGGGACCGGGGACGCAGCGCCACGAGGAGAGCGCGGTTTGCTAGGTCAGGGGTGAAAAAAACACTAGTACTGGGAGTCGTTGAACTGGCACTTGATCTGGGAAAAACACTAGTACTCCGTAAAATGGTAATTTGCCTGCGTATGGATTTCTGAGCCTAACGGTTAAGTTTATCACGCTTCCCATCAGCTTTCTCAAAATCTCGTTTGCTTACTTGGCACGTACAGCGTGCAGTGGCAATGCTCCGCAGTCTTGCAGCCACTGGAGTCCGATTCTGAAAATCTCGTGCTTTGTTTACAGATCGGGCCCGAGTTCGTCCGATCTAGAACGGGCCATGTGACTGGCCTAGCTAGCAGGCAATGTGTGTATGTGAAACTGTTGTGTACCATAAGAGCACTTCCAATGGCATTAATTAGATGGTTTATATCTTCATTAACTACACTACCACCTAAGAAAAAAATTAATGCAAGACTCTAATTAATGAAGAAAGAGAGGATAAATTGTGGAAATCGTTTCTACCCTGAGAAACGACGTCCACGCTAGGAACGAGGCACGAAGAAACGCTCGTTTTGGCGTTGGGAGGAAACGAGTAGTTTCCATGGCCGTGGGGCCATCCCGCCCTTGCCGACCGCCGCCGCCGGCCGCGCGTGCATAGGCCCCGCTCGCCGCCCGCGCCCGCGCAGCCCCGCTCGCCGCCACCTCCGCTCCGGCCTCGCTCGCCGTCCGCGCGGCTGTTGACCGGCCTCGCTCGCCACCCATGCCGTCGCGCAGGCCCGCTCGCAGGCTGCTTGTTGGATCTTGCTTGTACGCGCCGCCATGGCTGCCGCTTGCCGGCCACATCGCGCTGACCTCGTCGACGCCCACCGCAGGACCTCGCGCTGACCTCGCCGCCCGCCGCGGGTCCTTGCGCTAACCTCGCCGCACGCCGCGAGTCCTCGCGCGCCGCCGTGGGTGGCGTGCGCTCACCCTGCCGAACCGAGCCCGTGCGTGGACCGGGGCCGCGGCTCCGCCAAAAACAGCACGGTTTGCTAGGTCAGGGGTGAAAAAAACACTAGTATTGGGAGTCGTTGAACTGGCACTTGATCTGGGAAAAACACTAGTACTCCGTAAAATGGTAATTTGCCTGCGTATGGATTTCTGAGCCTAACGGTGAAGTTTATCACGCTTCCCATCAGCTTTCTCAAAATCTCGTTTGCTTACTTGGCACGTGCAGCGTGCAGTGGCAATGCTCCGCAGTCTTGCAGCCACTGGAGTCCGATTCTGAAAATCTCATGCTTTGTTTACAGATCGGGCCGAGTTCGTCCGATCTAGAACGGGCCATGTGACTGGCCTAGCTAGCAGGCAATGTGTGTATGTGAAACTGTTGTGTACCATAAGAGCACTTCCAATGGCATTAATTAGATGGTTTATATCTTCATTAACTACACTACCACCTAAGAAAAAAATTAATGCAAGACTCTAATTAATGAAGAAAGAGAGGATAAATTGTGGAAACCGTTTCTACCCTGAGAAACGACGTCCACGCTAGGAACGAGGCACGAAGAAACGCTCGTTTTGGCGTTGGGAGGAAACGAGTAGTTTCCATGGCCGTGGGGCCATCCCGCCCTTGCCGACCGCCGCTCGCCGGCCGCGCCGGTGCATAGGCCCCGCTCGCCGCCCGCGCCCGCGCAGCCCCGCTCGCCGGGCACCTCCGGTTCCCGGCCCTCGCTCGCCGTCCGCGCGACCGTTGACCGGCCTCGCTCGCCACCCATGCCGCCGCGCGGGCCCGCTCGCAGTCGCTTGCTGGATCTTGCTTGTACGCGCCGCCATGGCTGCCGCTTGCCGGCCACATCGCGCCGACCTCGTCGACGCCCACCGCAGACCTCGCGCCGACCTCGCCGCCCGCCGCGGGTCCTTGCGCTAACCTCGCCGCACGCCGCGAGTCCTCGCGCGCCGCCGTGGGGAGCCCCGCCGCGCGCCGCCACGGAACGCCCGCACCGCGGTAGCTCGCGAGCGCACGCCGCCGAGGGAGCTCGGACCCGCCGCCATGGCCGCCGCCGCCGCCCACCTCGCGCCGGCTCGTCGGCCTCGCGCATGCCGTCATGGCTGCTATTTGTCGGCGAATTGGGAATAGAGGCGGCCACCGCAGCCGGCCTCCTCGGCTCGCCCGCGCTGCAAGCTTGTCGTCTGTTGTCTGACACACGCTCCCCGACGGCTAGCTGGCTGCGCGGGACACGTCGACCGTGCTCGCGGCGCGAGATGCGCCGGCCGCGCGCCGATGGCCGTCGCGGCCGCCCGCTGGATGAGGCCGTTGACCTCTGCGAGGAGGCTGCCGTGCGTGCTCTCCGGTCCGCCGTGATGACTCTCCCACGCCGTGAGCTCGTTGTGAGACATGGTACCGGCGGCCATGCATGCTCTCCGTCGTCTTGCTACCTGCTCGCTAGATTAGTAGCTTTCCTGTGTGGTTGTCTGTGTTCGTGAGGTGAAGGAGAGAAGCAGAGCAAAGATAAAAGATAAATAATAAAATAAGTGTAACATTTATTAGCTAAAGAAACTTTTATTGGGTGAGGTAGTTTCTACATTTGAATTTTTGCTTAAGTGATTCTCTTGGAGTTCCCACACGATTTCTACCGTAGGGACTGCCCTAAGACACCAGAAGATAGATGTGGGCGCCAGCTTAAACGCAACCCCCTGGGCCAAATAAATGGTATGTGGACCCAATACATAGTGTTTCTAACAATCTTTTCTACACTTCTCGAGATAATTCAACAAATTAAAACAACTTCTAGTGGAGCTGCTCAAGAGAATGTTTACAACCTCCACTGTAAAGAAACGAAAGGATTAAAGTTCAATTCTCACCAAGATTAGACTCACTTTCCTCCTCACAGAGGCCTCACTTTTCAGGTCCAGGACGGCGAACCAAGAGGGGGAGATTGATTTGGTCGTCGTTTCGCAATGCAAATTTCCTCTCGGGCGCCCCCACGTCTAACTTTTTTCACCCAAACTTCTACCCACCGGACCCGCTGGGCCGTGTCTCGAATGTCAATGACGTCCACGTAATCGCGTTTGAATTGTGTGCATGTAATCACACGGGTCATTAGCATGTACAGATTTTCCCTCCTTTTAATTAAAGGATTCATTTAGTTTGTCATGTGTTCACCAGCGCCTATTGATTCCTTGCTTATTATGACAATCCCATCCGAGATAATTCCGTACTATCGCCTAAACCATCCATTTGTTCATTAAGTGTCACACCCTGAAATTTCCAATTTCAGGATGTGAATAGAGAGAATAATTAAATAATGATTTTCTCATAATTTTAAAATTTTTCCAACATTTATTTTTCTTTACAGGAAATATAGTATAGGAAAAATCCTTGTTTGATTTTCTGAATAAAATAAAAAGTTGTGAGTGTTGCATTCATGCCGATGCATCTAGTGGTTCTTGAGTGCAAAAGGTTTCAAAAATGCGCTTAGGAGCTGTCCTAACTCTCCCGAGAATTTTCCGGATTTTTCTCGAATTTATTCTCATTTTCCTTGAGCTATTTCTATTTATTAGAAGGCTCTAAAATCTTTTTCATGAGCTCCAAATGCTTTATTTGGATTGTCCATGTCTTAATCCATCTCTAGAAATTTTCCTGGAATTTTTGTGATTTTTCGAGTATTTTTCGTGCTCTAAAAAACCTTTTCTGGTGTTTATTGGAATTGTTTTTGCATTGAAAAATAAATTCGAAAAAAGAAAAAACCTATCGTATTCCTAACGGGTCGAGCCTAGAGGCCCGACCCGGTCCGCTCGTGCCGGCCCAACCCGCCAGCTCGCCGTAGCCCATCGGCTAGGGGGAGGCCGCGGCCGGCCGCCGCCGCCGCCACCCTTGGCGTGCGTGCGTGCGCGCCTAGCCCCCGTGCCCCGCGCCCCATAGAGGCGCCGCCCAAGGCCGTGCCGCGCGCGCGTGCCCCGCGCGCGCGCCCCCCGCCGCACCTCCCCGAGCCGCCCGTGCCGCCGGCCATTCCGAGCCCGCCGTCGCCGCGACGTCGTTACGCCGCGTGGATGCCCAACCGAGCGGCCGATCCCACCAGAGCTTCGCCTCCCTGCCAAGGGACCTCCTCGCCCCTCCCCTCGGCCGGGGGGTTTGCCGGAGCGTCGCCGTCCATGGGAGCCCGAGCCGACCGCCTAGCCTTCCGCCGCCGGCAGGATTGCGACTGCTCCCCGTCATCTCCAACGCCGGTGAGCAACTTCCCGAGGTTCCCCTAGTCTCCTCTTCCGATTCCTAGCATCACCCGAGCCCGTAGCCGCCATGAGCACTAGTGATTTTGGATCACCCGAGCTTCCTGTGCCGCCGTGCGCATCTGACCAGAGGAGGAAGAAGCCTCTGGCTGTTTTGCATCTAGACCCTTAGGGTTCCCCGTTATCCTTAGATCTATCCATGTGTCTTGCAGCTCTTCCAAATAACCCCTTGGAACCTTTAGATCTTCACAACCAGCTCCACCCAAGGCTCTTTTATAGATCTAACCCTGTCCTTTGTCCTTTTCGCGAGCACTATTCAATGTGTCTTGCAAATTTCTTCCGCTACTCCCTAAGATCTATAGTTAATCACGAATAGGTCCTCCAATTGTTTTCCCCATATCTTTCTTGTTTTAGCTCCGTTTTAATTCATCCAAGTTGCGTTAGGTTCATAATAATGTAAAGCACGCGTTAGTGGAGTGTTTTCACCATGTTTTGTTTTCTGAAAATAAAATTAATATTAATTTTGATTAATGTCTATTTACACATGCCTTTTATAAATAAAAGTAAAATAGATCTACACATCGTTTTTCATAAGCAAATTTAATTTGATTAATGTTCCTATCACATGTTTTTTACATAAAAGTTAATTAGATCTTTATCTCGGTTTTCGTAAAACAAATGTTAATTTGTTTAATAGTTGATTAATCTTTTCTAATTAAAAATTTGATTAGGCTTTTACATCGGCTTTTATAATAAATATTAATTTGATTAATGTCAATACCATAATGTTTTTAATAATAATATGATCTACTCGAATTACAAAGTTTTGTTTAGATTGTTCATATAGTTTAGTTTTTCCAAATTAAATGTTTAATCAGTTTAATCAATATATGAATCTTTATTAATAAAACTTGACTAGTTCTTTACACCAGTTTCATAAATAAAGTTTAATATTGCATTAATGTCAGCATAGGGTATTTTATTTCTGAAATATCCTTTATATTTGTTTTGTTAATTAAAATGAATCTAGCTCATAGTCTTCTTCTCTCATAAATGCAAAAAATTCGTTAGACGTTCGGTGTCAGCTTTATCTTAGTATCTCTTTTGATCAAGTTTATCAGAAGCTCTAAACCTTTCTAGTGTTAGCCCCAAGCTAAACCGTGTGCATCTAATCAAGCCTTAGAGTTTCTGCTTATCTTAGTAGCTTTGTCTGTGTGAGTAGTTTGCACTGCTCATTTGCCTATCAAGTAATCTTATCACTCTTGTCTCATGTTTATCTTAGAATCTTGTATATCAGCATCTAGCTAGTTGAAGTTTGTCCCATCTCTATTAGGTTGTCTTTTTATAAATCACCTATGTTCTTATGCCCAATCTTTCGTAGCTATACCTTTCTTCAGAGCTAATCTTGTTTTCAGTTCCTTTACCAACTAGTTTAGCTTACCTTTTGCTCAGTTGTTGCCCTTCGATCTAGTTCTCCACGTAGACTAGTTTTCCTAAGCCCACCTTAAGGTTCTCTTGTGCATTGATAGTTCGTTTGTGCCGTTCTAGTTCGTTTCACCATAACTTATGCGTTAGCATGTGTGTCACCCATTACTTGTTTTAATATTAAAGATGCATATTAATCTTGACTAATTCTTATTTAATTGGTTTTCTAAATAAAAGTGATTAGGTTCTACTTCAGTTTTCTTTAACCATGGTTTAATTGGTTAATTCTTATTTATAACTAGCTTTTATAAATAAAAAGATGCTTAGTGTTACATATCGGTTTTCATAATAAAATTAATATGCCTAATGACATCATAAATGCCTTTTCAATATTAAATGTGTTTAGTTGAATACGTGACATAAAGTTACTCGTCTAGATATCTTATACTTGCTTTATCTTTCTAAAGTAATTGTTAATTTGACATAACTTCCACTTGAATGTTATAAATAAAACATGATTAGGTTTATCGTGATTTCTTTAATTAAATGTAACTTGTTTAATGGTAACATAGAGTATTTCTCTGAAATATTTTTCACATGATTTCTTAATTAAAATATGCCAAGCGTAGTCTCTTGTTGTTTAATAATGATCTCACGATAGTTTCGAGCTTAGCTTTGTTTTCAGTGTTTCTTGCGCTTGCGTAACCAATAGAATCGAACTCTATCCTAGTGTGATCTTTCCGGTCCTTGCTCAATCTTCCGCGACCATCTCTTTAAAGCTAACCAAGCCTTTCTTGCTCTAATCACGGTTTGTGTTCTTTAGTGATCCATCTAATCAATCATATCCTTTAGTGCGTTCTTTTAAAGTTTTCTTTTGATTGGTGCTTTGTTCTTAGTATATGCTTGTTTGTTGCTTTGTGTATGTCTGTGCCCGATGATTGATGCGCTTAGAGTGAACGCCATTCGAGAAGTTTGAAGAGCAAGAGGTGAAGACAGTCTGAGCAATTACCTTGGTTAAAGGCAAGTGTGTCCTTGATCTTTTGTCCTAAGAATTATACTTAATCACTCATTGCATTGCTTGCATTAATTTCGATGGGTTCCTATTAAGGATTATGACTAGTTTCTCTTTTACCATTGCCTTGCATAACTGGGTTATTAATCTTGATGGTAGATCTTGCTTAGGTTGCTCAACTAGGTTGGTAATAAACAACATGGATATTCTTTTACTTTATGTTCCAATGTCATCTGTGATGTTTAATATAGAAGACCATATGTTTAATCGGAACATGGAGAACCACCCAGGAAAACAGTTCTACCACAAGACATATGGCTCTGTCTTGGCTTATTAATTAGTGAACTAGGTGTTAGGTATGCTTTACCTGATAAGGGTTGGGGGCTGGCGGGTAGTGGCGTATGGACCTGCTCGGGTGTAGGTGTAGGATTATCTAAGACACGGTACTCGTCCGGGAGCTTTATACGCTGCACTGACCAGGTAACCTAGCGGGCAGCCTACATACGGGGATCTTTGTAACAGCCTCGTAGCGTCCATATGCAATCACACCTCGGTAGTGTGGTATGATGCTTGGCCGGCATCACATGGTTGGGTCTAAAGTTCTTTGGGACTTTTACGCGACTTGTGGGTAAAGATGTACAACCTCTGCAGAGTGTTAAACTAATCGATTAGCCGTGCTCATGGTCAAGAGCGGCCTGGACCCTCACATGATAATTGAACTTGAAGATGGACTTAAATCGTGTTCTCTCGTTATGCTTGCCATATGCTTATGGCGTATCTCATCTATCTCTTTATGATAATTGTGGGTTGGTATAAACTTATACTTTATTAGTAATCAGGTGCTAATAAAATTTGACCAACTAAAATGCTAAATGCTTATAGCCCAGTCCACTATAAAGCCTTTGCATTCATATCTTTTTCCACACTTGCTGAGTACGACAAGTGCTCACCCTTGCTATAAACAATGTTGCTCAGAAGGAGGAAGCTACTCTGAAGTCTTGTGAAGATGTTGCCGGTGCTAGGCATACGCAACCCCCGCCGACCGCCCGTGATGTTTGGAGCCTTCGTTTCCGTGATTAAGCGTAAATCTCTGATAATCTTTCTTTTTCTTACGTGATACTGTTTCTGTATTCACTTATATGTCACTATATGCATGAAACTTGATCCTGGCATGCATATAGGTATGCACTTGGTTTCCTTCGGAAAATCGGGTGTGACATTAAGCGATAATAAAAAATCATACTGTTGAGTGTTGCTGGGTCATAACCCGGTAAATCACTTGAAACACACACAGAGGATCGAAACGTATACATTAAAACTCCCACAAAGGAGAGTCTAGAGTGCCTTTCAAATTAACAACAAACTTCCTAGCAGGGTCCATTATTATAAACCATGGTTCTTGACTTGAAGTAAATGGTTCAGAGTTTATTAAAATAGCGGAATTAACTAACGGTACGACAAGCATCATAGGAGGCCCTCCATGATATAATCACTCGTCATCATTCACCCATTCCAGCTCCCAGCCGGGTGGAATCTCTCCAGGCCACACATCACATGTATTACCTGGAAACAACATTTAAATAGCAAGGCTAAGTATACTAATACTCAGCAAGGCTTACCCGTCTAAAATAAAAGACTTTACCTCTAATCATGCAAAGCTTTTGGCTAGTGGAATTGTTTTGCCAAAAAGCTACTAAGTAGTGAATCCTTACTTTCACCTTTTAGCTCAAGTTCTAGTAGAAGTAATCATTACTAGATAAGCAATTATTGCAATCATGAGCTGTACAATACAATTAATCAAGTAACAATATTCACAAAGTTCCATTGTAAGGGATGTCATGGTCAGTCGATTAAGTAGTCTCAGATAACGGTGAGAGGCCGACAATCGATTGATTGAAACCTTACAAGGTAGACCTAAACACACTGGAGGTGCCCTCACTAAGAGTTCACCAATCAGGCGGTTCCCGTCATTCCTCGGATTGGGATCAAATGTTATAGTCTTAAGTACAAGGTTTACTGGGCTACGCCACTAAGGTCACCCAGCCTCACGCGTGCACTCAGGTGGCGAGCCCCAAGCCTCAACCCTAAGATTAGTAGCACAAAGTTCCCGCACCGCCTCAATTAGGTACTAGGCTTACCGTGCCCATTTCTGACAAGTGCTTAGTACGTTCAAACACTTAACCCATGAATCCACTGGTGTCATCCCTGGGCCCACTACCCTGGTGGGTACCAAGACCGACTACTCGGTGGGCCCCTGAGACTACTCGACTTGTGCTACACGGTACCTATTGGTGTGAAGCGCAAGGACTACAGAGGAATAGTACTAGGATGGGAAGCTTGTAACCCTGCCTCCCAGGCATATAAGGCGAGGCAGGGACCCCTCTCTCATCATCCGCATCATCTTGTAAACACATCCAATCAATTCAGAGCTACGCAACATACAGGACGTAGGGTATTACGCACATTGCGGCCCGAACCTGTCTAAATTGTGTGCCATGTGTCTCTTCCTTCAAGTTACCGATCTCGGCGAGGCCACATTCATCTACCTCAGGTACTCCCCTTGGTGGGTTGCTAGTCTAAAACACCGACAGCTGACGCGCCAGGTAGGGGATCTTGCCGAAGATCTCATGGCGAACTCGACGGCTTCAATCCTCATCAAGCCAACCGTCGCTTTCAACCACGGCGACACCTTCGTCTTCGGCTTCTGGGTTTGCACCGCTGACGGTGCTGCCTCTTTCCAGCGCCACCTCACCATGATGCCGAACCCGAAGACCGGACTCGTGACGCTTCCTGAAGTCCTCACGGGCACACTCACCGAAACATTCGGCGAAAATTCACTCTACAACCAACACGCCGAGTATGGATCCACCTCCAACTCAAACCCGACGTCCCCCTGGGTCATCGCATGCGAGCTGGCTCCCGAGCCATCGTGTGTGTGACGCCCCAGGTTTTTAATTACCGTCATTAATGCTAATGACCGGATCAGCCGAGTCAAACCGGTCAAACACCGGTCAAACCTAGGTCAACCTGGGTCATCACCTCGAAAACCTCACCAATGAACCCCAACGAACCCCTTGACCAAGTCTACGCACACCCGTGGTGGACCCTTGGTCAAAGACACGCTCAAAACCGGCTTAACCATTGACATCAGCGAATGTCGTCCGAAACTTTTGCCGCGTTCTCCAAAATTCACCTAAACACTTCAAAATCTACCTTTATGAAAGTTGTCCATCTTGTTGAGGGACACAACTTTCATGTAGATTGGCATTTCAAATTTTGAGTGGAAATTGATGAAAAACTTGATCAACTGACAGTACCTCCTGTTTTCCAGAACAGGCCGGCATTCAAAGTTGGCACGACGTTCCTGAAAAATCCATTGAGAAAAACACTAGACGGCCTTTGTGAAAGTTGTAGAAGGTAGTCGGATCTACAACTTTCCTATTCACCACATATTGCACTTCTATTCAAAAATTTTGAGAAAGATTCGGTCAAACAGTGCTAGTCCGACATGGGGAACTCGCCCGGCGCCGCCGGCTCTCCCGCGCGCGTGCCCAGGCGCGACGCCGCGCCGCGCCCGCCGCCGCGCGCCCGGCCGCCTCGCGCCCACACCCCGCGCCTCGATGGCCGTGCGCACATGCCGCCCGAGGGCCCGCTCTCCAAGGTCGCCCCTTCCCCACGCCGCGTGCATGCCGAGGAGGCTTGGAACGCCGCGCCGCCGTACAAACCTCGGTTTGCCCCGCGGTCCATCCTCCGTCGCCGGGTACGCGCTTTCCCGAGGCACTCCCATGCATCCGTTGGTCGCTAGGAGGCTCGCCCTTCGCTATATAGGCGCCGCTGCCCTGTACCCGGACGCGCAGACCCCCTCCCCCCACGGCCGACCGCGCCGCTGTTGACGGTGAAAATCCGTCAACCTAGCCATGAGTTTACCTTCGGTGTTGGCATGAGTTTTATACCTTATCCATTGGTACTAACCCCCGTGGTATAACAAGTTCACGTGTGCATGTCGGTTTTCGAGTTTAATGTTTATGCAGGGTTTTAGTGTTGAATGCAAGACTTCCGGGATAAGTTCATCAAACACCTCATGACAAGACCTTGAAGCCCCGTACAAGTCGTGCAACGAAGCAAACTTAACTCCAAGAAGCCAGGGACTTGATCCGAGAAGACGACAGACTCCGAGGACCTGACCAGAAAAGTGCTGAATCTTGCAAGACAAGGAGTTGAGTCCAATTCGGAGAGAAACTGACGACATGGACCTACATGCAGAAGGGGGAAACATCCAGGAAGCAAGGGAACCGACGTAGAGCAAAGGAGCCCTCGGGCTGGGCCTGGGTGGGCCCAGGCCGGCCGGCCCAGTCCGGTCGGCCCAGGCCCATCCAGGGCCCATTTGCCCCCTCCTTTGCCCTAGCCGCCAATCGGGCTATTTATAGCCCCCTGACCGAGAGCCACGAAGAGAAGAATTCGTCATCGGCCGCCGAGGAGCAGAGAAGAGAGGGACACCATCTCGGAGAGGAGAGGGTCGAGCTAGTTGACTAGGGTTCCCCTAGCCGACGTGGGAACCTTGCACGGAAAACCACGTCGGAGTTCCCGGAGCTAGAAGCAAGATCAAGGAAGGATCCCGGTGGTGATCTTGTGTATGTATCATTGTTATAGTTGAATTATCAAGTTGAATCTTTTCCTAGCGATCAAGTGTTTCCTCGAAGATTTCGTTTTTCGATCGGCTTTGCTTATTCCAATTCTATTCTCGAGATAGATTACATAGGGTGTTCTTGTAGCCGCGGTGGTTAGAGGTACACGCCGGATCTTCCGAAAGAATCTCGACTTGTCTTTTGACTCGCCCCTAAGCTCCCCGCATGAATAGGGATACGTTGTGACGAACGGGGGTTCCGAAAGGCGGATGTTTTCGGATTTGGACGGGAAACCACGATTTAAAGAGGCTTCTATTAAGATTCGATTTGCTACTTCTTCTCTTGCTTGGAACTTCAACAAAAGGCTTACCCCGATCCCTCTAGATCGGTTTATCTACCCAATCTTACTTTGTTTTCTCCGGTCTTTAGTAGATTAGATTCATTTCATGTCTTTTACTTAGATGCATTAGGGTTTCTTTTATCGAAGATTGGAGTTACTTGGATTTATTAGATTAAGTTTTGTGTCACACATTTGTTCCACGGATTCAATACCTTGGGTTCACCACTCGAGGGAAGAAGGGTCCCTTGACTACGACGGGAGACTTGTACGCTTGCAAGTCACAAACGAACTTTGATATAATTATTAACCGTCAACAAGCCCCTTTTTCTGGCGCCGTTGCCGGGGAACAAGTGATCAAGATTTGATTTTTTATTGCCTTTTTGTAATTTTCAGTTTTCTTTTTGTTTTTATTTTTGCATCTACTAAATTTTGATCATCCTCAAAATACATCTAATCTAGTTTGTCTAACCCTAGTTTTTATAGATTTGTTTTTACTTTCTAGTTTTTGCATACTTTGTTTATTGCTAACCCTAACGAGAGATGGACGGCTACCTCTCCAACAAACCCAATAATTTTGTGGATGATCCCGTAAAAACTTTACGAGCCTAAGGAGACGCGAAGCACATCAAGCTAAAAAGCTGGATTTTGTAGATTCGGAGTCGGAAGACAAAGGATCACAGGAATCTCCGAAGAATTCACCACCTCAAAGTCCTCGGGAGAATCGACTTCCACCAATGGGTGACCAACCACCGCAAGAACGCAAGATTGGGGAGCTATGCACCCCAGACATCATCGACCTACCAATCTTGAACCTTGAGGAGATCGGAAGACCGTTCGAGATCAAGACCTCAACAATCCGCATGGTGCAACATTCACCCTTCACTGGTAAAGAGGATCCGAACCTTCACCTCCAAGCATTCATTCAACTATGTCAGACTTTCAACATGGATGGGGTGACTCAAGATCAAATGAGGGCAAGGCTTTTTCTGTTATCACTACTCGGGAAAGGCTTTGCAATGGTTCCACTCTCAACCGGCGGAGACGGTGCAAAATTGGAACACGTTGATGAAGGCTTTCATGAAGGAATACTACTCACCGGGTAAAACTCAAAGCTTGCGTAATAAGATTGCCACCTTTGTTCAATATCCTACGGAAACTATCTCGGAGGCATTCGAGCGCTTCAACGAGTACACCCAGGTGGTTCCACATCACAAGTTCCCGAAGGAAGACCTCGTGCAAAAGTTCTATCAAGGACTCACCATGGCGTCAAGGACGATCATCGATGCATCAGCGGGAGGATCCATCATCGAACTTACACCGACGGAAGCTTTCACTCTATTCAAGAAGGTCGCGGATAATGACACGTGGGCGTCATCCGGGCGCCTACATCCGGTTCAACCCACGGGGAACGTCAAAGGAGTCTTGCAAGTGGAGAAGGAGAACATACTTGAAGGCAAGATCGACTCGCTCATGAGGAGGTTGGAGAAGATGGAGATGGAAAAGAAAGAGGCTCAAGACTTGAAGGCCGCCGAAGCAAGGTCCACATGCGAAGAATGTGGAGAGTATGGCCATGTCCGCAAAGATTGTCCGGAGGAAGCTAAAGTGCTCGACTACATGAGGAAGGGAGAATTGCCGAACTTCCGCTACGGGCAAGGTAGGCCTCAATTTAATGCAAGCTCATCTATTCCTAACGCGGTTCCGCTTCGTATACAATTGAAGGAGTTCATGGATGAGCAAGCTAAGATCAACAAGGACACCGTCACCAAGTTCAAAACTATAGACAAGGTGTTGGAGAACATCGATAGCAAAGTGACGGAGGTCGGAAGTTCCAATCATCAAGTGCTCAACATGATGAAGATGCTCGAGACGCAAGTTGGACAACTTGCGGGGCGCCTCACTAATGATGAAGGGAAGCTTCCGGGACAACCCAAATGTCCCGAATCGGCGAAGGACATTCAAACACGTTCGGGGAAGGAGACCGAAGATCCGGAACGTTCCGCGGGAGCAAGGAAGCTTAAACCATCCACCGAGGTGGAAGGAATTGCTAAAGAGAAGGTTACGAGGATCGTCACCGAGGAACCCGAATTTGAGATGCCGGAGGAAGACACGAGGATACCGCAACTCAAGCCACGCTACTTCCGAGGTAAACTTGACAACCACTTTGAGAAGTTTGTGGAAGTTGTGCGTAGACTTAGCATCAACATGCCATTACTAGATGCCCTACAAGTACCTACATATTCTCGTTACTTTAAAGACATACTTGCAAATAAATATGAGATAGCAACACTCGGGGTAGATCATGTCAAGATGTCCGAGGAGTGTAGTGCCGCTATTGCTAATGGGCTAGAGAAGCAAAAAGACCCCGGGTGCCCTACAATTCCATGTTCAGTTGGTTCTTTCAACTTCGAGAAGGCGTTATGCGACCTTGGAGCTAGTGTAAGCGTCATGCCAAGGGATGTGTTCGAGAAGCTACGCCTACCAATGGAGCCTACGGGAATATGTTTGGAGTTGGGTGACAACTCCATTCGCTATCCCTTGGGCATTGCTGAAGATGTACCCGTGAAGGTTGGACACCACTTCATCCCCGTCGACTTCGTTGTGCTCGAGATGGGAGAGAGGGAGAAGCCGCCGCTCATCCTAGGGAGGCCTTTCCTCAAGACCGTGGGAGCTACTATTGATGTTGGCAAGGGGGAGATCATGTTCGATATCAACGGAGAAAGGAGTTCCTTCAAGTTCCGTCCAAGAATCGAGGCATGCAACATGATTGGAGTGAAGGGAGAACCAAAACAAATGGAGGGGCTGAAAAAGAAGAAGGAGCCGAAAAAAAATGAACGTAAAGAAAATCAAAGAAGGTGTTGCATCCGTCAAGACAAAGGAAGAGAAGCCGCCTGTGAAGACCAAAAAAATGACTAAGCCGACTAAGCCGGAAGACAAGCCCGTGCCCAAGATGGTGCGGAAGTGGGTACCCAAGATTGCAACGCCCGCAAAGAGCGTTGATCCGGAGTAATCAAGTGAAGAAGTCTAGCTATAGACTATAAACGAAGCGCTAGGCGGGAGGCAACCCGTTTCGTCGAGTCAAGAATAAGCTACCGGAGGACAACCCGATTCCGGGTTTTTCGAGTATTTCTAATAATTTAGTTTTTGAGTTTTATTACGCAAAGACATTAGACTTAGAAGTGGTTGAACAATATTAGAGACATAATTCTTGATTGAATGTTTGCTTTATCATAAACCCTTTGCATGAACCCTCCTATGTGCTTGTTTGTTCTTTTCTTTTCGAGAAACCTCAACCAAATAATTTCAGAACCTAACTCAACCTTTCACCCTCATCATGGTGCTGAGGTTGACTTATTTTTCATGCTAAAACCACACGAGTAGAGCCACGATTTATATCTAGGTGTTAATAAAATTCAGCACGTGGTAGAACTCGCGTGAACCTAGAAATCAAAACTTTTGGTTGGTTTTAAAAATCTTTATCCTTGGTTTCTCTAGGATTAGAATTTTTCTATGCCTATTATAATTTTGTTTTATTCAAAATCTTTTTTATTTAGCCAAAATTAGAACCTAAACCTATGCCCCCATGATCAAGCCGGGAAAAAGTCTGCTCTCAACCGATGAAGGCAAACTATACCGGTGAGACCGAAATCAACGTAGTCGAAAAATATTTTCGACTTACATTTGTTTTTAATGGTTTAAAAACTTCTCTAAAATTATGTTTGAGCTCTTGCATGGCTCTGAAAAATATTTTAAATTTCGAATTAGAGGAGTGCTTAACCTTAAACACACCTTAATGGAGGCAATCTAGTTTGAATTAATCATGCATGCACCATTGGATTCCCTTTTATCAACTTTCACCAATTCCACATGCAAAGGACAAGCATGGTGGGCAGCAAGCATCAACTTTGCAGGAATTTCATGGTGGCATGTGAAGCAAGTGGATCTAGGGAGCATGGACATGACCCAAAGCATGGAGCATCAAGTGGAAGGACCAATAATGCAAGAAAAGGAGTGGACGAGAGCGTTTGGGCGGTGCAACTCGTGGAGCACGCAGGCAGGAAAGTTGCAGAGGCGAAATGATCGTGCTGGAAGAAAGACGAGGCGGGGAGGAGCCGAGGACCCCGAGCCGGCCGGCCCAGGCCGGCCGGCCTCACCTACTTAAGGAGCCCCCCGGTTCCCGTTTTCTGTAGGCAAGCTTCCCTCTCCTTCCTTTGTTTGTGTGTTCAAGTTTGTGTGCTCAGAACCTCCGTATACATAGCCAACCTTCCCAAGCTTGATAGCTCAAGAAAAAAATCCACATCCTTAATCCACTCAAAGTCCACATCCGAAGCAAGGAGTTTAAGTGCCTAGTTACCGGTCGCAACCCGGAGTTTTAGTTGAAGAAAAGAGTGCAGCAACCATGTGGAAGACAACCACAAGTCTCTTCTCCAAGAAGAAGAGTTCGTCGTCGTCCAAGCCGTCTTCAACCACGTCTTCGAGGAGGCACTCGGTTTCCGAGTCTCCCCGGAGCATGGAGACGGATACGGCACCACCGAGGAGGAACGATGCTCTCCTCCTTGGTGGTATGAGGGCTGCAAGAAGCATGTCCATGAGGTTTACCGAACCTCGTGGGCACACGGAGGAGCAGCCTGCCCCACCACGACGATCGACCCGTTCAACCGCGCCACCTCCTTACACTCCGACATATTCTTCGTACGGCTTCATCATCTTGTCGGCGGAGGAGGAGGAGAGGCTCTCTAATCTTGAGAAGAGGCTTGTGCCCAACGTCGAGTTCGACGACCAAGCACTCTACACCTTGGGTTTTGGCACCGACATATACTATATGTTGGGGCACCTTGGATGGGTGCAGTTCTCCAAGGGAGTATCGGTGGACACCCACTTGGGGTTCGCCTTGGAAATTTTAATGACTATTGCACCTATCCTCGATGATGATGGGGTGCAAAGCTTGTCATTCCGTTTGGAGGGAGTCCAACAAGTGGTTCCCAGCGAGCACGTTAGGGAGCTGCTTGGATTCCACAAGGGAGCTCTGGAGAAAGTTGACGTGCCACCCGGCATGTTAGCGGGATTTTGGAATATGATCTCCGGGGAAGCCCATCAACAACGCAATTGCATCCGCAACCCCATTATCCGGATATTTCACTCTTGGATGTGCAAGAGGGTATTGGGGAGGATGAAGGAGACAAAGGTGACCGACACGGAGTTGAATTGGCTATACTCGGCTTTAATTGCCAGACAGCCAATAGACCTCTCTTACCTTATGATCAACCGTTGGTGTTGTGAAGCAACATCGGGGGCGGTTAATATTGGTTCGGGGTGCTACCTCTCCATGCTGGCCTTCTCCTTGCGGCCGGGGATCGCAAGAAACCCCGACCATCTTTTGCGTGGTACCTCTCTCGGCATTGAGTATTTGCGGCAAGGCAAATACATTAGTGGAGATGAGAGAGGAGGTTATCGGTTGGCCATAGTGAACCTACCCCTTCCCAATGAGAGGCTTAGGCTTTTCATCGAAGGGAGAGAAGATTGGTTGGAAGAGGGACTACTTGTCCCTGCAAGGAAGAACAAAAGAGGAAGAATCGTAGAGGAGGGAACATCCTCCGCACAAGCGAGTGGAGCACAACCCAATGTGCAACCATTCGGCGGGATCCCTCCTCCGCCAAGTTATTACGGAGGGCCACAAGAGCAAGCATGGGGGGGGGGGGGGTGGTGCACCGGTACCCCCACCAAATTATGTTGTGCCCAACGCTAACTTCGCGGAGTCCTACGCTCATCATCCCCAACCACAACAAAGCATGGCCATAATTGGAGGGTATGCTGCAAGAAACGCTCAAAACATCGCAGCCATCCAAGCCAACGCAGCTCAACTTGGTGAAGGCAACGCAAATATTGCCTTTGAGCTCGGACGCCTTCACCTTGTGGAGCCCAATCAATTCGTCGGAGGGAATGTCCAATCATATTATGAGCAAGGGTATTATTGTCAAGATCATCAACATCAACCACCGGCGGAGGACTAGAAGATTTAGGAACTTTAGTTTTCTTTTCTTTTCTTTTTCTCTGTAATTTTCAGCTTTTGCTTATGTGTGTTTGGGTAGTATTTTCTGTTTTTATTTAAATTTCAGCAAGCATGTTTGTTTATTTTCAGTTTGTATTTCAACTTGATGTCATCATTAATAAAGACACCACCTTGATTATATCATTGGAAAAGTTACAAAATTCGTGCCATAATGATATATGATTAAAATTGCAGCTTTGTTCATCTTTGTAATTGATCTATGCATGTTTAAGCTAGTGCTCTCTTAAAAATACAAATCTGAATTTATTTAAATGCTAGCTTAATTTTCAGCGGAGGTTATGATTAAAATAAAGACCCATAGTGTTTTATGTGCTCTCAAGTTATGAATAGATTAAAGATGTCTTTTATGCTCAAAAATATCGCTAACCTTGTCACAAATATCACTTGTGTGTTGCTCAACCTATCCAAAGCCTAATATATATTTGAGTGCATGAACCTTAGTGTACAAGATTTATTTTTGAGTGAGTTATTGCAGGCCATGATTTCTCTGGCCCGCGACTAAGAAGTTGGTCATTCCGTTTTTGCGTATCTATCTTTTTGCTAGCCTTTTATTTGTCCATTGTGTATCCCCGCATTGGAGATCTCACAAACTTCGCCGGATATCCACCCTTAAAACCAAATATCATCTTTTGTGATTACCTCCTTGACCACAACCTATTGTTGAGAATGGATCATCAATTCAAGGAAGATCGCAAGATAGTGCCGACATTGAAGATTTCAAGTATCTCTCCAAGGAAAAATATTTCCGGTACCTACCTTATTTTTCGCCTCTTTGCTCGAGGACGAGCAACGTCTAAGCATGGGGGAGGAGGTAGGTACGGTGCAGTTTTAGAGTTCAAAAAGAGAGTATTTAAAAAAATGAAATGATGAATGAAAAAAGTTCGGCGATATACGTGACTTCCAAGAGAAAAAAAAATATATATAATGAATGAAAGAAAGAAAGAAAGAAAGAAAGAAAGAAAGAAAAGAATGAGAAATATGAGAAAGAGAAAAAATATGAGTATGCGTAAAGTGAACTCCCCGGTTCTCTAAGAGTGCATTCAAGGCTTCAAGTTAAAAAGATCCATTCTCATTTTCCAACCATGTGCAATCCGATACGAGGACTTCCTTTGTGCCTCGGGATCACTCTTTGCCATTTGCACATGTCCACTCATCTAAAAGTGTGTGTATTTTTCTCTTTCCCCTCCTTGATTTAACATTATTTTCCAATGACCTTTTTGACGAGTCTCGGTAAGACCATGAGAAGCTTGTCTTATTTTGACAACACCTCATTTATAAAATCTTGTTAGGACTAAACTTTCCCAAAGCTCCATATAAAGCCTACCACATATATATGTTATGAGAGGGAAAGGAGTAGAATATATAGGCTTGAGAGACAAGTGAGATGAGAGTTCATGAGCAATATACAAGATGATTTAAATTTGTGAACTTGGTTTAGATTTTCTTTATCTCGTTCTTTATTTCAAAAATTCTGAGATCTATTTAAACTTTGTGAGCATATGAATACTTGTGGGATAAGCTTAATTAAGAATCTACCCTCCGTAGAGATGAAGGCTAGTACATTATGGAACTTTAACGAATTAAAATTTTGAGAGCATTATGTTTTCTCATGTTTGATCTAGTGCAAGGTTTAAACATTGTTGGCAATGATGATATCCATCGAAGGCTTACTCGAGGATGAGCAAGGTTTAAGCATGGGGTAGATGTTGACGGTGAAAATCCGTCAACCTAGCCATGAGTTTACCTTCGGTGTTGGCATAAGTTTTATACCTTATCCATTGGTACTAACCCCCGTGGTATAACAAGTTCACGTGTGCATGTCGGTTTTCGAGTTTAATGTTTATGCAGGGTTTTAGTGTTGAATGCAAGACTTCCGGGATAAGTTCATCAAGCACCTCATGACAAGACCTTGAAGCCCCGTACAAGTCGTGCAACGAAGCAAACTTAACTCCAAGAAGCCAGGGACTTGATCCGAGAAGACGACAGACTCCGAGGACCTGACCAGAAAAGTGCTAAATCTTGCAAGACAAGGAGTTGAGTCCAATTCGGAGAGAAACTGACGACATGGACCTACATGCGAAGGGGGAAACATCCGGAAGCAAGGGAACCGACGTAGAGCAAAGGAGCCCTCGGGCTGGGCCTGGGTGGGCCCGGCCGGCCGGCCCAGTCCGGTCGGCCCAGGCCCATCCAGGGCCCATTTGCCCCCTCCTTTGCCCTAGCCGCCAATCGGGCTATTTATAGCCCCCTGACCGAGAGCCACGAAGAGAAGAATTCGTCATCGGCCGCCGAGGAGCAGAGAAGAGAGGGACACCATCTCGGAGAGGAGAGGGTCGAGCTAGTTGACTAGGGTTCCCCTAGCCGACGTGGGAACCTTGCACGGAAGACCACGTCGGAGTTCTCGGAGCTAGAAGCATGATCAAGGAAGGATCCCAGTGGTGATCTTGTGTATGTATCATTGTTATAGTTGAATTATCAAGTTGAATCTTTTCCTAGCGATCAAGTGTTTCCTCGAAGATTTCGTTTTTCGATCGGCTTTGCTTTTTCCAATTCTATTCTCGAGATAGATTACATAGGGTGTTCTTGTAGCCGCGGTGGCTAGAGGTACACGCCGGATCTTCCGAAAGAATCTCGACTTGTCTTTTGACTCGCCCTAAGCTCCCCGCATGAATAGGGATACGTTGTGACAGAACGGGGGTTCCGAAAGGCGGATGTTTTCGGATTTGGACGGGAAACCACGATTTAAAGAGGCTTCTATTAAGATTCGATTTGCTACTTCTTCTCTTGCTTGGAACTTCAACAAAAGGCTTACCCCGATCCCTCTAGATCGGTTTATCTACCCAATCTTACTTTGTTTTCTCCGGTCTTTAGTAGATTAGATTCGTTTCATATCTTTTACTTAGATGCATTAGGGTTTCTTTTATCGAAGATTGGAGTTACTTGGCTTTATTAGATTAAGTTTTGCGTCACACATTTGTTCCACGGATTCGATACCTTGGGTTCACCACTCGAGGGAAGAAGGGTCCCTTGACTACGACGGGAGACTTGTACGCTTGCAAGTCACAAACGAACTTTGATATAATTATTAACCGTCAACAGCCGCCCGCCGGCATCCCTGCGTCCGGCCGCGGCGAACTCGGGTTGCGGGCCAATTACAAGCCAAGTAGCACTCTCCTCCACCCTACCCGGACCCTACCATAGCTTGCCGTCCCACTCACCAAGCCAACCGAGCCCCAGCTCGCCGGGAACAAACGACCACGGCGGCCGCCGTCCCCGGCCGCCGCGTGCCGCTCGCCGGAGCCGCTCCATCCCCCGTCCGACCCCCAAATCAACCCCTAGTGGCCCGTAGGACCCTACCATAGCTCGCCGGAATCGAGCAGCCCGCGCCGGCCGGCCGCCCCCATGGACTACATTGCAAAAACAAATTTCTTTCCGAGGGCTTTCCTGCAAGGTGGTAACTCCGATAGTAAAGTGAAATTCCTGTTTCTTGTAAATTGCGTGGAAAATCATAGAAAAATCATAAAAATGCAAAACTAATTTTGTTGGATTCATGGTGAATTATCCTACAACTTTTGTTATTCTTGCCTGAGCTAATTCCTGTTAGTTTTTGCACGAAAAATACAAATGTGAAAAAGCTAGATCTGCAATATCTCAAAAACTATAAATCCTCGGTAGCTAATTTTTGGATATGTTGTGTGTTAGGTCATAACTCAAGTTCCATAATAGTTCTAGGTGTATGTGCTGCACCACTAGGCTAGTTTTGAACCATATAACGGGTGTGAGGAAGTTAGGATCATTTTGTTGAGTATTTATTTTTTGTGTGCATTAACCTTGTCCATCTAGCTAGCTTTTGTCTTTTTCAAAAATAATTAATTTATAGCTATCCAAAGCTCGCTTGTGTGTCCAGTGGCTTGTTATAGGTGTTTAGAGTGTAACACACCCATCCAATGAATTTTCTTAATTAATTTCATGAATAAAATCTATGGAAGCAATTAAAGGCTTAATAGTCGTTAAATGGGAAAAATCACCAAATCATCCTTACCAATCTTGGGTGTGGTTGTAAATCATTTTAAAAGGTTAAATATACCCACCCACTACTGTTTGTGAAGTTGAATTAAATGATTTACATATATATGTACACAGTCACCGTCAAAAAGAATATTTAATAAAGAGTTGCAAATTGTTCCTGTTTGGAAGAGTATGCTAAATGTATTCTTATCTAGGTGAATGTGTCCAACTAATACACCCCTTGGTTGTCAATTATGGTTTGTGGTTAATTAAATTAAAAACCGTCAGATAAATCTTGCATTTGCATCTTCGTGTAGATCCTTCCGCCAGTAGACGTACGCTCGTGCCGGAAGGAGGAAACGAAGGTGCCGACAAGGAGCTGCCGTACGTGGACGTAGCTCAAGACCTGGACCCAAGTCCAGAAGGGCCCAAGGCCAACCTTGCCAGTGAAGGCAAGCCCCGGATCATTAACCCCGTCTTTTAAAATTATTCAATTATGTTTGCTACGATTGTGCATTTACGTTTCAGGAGTTGATTTGAAACCCTAGATGCATGATCCCTAGGTACCTATGCTCTATAGAAGTCGAGTGATGTTCGTCACTCGCGAAATTAGGTTCCTAGATAGGAATCATAAGATATCCTTAAATGGATTGCTCATGTGGTAAGAGCATGGGATTGGGCTCCGGTCCAGTGGCTTTCGTGGGCTAAGCTTTTGAACATACTAAACATTCGCCGGGTATGGGACCGGTAAGCCTAGTACCTTAATGAGGCGGCGCGGGATCCTACTATTACTACTCTTGAGAAATCACCTTACCGGCTAGCTACCCGGAAGGGGGGTGTATTGTGTGAGACTGGATACTTTGCGGGGTATACCAGCTAACCTTGCACCCAGGACTGTAAGATTCGATCCCAACCCGAGGATTTTTGGAAACGGCCTGTGAAAGTTGTCCCTTCGTGGGCAGCCTACCGTGTGTTTGGGTTTACCTTGCAAGGTTTAAATCAATCGATTGTCGGCCTCTCACCGTTATCCGAGACTGCTTAATCAACTGGCCATGATATCCCATAATGATGGAACTCAAGGAATATGGTTGTATGAATTAATTGCTTGCCTAATTCTTGATTGAATTAGATGGAAGAATTAGAAATGGTAATCAACTAGAACTTGTGCTAAAAGATTGAAAGTAAGGATCAACTCTTAGCAGCTGTTCAGCAAAAGAAACTCCACCGGCCAAAAGCCTTTCATGTCTAGAGTTTGGTGATGTAGTTATCACCCGACGGTTAAGTCTTGCTGAGTATTAGTATACTCAGCCTTGCTTTAAACTGTTGTTGCAGGTGTTGTTGACCGGATGGGTGACGACAAGCGATGACATCACGGATGGCCTCCTGTGATGTTTACCGTTGCGCTAGTTTAATTTATATTTCCGCTGTTTTTCCAACTCTGAACCTTTACTCCATGTCAGGAACAATGGTTTGTAATAAAATGTTTAATTCATGTTGTACTCTAGACTCGCCTTCGCGTGAGTTTTAATGCATGTGTCGATCCTCTGTTCGATGTCCAAGTGATTTACCGGGCGTTAACCCGGCAACCAACGACAGGATGATACTTTACTATTGCTTAATGACCAAAGTGGATCGGTCTTAGGCGATAGTACGGTATTTTCCTGGGCGGGTTGTCACAGTGTGAGACTGTCCCACTCCACGAGCACTTCCCATATGGCCTCTGCAACGCTAGCAGGGCCCACGCGGAAGCTCTCGCTACACGCCGGGCCGGCAAGGAGATCGCCCCGACTACTCTTTGGACTCCAACACCGCCTCTGGCTACTACTCGGACTCTTCATACGAGTTCGACTTCGGATCGGACCCTATCGAGCCCGAATCCGAGATCAACACAACCGAGGAACCGCTGTTAGGCTCGGCCACCAGCTTGGTTATAACATCTACTCCTGCCGAAAGATTCGTCTACTGGCCCGATCGCAAGCCCGCTGACCTAACAGACGACAACTCACGTTGCGTCGCCTACCTTGACTCACTTCCCTTCCATGAGGGAACACCACTGGCTCCAACCGAGGAGCATACGTCAACCGAGGTGGTGACTACTGACTCCGGTTTCAGTACTCCTGACCGCCATGTCTTCATGGCTACCAGCGACACAGGGCCTTCATGGACCCGACCCGACTGATACCTCGACGACATCTCAGAAGACGAGGTGTCTGCCAATGCACCCGCTGATGAAGCTACCGACAACAAGAACGCCCGACGTGATTGCAACAGGAAGTAGAACGAACCGCGCAGACGTCTCCGCGAGACTCTCCCCATCCGGAACCTCACCGAGGCTCTGAACCAAGTCGCCAACCGGGTGCACACAACTCTCGAGCAATGCCTCATGTCTATCACCACGATAACATGTCAGTCTCAGGGGGTCCGCGCGGGCGAAGTTATCGCCAAGCTCGCTGAAGATGCCTACTTCATGAGGGTTGACAACAGGGTCACCCAAGTACCCCCCGTTAGAACCCATGAACCCAGACACCATGAAGCTAACAGCCGCAGCCCAGCAGACGGTGGACGCAACCGCACCCACGGAGAACAACCAACGAACCCCAACCGCTCTAGGGCCTCAGCTGGAGGACCCTCCCAATGCGGCAACAGCACGGGCGGCGCTGACGGTAGCCGCGGCAGTGCTAGTCACGATGACGGCGGCGGCGGAGGCAGCAGTGGTGGGAGATCATCACATGGCGCTGGCAGAAGAGCTGGTGGCGACGGCGATCGTGGAGGTCGAGGCCACGCGAAGAGCCACGTCACCGGCAACTCACGTGGCAGCTATGGTGCCCGCCAAAGAATTGAGGAAATTCGTCACAAAAAGGCTTATGAAGCAAACGTCAGCGATGCTTCCCCACCTACTCCGCTCGACTTCGCGATCTGCTGCTCCTAGAGAAATTCAAGCATCTCAGGATCACCAAGTACGACGCGAAGCAAGACCCAATTCAGTGGCTTAGGTGCTATGCCCTATCCATTGAAAATGCTGGTGGCAACAACGACACGAAGTGCCTCTACTTCCCCTTCTACCTGGACCAAGCCTCACTCACCTAGCTCGAGTCGCTCGACAAGAACTCGATCGATGAGTGGGACCAGCTCAAGGCTCAGTTCACTAGCAACTTCGCGGGCGCCATGGGGCGCTCGGGTACCCGCATGGACCTGAGGATGGTCAAGCAAGAACAAGGCAAGACGCTACGCCTGTACATGCGGCGCTTCTTCGACAAGCGTGCGACCGTAGTCAACGTCACAGACAAGGAGGTCATTGACCTCCTCCAGGACAGACTCTACCACCATCGTACCTTCGAAGATTTCGGTCGCCGCCGCCCGAGTTCCATCACCAAGCTCAAGGACATGATTACATCATGGGCTGACGAAGAGGACAAGGAGAACGCCAAGTACGACTCCATTCCCGGCAAGAGCAAAGCACAACACGGGTGTGAACAACAACAACAACAACAACAGGGATCAGGGGGTCACAACAACAACAACTACTCGGGTCCTAACCGCAAGCGCAAGCCAGACAACACAGTCGTGGCTATTCAGCGCCCTGACAACTCGAAAAAGACCTCTGGCGGCTTTAAAGACTTGCTCAAAGAGAAGTGCCCGTGGCATCTGGAGGGCAACCACACCACCGAGCAGTGCTACCAACTCCGACGAGCACTCAAAGACACCCCTGACCCATGACCTCCTCATGAGAAGAAAGGCAAGAAGAAAGTCGACGAAGGCAACGACGACTTCTAGGAACTCGACAAGATGGTGAACGTCCTCTTCGGTGGACTACCCACCAAACGGTATCAAAAGGCCAATCGACGGGAAGTCTTTAACATTGAACCAGTGGTTCCGACACCTCTGAGGTGGTCGGAGGTACCCATCACCTTCTCCCGTGTGGATCAATGGACAAGCTTCTCTGAGCCAAGACGATTTCCACTCGTCTTGAAAACAGTAGTTGGGGGCTCCAGACTCAACAAGGTGCTCATCAACGGTGGAAGCGAGCTCAACATCCTTTTCACCAAGACCTTGAAGAAGATGAAGCTCGACATCACCAACATGCTCACCAAGAGCGCGCCGCCTTTCTACGGCATTGTCCCCGGCAACGCGGCTATCCCACTAGGTTCATTGGTCCTTCTAGTTACCTTCGGGGAGACAAGGGAGAACTACCGCACCGAGTACATCAAGTTCGAGGTTGCAGACTTCGAAACTTCCTACCATGCCATACTCGGCAGACCGGCTATCGCCAAGTTCATGGCGGTACCCCATTGCACCTACTTGGTACTCAAGATGCCAAGCCCTGCCGGAGTACTCTCATTGCAAGAGGACTTGAAGATATCCTTCGACCGCGACATCGAAGCCATGGAACTCACAACGACCAATCAAGTACCCAACGTAATGACGGAGATTTTCACTGCATCCAAGAAGCTCGCTCCAACCAAACTCGAGATCCCAGAAAAGACCGACACAACCAACAAGCCTCAACCATCAGATGAAGTGCAAGTGAAGGCCATTGACCTCGGGACGGGCAACAGCAGCAAGACCACCATGATCGGGGTGGGTCTTGACCCGAAATAGGAAGACGCACTCATCAGGTTCCGTCGGGCCAACCAAGATATCTTCACATGGAAACCAGCAGACATGCCAGGGGTGCCCAGGAGGCTGATCGAGCACTCACTCAACGTCGATCCTAAAGCTACCCCAAGCGACAACACCTTCGCCGTTTCGCCGACGACCGACGGAATGCCATCAAGAAGGAACTCGCCAAACTACTCGCGTCCGGCTTCATTCGTGAAGTCTTCCATCCTGAGTGGCACACCAACCCCATCCTCGTCAACAAGAAGAACACGAACGAGTGGAGGATGTGTGTCGACTACACCGACCTCAACAAGCACTGCCCCAAGGACCCTTTCGGGTTGCTGCGGATTGACCAAGTCATCGATTCCACGGCGGGCTATGACCTGCTCTACTTCCTCGATTGCTACTCCGGGTACCACCAGATCGCCATCAAGGAAGAAGACTAGAAGAAAACTGCGTTCATCACCCCATTCGGCGCCTACTGCTACACAACAATGTCATTCGGGTTGAAGAACACCGGCGCCACCTACCAGCGAGCTATCCAGGCCTGCTTCAAGAAGCAGCTCAACAAGAATGTCGAGGCCTACGTGGATGACGTGGTCGTCAAGACCCAAAATTCCGACACACTCATTGCCGATCTTGAAAAGACCTTCACATCTCTGCGAGAGTACCAGTGGAAGCTCAACCCCAACAAGTGCGTCTTCGGCGTAGGGAAACTACTCGGCTTCATCATCAGCCATCGCGGCATCGAAGCCAACCCCGAGAAGATCTCCGCCATCACCAACATGAAAGCTCCCACTTGCATCAAGGATGTGCAGAAGCTGACCGGGTGCATGGCGGCCTTTAACAAATTCATCTCGAAGCTTGGAAGACGGAGGCTACCCTTCTTCAAACTAATCAAGCACCAAGAGAAGTTCGTGTGGACCACAGAGGCTGATCAAGCCTTGGCACAGCTCAAAGACTTCCTGTCCAAGCCACCAGTCCTCACGGCTCCTCGCAAAAATGAGCAATTACTGCTCTACCTTGCTGTGACTACTCACGTGGTCAGTACTACCATCGTTGTCGAGCGGTATGAAGATGGCCACGCCTACCCAGTCCAGCGACCAGTCTACTTCGTCGGTGAGGTTCTTTCAGAATCAAAGGCACACTACCCACCAGTGCAGAAGCTACTCTATGCAGTGCTCATCACCTCGCGGAAGATACGACACTACTTCCAGGAGTACTCGATCGCCGTCATCACCGACTGTGAGACATCGGTACCCCTAGGTCCCCACCGACCAGGCTCATGGCCGTCCCTGACAAGTGGGTTCGGCCTACTAGAATACCCGCTGACCAGTCAGTGGGCCTAACCGACCTAGTTGGTAGCCCACACGACCTCCTGGAAACCTTCCAGAAGATTCCACAGACGAGAAGACAGCTTGGCGTGCAAGACAAGGAAGTCCAGATGGATTAAGGCGGCTCGGATAAGCTTTCATGTTGTAACTAACTAGAGATAGGTTTCTCTGTTGTAACCGATTTGGACTCCAGTCCACCGACCTTGTCCGTCACCCAATATAAGGCGGGCAAGGGCGTCCTCCCGGGGACAGGTCGCCATGTAATCTCGCCACGGAAGCAATACAAACCGAAGAACTAGACGTAGGGTTTTACTCTCCGGAGGCCTGAACCAGTATAAAATCGCCTTGTCCTTGCGTCTCGTTGTAATTTTTGTATGCTACACAAGCATAACCATCACGTTCTTAGCTCCCGATCTCCCCGCCGAACAACTAAACCACAAGGATTAACACCCCCATGGGTTGTCCAGATCTCACCATCTGACAGTTGGCGCCCTAAGTAGGGGTGATCGCGAGTTCCTCGTGTAGCGTGATGGCAGTTCGCTCCGGTGATCATCTTCGGCGATGACACGAAAAGGATATCTTTGTGGCGAACAGCTCGCTGCCACCCTCCGATGTAATCATTCAGAAGTGTGCGCACGTCTCGGTGATCAAATCTGGCGTCATCGACATCACGCACAGCTCCCATGATGAAACACGGCTGCTGCTGCGGCCATTTTCGATTAGCACTCGACAGAAGCGTACGGTCGGCGGACTCTTCCAGCACGTTGACTTGGTCCAAGGCCACGTGAATCCATCGATCTCCAGGATCTACGTATACAGGGAAGATTTTATTCTACATTTTTTCCTTATTCCTTTCTATATCCGATCTCGAGTATTTTTTGGCCGACAAGGATTAAAATAACCTATTTTCTATTACCTAATGTGGTGCATGCATGGCCATGACAACATGGAGCCGTCCCACGATGTGCATTAGAGCTCAGGGCTCAATTATGCGCATGTTGCTGCAAATATAGCGACTACACGATGGTTGCAACAGTTTAGGGTCCCGACCTGCAGACTCTGAGCGCCAGCTCTCGTTGTCTCATTGTCTGACTTACTGCGTTGCTAGGCTGTAGACCTCCAATGCCGCTTTGCCGACCTCCTCGACGTGCGGCACGACTACGACGACCTCTTTGGCATCGACTTCTCGAGCTCGACAGTTCGGCAACGACCTCGATCGCTACACTCAAGCTAAGTATTATTTTTACTTAAATATTTTTACGGTTTCAATTAATTTTGTAGAGAAGTTAAATATTTTTACGGTTTCAATTAATTTTGTAGACCTTCTCTACATGCTTTTCTGCTCTTCTGATCCCTCCCCCTTGACATGCTTGGGGGCTTAGCCATGCCAACACGTAGGCCGCCAGACTAGGGTTCAAATTTTTTATCTTGTGCTATGTTCCCCTCCCCCTCGACATGCTCGGGGGTTTGGCCATGCCAATCTAAGGGTGGCCAGACCTGTGGGATGCTACCTTCTCCTCTCTCATGCCATCAACTCTCCCCCTCGACAAGCTCGGGGGCTTGGCTAAAGCCAATATATGGGTCGTAAGACCTGAGGGTTAAAGTTCTTCTGCTCCCACCCCTCGACATGCTCGGGGGCTTGGCTCAAAGCCAACCTAGAGGTCATTCGACCTGAGGACATCGTCCCTCATGAGTACTTGCCTTTTGTCGATGCGAGCCTGCTTGATCGATAAGGTTGCTAAACCTGAGTCTAAGACTCCCCTCCTCTCGCGCACCGATCTCACGTAAGCCTCCCTGCTGAGCCGTGGAGGTCGGTAAGCCAACCTCTCCGTGAGTAGTGGTCAGCGAGGCTGCACACAAGAGGACATTACTTCAAAGACTACCAAGTTCGCACAGGCACAAAAGCAAGTACTTCATGCCGGCATTAAAACAAAGTTCATCAATTATTATTTTTACATGACTGAGAAAGGGGAGGTACAGCTCCTAGACCTCTGTGCATCTGTGGCGTCATCTTCGGTGGATTTCTCGGTATCTTCGACGTCGTCGGCGTTAGGTCGCCAGACCTTCCTCCGTCTTCGTCGTCGCTCTCGTCAGGTTGCCAGACCCTCCCACGGCTTCGTCGTCGTCCTCGTCAGGTTGTTAGACCTTCCTCTGGCTCCATCGTCATCTTCGTCAGGTCGCTCGACCTTCCTCCGGCTCCATTGTCGTCTTCATCAGGTCGCTAGACACTCCTCCAGCTCCGCCGTCATCTTCGTCAGGTCGTTAGACCTTATTTCAGCTCCGTCGTCGTCTTCGTCAGGTCGTTAGACCTTCCTCCGGCTCTGTCGTCGCCTTCGCCAGCTCGGAAGGCCTCCATGTGGGGTGCACGCCAGATGGCCCTGCCAAGTACTTCCGAGTGCTTGGGCGCTTTTCGACTTGTGACCTTCTTAAGGTCGGCATGCCTCAGGTGGCTCTGCCAAACTCCTTGCAGCTATGCGAGATATCTGGGTGTCTCTACACTCCATACGTTCAAGATCAACATTATTTCGTTAGTTTCATCGTTGACAACCTCTTCATGTGACATACCTTTCAAGATCCTACTGGGTATCCTCGGATACTGGACATTGTTGATTTGAGTCCTCTTCGAAGTCGGCACGCCTACAAGCCTCCCTGAGGTTGGCCCTGTCGTACTCCTTGCAGCTATGCTAGGAAATCTAGGTGTCTCTATACTTCGTTCGATCAAGACCATGACTTAGTTTTCTTCTTTTGTGAGCATCAAACCAGACATACTATCTGCTTCAATGCTTGGGGACTACTCTACGAGTGCGTCTTCGACGCCCTCTTATTTTCCTCGTCGTACCGAACTGTTGGGAAACCTGTTTCTCATCACGTCATTACTCGACCTAGCTTTTCTTCTTTTCTTCTTTTTTGGATCATCAGATCGGCCATCCTGCCCGCCATGATGCTCGGATACTACTCTATGAGTGCATCTTTGATGCCCTTTGAACTTTTTCATCGCCGTTTCGACCTATTGGAAGCCTGCTTCCTATAGGTCGTCACTCGACCTCCCTACGATCGGCAAGACTACAAACAAGTCGGCTGCTAAGTTGACTTGTTCTTTTTGTTTTTGGACCGACGTGCATGCTATTCGACCAATCGATAGCTATACGACTTCGTCATGACCTTTCTAAGGTCGCTGCGCATACACCTCGCTCGGGGGCTTGTGAGACATGGTTACCCCTGGGTCACCACCGACCAGGCTCACGGCCGTCCCTGACAAGTGGGTCCGGCCTACTAGAAGACCCGCCGACCTGTCAGTGGGCCTAACCGACCTAGTTGGTAGCCCACACGACCTCCTGAAGACCTTCCAGAAGATTCCACAGACGAGAAGACAGCTTGGCGTGCAAGACAAGGAAGTCCAGACGGATTAAGGCAGCTCGGATAAGCTTTTCATGTTGTAACTGACTAGAGATAGGTTTCTCTGTTGTAACTGATTTGGACTCCGGTCCACCGACCTTGTCCGTCACCCAATATAAGGCGTGCAAGGGCGTCCTCCCGGGGACAGGTTGCCGTGTAATCTCGCCACGGAAGCAATACAAACCGAAGAACTGGACGTAGGGTTTTACTCTCCGGAGGCCCGAACCAGTATAAAATCGCCTTGTCCTTGTGTCTCGTCGTAATTTTCGTATGCTACACAAGCATAACCATCGCGTTTTTAGCTCCCGATCTCCCCGCCGAACAACTAAACCACAGGGATTAACACCCCCGTGGCCTGTCCAGATCTCACCATCTGACACCGACTACCCGCTCGGTGACATTCTGTGGAATCGAGATGCTACTAGAAGAATCTCCAAATGGGCAGTCGAACTCAGCGCCCTCAATATCGACTTCAAGCCAGACACAGCCATCAAGTTTCAAGCACTAGTCGACTTCATGGCAGAATGGCGGGAGAATCAGCTGCCAACTCCAACCGAGCGACCAGAGCATTGGGTGATGTACTTTGACGGGCTTCAAGATCTCTGCACACGCCTGCCCAGTAAGGTTCGTGGGCGGGTCGGGCTCAAAATGCTTAGGTATAGCTCCTATCGCCTCCAGACACTTGAAGGCGACGACATCAACAACTCGTGGAACGTCGACCAGCTATGTCGCTTCTACGCGTAGTCTTTCGACTGCTCCAAGGGTCCAAGTCTATCCGACTACTTCAAGACTCCCCGTTGTAAGCGGCCTTTAGGTCCTGGCACTAGTCTATGGATGTTGACGGATAAAAGACGTATCCCTCTACGATCCGCAAGCGTACGGACCCCACACCTTTTTCACCACGGGATTCCCAAGGTTCTTGTCAATCCGCGGAGCAAGGGGATTACAAGCGTTCGATCTACAACGACACACTAGCTACTAAAACCCTAACTTACTATTAAACTAGAAAACAACTAAACTACACTAGAGAGAATGATAAACGATCAAGGTAGAAGACACTCGCCCACGGGTCTACGATACTAGAGCATGCAATCGCTTAAAGACATGAAAACCAATCTAATCTATCGGGGTTGTGACCACGGTTTCGCCCTTTCCCTTCTCTCGTCTCGTCACTACGCGAAGGTATTCATGACTAGACCTTTGATGGACACGGCGTATTGAATGGATCCAAGGAAGCATTGAGGCCTTACTTCCTTTACGGCAAGGTAGCTAACCTTAAGCATGAAAGTATATTCAACACAAGATGATAGATAGATAATCCGACAAAGTGCGATTACATCTCAAGATCGATTACAACCCATGGACGAATGAGAAGATTACCCCCATCAAGGTGCTGATCATGGCACCGTTGATCATGGTTTCCCTTCCGCCGGTGTCTTCCTTCTTCTCCACGAGAGGGTGCTTCCTTCGAGGTGGTTGATCTCCCGCCGGAGATCCTCCTCCTCTCTCTCTAGCTTGTGGATGGCCTTCTCGGTGCGAATGACTCCTCCCCTCGGTGTTGGCGGCGCCTCGGGGCTTTTAGGGTTGAAGATCCTTCGAGGGCAAGGAAAACGGGACCGAACCGGTGCCGAGACCGGGGGCCGGACCGGCCGGCTCGGGCCGACCGGCCCAGGCCCAATTCGGCCCGGTTCGGTCGCCCCTTTTGCTCCGTGGGTCCTCATGCACTTATGTAGTTTGCCCCCTCCACTTGCATGATTTTGATGTTGTTATCCTCGCGTCCAAGATGGAGGTTCTCTTCGCATGAAGTTCGATCTTTTACGCTTCAATCCCCGGGGGTGTTCCTCGTAGCACTTCGGTCCTTGCCACCATTGGAAGTGATTTCATCAAGCTCATGAACACGAACAAGACTCTGTAAATGCTCCTTTGAACTTGTTGCGAATCCGTCCTTTATGTCCATGTTTTCCTACATAAACACAACACTTCGAAATGCATGCACAAAGATGAACTTGTTATATGATTAGTGTGCCTAGTGGCGGGTTAGTTCCATAGTCAAATCCAAACCAAAGTGTAATGAACATGCTAGGTGCACCAAAATACACCGTCAACAATGGACTACTCCACTCCAAGATCCAGTGTCAACGCCAACTAACGGATCTCGGGCTGCTCAGAGCATCGAGGACTCTAGCGGCGGTCTACATGACCATGTACTCTAGATCCAGCCTATACGGCTACTAACGGATCTTTAGCTGTAAGCGGCCTTGGATCCTAGCGTCACTTAGCCATAGGCGGCCTTCGGGTCCGGGCGACTACACTTGTCAATGGCCCTGGCCATCTAGGTGTACTCTTTTTCCAGTAATAAAGTTAAATTTCCAATGAACTCATTTACTACGCCTCCTGATTAGGCACCCACTACCAAGTACTACTACTCGCGAGACCTCCACGGCTTGGTACTCCACACACTTCGCTGCAAGTGGCGGCAATGAGTACTCATTTCACAAACATGTCGTGGACAACTCTCATTCATAATTCGAACAAGTTATTAACAACTCTGTTTATCTTACATGCACTACCAAAAGCTAATCCTATAGGCACTCCTACTGAAGGTTAAACTTCTCTGCCACTTGTTCAGTAATTGGCGCCATCTCCTCCAACAAGGCCTTGTACTGGTCATAAGTGCAGTTGGCTGCGAGTCCACACGCGACTACATCCACTGGAGCCTTAGGGAAGTACGACTTCATGTACGCCATGACTTGGTTTGGGATCGACTTCGCCAAATGCTTCACATATGTTGCCAGACACTCGGGGGCTTCCTTCAAGCGATCCACCAATGGAGCAATCTTGGGCCCGCCCGGGTGAGGCACCAGCAGCCTAGCAATTGGGAGCGCGGTTTCTTCAAGCTCCTTTAGTTGGCCGTGCAGCCTCTCGTAGTCTTCATTGAGCTTCTGCAGGGGTTTATAACAGTTCACGAGGTCACGACCTGAGGCTTCACGTAGCTCCATGTGATGAATGCACTCATGAGCCAACTGTTTATACTCATATTAAAGTACCTCTCGGGCGTCCTTCTCCCGGTACACGATGTTCTTCAAGTCGGTCTCTGACGCCTTCAGTTGGTCAACACGTGTCTCAAGCTCTACATACAACTCACCAAGGCATCAGAACACAACAAGGCATGTCAATAAGTACTCAATTACTTTCGGTGGTCAACATATATTTATTCTTCTGGTGTAGAGACTTGTTATTTCGGACCAAGTCATCACTTTTGGCCTGCATCTTCTGCACCTCATTGTGGTACTGGGTGAAGGTGAAGGACCGAAACGGCGAACCAGAGAGGGGGGGAGTGAATGGGAGCCGATAAAAATTCTATTCAAGAATTCGGCCTATGAACCCAAATTCACTCGTGCACCTCCGCAAGCTTCTCTTGCCAAGTTCACGTAGCCACTGGAGTGCTACTGAACCTAGGAACAAGACCCGAACAACGACCTCAACACACACGCGGCGGAAACACACACGACAAGGGCTGGCCGGGCAAGACAAACCGGTCGGGCCGGTTTCGAAACCGGTCGGACCGCTCTGTTGGACTTAGCACCGGCGAAGGCGAGAAAAAGCGGTCGGACCGGTTATGCAAACCGGTCGGACCGATTCGTCCAGAACTTCCCAAAGACCCCGTACACTTCAAAAGCCTTTCCACATCCGAACAAACGAAGCCATGGAGCAGTAAAGACTTCCTTGTTCAAAGATCTGTCTCGACAGCCCACTGGGCGAAACAGGTCAGACCGGTTTGGGAAACCGGTCAGGCCGGTTTTGGCCTGAGCAGTCGAGAAGAACACAGCCCGCGGGTCAACTCCCCCGAAACCACATCTCAATCTCCCGAATCACTCCACGGACTTGAACAAGACTTTGGGGATATCAGGAACACCTCATGAGGAGTCCATGGCCAAGTTTAATCCCACCAAAACTCGTCCAAGAAGGAGGAATCGAAGAAAACCCGCCGAGAGCACTTCCAACCCAAGAACTCAAGAAACCCCAAAATCGAACACTTTTCCTCACGGATTTGGGAGGGGAATCACAGCCCAAAGAACCACGAAGGGTTCCCACAAATTTCCCCCATCAAATCCCCAAAGGAAAGGTCCCGAAAACACCGCAAAGAAATCACCGGGAGAGGGCTCCGAAAATCACCACCAAGAACAATCGGGAAAAACACATTCAAAACTTGAGGAATCACGCCGAA
The DNA here is from genome assembly GCA_947561735.1 of Cenchrus americanus. Taxonomy (NCBI): domain Eukaryota; kingdom Viridiplantae; phylum Streptophyta; class Magnoliopsida; order Poales; family Poaceae; genus Cenchrus; species Cenchrus americanus. Next base: position 47,436,054 of record OX387244.1, on the reverse strand, counting down.
TCATCTATACATGAAACAAAGATTCGTACAAGGTCTAGCAAGCCGCCCGATCATCCATCCCTCTCTACAAGATTTCTCCGTGAAGCTCTCTTGCTAGTCCTAAGGAAAACCTAGAGAAAATAGGTGGAAAATAGGAAAACTAATGAGCTAGGGTTCCAAGAGTTGGCTGCCAACCTCTCACCTCTTGGGTTATATAGGCGGCAACCGAATGTCTAAAATGCCCCTCTCTACTAACTAGGGATACAAGCCCCTCAAGGGCGGATTCGGAATTCTTGATGTATTCACCATCGGACGGATGCCCGCCGACCGCACCCCCGCTTAGCCTCAACGCAAGCCTTGCGATCCCGACGCGTGTCCTCCGCCTCGAAGCTTCCGGCGCCTGCGACCCCAAGCCGGTCGACCGGTTCTCCAAACCGGTCGAGACCGGTTTGGCCGACCGCCCACACCCGATCTTCGGCCTCGGCTTTGTGGCTCGCCCAGTAACCCGGTGATTTTCGGTGAACCACCGCAAACCCCGCGAACTTGATGTAGCCTCCGCCAATCACCACTCATGACTTGGCTCTCATGAAGTCCCGGCTCGACCTTGGTTTTGTGGCTCAACCAAGAAATCGTCCACCGACTTCATCTTGTTGTTCTTGCCACCATGCGGCCCGCACTCGACCCCGCTGGCCACCGGGTCCCTCGAACGAAGCCTACTTGTCTTCTCCACACCGGAGGCCTCACCAAAGCAACGACCTTTCGCGCTTGTTCTTCACCTGCACCAACACGAGTCAAGCCGCAACCTGCACCTGCAATACTTAGCCAAGAATCAGTCCACACAACGTTGTCAATCACTCATCACACAAGGAAGCGACCATCCACCGGTCCTCGAACCACACATGGTCCTCAATCTCCCCCCTTGATGAGTGCATTGACAACACCCACATGAAAGTAACAAGTGAGAAAAGAAAAAGAAAAGAAACAAACAAAAAGAAACTCCAACAAGCGATCGAAAGCCAAACAAAGGCAAAGATCAAGATCACTTGAAGAAAGCAAGTCTCGGACCCCTTAGGCAAGGGCAACGGCTCGACACATCCGAGACAAAAACCATGCTCAAGCAAAGAGCACCAACCACCAAAGCACACAAGAGCTCCCCCTGCACAGAAGCAAGCTCCCCCTGAACAAGTGCCGACTCAGGGCACAAACCGGTCAGACCGGTTCCCATAACCGACGGGCGGTTCCACCAAAACCGGTCGGACCGGTTTCCACAACCGGTCGGTGCCGATTCCACACGACAGACCACACCCCAAAAGCCAAAAATGCAAAAGAAATGCACAAGCTCCCCCTTGACACTTGGGATAGGTTCCAGGGATACACAGCAACTTTTCTCCACCTTCCTTTCTCCCCCTTGTTGCCAATGCATGAATCAAGGCACAAATGCAAGCTAGAGCTTCTCAAGTATACAAAATTCAACACAAGATGCTACACATGTCCAAATGAGCAAGTTAGATACTCTACAGGTTTGTATGGACCTCAACTACATGATCACCAAGTTTCACAACCATTGGACAAGGCTAACAAGGATTTGAGTAATTTTGCAAAAAGTTACTCTCTCACACGCAAAAGCCTAGACATGAGCAAAACATGCCAAAATGGCAAAGCCACACAAACTTCATGCTAGGACAGCCATTCTAATCATAAGACCATCACAAACACCCACAAGCACCTCATGTCATGTCAAAGCCACCGAGCCATGTGCCTACTTCTATGTATGAGACTTCTCATTGGTAGGCATCATGCAACGGTTTAGCACCCAAAGCAAAATAAATGCAGCACATATGACATGGGAGCATATTTCCAAGCATTTTTCATTTCATTTTCAGATTTGTAAATGGTACATGAAATGTCTTTGCGACAAAAAGGAACTTATGCTCCTCCACAAGATGAAGCAAGAAGGCTAAACATTCATGATGGCAAATGAGCCTTTGGCCCCATATGATCAATAAACTAGCTATCCAACCACAAATTAAGCATAGCAAAGTCACTAAAACATGTGAAGATCATATAAAGGCATTTACACATGAGAGAGCATACATGTGACATTTTTCAAAGACATAGCCATCAACCATGGATTATTCATCAAGATCATCAAGAGCTAAGCCAAACTAACCATAGCATACCAAACAAGCTCACAAAGACATATATCTCATTTCATGGTGAACCAAGTATATAAGAGAAGCTTTTCCTAACCAATGCATCTGATACAAAATGCATGCAATCTAAGATACAAGGATGCCTATACATTATGTTACATATGCCATGCCAAATGCAAGAAATGCACAAAGGAAAGCTATACATATGCTACAAACCGGCTCCTCGAGGGGAGGCAAAACGGGCTCGACACCACCGGCAAAAGAAAGCTCCCACACACCCAACTCAGGAAATCAAACACACACCAAGTTCCCCTCGCAGACGAGTGAAAGTTGCTTGATCTAGGGGTTTGGTGAAAATATCGGCTAGTTGGTCATGTGTGGGTACATGGATTAAAGCTATCTTTCCTTTCTCAACATTGTCTCTCAGAAAATGGTACCTCACTTCTATGTGCTTGGTTTTGGAATGGAGCACTGGGTTCTTTGCAACGCTTATGGCACTGGTGCTATCACATTGAAGTGGGACATGGGTATACTCCTCACCAAAGTCACTCATGGTGTAGGTGATCCAAAGGAGCTGAGAGCAACAACTAGCAGCGGCAACATACTCGGCTTCGGTCGTGGATTGAGCAACACTCGACTGCTTACGAGAAGACCAAGACACCAACGAAGAACCCAAAAACTGGCAAGTCCCAGAAGTGGACTTCCTATCCAATCGACACCCGGCAAAATCCGCGTCTGAAAAGCCATGAAGCGCCAAAGAAGAGGACGCGGAGTACCAAAGACCGAAGTCGGGAGTGTGACGCAAGTACCTGAAAATTCGCTTCACTCTTGCCGATGCGAAGTCCTCGGAGACGCTTGAAAACGAGCGCACAGACACACTGAGAACTGTATGTCCGGCCTCGTCGCCGTCAAGTAGAGGAGTGACCCGATCATGCTCCGGTACTCCTTCTGGTCCACGTGTTCACCTTCCTCGTCCGCATCAAGAGCTGTCGTCGTACTCATCGGCGTCGTCATAGCCTTGGAGTCCTCCATCTTGAACTTCCTCACAATGTCCTTGGTGTACTTAGCTCCGGTGCACAAATGTTCCTTCCTTTGATTGCTTGATTTGTAGCCCGAGGAAGAACCGCAACTCACCCATCATGCTCATCTCGAACTCCCCGCTCATATCATCTCGCAAACCTTGCAACAAGAGAGTTAGACGAGCCACCAAAGACAATATCATCCACGTACACCCCACAATCGGATATCTCCCCCCCCCGCCTCGGCAAAAACAAGGTCCGATCGACCTTCCCCATCTCAAAACCTCTCTCAAACAAGAACCCCCTCAACCCGCCATACCAAGCTCTAGGCGCTCGCTTCAACCCATACAGCCGCCTTCCTCAACTTGTACACCCGGTGGGGGTACTTCTCACTCTCAAACCCCGGAGGCTCGCCTCACATACACTTCTTCCTCCAACACTCCATTCGAAAAGCACTCTTCACATCCATTTGGTGCAACTTGAACCCTTTAGCCACGAAAAGGCTAGAAGGATCCTAATCGCCTCCAAACGGGCTACGGGAGCAAAGGTCTCCTCGTAGTCGATCCCCTCCCCTTTCGACCGAACCCCCGGGCAACAAGTCTCGACTTGTTCCTCACAACCTCACCCTTCTCTCCCTCTTTGTTTTTCCACACCCACTTGGTACCAATCGGCTTACACCCCGGGGGAGGGTCAACCAACTCCCACACCCGATTCCTCTCAAAGTTCTCCAACTCCTCATGCATCGAGTTAACCCAATTGTGATCAGATAATGCGTGTCCAATGTCTTTGGGCTCGAAAGAAGCAACAAATGCGGCATGAGCGAAATGAGAGTTGTTCCGAACCCTCGACCGTGTAGTGCGTTCATTCATGTCGCCGATGATCCTCGAAGCCTGGGTGATCCACTTGAACTCGCCGGGGAGGTTCTCGCCTCGAAGCTACCTCCCCCTCCCTCAACATCGCCTTCTCCTCGTTCTTGATTTGTCGTCGTAGGTGTAGCAGAGGGTCCATCCATCATCGTAGTCGAAGTAGTGGGTACATGCTCGGCCGGGGGCACCGCACCACCATCCTCATCATCACCATGTTCATGCTCCTCCTCCCGAAAGATCTCCTCGCCAAGCTCATCATCACCCGCACACTCAAAAACAAGCCGACTACGTGGCTCGTCTCGTCGAAGGTTACCTCGCAAGTCTCCACGATTTGGTTAGTTTCAAGATTGAGCACACGATATGCTCTAGAATGAGATGCATAACCAAAGAAAATCCCATCGACGTACCTAGCCTCAAACTTATCCAACTTCCCGCCCTTCTTCGGAATAAAACACTTGCAACCAAAGACATGGAAGTGACTCACCTTGGGTGTGCGACCATGCATCAACTCATAGCATGTCTTCTTCTTGTGCACTACGAGGTATATCCTCGTTCGACACATAGCACGCGGTGTTCACCGCCTCGGCCCAATACCTCCTCGGAGTCCTATGCTCATCAAGCATCGTCCGAGCCATCTCGCACAAGGTCCCGTTCTTCCTTTCCACAACACCATTCGGGGAGGCGTATACGGACTCGAAAACCGGTGCTCAAGACCCAAGTCATGACAAAAGGTTTCAAAACGAGAGTTCCCGAATTCCGAGCCATTATCCTCGCGGATAGCTCTTATGGCATCTCCGTGCCTCTCGTTCCTCAACCTCAAGACTAGATCTCGAACAAAACCAAACGTCTCCCCCTTATCCTCCGTAAAGAACACCCACGCATACCGAGAATAGTCGTCCACCACAACAAGGACATACCACTTCCCACCCGCGGACCGCACACGAGCCGGGCCAACAAGGTCCATATGGAGCAGCTCGCATGGACGCTCGCTCATCACATCGGTGAGAGGCGGGTGAGAAGAGGCCACCATCTTGGCATGCCTACACGGAGCACAAACCAACTCTTTCTCAAGCTTCAACCGTGGCAATCCTCGGACCAAATTGAGTTTACTTAAGCGAGACAAAAGGTCAAAGCTCAAGTGACCCAACTTCCTATGCCATTTCCACAACTCACTCGAAGAACCGCCAAGAAACAACGCTCAACACCCGAAGACTGAGAAAAATCAGCACGAAACACCTGACCCTCGGGAACGACCATACAAACAAGGTCCCCTCGAGAGTCCACAATCCGAGAACCACCAGGCCGAAACAACACCTCAAAACCCTCATCCAACAACTGAGACACAGAAAGCAAATTGTACCCCAGCGATTGAACAAGAGCAACACGCCTCAGAGTGATCTTGTCACTCACCTTTATCTCACCTTCTGAAAGCACACGCCCACGCCCATTGTCCCCAAAAGTGATGTACCTCTTCGTCACCACCGGGACGAGACTTGAGAACCACCCCCTGTCTCCGGTCATATGCCTCGAACAACCGGAGTCAATCAACCAAATGTTCTTCAAGTCTCCCACCCCGAAAATCAAAAACGAGCATGTGAGCGAACAAACGACTCAAGATCGGGGTTAGTACCAAAGGAGGAAAACCGTCTGCCGAGCCATTTGCTCGAAAGTGGGGTTAGCACCAACCAAAGCATCTCTCCTACCAAAACTACCTCCACGAACACCACCACGGTAACCACCCTGAGGGAACCACCCCTCTCTGCCTGGAGGAGGACCAAAACCACGAAAGAGGACTCGTGGACCGTCCCTCCTTTCCTTCTCAAAGCTACGACTCCTCCCATCCCCGTAGTGAGCTCGAGGAGGAGAACGCCTAGCAACCTGACCACCTGCAAACTCTCCAGCCCATCCACCAGAACCACGACCTCCAGTAAACAACCCTCGCACCTCGTACGAGCACGGAAACCAAGCTTGTCATTCGCGTTGCATCCCAAACCGGTCCGACCGGTTCCAAAACCGGTCCCGACCGGTTTCACTCCCTCCAGCAGCACTTCCCCCGTACTCTTTCGATCACCCCAAGCCGGAACTATCCTCACACTCGCCTTGGCCCCGGGCATCTGCACACGAGGCTTAAGTACACCGCCTGGAGGGGTGAAACTTGTCCCCGTTAGCCCACTCCTTCGCCATTTTTTCCTCTCGCTTCCTCTTGAAGCAAAACTCCTCCTTGTGGCCATCTCTTCCACAATAGCCACAATGGAACCTCACAAGCTTAGGCTTAGGCTTGGGATGTGGCTGCTCACTCGGTTTCTCTCCACTCAAATCCTCCACCGGTTTCTCACCACTAGCCTTCTCACTCTCCTTCCCAAAGAACACTTTCCCCGAAGTGCTCACAAACTTGATAGGCTTTTGTAGGTCATTTGTGGGTGTAGGAAACACGGGTGGAGCTGGGGTTGTGTCTAGTCGGTTCCTTAGATGGTTAGGTTTTGGTGGAAAATCATTTTTGTGGTGGGTTTTTGGTGGCTCCGGGATATTCTCTCCACTTCCCTCACCAACCTTGTTTGCTCCAAGCCCCTCACCATCTTGCCTCTTAAAGGCCTCGATCATCATCCTCAACGAGGCTCGTGACCGGACAACCAACCCATCAACTTCCTCAAATCATCATTCTCATCCCGCAAGCGATCAACATAATGTGCAAGCTCCAAATTTTTCAATGCATGCATTTCACGGTAGAGCAAGATGTAGGCATGGGTTCCTTCAATTTAGCCTCGAGCGAACTAGTGTAAGCATGCATCTCATCAATCTTAGCATGCAAAACGGGCAAGAAGTGCAAGCACCTAGCAAAGCAGTCTAGACTTAAGCTCGCCCACTTCAACCCTAAGCACATCTAGTTCCTCACACTTGGAGGCATGCTTCTCCTTAAACAAAGCAAGATCAGCAAGGAATATGGAGCAATCAGCACAATCATTCTCATCAGAAACAACAGGGCTAGCCTTAAGCGAATCAATCTCAAGCTTGCTATCAAGCACCTGTGTCTCTAGCTCAGCCACTCTAGTCCTAGCATCCTCGAGTGAAGCCCTAAGCTCTTTCCTCATTTTCTTGGCCTCTCTAAGCATGTCATCACGGTTATCAAGCAAAGAGCCAAGCCTCTCATTCTCCTGGCGCAAGAAGGGAAGCTCATCACGCACCTCGTCGTCGGACTCGCAGTCCGAGTCGCTCCGTGTGCTCTTCTTCTGCCGGAGCTCAACGCCATGGTGCGGAAGCCGTCTCTCGCGGCGGCCTCGGCCCGCTCGGTTCTTGGACGACCTCTTGTTCTTGCAACGATCTCCCTCGTCGTCGGCTGCGTCGCTCGAGCTCGAGGGGGAGTACGCGGAACTGGAGTCGACGTCGCTCGCTCCAACCATCGCTCGGGCCTTGCCTCGGCCCTCCTTCTTCCTCGATCGTCGCTCGTCCTTGTACTTGTTCTTGTGCTTGCTCTTGTGGTCGCGCCTCGAACGGTACTTGTCATCGTTCTTCCTCGGCTTGTGCTTGTAGTTGTCCTTGTTCTCGGCCTTCTCCCGGCAGTCGGCGACGAAGTGTCCCGGCTTGCCGCACTGGAAGCAAGTTCTCGTGTTCCTCCTCATGTTCACACGGTTCTCGTGCAGCCTCTCGAACCGCCTCGTCAACAGCGCCAGCTCGTCCTCTCCAAGGTCATCAAACTCCTCATCTGGCATAGACATCAAAGAGGAAAACGAGAACATCCTGGTGGATGGGTTAGAGTTAGTCTTTCCTTTGGAACCACCAACGAGGGCAAGACTATGGGAATTAGTCGGTCCCTCGAGCTTGGCAGTCATGCCCCTATCCACCTCAGCCCGACTTGAGCTTCGAGAACGGCCTCGTTCACCGTCGTAGTATCATACCGCTCCGACTCGACTATGGCCTCGAACTTTCCGCCCCATATCGTACGATCCAAAGAGTGTAAGAGCTTGACCGCTCTATCATGATCATCGTACGGGAGCACGTCCACATTGGCCCTCATGTTGTTCACCACCACCGTGAACCTCTCGAAACAAGGCATCGATGGACTCACCGGGGAGATGAGTGAAATTCTCGTACTCTCTCCGTAGGTCGCATACAACCGTGCTCGAACACGGGCGTTCCCAACATGAGCCTCCTTCAACACCGCCCAAATCCTACAAGCCAAGTGCTCGGTGTGCACCCGATCGAACTCAGGCTGACACAAAGCACGAAACAAGTAGTCGACCGCCTTATTGTTGGCGTCGAATCTGTCCCTCGACCCTGGAGCAAGCAAATCCATCGGTTGGACATAGCCTGTGTCCACCGTGACATCCCAAAGCATCTGACCCTTTCCGTGGAGGAATGCACCCATCCGCTTGCTCCACATCTGGTAGTTCTTGCCATCGAAGTGTGGAGGACCCGAACCCCGTTCCTGGTATGCCATCCTTGGATCTTAGACTGGTTAGAGTCAACAAAGACCCGAACCGGCTCTGATACCACTTGAAGGACCGAAACGGCGAACCAGAGGGGGGGGAGTGAATGGGAGCCGATAAAAATTCTATTCAAGAATTCGGCCTATGAACCCAAATTCACTCGTGCACCTCCGCAAGCTTCTCTTGCCAAGTTCACGTAGCCACTGGAGTGCTACTGAACCTAGGAACAAGACCCGAACAACAGCCTCAACACACACGCAGCGGAAACACACACGACAAGGCTGCTGGCAGCACAAACCGGTCAGGCCGGTTTCTGAAACCGGTCGGACCGCTCCTGTTGGACTTAGCCTGGCGAAGGCAGGAAAAAACCGGTCAGACCGGTTATGCAAACCGGTCAGACCGATTCTGTCCAGGAACTTCCCAAAGACCCCAGACACTTCAAAAGCCTTTCCACATCTGAACAAACGAAGCCATGGAGCAGTAAAGACTTCCTTGTTCAAAGATCTGTCTCGACAGCCCACTGGGCGAAACAGGTCAGACCGGTTTGGGAAACCGGTCAGGCCGGTTTTGGCCTGAGCAGTCGAGAAGAACACAGCCCGCGGGTCAACTCCCCCGAAACCACATCTCAATCTCCCGAATCACTCCACGGACTTGAACAAGACTTTGGGGATATCGGAACACCTCATGAGGAGTCCATGGCCAAGTTTAATCCCACCAAAACTCGTCCAAGAAGGAGGAATCGAAGAAAACCCGCCGAGAGCACTTCCAACCCAAGAACTCAAGAAACCCCAAAATCGAACACTTTTCCTCACGGATTTGGGAGGGGAATCACAGCCCAAAGAACCACGAAGGGTTCCCACAAATTTCCCCCATCAAATCCCCAAAGGAAAGGTCCCGAAAACACCGCAAAGAAATCACCGGGAGAGGGCTCCGAAAATCACCACCAAGAACAATCGGGAAAAACACATTCAAAACTTGAGGAATCACGCCGAATCATCTATACATGAAACAAAGATTCGTACAAGGTCTAGCAAGCCGCCCGATCATCCATCCCTCTCTACAAGATTTCTCCGTGAAGCTCTCTTGCTAGTCCTAAGGAAAACCTAGAGAAAATAGGTGGAAAATAGGAAAACTAATGAGCTAGGGTTCCAAGAGTTGGCTGCCAACCTCTCACCTCTTGGGTTATATAGGCGGCAACCGAATGTCTAAAATGCCCCTCTCTACTAACTAGGGATACAAGCCCCTCAAGGGCGGATTCGGAATTCTTGATGTATTCACCATCGGACGGATGCCCAGCGACCGCACCCTGCGTAGCCTCAACGCAAGCCTTGCGATCCCGACGCGTGTCCTCCGCCTCGAAGCTTCCGGCGCCCTGCGACCCCAAACCGGTCAGACCGGTTCTCCAAACCGGTCAGGCCGGTTTTGGCCAGACAGCCACACCCGATCTTCGGCCTCGGCTTTGTGGCTCAGCCGAGTAACCCGGTGATTTTCTGGTGAACCACCGCAAACCCCGCGAACTTGATGTAGCCTCCGCCAATCACCACTCATGACTTGGCTCCCATGAAGTCCCGGCTCGACCTTGGTTTTGTGGCTCAACCAAGAAACCGTCCACCGACTTCATCTTCTGTTCTTGCCACCATGCGGCCCGCACTCGACCCCGCTGGCCACCGGGTCCCTCGAACGAAGCCTACCCTCGTCTCTCCACACCCGGGAGGCCCCCACCAAAGAACGACCTTTCGCGCTTGTTCTTCACCTGCACCAACACGAGTCAAGCCGCAACTCCGGGCACCTGCAATACTTAGCCAAGAATCCGGGCCCACACAACGTTGTCAATCACTCATCACACAAGGAAGCGACCATCCACCGGTCCTCGAACCACACATGGTCCTCAGAAGGCACCATCAAGTTTGGATTGTAGCAAGGCAGAGTGCTTTTTGGCCTTGTCTAGCTCTTTTTCCAAGGCTTCGGTGCAGAGCCGTGTCGCCATATCCTTGAAGCATGTCAGATTTCTGTCAGGATCTCTCCACAACATCCTACACAAGGTAACATATTACCCGAGTACTCGCTATTTCAAGATATACGACTACTCATGGTGCGGCAACGTACCTTCATCCACTGCTCCGCGTGGCGCATCGACTCCAGGTTCCGAGCCACGACAGCCGGGTCAACAAGGTCGTCAGCTAACAGCTCCAGACCGCCACGGCTCGTCAACGTCGCCTCAGTCATAGGTGCTGAGCGGATTGGCGCGACATCTTCAATTTCGGGCTCGCGCACGACTACTTCCGTGCTCTCCCTAGGGTTTGCATCGACATGTGCCTCCACCACGACCTCAGGGGCTACTACAGCTTCCGGCCCAGGGGCTGCCCCCTCCGTCACCCCGGTCACCGGCACGGCCATCTCGGCTTGTTCCGTAGCCGCCTCCATGGACACAACTTCAAGGATCGAGGATCCTCCAGCTTGTGCACCTGTCAACACAGAGTACATGAAGTCAATTCCTACGACTACGACTACTATGTTTGGTGTCTACCAGTTGCGAAGTACACATACCTTCTACTAAGGTAGCTTCCTTCAGTGTAGCCTCCGCCGCGACTTTGGTCCGTGGCGGTGGGGTGGGTTCCTGAACCTCCGTTGAACGGTCATCTCCACCAGCCGCAGTACTGGTTTCATCACCGTCCCAAGATAGATCTGTGGATTTCCTACATCACACTAGTTATTCAGTCCTTCATGCAAGATTTGTATCCCTCGCGACTACTTGGGAGACTAGCAAACTTACAAGGTCGACCAGACAACCGTCACAGTCGGGGCACCCAAAATGCTGGTGATATCTACAATTTCAGCTTCTGCGGCTACCTCACCTTTAGCCTGGGCCTCCTCCGGTTGCTCTGGCACCTTAGACGGTGAAGGGTTCGGCCTTCTCTCTTCCGTCGATGCCTGCGAGTTGTAGGTGCTAGCCCCTTGTTCTGCCAATCCTGGCACGACTTCCCTAGTGGTTGGAGGTGGGCTGATACTCCTTTCAGCCGCTGCTCCCACTGTGTCCCAGGTTTCTTCTTCACCTTGGTCTACGGGGTCCGAAGAAGGAATATCCTGCGACAACACAAGGTTCAATTGTCACAAGCATAGTTGAAGGATCGGATGGCGACTAGAGAGGGGGGGGGAGTGAATAGGAGCCGGTAAAAATTCTTCTCAAAGAACCCGGCCTATACCCTAGACAAATCCTGGTCACACACAAGCGATGGATCGAATCACACACCAACCACCAAGACAACGAGGTTATGGATCAACCTCAAGTCTTAGGAATGATTCCTTGAAGCACACGCGGAAGCACGAAAGAAAGGAGGGAGGAATCGAACCAAGGAACAAAGCTGACAGGCACTGGCGGACTGTCCGGCCAGGAGAGAAGGACTGTCCGCAATGGCCACGCGGATAGTCCGGCCAGGTGCCGTGGATAGTCCGGCCAGGAGCCACGGACAGTCCGTAAAAGCCAATAGAACCACCAGAGACGCACCGGGAAAAACGGACTATCCGCAAGGACCGGGCGGACCGTCCACACCGGGTCCGGACCGTCCGCTACTGAAGCTCGGACGGTCCGCAAACCGGCTGCAACAAAAACCTAAAACAAAAATGGATCGAAAACGAAGACGAGCAAGAACACGACGAACACGCGAAGAACACTAAGCCCGCGGACTGTCCGCCAGGCACACGCGGACTGTCCGCCAGGCACACGCGAACTGTCCGCGCCTCATGGACAGAGGCAAAAACAGCTCGACCCAGCGGGTCAACTCCTCCAACCCATCACCAGATCTCCCAAACTGTAGAAGCTAAAGAAACAAGAGTTCGGGGACATGATATGCGTCAAACAAGGATGCTATACCCCAAAAATTCGCCTCCTAACTCCCTAAATCACTGGGAACCGCAGATCCTTTGAGCACCACCAAAAACTAGAGCTCCGACCGAAAATCCTTGAATCGAAGTGGTTTACCGGCGTTTGAGGGCACAAGATCAATCACAAAGATGCACAAGACATCCATCCATGTTTCGCTCAAAGAAATCCGGGGAGAAACCCACTCAAATCCGTGGAATCACACCAAGAACAAAGGCACCAAAAATATGCACGAAAAAGACCACGGAAAACACAACACCGAATCTTCTATATAGACCAGGAAAGATTCACAAGGTCTAGCATGCCTCCCTAACATCCATCCCTCTCAACAAATCTCTCATGAAGCTCTCATTCTAGCCTAGACAAGAAATGGAGAAGAAAATGTCTCGGGAAAATGAGAAATGGGAGGGGAGAAATGAAACCCTAAGTCACGGAGAGAGAGCCATCCACCCACACTCATGGCTTATATATCGGGTCCCGCCGGTGTGGTAAATGACTCGACTACCCCTAACTCAACTACTGGCGATACAACCCACGCAGGGGCATTTATGTAATGTTTGTGGGTCTTGCCATCGGATAGCCACGCCTTTGCCGCACCCCGCGTCCTCCCGACGCAAGCCATGCGATCCCGCCGCGTGTCCTCCGCTTCGAAGCTTCCCGACACGCCCGGATCCCGTCTCCGTCGTGTTGGGCCTTCGGACTTGGTTTTGAGGGCCAAACCAAGAAACTGTTCTCCGATGGTTTTGTGGGCAAACCACCAAACCCCGCGTGCTCGGCCCGGCCTCCCGCCAAGCCTCTTGACTCGACCGCCACCGTGCACCGGCTCGATCGTCCACGACTTCGTCTTGCTCGTCTCGCCACCATGTGGCCCGCACCTAGTCCCGCTGTCCACCGGGTCCCTCAAACCGAGCCTACTTGTCTCTCCATCTCCCGGAGGCCCCTCAAGGCTGAAGACCTTTCGCGCCCGTTCTTCACCAACAACACGAACTAGGCCGCGGCCTACACTGCGCACTGAGCCAAGAGTCAGTCCAACACCCGTTGTCAATCACTCATCACTGAGGAGCGGTCATCTATCGACCACCGGGGCGCTCCTGGTCCTCAATCTCCCCCTTGATGAGTGCATTGACAACACACAACGCGAAATGAAATTCAGAGAAAGAAAGTAAGAAGAAAGAAAAACAAGGAAGCTCAACTCATGACCAAAACCAAAGAAAGGCAAAGAAAGGTCACAATCCAAGCAAAGCACAAACTCCACACTGAAAACAGCAAGAAAGCTCCCCCTGAACAAATGCAAGCTCCCCCTGAACAAATGCAAGCTCCCCCTGAACATGTGGATGCAAGGTTCCAAATTTTAGATGCATGTTTATGAATTTTTCATTAAGCTCACCTCTTCTCCCCCTTGTTGACAATGTATGAATCAAGGTGAAAATGCAGGAATGTAAAACAAAGCATATAAACATCTACATGAGCTTCTCAAATAAGCCAAATCTAGTGTCAAAGGCTAGAAGTGAGACAAAGAGCACACATATGGATCATAGCATAGTCAAAGCATTGCCACAAATAATATATGGAAATATAGGCATGTGAAAAAGCAAATTTTCAGATTTGAGTAGTTTTATCAAAAGATGGCTCACTTCAAATTTAAAGGCCTATCCATGTCATATTCTAGCCAAAAACATGCATATCACCCAGAGATCATACAAGGATATCAAGTTCTTAAGAAAAGATCATTTCAAACACCCATAAAGCAAAGCATGTCATGTTAAAGCTCATGAGCCATGTGTCCACTTCTGGGAGACTTCTCCACTGGTGAACATCATGCAACATGTTTTGCACCCATGTGTGAAAGATAAGACATTTTAAGCATAAACATGATGGATAGAGCATTTTTCAAGCATACACACTTCTTTTCAAGATTAATTCATTTCATGGTACATGAAGTGCCTTTGCGGCAAAAAGAAGCTTATGCTCCTCCATGAATGCAACATAGGCTAAACATTCACAATGATATCGGCCTTTGGCCCAAATGCAAGAAAGAGACATCCAAGCACAATCTAAGCATGAAAGGCACATTTAGACCAAAAAGTGACATGGATACACTACTACACATGAGTGGAGCACATCTCATCAAATTTAGTCAAGATTAGCATTTGATTCAAAAAGGCTATCTCACAACACATATATCTCAAATATTCCAAGAGCATAGCCTCACATAGCCATTTCACCACTCACATGACCAATATCTCACAAGTAGCCAAAGAAACTCAGATAAGGCATATGGAAGAAGCTCATCATCCTAAAATGCAATATGATACAAATGCAACATGATATATAACAAGATGGCTATCCTACCATGGTTTATACATCAAGCAAAGCATGTATATACATCAAAGGAAACATGGTTAATACATATGGTACAAAAATAGGTTAATACATATGGTACAAAAATAAAACCCCCAAGAATCAACTAGAAAGTACAAGAAACCCCAAGTCCCCCCGCAAGCGCACAAATGTAGCTTGGTCGAGAGGCTTTGTAAAGATGTCTGCAAGCTGATCTTGGGTAGGGACATGACTCAACACAATGGTCCCTTTCTCCACATTGTCTCTCAAGAAATGATACCTCACCTCTTTGTGTTTGGTTCTGGAATGAAGCACTGGGTTTTTTTGCTACACTTATGGCATTGTTTCTATCACAAAGAAGTGGGATCTGGGTGCACTCCTCACCAAAGTCTCTCAAAGTGTATGAGATCCACAACAGCTGGGGACAACAACTCGCGGCTGCAACATACTCTGCCTCGGTGTTGGACTGAGCTACACTAGACTGCTTGCGGGAAGACCACGAAACCAACGAAAACCCAAGAAACTAGTAAGTACCAGAAGTAGACTTCCTCTCGACTCGGCAACAAGCAAAATCCGCATCAGAAAAACCATGAAGTGAAAGAGTCGAGGAGGATGAATACCAAAGGCCAAGACTAGGGGCAGACTGTAGGTACCTGAAGATCCTCTTGACGGCTTGTCGATGTGATGTCCTCGGCGAGGCCTGAAAACGAGCACACAGACACACACTGAACTGTATGTCTGGCCTCGTCGCGGTCAGATAGAGGAGGGAGCTGATCATGCTCCGGTACTCTCGCTGGTCCACTGGTTCTCCGTCCTCGTCCGCATCCAAAGTAGCCGTACTCCCCATAGGTGTCGACATAGGCTTCACATCTTGCATCTGGAACTTCCTCAACATGTCTTTCGTGTACTTGGTTTGATGTACGAATGTTCCATCCTTCACTTGCTTGATCTGCAACCCCAGAAAGTACTGCAGCTCGCCCATCATGCTCATCTCGAATTCCCTGCTCATCTCATCTGCAAACTTGGCAACAAGGTTATGTGACGAGCCACCAAAGACAATATCATCCACGTATATCTGCACAACCAACAAGTCATTCCCATGCTTGAGGAGAAACAAGGTTTTATCCACGGTACCCATCAAGAACCCTCTACTCAACAGAAAACCTCTCAATCTCCCATACCAAGCCCGGGGCGCCTGTTTCAACCCATACAGAGCCCTTTTCAACCTGTACACCCTGTGTGGGTAATTCTCACTCTCGAACCCCGGCGGCTGCTTCACATACACCTCCTCCTCTATGACCCCATTCAGGAAAGCACTCTTCACATCCATCTGATACAACTTGAACCCTTTAGCCACGACAAAGGCTAGAAGGATCCGAGTTGCCTCAAGACGGGCCACAGGAGCAAAGGTCTCCTCATAGTCGATCCCATCCTTCTGACTATATCCCTAAGCAACAAGTCTGGACTTGTTCCTCAAAACCATCC
The DNA here is from genome assembly GCA_947561735.1 of Cenchrus americanus. Classification (NCBI taxonomy): domain Eukaryota; kingdom Viridiplantae; phylum Streptophyta; class Magnoliopsida; order Poales; family Poaceae; genus Cenchrus; species Cenchrus americanus. The sequence continues at coordinate 47,419,908 of OX387244.1, read as the reverse complement.
CATTCTCACCCTCTTTGTTCTTCCAAACCCATTTGGTTCCTATAGGATGGCAATTTGGAGGTGGTTCAACTAACTCCCACACCTGGTTCCTCTCAAAATTTTCCAACTCCTAATGCATAGAATTGACCCAGTTTGCATCAGATAAAGCGTGTCCAATGTCCTTGGGCTCAAAGGTGGCAACAAATGCAGCATGAGCGAAATGAGAGGAATTTCTGGACCTTGACCGCGTGGTGTCGGGGACAGCCCTAGGGGTCCCCTTAAACAATGGGGAAAACCTCACTTAAAACCCGCAACGAAACCCAAATACGTTAAGCCTAACCATGCAGGCACCTAACCATGCAGGACACGGTCCACAGGGACTCCGACGGCCCATCGAGGCGGCCCACGGAAGGATCCCCTCGAACAGACTGCGCCCCGCTCGAGGGGCAGCACTCCCTTCGGGCGGACACCGCCCCGCTCGTGGGTACGCACTTCCCTCGAGCGGGCTCCGCCTCGCTCGAGGGTACGCCCCGCCCTCGGCCGGGGTCCGTTACGCTCGAGGGTGCCCCTCACGTGTGCACCGGCCCCCGTACGCGGGCATTTAACGCCACGACACAAGGGGGCGGCGCCATCATGCGCCGGGGCTCGCGCCCCGGTGCCGCCGCACCAACTCCCCGGGGGAGGAGCCCATCCCCACCCGCGTGGGGGGGGGGGCCCCATGCGGTACGGCCGGTGTCGGTCCCGTGACACCGCGCGCCTGCGCAAGATGCGGCTAACGCGCCCGACCCTCGAAGGGGGGCCGGGCGCACCCTCGATTTCACTTTTCCGTGACCCTACAGGGTTAGGTGGAGGCGCTAGGCCGGTGGATTGCCATCCCGGCCACTTTAACGGCATGGCCGCCGTACCCGCGCGTGCAGGCGCACGCCGGATCCTGTAGCAACGACTCCAGCCCCATGAGGCGCGTTGGGAAGGAACGTCGTTCTGCCTGCCCCTGTACTCCGTACAAGATTGCGTCAGCACCGCCCCCGAGCCTATCAGAGGACATCACTGCCATCCGTTGCTCTCCTACCCTCGAACCGCCACTGTTCGGGTACAAGTCAGGCCATGATGACCGGATCGCAGCGGGGATCGCCCGGACGGCCGCCCACTCTACACCGTAGCACGTCGCACCTCTCCACATAGCTAGATAGCGCGGCGTGCATGTAACCCACCGCCCCCTTGATCTATAAAAGGGGGGTGCGAACCCCGGCCGCGGGGGGGGGGGGGGGAGAGAACGAGAGACACAAGAACACTCCACACAAAGCACGTACTCATTCTCACTCTCCCGCAATATCTTCAGCCACTCCTCCAGGGACTTGGAAGCTACACTTCCTCTCCCGCCTTGCTTGTATTTGTCCCACTACAGGCACCCCCGGTGCTAAGTAATATAGTGCCCCGAGCACACCTCTGCTGGACGTACGGCCCCCTCGGCCGGAACCAGGATAAAACCTGTGTCACTTGTTACTTAGCATCGACCATTGAGGGATAGACCTCGGCGCTATCTACTGGTTAGTGTCGGGACCATATTCCGCACCGACGCTGGCGCCCACCGTGGGGCAAACGAGCGCCTAAGGTCATTTCGCCAACTCCCTCCATGGTGATCCGCACCGAGTACCGTGCTACACGCTACGCATGGGTAGCTCGGACCCCCTCTCGGCCGGGTTCGAGATCCGCTTCGGGGACACGAACTTTCGGGCCACGGGGAATGGCTATCTCATGCGCCTCACTAACCGTGAGGAACTCCGCGCGCGGCGTCGGGCGGTGCCTCGGACGCCGCCGCACGCACGACTCCGGCGCGCGGTGCCCGCGAGGCACGGACGCCGCGCGGGTCCATCGACGCCACGACGCCGTCGTCGCTGCGGGCGGCGCTCGCGCCGGGGCGCGGTCCGAGCGGCGGCAGGCCGAGCGCGCCGCCACTCAAAGTGGCGCGCCCACCGTCTCAACCCCCGCCACCGCCCGGCGGGGACCGCGCGCGGTCTCGGACCGCGCATCCCCACTCGGGGCGTGTGGCGCTACGACGGCCTACAACGCCAACGTCAACACGACGATGCGCGAGGGTTCCGCCCCCGCCGCCACGTCTTCGTTGCCGGGGACCCGGCGCCTCGGCCGGCGGATGAGTCATCCCCGGGCTCCGCCGAGCACGCTACCACCCGCCAACCGCCACGGGTACGCGGAGTGGGATTTCTCCCGGCGTGCCCCGACCCGGTTGCGTTCGGCGTTTCCTCGACGCCACGGACTGCGGTTCGGTCGCTCCGACGACTCCGGCACGGGAGCTACGACCCCACGCGGGAGTGTTGCGCCGTCATCACCAACGACCGGCTAACGCCGCCGCCGTGCGGCGGCGCGGCGGGAGACGGGAAGTCACGCCCCCCGCCCCGGGGATCGCCGCGCACCGGCCGCGGGGCAAGCGCTCTCGCCGGGGCCGACGTCGACGCACGGGCGGCCCAAGCCCGCGAGCTCGAGGCCAAGCCGGCGGAAGAGTACGGACGGTACGGTTGCTCCGCGCCTCAATGGCGGGGGAGGCCTCTCGCGCGTGGCGAACGCGCGCGGGAGCGCGGGTCGACGGTCCGCGGCCGCATCAACACCGCCACCAACGTCGAAAACGCGGATGTACCCCCACGGGCGAGCCAGAAGCTCGTCGCCGCCGCGACGCTGCTGCGGGCTATGCCAGCACCCTCGACCCCCGAGGCTCGAGACATGCACCGCGAGGTGCAAACTCTCATCGAGCAAGCGGCCGTCCAGCAGGCCGAGAGCTCGGCCTCACGCATCCGCCAACAGGGGGACGCGTGGGGTGACGAAGCTGCACCGGGAGGCAAACCCTCGGTGCACGCGGGACGTCCCACCGAGCAAGGACGCACGCCGGCCAAGGAACGACTCCTTGACGCGCGCAGGGCGCTGGATGGTGACGCCCGCAATGTCATCAACGCCAGGCGCACCGGCAAGGCGGACGCCCGAGCAGCAATGGGTTACCACCCTCGACGGGGTGGACGCTACGACAACGGCGAGGACCGCTCCCCGACGCCGGGCCCCCGGCACCCGTGTGTTCAGCCGGGAGATCCGCGCGGCGGCGTTCCCCCAACGCTTCCGCCAACCCTCGACGATCGTCAAGTACAACGGGGAGACGGACCCCCGTGTCTGGCTCAACGACTACCGCTTGGCTTGCCGGGGCGGGGGCCACTAACGACGAGGTCATCATCCGCAACTTGCCCCTGCACCTTGGCGATGCGGCCCGGACATGGCTCGAGCACCTGCCCGCCAGCCAGATCCATAACTGGGACGACCTAGTCCACACGTTCGTGGGCAACTTCTAGGGCACATACGTGCGCCCCGGAAACTCATGGGACCTGCGCTCCTGCACGCAGAAGCCCGGCGAGTCGCTGCGGGACTTCATACGGCGCTTCTCCAAGCGCTGCACGGAGCTCCCCAGCGTGGCGCGGTCCGAGATCGTGCACGCCTTCCTCGAGGGCACCACGTGCGGGACCTCGCGCGGGAGCCGGGACGCGGCCCGCTGCCCGCGGACTCCAACGAGCCGTTCGACATCGCCACCGGCTTCGCCTCGGGGGGAGGAGGCCGTGGGGGCGATCTTCGACGGCAAAAAGGGCAAGCGCCACCGAGGACGCGCCCGCGGAGGGCGGCAAATCCAACGAGCCGCGCCGCAACGACAAGCGGGGCAACAAGGGGAAAAAGCCGCGCGCGCGGCGCGCGAGCGAGGGCGCGACGGCGGCAACGCCGAGGCCCTCGCTGTCGACCCGGCTCGACGGGGCCCTCGGCCGGCCCCTCGAGGCCGGGGGGATTCGACGACATCTTTGAAGAAGCCATGCCCCTACCACAAGACCCCCGTGAACCACACCCTTGAGCAATGCGACATGCTCAAGAAGTTCTATGGCCGCGCCGCCGCGAAGGAGGCAGAGGCCAAGAAAGACGGAGGCGATGGCGACGCCGGCGGCTTCCCCGCCGTCGAAAATGTGTTCCTCATCTTTGGGGGGACCTACTGTCGACATGTCGACCCGGCAGCGCAAGAAGGAGCGACACGAAGTCCTCGCCGCGGAGAGGGCGCCTCCGGCCTTTCTCAATTGGTCGGAGGATGTCATCACCTTTAGCGGGAAGACCACCCGAATCGCATCCCCAACCCGGGCCGATACCCGCCGGTGGTCGATCCCATCATTGGGAACGCCGGGTTCTCAAAAGTCCTTATGGACGGAGGCGGTAGCCTCAACATCCTCTTCGCGCATACATTGCGCCCGATGGGGATCGGGTTGGACCGAGTTGCGGCCCGGCAGACGAAGCCGTTCCACGGCATCGCGCCCGGCAGCGAGGTTCGGCCCCTCGGGCGGATCGACTCCGCCGGTCCGGTTTGGTACCCCCAAGAACTTCCGCAAGGAGACCCTCACCTTCGAGGTGGTGGGGTTCAAAGGGGCCTACCATGCCATCCTTGGGCGACCTTGTTATGCCAAATTTATGGCGGTCCCCAACTACACCTACACCGAAGATGAAGATGCCGGCCCAAACGGCATCATCACCGTCGGGTCGTCCATCGAGCACGCATTCGGCCGCGACGTCGAGTGCGTGGAACATGCGAGAGGCACCGGCGCCGGATGAAGCGCCGGGTAAACACGCTGGAGAAGATGGTCAACGAGGACCTCAACTCCGCCGCCAAGCACGTCGGTGCCTTCGAGGCAGCGGAGCAGACCAAAGGGGTCCCCCTCGACCCTTCAGCCCTCGAGGGCAAGGCGTTGAGGGTCAGCTCCACCCTCGACCCCAAATAGGAAGCCGGTGCTCGTCGACTTCCTCCGCGCCAATGCCGACATCTTCGCGTGGAGCCCCTCGGACATGCCAGGCATCCCGAGGGAAGTCGCCGAGCACTCCCTTGATATCCGCCAAACGCCCGCGCCGTGCGGCGGCGGGCCGCGCCGCTTCGACAAGGAGCGGCGACGGGGGCGAATCCGGGCGAATGCGCCGGACTCTGTTCTTCGACGGCTCAGTGATGAAAACGGGAGTGGGCGCGGGCCTGCTCTTCGTGTCACCCCTCGGGGAGCACATGCGCTACGCAGTACGCCTCCACTTCCCCGCGTCCAACAATATGGCTGAGTACGAGGCCCTTCTCTGCGGCCTCAAAATCGCCATTGAGTTGGGCGTCAAGCGCCTCGATGTACGGGGGGACTCGCAGCTCGTGATCGATCAAGTCATGAAGAACGCGAGCTGCCATGATGACAAGATGGAGGCCTACTGCAAGGCCGTGCGGGCCCTCGAGGACAAGTTCTACGGCATCGAGCTCAACCATGTGCCCCGAAGATACAACGAAGAGGCGGACGAGCTCGCCAAGATCGCGTCCGGGCGGATCACCGTTCCCCCGAACGTTTTCGCGCGCGACATCGCTCAACCCTCGGTTGTCTTCGAGCCCTACCCCTCGAACCACAACGAACCCTCGGGGGCTCCCTCGAACCCGGCGCGGTGCGGAGCCCATGGACGAGGACCCCTCGAACGAGGCGTACGTGCTCTCCCTTCTCGAGGGGTACGGCTCTCACGAAGCCGATGCGATGGACATCGAGCCGGTTCTGTCCAAGCGGATTGGCGGGAGAAATACATCGCTTGGATCGCTCGAGGGGAGCTCCCCGCGGACCGGGCCGCGGCTAGGCGCATCGCTAGGATGGCTAAATCTTTTGCCCTCGTCGACGGCGAGCTGTACAAGCGCGCCGCCTCCGCATCCTACGGCGGTGCGTGCCCATTCCCGAGGGGCGCGAGCTCCTACGGGACATCCATGCGGGGATCTGTGGCCACCACGCCGCACCCCGCACCCTCGTCGGCAATGCGTTCCGCCAAGGCTTTTCTTGGCCTCTTCGCGGTCGCGGACGCCCGGCGAAATCGTACGCACTGCGAAGGGTGCCGGGTTCTACGCCCGCAAGTCCAACTTGCCCGCCCACGCCCTACGGACCATCCCCGTTACATGGCCGTTCGCCGTGTGGGGGCCGGACATCGTCGGGCCCCTCGCGGAAGGCGCCGGGGGCTTCACCCGCTTGCTAGTCGCGATCGACAAGTTCTCCAAGTGGGTGGAGGTGCGCCCCATCACGAACCTAAGGGCCGAGCGGGCGGTGACATTCTTCACCGATATCGTCTACCGCTTTGAAGTGCCAAACTCCATCATCACGGACAACGGGTCCCGCTTCACGGGCGGAAGTTCTTGGAGTTCCGTGACAAGTTCCACATCCGTGTGGATTGGGCGGTGTGGCGCACCCACGGACCAACGGCCAAGTGGAACGTGCCAACGGCATGATCCTACAAGGGCTAAAACCCGGTACCTTTTCGACCAGCTCAACAAATCTGGGCGAAAATGGCTCCAAGAACTTCCAGCGGTCGTGTGGAGCCTAAGGACCACCCCAAGCAGAGCCACCGGGTTCACCCCATTTTTTCTAGTCCACGGCGCGGAGGCCGTCCTCCCCACGGATTTAGAATACGGGTCGCCCAAGGTTCGAGGCTACGACGAGGGTGCTAACCAGCGAGCCCGCGAGGACTCGCTGGACCAGCTGGATGAGGCACGCCTCGTAGCCTTAATGCACTCCGCGAGGTATCAACAGTCCCTAAGACGCTACCAAGCACGCAAAATACGTCGACGGGATTTCAGCGAGGGGAATCTGGTCCTAAGGCTGCGCCAAGATAACCGAGGGCGCCACAAGCTATCGCCCCCATGGGAAGGACCCTACGTCGTGGTGAAAGTACTCAAACCGGGCACATACAAGCTGGCCAACGAGGACGGCGAAGAGCTCACCAACGCTTGGAACATCCAACAGCTACGTCGCTTCTACCCTTAGCTAGGATTTTCCAATTATCTTTGTTGTAAAAATCACATCGCCAACGCCCCAGTTGGCAACGACTATGTAAATACCCCAAGTCTAATGAAAAGGATAACTCGGCTTTCCCCTGAAACCCAAGTTACCCTCGGGGGCTACTGCGGGGGGCATCCCCCCCCCCCAAAATGGTCCCATTTTTTTCGCGCAAAAAAGCAAAACAACACGCGCTAAGTTTGTTTCCTACTTCAACCTCGAGCCACGATTCGAACAGGGCGCAGGCGGCACGGCGGAAGGAGCGCGCGAGCCAGAGATAGCCTACGCCGCGTGGACATGGCCCTTCTCTCTCGCCTCCAACCCAGCAGGCCCCCTGCAAAAATCGAACTCCCCTAACTAGAATCTACTCAGGAAGAAGGAGAAACAAAAAGCGTGATAAACAAAGAACTTCATTTACAGCAAGTGTTTAAGTTCATGAAACAGCTTGTTTATTTACAAAGGCCACGAGGCCAGGATACTAATACACATCAAAAAAACGGGCCTAGCGCCCAACTGCTTTCAGGCGGGAGGAGCAGCAGCATCAGCGGCGTCCGGGAAGAGGAACTCCTTGAAGGCCTCGGCGAGCAACCCGGCGGCGTCGGCAGCGAGCGCATCCACACGCTCCATGGCCACCTCGTCCTCGACGCCCTCGGGAACGATGTACCCCTCCGCCAGCGCCTCGAAATTAACCTCGTAGTGGGATCGCACCACTCCGAGGGCCTTCTCGGACGCCCGCAGCGGCGCCGGCGCATCCGCCCGGTGACATGGCCACCAAGGGCACGCGGAGCCGGGCGGCCGTGAGCCGCCGGCCGGGCCTCGCCCTCCTCGACGGAGCGGCGGGTCTCGAGGGCCGCATCGCGCGGCTCTCGCAACTCTCCGCTCGGAGGAATTGTAGGAAGCCTGCAGCGCCTCGGCCCGTTCAGCCGCATGCCCCAGAGCGGTGCGCAAGCCTGGAAACGCCAAAGCAAGAAAGAAATCAGAAAAAGGGAATGCGAGTTCCCAAACGAAAAACCAACGAGCAAGAGTCAAACAATGGCTCACCTTCGACCTGCTTCCTCTCCATCTCGAAGTCCCGGCGCACGGCCTCGACCGACAGCTCGAGGCGCCGGACGGTCTCGCCTTGCTCGCGGAGGGCCAACTCCTGGTTGGCGTTGCAGATGCTGAGCATGAGCGCCTCGTCCTCGACCTTGGAGAACGCGGTGTTCCGCTCCTCCAGCGACTTCTGCGTCACCTCGTGGGCGGCGCGCTCCCCGCTCCCGGCCGCACGGGCGTCGACGAGGGCGGCTCCGCCCCTCGCCGAAGCCGCTCCTCGGCCCCTTGGCGGGCGGCGCTCTCTTGCGGGAGCCGCTCCTCGGCGACGACGAGGGCCGCGGCCTTGGCGTCGAGGGCGGCCTTCGGGTCGTCGGCCTCATTGGCCCGCCGCTCCCGGCCCGCGCGCCCGGCTCCTCGGCCGCCGCGGCGCCGTTGCGCCCGCGCCCCCTCAAGCGACGTGCGGAGCTCCCGGGTTTCGGCGCGAGCGGTGGCCACCTCCGCCCTCCCGCTTGGCGGCCGGCGTCCGCGTCTTCTCCAAGTCCGAGCGCGCATTCCACGCGCCTCATCACGATCGATGAGGGCCGCGCGGACCCGCTCGAGGCTCGAGCGACGTGCCGAGTCTGCCTCGAGCTCTCGGGGAGCTCGTCGAGCCGGGCCAAGGCCCGGTATGCCGCCCAAGCGTCCCGGCGTCCCAAGGGCGTCGGCAAGCGCGTCGAAAGCGCCGCACCGCTCCCGAACGGTGGACCTCGGCGTTCACCCGTCGAACGCATCGTACTTGTCATGGGCGCGGCGCTCGAGCTCCCGGCATACACACACCGAGATCCGTAAGCACTATGACACGAAAGCGAAGACACAAAGACGAGAAGAAGAGGAAAGCAGGCGACGACACCCTACCTGAAAGACGCGCCATGCGGGGCCGCCGTGGACTGCCGGCGCCTCGTTCGCCGCGCGGTTGAGCGTAGCGCCGTGGCTCGGAGCTTGCCCCGCAGCTCCCGCTCCCCCCCGGGCGTCGCAAACGCCGGGGGATCATCGATGGCCCCCTCCACCGGGCGGGGGCGGCCGGCGTGGGAGGACGAGGCCTCGGCGCCGGTGTCCTCGACCCCCCACCACCGAGGTGACCCTCGTGCCGCCTCACGAGGGCCCCCTCCTCCCGGGGCTCGGGGGGAGTTCGAGGGCCGCCCGGCCCACCGATTCCACCCGGGCGGCGGAGAGTCGTCCGAGACTTCCACCACCTCCGCCCGCAAATCGCCGGCGGGCGCGGCTCGCTTGCGCCGCCTCCGCCGCACCTCCACCTCGCGCCTCCGCGGCCGCGGCGCCCAGCACGGCGCCGCGGGCCACCACCTCCGGCCGCACCCCCGCAACCACGGGCGCCGCGGTTGCTCCCGCTCCGCCTCCTCCACGGCCAAAGCCCCCCCGCGGGCGCGCCTCCATCCCGCGCGCCGCCGCCGCGGCCGCACCTCCGCGGCGGCCGGCGCCGGCCGCTCCCTCGCCGACCGCCGGCGCGCCGCGGCGGGCTGGTCCGGTGGCCGAGACCTCGGGGTCCCGGCCGCACCTCGCGAGCTCTCGCCCGCCGCCGCCGTGCTTGTCCCCGCCCGCGACGCCCTCGACGAGCGCCGCCGGGTGGGGATGGACGCGTCCGTCCTCAGCACCTTGGCAGGTGCGAGAGGAGGCACGGTTGGCACCACCCTGCGCAGACACGGACAGAAGGTCAGGGCACCTGGTCATCGACAAATCAAACCAAACGAAAAAAGACAGGCTCCTTACCTCGAAGAGGAAAAGGCCCGTTTCCTCTTCCTCGAAGCCTCAGAGGATGAGGCCGGCGCGGCCGCGCGCGCCGCCGCCGCGTCTCCCCGACGGCGCCGCCACGCGCGCGCGGGCGCGCCCGCCCCCGCGCGCGGTCGCGCCCGACGACGCGCCTCTCGACGACGCGCGCGCGCGCGCGGGTACGCTTGCCCCACGTGCGGATGTGCCCGCCGCCGCACTCCCCGACGACGTCGCCGCGCGCGTGGACGCGCTTCCCCGCGCGCGCGGCACGCTCGATGCGCGCGCGCGCGCTCGCCGTGCGCGCCCCCGACGAGCGCGGCCGGCGCCCTCCGCGGCGCGCGCCGCCCTCGATGTCGATGGCCGGTGGCGGGCGCCGTTGCGCCCGCCCCGGTGATGCCGCCCTCGCCGCCGGCGCCGGCTCCGGCGAGGGAGGCGCGGGCGCCACCCGTCTGAGGGGCCCTCCCCCTCAGCCTCTTCCTCTTCGTCCTCCTCCGAGGACGAGAACTCCTCGGTCTCCGGGGAGGAGAGCCCCCAACTCCTCGCGCGCGCCGTGCTCCGCGGCCCGCCGGTCGCGGCGCGCTTGGACGTCGCCTCGCGTGCTCCCTCTTGCGCGCCGCCCGCTCTCCGCCGCTCCCGGCCGCGCCGCCCGGCCACGCGCGCGGGAGTCAGGGGTGGGCGGATCGGACTTGGCGATGGTAAAAGTCACCAGCTGTACACGGAAGCAACAAGAGCGCGTCAGGAGGCAAAGGCAACACTAAGAACTAAAGCGAAATCAAGAACCGCACTCACCAATGGGCCGGTGGGGAGCATCTCGAGATCCCACGGGGTCCAACCCGCAGGCGGCGGCACCCGGGTGTCGACGGCGCTCCGCGCCCGGGTGAGCGTGTACGGCCGCTCGAGGGGCGTCGGGAGTATCCGCGACCTCGCCAGGACGACGGGGTTGGCCGCCTCTGTCATCTCGAAGATGCAGAGCGGCCTCTCCATCAAAGGCACGATCCGCCGGTGATGGAGGAAGGAGAGGACGCCCATCGCGTTCAGCCCGTCCGCCGCCAGTCGCTTCAGCGCAGCCAGGACCGACTCCTGCCGACTCCGATGCTGGGCCGTGGACACCCCGTAGCCCCGGGGAGTCGGGCCTCTCCTTGAACACCCGGCCGGTGTAGGGGGGGGGAGGCCGGGCTCGGCGTTACGCAAGTAGAACCATCCCCGCTCCCAGCCGGCGTTGTTCGTCGTCATGGTGCAGGGGATGTAGACGTCTTTGAATTGCCCCCGCAGGGCAAGCGACATCCCACCGGCGCGCATCGCGCGGCGGGTCCTCGGCTCCGTCGTGGGCTGCGTGATGAGCTCCGCGCGGAAAAGGTGTACCCAGAGCTCCCAATTGACCGGGATCCCCAGGTACCCTTCGCAGACGCCCATGAATGTGGCCGCCTGCGAGATCGCGTTGGGGGCGAAGTTGTGCAGCTCCACTCCGTAGTGGTGGCACATCGCCCGCATGAAGGTGCTCGCCGGCGCGGTGAAGCCCCGCTCGTGGTAACGGATGAAGCTCACCACGTAGCCCTCCGGCGGGTTGGGCTCGCGGTCCGTAGCCGGCGGCACGATCCACTCCGCCGGACGTCCGTCTTCGTTGGCCGCCAGCTGGCCGGCGGCGACCAGCTCACCAAGGGCCAGCCGCGTCACCGTCGACCTCTCCCAGGCATATGGCTCCAGGATCCTAAGGGGAAGCTGAGGCGGCGCCATGAGGAAGGACGAAGGAATGCGAGGACGGAGAACGAGGAACGGGAGAAAGGCTCTAATGGCGACACCGCGCGGTGGCAAGAGCTAGGCGAAGACGAAGGGGCGGGGGACTGAAGATGGTGAGGCGTCAAGGTAAAAAACCGCCGTCTCTTCCACCCCTCAGATTTATAAGCCGACGGGGCGAGCTCTCCGGAGCAGACGCCCCGCTAGCATTAACTGCAGGGAATCTTTCCTTCGCATTGACGGGCGGGCCCCACCACGACTGCAGCGGCCACGTCATTGCAGGCGGGCCATCATTACGGCAAAGACCTGCAGCGACCGAGGCGAAGCGGTCACATCCGCCAGCCATGCCGCCCACTACGCGCGCGCGCGCGGTTACAACGCCTAAAAAGGCGCGCCCGCGCTGCAAAACCGCGGTCACGATCGCAAAGCATTTAAAATAACTGGGTCCCTTGCCAAGCAAGGAGAACCCTCGAGCGGGGCGGACTCCTGGCTCAAGACCAGGGCAACCCTCGATGGGATATCGACGTGAGAAGGTCGCCCGGGACCTGCTCGATGTAGAGCAGGCACCGCGGGTACCCATGCCACGTAAGACCCTCGGGCGGCGCGAGCCCTCGGCTCAAAACAATGTCAGCCCTCGAAGGGACACCGACGTGAGAAGGTCGCCCGGGACCTGCTCGATGTAGAGCAGGCACCACGGGTACCCATGCCACGTAAAACCCTCGGGCGGCGCGAGCCCTCGTCTCAAAACAATGTCAGCCCTCGAAGGGACACCGACGTGAGAAGGTCGCCCGGGACCTGCTCGATGTAGAGCAGGCACCACGGGTACCCATGCCACGTAAAACCCTCGGGCGGCGCGAGCCCTCGGCTCAAAACAATGTCAGCCCTCGAAGGGACACCGACGTGAGAAGGTCGCCCGGGACCTGCTCGATGTAGAGCAGGCACCACGGGTACCCATGCCACGTATAACCCTCGGGCGGCGCGAGCCCTCGTCTCAAAACAATGTCAGCCCTCGAAGGGACACCGACGTGAGAAGGTCGCCCGGGACCTACTCGATGTAGAGCAGGCACCACGGGTACCCATGCCACGTAAAACCCTCGAGCGGCGCGAGCCCTTGGCTCGAGACAATATCGATTCTTCAAGGAAGGGCACATACGCTGTGCTACCAACCAGCACCTCGAGGGCTGGCTCGCCCAGACCCCTCGATGGCCGCAAGCGTGAAAAGACGGGGCCGCCCAGGCACCACCCCCGCACGGCCCTGCGATCGAGGTTCGAAGCCTGACCCTCGACGTGTTCGAACAGGCGCCACAGATCGCAGAGTTAGGGACGACGAGGGCACGCGCATTCGAGCCGTTCCTCGAGCCCGTCGGCTCGGGGGTGCCCTACATGTCGTGTTCAAGAGCCAGCGAGGGCAGCTAGCCGGGGGGATCCCACCGAGGGAGAGCTTCCGCGCCCTCGGTCCCTATCGAACGGGACCGAGCCCCACCTAGCAAACCCACGCAAGTGCTTCCATGGACGTGTCTCCGGACCGCGCAGCCTACCCTTATCGAACGGGGCATGGACGTCCACTTGAACCACCCGCTAGCAGCTCGACGAGGAATCCGCAATCCGCGACCCGCTCGATGGGGGTTGCGGAAACCTCACCCTCCGTCCCGCGGAGGGACGGCGAGGGCGAGTTAAAAAACAAGTCGCCAAGCTCTACCCGATCGCCTTGAACGGGCCAAGGCTCGGGGGCTTGGCGCACGGCTACACCTCCTTGAAATTGCACCCACCGGAGACAGTGCCAGCGGTGCGTGCACCCCCGAAGCCGGCTGAAATACCGCCGATGCCGGTTGGCATATGTGCCACGCCTCTCTGACCAAAATTCTCGTGGTTAACCCCTACAGGAGAACCCACACTCCTCCAGGGCTTCGGGGGCTAGACCCGCGGGTCCGCTGACGCGGCCCCACGGAAAGCGTTCGCAAACAAGGAGGGAAGAACGTCCTATCAGTAGGTTCCAGCATCTGCGGGAGCCTCAATGGCAAACCCACAGATGCTCGGGGGCTACTGTCCGGGACAGCCCTAGGGGTCCCCTTAAACAATGGGGAAAACCTCACTTAAAACCCGCAACGAAACCCAAATACGTTAAGCCTAACCATGCGAGGCACCTAACCATGCGGGACACGGTCCACGGGGGACTCCGACGGCCCATCGAGGCGGCCCACGGAAGGATCCCCTCGAACAGACTGCGCCCCGCTCGAGGGGCAGCACTCCCTTCGGGCGGACACCGCCCCGCTCGTGGGTACGCACTTCCCTCGAGCGGGCTCCGCCTCGCTCGAGGGTACGCCCCGCCCTCGGCCGGGGTCCGTTACGCTCGAGGGTGCCCCTCACGCGTGCACCGGCCCCGTGCGCGGGCATTTAACGCCACGACACAAGGGGGCGGCGCCATCATGCGCCGGGGCTCGCGCCCGTGCCGCCGCACCAACTCCCCAGGGAGGAGCCCATCCCCACCACTGTGGGGGGGGACTGTGCGGTACGGCCGGTGTCAGTCCCGTGACACCGCGCGCCTACTGCAGTACGGCTAACGCGCCCGACCATCGAAGGGGGGCCGGGCGCACCCTCGATTTCACTTTCCCGTGACCCTACAGGGTTAGGTGGACGCGCTAGGCCGGTGGATTGCCATCCCGTCCACTGTAACGGCATGGCCGCCATACCCGCGCGTGCAGGCGCACGCCGGATCCTGTAGCAAGGACTCCAGCCCCGTGAGGCGCGTTGGGAAGGAACGCCGTTCTGCCTGCCCCTGTACTCCGTACAAGATTGCGTCAGCACCGCCCCCGAGCCTATCAGAGGACATCACTGCCATCCGTTGCTCTCCTACCCTCGAACCGCCACTGTTCGGGTACAAGTCAGGCCACGATAACCGGATCGCAGCGGGAATCGCCCGGACGGCCGCCCACTCTACACCGTAGCACGTCGCACCTCTCCACATAGCTAGATAGCGCGGCGTGCATGTAACCCACCGCCCCCTTGATCTATAAAAGGGGGTGCGAACCCCCAGCCGCAGGGGGAGACAGACGAACAGAGACACAAGAACACTCCACACAGCACGTACTCATTCTCACTCTCCCGCAATATCTTCAGCCACTCCTCCAGGGACTTGGAAGCTACACTTCCTCTCCCGCCTTGCTTGTATTTGCCCCACTACAAGCACCCCCGGTGCTAAGTAATATAGTGCCCCGAGCACGCCCCTGCTGGACGTACGGCCCCCTCGGCCGGAACCAGGATAAAACTTCTGTGTCACTTGTTACTTAGCATCGACCATTGAGGGATAGACCTGGGCGCTATCTACTGGTTAGTGTCGGGACCATATTCCGCACCGACACGTGGTACGTTCGTCGATGTCCCCAATGATCTTCGATAGGGGATGCACTTCATGAATCCGCCGGGGAGCCTCACGCCTCGAGACTACGTCCCCCTCTACTTCAGCTTCTCTCGCCTGGTCCTCTTGTCGCACCGTCGTTGTCCATGAAGTAGACGGTCCACTCTCCGTAGTGGTCGTAGGGGAAGTAGTGGGTACACACTCCGCTTCAGGCGCATGATTCTCTCCATCATCATCTCCAGCTTCATCCTTCTCCTCTTCAAAGAGGTCCTCAGCCATCTCCTCATCACCTGCACATTAAAAGCCAAGACAGGTACATGGCATTGTCTCGTCGAAGTTAACCTCGCAAGTCTCCATGATTTTGTTAGTCTCAAGATTAAGCACTCTATAGGCTCTAGAATGGTTAGCATATCCAAAAAAAATCCCATCACTAGACCTAGCCTCAAATTTGTCGAGTTTTCCCTTTTTAAGAATAAAGCACTTGCAGCCAAAGACTCAAAAATGACTCACCTTGGGTGCCCGACCATGCATAAGCTCATAACAGGTCTTCCTCTTGAAAGCTCGCAATAAAATCCTGTTGGAGACATGACAGGCCGTATTGACCGCCTCAGCCCAATACCTCCTAGGAATCCTGTGCTCATCGAGCATCGTCCTAGCCATCTCACAAAGAGTCTGATTTTCCTTTCCACGACTCCATTTTGAGTGGGCACATAAGGGGTCGAATACTGATGTTCAAGACCTAGATCACGACAGAAGGCATCAAAACGAGAGTTCTTGAACTCTGAGCCATTATCACTGCGGATAGCTCGAATAGCATTCTCATGCCTCTCGTTCCTCAACCTCACGATCAGATCTCGAACAAAACCAAATGTCTCACTTTTGTACTCCAAGAAAAACACCCAGGCATAGCGAGAGTAATCGTTCAACACAACAAGGACATACCACTTCCCACCCACCGAGCGAACTCGAGCGGGCCCAACAAGGTCCATATGCAATAGCTCTATCGGACGCTCGGTCATGACATCGGTCAGGGGTGGATGGGAGTGCCTACCATCTTACCATGCCTACACGGAGCACAGAACAAATCCTTCTCAAACTTAAACTTCAGCAATCCTCGGACAAGGTTAAGACCACTCAAGCGGGAAACCAAATCAAAGCAAAAGTGACCCAACTGCCTATGCCATTTCCACAAATCACAAGAAGGACCAGCCATCAAACAACGAGTAGGCCCCAAAGAATGAAGGATCAGATGGCGACTAGAGAGGGGGGGAGTGAATAGGAGCCGGTAAAAATTCTTCCAAAAGAACCCGGCCTATGCCCTATACAAATCCCGGTCACACACGAGCGATGGATCGAATCACACACCAATCGCCAAGACAACGAGGTTATGGATCAACCTCTAGCCTTAGGAACGATTCCTTGAAGCACACGCGGAAGCACAAAAGAAGAAGGAGAGGAATCGAACCAAAGAAGCAAAGCGCGCAGCCTCTGGCGGACCGTCCGGCCAGACAGGACGGACCGTCCACGATGAGCCCTGCGGACCGTCCGGCAGGGGACCGCGGACCGCCCCCCCCTTGCCGCGGACTGTCCGGCCTGAGCCGCGGACCGTCCGTTAAATCACACAGAACCAACCGCAGCGACCCACGAACCACGGACCGTCCGCGGGGAGCACGCGGACTGTCCGCCAAGCACCCGCGGACCGTCCGCCCTCTACTGCGGACCGTCCGAAACTCCGTCCAACCGAAAAACAAAATCGCGACGGATCGAAACGAAAAACGAGCAAGAACACGAAGAACACGGGACGAACCCTAGCGGCGCGGACCGTCCGCGGGGTCCTCGCGGACCGTCCGCCAGGTGCGGACAGAGCAGAAAACGCCCGACCCCGAAAGTCAACTCCCCCAAATCATCATTGGATTTCCCAAACGGTTGAAGCTGTGGAGACAAGGGTTTGGGGACTTGAAAAGCGTCACACAAGGATGCTATAGCCCAAAAATCTTGCCTCCTAACTCCCTAAATCACCGGGAATCACGAATCCTTTGAGCACTGTCGGTGCGGAATATGGTCCCGACACTAACCATTAGATAGCGCCGAGGTCTATCCCTCAATGGTCGATGCTAAGTAACAAGTGACACAGAAGTTTTATCCTGGTTCCGGCCGAGGGGGCCGTACGTCCAGCAGGGGCGTGCTCGGGGCACTATATTACTTAGCACCGGGGGTGCTTGTAGTGGGGCAAATACAAGCAAGGCGGGAGAGGAAGTGTAGCTTCCAAGTCCCTGGAGGAGTGGCTGAAGATATTGCGGGAGAGTGAGAATGAGTACGTGCTGTGTGGAGTGTTCTTGTGTCTCTGTTCGTCTGTCCCCCCCCCCCCCCCCCCCCCCCCGGGCCGGGGTTCGCACCCCCTTTTATAGATCAAGGGGGCGGTGGGTTACATGCACGCCGCGCTATCTAGCTATGTGGAGAGGTGCGACGTGCTACGGTGTAGAGTGAGCGGCCGTCCGGGCGATCCCCGCTGCGATCCGGTCATCGTGGCCTGACTTGTACCCGAACAGTGGCGGTTCGAGGGTAGGAGAGCAACGGATGGCAGTGATGTCCTCTGATAGGCTCGGGGGCGGTGTTGACGCAATCTTGTACGGAGTACAGGGGCAGGCAGAACGGCGTTCCTTCCCAACGCGCCTCACGGGGCTGGAGTCGTTGCTACAGGATCCGGCGTGCGCCTGCACGCGCGGGTACGGCGGCCATGCCGTTACAGTGGCCGGGATGGCAATCCACCGGCCTAGCGCCTCCACCTAACCCTGTAGGGTCACGAGAAAGTGAAATCGAGGGTGCGCCCGGCCCCCCTTCGAGGGTCGGGCGCGTTAGCCGTCTTCGCAGTAGGCGCGCGGTGTCACGGGACTGACACCGGCCGTACCGCACAGTCCCCCCCCCCCCCCCGTGGTGGGGATGGGCTCCTCCCTGGGGAGTTGGTGCGGCGGCACCGGGGCGCGAGCCCCGGGCGCATGATGGCGCCGCCCCCTTGTGTCAGGGCGTTAAATGCCCGCGTACGGGGCCGGTGCACGCGTGAGGGGCACCCTCGAGCGTAACGGACCCCGGCCGAGGGCGGGGCGTACCCTCGAGCGAGGCGGAGCCCGCTCGAGGGAAGTGCGTACCCACGAGCGGGGGCGGTGTCCGCCCGAAGGGAGTGCGCCCCTCGAGCGGGGCGCGATGCGTTCGAGGGGATCCTTCCGTGGGCCGCCTCGATGGGCCGTCGGAGTCCCTGTGGACCGTGTCCTGCATGGTTAGGTGCCTGCATGGTTAGGCTTAACGTATTTGGGTTTCGTTGCGGGTTTTAAGTGAGGTTTTCCCCATTGTTTAAGGGGACCCCTAGGGCTGTCCCCGACAAGCACCACCAAAAGCTAGAGCACCGAATGAAAAACTTCGAATCGAAGTGGTTTCCCGGCGTTTGAGGGCACAAGATCAATCACAAAGATGCACGAGACATCTATCCATGTTTTCCTCAAAGAAACCCGGGGAGAAACTCACTCAAATCCGCGAAATCGCACCAGAAACAAAGGCACGAAAACAAGCACAAAAGACCACGAAAAACACAACTCCGAATCTTCTATACAAACCAGGAAAGATTCACAAGGTCTAGCATGCCGCCCTAGCATCCATCCCTCTCAACAAATCTCTCATGAAGCTCTCATGCTAGCCTAGAGAAAATGGAAGAAAAATAGCTACGAAAATGAGAAATGGGAGGGAGGAAATGAAACCCTAAGTCGCGGAGAGAGAGAGCCACTCACACACCCTTATGGCTTATATATCGGGTCCCGCCGGAGTGGTAAATGACTCGACTACCCCTAACTTAACTACTGGCGATACAACCCACGCAGGGGCATTTAGGTAATGTTTGTGGGTCTTTCCATCGGACGGCCACGCCTTTGCCGCACCTCGCGTCCTCCCGACGCAAGCCAGCGATCCCGCCGCGTGTCCTCCGCCTCGAAGCTTCCCGACACGCCCGGATCCCGTCTCCGTCGTGTTGGGCCCTCAGACTTGGTTTTGAGGCCCAAACCAAGAAACCGTCCGCCGATGGTTTTGTGGGCAAACCACCAAACCCCGCGTGCTCGGTCCGGCCTCCCGCCAAACCACTTGACTTGACCGCCACCGTGCACCGGCTCGCTTGTCCATGACTTCGTCTTGCTTGTGTCGCCACCATGTGACCCGCACCCGGTCCCCGCCGTCCACCGGTCCCTCGAACCGAGCCTACTTGCCTCTCCATCTCCCGGAGGCCCCTCAAGGCGAAGACCTTTCGTGCCCGTTCTTCACCCCCGCAACAACACGAACTAGGCCGCGGCCTACACTCGCGCACTAAGCCAAGAGTCAGTCCAACACCCGTTGTCAATCACTCATCACTGAGGAGCGGTCATCCATCGACCACCGGGACGCTCCTGGTCCTCAATCTCCCCCCTTGATGAGTGCATTGACAACACACAACGCGAAATGAAATTCAGAGAAAGAAAGAAAGGAAGAAGAAAGAAAAACAAAGAAGCTCAACTCATGACCAAAACCAAAGAAAGGCAAAGAAAGGTCACAAGCCAAGCAAAGCACAAACTCCACATCGAAAACAGCAAGAAAGCTCCCCCTGAACAAATGCAAGCTCCCCCTGAACATGTGGATGTAAACTTCCAAATTTCAGCTCACCTCTTCTGAATTTTCATTAAGCTCACCTCTTCTCCCCCTTGTTGACAATGTATGAATCAAGGTGAAAATGCAGAAATGCAAAACAAAGCATATAAACATCTACAGGAGCTTCTCAAATAAGCCAAATCTAGTGTCAAAGGCTAAAAATGAGACAAAGATCACACATCTGAATCATAGCATAGTCAAAGCATTGCCACAAGTAATACATGAAAATACAAGCATGTGACAAAGCAAAATTTTCAGATTTAAGCAGTGTTACAAAAAGAAGGCTCGCTTCACATGTAAAAGCCTATCCATGTCACACTTGAGCCACAAACATGCATACCATTCAAAGATCATACAGGGATATCAAATTCTCAAAGAAAAGATCATGGCAAACACCCATAAAGCAAAGCATGTCATGTCAAAGCTCATGAGCCATGTGTCCACTTCGGGGAGACTTCTCCATTGGTGAACATCATGCAACATGTTTTGCACCCATATGTGAAAGATAAGACATTTTAAGCATAGACATGATGGATGGAGCATTTTTCAAGCATTATACACTTCTTTTCAAGATTAAATCATTTCATGGTACATGAAGTGCCTTTGCGGCAAAAGAAGCTTATGCTCCCCCATGAATGCAACATAGGCTAAACATTCACAATGATATTCGGCCTTTGGCCCAAATGCAAGAACAAGGCATCCAAGCACAATCTAAGCATGAAAAGCACATTTAGACCAAACTGTGACATGGACACACAACTGCACACGAGTGGAGCATATTTCATCAAAAAAATAGTCAAGATTAGCATTTATTTCAAAAAGGGCTATCTCACCACACATATATCTCAAATATTCCAAGAGCATAGCCTCACATCACCATTGCTCCACACATATGACCAATATCTTACAAATAGCCAGAGAGACTCAAATATGGCATATGAAAGAAGCTCATCATCCTAAAATGCAATATGATACAAATGCAACATGATATATGACAAGATGGCTATCCTACCATGGTTTATACATCAAGCAAAGCATGTATATACATCAAAGTAAAACATGGTATGATACATATGGTACAAGAGAAAATCCCCCGAGAATCAACTAGAAAGGGCAACAAACCCCAAGTTCCCTCCGCAAGCGCACAAATGTAGCTTGGTCGAGAGGCTTTGTGAAAATGTCTGCAAGCTGATCTTGGGTAGGGACATGGCTCAACACAATGGTTCCTTTCTCCACATTGTCCCTCAAGAAATGATACCTCACTTCTATGTGTTTTGTTCTGGAGTGAAGCACTGGGTTTTTGGCTACGCTTATGGCACTGGTGCTATCACAAAGAAGTGGGATCTGGGTGCACTCCTCACCAAAGTCTCTCAAAGTGTATGAAATCCACAACAGCTGGGAACAACAACTCGCGGCAGCAACATACTCCGCCTCGGTGGTGACTGAGCTACACTAGACTGCTTGCGGGAAGACCATGAGACCAACGAAGAACCAAGAAACTGGCAAGTACCAGAAGTAGACTTCCTCTCGACTCGGCAACCAGCAAAATCCGCATCGGAAAAACCATGAAGAGAAAGAGTCGAGGAGGACGAATACCAAAGGCCAAGACCGAGGGCGGACCGTAGGTACACGAAAATCCTCTTGACGACTGTCGGTGTGATGTCCTCGGCGAAGCCCGAAAACGAGCGCACGGACACACGGCCGAACCGTATGTCCGGCCTCGTCGCCGTCAAGTAGGGGAGGGAGCCGATCATGCTCCCGTACTCCCGCCGGTCCACCGGTTCTCCGTCCTCATCCGCATCCAAAGTGGCCGTACTCCCCATGGGAGTCGACATCGGCTTCACATCTTGCATCCGGAACTTCCTCAGCATGTCTTTCGTGTACTTGGTCTGGTGCACGAATGTTCCATCCTTCACTTGCTTGATCTGCAGCCCGAGAAAATACTGCAACTCGCCCATCATGCTCATCTCGAACTCCCTGCTCATCTCATCTGCAAACTTGGCAACAAGGTTATGTGACGAGCCACCAAAGACAATATCATCCACGTATATCTGAACAATCAACGAGTCATTTTTATGATTGAGGAGAAACAAGGTTCTATCCACGGTACCCATCACAAACCCTCTGCTCAACAGAAAACCTCTCAATCTCCCATACCAAGCATGGGGCGCCTGTTTCAACCCATACAGAGCCCTTTTCAACCTGTACACCCTGTGTGGGTACAGCTCGCTCTCAAACCCAGGTGGCTGTTTCACATACACCTCCTCCTCTATGACCCCATTCAGAAAAGCACTCTTCACGTCCATCTGAAACAACTTGAACCCTTTAGCCACGGCAAAGGCTAGAAGAATTCGAATTGCTTCAAGACGGGCCACAGGAGCAAAGGTCTCCTCATAGTCGATCCCCTCCTTCTGACTAAAGCCCTGAGCAACAAGTCTAGACTTGTTCCTCACAACCATCCCATTCTCTCCCTCTTTGTTCTTCTAAACCCACTTGGTTCCTATGGGATGGCAATTTGGAGGTGGTTCAACTAACTCCCACACCCGGTTCCTCTCAAAGTTTTCTAACTCCTCATGCATAGAATTGACCCAGTTTGCATCAGATAAAGCATGTCCAATGTCCTTGGGCTCAAAAGTGGCAACAAAAGCAGCATGAGCAAAATGAGAGGAATTCCTGGACCTTGACCGTGTAGTGCGTTCATCGATGTTCCCAATGATCTTTGACAAGGGATGCACTTCTTGAATCCGCCGGGGAGCCTCACGCCTCGAGACTACCTGCCCCTCAACTTCAGCTTCTCTCGCCTGGTCCTCTTGTCGCACCGTCATTGTCCATGAAGTAGACGGTCCACGCTCCGTAGTGGTCGTAGGGGAAGTAGTGGGTACACACTCAGCTTCAGGCGCATGGTTCTCTCCATCATCATCTCCAGCTTCATCCTTCTCCTCTTCAAAGAGGTCCTCGGCCGTCTCTTCATCACCTGCACATTCAAAGTTAAGAGAGGTACATGGCATTGTCTCGTCGAAGGTTACCTCGCAAGTCCCCATGATTTTGTTAGTCTCAAGGTTAAGCACCCTATAGGCTCTAGAGTGGTTAGCATATCCAAAGAAAATACCATCACAAGACCTAGCCTTAAACTTGTCGAGTTTTCCCTTCTTAAGAATAAAGCACTTGCAGCCAAAGACTCGGAAATGACTCACCTTGGGTGCCCGACCATGCATAAGCTCATAACAAGTCTTCTTCTTAAAAGCTCGCAATAAAATCCTGTTAGAGACATGACAAGCCGTATTGACCGCCTCAGCCCAATACCTCCTAGGAGTCCTGTGCTCATCGAGCATCGTCCTAGCCATCTCACAAAGAGTCCGATTTTTCCTTTCCACGACTCCATTTTGAGGGGGCACATAAGGGGTCGAATACTGATGTTCAAGACCTAGATCACGACAAAAGGCATCAAAACGAGAGTTCTTGAACTCAGAGCCATTATCACTGCGGATAGCTCGAATAGCATTCCCATGCCTCTCGTTTTTCAACCTCACGATCAGATCTCGGACAAAACCAAATGTCTCACTCTTATCCTCCAAGAAAAATACCCAGGCATAGTGAGAGTAATCGTCCACCACAACAAGGACATACCACTTCCCACCCACCGAGCGAACTCGAGCTGGCCCAACAAGGTCCATATGCAACAGCTCTATCGGACGCTCGGTCATGACATCGGTCAGGGGTGGATGGGGAGTGGCTACCATCTTGCCATGCCTACAAGGAGCACAAACCAAATCCTTCTCAAGCTTCAACCTCGGCAATCCTCGGACAAGGTCAAGACCACTCAAGCGGGAAACCAAATCAAAGCTCAAGTGTCCCAACCGCCTATGCCATTTCCACAAATCGAAGAAGGGACCAGCCATCAAACAAACGAGCAGGACCCAAAGAACGAGAGAAATCAGCCACGAAAATCGACCCTCGGGGATGATCATACAGACAAGATCACCTCGAGAATCAAGCAAACGAGACTCGCCAGACTTGAAACGCACCTCAAAACCCTCATCAAGCAACTGAGAAACCGAGAGCAAATTGAAACCCAAAGACTTCATAAGAGCCACTCTCTTCAACGTTACCTTGTCACTCACATGCACAACACCCTCCGAAAGCACCCTTCCTCGTCCATTGTCCCCAAATGTAATGTACAACTTTTCCTTCACTGGGGTGAGGCTGGAGAACCACTTCTTATCTCCGGTCATGTGTCGAGAACACCCGGAGTCGATCAACCAAATGTCCTCCAAGCCTCCTGCCTATAGTCAGAAACAGGAATGAGAGTGAGCTAGCGACTCGACACTGGGGTTAGCACAAAGAAAGTTAAACCAGTGTCGAGCCATCTGCTCAAAAGAGGGGTTAGCAAACATCATTCCCTTGCCACCAAACTTCCCATGTCCCATGGGAGGAGTACGAGCACCACGAGGGGGAAAACGTGGTCCGTAGTTCCTCTCGGAACCCAAAGCCGCGATCATCTCCCCTAAACCCGTACCGAGGACGAGTAGGGGGACGTCCAAGAAAGCCACCACGAGCCCGACCAAACCTCTCACCAAAGACGCACACCATCATCTCTCCTAGCAAACCTCTCACCACCACCTCTCCGTGGGAACCTCGCCAACACTCCTCACACTTCCCACACCCCGTGGAAGTGGCACTCTAGGCTCGGGGAATACCATGAGACCGGCGATACTGTCTCCGGTTTGCTTGCTCCCTAGCAAGCCTCTCATCCCTCTTCCTCTTGTAGCAAAACTCGCAAGATGCCTCTCCTTGCCACAATACTCACACCCGAAGGGGATGGGTTTTGGTTTTGGCTCGGCTTCTCTCTAGGCTTCTCACCCTTCTCACCCACAAACTTCACCGGTTTTTGGAAGTCATTTGTCTTAGGTGGAAATTTGGGTGGATCTTGGGTTGTGTCAAGCTTGTTGCAAAGGTGGTTGGGCTTTGGTGTGAAAGAGTTCTTGGGTGCTTTTGGAAGTGGGACTTGGATCTCTCCGATCACCGCAAACTCGGGGTTAGACTCAACACACTTCTTATACACACTCTCCCCACTGTTCTCTCCCACTTTCTCACCCAACTTCTCAAACCCCAAACCACGACCATCAGCTCTCTTGAACTCCTCAATCATGATTTTCAATTGAGGTTCCCCGCCCGTACAACCAACCCAACACCTTCCTCAAATAGTCATTCTCCTCATAGATGACATCCAAACGGGAAGTAAGTTCAAGATTGCGCAAAGTAACCTCATCACAGCTAGTGCATGCATTGACAACAGGAGATTTCAAAGATGCTTCCAAAGAACTAATGGTAGAACGAGCATCAACAAGCTTAGCATGCATAGTAGGACATGATTTACAAGCACCAAGCAAAGTAGGTCTAGCCTTAAGCTCATCATACTCAGTCCTAAGAGCATCTAGTTTAGCCAAAGTAGAAGCATTCTTCTCATTAAGCAACTTGATCTCATTCAACTATGCATCACACTCGAGGCATTCAACATCATCAGGAGTAGTAGGAGCAAGTTTCAAAGAGTCATTTTCAAGTTTCGATTCAAGCAATTTCGACTCTAACTCTCCTACTTTCTCACTAGCATTCTCAAGTTGAGCCCTAAGATCTTTCCTCATCTTTTTGGCATCTCTTAGCACACTATCCCGGTTGTCAATCAAGCCATTCAACCTAGCAATCTCAGCAAGCAAAGAGTCGGGGTCACGATTTACCTCATCCTCCGAGTCGGAGTCGCTGTCTTCCTTCTCGCTCTTCTTGCTGCTTGAGCTATGGGCCATGCCACAAAAGCCTTCAATCGCCACACAGCTCAACCCGCTGAGGTTCCGGCTTGCACTCTTCTTGCCCTTGCGCCTCCCGGCGTCTTCATCTTCGCTGCTTGAGCTTGACTGCTAGTCGCTTGAACTTGAGTCGACGTCGCTCGCACCGGCCACCATCGCTCTTGCCTTGTTCTTCTTGTAGCCGCTCTTGCTCGGTCGCCGCTTGTCCTTGTCCTCGCTCTTGGACTTGTTGAAGTGCTTGCCCTTGGAGGAGTACTTGTCTTCACGCCTCGGGTGCGCCTTGTACTCGTTCACCTTGTACTTGTTCTCCTCCGCTTCCGGGCACTCGGCGATGAAGTGGCCATGCTTGCCACACTTGTAGCACGTCCCTGAGCTCCGCCTTGCATTCCTACGACTCTCGTGTAGTCGATCAAACCTTCTTGAGAGCAAGGCCAGCTCCTCCTCGCCCAGCACATCAAACTCCTCATCTGGAATAGACATGAGAGAAGACAAGGAAAACTGTCGACAGGAAGGGTTAGATTTGCCCTTTGATCCACCCACAAGAGCAAGACTATGGTCAGTCGAGCCCTCATGCTTGGATTGCAACTTCCTGTCAACCTCAGCCGACTTGAGCTTAGAAAAGAGGTCATCCAACTCAATAGTCAAATATTGCCTAGACTCCTTGATGGCCTCAACCTTAGCACCCCAAACATTTGGGTCGAAGACATGCAAGAGCTTCAAAGCCTGATCATGCTCGGTGTAAGGAAAATCCTCAACATTAGCTTTCATGTTGTTCACGATGGCGGTGAACCTCTGAAACATCGCATCAATGTCCTCACCGGGAAGTGGAGTGAAATTCTCATATTGCATCCGGTAAGAAACAAAGAGGCGAGCCTTCACATGGTTATCATCACCGTGAGCAACCAACAACTTCTCCCAAATTTGCCAAGCAAGATTCAAATGGCGAACACGCTCAAACTCTGGATCACACAAGCTTCGGACCAAGTGATCAACGGCCTTTGCATTAGCCTCATACTTGGCCTTAGCACCAACATCGGTCACCATAAGAGTATGGATGTTGACCGGAATAGCATAGGTCTTGTCAAGCACAATGAAATCCAACAGCTTCCCACGAAGAAAGATCATCATTCGGGCCGCCCACTTGTGGTAACCCTTGCCATCGAAGTGCGGCGGACCGCCCCGCTCAACGTACGCCATCTTAGGATTCGAGACTTGTCAAAGTCGCAAAGAATCTGGCACCAAGCTCTGAAACCAATTGAAGGATCAGATGGCGACTAGAGAGGGGGAGTGAATAGGAGCCGGTAAAAATTCTTCCAAAAGAACCCGGCCTATGCCCTATACAAATCCCGGTCACACATGAGCGATGGATCGAATCACACACCAATCGCCAAGACAACGAGGTTATGGATCAACCTCTAGCCTTAGGAACGATTCCTTGAAGCACACGCGGAAGCACGAAAGAAGGAGAGGAATCGAACCAAAGAAGCAAAGCGCGCAGCCTCTGGCGGACCGTCCGGCCAGACAGGACGGACCGTCCGCGATGAGCCGCGCGGACCATCCGGCAAGGGGGACCGCGGACCGTCCGCCCCCCCCTTGCCGCGGACCGTCCGCCCGAGCCGCGGACCGTCCGTTAAATCACACAGAACCAACCGCAGCGACCCACGAACCACGGACCGTCCGCGGGGAGCACGCGGACTGTCCGCCAGGCACCCGCGGACCGTCCGCCCTCTGCTGCGGACCGTCCGAAACTCCGTCCAACCGAAAAACAAAATCGCGACGGATCGAAACGAAAGACAAGCAAGAACACGAAGAACACGGGACGAACCCTAGCGGCGCGGACCGTCCTCGGGGTCCTCGCGGACCGTCCGCCAGGTGCGGACAGAGCAGAAAACGCCCGACCCCGAAAGTCAACTCCCCCAAATCATCATCGGATTTCCCAAACGGTTGAAGCTGTGGAGACAAGGGTTTGGGGACTTGAAAAGCGTCACACGAGGATGCTATAGCCCAAAAATCTTGCCTCCTAACTCCCTAAATCACCGGGAATCACGAATCCTTTGAGCACCACCAAAAGCTAGAGCACCGAATGAAAAACTTCGAATCGAAGTGGTTTCCCGGCGTTTGAGGGCACAAGATCAATCACAAAGATGCACGAGACATCTATCCATGTTTTCCTCAAAGAAACCCGGGGAGAAACTCACTCAAATCCGCGGAATCGCACCGGAAACAAAGGCACGAAAACAAGCACAAAAGACCACGAAAAACACAACTCCGAATCTTCTATACAAATCAAGAAAGATTCACAAGGTCTAGCATGCCGCCCTAGCATCCATCCCTCTCAACAAATCTCTCATGAAGCTCTCATGCTAGTCTAGAGAAAATGGAAGAAAAATAGCTACAAAAATGAGAAATGGGAGGGAGGAAATGAAACCCTAAGTCGCGGAGAGAGAGAGCCACTCACACACCCTTATGGCTTATATATCGGGTCCCGCCGGAGTGGTAAATGACTCGACTACCCCTAACTTAACTACTGGCGATACAACCCACGCAGGGGCATTTAGGTAATGTTTGTGGGTCTTGCCATCGGACGGCCATGCCTTTGCCGCACCTCGCGTCCTCCCGACGCAAGCCATGCGATCCCGCCGTGTGTCCTCCGCCTCGAAGCTTCCCGACACGCCCGGATCCCGTCTCCGTCGTGTTGGGCCCTCGGACTTGGTTTTGAGGCCCAAACCAAGAAACCGTCCGCCGATGGTTTTGTGGGCAAACCACCAAACCCCCGCGTGCTCGGTCCGGCCTCCCGCCAAACCACTTGACTTGACCGCCACCGTGCACCGGCTCGCTTGTCCATGACTTCGTCTTGCTTGTGTTGCCACCATGTGACCCGCACCCGGTCCCCGCTGTCCACCGGGTCCCTCGAACCGAGCCTACTTGTCTCTCCATCTCCCGGAGGCCCCTCAAGGCTGAAGACCTTTCGCGCCCGTTCTTCACCTGCAACAACACGAACTAGGACGCAGCCTACACCTGCGCACTAAGCCAAGAGTCAGTCCAACACCCGTTGTCAATCACTCATCACTTAGGAGCGGTCATCCATCGACCACTGGGACGCTCCTGGTCCTCAAAGAACGAGAGAAATCAGCCCTGAAAGTTTGACCCTCGGGGATGATCATACAAACAAGATCAACTCGAGAATCCAGCAACGAGACTCACCGGACTTGAAACGCACCGCAAAGCCCTCATCAAGCAACTGAGAAACCGAAAGCAAATTGAAGCCCAAAGACTTCACAAGAGCAACCCTCTTCAACGTTACCTTGTCACTCACAAGAACTGCACCCTCAGAAATCACCCTTCCTCGTCCGTTGTCTCCAAACGTGATGTACATCTTTTCCTTCACTAGGGTGAGGATGGAGAACCACTTCTTATTTCCGGTCATGTGTCGGGAACATCCGGAGTCGATCAACCAAATGTTCTCCAAGCCTCCTGCCTCATCCTCTGAGTCGGAGTCGGTGTCTTCCTTCTCGTCCTTCTTGCTGCTTGAGCTATGGCCCATGCCACAAAAGCCTCCAAGTGCCACACAGCTGAAACCACTGAGGTTCCGACTTGCATTCTTCTTGCCCTTGCACCTCCCGGCGTCTTCATCCTCACTGCTTGAGCTTGAATGCGCGTCGCTTGAGCTTGTGTCGACGTCGCTTGCACCGGACACCATGGCTCTTGCCTTGTCCTTCTTGTGGCCTCCCTTGCTCAATCGTTGCTTGTCCTTGTCCTTGCTCTTGGACTTGCTGTAGTGCTTGCCCTTGGAGGAGTACTTGTCTTCACGCCTCGGGTGCCCCTTGTACTCGCTCATCTTGTACTTGTTATCCTCCGCTTCTGGGCACTCGGTGATGAAGTGTGAACGCTTGCCACACTTGTAGCATGTCCCTGAGCTCCGCCTTGCATTCCTCCGGTTCTCATGTAGTCGATCAAACCTCCTTGAGAGCAAGGCCAGTTCCTCCTCGCTCAGCACGTCAAACTCATCATTTGGAACAGACACGAGAGAAGACAAGGAAAACTGTCGACATGAAGGGTTAGTGTTGGCTTTGCCCTTTGATCCGCCCACAAGAGCAAGACTATGATCAGTCGAGCCCTCATGCTTGGATTGCAACTTCCTGTCAACCTCAGACGACTTGAGCTTAGAAAAGAGATCATCCAACTCAATGGTCAAGTATTGCCCGGACTCCTTGATGGCCTCAACCTTAGCACCCCAAACATTTTGGTCCAAGATATGTAAAAGCTTCAAAGCTTGATCATGCTCGGTGTAAGGGAAATCCTCAACATTGGCCTTCATGTTGTTCACGATGGCGGTGAACCTCTGAAACATTGCATCAATGTCCTCACCGGGAAGTTGAGTAAAGTTCTCATATTGCATCCGGTAAGAAACAAAGAGGCGTGCCTTAACATGGTTATCACCACCGTGAGCAACCAACAACTTCTCCCAAATTTGCCAGGCAAGATTCAAATGGCGAACACGCTCAAACTCAGGATCACACAAACTTCGAACCAAGTGATCAACGACTTTTGCATTTGCTTCATACTTGGCCTTAGCACCGGCATCGGTCACCATAAGAGTATGGATATCCGCCGGAATAGCATAGGTCTTGTCAAGCACAATGAAATCCAACAACTTGCCACGAAGAAAGATCATCATACGGGCCGCCCACTTGTGGTAACCCTTCCCATCGAAGTGCGGCGGACCACCCCGCTCAACGTACGCCATCTTAGGATTCAAGACTTGTCAAAGTCACCACGAATCCGGCACCAAGCTCTGATACCAATTGAAGAATCGGATGGCGACTAGAGAGGGGGGAGTGAATAGGAGCCGATAAAAATTCTTCTCAAAGAACCCAACCTATACCCTAGACAAATTCCGGTCACACACAAGTGATGGATCGAATCACACACCAACCTCCAAGACAACGAGGTTATGGATCAACCTCAAGTCTTAGGAACGATTCCTTGAAGCACACGCGGAAGCACGAAAGAAAGGAGGGAGGAATCGAACCAAGGAACACACCTGCCCGGCACTGGCGGACTATCCGGCCAGGAGAGGCGGACTATCTGCAATGGCCACGCGGACTGTCCGGCCAGGAGCCACGGACAGTCCGTAAAAGCCAACATAACCACCAGAGATGCACCGGGAAAAATGGACTGTCCGCAAGGACCGGGCGGACCGTCCGCACCGGGTCCGGACCGTCCGCTACTGAAGCTCGGACCGTCTGCAAACCGGCTGCAACAAAAACCTAAAACAAAAACGGATCGAAAACGAAGACGAGCTAGAACACGATGAACACACGAAGAACATTGTGCTCGCGGACTGTCCGCCAGGCACACGCGGACTGTCCGCGCCTCATGGACAGAGGCAAAAACAGCTCGACCCCGCGGGTCAACTCCTCCAACCCATCACCGGATCTCCCAAACGGTAGAAGCTAAAGAGACAAGAGTTTGGGGACATGATATGCGTCAAACAAGGATGCTATACCCCAAAAATTTCGCCTCCTAACTCCCTAAATCACTAGGAATCGCGGATCCTTTGAGCACCACCAAAAACTAGAGCTCCGACCGAAAATCCTTGAATCGAAGTGGTTTCCCGGCGTTTGAGGGCACAAGATCAATCACAAAGATGCACAAGACATCCATCCATGTTTCCCTCAAAGAAATCCGGGGAGAAACCCACTCAAATCCGTGGAATCACACCAAGAACAAAGGCACCAAAAACATGCACGAAAAAGACCACGGAAAACACAACGCCGAATCATCTATACAGACCAGGAAAGATTCACAAGGTCTAGCATGCCTCCCTAACATCCATCCCTCTCAACAAATCTCTCATGAAGCTCTCATTCTAGCCTAGACAAGAAATGGAGAAGAAAATGTCTCGGGAAAATGAGAAATGAGAGGGGAGAAATGAAACCCTAAGTCACGGAGAGAGAGCCATCCACCCACACTCATGGCTTATATATCGGGTCCCGCCGTTGTGGTAAATGACTCGACTACCCCTAACTTAACTACTGGCGATACAACCCACACAGGGGCATTTATGTAATGTTTGTGGGTCTTGCCATCGGACGGCCACGCCTTTGCCGCACCCCGCGTCCTCCCGACGCAAGCCATGCGATCCCGCCGCGTGTCCTCCGCTTCGAAGCTTCCTGACACGCCCGGATCCCGTCTCCGTCGTGTTGGGCCTTCGGACTTGGTTTTGAGGGCCAAACCAAGAAACCGTCCTCTGATGGTTTTGTGGGCAAACCACAAAACCCCGCGTGCTCGGCCCGGCCTCCCACCAAGCCTCTTGACTCGACCGCCACCGTGCACCGGCTCGATCGTCCACGACTTCGTCTTGCTCATCTCGCCACCATGTGGCCCGCACCTAGTCTCGCTATCCACCGAGTCCCTCGAACCGAGCTACTTGTCTTTCCATCTCCCGGAGGCCCCTCAAGGCTGAAGACCCTTCGCGCCCGTTTTTCACCTGCAACAACACGAACTAGGCCGCAGCCTACACCTGCGCACTGAGCCAAGAGTCAGTCCAACACCCGTTGTCAATCACTCATCACTGAGGAGCGGTCATCCATCGACCACCGGGACGCTCCTGGTCCTCAATTGTACTCATGGAAAAGTACTCGACTACACCATTCGCGGTACCCACCTCTTGGTTGGTTGTCTCGGTGATCTTCAACTTTTTGGTAGTGCGTTTCCGCGCCACATTGTGCAGCCTCCTTGGCGGCGCACGAATTCTAGCTGTGAGGCTAGCTGGCTTCTCGACGATGAGCAGAACGTTCAGCAACCCAGGGCAGTTGAACCTGGACCGAAGCTGAAATCGCTCCTGGAGTGTCTCCTCATCCTCATCGTCCGAGGTGTCTTCGATGGTGATGGTGTCGTCACCGTCACCGACTTCGCGTCATTCCTTCACCTTGCCTTTCCTCTCTGCTGGTTTATCTTCAGGCTGTGGGGGAGAAGGCGGATCGGAGATGAACTTCACGACGTCATCCTACAGTACATAATCCATGTGATCACGACCACATTAGGCAAATCAGTACTCGGAGGCTTCGGTCATGACTAGTGACCTTGCTTGGTGGATGCGTTGCGGAGTACTCAGGGACTGGACAAGGCATGTACAATGGCATATCCTTGAATATCTTGCCCAGCCTCTCGACAATATCATCATCATCGACTTCCTCGTCGGCCATTCTCGACGTGTCTTCGTCACCCGTGTACTGGTACCCGAGGGTGTCGCGAGCCATCAGCGGCTGCACCCTCCTCTTCATGAAGCTGAAGGCCACATGTTCGGCCCTCAGTCCGGCCTTTCTAAGGGCCTTAATCTTCTTCAGCAGCTCGGGTAGTTGAATACCCTCCTGCATTGTCGGCTCCGTGTTCCACCATGGTCTATGCTTTGGCTGCTTCCCGCTCGACTTCGGCAGCTCTGGATGATGGTTGCTGATGTAGAACCACTTGGCTTTCCAGTCCTGGTTCAATTCTATCAGTTTGTACACCAGGTACTGGTCAGTAGCGTCCTCACGCATCTGGATGCCACCACCCCCGTGTTGACGGTGTATAATCATATTTGTTGTGGGGTAGCGAAGCTACCTTTCACAAACAATGAAAGGAATCTCAAAGCTCAAGAACCAAAACCGAAACTCAGACAAAAACAGAAGAAAACCAAAATCTCTTTCTCAACAGTGAATTTCTCAAAAGTCGATCCCCTTCACAAGTGCCGGTCCGTCTCCTTTTATAGGGAGGCGAGCGGACTTTTTACATTCCGAGAATGCCCTCATGTAAAACGGATCAAAACAGAATGTGCTAGGCTATTTTTGGGAAGTCTCCAATTAGGTCTTCACATAATCGGCGCTCCGTGACGTCACTCCGCAAATCGCGACACCTTTCTCGTTGTCATCACGTGCGCTTGTCGGGAGAAGACCTTCAATCTTTTGGAAACCCCCCTTTCGTCTGGCACCTCTTGTCACCTGAAACACATGTTATACCCAAACTTGAATGCATTAGATGTTAGGGACGACGAAACCCCCTGGGTGAAACCCAGGCTATGACTAGCTGGGTGGGTAAGATTCACCTCTGGGGTTTCGTCGTGGAGAAAAGCAAGCAGCCTGACCGAAATCCTAACATCCTGAGTCGCTGGGCTTATTTGGTTACTCTGCTGGTGAGAAAGGGTACTGGTCGAAAGATGGATTCTGAGAAATGGAAATGGACTTAAGGGCTCCTGGGGTTTCATCGCTAAGCCTTTCGCATCAAACTTGACCAACTGAAACAATCTTACGTTTTGGCATACAAAAGGCTTGATTTCGGATCCCCCCAACAGAAGCCCCTCGATGGCGAGGCGCTTGCTTCGATGCAAACCTGAGCCAGTGAAATCCGGGGATCGATAATCCAGACAAAAGAAAACATCTTCCCCGGCGTCGGTTCCCAAGACTTCCGTTTGAATTACCAAAATGCCCTCAGTGTTTTACCGTTGGGTTCAAAAATTTTGACTATTGGGTTTTACCGCCTATAAATAGAGGGGGCCGGCACTACGGTTAATCTGCTGCCACTTTCACTCCTTATTTTCTCATTTAGAATTGGCGATTGGTTCCCTTGCCTTCGTTCCCCACTACCTGCTTTAGCGAAAGCTTCGGTCGTCTTGGGAGGTTAGTTTTCATCTTGCTGAAAATACATGATTCCACTTTTGCTTTCAACTATGATGTACTTTAAGGCTAAGTTTTCATAGACACATGGCTCGTGTCAGGCACACTGCTAAAGCCATGGAGGACGAAGGGTCGCCATCGAATCGCGAAGCCCAGGCTGCTCCACTAGATGTTGCGGAAGCCGCCGCTGCGTCTACCTCTTCATCATCTAGCTCGGAGTCTGGAAAGATTTTTGGCTTGGATTGGTCTGCTAACTCTCGCGAGTGGCAGCAGCTCATTCACCCCTAGTAGTGATGAAAGTAATGATTCGGGTAGTGGGGGGTATGTCGAAATAATGCTGAGCGACACAGATGCTGAAAAGCGTACCGTCAACATGGAGGAAGGCGAGATTGGGGAGGAGAGCGACGCAGCGGGTGCAGAGGAGTCAGAGGAAAGTTTGACAGGAGTTAAGGCTGATCTCCAAGATCTTGTTAAGCAGAGCACTTGCTTTATGGGTCGGTCTCTAATGACCCAAGCTGATCTGGACGCATTACGATTAGAGGGTTGTTTTGAACCTGGGGTTTGTCGTCTGCCTGGGAAAGAAACCACACCGAAACCCCGAAAGAATGAAAGTGTCGTGTTTCAGGACTTTTTCACAACAGGGCTTCGACTGCCGGTGTCCAAGAGGTTCGCCGAGTGTTGACGGATAAAAGTCGTATCCCTCTACGATCCGCAAGCGTACAGACCCCACACCTTTTTCACCACGGGATTCCCAAGGTTCTTGTCAATCCGCGGAGCAAGGGGATTACAAGCGTTCGATCAACAACGACACACTATCTACTAAAACCCTAACTATTATTATACTAGAAAACAACTAAACACACTAGAGAGAATGATAAACGATCAAGGTAGAAGACACTCGCCCACGGGTCTACGATACTAGAGCATGCAATCGCTTAAAGACATGAAAACCAATCTAATCTATCGGGGTTGTGACCACGGTTTCGCCCTTTCCCTCCTCTCGTACTGTCACTACGCGAAGGTAATCATGACTAGACCTTTGATGGACACGGCGTATTGAATGGATCCAAGGAAGCATTGGAGCTCTACTCCCTTTACGGCACGGTTGCAAGCCTTAAGCATTAAAGTATATTCAACACAAGATGATAGATAGATAATCCGACAAAGTGCGATTACATCTCAAGATCGATTACAACCCATGGACGAATGAGAAGATTACCCCATCAAGGTGCTGATCATGGCACCGTTGATCATGGTTTCCCTTCCGTCGGTGTCTTCCTTCTTCTCCACGAGAGGGTGCTTCCTTCGAGGTGGTTGATCTCCCGCCGGAGATCCTCCTCCTCTCTCTCTAGCTTGTGGATGGCCTTCTGGTGCGAATGACTCCCCTCTTCTGTGTTGGCGGCGCGTCGGGGGTTTTAGGGTCGAAGATCCTTCGAGGGCAAGGAAAACGGGACCGAACCGGCGCCGGAAGTGGGCTGGGCCAGCCGGCCTGGGCCGGCCGGCCCAGCCCACTCGGCCCAGTTCGGTCGCCCCTTTTTGCTCCGTGGGTCCTCGTGCACTTATGTACTTTGCCCCCTCCACTTGCATGATTTTGATGCTGTTATCTTCGCGTCCAAGATGGAGGCTCTCTTTGCATGAAGTTTGATCTTTTACGCTTCAATCCCCAGTGGTGTTCCTCGTAGCACTTCGGTCCTCGCCACCATTGGAAGTGATTTCAGCAAGCTCATGAACACGAACAAGACTCCATGAATGCTCCTTTGAACTTGTTGCGAATCCGTCCTTTATGTTCATGTTTTCCTACATAAACACAACACTTCCAAATGCATGCACAAAGATGAACTTGTTATATGATTAGTGTGCCTAGTGGCGGGTTAGTTCCATAATCAAATCCAAACCAAAGTGTAATGAACATGCTAGGTGCACCAAAATACACCGTCAACATCTCCCCCACACTTAGCTCTTGCTCGTACTCGAGCAAGTACTCGTAAAAGAATTTCGTCCAAGGTGTGTAATCGTGTATCATTAATCCTCCTTCACAAGTTAGTCAATCTTTTCATCTTTAATACATAAACACAAAGTAATGATAATCAAACATAAACATGGGCGTTTAGAATTTTTACCACGTCAAGATTTACCCCACAACTCAAACTCTTCACTCGAAGTCTTCAATTTCAGCCATGCTTACTCCTTTGCTTCCATCGGAGGGTTTTTTATGGTTTTCAAAACAAAAATTCCTGCAACAAGTATTAGACAAAAACCTTTCTCCAAGCTCTCTCAAGTCACTCATATGATGTGGCTATCCTAACTAAATTTTATAAAACTCTCACCTCCCATTAATCTCTCATATATCATGTAAAGTGGAGCTATAGGTAGGGCTAGCGCAATCAACACAAATATTGTCAAACTAAGAACTTCCTCTAATGGTTGTCTACCTTTCAAAGCCAATGATCATGAGAATTAACCATATGTAGGGATATCAAGGATGAGAAGATTTAGAATGGTGGACATGTGCAAGGGCAAAAGAAAATTGTGACTTCAAGGCACCAATAATGTCCTCGTTGTCGGATTGCACATGGTTGGAAATAGAGTAAAAGTTTCGTCTCACAATCAACGTGACATCCTTCCTTACACTTTATTTTTTTTTCTTTCACTTGATCCATCCCTCTCATATCTTCATTGCTAACTCATCTTTCTCTTTTTCTTTTCCTCTTTCATTCACATATGATTTTTCTTTCTTCCTTTCTTTCTTTTCCATACACATACTTTTTCTCTTTATTTTTCTCTCTCTTGACAACTTTTCAAAGCTTTCAATTCTCTCTTTCCTCGCATGCATACAATCTGAATTTTTAAATAAATTATGCTAGAGACGAGACGAAACTTTGAAAATAGGTTGTGTTCAAGGAATACGATGTACAAAAGAGATGTATAGGGTTGGGTATGGAATTCGGTGATATACGTGACTTCCGTTGTGAAAGTCACGTTACCGAATATATGACGAGGCTAGCAACAAAAGATAAGCACAAGGACATGATCATTGCTTGAAATTAAAACTGACCAAGAGAGAAGGGTCCTAGCCTAACTCATCGTGCTAATCACACTTATGGTGGAGCGAAAAAAATAAACTTGGCTTTGGATAGGAATTTTTTCTTACCCTCAACTTGGAAAAAGAGGTTTTGCTAACCTTTATTACCAGGGTTTTAAAATAATTTTCAGAACTGAAATCCTCCAATTTTTAGCATCGAACATAGAACAACTAACATGTGAAGCTCAAGATCGAAGTGCGGTATGGGTACTTTAAGTAGTAGCGATTCCACTAAGCACCACGGTAAACGTTTTTCAAACCACATACTTGTGTTCATATATCAAGAATCGAAGATTAAGCAAACAAGTAAATAAAGATAAACAATACATAAAACACAAAGATATATATATATATATATAAAGACTCTTTTTATTTGGTTTTCTTGACTCAACACTAATTTAAGACACTTGCAAAAATTTTAAAACAGACTCAAAAACTAAAGACTCATTAAAACACTAAGACTCTCACACGAAGATTAAACCGAACCTAAATTTGAAGTTCAAAAGCTAAGGCTAGCGAGCTAGCTCTCCCCCACACTTAAAACATACGACGTCCTCGTCGTATCTTACAAAATCCTAAGGGGAAAACTAGATCTAGTGGTACTTCAAGCAAGTTTTGCACCACTTGCCTCTCATGTTTCCAACCATGCCGAAAAGTTTGCGCACGTTGCGGTTAAGGAACTTGTAGTCATCTTCAACTACGCGCTCCAATTCCTCCATACGGCTGCTTCATCGCTTCCATGGCTTGGAGACATTCGTCGGCCGACGTGTAGAGATCCGCGATGGATTGACGGCAAACTCGACGAAGACACCGGATGCAATGCGAAGGGGTCGTCGTCGCCATAATCTCCACCGTTGTCACCACCGTCGTCGCCACCTCCATTGTCGTTGCCTTCTCCACCGTCGTTGCCGTCGCCGTTGGGGCCTTCGGGAGTCCTTTCGTTGGGCTGCTCATCCCAATCATCATCATCTCTACCGGCGGCCGCCCACGAGCTCGGGCTACGATCGTCGGAGTAGTCGCTATCCCCATAATCCTTAGGCTCTGGCGACACCTCCTTGTAATCCTTGCGCTTGATGCCTTGGAGGCGTGCCGACCTTCGAACGGGTGTAGGGACCTTCTCTCCTTCGACGGGGTTGCGAGATGCAAGAGCTCCGGTCGGGACACGTCCTCCGCAACGGATACGTGCGGTCCTCTTGACGGGTAGCTTGAGCTCGCATCGCATCGCCTCCTCCATCGATGGCTTCTTGGCTTCTAGCTTCAACTCTAAGCTTTTTGGAGGCTCAATGGCTGCTACAAGGGTGCAACACATTGCTTGAAAGATTTGATTCTTGAGCTCCCAATTCGGCCAAATAAATAGTCCTGAGAGGAAAGCTCTGGAAACCTTATTTTCCTTTTTTACACTTCCCTTAAAATTTTCCGACCAAACAAGGAAGTCAAAAAGGAGCAATTCGGGCGAAATCGGCGTCATCGGGCGTCGGGCCCCTGCTCGGGCCGGTCCGCCGGGCCGGCCGGCCCACCCCCGCCTCGGGGGCCGGGCCGGTCCGGGTTTTTGCACACCGCCCTATTTTTTCTTCCTTAGCCCATGGGAAAAAGTTGGCCCGGTAAATCTTCGCGAAAAACTCCCGTGAAAACTAAAAGAAAAATTATTTACAGAAGTTGATGCCTTGTTTTTCGTCCTAGGCGGGACGTTCGGGCTCTTCCTTCATGGTGAAGACGTCAACATGGTGAAGGGGCACGACATCGGGTTCGTAGTAAACCTTAAGCCGCTGACCATTCACCACAAATTGATCACCGTTTATATCCATAATGGTTACCGCTCCATTGGAGAACACCGAATGCACAACATAAGGTCCGTCCCACTTGCTTTGCAATTTCCCCTTTCCGAAGGTCTGGGGGGAGTTCATGGAGCAGTACACCACAATGTACCCCTGTGGACAACCTGGCCACCCGGACGACCCGGTGACGGCCTATGTCAACAACCTCCACGCGACCGGCGCTGTCCCTGGGTCTGCGATGACTCGGAGGGCACGGACCACGCGACGCCATGACCCCACGCAGGAATGCAACGTCTGCGTGG
Source organism: Cenchrus americanus (assembly GCA_947561735.1). Lineage (NCBI taxonomy): Eukaryota > Viridiplantae > Streptophyta > Magnoliopsida > Poales > Poaceae > Cenchrus > Cenchrus americanus. The sequence continues at coordinate 47,380,908 of OX387244.1, read as the reverse complement.
CCTCCGCACCGAGCAGCTCTGAACCAGAGCTGGTTTTGTGCCACCACGCCGCCGATGCCCAGCGGTGGCGCGGCTCGACGAACTCGCGGAGGTGAGGCGCCATCTCGAAGAGGAGCTGGCTCTTCACCAAGAGCTGGGCATGGATGTCGAGCCCCGCGACCGACAACCTGCACAAGACATCCTCATGTAGGAGGAGCACAGTGACGGGAATGGTGATCGACGCGAGCGTCATCTGGCTGTTGACCAGCCGCACGGCCGCACATCGACACCACCTGCACGCGGGCCGGCACGCGACAACAACCGACGCACCAACTAGGGCGCGAACGTCGGCACGAACGCCGACACTGACGCACCACCACTCTTCCTACGGGCGTCACAAAACCTTGTCGCTGCGGCCATGCTGTTGCGTGGCTGCCCAGAGGCGGCGACCTCTGAGGAGCGATGAGTGCGACAACAACTGAAGGCGTTGCTCAAGGCGGCGACAGCATAACAAGCAAAGAGCTCAGCCTCGCTCCAGCACTTGGAACGCGAGAGGGTAGGAGCGCCATCCGCCCACGGCCCGAATCCGCCTCCTTCCCAGCATCGAGAGCGCAGAAAGGGAGGCGGAGCTGCGACATCAGCAGTCAGGAGCCGTTTTGGGACCAACCGCGACATGTGGAACACCATCGAGGCCCGACGGCGAGCTGGGAGCGTCGACAACCACCACGACAACCGCTCGCACCACCACGATGACCACGGGCGTGAGCGGCGCCACGACAACGACGACGACCGCGACGGCAGCTGGTCACCGAACCAGAGAGGTCCACGGGCCTTTGGCCAGAGCATTCGCGATGCGAAGTTCTCTTTGCGCTTTCGCGCTCCAACTAACGTGCCAAGATACGACGGGCTCACCAACCCCAGCGTGTGGCTCGAGGACTACCGGCACGATTGCCACGCCGGTGGAGTGACAGACGACCTCTTTGTCATCAAGAATCTGCCGCTCTACCTCGGCGACTATGCGCGGACATGGCTCGAGCACCTGCCGCGGGACAAGATCAACGACTGGACCGACCTACGTCGAGTTTTTTTTGGCAACTTCCAAGGCACCTACATGCGCCCCGCCAAGCAGTGGGAGCCGCGGAACTACAAACAGCAGCCGGGGGTGAGTCTCCGCGAGTACATACGGCTCTTCTCCAAGAGTTGCACCGAGCTCCCCAGTGCGACCGACAATGACGCCATCTCGGCATTCCAGAATGGCACGACGTGCACGTCCCTCATCCACTGACTCAGGCGCCGCATGCCCCGCACGACTCACGAGCTCCTCGACATCGCGAGCAACCACGCCTACGACGAGGAAGCGGTCGCCGCGATGCTTAACGCCCTTCCGGGCAAGGGGAAACAAGTCGTGTACCACGGCGAAGGGTCGTCCTCGCGCTTCAAGAAGAAGAAGAATGACAAGCGCCGTCGTGATGACAACTTCGTCACGGTGGTAGAGCACAAGATGTCGCGCCCCAAGGGCAACCCGACCAAGCCCGCACCGTCCAACGACCACTTCGAGATGCTCCTGGACGCGTCGTGCCCGCACCATGAGGTCCCCATCAAGCACACACTCAGGGTGTGCTGGCTCATGAAAAAATATGTCAATAGCACCCTCAAGCCAAGGACAGCAGACCAGCCCAAGAAGGGAGGCCCGTCCCCCGGCAACGATGACGGCGCAGGGACTGCGTTCCCAGGGGAAGACGGCACGGTGCACATGATCTTTGGGGGATCTCCGGCAAGACCATCAAGGCGGCACGAGAAGCTCATACAACGAGAAGTCTTCAACGCCGATGCCGCGAAGCCGTCCTATCTAAAGTGGTCAGAGGTTCCAAAAACCTTCGACCACGAGGACCATCCCGACCACGTGCCTCAGCCCGGATCCTACCCACTAGCGGTAGCTCCGTTATTCAAGTACAAAAGGGTCCACAAGGTCCTGGTGGATGGGGGAAGCGGGATCAATGTGCTCTATTTGTCAACGCTTGACGACATGGGCATCCCGCGGTCCGCACTGAGGTCGTTGACTGCGCCATTCCACGGGGCCGTACCCGGGATGGAGGCTCTCCCCATTGGGAAGATCTATCTACCTGTCACATTCGGGGACGTGCGGAACTTCCACACGGAAACCCTCACCTTCGAACTAGTGGGGTTCTCGGGGACATACCACGCGATCCTCGGGAGGTCGGCATACGCGAAGTTTATGGCCGTGCTGAACTATACGTACCTGAAACTGAAGATTCCTGGTCCGAAGGGGATCATCACAGTAGGGCCTACGTATCAGTGCGCCTACGAGTGCGACGTTGAGTGCTTTCAGTTCGCTGAGGCAATCATCCTGTTCGAGAGGCTCCGCGCCGAGCCTCGATCCGAGGACCAGGATGTCCCTGAGTCGTCCAAGCGAGCGGCCTGCTCTTTGTATCGGGACGACGCTCGATCCTAAATAGGAAAGCGCACTCATCGACTTCCTCAAAGCGAACCTCAATGTGTTTGCATGGAAACCCTCCGACATCAAGGGGATCCCGAGAGAGGTTGCCGAGCACAAGTTAAACATCAAGCAGGGATCGAAACCAGTGAAACAATGCCTTCTCCACTTCAACGACGAGAAGTTCAAGGCGATTGGCGAGGAGGTCATGAAGCTCCTTAGTGCAGGGTTCATCCGAGAAGTCTTCCACCCCGAGTGTCTAGCAAACCCTGTACTTGTAAAGAAGAAGAATAAGAAATGGAGGATGTGTGTTAACTATACGAGCCTTAACAAGGTGTGTCCCAAGGATCCATTTCTTTTGCCTCGCATAGACCAGGTAGTCAATTCAACAGCAGGGTGCAAAACCCTCTATTTTCTCGATGTGTACTCCGGGTACCACCAGACATAGCGGACCAACTTGTGACTTCATTCATCACTCCGTTCGGCATGTACTGCTACCAGATGATGCCCTTCGGGCTCAAGAACGCGGGTTCCACTTTCCAACGATGCATGTGATGCGTCTTTGGGGAGTTGATAGGCCGCATCATAGAGGCATACGTCGATGACATCGCCGTCAAGTCGAAAAAGACGGGGGACCTGGTCCCCGACCTCACTGAGGTCTTCGCAAAGCTATGACAGCACAGGGTGACGCTAATCCCCGAGAAGTGCGTTTTCAGGGTTCCGAGGGGCATGCTCCTCGGCTTTGTCGTGTTAAAACATGGCATTAAGGCTAATCCCAAGAAGATCTCAGCCATAATGGACATGGGGCCGATCAAGAACCTGAAGGGCGTGCAGCATGTCACGAGCTCTCTTGCGGCTCTAAGTCGCTCCATAGTGCGACTCGGAGAGCGCAGCCTGCCGCTGTATAAGCTTATGAAGAAGTACGACTGCTTCACGTGGACCCCCGAGGTGCAAGAGGCACTCGATTCTATCAAGAATGTGCTCAAGAGTCCTCCGATTTTGACCGCTCCCACTCCTGAAGAGCCAATGCTCCTGTCCATTTCAGCGACAACCTAGGTGGTCAGCGCAACATTGGTGGTTGAGCGAGAAGAGCCCGGAAGGTCGCAGAAGGTGCAACAACCCGTGTACTTCGTTAGTGAGGTGCTCTCCAACTCCAAGACGCGCTACTCCCAGATGCAGAAACTTGTGTACGCGATCTTGATGACCAAGCGCAAGCTCCGACACTACTTCGAGGCACACCCCATCATGGTGGTGTCCAAATATCCCCTCGGAAAGGTCATCCAGAACCCCGAGGCAGAAGGAAGGATCGCCAAGTGGGCACTCGAGCTGAAGGGACAGAACATCACGTACGCACCACGCAGTGCTATCAAATCACAAGTACTCGCGGACTTTGTGGCTGAGTGGACGGAGATTCAAACTCCCCCAGCATCGATCGAGCACGAAACCTGGACCATGTCTTTAGATGGCTCGGTCATGAAGAAAGGAGGCTGTGTAGTCCTTGTCTTCATCTCTCCTCTTGGCGTGCGCATGGAGTACTTGGTACGACTACACTTCCCGACATCGAATAACGCTGCCGAGTACGAAGCCCTGATCAATGGTCTCCGAATTGCTGTCGAGCTTGGGATCAAGCGCCTCGAGATCAGGGGTGACTCAGAGCTAGTCGTGGATCAAGTCATGAAGGACAAAAACTGCGTGGACCCAAAGATGGCAGCGCATTGTCAAGCCGTACGAGATATGGAGGGCAAGTTCCACGGCCTCGAGTTTCATCATGTGCTGCGTGACTGTCGGTGCGGAATATGGTCCCAACACTAACCAGTAGTAAGCGCCGTGGTCTATCCCTCGATGGTCGATGCTAAGCAATAAGAGACACAGAGGTTTATCCTGGTTCCGACCGAGGGAGCCGTACGTCCAGCAGTGGCGTGCTCAAGGCACTATATTACTTAGCACCGGGGGTGCCTGTAGTGGGGCTGCTACAAGCAAGGTGGGAGAGGAAGCGTGGCTTCCAAGTCCCTGGTGTAGTGGCTGAAGATGTTGTGGGAGAATTGGAGGACAAGTGCGTGGCGCGGCTTGTCTCCCGTTGTGTTGTGTCAGTGTTCTCCTGTCCTCCCGCGGCAGGGAGGGTTCGTCCCCCTTTTATAGATCAAGGAGGGAACGAATCACATGCGCGCCACGCAATTTAGCTACGTGAAGGGGCGTGGCGTGCTACGCCGTAGAGTGAGTGGCCGTCCGAACGATCCTTGCAGAGATCCGGCCATCATGGCCTACCTTGTACCCGAACAGTGGCGGTTCGAGGGTAGAAGAGCGGCGGAGGGTGGTGATGTCTTCTGACGGGCTCGAGGGAGCTGCTGACGTTGGCCCGTACGGAGTACAGGAGTAGGTAAAAACGGCGTCCCGTTCCAGTACGTTTCACAGTGCTGGAGTCGTTGCTACAGCGCCTGGCGTGCGCCTGCACGCGCGGGGACGGCAGCCATGTTGTAACAGTGGCAGGGATGGGGATCCACCGGCCTAGCGCCTCCACCTAACCCTGTAGGGTCACAAGAAAGCAAACCGAGGGTGCAGCCGGCCCCCCTTCGAGGGCTCGGTGCGTTAGCCGTACTGGAGCAGGCGCACGGCGTCACGGGACTGACGCCGGCCGCGCTGCACAGTCCCTCCCCACAGTGATGGGGATGGGCTCCCACCTGGGGAGTTGGTGCGGCGGCACGGGCGCGAGCCCCGGCGCATGATGGCGCCGTCCCGCCGGTGTCGGGGGCGTTAAATGCCCGCGTACGGGGCGCGGCGCACGCGTGCGGGCGCCCTCGAGCGAGGCGGCCCCCGGTCGAGGGCGGGGCGGACCCTCGAGCGAGGCGGAGCCTCGCTCGAGGGGGAGCGGGCCCTCGAGCGGGCGGAGCCCGCTCGAGTGAGGACCATGTGTGGTTCGAGGACCGGTGGATGGTCGCTTTCTTGTGTGATGAGTGATTGACAACGTTGTGTGGACCGATTCTTGGCTAAGTATTGCGAGGTGCGGGTTGCGGCTTGACTCGTGTTGGTGCAGGTGAAGAACAAGCGCGAAAGGTCGTCGCCGGTGAGGCCTCCAGGTGTGGAGAAGACAAGTAGGCTTCGTTCGAGCGACCCGGTGGCCAGCGGGGTCAAGTGCGGACCGCATGGTGGCATGAACAGCAAGATGAAGTCGTGGATGGTTTCTTGGTTGAGCCTCAAAACCAAGGTCGAGCCGGGACTACGTGGGAGCCAAGTCATGAGTGGAGATTGGCGGAGGCTACACCGAGTTCGTGGGGTTTCCGGTGGTTCACCGTAAAACCACCGGGTTCCTTGGCCGATCCACAAAGCCAAGACCGGAGAACCGAAGACGGAGGTGCAGCAGCACCAGACCGGTCTGACCGGTGGGTCCGACCGGTCGACGACGTGGGGACCGGTCTGACCGGTGTGCGACGACGCAGTCCGGAGACTTCGAAGCGGAGGACACGCGTCGGGATCACATGGCTTGCGTCGAGGCTACGCAGGGTGCGGTCGCCGGGCATCCGTCCGATGGAGAAGACATCAAGAATTCCAGATCCGACCTTGAGGGGCTTGTATCCCTAGTTATTAGGAAAGGGCATTTTAGACATTCGTTTGCCTCCATATAACCCAAGAGGTGAGAGGATGGCAGACAACTCTTGGAACCCTAGCTCATTAGTTTTCCTATTTTGCACCTATTTTCCTTAGGTTCTCTCTAGGACTAGCAATAGAGCTTCACGGAGAGATCTTGTAGAGAGGGATGGATGATCGGGCGGCTTGCTAGACCTTGTACGAACCTTTGTTTCATGTATAGATGATTCGGCGTGGTTCCTCAAGGTTTGGATGTGTTGCCCCGGTTGTTCTTGGTGGTGATTTTCGGAGCCCTTTCTCCCGGTGATTTCTCTGGGTTGTTTTCGGGACTTTTCTCTTGGGGATTTGATGGGGGAAATTTGTGGGAACCCTTCGTGGTTCTTTGGGTTGTGATTCCCCTCCCAAATCCGTGAGTAAAAGTGCTCGATTTTGGGGTTTCTTGAGTTCTTTGGTTGGAAGTGCTTCCGGCGGGATTTCTTCGATTCCTCCTTTTTGGACGAGTTTTGGTGGGATTAAACTTGGCTATGAACTCCTCATGAGGTGTTCATGATATCCCCAAAGTCTTGTTCAAGTCCGTGGAGCGATTCGGGAGATCGAGATTTGGATTTGGGGGAGTTGACCCGCGGGTGCTGTTCATCCCGAGCTGCCCACGCTACACCGGTCTGACCGGTGCTCTTGACCGGTCTGACCGGTGCAAACCCTTGTGGGATTTTGCTCGGGTGAACGTCTTGGTGAGTTCACTGTTGTCTCGTATTGCTGCTGTTTCGAGTTTGGGTCCGTTTGGTGATCGATTGGCTTGTTTGGTGCCTTGGGGGCTTTCAGGCTGCCATCGGTCTGACCGGTGTGTCTCACCGGTCTGACCGGTGTAGAGCCACTTAGTGGAAGTTGCTCAGTTTCACCGGCAGGGACCGGTCTGACCGGTGGTGCTCACCGGTCTGACCGGTGTGGGTCTGTAGACTCGAGGTTTGGTTTTTCCGCTGCGTTTCTCGGGTCGGAAGGTTGCGTGTTGGTTCCTAGGTCCAGTGGCACTCCAGTGGCTACGTGGGCTTGACCAACCTTGGTAGTGAGTCGGAGACGTGTGTTGGAAGCCGCGTTCGTCTTAATGGAGTCTTCATCTCCTTCGAGAAGAATTTTATCGGCTCCCATTCACTCCCCCCCTCTCTGGTTCGCCGTATCGGTCCTTCAAGTGGTATCAGAGCCAAGTTCGGGTCTTTATTGACTCTAACCAGTCTAAGATCCAAGGATGGCGTACCAGGAACGGGGTTCGGGTCCTCCACACTTCGATGGCAAGAACTACCAGATGTGGAGCAAGCGGATGGGTGCGTTTCTCCGCGGAAAGGGTCAGATCCTTTGGGATGTCACGGTGGACACAGGCTATGTCCAGCCGGTTGATTTCCTCGCTCCAGGATCGAGGGACAGCTTCGACGCCAACAATAAGGCGGTCGACTTCTTGTTTCGTGCTTTGTGTCAGCCTGAGTTCGACCGGGTGCACACCGAGCACTTGGCTTGTAGGATTTGGGCGGTGCTGAAGGAGGCTCATGTTGGGAACGCCCAGGTTCAGGCACGGATGTATGCGACCTACCGGAGAGAGTACGAGAATTTCACTCATCTCCCCGGTGAGTCCATCGATGCCTTGTTTCAGAGGTTCACGGTGGTGGTGAACAACATGAGGGCTAATGTGGACGTGCTCCCGTACGATGATCATGATAGAGCGGTCAAGCTCTTACACTCTTTGGATCGTACGATATGGGGCGGAAAGTTCGAGGCCATTGTCGAGTCAGAGAAGTATGACACTCTGACGGTGAACGAGCTGTTCTCGAAGCTCAAGTCGGCTGAGGTGGATAGGGGCATGACTGCCAAGCTCGAGGGACCGACTAATTCCCATAGTCTTGCCCTCGTTGGTGGTTCCAAAGGAAAGGCTAACTCTAACCCATCCACCAGGATGTTCTCCTTTTCCTCTTTGATGTCTATGCCAGATGAGGAGTTTGATGACCTTGGAGAGGACGAGCTGGCGCTGTTGACGAGGCGGTTCGAGAGGCTGCACGAGAACCGCGTGAACATGAGGAGGAACACGAGGACCGCTTCCGGTGCGGCAAGCCGGGACACTTCGTCGCCGACTGCCCGGAGAAGGCCGAGAACAAGGACAGCTACAAGCACAAGCCGAGGATGAACGATGGCAAGTACCGTTCGAGGCGCGACCACAAGAGCAAGCACAAGAACAAGTACAAGGACGAGCGGCGATCGAGGAAGAAGGAGGGCCGATGCAAGGCTCGAGCGATGGTTGGAGCGAGCGACGTCGACTCCAGTTCCGCGTACTCCACCTCGAGCTCGAGCAGTAGCGAAGACGAGGGAGATCGCCGCAAGAACAAGAAGTCGTCCAAGAACCTGAGCGGCCGAGCCGCTTCGCGAGAGATGGCTTCCGCACCATGGCGTTGAGCTCCGGCAGCAAGAAGAGCACACGGAGCGACTCGGACTCCGAGTCCGACGACGAGGTGCGTGATGAACTTCCCTTCTTGCGCCGGAGAATGAGAGGCTTGGCTCTTTGCTTGATAACCGTGATGACATGCTTAGAGAGGCCAAGAAAATGAGGAAAGAGCTTAGGGCTTCACTCAAGGATGCTAGGACTAGAGTGGCCGAGCTAGAGACACGAGGTGCTTGATAGCAAGCTTGAGATTGATTCGCTTAAGGCTAGCCCCTGTTGTTTCGATGAGAATGATTGTGCTTGATTGCTCCATATTCCTTGCCGATCTTGCTTTGTTTAAGGAGAAGCATGCCTCCAAGTGTGAGGAACTAGATGTGCTTAGGGTTGAAGTGGCTGAGCTTAAGTCTAGACCTGCTTTGCTAGGTGCTTGCACTTCTTGCCCTGTTTTGCATGCTAAGATTGATGAGATGCATGCTTACACTAGTTTGCTCGAGGCTAAATTGAAGGAACCCATGCTTACATCTTGCTCTACCTGTGAAATGCATGCATTGAAAAATTTGGAGCTTGCACATTATGTTGATGGTTTGCAGGATGAGAATGATGATTTGAGGAAGTTGATGGGTTGGTTGTCCGGTCATGAGCCTCAATTGAGGATGATGATCGAGGCCTTCAGGAGGCAAGATGGTGAGGGGCTTGGGGCAAACAAGGTTGGTGAAGGAAGTGGAAAGAATATCCCGGAGCCACCAAAAACCCACCACAAAAATGATTTCCCTCCAAAACCTAACCATCTAAGGAACCGACTAGACACAACCCCAGCTCCACCCGTGTTTCCTACACCCACAAATGACCTACAAAAGCCTATCAAGTTTGTGAGCACTTCGGGGAAAGTGTTCTTTGGGAAGGAGAGTGAGAAGGCTAGTGGTGAGAAACCGGTGGAGGGTTTGAGTGGAGAGAAACCAAGTGAGCAGCCACATCCCAAGCCAAAGCCTAAGCTTGTGAGGTTCCATTGTGGCTATTGTGGGAGAGATGGCCATAAGGAGGAGTTTTGCTTCAAGAGGAAGCGAGAGGAGAGAATGAAGAAGGAGTGGGCTAACAAGGACAAGTACCACCCTTCCGATGGTGTACTTGAGCCTCGGATGCAAATGCCCAGGGGCAAGGCAATTGTGAGGACAGTTCGGGCTTGGGGAGAGAAGAAGGCTGCAGGTGGTGCTGCTGTCCAGGTCACACCGGTTAGACCGGTGTGGGGCACCGGTCAGACCGGTGCAGGCCTGGACAGAAAGCTGTTCGGGTTTCGAGCTCGTACAGGTCCGAGGGTTGTTTCTGGTGGTCGTAGTTCTGGTGGTTGGGCTGGAAAGGGTGCAGATGGTCAGTTTGCTAGGCGTTCTCCTCCTCGTGCTCAATATGGGGATCAGAGGAGTCGTGGCTTTGAGTTGGAGAGGAAGGACGTTCCACGGGCTTTCTTGCGTGGATTTGGTCCTCCTCCAGGCAGAGAGGGGTGGTTCCCTCAGGGTGGTTACCGTGGTGGTGTTCGTGGAGGTAGCTTTGGTAGGAGAGATGCTTTGGTTGGTGCTAACCCCACTTTCGAGCAAATGGCTCGGCAAGACGGTTTTCCTCTTTTGGTACTAACCCCGGTCTTGAGTCGTTTGTTCGCTCACGTGCCTATTTTTGAATTTCAGGTGGGAGACTTGAAGAACATTTGGTTGATTGACTCCGGTTGTTCGAGGCATATGACCGGAGACGGGGGTGGTTCTCAAGTCTCGTCCCGGTGGTGACGAAGAGGTACATCACATTTGGGGACAATGGGCGTGGGCGTGTGCTTTCAGAAGGTGAGATAAAAGTGAGTGACAAGATCACTCTGAGGCGTGTTGCTCTTGTTCAATCACTGGGGTACAATTTGCTTTCGTGTCCCGCTTTTGGATGAGGGCTTTGAGGTGTTGTTTCGGCCAGTGTGGTTCTCGGATTGTGGACTCTCGAGGGGACCTTGTTTGTATGGTCGTTCCCGAGGGTCAGGTGTTTCGTGCTGATTTTTCTCAGTCTTCGGGTGTGGAGCGTTGTTTCTTGGCCGGTTCTTCGAGTGAGTTGTGGAAGTGGTCCGAGGAAGTTGGGTCACTTGAGCTTTGACCTTTTGTCACGCTTGAGTAAACTCAATTTGGTCCGAGGATTGCCACGGCCGAGGCTTGAGAAAGAGTTGGTTTGTGCTCCGTGTAGGCATGCCAAGATGGTGGCCTCTTCTCACCCGCCTCTCACCGATGTGATGACCGAGCGTCCATGCGAGCTGCTCCATATGGACCTTGTTGGCCCAGCTCGTGTGCGATCTGCGGGTGGGAAGTGGTATGTCCTTGTTGTGGTGGACGACTATTCTCGGTATGCGTGGGTGTTCTTTCTCGAGGAAAAGGGGGAGACGTTTGGTTTTGTTCGAGATCTAGTCTTGAGGTTGAGGAACGAGAGGCACGGAGATGCCATACGAGCTATCCACAGTGATAATGGCTCGGAATTCAGGAACTCTCGTTTTGAAACTTTTTGCCATGACTTGGGTCTTGAGCACCAGTTTTCGAGTCCGTATACGCCTCCCCAGAATGGTGTTGTGGAAAGGAAGAACAGGACCTTGTGCGAGATGGCTCGGACGATGCTTGATGAGCATAGGACTCCGAGGAGGTATTGGGCTGAGGCGGTGAATACCGCGTGCTATGTGTCGAACAGGATATACCTCAGAGTGCACAAGAAGAAGACATGCTATGAGTTGATGCATGGCCGCACACCCAAAGTGAGTCACTTCCATGTCTTTGGTTGCAAGTGTTTCATTCTGAAGAAAGGCAGGAAGTTGGATAAGTTTGAGGCTAGGTCTGTCGATGGCATTTTCTTTGGTTATGCATCTCATTCTAGAGCATATCGTGTGCTCAATCTTGAAACTAACCAAATCGTGGAGACTTGCGAGGTAACCTTCGACGAGACAGAGCCACGTAGTCAGCTTGTCTTTGAGTGTGTAGGTGATGATGAGCTTGGCGAGGAGATCTTTCAGGAGGAGGAGCATGAACATGGTGATGATGAAGATGGCGGTGTGGTGCCCCCGGCTGAACATGTACCCACTACTTCGACTACGATGATGGATGGACCCTCTGCTACACCTACGACGACAAATCAAGAACGAGGAGAAGGCGATGTTGAGGGGGAGGTAGCTTCGAGGCGAGAACCTCCCGGCGAGTTCAAGTGGATCACCCAGCTTCAAGGATCATCGGCGACATGAATGAACGCACTACACGGTCGAGGGTTCGAAACAACTCCCATTTCGCTCATGCTGCATTTGTTGCTTCTTTCGAGCCCAAAGACATTGGACACGCACTATCTGATCACAATTGGGTTAATTCGATGCATGAGGAGTTGGAGAACTTTGAGAGAAATCAGGTGTGGGAGTTGGTTGACCCTCCCCCAGGGTGTAAGCCGATTGGTACAAAGTGGGTGTGGAAAAACAAAGAGGGAGAGAAGGGTGAGGTTGTGAGGAACAAGTCAAGACTTGTTGCTCAAGGGTTCAGTCAGAAGGAGGGGATCGACTACGAGGAGACCTTTGCTCCCGTAGCCCATTTGGAGGCGATTAGGATCCTTCTAGCCTTTTCCGTGGCTAAAGGATTCAAGTTGCACCAAATGGATGTGAAGAGTGCTTTTCTAAATGGAGTGTTGGAGGAAGAAGTGTATGTGAGACAGCCTCCGGGGTTTGAGAGTGAGAAGTACCCCCACCGGGTGTACAAGTTGAGGAAGGCGCTGTATGGGTTGAAGCAGGCGCCTAGAGCTTGGTATGGCAGGTTGAGGGGGTTCTTGTTTGAGAGAGGTTTTGAGATGGGGAAGGTCGATCGGACCTTGTTTTTGCCGAGGCGAGGCGAGAGATATCCCGATTGTGCGGTGTACGTGGATGATATTGTCTTTGGTGGCTCGTCTAACTCTCTTGTTGCGAGGTTTGCGGATGATATGAGCAGGGAGTTTGAGATGAGCATGATGGGCGAGTTGCGCTTCTTCCTCGGGCTACAAATCAAGCAATCAAAGGAAGGAACATTTGTGCACCGTGCTAAGTACACCAAGGACATTGTGCGGAAGTTCAAGATGGAGGACTCCAAGGCTATGACGACGCCGATGAGTACGACTACGGCTCTTGATGCGGACGAGGAAGGTGAACACGTGGACCGGAAGGAGTACGGAGCATGATCGGGTCACTCCTCTACTTGACGGCGACGAGGCCGGACATACGATTCTCGGTGTGTCTGTGCGCTCGTTTTCAAGCGTCTCCGAGGACTTCGCATCGGCAAGCAGTGAAGAGAATTTTCAGGTACTTGCGTCACACTCCCGACTCCGGCCTTTGGTACTCCGCGTCCTCTTCTTTGGCGCTTCATGGTTTTTCAGACGCGGATTTTGCCGGGTGTCGGTTGGATAGGAAGTCCACTTATGGGACTTGCCAGTTTTTGGGTTCCTCTTTAGTGTCTTGGTCTTCCCGCAAGCAGTCGAGTGTTGCTCAATCCACGACCGAGGCCGAGTATGTTGCCGCTGCTAGTTGTTGCTCTCAGCTCCTTTGGATCACCTACACCATGAGTGACTTTGGTGAGGAGTATACCCATGTCCCACTTTAATGTGATAGCACCAGTGCCATAAGCGTTGCAAAGAACCCAGTGCTCCATTCCAAAACCAAGCACATAGAAGTGAGGTATCATTTCCTGAGAGACAACGTAGAGAAAGGAAAGATAGCTTTGATCCATGTACCCACACATGACCAACTAGCCGATATTTTCACCAAACCCCTAGATCAAGCAACTTTCACTCGTTTGCGGGGGGAACTTGGTGTGTGTTTGATTTCCTGAGTGGGGTGTGTGGGAGCTCTCTTTTGCCGGTGGTGTCGAGCCCTTTTTGCCTCCCCTCGAGGAGCCGGTTTGTAGCATATGTATAGCTTTTCCTTGTGCATTTTGTGCATTTTGCATGGCATATGTAACATGATGTATAGGCATCCTTGTATCTTAGATTGCATGCATTTTGTATCATATGCATTGGTTAGGAAAAGCTTCTCTTATATACATTGTTCACTATGGAATGAGATATATGTCTTTGTGAGCTTGTTTGGTATGCTACGGTTAGTTTGGCTTAGCTCTTGATGATCTTGATGAATAATCCATGGTTGATAGCTATGCTTTTGAAAAATGTCCCATGTATGCTATCTCATGTGTAAATGCCTTTACATGCTCTTGACATGTTTGTGTGGCCTTGCTATGCTTAATTTGTGGTTGGATAGATAGTTTATTGATCATATGGGGCCAAAGGCTCATTTGCCATCATGAATGTTTAGCCCTCTTGATTTATCTTGTGGAGGAGCATAAGTTCCTTTTTGTCGCAAAGACATTTCATGTACCATTTACAAATCTGAAAATGAAATGAAAAATGCTTGGAAATGTGCTCCCATGTCATATGTGCTGAATTTAATTTGCTTTGGGTGCTAAACCGTTGCATGATGCCTACCAATGAGAAGTCTCATACATAGAAGTAGGCACATGGCTCGGTGGCTTTGACATGACATGAGGTGCTTGTGGGTGTTTGTGATGGTCTTATGATTAGAATGACTGTCCTAGCATGAAGTTTGTGTGGCTTTGCCATTTTGATATGCTTTGATCATGTTTAGGATTTTGCTCATGAGAGGCAAGCTTTTCGCAAAATTGCCAAAATTCATCTTAGCTTCGTCCAATGGTTGTGAAACTTGGTGATCATGTAGTTGAGATCGATACGAAGCCGTAGAGTACCTAACTTGCTCATTTGGACATGTGTAGCAATCTTTGTTGCATTTTGTCTATTTGAGAAGCTCTAGGTTGAAAGTTTTGCATTTTTGGCTTGATTCATGAATTGCCAACAAGGGGGAGAAGTTTGAGCTTGAAATGGCTTAATGGACGCATTTAGAAGGTTTTCAGGTGGTTTCGAGCCATTTCTGGGCTCTGTTGTACACCGGTCTGACCGGTGAAGAGCACCGGTCTGACCGGTGTGAGTGCTGGTCCTGTACATATGTTGGGCACCGATCTGACCGGTGGTGATGACCGGTCTGACCGGTGTGAGCTGAAATTGCTGCAGCTGCCCTGTTTTCAGCTGTTTTGCATGCATTCGTCCAGGGGGAGTTGCATTGGTTCAGAGGGAGCTTGCATGTGTGCAGGGTGAGCTCTTTGTGGTTTTTCGAGCTTTGTTTTGGTGGTTTGCGCTCTTTGCTTGAGCTTTGTTTTGTCTCGGATGTGTCGAGCCGTTGCCCTTGCCTAAGGGGTCCGAGACTTGTCTTCTTCAAGTGATCTTGCTCTTTGCCTTTGTTTGGCTTTTGATCGCTTGTTGGAGTTTCTTTTTGTTCATTTCCTTTCTTTTTCTTTTCTCTCTTGTTACTTTCGTGTGGGTGTTGTCAATGCACTCATCAAGGGGGAGATTGAGGACCATGTGTGGTTCGAGGACCGGTGGATGGTCGCTTCCTTGTGTGATGAGTGATTGACAACGTTGTGTGGACTGATTCTTGGCTAAGTATTGCGTGTGCGAGGTTGCGGCTTGACTCGTGTTGGTGCAGGTGAAGAACAAGCGCGAAAGGTCGTTGTCTGTGAGGCCTCTAGGTGTGGAGAAGACAAGTAGGCTTCGTTCGAGGGACCCGGTGGCCAGCGGGGTCAAGTGCGGACCGCATGGTGGCATGAACAGCAAGATGAAGTCGTGGACGGTTTCTTGGTTGAGCCTCAAAAAAAGGTCGAGCCGGGACTACGTGGGAGCCAAGTCATGAGTGGAGATTGGCGGAGGCTACACCGAGTTCGCGGGGTTTCCGGTGGTTCACCAGAAAACCACTGGGTTCCTTGGCTGATCCACAAAGCCAAGACCGGAGAACCGAAGACGGAGGTGCAGCAGCACCAGACCGGTCTGACCGGTGGGTCTGACCGGTCTGACCGGTGAGGAGCACCGGTCTGACCGGTGTGCGACGACGCAGTCCGGAGACTTCGAAGCGGAGGACACACGTCGGGATCACATGGCTTGCGTCGAGGCTACGCAGGGTGCGGTGGCCGGGCATCCGTCCGATGGAGAAGACATCAAGAATTCCAGATCCGCCCTTGAGGGGCTTGTATCCCTAGTTATTAGGAAAGGGCATTTTAGACATTCGGTTGCCTCCATATAACCCAAGAGGTGAGAGGATGGCAGACAACTCTTGGAACCCTAGCTCATTAGTTTTCCTATTTTCCACCTATTTTCCTTAGGTTCTCTCTAGGACTAGCAAGAGAGCTTCACGGAGAGATCTTGTAGAGAGGGATGGATGATCGGGCGGCTTGCTAGACCTTGTACGAACCTTTGTTTCATGTATAGAAGATTCGGCGTGGTTCCTCAAGGTTTGGATGTGTTTTCCCCGGTTGTTCTTGGTGGTGATTTTCGGAGCCCTTTCTCCCGGTGATTTCTCTGGGTTGTTTTCGGGACTTTTCTCTTGGGGATTTGATGGGGGAAATTTGTGGGAACCCTTCGTGGTTCTTTGGGCTGTGATTCTCCTCCCAAATCCGTGAGTAAAAGTGCTCGATTTTGGGGTTTCTTGAGTTCTTTGGTTGGAAGTGCTTCCGGCGGGATTTCTTCGATTCCTCCTTTTTGGACGAGTTTTGGTGGGATTAAACTTGGCTATGAACTCCTCATGAGGTGTTCATGATATCCCCAAAGTCTTGTTCAAGTCCGTGGAGCGATTCGGGAGATCGAGATTTGGATTTGGGGGAGTTGACCCGCGGGTGTTTGTTCATCCCGAGTCGCCCGAGCTACACCGGCTCGACCGGTGCTCTTGACCGTCTGACCGGTGCAAACCCTTGTGGGATTTTGCTCGGGTGAACGTCTTGGTGAGTTCACTGTTGTCTCGTGTTGCTGCTGTTTCGAGTTTGGGTCCGTTTGGTGATTGATTGGCCTGTTTGGTGCCTTGGGGGCTTTCAGGCTGCCATCGGTCTGACCGGTGTGTCTCACCGGTCTGACCGGTGTAGAGCCACTTAGTGGAAGTTGCTCGGTTTCATCAGCAGGGACCGATCTGACCGGTGGTGCTCACCGGTCTGACCGGTGTGGGTCTGTAGACTCGAGGTTTGGTTTTTCCGCTGC
Organism: Cenchrus americanus; assembly: GCA_947561735.1. Taxonomy (NCBI): domain Eukaryota; kingdom Viridiplantae; phylum Streptophyta; class Magnoliopsida; order Poales; family Poaceae; genus Cenchrus; species Cenchrus americanus. The sequence goes on along the minus strand of OX387244.1, from coordinate 47,364,373 downwards.
GTTTCTCGGGTCGGAAGGTTGCGTGTTGGTTCCTAGGTCCAGTGGCACTCCAGTGGCTACGTGGGCTTGACCAACCTTGGTAGTGAGTCGGAGACGTGTGTTGGAAGCCGCGTTCGTCTTGTTGGAGTCTTCATCTCCTTCGAGAAGAATTTTTATCGGCTCCCATTCACTCCCCCACTCTCTGGTTCGCCGTATCGGTCCTTCATCGAGGGAAGCGCACCCCCTTAAAGCTCTACCCGATCGCCTCGAACGGGCCCAGGCTCGGGGGCTTGACGCACGGCTACACCTCCTTGGTTTGCACCCGCCGGGAGACGGTGCCGGCGCGCGCGTGCGTCACCGAAGCCGGCTGAGATATTGCCGACGCCGGTTGAAACATGTGCCACGCCCTCTGACCAGTTCTCACGGTTAACCCCTGCAGGAGCATCCACGCTCCTGCAGGGCTTCGGGGGCTAAGGTCAATCCGTCAACTCCCTCCATGGTGATCCGCACTGAGTACCGCAGTACAAGTTACAACATGGGCAGCTCGGACCCCCTCCCTGCCGGGTTCGAAATCCGGTTTGGGGGCCTGAACTTTCAGGCTACGGGGAACGGCTACCTCATGCGCCTCACCAACCGTGAGGAGCTCCGCGCGCGGCGCCAGGCCGGGTCCGCTCCGGTCCCCGCCGCACGCACCGCCACGGCGCGACGCCCGCGAGCACGGATGCCGCGGGCCCGTCGACGCCACGACGTCGCCGCCGCTGCGGGGGCGCGTTCGCGCCGGGCGCGGTCCGAGCGACGGCGGCCGAGCGCGCCGCCTCTCGGCACGGGGCGCCCGCCACCACGACCGCCGCCACCCCGGCGGGGACGGCGCACGGTCTCTGGACCGCGCCTTCCTATTGGGCTGCGCGGAGCCACGACGGCCTACAACAACAACGTCAACACCACGATGCGCAGGGTCCCGCCTGGCCGTCACGTCTTCGTCGCCAGGGATCCCGGCGCCTCAGCGGGTGACGAATCGTCCCTGGGCTCCCTCGACGCTCCGCCACCCGCCAACCGCCACGGGTACGCGGAATGGGACTTCTCCGGCGTGCCGGACCCAGTCATGTTCAGGCGCTTCCTTGACGCTACGGACTACTGGTTCGGTTGCTCCGATGACTCCAGCACCGGGAGCTACGACCCCGCGCGGGAGTGCTGCGTGGTCGTCGCCAACGACCAGGCCAACGCCACCGGCGCGGTAGGCGCCGGAGACGGGGAGATCACGCCCGCCCCAGGGATCGCCACACGCCTAGCCGCAGGGGCCCAGCGCTCTCCCGCCGGGGGCCGACGCCGACGCGCGCGGCTAGCCCAAGCCCGCGATCTCGAGGCCAAGCTGGCGGAGGAATACCGAACGGCGTGGCTGCTCCGCGCCTCGATGGCTGGAGAAGCCTCCGCTCGCGGCGAACGCGTGCGGGAGGCGGGTAGACGGGGCCGCGACCGCATCAACGCCGACAACCCTGACGTGCCGCCGCGGGCAAGTCGAAGCTCGTTGCCGCCGCAACGCCGCTACGGGCCATGCCGCACCCTCGACCCCCGAGGCACGAGACCCGCACCGCGAGGTGCGGACTCTCATCGAGCAAGCGGCCGTCCGGCGGGCCGAGAGCTCGGCGTCGCGCATCCGCCAACAAGGGGATGCGCGGGGGTGACGGGGCCGCACAAGGGGGCGAACCCTCGGTCCACGCGGGGGAAGCGGCGGGGCGACCCGCCAACTCGGGACGTGCAGCGGCCAAGGAACGGCTCCTTGACACGCGCAGAGCGCTGGACGGTGATGCTCGCAACGTCATCAACGCCCGCCGCACAAGCAAGGCGGACGCCCGGCGGCGGTGGGCTACCACCCTCGACGGGGCGGACGCTACGACAGCGGCAAGGACCGCTCCCCCGACACCGGAGCCCCCCGGGACCCGTGTGTTCGGCGGGAGATCCGCACGGCGGCCTTCCCCCAGCGCTTTCGCCAACCCTCGACTATCGTCAAGTACAACGGGGAGACGGATCCCCGCGTGTGGCTCAACGACTACCGCTTGGCTTGCCAGCTGGGCGGGGCCACCAGCGACGAGGTCATCATCCGCAACTTGCCCCTGCACCTCGGCGATACGGCCCAGACATGGCTCGAGCACCTGCCCGCCAGCCAAATCCACAATTGGGATGATCTGATCCGCACGTTCGTGGGCAACTTTCAGGGCACGTACATGCGCCCAGGGAATTCCTGGGACCTGCGCTCCTGCACACAGAAGCCCGGCGAGTCGCTGCGGGACTTTATACGGCGCTTCTCCAAGCGCTGTACGGAGCTGCCCAGCGTGGCGCAGTCCGAGATCGTGCACGCCTTCCTCGAGGGCACCACATGCAGGGATCTCGTGCGAGAGCTGGGGCGGAGCCCGCCCGCGGACTCGAACGAGCTGTTCGACATCGCCACCAGCTTCGCCTCAGGAGAGGAGGCCGTGGGAGCGATCTTCGACGGCAAGAAGGGCAAGCGCTCGGAGGACGCGCCCGCGGAGGGCAGCAAGTCCAAGGAGCCCCACCGCAACGACAAGCGGGGCAAGAAGGGAAAGAAGCCGCGCCGCGAGGCGCGCGAGCAAGGGCGCGACGGCAGTAATGCCGAGGCCCTCGCTGTTGACCCGGCTCGACGGGGCCCTCGACCGGCCCCTCGAGGCCCGGGGGTGTTTGACGACATGCTGAAGAAGCCATGTCCTTATCACAAGACCCTAGTGAACCACACCCTTGAGCAGTGCGACATGCTCAAGAAGTTATATGGCCGCGCCGCCGCGAAGGAGGCAGAGGCCAAGAAAGACGGAGGAGATGGCGACGCCGGCGGCTTCCCCGCCGTGGAAAACGTGTTCCTCATCTTTGGGGGGCCAACCGTCGACATGTCGACCTGCCAGCGCAAGAAGAGCGGCACGAGGTCCTCGCCGCAGAGAAGGCGCCTCCCTCCTTCCTCAATTGGTCGGAGGACGCCATCACCTTCAGCCGGGAAGACCACCCGAACCGCGTCCCCAACCCGGCCGATGCCCGCCGGTGGTCGACCCAATCATCGGGAACGCGCGGTTCTCGAAGGTCTTGATGGACGGGGGCAGCGACCTCAACATCCTCTACGCGCATACACTGCGCGCTTGATGGGGATCGGGCCGGACCGGTGCGGCCCGGCACGAAGCCATTCCATGGCATCGCGCCGGCAAGGTGTTCGGCCCCTCGGGCGGATCGACCTGCCGGTTTGGTTTGGCACCACAAAGAATTTCCGCAAGGAGATCCTCACCTTCGAGGTGGTAGGGTTCAAGGGAGCCTACCACGCTATACTTGGGCGACCCTGTTACGCCAAATTCATGGCGGTCCCCAACTATACCTACTTGAAGATGAAGATGCCAGGACCAAACGGCGTCATCACCGTCGGCTCGTCCATCGAGCACGCATTCGACTGCGACGTCGAGTGCGTGGAGCACGCAGAGGCACTGGCGCTGGATGAAGCGCTGGTGACCACTTTGGAGAAGATGGTCAACGACGACCTCGACTCCACCGCCAAGCACACCGGCACCTTCGAGGCCGCGGAGCAGACCAAGGAGGTCCCCCTCGATCCTTCTGCCCCCGAGGGCAAGGCGTTGAGGGTCAGCTCCACCCTCGATCCCAAATAGGAAGTGGTGCTCGTCGACTTCCTTCGCGCCAACGCCGACATCTTCGCGTGGAGCCCCTCGGATATGCCAGGCATCCCGAGGGAAGTCGCTGAGCACTCCCTTGACATCCTGCCTCACGCCCGCGCCGTGCAACAACGGCTCCGCCGCTTCGACGAGGAGCGGCGACGGGCAATCGAAGCGGAGCTGCGGAAGCTTCTCGAGGCCGGATTCATCAAGGAGGTGTTCCACCCAACGTGGCTAGCAAACCCCGTGCTTGTAAAGAAAAAGAATGGGAAGTGGCGGATGTGTATAGACTACACTAGTCTTAATAAAGCATGTCCTAAAGTTCCTTTTCCTCTGCCACGCATTGATCAAATCATTGATTCAACGTCTGGGTGTGAATTGCTTTGCTTCCTTGATGCTTACTCCGGGTATCATCAAATAAAGATGAAGGAGTCCGATCAGCTAGCGACTTCGTTCATCACGCCGTTCGGGATGTTCTGCTATGTCACGATGCCATTTGGCCTCCGAAACGCAGGTGCAACATACCAGCGCTGCATGCAGCACGTTTTCGGAGACCACATCGGGCAGATGGTCGAGGCGTATGTGGATGACATCGTCGTAAAGACCTGGAAGGCGGACGACCTGGTTGGCGACCTCGGCATCGCGTTCGGCTGCCTACGGGCCAATGGGGTCAAGTTAAACCCCGAAAAGTGTGTCTTTGGAGTGCCGCGAGGCATGCTCCTGGGATACATTGTCTCCCAACGGGGAATCGAGGCCAACCCTGAAAAGGTTGCGGCCCTCGAACGAATGGGTCCGATCCGGGACCTCAAAGGGGTGCAAAAGGTGCTGGGGTGCCTTGCCGCTTTAAGCCGCTTCATCTCGAGGCTCGGTGAAAAGGGCCTGCCCCTCTATCGCCTCCTCAAGAAGCACGAGCGCTTCTCCTGGACCGCCGAGGCCCAGGACGCGCTCGACAAGCTAAAGGCGTCCTTAGCGCACGCCCCAATTCTCACGCCGCCGCAGGATGGCGAACCCCTGCAGCTCTATGTAGCTGCGACCACCCAGGTGGCCAGCGCCGTGATCGTGGTGGAGCGCACGGAGGAAGGGCACGCCCTGCCGGTCCAGCGGCCGGTCTATTACATCAGCGAGGTCTTGTCAGACACCAAGACGCGCTACCCCCAGGTCCAGAAGTTGCTGTACGCGGTAGTTCTTGCGCGACGCAAGCTCCGCCATTACTTCGAGGCCCACCCCGTCACGGTGGTCTCCTGTCACACCCGAGTTTCCGAAAAAAACCAAGTGCAAACCTATATGCATGCCAGGATCAAGTTTCATGCATATAGTGACATAAAAGTGAATACAGAAACAGTATCACGTAAGAAAAAGAAAGATTATCAGAGATTTACGCTTAATCCTGGAAACGAAGGCTCCAAACATCACAGGCAATCGACTGGGGGTTACGTACGCCTAGCACCAGGAACATCTTCACAAGACTTCAAAGTAGCATCCTCTTTCTGAGCAACATTATTTATAGCAAGGGTGAGCACTTGTCGTACTTAGCAAGTGTGGAAAAAGATATGAATGCAAAGGCTTTATAGTGGACTGGTCTATAAGCATTTAAGCAATTTTAGTTGGTCAAATTTTATTAGCACCTGATTACTAATAAAGTATAAGTATATACCAACCCACTTTAAGCATAAGATAAGAGGTATGCCATAAGCACATGGCAAGCATAACCAGAGACAACGATTTAAGTCCATCTTCAAGTTTAATTATCATGTAAGGGTCCAGGCCGCTCTTGACCGTGAGCACGGCTAATCGATTAGTTTTACACTCTGCAGAGGTTGTACATCTTTACCCACAAGTCGCGTAAAAGTCCCGAAGAACTTTAAACCCAACCATGCGATGCTGCGCAGGCATCATACCACACTACCGAGGTGTGATTGCATAGGGACGCTACGAGGCCTTTACAAAGAGTCCTCCCGTGCGTATTAGTCTATAGTAGTATGTCATAGAGGCTATCTTTCGTACCACACTTCTATTACGGACGGTCGGCCATAGAGTACTTCCGTTCCAAGACCACTCCGAATAGAAGTAGCCATAAAAGCATTCCTCCGTCCCCAACCTACTATGCGAGTAATAACCACACAAAGACTTCCCTAATTAATCGGCCAAGACCGAGCCATATAGTCCTTGTGGTTGCACGGTTGTCCCGGGTGGTCGCTCCATGTTCCGATTAAACATATGGTCTTGTATTAACATCCAAAGATATAACATAAAGGTAAAACAAGTTCATCATTGTTGTCCATTAAAACCACCATAACCCAGGTATAGCAACTAAGCATAACTACCCAACATAAAGATAAACCCGTTTGATCAAGGCACAGGATAAATAACACTAGTCAAACCTTAAACATGGGTCCCATCATATTAATGCAAGCATATGCAATGAGTGATTAAATATAGTTCTTAGGACAAAAGACCAAGGACACACTTGCCTTCAACCAAAGTAATGTCGTTGCTCAGAATCTTCAACTTCAAGCTCTTCCAAACTTCTCGAACGGCGTTCACTCTAAGCGCATCAATCATCGGGCACAAACATACACAAAGTAAACAAACAAGCATACTAAGAACAAAGCACCAATCAAAACAAAGCTTTAAAAGAACGCACTAAAGGATAGGCTTGATTAGATGGATCACTAAAGAACACAAAGGGTGCTTGGAAAGGCTTGGTTAGCTTTAAAGAGATGGTTGCGGAAGATTGAGCAAGGACCGGAAAGATCACACTTAGATTGAGATGAGAAAAGAACGTCTAACAAACGTTTTGCATAAATGAGAGAACAACGATATGAACTAGGTTCATTTTAATTAACAAAACAAATATAAAGGATATTTCAGAAATAAAATACCCTATGTTGGCATTAATGCAATATTAAACTTTATTTATGAAACCGGTGTAAAGAACTAGTCAAGTTTTATTAATAAAGATTCATATATGAATTAAACCGATTAAACGTTTAATTTAGAAAAACTAAACTATATGAACAATCTACACGAAACTTTGTAATTCGAGTTCATCATATTATTATCAAAAACAGTATTAAATTGGCTTTAATCAAGATTAACATTTATTTATAAAGCCGGAGTAAAAGCCTAATCAACTTTTAATTATAAAAGTTAATTAATCATTAAGCAAATTAATATTTGACTTATGGAAAACCGAGTAAAAGATCTAATTAGATTTTATTCATAAAAGCATGTAAAGTAATCATTAATCAAATTAAATTTAATTATGAAAAACGATATATAGATCTATATTGCTTTTATTTATAAAAGACATGTATACTAGATATTAATCAAAATTAATATTAATTTTATTTTCAGAAACAAAACATGGTGAAAACACACCACTAACGCGTGCTTTACATTATTATGGACCTAACGCAACTTGAACGGATGAAATCGGAGCTAAAACATAAAAGATATGAGCAAAACAAGATCGAAAAGGACCTAGTCATAATTAACCGTAGATTTCAGGGAGTAGCAAAGGAAAATTCCCGAGACACATCAAACAGTGCTCGCGAATGGATCTAATCTGGGGGTTAGATCTGCAAAAAGTTTCGGGATGGATCTGGTTGTGAAGTTTTAATAGATCTAGGGAGTTTGGACCAAAGATTGCAAGACACAAAAGATATGCTAATCATTACAGGGTTCACCAGGGGTCCAAGTGCAAAACAGCCATCTTATCTTCTTCAACCTTCGGTCTGGAACGAACAAACAGGAACTCCACGCACAGGAACTTAAACTCCTGGCGCATCCAATCCGCTGGCTTCGGGCAGCTAGGGGTTTGGGGGAAGATGCAAAACGGAGAGAGGAGATCGAGAGGATCGCGATGGTGTGCTCACCTCGGGCGGAGGACGACGGCGAGAGGCCGGATTTTGCGGGTCAACCGCCGGCGGCTCTCGCTGTTCGGCGGCTCGCGCTCGCGCGTGGCGGCGGCGCGCGGGCGGGCGGCGGCGGCGGGCCTCGCGCGGCGCGCGCGGGCGGGCGGCGCGGCGGGGGGCGAGCGCGCGGCTCGGCCACCCCTTTTATGGGGCCGCGCGGCCGTGCAAGAGGCGGCGGCCATGGCCGGTTGCCCGGCGGGCCTCGCCGGGGCCCGGATGGGCCCCGGCGGGGGCCGGGCGCGGGTCGGCGGCGGGCCGGGTCGGGCCTTCGGGCTCGGCCCGGGTAGAATAGGGTTTCATTTTTTTTCGAATTCATTTTTTAATGCGAAAACAAATTCCGAAAAGTCTAGAAATTGTTTAAAGGCACGAAAAATACTCGAAAAACACAAAAATTCCAGGGAAATTCCTAGAGATAGATTAAGGCATGAACAATCCAAATAAAGCATTTGGGGCTCATGAAAAAGATTTTAGAGCCTTCTAATAAATAGAAATAGCTCGGGAAAAATGAGAATAAATTCCAGAAAAATCCGGAAAATTCTGGGAAGGGTTTGGACAGCTCCTAAACGCATTTTTGAAACCTTTTGCACTCAAGAACCACTAGATGCATCGGCATGAATGCAACACTCACAACTTTTTATTTTATTTAGAAAATCAAACAAATGATTTTTCCTATACTATATTCCCTGTAAAGAAAAATAAATGTTGGGAAAATTTTAAAATTTTGAGAAAATTGTTATTTAATTATTCTCTATATTCACATCCTGAAATTGGAAATTTCAGGGTGTGACAAATCTACCCCCTTAAAAGGAATCTCGTCCCGAGATTCGAAAAAGGCTAGCAAGAGACAAGGGTTTATTCCGAACTCTTTTCATATCCTTCAACAATATTATTCCTTTACATACTACGGAAAAACTTCCCAAGTCTAACTTATACCAACATCCTTAAATATCGGGGGTCTTGTCTTGCTTGTGTCGTTGTCGCCATTCCCTCTTAAAATGGCGATCTAGAAATTTCTTCGGGCATCCGTTGATAAAGTGTCCACCGGCTTTGCAATAAAAACAAGCTTTACTTTCCCTAATGTTTCGACGATTCGTTGGTGTCTCATAAATCACTGGTATTGTGACACCATGAGGATATTCTAGATATGCATCTTCATTGTGATCTTCAGAAAAACCTTGGGCTTGAGACATATGATGTAGGTGAGAATTGTTATTGGCTTCCCCTGGATATTCCCTTTTCCTCTTCTTACTCATGATCTCCTGTAGTTTGCTTTCTAGCCCAATGGATTTGTTGATTAAATCTTGTATATTGGAATAATCATGTAAGCTAATATACTTTGAAGATCTTCATTCAACCCTTTGATGAAATGCTCTCGTTTATTCTTATCACTCTCGGTGATCTTGGGGCATACGAGAGATAATTGAACAAACTTATCCCCGTACTCGATTCTACCGTCATCCGTCCTCGCTTTAAGTTAAGGAACTCCTTCCTCTTGAGCTTCATCGCACTCACAGGAGTATGGTGTAAGATAAAGTTGTCTTTGAATTCCTTCCACACAATACTCTCAGGTTGCTGATGTCCATTGGTGTAAGAATTCCACCACTCTGAAGCTGCTCCTATAAGTTGCCAAGATGCATACAAAGCTTTCTCTCCATCATTGCATTGTACCATATCTAGCTTCTCTTCAATTGTCTTGATCCAGTCTTCAGCTTCTAAGGGATATGTGGTACTGGAGAACGTTGGTGGCTCAGTCCTCATGAACTCTGCATACTTATCATCTGAGGGTGGATATGATAACCCATCTTGATTGTATCCATAGTCACCATTGTTCTCATAGCTTTCTCCTTGGTTACCTCCTTCTTGGTTTTCCATCTGGTTGGTAGGTAAAGATACGATCGAAGGTAACAAGAGTAGTGCAAAACGAGTGGGGGAGAACAAGGAGGTGGGAGGTACAAAAGAAGAACCCAACTAAGCAACTGATGTTATTGCGGATGTAAGACCCACAATACACCAACACTCACTTCAAAGAAACGAATCAATCAAGTCCATAAAACCAAGCATCATCATGCAAACACACCATTCCACCAATCAAGGCATAGCTAAAGGGAACGACACTACACGTTGTTAATATAGTCAGGGGGTATCCTCCTAATAGATCAGATATATCTCCCAGCAAGGATATCCAAAAATAATGGATTTTTCCCAGATCAAGGAGTACGAAATTATGAGTTCAACCCAACTGGAATCACCTCAATCGGAGGTTCAGAACTCGAGATATGAATTAAAGAAGACGGCTATGTCAGCAGTGTTGGCAGATTCTGAATGCTCCACTAATTCGTAGGTATCTCCCTGGATACAAAACGAATACTGCTGAATTTTGGACAAAATGAACCTGATGAAATTCCTGAACTACTCCAATTGGATTTACCTCAATCGGAGGTCCATAGCCCGATACATAGAATATTGAAGGTAACTAGGTCAGCAGAGTTTACAGATTCTGATAGCTCCAATGTTTCGGGCATAGCTTCTAGAACATGTACAGGATAGGGCTTAATTTTTTATAAAAATTCACTTATGAAATTTAGGAACTAACCCAACTGGTTTCATGCCAATCGGAGTTCTGCAGCTCGAGATAAAATTGAAACAGTGCTGATGTGTCGGAGAGCTGCGCGAATAGATAGAATGTTAAGGGTAACGAGTTCTACCAAGAAATCAAGGGGGTGTTATTGCTTGAGAGAAAGGACGGACGAGATCAAAGAAATGTTCAAGGAGAGAAAAGATAAATATATAAGAATTCATGGTAGGGAGAAAAGAAGATGG